>CM034315.1:56311883-58711883 GCA_019925795.1 Dendrobium chrysotoxum
TACTTAGGTGTTCAGGTCCCATAACCATACTGAACACCCTTTCGTTAGCCTCCACATTCCCATCCTCTAGTGTCAGCCCATCCTTAGCCAAAAGCTCGCAAGCTTGTATCTATGTTTTAATAAATTTAGTTAACTTTTGTTTTAAATAAACAAAAAATAATAATGAATTATGTGTAAAAAATTTATAGCTAGACTGAAATTACCCATCTCTGTTTAGCATCTTCAGATGACCAAGTGCCAGCTTTATATAGTCTGTTAATTCTCCATAATAAAAATCTATCCTTGATAGACTATATTAACAAATTTGATCATTAAGTAATTAGTTAATAAATGTGAATATAAAATTGGTATAAATCTAAATATATACCATCTCTTATTGCCTGTGAACAGAACTCACACGCCCCATAGTGTGAGGACAAGTCTGTTTCTTTGCATTTGCAGTATTTATGTCGGCCCTCTCCTGTTACATATGAATCTAACTCCATGCTGATTTGTTATGAAAAATTTAATTAAATATAATGATGGTACTAACCTTATCTTTTGGTTGTGACCACTGGGTAACTAGTTGAAACCACTGTGCTGCATCAATACCAGCTGGAATAGACTCCATAATTTTTCGATAGGACGACTATCCCAATGCTCAGCTTTTAAATTAGTCTTATGGTTATGCCACTTAACTCCAAGGGATTGAAGAATCCAAGACGTATATGTAAAGGAAATGCAAACTTTGATTGCAATATAAACAAATATTTTCTTACTCATAACATAAATCTTAATATTGAAATTTTTTTTTAATATTTTACTTACCTCCACTTCAGCTAACATTTTTTTCTTAAAGGGCTCCATACATTTATTTCTCCAATCTGGAAAGGATATGGGTGCCAGCACAGGATCTCTAGTAATGACACCTGGATATGATCCTAATAGAACAGACTCTGAAATGTTGCTTGGCACATTATTCTCATTCACCTCTATATGAAAACGGGTACCGATAGCATGCTTTGTATGTTAATACATGTGGTGCACCCCCTACAATGTACAGGTACACCCTGCTCATCTTTGCATAATACATTTCGTAAGAATAATCACACAATTACTTATACTTATTCAAAGAAAAGATTAAATCGAACCTATGAGCAACATCCCATCATTTGGAGTCTGAATCTGCTCACAAGTAGAATGATGTGGTGATTGTTAAGTTCCAATACACTTATTCTCCTCTTGACTTTGGTCACAAGTAGAATCTGGGTGGATTGGAGTAGAAGGGTTTCAGATCCTATGCTAGACCCACCCCTTGATACAACCTTCTTAGCTCACTTGTATGTATTTCTTCCTTTCATGTCCTGTAGATGTTGTATAAAATTAAAACTCACAAAAGAAATAAGATTATCAAAATACTATATTTGTTTATATATAATGAAGCATGGAATTTAAGCAAATATAATGGATCTATTATTCAGAGTGATGGTGATATAGATGGGGATATTATCAACATAATTCAAGTTGGATGGTTGAAATGGAGGAATGCATTGGGCTTATTGTGTGTTGAAAAGTACCCCTCAAACTTAAGGGAAAATTCTATAAGATGGTGGTGAGACCTGCAATGCTTTATGGTGTCGAATGTTGGCCGTTAAAAGGGAAGCATAATACTAAGGTAAGTGTTGCAGAGATGAGGATGCTCAGGTGGATGAGCGGCTTTACCCTTAGAGACAAGATACAAAATGAGCATATACGTGAAAAGGTTGGAGTAGCTCCAGTGGAAGATAAGATTAGAGAGAGTCACCTTAGATGATTTGGTCACATAAAACGACGGCCTCCCAATGACCCGGTTAGGAAAATAGAGGCATTAGATTTGATTTATGTTAAGAAAGGTAGAGGTAGACCAAAAAGAGTTTATTTGAAAATATTAGAAATGATCTTTCTTTATTAGATTTAAATGAGAATTTGACTTTTAACAGAACACAATGGAGAAAAAGGATTCATGTAGCCTACCCCAGTGGGATAAAGGCTTGATGTTGTTGTTGTTTTTGTTGTAGATTTAAGCGAGAATTTGACTTTTAACAGGACACAACAGAGAAAAAGGATTCATGTAGCTGACCCCATGTAGTGGGGACAAAGGCTTGATGTTGTTGTTGTTGTTGTTACAGTTTTCTTATTTACTATAAAGTTAAGTCACTGCCTTTTATTATTTGTTATAGATGGCTACCTACACTTGAGAATCCACTCAAACATGTAATAATCAGCCACTCTTAGCCTTAATAACCAAAAGTAACATTCTTTGAAGATAGTTTATGTTATTTTATTCTACTGCCACAATAAGAAAAATAGCCCCTTAAATGTTTATCCTTTTCTGATTTTAGGGATTACATTAACAAAACAAGAAGAATAATGAGAAGAACAGGGATAAGAAGATGAAGAAGAAGAATGAGAAGAAGAAGAAGAGAGAAGAAGGAGAAGAGACTCACACTGAAGAAGGGCCAGCCAGATGTGGCGTGAGAAGAATAGCGAGCGGGATGTGCGGTTTGCTCCTCTCCGATAGTAGCTGTGATGCTCCATTCGCTCCGGTTGAGTCGCACAGAGGAAAGAAGAGGGGATCAAAGATGGAGAGTAGCCGATCGATCTTCAGTTTGCACGTATAAATTAGGAATTTGGGCTTCTAGCAGAGGCGATTAAAATATGTGCTAATCGCACCTGTTAAAATCGGTGCAATTAGCATCGATTTTAACCGGTGCTAAGTGCACTGGTTTTAATCGATGCTAAAATAGGTTTTTGGCAGCGGTTCTAAAATCGCTCCTAATAACTGCTATGAAAAATCTAGTTTTCTAGTAGTGATGGGAGCAGATTGGCTCAAAAGAGAAGATTTTTTTTATGAAAGACTTCTTAATTGTAGCTAAATTTATATGAAAAGCTTCATGAGATATAAGTTTAAATATATTAAGCTTAAAATTATATTGAGTTAATTTATAATTTGATTTGTTCAACTCTAAATGAATATAAGTTGAATTTAAAAATTTCTTGTTTAAGCCTGTTGGATATAAGCCTAAGATAATAACTTCTTTATTGTTGTATATTTTCCTTATATACTCATTTTCCTTTTTTGTCCTTTTTTTGGGTTTCATGGTTCCTATAGACAATAAGATAGTAATAAGATATGTATGCTAATGACCTACTGGTTCCCTTACATATACCCTTAACTTGTTTAGGAAAGCCTTGTCTTAATGCAAATCATAACAAAGTCTTCAATTGCTACTATAAATTTGTCAACTCTCAATGACAAGATCATTTGGTAGCCACCTTGACATTTTTCAAGTTCCTCTACCTTGGAATTATCTTGGCATTGGCCTTACATCATCACAAATCGAAGCCATTAATTGCAATAAAATCATGAAAATTTTTTAATCTTGGCTTGGTGGGTGGAAGAAAAATGCCCTTTCCTCTGTTGGTAGGTTTCAATTGGTTAGATCAACAAATTAGAATTAGCTTTACTATTGGTTTGAATCCATCAATTCCTAATGGACTCAAAAGGAATATTATTAGTATGATTAATAATTTTTTACTGCAATGGGGCTGACCATATATTACATAGATTCTCTTGGAAAACTACTCTACCTAGAGAATATGGTGTGAAAGTTTAATAATTGGTTGTGAAATCAATTGAATGTTGAAATGGCACATCAAGAGGGTGATGAATTGATATTTTAAAAACTTTTTCAAAAATCTTTTTGATTAAAAACTAAAATCAAATTTTAATGCAAAAATGAATAACAAAATAAATATTATTATTTTTTGTTTTTTATTTTATAGAAAAAAGCAATTTATAATTTTTTTGTTCTTTTATTTTTTTTATTTTTGTTTCTCTTAAAATAAAGATTGAATCCAATCAATAAAAAATTATGTATCACAATGATAATCAAACTCAACTTGGGTTACAAAAAAACAAATATGTATGAAAATAAAAATTGCACAAAGTAAATGCAAAAAGAGAAAGAACGCAAACCAAATTTTTATAGTGGTTCAATCTGCTTGACCTACCTCCACTCCACATAGTCCTCGTCGGGTTTTGCATTAATCAATAATGACTCACCTTTAACCCCATGATTAGGTAGAGAAGTAAAATTCAATTCACTTTCACCTCCTCGATACAGAACAAAAACTCTTTCACCTCTTTAGTGCAGTGGTGAGCCAAAGTCCTTTTCACCTCTTCAGTGCAATGGAGTGCCAAAATCTCTTTCACCTTCTTGGTGCGGCAGAGAGCTGGAATCCCATTCACCTTCTTAGTGTGGCAGAGAGCTGAAATTCCTTTCACCTCCTTGGTGCAACAGAATATATGGCAGCCTTTAACCTAAAAAGATTCTTCACAGAACTTCCCTCAACACAAACATTGACATGTGGAGGAACTCAGCTGCAAGTTGGCCGGAGTAACTATGTGAAAATCCCTCTCACACTTCCTTGAAACCCAGAAGGAACTTCTTCTTCTCAAACCTCACCCTTTCTCTCTTTGCTCAATGCTTTCTATCTTCGCTCACTGCTTTCTAAGAAGAAACAGAAGTTCTATTGCCAAAAGACTCCTTCAAAGTCATAACAATAGTTTATATAAAGGGCATAAAAACTCTAGTTATTCAATTCTACTGATTTAGTTCTTACAGTACCATTTTAGGATCATACAATACCCTTAGTTCAATGCTATCATAGATCATCTTGTATGTGCACAATATAATTAGTTCAAATCAAACATTAGATCATACATGATGAACTAAAGTTCATCTGGAGTGTCGTTAGTTGATTCGTATTGCTCGATACTTGATTGGACTGTACGATCTATAATTAATACATATCTAATTTAATTATAGAATCCCTGAATTTAAATTAGACACCATTAATTAAATATTGTATAATATGAATCAGTTTGTACAGTATGAAAGGTTCAAATTTCAAATTTTAAATTTGCTTATTTTAAATAAGTTGGATTCGATGGAGGGATTTCTAAAAAATTTTAATCGTCTAGTATGATATGTTAATCATATTGTATGATTCTTCATAACTCAAATTTATTTATCTCGATTAAATTAAATAGTTTAATTTATTTCTTTTTTAGCCGATCGTGAAGTATGATATAAATCATACAATATGATTAATAAAAAAATTAAAAATTTTATTTTTCATGTCACTTTATATGCGTGTGTACCTTTGCTAAGCTAATATACACCTTATTGCAGAAATTGAACCAAGAAAAATAAAAGTATAGTTATTCATGTTCACCTAAGATTCGGCCCAGCACATGACCTTTAGCCGTCAGCTCCCACTACCACACTCAAGCATGATCTTACAACTGCAACACTCATACAATAAAATAATTGAACCCCTTAAGCATTCATACTCGCATGCACGCAAGGAAGTTCACGACTTACCTCTCTATCTCTCGATTGTCTCCTTTAGCCATAATTAAAGACAAAGCCTCTCTCTCATGCATGTTGACATCTTGCCTCGAGCTACTCAACCTGATGCCTATCCCGTTCCCTACTCCTGTCGCTTGTATGATCTCTGTCTACCCACTTCCAAAGACAACACCAATCCTACATCCCATGCCGCTCTCGATTCTAAGGCCTGCACTTGTCGACCAAGCTGGCTGGGTAGATTTGAAAAGGCAAGTACTGAAAGGCTGTCGAAATCTTGGAAAAATGCCATAATACTTCAATCGCCATATTGGAAGATTTAAAGACCAATTTTGGGGTTGATTTTCTCCCTTGAAGCCCTCGACCGTTAAATCCTATTTGGTTGGGCAGACTAAAAGAGAAAGTGCAATCCCCAAACTCCACTCAGGAGGAGGTGACACCGCGTGGCTGTCAAATTTTTCAGCAAATAGAGGACCTGGTGTAAACAAAATGACAGGGAATAGAACTTGAACTAAACCATAGGGAACTGGACCTTAAACTCTAAAATGCATAATCAAATTGAAAATACAAATCCTAAAGTATAGTTTAAGTCATTCAAATGAACATAAATGAATAACCAGGGAAATTGTGACCGGCAAAATTTCATGCACTATTAACTTGTAAGAAAAGATCAAATAATTGATGTACGACACTCACATCAGTAATCCCCTGCAAGAAGAGAGGGCCAATGTATAATAAGCATGATGAATTGACACATTCAATGAAGTATGGAGTACATAAAGTTCGAGTAAGAAGATATACATTCAATATAGCTTATCCTTAGATGAACGCGGAAGACCCATAATGCATATAACAGTCCTACCTACAAGAAAATATAGTGAATATATCATAACTGTAGTGGATCCTCTATAAGTGCGAGTAAGAGGATTGCAACAAGTGTGATACACTGCCTTCAAGAAAAGGTAGCAAGCTTGTGATGAATGCAAACATCTACGAGCAATTACATGAGATTCGTTAGTTGGTGATAGCTCATTTGCATGAAGTGGTAAATAGCTTATAGTGTAACACTACGATTCACCTACATTCAATGATAGGATATTTGAAGTGAAAGCTATAGATCAATGACAAGCCAAAGTAGTAAATTTGCATTGCTAGGTTGACATGTCAGATAAATCAATTAGTTTGCAAAAAACAGGAAGAAAGTTCCTAATGCATCGTATAATATTTTTGTTGGAAGAAGTACACTCATACGGATTGAATACTAAAAAAATTATGACATTTAAAAGATGAAATGAGCCAAACTGCACTAACAATGCTGGTAATTGAAACTCAGCGTGGTACTAAATTATGCCACCAGATTTGCAACACTTATTCAAGTAGACAAAAGGCGATATATCTATAATAGTTCCAATCTATATACTGAAAATATATCTTGTATGTGCCGCGATGAGTGTGATGTAAGCGCACACATGTGACATCTGAGGATGCTGTGCAGGTTAAGAAATGAACTTAAGATCAAGCCCGATCCTTATATGTGAATAGACAGGAGTTGACATGAATCAAACTATCAAATAAGTATATGATCGTAGCATCTATCGAGATATTTATTTTATATATTCATATTAGGCCTTTAAGATCTGTTATAACAAAGATTTATTAATAAAAACATAAAGCTGACAATGAACTTGGTCCTCTGTCGGTAAGTAGATAGAGTCGATAAGGTTCAACCAATAAAATAAAATTGCTCATAAGTACCCTAATGATGGTCGCGTTTATAAATAATCTTAACTGGAGGGGTCAAATATTAAAACTAATATAAATCTAATTTCTAAAAATAAAATTTATAACTTAAAACCTTAAAACTAAAACCCATCCACTTTTCACAACTATTTGTCGGGGGTGATAAATTTAAAATTAATCTCAGCTCACAAAGAGAAAATGTCATGTCAGGTGTATCATTAAGATTTATCCTCATATAGTTTATTTTCAGTAGGGAAGTTGCACGTGCCCTTTGATTGGGTGGTTTTTCTATAAAATGGTACTATTATATTATGACCATCACTAAAGCTCATATGTTTCCTAATGGCGCTAAACTATTGAGTAATGAATCAAAGGGTATATTTGATAGGAATAAAGCCCTTTATCTATAGAGGTGGATTCAGATATATCCCTTTAGATAAACACCACATTAGGTCTACAAGGTATTCCTGGATGAAGTAACCCATGGCTACTGATAAAGTGTCTTATGTTAGGTTGGAATTATTACCTCCTCGGACTAAGTAAACCAGGGACCATGACAGCCCTGGATGATAAAACCATCCGGGATCTTGATCGGCCTCATCTTCATTCCCCCATCACTAGTTTTAAATATACGATGATAAATCTTAAATTACAAACTTTAAATTATAATATCAAATTAAAAAATCTTTAGTTATTGCTATTATACATTGGGTACTTGATACCTATCCCATGATTAACCATAATCAAAAGTTATCTCTCATCATTGAGAGGGGTAATCAACTATAGGGCTTACGAATATAGGAAACTAAAACTCAGATCATAAATTCCTCACAAAATGAGGGTAAAATCTCTAGGTAATGTCTAATCTAAAACCCAATATACCTTTTGAAAAATTATCCAAAACCTAAGCTCATTAAAACTCTTCATGCCCACACATCTTAGAAAAAGAAAGAAAGGGGCCATGGAGAGGCTGGGGCGGGAATTTTTGGAGCCCACAAATTTCTAGTGACGTTGCTAGGGATTTATTCCTCTTTCCATCTTTGGCTAGTTATACATAAATTATAACAGAAATAAAATCCCAACATTCTAATAAAATGGACAATTTAAACTAAAACTTTTCCTTCAATCAAAATTTAAGCCCAACACATAGGGTAGATTGAGGTGTTTTTGAATTGTTTCAGAATCCCAAACACCTCTTACTTTTTATCCATTCCCACTTAATATTTCAATCCTTACTTCTTTGATATCAAACATTGAATTCTAAATAAAATTTCTATCATTATTTTAATAGAGAGTATTAGTAGGAAACTCTAGTTTCCTATAATGTAATTAACTATGAGGGCATGCGCTCGTAGGAGATTTAGAAATTCTAATCAATTTTCAAAACTAATTTTTCAAAATTAATTAATACTTTTTGGAAAAATCAAATTCAACGATCATTATCATTATTTTTAAATGATTGATAATAAACGATATCTTCTTTCTTCAGGAAGATATCTTGTTTTATTATCATGACTTTGATTATGAAATTAATGATCATTTACCCAATTTATTATAGTCAAATACTAGATTAAGCATCATTTTGATCCTACGGGATCATATGTTATCCTTTTCTGAGTTGATTATGATACTTAGGATAAATTCAAAGTTTTGTAATATAAACCCATTAGGGAATGATATTTTTGCCTCTCGAGATGATATATTATTCATAATGAAATGCTTGATTTTAAAACTAAAATTCTAACAATTAAACTCTCTCAAAGAAAAATAATTTTTCAAAATGCTTTTTCAAATTTAACCTTTTTAAATCAAACAATAGGTTTGGGATCTTCTTCGTTACCCAAGTTTATCTCTTTCAGATCATCCATAGTAACCTAACCACCTTCTTCGAACTCTTTTGGAGCTTCTTTCAGATCTTTAATTAGATTTCTTGTTTGATTTTTGAATTATGATATTTTCTCCTCCTTGTTTGTAATATTATAGGAGGTGATGTATGTAAGACAATGATATTGGGGTTACTTAAGATAATGATAAGATGCTGCTCGTGTAAGGTATGAATGTCGACGAGCATATTCAAGACTCCATGTTATAGACAAACCATTGTTAATAGGCTTTTGTGCATGCTCATTAAGCAAGAGTTCTCTGAAATAACGGGCACGCTTTCTTGTTTGCACAAAGAAGATTCTTCTTTCCATAAGCTTTCTCATAATGGTAGGAGGATATTGAGAAATGATTATCAGTATATATGCATGTTCCCAATCATCTTCGCATTCTATTTCATGAGTAGTGTGATGGTGTATTACTCTTGATTCATAGAACATAAATCCACATTCATTTAGACCTCTTTTGGGGGGAATATAAAAAGTATTTAATATTTTAATGTTTGGGTTTGATGTTTATGTGTTTGTATGATGTTCCACTAGTTGGGTACTATTTTGATGATATTTATAGATACTTGAACTTCAGATAGTCTTATTATTGAAATTAAAACTTGTTGTAATTTCTTAGATATAAAATTAGGTCCTCGGTCCCCTTCCTCCTGAAATTATATAGTACCCTTAGGTTGATAAAGGAATTCTTCTTTTTTCTCATTTCTCGATTTGCTTGAACATCATACCTTGTTTGCATGATTAGCTTCATAATCAAAATGGACGATTTATAATTTACTTCTTCTTTTCTTTATGATTAGGGGTTTAAAAGTTTTAGAGATATCAACCACTTCTTCAGAATCACTGCCGAGATGAGGCACTAACTTAATTTATTTTATTTTATTCTTTCCTTAATCTTTAGGCTTTCCTTTATCCAACATAGTAGTCTGGATTCTTGGAAGATCGTTGCCTTTTGGCTTTTGAGTTATAAAGTATTTGGTGTCACCGTAGGTTTTGACTTCATGCACCAAGAATGGTTGTTCAAAACCTTCAGTGCGATGTTCCTTATTGTCTTGATTGTATTTCATACATTGATGAAGTATTGAAGGCACTATTCCATACTCATGGAGCCATAATAGTCTGAGAAGTGCCTTATATGATGTGTTGGAATCAATTATGTGAAATATTGCCTCTGTATTAAGTTCCCCAAAGTTTAGAGGCATGACCAAGGATCCTATGGTTTTTTGCCCATCTTCGTTGAATCCTTGCAGAAACACCGTACTTCTATTTTGATACTGGATGTCTAAGGCTAATCCTTTGAGCGTTTTGAGACTCATTAGGTTAACGAAAGAATGCAGGTTTATCAAAATTCTAGTTATTTCAATATTTCTACTCTCTGTAGTAACATATAGTGGTCAATTATGTTCTGCAATTCCCAGGGGCAGATCATTATCACAAAAAGTGATTGTAGTAGTATTTTGTGTATACAAAGCTTCTTTCATGCTTTTCTTTTTTACAAAAAATGCTTCGTACTATTCAGGATCTTGTAAAGCCTTGATGAGAGTCTCCTGAAGATTCTTAGACATAATCAGCTGTGCAAGCATTTTACAAAAATGAGATATTATGTTGTAATATACATTTGTATGAGAAACCTTGGGTTTAATGGGATCTTGTGGAATAGCAGCTTCATTAAGTTGAATGTTCTTCTCTTTATCCTTTATTTTCTTTTGAGGTGGAGGAACTTGCTCAACTGGATTTTTGTCACCCCTATAGATGAACTAGCTTCAACCTGAGAGTTCTTTGAAGTTTTCACATTTTTAACTTCCTCGAAATATGAACTTCTTTTGAATTTTGATCATTTTTCTTTAAGAGTTTTTTTTTCCTTTTGATCACTTTCTTCGTCGAAGAAATGTTATTCTTCATCTGAATCACTGGAAGGTGTTAGTGTATGATATACTTCCTTATAAGGCATTTTTGTATCAGCTTTATAGATAGCAAGAGGTGCATTGCATCCTCTCATAGCCCTTCCACCTCATTTATTTACAACTCGGCAAGTCACAATTGGAATACTCTCTTCCTTTTTTTATTCTAAGTCAAGATATAAATCATCCATGTATTCCTCTAGCCTGATAGGATGCCTTGGAGGTTGCTGATATTTATCGATGGAATTGATGTATTTTTGAATTACAGTTTTCTACCTTGTGAATTTTTTTTTCTTTTCTTTTTGAGATTTTGATTCAGACTTACTCTTTCTTTTTTGGTCTTTGAATATTTCAAATGTTTTTTCTTACTTGAACTAGGCCCCCACTATAACTGAATTCTTCGAAGAAAGGAGTCTTGATCAACTTCTAATTCTAGTGCACTTTTTCAATGAATGCCTTCAATGACCAACATGACATTCATCATTTATTTAGTTTTCTTTGAGATAAAGGTCTCCCAATCACCCTTCATCTTCTTAGGGTACTTTTCCTTTCTTGTCCTCTATATTTTGGCAGGGTATAGAGGAGATAACATTGGTTTTCTCTATTGTGGGATTGACAAGAACACTATCAGAAAGTATAAGTTCACCGTTCTGATAATTCCTTTCGACCCAATCTTTGACTATGAAATAGTATTCAGTTGGGTGACTTATGATCCTATGATACAAACAGTAGTTCAGATCATTTGTCATGCCATCCTGTTCTGGTCAATGGGATTCTGGCAATTGAAGGCCAATTTTAAGCGCTTGCCTAAAACTCTTTCCCATGCATTCCCGTTTAAAGAAATATGGTTTATTAATTTTCTCCTGTAAAGTGGGAACCCTTTGTATTTCTTTCATTTGTTTCACCATTTCTCGGTGGATTCATTTAATTTCTTTTTCATTCTTATCAAAGGAAGACGGGACTGTGGCATTCACATCATTCTTTTTCAATCAATTTCCTTGACTTGTTTTCCTTTCTCTGACAAATTATTATTATAGTTGAAGCTAGTACTTCTAGGCCTAGGTAACCTTTAAAATTTGACTATAGGATCCAATAACTCCTAAAAAGTAATGATTGTAGCCATTGTCAGATATGGAGCCATCTGGACATCTATATTCCTCATAATAGTTTAATAGCATGCTATTTAGAGAGCTATTGCTCATGTTTCATGCTTAGATTTCTCCACTTGGTTATGTACTTTGTGACTAATTCATCTCTTTACCTCTTCTCAAGAGCAAGGCCAGCGATTTCACATTTTTTTGTTGCACTAATGAATGTGTTAAAGAACATATCTCTATTTTCGGTGAATATTCTTACTAAATCATTGGGTAGCTCAGCGTACCACTCAAAAGTTGTACTTATTAGGCTACTAACAAATTGGCATAGTAACAGAGTATCATTACCTCCCATTTTTTCACAAGTAGCTTTGAATTATGCAAAATGCTTATGAGGATTTGCAGTACCATCAAATATATTGAATTTTGGCACTATGTATCCCTTGGATACTTCTCTTGGTCATATTTGCTGGATACAGATGACCTTTTCCCCCTAAGGCTTCGATAGCTTCAGAAGCAATAGCTACTTTAATCTTTTGACTTATGAGATTTTTAATTTAAATTTTGCTGACCATTTCTTCTTATTTAGGAGCTATCGGATTTGGCTCCTGTACCTCCTCTAATCTACTATTAGAAGTAACCAATATATCAAGAGTAGGTTGAAACATTTTCTTAAAATTTACGACGGGTGGTTGGGCTAGTTGTAGCCATCATGACAAGTTGTCTAAACAACTGTTTCATCATATTACTCATCTCATCAAGGTGAGTATTTAAATGATGTATTTCTTGATATTTTTTCTATTCATAGATTACATTTCCAACTACAATCTCCTTATAACCTCTTTAGCTTCTTCTTTCTCAACTTCTTCTGGTTGTGGAGTTCTATTTACAGCCGCTGCTTGTTCTTGGTCATCTTGTAGTTGTTCCTCATTTTGCATATTCAGCACTATAGTTCTATGAGTATACCGCTGATTAGCTCAATCATGGTACATGGTCAATCATCTGAACAACTTCAACATTCACGGGATCAAATATACCCTTTCACTTCATCATCCTCATTATAGTAATTGTCCTTTCATTTAACTCGTGGTCATTTATAAGTGGGACACCACTTCCAATGTATGACTGGAGAGTCAGGCGATTCATTATAGACAATATTCCCTTCTTATTCTGGCATTTTTCATGTCAACACAAGTCTTCTTGTTGGGGGATACTTCTGGACATGAGATTATGTCACTCTTTACAAATTCTCTATCATGATCCTCTGTATAAGCTTCAGGATATTTAGGGCTTTTTGGAACCCAAACTTGCTGTCATTTTGTGGCCACATTCTGATGACCACCAATATAAGAATGTGCCTTTGAATCGCTAAGATTCATGATACTATTATCAGGCCTTTGTTTATCATATCTTCTATTATAAACTTTTGCATGTAGACTATATGAAGACCTCCCAACTTTTTTCTTCCATAATATGGTATTGACATATATTAGGACATAATTTTCTTAGATTTCGATAGTAGGGAAGGCTTTTAAAGTCCTCTCTATAAGATCTTATTAAAACTTTATTATTATGAGGTCGAGCTGCATTTAGGAAATGACTTCATTGACATATTTTCTTAGCGTTCGTTGTAAATTTTTGTCTTTGACGGTCTTCAGTATCTGGTATATTTTGGAAGATGAAGATTCTTCCTTCTTTGGAGGCTGTAACTATTGATGAGAAGTCTCCAAAAATACTCCTTTAATTTTCCCTTGTCATCATTTCTTTTTACACACTTTAATGGTTCAAAACTATTATTGGTGGGTACATTTGCCTCTAACAACGGTAATGCTTCTTAAAGTGTATGGGGTATCCAACCATTAACTCGTAAATGAGCGTTGGTTGTTCTTCTGGCTTTCTTGAAAAGCTTAATGCTTGCATCAAGAATTTTGGTATTGTACTATTCAAGCACTTCATCCTAAATTATGTTTTAACTAGATGTATTCATGATAATAAATTGTAGCATAGGACAAGGAGTTTTCTTGTGCATTAGTGGAGCAATAATAGTTGCTATAGAGAGCCTTGAAAATACAGAGGCCCTCTTGGGAACCTTCTCATTAACAGCTTCAGTAGTAGGCTTCTTAGTGAGACCTTTAATAGTAGGTATGCTAACAGTATTATCAGGAAGGAACTATTAGAATTGCATGACTTCAAAAATAGTTTTGAATTGAATGGTCACTCCAGCATAGCCTATGTTTAGAATAGATTGAGGGAACTGCACTCTAGCTCCCTCGCCTTGGTTCACAGTCATAAAGGACTTCATAGTCATCATATTATCGACATGTCAATAGAACTTGCATGGATTAGAGTCAACATGAATTATGTTAGAAAAGAAAACACAAGCTATTGATGAATGAACATCTATATTTATTTTTAGATGTCTTATTATTTGATACTAAATATATATTTTTTTATCCAAAGATGGAGAGAAAATTTATCACCAGCAAAGTCGCCAAAATCTTTTGGCTCAAAAAAATGGCATGAATGCATGAATCTAATTTTGTAGCTATAAAATTCTATTTCGCTTAAGTCAGATTATATTTAACCAGATTTTTCCTAAGGATAGTGTCAGGGTTTAATTAGATCTAGGTCCTTACTTTCTATGAGCATAAGCACTCATAATTAATTACCCCTCTTAAAATGTAAGAGAGAAATCTTGCTTAAGGATGGATAAATTTTAAGTTATTTAGTCTTAGTTATGGGGGAAATGGAGATAAATTCAATCAAGATCCCATAGTTCTATCGTCCCGGGCATACAATAGATTTCAGTCTAACAACACTAACAATCATTTACCGTAGTGTCCAGGAAATCTGATTAGCAGCTATGGGTTGCTTCCTCTTAGGAATCCCGAGTAGACTAAGGTGGTTGGATGTAGGTTTTAATTTTATTGGGGATTTTGGAGTTTATATCTATTAAAATACCCATAAGTTGATTCAGTTTGGGATTTATGACTTCATTTAGAAGTGACCTAAGAGTTTAAATTAAAGTGGATCTTATGGATTCTTTTACAAGAGCCCAGGTGTTTAAATTTGGGTTAGGACATACGACTTTCATAGAAAGTGGCAGTAGGTTTTGCATTTGGTTCATAGGTCTTATGACTCCCTTAAAAGTTTCCTGTAGGTTTAATTTGGAGTAGGACTTATAACTTTATTTATGAGTTGCCCAAAGATATGTCTTACAAACTAACTCTACAGCAAGGCTGCCCATGAGGGATTAATTATTTTTGTGTAGGTCTTACAGCTTCCCTTACGAAGTTGCCTGAAAGCGGGTCTTACAACATAATCTTTTAGACTAAGATGCCCTAGTAGATTGAATTTGGTTATTTGGATTTTAGGGTTATTTGCAATTTATTTAGCAATTTTTTCTAAAATGTTGGGCTTATTACTTCCCTTAAATGTTGTCCATTGGCGGGTCTTACAACCTAATCCTATAGACTAGGATGCCGAAGGATTTTAATTATTTGTTTGTTTGTGTACACAATCGTTATTTATTAGCTTGACACCTTGTGTTTTTGCTACAATAGCACTTTTCTTACTTTTTGGTAGTTACTTTTTAGTAACATTAGTTTACTTTTCTTATACCAGGGTACTAGTAGTTTACTTTTCATGCTCTAGTGTACTAGCAATTTATTATAGCACTTGTTCTTTTAGCATTAGCATTTATTTTTTACTTAATTTTAATGCATAATTGATTTTATTTATTTGTTGTAGGAGCTCGTATAGGCGAGACTTTGGAGAGCTTGCGGAGTGTGTCGTGTATAGTGCTATGTTGTGGAGAGTTTAGAGAGTTGGAGTGTTGTTTGTGTTAAGAGTTGATTTTGTCGAGAGGTGTCTACACAAGGGTTTTGGAGAGCTAGTTGAGTTGAGAGTTGTCTTCAGTGTAGCTTGTACTTAAGCCTGATTAGTGGAAAAAGTAGTATTTTTTTTTCTTGCTTTTTCAGAATAAAATTCAACAGTGGCTCTCTCAACATTTTTAAATTATGCTCACTGTAATTTAATCAATTAACTAATCTATTTTAATTAATTAATATTTAATTGATTGATTAATTAATCACTCAATAAATAAAAAATTATTTTTAAAATAGATTTATTAATTATTAAATTAAATTTCAAATTTAAATTTGAAATTAATTGGTTATTTATTTTTAAATAACTAAGAGAAGTTTCAAAAAAATTTTATTATAATTTTAAATTAATTGATTAGATTAAATCATAGATTTAATTAATCAATCAATTTAATTTTTACTTATATTTGAAATAACAATTAGTGAAATAAATTAACCAAATAATATTTGATTTCAAACCATGATAGTTCTCTAATCAACTGCCTTTTTTTTTCAAATTTTTCTCCAATTATTTCGAAAGAGAATTTTCAAGAAATTTTGGCAACCTCCTGTCGTCCCTCCCCTCGTTAGGATGTCAGGACGACATTTACCGATATTTTCTTCTCACATAGACCTGAGGTCGACGGCACGAGGCCTTGAATTTAAAGCTATCTTGGTTAGATCTAAGGTCGACGATGTGAGATTTTCATTTTGAAACCACCTCGGCCGGATCTAAGATAGACAATACGAGATCTTGTATTTTAAAACCATCTCGACCAGACTTAGAGTCGACGGTGCGAGGTCTTCTTTTGATTGAATGATTAATTTTTTTTTAAATCTGATTTATAAAAAATCTAATTTGAAATCTGATTTAGTAAAAATCTAATTTAAAATTTGATTTATAAAAAATCCGATTTGTAAAATCTGATTTGCAAAAATCAGGTTTTTAACAAATCTGATTTATTAAAGATTTGATTTGTTAAATTTAGTTTATGAAAATCTGATTTGAAATCTTATTTAGTAAAATCTGATTTATAAAAATCAAATTTTTAACAAATCTAATTTATTAAAAAACCTGATTTGTTAAAATATGTAATAATCTGATTTGAAAAGCCACATTAAAAATGAGATAAAATGAATACTTTCTCATAAAAAAAAACATTAGTTTTATCTATAAGTTATTTGAAACTGATAGTTGTAGGCAATTATGAAGGCAGTGTCACGGTTCAGAGAAATGGAATATAAGTAAACGCAAACACAAAAGGACATATTTGGTATTTGCTTAGCAATAAGCATGCAATAGTTCAGTTGGGTGTTTACTTAGAGGTAAAAGAGGCACATTATAGATTAGAAAAAGACAAAAGCCATGTGAAGAATAGGGATGGTGTGGTTTGAGGCATTGGCTGGAGTTGTTTGAGCGAAATCCAGAGAGGGCGAAGGGTTCGATGTGAAATTCGAAGCGAAAGAAGACGTGCAAAGGTCGACCGACGTGTGGGTATTCACGAACAGGAAACGATGAACAAGAGGTGTTCGTGAGTGGGAAAACTTGATTGAAGGTATTGGATTTTCCTGAGTTCAATTTATAGAGAAAAGCAAGGTACGGATATAAGGAATTTATATCTGAGATAAAGGCCAGTCGTAGTGAAATTCTCACTTGTGTTTTGATTGAAAATAGAGAACTCATCTGAAGCGGGAGTGTGGGAATCAAGAAGAAGAGCGAGGAAAAAGGCATAAGTTTTTTTTTTCATTTGGATTTATTCCTCTTTTATCTCTTAATCATTGAATGGAAGTTATAGCATCGATAAGTTGTGTTGTTTGGCGAATTGATCAAGGTGGGACCGGGATGAACATGCGAAGAGATACAACTCTTTGATCTTACTTTATCATCATTTTCCTTTTTTTTAACACAAGCAATACCCGTGAGAACAATATCCAGCCGTCTTGGTATTTCAAGTAACAAAGTTCCTAAAAAGCAATCCATCAAAGCTCAATTTGTATACTTACGGCAATCATATTTCATGTACATGTCAATGAATGAGTTCCCAACAATTTCATCATAGAAAATTCCATTTCTCACTAGATATCCATGTTTCATTTTCCTTTAGCTAACTCCTGAAATTAAAGAATTCCATACTACAAGATTCTTCTTCACTTTTTTTTATAGCACAACTGCTAACTTGTAGTTGATCCATTGTGGTGCAGGCAAAGACAATGCTCGAAGTAATTTCAAAATTCATAACAAATCTTTCAGTATAGAACTGATTAAATATTTGAAAAGCAAGATCATAATGTTTACTTTGGCAAACTTAATGAAGGTTACTTTGGTAAACCAATGATAATAGAACTCAACAAAACAATATCCCATTTCATGATTTAATTAACAAGATGGGGGAATTTATTTTTTAGTCAACACATTTTCACTCTTGCACAACCACTACCTTGCCTAGTCCATGCTGCCAAATGGCCTAGGCCACCTGACAAACATCGAAGCATCAAGCCTGAATAATCTTAGCCATTGGATTATCTTCCAATGCATGGAATATGGCAAAATAGGGTAAACCCTCATACAAATTTTTGTTCCCTGTCTTGAAAAATTCTAGAGGATATCTACTTTTATTTTTCTCTTTCATAACATCCTATGCACTTCCCCAGTAAAATCTAGGTGTTTACCGACTACTGATGATGACAACCCGTAAGGGCTGAGCCACTCTTTATCCAAACAACACATGCTCCTTATCTCTATCTCTTATGGTCTTGTGTTCTTCAACAATCCTCTTCACTTATAGCTAAGGAGGCCAATTAAACTATTTTCTTGCTCACACAGCCTATATCAAGAGGTATATTACAAACCATAGCTCTAAATACAGGGTTTTGAATTCTAGAATTTACCTACTCTATAAGATCTTCAAACTCCTTAGGAATATAGTTTAGATCCTTTTAAAGCTCTTTAGATGATTGCATACAATAATATTGAGACTATAATCCATTCTAAACCAAATGAAAAATGTTTCTATTGGTTGTCTTGAGGTAAGAGATGTAATCTGGGCCATCCTTCCTATATGTATTATGTTGGATGTTCTAGATGGCATTGTATTGAATGTATATGCTACCCCTCCAAACCGCATGATTTAGCAGATTAAATCTAGATTGTTCAATTGTTATCATGTGAAATCGAACATCTACGAGTTGCCAATGTGGTTAACCACTGAACGACGCCATTCCAAGTCCCCAATCCCAGCACAGTGCATGTAATACATTGTATAGTCAACACTGCCGCTGCCAACTTTTTGTAAAATGAACTATACATTTAATTTTAATACTCCAAAGCTTCCATAAATCATAGATAATCACTCAATGATCATTTTTTCATATTCTAAGGCTCCATGTATTCAGGTATAAAAGCTCTTTTTAATAAAAAAAAATTCTAGTGTGATTGATGATGAGTATTTTTAAAGTAATTTCTATGGATAAATTAATGTGTCACTAATTCACTTTATGGTTTTTTAGTCAAATCATTAAATCTAACATTATACTATCTTGAGAGATAAACTAATGCTTTACCATCAACTTTAAAAGAGAAACAATATTTATTCCCATAATCAGCATAAGGAATTTTATATTTATCCTGAAAGGTGAAATTAAAATTCATCTATTATCTTGAAAATGAAACTAACAGAGGATATTCATTAATATGCATCCAAAATATTTTTCTCCTGCTCTAGCAAACTAAAATGCGATTTATATTAAATTGGGTTCTTGGGCTTTTCTAAAGGCAAGCCTCTATAAATAATTATATCTCCAAAGAGAACTTCATATTAAAGTGGAGGCTAGATTTATTTTAGATTTAAAATTTAATAGATTTGATTTAAAGATTTAAAGGTTTCATTCAATCAAATGACACAACAGAAAATAATTTCATAGAACCTGAAATAAACTTAAATGAGTTGAAAGAGTCTCTTCAATATTTCTCTAATAGTGATTTCACTGTTATCGATATTCAGGATGATCTTAATTGCATAAAAATTGAGAAATCTAATTGCGATAATTCATCAGATGAAGCATTAAAAGAAAATGAATATATAGGATCAAAAGAATCCATTGTCTCTTCCTTAGATTAGATAGTCCAAATAAATCTGTGCAGTGGTAAAAGTGTTACCACCATCAGTATCTACAGCCAGTAAAGAAAAGTGAGTCGCTGATAATCTAGAAACCTCAACACCAGTTCAGCAAAATTTAGAGGTAGCTAACTAAGACATTCCTTTAATGCTTACGACAACCAGATGGATGAAACATGTCCGTGGCCCTAACTTAATTTTACAGATTTGTTGCAGCTTGATCACGCACAAAAGGATGATCCATTAATTGAGCTGCTGTTGGTCGATTAGAAGGATCACGTTGTAAACATGACGTTATAAAACTCTTAGCTTCAGAAGAAAGGTGATCCGGGATATCTGGTAAATCATTGCCTTCCACAATTTCAAACATTGCAGCCATCTGGTAATCAGAAAAACAATAAAGTTAGTTTCCCATTAAAACTTATTCAGAAAAATCTTATACATGTTCTGAGCAAATAAATGACGCACCCATTCAAATCTACTCCACGGTGGTTTAGAAGTTGCCATCTCAAATACCGTGCATCCCAGGCTCCAAATATCTACTGAGAGGTTGTATCCATCTCTGTTCCTGATGACCTAAATTTTGAATTTTTGATATTAGATTAATATTAAAGAATCAACATACATTGTAACCAACGACTCTGCAAATAATATCAGGGATAACTAACCTCAGGAGCCATCCAATAAGGGCTTCCTCTAAGAGAATGATTTAATGCATCAGGGGATATCTAAAACAAAAAGGGAATAAATTCAACAAATAAGGACAACGAATGTCTTCTGAGAAAGAAGAATCTAAAATACATAACAACAAACTATCAATAGGGGCAGAGTAGGATTGTCTTCTTAAAGAAGGTATTAATTAACGGATGATTATGAAATATCTTTTATTTCCATTTTAAATAAATTTTCCAAATAGTGCACTTCAAATTTTTGCTCGGCAATAATAATGGATTTTCTGGATGGTTTAGGGCAATGATGAACAATTGCATCTCTACTTTCCTGGATGGTTTCTCTTTAATGGCAGTCCTCGCAACCTGGGAATATTATGCCTAGCGGGATGAAATTCATTTTTCTGAGCCTGGCTGATTATTGCAGTCCCTTTTTGCTCTCTTGCTTGATTCTCTGATCTTTTGCTCGTTACATTGATCCTTTTGCTGGTGTAATTCTTACACTCTGTTGTTTGAGCTCTGGCTCATTTTTATTGATTTTCTTTGTTTATTTTTCATATTGTTTTTACAATCTTTTACTTGTAACTTTTATCTTTTATAATGGACATGGGCTTTGCCCTTAATTTTCCCAAAAAAAAATATTGAATTTTCCAGATAGTGCACTTCTATTTCTCTCTCAGCAACTTGCAAAGCTAGACATTTCATAATACTACCACATACGTATACAATCATGAATTATCATGAATGTATGCTTGTATGCCTTCATTAGCATAATAAAAAGGCTGAATAAGGAAGGATACGCTTATTTATAATAATATTATTGACCCATTAGCTTAGAAGCATTCCCTCTCACTTCCAAAGGGAGGTCAGAGGTTCAAATAACTAGAAAAGGAACTTCACGATAATAATAAATGTCAATGTTTATTCAATAGGACAATTCAATTAATCAGGAAGAGGGTAAATATTCATTGAGCATACATGTTTAGCAACGCCAAAATCAGCAATTTTGACCACTCCATAAGAATGAACAAGTATGTTTGCTCCTTTGATATCCCTAAACATGTAAAGAACATTATAAGTTCATCTGCAAAAATAATCAATAAACCATTTCATTCATTTGATTACTAATACAGTAAGTTACATTTGAACAATCTTTTCCCGTGCAAATAAGCAAGTCCAGAAAGAATTTGTGCAGTATAGTTCTTGATAAGAGGTTCCCCAAGTGATCCAAATTGCTGAAGTAACGCATAAATTGAACCCCCCGAGACATATTCTAGATAAACTGAAAATCTGTCATCGGCCTGCATTAGAAAAAATCAAAATTAACAATGGCATCCAATCCTCACCATTGTTATGTTTGTCTGAAAAAGAAATCCCAGACGTTAGAATTGGTGTGTAGGGGTCAACAGATGATTATGTTATTGTTGTACTTTAGAGACACTATTATTGTATTTCTTTTCTTAGTTGATTGTTAATCCCTATTCATCTTTATTTTAATTGTCATAGATAAAAAAAAAGATAATACTATCTTACATAAATTTAGGATAACTTTAAATATTTATTTTTTATCTTCTGGAGTCTTCTATTGTAAATGGATATTTAAGAGTCATGTACTATTAGTTATGATTATTAGAATGAAAAATATGCTTAGCATGGTTCATTCTCATCTTAGGTTTAGTGTCCAATTCTTCTTTGCTCTTCCTCCTACGTCAGCTTCTTCAAGGCTTCCACAAATCTTCCATTGCAACTTTGCATTACATGTGATTCCAGTTTCACATGAAAGATGACAAAATTTCATAATTCACACATATAGCAATTATTACCAATAGTTATGAATAGTGTAACAATGATATCACTTTTCAGTAAAATAATGTATAAATTACCTTTGAGGATGTTCCTAGACGCATGAGCTGAAGCTAGTAAAAGGCTTAGCATTTCTATCCTTTAGTAAATTACACTGTTTTTCAGGTCATAGTTGTTAATAAATTGTATTTTAAAATTATTTTTCCGCTGTAGAAAAAGATACTGAGAATAAAATTAATTAATGGATCAAAATATTACCAGCTCACTGCCATAGCATTGCACAATATTTTTATGAGATAGCTGATTAAGAAATTTTATTTCCTGAAAAATGGTAAAACAAGCAAAATAAATATAATTGTATAGCATGATACCACAACACAAAAGATGATCACAATAAAGACAGTTCTCTTTAGAAAGAGAAAAATAATATTTAAACAAATAAAGTATAGATACCTACTTGTTTTAGTTGCCTGAGAGATTCATTGGAATGAGAGTTATCAGAAATGATCAGGACCTCTTTGATAGCACACATTTGCCCACTTTCACTATCAAATAAGTTAGAATAATCAATTTTTTATTATTAAGAGAAAATAAACTTCTTAAAACATACTTTTTAAGACTTAATTTTAAATTTAAAAAATTTATAAGCTTGTGATTGAAAAAGAAGATAGAAATACGTGTCAAATCCAAGATAAACTTGTCCGAAAGCTCCAGTGCCCAACAATTTTCCCTTCTTCCATAATGACTGAGGCGGCATTGAAGTAGAAGTTGGAGAATTACGCATGGTTCGAGACGGAGGCAGTGATAGAGGCGGACTCGTCTTGTATACCTGAGATAAAGGTATCTCAGGGTTCAGTTTTTTTATAACAGTTCACCTTTTTTTATGGTACTTCAGCCACATTCTCATGTATTTGCGGGCTTGTAAAACAACCTTTAATATTTATTCAAAACTTCCTTAATACGTCATCAATTTCTTTCATCAAAATAATTTTTGTATTTACTTTAAAGGTGTGATTATCAAAGAACTCTTTAGTTTTTTGTTTCTGCGGTCGCAGACGCTCAGACCCTCATCCAGCAGCCTTCCACTAAAATTTTGACCGCAGAAAGCCCAGTTATTATCCCGGCCTCCTCCCAGCGGGCATTCACCAGCATTGCAAACGGCCAGCAGGGCTAGCCATGGAGGTTCAGCTCCTCCATTCGTCTATCTTTCCCAGCCGCCCCCTATAATTCGTCGCCACCCGCCTGGCGCCTCGTCGGGCTGCTTTCGTCCGGTGCTGTTTCTCCTCCGCCGACACCGGAGGCAGGGGTGGAGAAAATAGCGGCACTTACGTCACGCCCCATGCTGCCCAGCAGAGGAAAGCTTATCCTTTTGATGAGATTGAACCACGATGGCAGCTGTACTGGGAGGAGAACCGAACTTTCCACACACCAGATGAAGTGGATATGTCCAAGCCGAAGTGTTACATTCTTGATATGTTCCCGTATCCTAGGTACTAATAATACTCGTTCTTTACTTCAGGGCCGTAGAGGTTGTGAAATGACTATTATCATCAGGCTATAGGCAGGGATGGAGGACGCTTTTTATTTTTTCTTCCTTCGACACTGTTTTCATATTACCTCACGATTAAGTTTGTTATTCTGTCTGGAATTCTGCCAATGGATTGAGATGTGCTTGTTGGAAGTGTTTGAAGATTTTTGCTGTCACTGCTAACTTAATTTTGAGATGAAACTCAAAATTTCCCGATGTCCTTAGGGTAAAAGTATCGCATGATGTACTAAATACGAGTATTCCTAGGGAAACCCGAGTGTGGTTGGATTGCTTTATTATCATTGATTGCGGTTTTCAAGATTGCCGAGGCTGGCTTATCTTTCACATTTATGTCTACTTAACCAACTTTATTTGGCAATAATGTGGAGTGCAGTTTATTAGTCGATTCTACGTATCAATATTGAAAGACAACATCATGAAGGCTGTTCTAAGAAACTATCAATAGGGAAAAAGTTCAACCCTTTGGAAGATTGAACTCACATGGAAGATTTTCTTTTATATGTAAAATATTCACCCTTTGTTTTGCAGCATCAGGTAAGTTTAAGTAATTTAGAAATACTCCAATTTCTGTCACATCGAAATCAATCACAGACGCTTAGTAATGCTGTATAATATTGAAATCTATGTTTGACGTGACTCAAAATTCATCAACATGCAAGAAAATAAAGTAATTAAAATATGAATGAGATTGCAATTATTTCTATATGATGTTTGCAGAAGTGAGATCAAATGTGCAAACAATTGTTTTGGTAACTACTACCCAATTCAATTATTATTCAACTTACGATACAAATAGAAAACTCTTATTGATTGAGAAGATTGATGGGTGAAGAAAAACCTTCTATCATGCTTGATCCTCCACACAGTTGCATTGCTTTTGGAAACTACAGCTAATTGTTATAAGAATGGATATGCAATCATCTGGCTTGGTTGCAGGGCATGCTATTGCCCATTGATCCTCTTTCACTCATTAAGAGTTTTGCTTTAGAGGCAGAAGCCTCACTATCATGCCTTTTTGGAGTGGAAGGTACTGCTGGAATAATGGAGAGGATGATAATTTTTGAAATGTTGCTCCAACTAATTGCAGTTCTTCTATCTACTGGCGTGACCATAAAAATAAGTCAATTAAGTGTCAAGGTCCATCTGTGAGCACCTTGTTAACAAGAATAATTATATAACCCTTTGTTTGTTCTCGCTTTAGTTCATTGAGTTCATAATGTCAAGACTCACTCTATAATTTGAGTGGTGGATATAGTGAACATGAATATTAAGTTGAAATGCTGTCCTCTTAACAAAGACATTTATAGTTTGACCTTTGGCAAATAGTTGCCTGTTGTGCAACATGCAAGATACAAGTGGATTTATCGTAGAAATCAAATTGTATCTTCATTTCAACATTGTCAATATTCAAAACATCACAGAATGATGCTATATGGGACTCGTCTCTTGAATGAATGGTAATGAGGCTATACAGGACTCTTCTCTTGATTGAATGGTAATGAGGCTATACAAGATTCTTCTCTTGATTGAATGGTGAGTTGTTTACTCAAGGTGAATATAATGAGTAATAGATTTTTCTACCCTTTGGTGGATGATGCTTCTTCATCAGGTTATGTTTGCACTAGAATTTGAAACTAGTTATTGTAATAACCCAAAGTCCTTAAAATGAATTTATTTGAAAAAAATTTAAAATTTTTGAATTGAAGTGCTGCAACACTGTGCTTTAAGGCATAGCGGTCTTGGGTGGAGGAGCTTGGGTAGCTGTAATTCGATGCTGCTGCGCTAAGCTCTCTGTTCTAAAATAACTCTAGATTGAGCATGCAATGCCGGGTCACTTGAGTTCCCTGGTGCCCGACACTAAAAAAAGTTTTTATATATATATTTAAATCTCCACCCCTTCTTCCCCTCTCCTCTACCGGCTTACCGAGAACGAAAAGGAAGGAGAAGAAGAGGAAAGAGGAGAGGAAGATGGTGCTTGGTTCATTTCGTTCCTAATATGAAATTTTTTTAAAATCATTGTAGGTGACTTCTAACATACTCATGCTTTCAAATATTTTAATTTTTACCATTTAATTTCTCCCAAATTGATTTTGATTGCATATCTCCAATTCTAGTAAGTTGCTATCGTATATGTTTTTGTATGTTATAGTATTGTTCATTCTGGTTATTTCGACTGAATGATTTTATATTTTCGCTGGTTAAAATTGAAATTATTGTATTTTTTTACAATTTGCATAGGAAAAGTAATTTTGACATTTAGATACGATTATATTGTTAATGCAAGCATTGTAAATGAATACAAACATATGAATGAGTAATAGATGGTCATTATTACTTTTACAATATTATGTGTGCAAAAAAAAGAAAAGCTAGTTAATTACTAAGGTTGGTGTCGATTATTTTATACCTATATAGGATGGTGGGCTAACGGACATTCTTTTCAATACTATTGTTTATGGTGATATGCTCTATTGATTCACGTGATTTATTAATTGAGAGTTATAAGGAGTAATTACTATGTCGATGAATAAGAGTGACGAATCTTATTTTTAAATATCACCTGAATATTGAACTAAGAATACTTACTAGAAAAATATCACATAAGCCATAATTTCTTACTTGGACATGCATATACGACACTGGTTTACTATTACTGATTCATTGTTATTGATTTACTTTTATTGAGGACGTGATTGAAATACTAATTTGATACGAATATAAGATAATTAAATATAATGTGTAAACTCCCATATGATTTCTTGATAGTATTATATTGTCATGGATTTCTAACATTTTTTATAAATACTTCAGCTTTACTGATTTACTGTTATTGGGCGTAATAGTTATAAACTCTTAATTACAACTAAAGACATTTATGTTACCCTTATTTGCCCTATTGAGATGGGCACTTCATTGTTTGTTGGTATTATTAATGAGATTGATCTTCTTAATACTGGAACACCTCAACTCCCTCCAATTATTCATTAAATTAATGATTTGCTTGCTTTTTTGCTTGGAGGATTGTATGATGGACTTTATTGGGAACACCTCTGGTTGTGGTTTGCGACAACTATGTTGATCATAGGTGAAGGCGTATAGTATATTATTTTTATCATGTGAGAAAAATTTTAAAAGTTAAAATTTTTTATACAAATCGTACTATACGACTTTGATTCGTACTGTACGATCAATATAGAAAAAATGAGCTTAACGGCTAATTAAATAATTAGTTTATGTGAACTAATCATAATGTATGATCTCGATCGTACTGTACAATTCGTTACAATATGAAAACTCTAGCCGCCGGATAAATTAAGTAAAGTATCAAAATTTGATTTTGAAACTAATCATACTGTACGATCTTATTCATATTGTACGAAAATTTAAAATCTTAATTAAATTAACTCCTGTAATTAGTTAATCAAATCATTATTTAATTAATGATAACAAATCATACTGTATGATATTGATCATATCGTACAATTGATAGAGACGAAATTTGATCATCCCAAAGATCATACCAAACAAAACTATGATTTTTTGAACTAATCGTACTGTATGATATTCATATCGTACTGTACGATATTCATATTGTACTAGACGACCTACTTGAAATCTACTAATTGTATTGTACGATGATAGCAGTATGGGACGATTGATAGAGATGGTTTCTAATTGTCCTGGGAATCGTCATGTACGAATATATAAAAAACTAAAAGATCGTACTGGATGATCTTTCGATCGTTATGTATGATGTGTTCGAAAAGTTAAACAGTTTGTCTGAACAACTGTTTACATCGTACTGGACGGGTCTATTTTTAAATTGATTGTACTGTACAAACTAAAATTGTGCTATATGAATAATGATGGTTTACTTGAATTTTTAGGGTTTTTTGAAGCCAACTACTTAAGCAAAGCTTTGAGAATCTCTTAGTAATGAGGAGAGGATTATGTGATTACTAAAGGTACTCTGAGAGAGAAGATTGTGAGAGAGATCCAAGGTTTGAGAGGAAGGAGAAGGTGAGGTTTAGCGTGAGGGAGTAGTGTGAGGGGATTACACGGTTCTTCTAGGCTAGCTACACCCTTACTTATCCTGTGGCTTGGTGAGTTCTTAAAGGATCTCTTGGGAGAGAGGCTTGTAAGTCAAGTCCTCGAGGTACTCTGCCTTCTCTAGCGGGGAGAAAAGGATTTGAGATTATTTTTCTGTGAAAGGATTACGATTCTCTGCCATCTCCAGGAGGATGAAAAAGGATTCGGGATTCTCTGCCTTCTCCAGGAGGGAGAAAAAGGATTCAAGATTTGCTCCCGTCGCTGGGGGAGGTGACATAGCTTCCGACACTCCACCACATCAGGTTTGGTGAAAGTGAATCTGTAAAGGCTTCTCCGCCTTGCTGTGGGAGGAAAAGGAGTCCTTTTTTTAGTGCAATTCCCGGAGCGGAGGAATCCGTGGAGTGGACGTAGGTCAAGGTTGACTGAACCACTATAAATTATGGTGTGCTCTTTCTGATTTTTATTTTTTGCATTTTACTTTTTTGCAATTTCTTTTCCTAATAACTGCTTGGTTGAAAATCTGTGGTTAATGCTATATTAAATTGATTCAATTATTCTCACCATTGTTATAATTTTTGTTAAGTTTATTAGCTTCTGCTTAGGGTGATCAAGTTCTTCATTTTATGTTTTGAAAAATCACAAAAAAATAGTATTAATGCTTAGGATTTTTTAAATAACCAATTCATCCCCCCCTCATGGTGCGCTTCGGGCTAATTTTTGAGGTCTCACAACCTCCTCTAACTTTTAACCATTTTATCAAATTATAAGTTTTATTCTAAATTATGTTACATAACATTTAATTGGGTACAAGTTCAAGTTAGATTCCATGTCGTTTGGTTCAAGCTCAAGCTTCAAATTATTTGAATTTAGTTCGACTAACATCCAAGTCTTCAGCATTTAGTTCATTCAAGTTTAAATAGGTTCCCTGCTATCCAAATTGAGTTCAAGTCTTTTGTGGTCCAAGTTTGATTTATCCTTTGTTCATTCAATTATATTCATGTCAAGTCCCTTATGTTCATTTATTTAAGTTCAAATTAGGTCCGCATTTGTTCAAAAATCTACAAGTTCGGTCCATTGTTCATCAAAAAATCCAATAGCCTTCTAGCATCTCCCCCGTTTAGGGGAAATTTTGAAAGTCGGGGCCTCCCTCCTCACTAAAGAAAAGCATGCACGGTAGGTGTCGGATAACATTGCGGCCGTAAAATCTTCAATCCCACCATGCCAAAGAATAGCGTGTATGTGTCTTCGGGTACCTATTTAAAATGCGCAGTTTTATATTTGTCCCACCACATCAGAGAAAAGCATGTACAGGGCTTACCTTCCTAGTCGTAGGCATCGCCCATCCCACCACATTAGAGAAAAGCGTGTATGGGTAGTTTTCTGGTGTGTCGCGAACGCTGAAAACAGGGTTTTTAGTCTTAGGAAATTTATACCTATGCAGAGGGTTGATGGCGAAAGCGATAAAATGCACAAAATCACGAAATTCTACTTTCACTCTCTTTTCCTCTTTTTTTTTTTTTGAATTTTCCCTTCACTTTTTTTTTGAACTCCCTCTCTTCTTTTTTTTTTATTCTTCCTCCATTCTTCTCCTCTCTTTTTTTTGAAAATTCTCTCTCTTCCTTTTATTTTTCTTCTCTCCATTTTTTTACCATGCTTCCTTTTTTTTTAAATGTCTCCTCTCTCTCTTTTTTTTAGAATCTCTTTTTTTTGTAGGTATATGTATACACATATATATACTCACATACACATACATATGTGTGTGTGTGTATGTATGTATATATATATATATATATATATATATATATATATGAAGATAACAATATTGATGTGTAGGAAACTGTCAATTGAATGTGTGCGATGATTTATTTGAGAGCTTGTAGACGTCTTCTGTCTGCTTGCGTGAGTGTTGTGAATCCGATGGTATCTTAGCTTGTGGGTCATTGGCTACTTTATGCAGGTAGATACTTGCATTCATTACAAACTCCTATATTGTCCTGTAGACAACTTGTATTTTTTGCCATTTCCTTCTATTTGCGTCATGGGCAACCTCTAGTATGTATGATAGGTTTTACTGTAGTAGCTCACAAACACTTGCACTTACTACATTCCTTATTCATTTGCTGTGATCTTCAATCTTTGTTGTACATCTGTTATTGCTGCTCGTAGGCAGGTAGATGTGTTCATCAACAGCTCGATGTTTATTGCTGGACATTGCATTTGCTGAGGTCCTTGTGTATTTGCCTACATATGGCATATCGTGCACGTGTTGCGTCTCCTACAGCGGCTCATGGGAGCTTCTATTTATTGTTGTTCTGCAGCATATCAACCATCATCGCTCACGGGTAAATTGATAGGTTCCTTTATAAATTGATGCTGATTGCTAGGCAAATTCCATTCACTACTAATTTTCCCACATACGTCGTCGGCAACTTACTACGCCCAATATATGTTAACTTTCAATGTTTGTAGGTTGTTACTGCACTTGAGATAAATTTTCCATCACCGCTAGTGGGTATTTGCATTCACTATGATTTTCTATCCTTGATTGTATGCAGATCATTGTGCTTTTTTGTATCCTGTTGTTGATTGCCAGCTAAACTATATTCATCAACAATCTCTTTACAATCACTACGGACCCTACTTAAATCCTGCGGGACATTTCTCCTTTGTGGTGTTTGTAAGTGGATGTAGTGGGGATTACTGTATCCTACTACATGATTGCTATGAAGACTATCATAAACTTCAATTTTATTTCTTTAATGCATTCACTTGTCATCCACAGAGTATTGAAATATTCACTGCACATATGTCGTACGTTATAGAAAACTGGTGCATTCACTTGTATGTTGACCTTCACTGCTTGCGGGGCATGATATGCTTGATCAAGTGTCAAGCATGTGTTAGTGTAAGATGCTTCATTGATAATGCTTCTTTTACACTCTATTCATAAAAAGAGTCTTGAAATGCATTGCACTCATCTTGCCTCCTACTTTTTTCTGCAAGCGGATCACCGTACTTTATACAATCTTTGTTGATTATGAGCCATGCTGAATGTTACAAGTCTTTCATTTCCATGTGAATACTTATGGCTTATATGGCGAGTTTGCTTATTAATATTTCCATTCCAATTGAAGTGATAATTCCTTGATATTCCATTGGAAATTTTGTGTTGTTTAATTATAAGCATATCATTACATTCATCAGTTGATTATTGCTTATATGATTTGTTTTATTATTTTGCCAAATTACAAGTTTCATTTTGGATATTAAATTATGTTCCTTGCCGTCCTTATTCAAGTCAAGTTCAAGTCCATTGTTGTCCATTTTTGTTCAAATCAGGTTATCTGTTTCTTGTATAAGTTCTACACATTTTAGTGTGAATTCTAGCAGCCTCCGGGCATCACTCCCATTTAGTGGGAATTCTAGGAGTTAGGCCATTCCCCTCCCCTCCATGCTATAAAAGCACTTTAGGTAGGTATGTGGCCACACCGTGGCCATGATCTTCAATCCCCTCCATACTACGTGAGCACTTAGGGGACTTCGAGATACCTGTTTATAAATGTGCAATTTTCTTTTCCTGTTGGCGTTGAGGCACGCACAGGTACTTAATTTTGTTCTTATCATGCTACATGAGCGCTTCGAGGTCTACTCGCCTCTTTACAAGCGTCACATTGGGATCCCTTCCATTGTACTACAAGAGAGCGTAGGGTTGTCCGCCGGCCACCGCAAATGCCGAAACGGGGTTTAAGTTTAAAAGGTTATACATGGGCAATGATGGCGATGCTATTGTAGTGACGGTGAAAATACACACATACATATGCTCCCTCCCTCTCTTTTAATTTCTCATTTTTTATTTGCTCTTATTTTTGACGATGATAGATGATAATAGCTTCGACATTAATACAATTATTGCTAATAATAAAAAAGCAAACACATTAATATTAGTAGTAATAATATTAATAATGGTAAAAGCACTATTATTCTTAATATTACTTAAAAGAAAACTAATAGTATCATTAATATTTACACATTCTTAATAACTAAAGACTAGAGAGAGAGAAGAAAAAAACTACCTTAACAGATGAAGGTGAGAATGGGCTGATTTGAGTAAGTGGATTCAGGTATGGTGAAGGGATTAAAGGGTTATTTCGAAGAATGGATTGGGGCTATTTTGGTGGGCTAACAGGTTGTGTTGTCGTTTAGTGATGTTGAGTTTGGATTTGTAGTAGATGGGAGGTGATGGGCCTTGGACTGTGAAATGAGCCGAGGTTGAGTTGTTATATAAAACAATGTAGATATGACTGAGTGGGACTGCTGTTATTCATGGTAAGGGATGAGGGGCACACGAAAATTAGTGCCAGATAATGCTTCTCGATTGGAGAATAATGGGTCTCTGCTCTAATCAACATCCGACTAATATAGTAGAGCACATTTACCTTTGCCCTCTTCATTATGCTGAGCCAATCGTGCTCCAAGGGACTTTTCCAGTGCTGCAGTATACAAGATGAGAGGCTTCTTTGGGATTAGTGCAATTAGAGCAGATTCAACAAGTATTTTTTGATGCTGTCAAATGCTTTCTGGCACCCTATATCTCATTTGAGCGGATATCTTTCTTTATTAGTTTTGAAATAGACTAGCACCTACCCGTCATATTCAATATGAATCGCCGAATGAAAACCACCAGCCCTTGCAAGGAGAGAAGTTGTTGAAGGTTCCTGAGAGGCAGCATCTCTATAATTTCCTTGATTTTATTAGGGTCGATCTCGATTCCTCGATGATGAACAACGTACCCCAAAATTTTCCCAGATGAGTCCCTTAAGGTGCATTTAAGAGGGTTTATTTGGATATTGAACTTTGTCCTCTCAAATACAGTCCTCAAGTTAGTTAAGTGGTCTTTTCAGTTCATGCTCTTGATGATAAGGTCATCAACGTAGCACTTAACCTTTTGATGAATCAGCTTATTAAATATGTGTCATCATCCGCTGATACGTGGCTCCAGCATTCTTCAAGCTGAAGGGCATTACTGTGTAATAGAATATGCCGATGAGCATTTTGAATGATATGTACTTTTCATCTTCAGGCATCATCTTGATTTGATTGTTTCTCGATGATCCATCCATAAAGGAGAACATGTTGTAGTTAGACGTGTTATCAACCAGGAGTTTTGACATTGGGAGGAAAAGAATCATCTTTCGAACATGCCTTATTGTCAAATTATGTATTTTGGTGGATCCTAAAGCTGGGTAACATTACACACACACATTCAAGGGAGTCAGTTAGTGAATTAGGAAGAAGATGAGTTTTTTTGAACTAATTGTATTGTACGATATACATCATAGTGGATGATCAGTTAACCAGAAAAATCATTAACAAGCAACTTATGCTAATTGAGGTTAATTAAACTAATTGTAATGAACGAACCCTATCGTTTAAGACGATCAGTTGTATTCAAGAAAATAGCCACCAATCACTATTTAGACAATATTTTAATACTCAAAATTTGTTCTAATCATACCGTACGATGAGCATCATACTGTATGATATCTGTCAATCATGCCTAAATTAATCCTGTGATTAGGAGAATAATTATGATTATTTTGTTTGATCAAATCGCATAGGACGATTGGAGATGATCATACTGTACGAACTGAGTGATGAGTGGGACGATTATTTATCATCACCCATCGTACAGGATGAAATACCATATTTTTCTACTATTCGTACATGATGACTCATCTAAATCATACTGTACGAACCAAGCTGTACACTGAATGATAATTTATCGTCGCATATCATACTTGACGATCAGTATAATTTCTTGAACGAATCGTAAAGGGCAATACAATTCATACAGGACTAACAAGGTTATTTTGTACTATTAGTATAAGATGATTTTAGGATCTTACTGGACGATCAAAACTAAAAGATTGAAATTTAGGGCTTTTTGAGAGGCTCTCTATTTAAACTCTTATATAGACTTGTTCTCAAGTATTTGGCTGATAAGTGTGCTTGGGAGCTTGGGAGGGAGCTTAGAGAAGAATCCTAGGAGAGCTTTGGGAAGAGGTAGACTTGTGTGAGAGGGAGAAGTGAGTGTAGGTTTCACATGGTTGCTCCAAACAAGGTTCACTTCCGAGTGTCTTGCTAGGTTCTTGGGTGGCTCCGGGAAGACATTCTTTAGTTCTAAGGACGAGTGTCTTGCTAGGTTCTTGGGTGGCTACGTAGAGTGTGTGATACATAGAGAGAGTCTTTTACTAGTGATGGATCCTCTATAGGATCTTTAAGGCTTCATTATATAACTGGTGGTCCTAGGGTATTGAAGGAATATATCATAGGAGATTGTATGGATTAGGATAACAAGTCGATGCAAGTATGGCTCAGGCATGTAGTTTAATATCCTTCATGGATACCAAGAAAAAGGAATTAATTTGTAGTAGGGTGGTTAGGAAAACAAAAGAATTATAAAGGATGCAGCAAATTCAAGTAGACATTCAATCATAACGAACTTAGATATAAGATAAGTTAAGGGCATTTATGGACCAACAGCACCAACAATAGCCTCAAGAGGCCAATGAGAGCAATGGAGAGGAAATATATGAGGAGAAGATAAGGCTTTTTTGTATTCTTATTTGATAAATATAGTTGGTAAGACTTTTAGGGGATTGGAATAATTTGGAGACTTTATTTGGAAAGTATTATTGCTCATTTTAGTTTAGCTTTAGTACTTCAAAGTTAGTTGTATTGCATGAATAATATGGTTATTTTTTATACTTACTACGCAAATTTACTGTTTTGAATGTTTGGTGGCGTGCTGTGTAGATTTACAAATATGAAATGTTGAATAGAATGTTGCCTTTTAATTTTATATATCTACAAGTTTCAAATAAAAAAAAATCACCAGATTTCTATTACCAATGTCAAAATTATTGAATATGTCATTGGAAATTTCTAATGAATTTTATAACAAAAAAAAATAGATATTTAAATAGTGGAATGGTTTGCTGGCTTTTTAATCAAAAATTTTTGGTCTAAAAAAACAAAAGAAATGTTGTTGAATAATTCTGCTAGCATTACATTGGATGTTTTGACAGAATATATCTATCATAGTTTCCCTAGTAAATTTCACCAAAAATTACAATGGAAATAACAAGCAAAGGAATTTTGATTCCTCTGGTGTTTCCTTTGGCCTCCTTTTATAGCCTTGTATAAGCATGGCCAATTAAACAAAATAATTAATGAAAAATTTTATTTAATTTTAGCCTCCCTTTATAGCCTTGCATAAGCATGGCCAATTAAAAATTAGTGTTAGCAATAAATATCTATAGCACTCCTAATTATAGCGCACTTAATCATTCATCACAAATCACATCATAATCACATCCATAGAATAATCAATCACTGAAAGCATTAAAAATATTCACCAAAATCACATAATTATCACATTAATAAGTAAATCACCAAATAAATCAGCACAATAAATCTCCTAACTTAGAATTAGGATCCCTTGCCCTAATAAACAAACTAGTGCTTGTTAGGCTATGTGGGTGGTTAACAAATTAGGTTTTAGATTTTATTTTCTTATTTTTTATTTAATATCAAGGGATTATCTAAATTTAATTCTTAATGTAATGAAATTTAATTTTTTTAGGGTATGTTGTTTAAGGTTGGATTTATTATTTTTAAAAATATGTTGGAGAAATAAAGTCAAAGTGCAATTAGTTCATTTACCAACATGTCCTAACAGAAAAAAAAGAAAACATTCCACCTAAGAAGATGAAATAAGATCATGGATAATTTTTATGATTTTATTAATAAGAATTTTTATGTAAAGTATGTTGAATTTTCTTAGGAAGTTTATTTTAAGATTATTTATGTCCTAAAATTGTTTTAAAAAACTTTTAATAAAGTTAAAAAAAAACCTCAAAAGGATTTCATGAAATTTTTGGGATCGTGTAGTTTTTTTTTTTTATTTGCTTATGAATTTTCCTAATTTCTAGATTACTAAAGGATGATTTTAAATTAGAAAATTAGGATTTAAACTTAAATTTATTAAATGTATTCAAAACTTCAGGAAACATTCCATAAGGGTCAAGGATGCTCCCAAGAGAGTTTATTGAGAGTGTAAAGTCATTTGTATTATTTTTAATAATTCTAAATGATTTATTTAATTCTGATTTGACCAAGGTTAGGCATAGATTTAAATTAAGCTTTTCAACCCCTTTTTTTTTTTAATTACTCCAGTACATAATGAATCAATACATTTTGGCTTAACCTTATAACATTAAACCTCTAAGGTATTCTAAACTTAATAAAATTTTCATCTTCATGGGCTATCTTGATATAGTTATATCCAAATGAGTCATTCATAAAGGAAATAAATCATATGTGAGGAGACAATATCCACCCTAAGTTTCTATATGGTCAATAGGAACTTCGGACAAGACTTATTCATATCCCTATAAACATATTTGACCATTCTTTTTCTTTGTTCAAATAATGGTAGCCAACAAAAAATGGTATTTCTCCACTCAATTATAACATACATTAATTAGCTTCTTAACTTCAATTATGACATTAAATTTTAAAGCACATGCATTGAAGGGCTTGTTTTATGAGAATTGCATGAGGTTGAATTTTGGATTTTTGAATATCTACTTCTAGAGTTAATTTGGAAAATTTTTCATAACTCCAAGCAAAAAATCGTCAAACTCTAAAAGCAACCTAAATAGATTATTTGATTCATCCTCATTTAATAGAGAACATATAAAGGTCGAATGAGGATTTCTTTTCTACCAGGATTAATTTCTATAAGCCCATTATTTGTGGACTTTATTTTCTCTTCAATTTTTGGTGTTGCACCTGAAACTTGAAAGTAATCCAAATAATCAAAATTTTCTAATCATAGTTTGTTGAAATAATTGACAACCTCCATAAAGAAACTATCAAACTCTAAATTATTAGAAATTACTAAGCATATTCATCTTCATTTACTATACCAACAGTGCCAAAGCTAGCAACTACTTTTAATTTTTGTTTGATAAATTTTATATTATTTTGATTCTCAAGCCCCATGTCCAAATAGATGGAATAAAACCTTGTTCAATTAAATTTTTGACACACTAGGTTTAAAATTCAAAAGCTACTTCTATGTTTTCATTCAAAAATGTATCCTTCACTTCAAAGCTCATAGACGAAGAAGGCTAAAATATAGAAGATTTGCAATCATTCTTGCTCAGATGTCATTTATTTATTTTCCAATCCATTTATAATGTTTGTAGATAGTGGGATTAGAGGTATATTTTTCACATACTCCTTGAGCTTCTCAAAGGTCAATAGCTATGATTCATCCTCCCTTTTATCTAGACCTTATCCCCATCATCACCATATAAATTTTGAGACATATCAATCATTTGTCATTTATTTATTTTCCAATACATTTATTTTTTTTAATACGTAAGATTCATCCTCTAAATTGGATTTTAAAGCAATATATATTATTGGCATTTGATTCATGAAATTTTGTAGAAGTGATGGAAATGTCAGAACACCACTAACTTGACATTGAATCCAATCGGAACACCACTTCTAGGAATACAATCTTTATTGTGGACTTCTATTCCTAAGAGTAAATAACATTGGAAAGGTCAAAACACCACTTCTAGGAATGCAAGGATATGGAAATGTCAGAACACAACTTCTAGGAATTAGCTAATGCAATCATTATTATAATATTGTATTCCTTCAATTTTCTATATGAATTTTAAATCAATATGATTGAGACCGATGCACCTGAATCAATAAGAATAAAAAATGGTCTAAAATTGTCCACATTCAAACAGATGAAAAAACAAAAGATTATGATGACATGTTCCTAAGAGTAAATCCTTTTTAGAAAACCTCATCTTAATAACCTCTTTAAATATATGGCATTACATACTTTGAAAGTTTAAGGGAAGCAAAAAAGCTCTATCTAGGATTTTGTTTTGGAAGGTATTTTGTCCTCTCAAAAGTCTAAAGGACCATATGATGCAATTTTTTGGGGAATGTTGATATTGGGTTTGTCATTATAAATCTTTAAAATTAACATTCACATTATTCTTATAGCTTATCCAAACCATGTACAAGTAATATAATTGAATATGACACTTTGATAACTATTTTATAATTAATAATTTTAATGAAAATCAACGAGATCAAGATCTTTGATGATTTATAACTTGTTGTAAATTAGGATGTTAAATTTACAAAGTCTTGAAGCATAAATTACTCCCATACCATCAAAACATGATTAAGCTTCTCAAGAAAGTTCATATCATGAATTTATTAAGGAATTCCCATAAAAGAAATTTATGTTGTATGCCATTGCAAAATGCACCATATAATTAGCTTGTCCAGGGGAATAATCGATCCTTATAGAAGCAAAAAATTATGATATTTTTTCTCCTATAGATTTAGAGTATATTGATAAGAAATTTCACTTTGGATGATGAATACACTGATTAGAGATAACCCTTTATTGAATACTTACATAAAGGAAAACTCCCTAAAAGGAATTCATCCATTAACCATATTAAGAGAAGTGCTCTCTCTTATGTGTTGGTTAATGTCTACCATTGATCATTTAATCAAATATTATTACATTATCTTAACAAAAAAAAGCCATAATGATCATAACTAATGTATGTACTAGATTATATGGTGCTCATCAATTTTGCCATAAAGTGAAAAATAAAAATTAAAAGATAAGGTATTATTAGCAGTCAATGATTTATAATCGCATGACCATAGTAAATCATTATCATAAATGTTAAGTACATGATGTAGATTCACATCATCCATCTAACATGCTACACTAGATAAGTACTTCATGGCCTTTCAAGTGTTGGAGCACTGACATTATTTGTCCCGTTGATCCTCCTTATACTAATGGTCGTTAATTTATTTTGGTTGTGCTTATTTACCTCACTAAATAGGCAAAAGCTATTCTATTGTGAGCGTTCAAAGCTCACCTTATCCTTGAATTCTTCCAAAGTAATAACATATATTGATTTGATATAGAACTTATAAGATCCCTAGGAGGTGACTTAATGACTTAGCACTGACTAGCATAAGAATCCAAACCTTGTAAGACACTCTTTAGTGACAATAGGAAGGTGGCTAGCTCAACCAAACACTAAAACCCATGGTAAAAATTCAATGTTCTTAAAATTACCAAATTTCCCCTAAGCTTTCCTTAATGATTTAGACATATCCTAGTAACCTAACATTTTACCCTAAGCACTCAGACATAAGTCACGTTGTGTTAATGTTAGCCATTAGTCAACTCCTTTTACCAAGATCAACCATGGTTGCCTAGAAATATCCAAATTGCCCTTATATAGGTTTATTTTTGTATATTTATTATTTATAAAAAAACTAAATAAGTTTATTTTGTGACAAGATATATATGACATTTGTTCTTCATTAATGAAACTACATGTAAACTATTACCTGAAAAAATTCTAATAAATGAATTCATCAATGTAGTAAAATATTTAAGTTACATGGCATATCAAATACCTTCATTTTAATCAGATAAAAAGTTTAGATGCCCATGCTTAAAGCATAAAAATCAAGCATATCTAACACTAATTAGATTAGGCTTAAGTTATAGGGTAGTGGCTTCCAACAAAACTATTAGTTTTGAACTTCATATGGAGGGTATAGAGCACATATGGACTTTCATATTATTCTTATTTAATTATGAGTGGAATAATCTAATCCAAAGTAGAGGTATTATAGGTCATAACATATATATTGTATTATTAAAGAAAAGAAAACAAAGTGATTTAGTCAATTTGATCCATTCATGATAGCACACCAAATAACTCATGTGTATTACGCAAAATGTTCAAGAAATGATAGAGACAAATATGATAAGTATATAATCATTAAAACTAAGTTGCATGGGTATATTAAAATGTGTGATATTATATAAGTGATGCACTAAGAAGAAAAAAAAAGTGTCTGACTTTAGGGAACCTTCCATTGATTTTGAGGATCAATTACATATATTAGTTGGTAGTGTTTCACAATGGGAACATATTGTAAGATAGAGTGAGAAAAGTAGTGAAAGTGAGTAAACTTGCCAACAATATGCGAGAACAAATGATTTAACATCGAGTGACAATTCCAATGATATGTAAGTTTTCTTCTTTGTTATAAATTTTTATAACTTCTTTTATGTCATATGAATTTAATTGGTGTATGTTATATGTTATTTTCATTTTGTCTTTTATATGTACTTTTCATTGCATATTTTTCTTTCATCACTTGATTAATTATTTATGTCTTTTTCTTTTATTTGTGTAGAATACATCTAGGGATGAACAACCTAATAGATACATCACTCTAATTTTGCTCAATAAAAGAAGCTAACTACGAGCTCATTGAGGTTCAATTAGATTGATTGCCTAGCCTCTTCTCAACCTATTTTGAGCACTCAGCCCCAAATCCTTAAGCTCCAAGTCCTATTGGTACTAGATTATGTATCCCTTCACTAGATCCTATAGAAACCAATACTTTATATCCATGTTATTTACCACCACCATCATAGGCATATCATATGAGACCTTCCTCACGTATAAAGTAGAGGGTTCAAGGTAATTCATTAATGGTGACAAAAACATAAGCATTTAAATAGTATTTCTCAGTTTGGTTAAGTTTCTATTTGTTTTATTTTGTAACTTCAACCCCTCTATGGAAGCAACACATAAGAATAAGGATATTTTAAGGAGCAAGTATATTATTCCTTATGTATCATGGATGAAAATACCACCAAAAGTCCAGGACATGTGTTTCCATTTATTTGAGGTAAGAAATTACTAATTTAATCACTACAATTAATGCAATTCTCTTTAAAATTAATTTACTTCTTTTATACTAAATACATAGATTTTAGTTGGCTACTCCAACGTAGTAATAAGATCATAATGAATTTTAAGAATAGAGGGCCTGTGAGATATAATTATAGATATGAAGAAGTCAAATTAGCAACTTCTGAGGGTTGATTAAAGTGTTTGGGTTGATCTAAAAAGAGCTTGTCCCAAGAGGAGGGATGAGGGTAAATATAATCAGGCTTTAAACTAAGGTCACATAAGTAATTCCATCAACATAGATTGTTTCATTCTTTACGTTGAACATAGAAGTCAATTTATCTAATTTATATCCTAAATATCTTTATATGTTTCCAACGAGTAACATTTAATTTATAAATCAAACTTTTGTAGAAACAAGCACTTTGATGTGAACCCACTCTATTGGAATTACATACACGACTAGGAGGATCAATAATCGGTAGATCAAAATTTTTTGAAAGCCTATGTAAGTATTAGAATTTTTATTTGAATTATCTCAATAAGTTCTTTATAAATTTCATATGTTCCCGGACTATGTATAAAAATGTGATGAGCAAATATATGCTACTACTGGTGCATGAAGTTTTGTGGGATTTACACAACATTCAGAATATAATTTATGATCACAAATAGTTAGATCAATGCATAGAGGGATGAATTAGGCTCATAAGCCTTTGCATACATGGCTCAGGCATCTAGTTCATCATCCTTTATGGGTACAAATATTTAGGTGTTAATTAGTAGAAAGATGGCTAGCCTAACAAAAAAGTTGTAGTGGATGCAACAAATTCAAGTCAGATTAAGAGGCTAAGGGGAGAGTGGAGCACCAATGCAAACGAGCTCGTGTTTGAGCTTGTTCAGGCTTGGCTCGTGAGCTCGCGAACCGGCTCAAAAATAGTATTTTGAGCTAATATTTTTATTATATTTAAAAGTAATAAATTAAGTTTGATAGCGGTATTCTTTTCTTCCTAAACGGTAGCTCCATATAAAAATTCAAAAGTTTTATCTCAAATACCGATGCTAATAAATGCTAATAAATATTGGCAGCCTTCTTTTTATTTGGGGGGGGGGGGGGGGGGGGGGGGGGGGGAATTTGGGGCAGAGCCCATATATTTAGAAAAAGCGATTACAAAAACAACTATAACCCTAAAAAAAAAGGGAAAGAAGCAAAACAAAATTAAAATAAAAAAGAAAACCAAAAAGGGAGGGGATTACAGAGACCCCGGACTCAGTTCAATAGGAACTAACAACATAAGCATACATCTTAACAATTAACAAGACAGATAACCAATCCGAGTAGAGGGTCAGATCTTCCCTGGTTGCTAGCGAAGCTGAAGGCATACCGAACGAGAGGAGCAACAAGAAAACAAAGCCAATCAGGATACAAAAACCAAGTGCGACGTGACCATCCAAGGGAAGAAATCAGCAGAATGTTAGTTTCATTCATCATCGTCCGGTGTAATTTGCAGAAGTAGATCCCCAAATAGCGTAAAACATACCAGCACAAAAACCCCAGAGACAACATCAAAATCCAAAACATGAGGGGTAGGATGACTGGAGCATATCAAAATTTTTCTAGGTTGAGACCTTAGCCCGTATAGGAAATGTGATTTTCTTATAAGTGTATTGTATAGAATTAACAGCTCTAGCATATCAAATTCCATTCCTAGCTCTCCAGAGGAAATAAATAGAGCAACATATCATAAAATAGGAGAAATTCTTATCATTACAGTTAAGTTGCTGATTCTCATAAAAAAAAAAAATCAAAAACCTGTAGTAATGTAGGCCTTAAGAGAAAATTTTGGAGAGAAGGCAGAAGAGTTGATACGATTTTAAAAGAGAAATCACACTGAAAAAAGAGGTGCGTTATGCTTTCAACCCCCAACTGGCAAAGTGTGCATTTAGCCGATATCTGTATATTCCTTAGTGCTAGCACATCAGCAGTTTTAAGCCCCCCAAAAGTGCCTGCCACACAAAAGAAGAATACCTCAAATCATTTTGCTTGTGCCATGCAAATTTAAACCAAGGTACTATGGGCAAATCAGAGTAAAAGTGCTTTGTAAATGTCTTGAAATAGGCCTTATCAGATCCTTTCGAGGAAACAGGGGATGGAGGATGGTGAATAATAGTGGTGGATTGAATTTTATGCAAAGCCAATTGACTGAAGTACCCTGGCAAATTCCAGTTGCCTCTATAAATGAAATCCTTAACCTCATGCCAGTCCTCAGGAGGAGAATGCAAAAAGTCCGATGTTGCAAACCCATGACACTATGGGTCCCAAAAACATTAAAAAATTACAATTTTTGCTAGCCACATGAAATAGTAATTTCTCCCTAATTCTACTAGCAATGCTGCAAATAGACTTCCAGAATTTAGAAGTCCTAGGGGTTGGGCTTTTCCAAGGTGAGATATACTTACAACGAAACCAGCTAGCCACCAGAGAATCATGAGTGTAATAACACCAAATGAAGGAGCAAGTAAAACCAAAGTATAGAGAGTCAATGGCAGGAATCCCCAACCACCAAAATATTTAGGTAAGCTAGTGTTTCTCCAAGCAATAAGAAGTAATTTTTTCCCCATAGAAGAGCAGTGAAACAAGAATCTCGAGCATAATTTATCAACAAGTTTGTAAACAGACTTAGGCATAATGGCACCTCTAATCCAGTAGGCGAGAGTATTGGCAATAGGGAACTTAAGGAACTGAGTCCTACCTGCAAAAAACAAAAACTTAACTTTCCAACCAGCAAGTAGAGTAAAAAGCCTACTCAGTAGTGGTTGGAAGTGAGCAGTAGAGAGTTTTTTAGTGGAAATGGGGAGACCAAGGTACGTAAGGGTGTTCTCGGTGTACAGGAAACCAAGCATAGAAGTGATGGCATTAGCAATGGGGGTGTTCTAAGAGAACGTGATGGAGCATTTTGTATTATTGATATGAAGGCCAAAATGATCAGCAAAATAGCATAAGGAATCTTTAAGGCAACCCACATTATGAAGAGAAGCAATGCTAAAAACCAGTAAGTTATCTGCAGAAAGTAGACCAAGAACCTACCACAAGATACACCAACAAAGTCGCTTTCCTCAATAATACAAGAAAATACATCTATAACCATAGAAAAAAGCAAAGGGGAGAGAGGGCAGCCCTGTTTAAGCCCGAAGGAAGAGCCAAAAAAATCCTTCAAGATCACCATTAATACAAACAGAAAAATGGACGTTCTCAATACAACCTTTAATCCAGTTAACAAACATGGCAGGAAAGCCTGAAGCAACCAGGATAAGAGGAAGTCATGAGAGACAGTATCGAAGGCATTCCTAATGTCCATCTTTGCACAAAAGAGCTTGTCTCTAGCATTACCATTTAAACCAGACAGGATATTAGAGGCTAATACAATATTATTCGTGGAAATTCTTTGTTTAATAAAACCAGATTGGCTTTTATGATTGATGATAGGTATAATCTCTTTCATGCGATCAACTAAAATTTTAGCTATAATCTTTTAGAACACATTGCAGAAAGATATGGGACGATAGTCCGAGATGTGAGAGGCATGAGGACCTTTAGGGATCAGAGCAATGGCTGTGGCTTTATCAAATTTGGGGAGGAACTTAGTAGAGAAGAAGTGTTTAATGACCTTACAAACATTACTACCAATGATCTCCCAAGATGCTTTATAAAACTCAAAAGTGAACCCGTCAGGTCCAGGGGCAGAGGAGGATGAACCAGTAAAGACAACAGCTCGAATCTCTTGATCAGTCACCTGGGAAGTAAGGGGGGCAATGAGATGTGGGGGAATTATAGTTCCAGAAGAGATGTGATGGTGAAGAGAGGTGGAAGGTTTAGGTGAGTTATAAATATTTTGAAAGTAAGAGACATCCTCCCTATCAATGTTAGCATTAGAGGAGAAGAGCCCCTCATCTGTATGAAGCTCATTGATGTGGCTTGAGTTTTTCCTAGATTTAATTCTAGCATAAAGGAAACCTAAATCATCCTCTCCATTTGAAAGCCATCTAGCTTTTGCTCTCTGGGTCATCCATGAACTCCAAGCTCCATGGAGAGTGGAGAGGGAGGAATTAATCTTCTTCAAAGATGCATTGAGGCTCATGTCCAAAGGATTGTCCTGGATTTGAAGCATACAAAGTTTTTATAAGTGTTGAAGGGCATGAATCATGTTTGACAGGAAGGTGGAATTGGCCCAGTGCTTCTGTTTAATATAACTCTTGAGATGCTGAAGTTTAGAATAAAATGCAGCAATTGGACTTCCTACAAAATGGGAAGAAAAAGAAGAAAATAACCCATCCCAAAAGCCGGTCATATTAATTCAGTAATTCTTAAACTGAAATCTGCTACGTTTAGGTATAGGAGCACCTGCGAGAAGTACCAAGGGGGAATGATCAGAACAAAAGGGGGCTTCCACTTTATAAAAAGAGGAGGGGAACTGATCAATCCAAGAAGAGTTCACAAGGATTCTATCAAGTTTACAATAAATAGGATTTCAATCTGCTAGTTATACCAGGTACAAAATAAACCAAAAGAAGGGAGCTCCAACAATGCAGTGCTGAAGATCCAACTATTCATTTCCTCCAAAAGGCTGTGATGAAGTGATCTGCCACCAAACTTCTCATTCTCAACCGACATCAGTTGAATTCACCCATTACTATCCAAGGTGAAGTGATAGAAGAGGCCAAGTTTTGTAACTGAAGCCAAAGAGTGGCTCTCTCCATAGGAGAATTGGCAGCGTAGATGATAGAGAGAAGTATCAGGGGTAGGGAACCAAACTGAATAGTGCAATGAATAAGCTGAGAGGAGGTAATGGAAGGTGTAAACGAGATAGAGAAAGGATTCCATTTCAGCCAAATTCTACCAGGGGTAGAGCAGTTGAAATTATTACAGTTCATTTCATTATGAAATATTTGGTGGTAGTTAATTAACCAGGGATCAGACAAAGCCAAAGTGGGAATTTTGGCTTCAATAATACAGAGCATATAAAGTTGGAAGGAAGAGACAAGTTTTTTACAAGCCAAAACTTTATCAGGGGAATTAAATCCTCTAACATTCCAACAACTAATGGGAGCAAGGGTCATTTAGACTTGGAGTTAGATGAATGCGATTTTTTTGTGCTCTTCCCTTTGGTAAGCTTAGGATTCTAAGACAGATTGGAGGAGGACTTTGTGGTAGGAGTGTTAGGGGAGGTAGGTTTATCTGGGGATTCCTCCAGTTGAAGAATATCAAATTTATTAGGAGAGGTGACTTGAGGATCTGAGGGTAAATTAGGGAAAGAGGGAGGAGAGGGGTCAAAGGAAGTAGAGGCATGAGAAGGTGTAAAACCCGATGGGTTCAGGGTGATGAAGAGGGATTGATCAGATGAAGAGGTGTCATCTGAAGGAGAATTCAGGTTTGAAATGGACTCCTTGAGCAGAAGGTTATTGAGTGGGGGGGGGGGGGGGGGGGGGGGGGGGGGGGGGTGGAATGGGAAGAAGGCCATAAGCACCTGAGGGTCTGAGGTGGCTTGCTGTTCTGTGAGGTCTTTGGAGGGAAGTGCATTTGGGGAGGGCAAGGAAGGGTTGTTAGGAGGTGGGAGAAGAGGCGGGTTATAGGGGAAGGGGTGGTTTATGCTCTGGTGGGTGGGAGGTGCGCATCCGAATGGAACTTCATCCTCTGACATGGGTTGGAGGAGGCTTAGGCTGAGGGTTTATATGGTATAGGGACGAAGGGTGGACAATCAAAACACAACCGGAGCAAGGTGTGGGTTTCCAATCATATATCACTTTCAAATAAACGTCCTCACTGTCCATAGAGCTAGGAATTTCATCAGGCAAGGGAGAAGTGCTAGAGACCAAGACACAAACTCTAGCAAATGTAAGTCTAGTTTTCTAGGCAGTAATGGCATTCACAGCAAGAGGGTGACCAATGAAACTAGCAATCTTTGATATACCAGTGGGATTCCAGACAGCTAGTGGAAAATCAAAAATTTTAATCCATAAAAGGATGGAGGAGAACTCATCACTCTTTGGCTTGAATTTCGTAGTCCACTTCTGAAGGATGAACGGTCTTCCGAAGAAGAACGAGGGCCCCCCGACCATGCAACTTGGAAATCCTCCAGCGAAGAGAATTTGAAGATGAAAAATCCATCGTTCAAGGAAAGGAGTTCCACCAAACCTTTAGGACCCCAAGCCTTTTTGACAGCATTGAGAAGACTTAGATATATGGGACGTGGGCTAATGGAGTACGCAACAAGAGACAAGATCCAATTAGAGACTCCAAGTGCGTGATCGTCAGCAGAAAAAGGAATTTTAGTGGAGGGGGGAATGAACGAGAGGGAAAACTCTTCGACTACCGGGTTATCTTTGGTGAGGCTCGAGAGGAAGATTAAGCCAACTAGGGTAGAGGAGGAGGGAGAAGGAGCTCCAGAGGGGGAAGTCAGTGAGAAAAGAGGGGGAATCCATAGAGAGGGAAGGGGTAGGGGAGAACCCCTCCCCACGTAGGTGGCGGGAGGCGAAGAGAGGGGTTGGTGGCGGGAATGGGCTAGGTCAAGGAAACCCTAGCAGAGCTCTCATCCCAAAATACAGATTGATTGGTAGCCTTCTTTCCTCACAAATAATATAATAAAAAGCATTATGCTACTGCTGCAGCCTTTTTTTCGTAGCTTTTTCTCTCCATACGTGCAAAACCAGACGATAAAACTTGGTGGGAAAATAAAAAATAGGGCAATAAAACCAGATGAGCGGCTGGGTGGCTCATTACAATATCGTGAGTCAAGCTCGAGCTTGACTTTTGTGCTCGACTCGAGTTCGAGCTTGATATTTGACTCACGAGTCAAGCTAAAACACCCCCTGACTCGAGCTCGACTTGACTCATTTACACCCCTTGTCCCACTCATCATGAAAATGAAAAGGTAACTCAAGTACATAAAGCTCACTAAATATGCATTTAGCATATCCTTACCTCAAATTTTCTAACAAATCCTTGTGAAATAGTCCTAACTATATTTTTGTCTTGCTACTCTTTGAATGTGAAGCAATCTTCAATTTCATGCCCATGCATTTGGTGAAAATCACAAAAATTAGGATATGCTAGTTTGCTTGTGTCCTCTAGCTTTTTTTGAAGAAATGCAAATAGCATTAAATGAAGCAAGTTATTACAAAGAACTTAAAGCAAATCTAAAGCATTACATTCCTCCTTCAATAATGACATGAATGAAGGAGGAATGTCCATACCACTAAAGCACTCCCAAAGAAAATCACCCTGTAAAGCAAAAGTAGCACATAGGTCAGCTAATTTATTACAACTTCTACTGAAAAAAATAAAAGAAATTTGATTGAATTTAATAAGGAAGGATAGATCCTCCTCCACCACCTTATTGTTCTTGAAGTCCTTCCAAGATCTTTGAAGTAGCATTATAATATTGTCATTATCTCCCTCTATAATAAGACCATGATACTCAAACATCCATTCTGGAATAACCTTCTTCAAAGCCCGAAAAGCCATAAGCTCCAATTGTGATATATTCCAATGTAGACACTTGAATCCAAAAGCAAGCAAAAATCTACCTTTGTTGTCTCTAAACACACCACCAATACCAGCATTGTTATTGCTTAACAAGGCCGCATCAATATTAACTTTAATCCAATCCGTGGGAGGACGGTGCCAAGATAAAAATAGCTTACGCTGATTAACACACCAGTTATCCGAATTGGAATTGATATGTGCCGAAACAGCTGCCAAGGACACTATGTTTTGAGCAATCACCACCACATTATCCTCTTTCTCACCATGCACCAACTTATTTCTACTCTTCCAACAAAGAAAAACAGCTGTACAATATCTATTAACAATGAAGGGATTTGATTTCAAAAGCTTACTCAACACCTCAGTGCAGCTTTCGAAAGAGTGAACAAGCGAAATTTGATATCCCCATCTACTGAGAACTTTGAAAATCTGTTGTAATTTCGCACACCCCATTGTTATATGAATATTATCCTCCACCACCTTGCAGCCTCTTGGATAATTAACATGATCGATAATCCTTCTATGGTTCAAAAAGAAATACGTAGGAATTCCATTATTCAGCATACACCACCAGAAGAGCTCCACACAAGGATTCAAGCGGACCTTCTTCATCCAGCTCTAGTAAACACAATTTGCCGAGCTTTCCCATACAGATTCCATAGCCAATGCCGTAATTGACTTCCCCGTATCCTTCATCAATAGCTCCAACTGATCCTTACCAACATCAGGATGCGTTTTGATTTGTAAGATTAAAGCAACAAATTCTTTGCCAAAAAAATTCTGCAGCAATTGCACCTTCCAAGCTCCATGTTCAACAAAGCTATTAAGGCCATATCCAACCTCCTCCAAATCCGCTACAAAAGTTGGCCATTTATTAATACTCCTATCCATAATCCAAACATCATGAAGAATATTAATAGAGTACCCATCATAAACTCTCCATCTTACCATAGGCCGTAGGTAATCCATACCACATAACAAAATCTTCCAAGTAGTAGAATTCCCCCTCTTGAAAGGCTTATTCCAGATTTCTGAACCATACTTCGCATGTAAAATCATATTCAATAAAGACTTGGGATTATTAATGAAATTCCACGCAAACTTCGCATGTAGAGGCCCTACTTTCGAAGCAGCCAAGAAAAGACCACGTCCTCCCATTTCCTTAGGCTTACAAAGCAAATCCCAAGCCACAAAATTCATACCTTGGCTCCCATCATTCTTCTTCCAAATAAAATCTCTACACATCTTGTCCAGCTGTTTCAAAACCCCCATTAGCACCAATGAGTGAGTAGACAAATAAATTGGTAGAGAAAGATAAGCCGCTTTCACCAAAACCATCCTTCCTTCTAAAGAAATGCACTTCTTCCCCCACGCATTCAACTTGTTCAAAGCAACCTCCAAAAAATTCTAGAAATCAGAGGCCACAAGTCTCTTCAAAGCCATTTTTACACCCAAATAGCACAAAACCTTCACTATCTGAAACCTGAAAAAAGTTGCAGCAGCTTTCCTGTCTTTAAGCTTAACCGACTTCCCAAACATCAAGGCTGACTTATTCACATTCACCTTTTGCCCAGACCACCTACAATAGTTCTCAAAAATCTCCTTAACTCTTTTTAAGCTATTGGATGAAGCTTCAGAGAAAATTATAACATCGTCTGCATAAAGTAGATGTGAAATTTTTGGAACATTAGGTGCAACTCTAATCCCCACAGTATCACCCTTGTGAAAGAAAGCATTGGTCAACAATTGGGAGCATAAGATAAAAAGGAAAGGTGACAAAGGGCACCCTTGTCTAAACCCGCTTCTTGCCTCTATCCAGTCCAAAATATTCCCATTTATAAGTATAACAAATCTTGGTTCCACCACCAAATTCAGAACCAGTTTTGAGAACTTAACTGGAAAATTTAGATAATGAAGCACTTGCCTTAAGGTAGAACAACCCATACTATCATAGGCTTGTTCCATATCTATCTTTAACGCCACTTGGCCCTTCTTAGATTTTGAAATCCACAACTTATTCAAAATTTCTTGGACCAGTAGAACATGATCAGAAATCGATCTCCCCTTCACAAACGTTGCTTGCTCAACCGAAACCACTTTATGGATTACTCCCTTCAATCTATTAACCAATTTCTTGGCAACCAACTTATAAATGGATAAGCAAAGACTAATTGGACGGAAATTCAAAGCCACCATAGGATTATTTACCTTGGAGATTAGCACAATTAAAGTTTCTATCCACGAAGGAGAAACAACTCCTTCTAAGAAAAATCTTTTGATAGCTTCCCAAACATCTTCATGGATGTTCTTCCAATAGTTCTTAATGAAGGAGAATGTAATTCCATCCACACCAGGAGCTACATTATTACCCAAGCTATCCACAACCGCATTCAGCTCCATTCTGATAAGCTCCGCATCCAAGAAATTCCTGTCAAAATCCTCAAGCACCCGAACAGGATTTAGTCATCCCTGAAGCAAGAAACACCTATCTCTCCATTTGTCTCTAAAGAAATCCATGATAATACCATTAATAGCACACTGATCTTCTATCACCACACCATCATTATCCTTGAGTTGTTTGATCCAATTAATGTTCCTCCTGGCATTAGCAAAAGAAAAAAAAAGTTAGTAATTGCATCCCCTTCTTCCATCCACCTTGCTTTCTCCCTTTGCTTCCACCATGAAGACAACCGAGCAAGTGTCACATTCAATTCATGAACTTTGCCTCTTAACAATAACAGTCTATCATCAGTCAAACTACCCTCGGCCTCTTCCAGCTGTAATTCAAAAATTTCCTTCTTCAATGATTCCTTCAAACTCTTAAGGTTATCAAGTTTTGATCTACTCCAATAGAACAAAGCTTTTAGAGACCACTTGAATTTTGAGTTCAGTACATAAGCTGGATCTCCCCTAACACCCTTCCTCCAAGTCTCCCGCACAATCATAGATGCAGCATGATATGAGGACCAAACATCCTCATACCGAATCATCCTCCTAGGGGGAACAGTTGGCTTGAAAACTTTCAAAACAATAGGGCAGTGATCTGAAGCTATTCTAGAAAGATGCTTAACCGACGCCAAGTGAATAGTATTAATAGCCTCAGAATTTAGAAACACCTATCCAACCTCTCAAAAATTCTAGCACCCCCAGATTTATTATTACACCAAGTAAACTTAGGTCCCACAAAATCAACCTCATGAAAGTCATTATCATTCATAAACATTTTCATGTCCTTAGCCCCTTGTGAGAAAACAAATTTTTTCCCACTCCTTTTATCACCTTGGGATAAAACACAATTGAAATCCCCCCCCAATCACAGAAGGAAGATTAGTAGCTGAATTCGCCTCTAGCCTATTCCATAACAACTTCCTTCCATACATGTCCCTACTACCATACACATTAGTAACAGACCAAATACCTTTATTAACCACATTCAGTTCTCCCATAATAAATTGAGAAGAAGCTTTAATGACTAAGAAGTTTGCTAGATCCGATCTCCACAACACCATAATTCCACCAAATAACCCATCTGAAGGAAAAAGAAAGAAATCCCATTCAGTGCCCAAAAACTTATTAATCTACACTCTATCCACCGAAGTGACCTTAGTCTCAACATGTCCCACAAAAAACACATCATGTTCTCTCACAAACTTTTTCAGATACAGAGTGGCCTCTTTCTTTTTTGCCCCTCTACAGTTCCAAAAAGTAAATAAAGTCATTTAAGAAATAACAGGGGAAGGGCCCCCGCCACCTCTATTAACTCCTACCTCATTCAACCTCCTACGACCAAGGATATTATTAGAACCAAGGGACTTCAGTTCTTTAAGAAGTTTTTTACTTCCAGATGAACGAGAACCCCCTCCCACAATTCCATTATTTTTTTAACAATACCCTTCTTCCCCTCCGATTCAACCACTTCTTCCAGTACCTTCCCCAAAACAGCTCCTCATCCACCAACCAAGTTGACCTGAGGAGATCCCACCAATCTCACCTCATCATCATTCAATTGAGCATCCAACTGAACACCCAAAGAACCTTCCTCCTGACCCAGATTAGAAAGTAGCTCATACATATTTCTCGTGACAACCGCAGCTGCAGAGCCTCCCTTACCACGCCTCTCTTTTTCAGAATTCACTACTGCAACCACATGGACTTCAGCCAGCCCAGTATTGGACACTTTGACGTCCTTCACCAGCTGATCAAGCCCAACTGAAATTGAATCAGCATTGACTTTAAGACTGTCAAATGCACTTTTTCTTCCTACATACACCGAAGCCTTACTCCTAAAGGAGGCACCATTCCTTTTAACAAAGTTAGAACCATTATTCTTAACATTTTTCCTACCATAATTGACATGTATCCATGGTCCATAACCCATATCTACTTCAGAATTCCCCTTTACAGCCATAGTGTTCCCAACAATATTACCCTCCCCCAAAGCAGCACACCCAAGTTCTCCCAAATCCTTAACCAAATGAGGACAATCACTTGTTAGGTGCCCAATTTTACCACATTCAAAACAAAGTTTTGAAATCCCCTCATATCCAACATGTTGAAAAAACCTTCCATTACAACCTTCCACCCAAACACCAAATGGGAGCTTACTATCTAATAGAATTCGAACACAAACTCTAGTGAATTCTCTCCTCCCCATTGAAACATATTCCCATCCAACAACAAAGGCTTACCTACTTTAGAAGCAATCCTTCCTATATTGATTTCATCCCAGCAGTGTAACGGCAGATTAGGCAACCTAATCCACACTGGAGCAGTGAGACCTTTTAGAGAAGCGGGAGAAAACATTGGAGACCATTTATCAATACCAATAATGCTTCCCTTAACATACCACGGGCTATCCATCATAATAGACTCCAAGGTGGAGGTTTCTTCAAAAGAACAGAGCACCCATCCTACTCCCAGACCTGTGATATGGAATTTCCCAAAGCGTGTCCATTGTCGTCTTAATTCACCACAAACCACATGGAATGGGATGTTATCAGCAAAAACTTTAACCACCAGTGCATTTTTAAGTTTTTCTGTATTATCCTTCTCCTTAACACAGTCCAACTTTACCGCTGTACCATCATCAGTCATACATGAGCCAAAATCAACCTCATCAATCCTAATATTCTTCTTTCTAGTCCAAGCATTCTCCAACAATTTCCCATCAGCTTTTCCTCTGTTTATAGTTGGTAATCCTTCATCCATATGATCCAATACCTCATCCCCATCAATAATATTCTTACGTACTTTCTCACGGTCATCAAATTCCATTAAAGAACCTCTCTTTGGAAAAAACTCAGGAACCTTTTCTGCAATAAGATTAATCATTTCACCGTCCAAAACAAGTCCTGACGACATCGATGTTCCAGCATCCAACTTAGCCAATGAGACAATTGTTTTGCCTTCAGACGGTTTATTCACAGAACCCTGAATTTTATTGTTAACATCATTCAAGAGCTTCGCATTTATCCCTGGCCAGAGGTCAAGGATTGCATTTGAAATTATGAATTTATTAACATTGATTTTCATGTTCGATGAAGTAGCCTCATGATCATTCATTGACGAAACAAGAACAGTTTTCAAAGGCTTAGGAGTGGAACACGCTGGAGAAGCTAAAATACCCTTACCTTTCCCTTCTACAAAGTCCGTCTTCTTAAAACTAGATTCAGATACATCCTTAATAGCTAAAGGCCGATTCATCCTCTTCCAATGTTCATCGTCTATGGCATACCCATGGTTACTTGGGCAATATTGATCATCTTTCCTTCATCTGATTGATCCACTAGGTAGAAAAATAGATATAGCTGGCGTTGCAGATGGCCGGCGGCCATCTCCCACCATCGCCGAATGTGGCGACGAAAGCGGAATGCACCCGGGAAATAGAAATTTTAAAAAATGGAGACTTTCTCTTTATAATGGGGACTTTATCTTTCTGAAGTAATCTAGCCTATGTTAAGAAAGCTAGAGGTTTGTGTCCTCTAGCTTCTTATGCTCATAAAGCATAAAATCTACTATCTTTGATGTGTGCTGATCTAGACTTGGTGAATCATTGCTTTGAGAATTTATTTAAGCTTTCATTAACTATTTGTTGACCTCCTTTTGTATAAACTCAAGTCTTAAAACAAAGCTTCACTCATGGTGTTCAAATCCTTGGATTCCATTTCAATCATTAAATCTAGACATTGACTATATTTTGATTTATTTTTTAATCCATAAACTTTCATAAAACTTTAATCATTCAATCATTATTCAATTACGCTATGAACGTTAGTAGCTTAATCATTTAAATTTCCAATCAATCATGAAACTTTTTAATCAACATTTAAACTTTTTTCAATCACATTCAGAAAAATTCAATTAAATAATTTAATCATTTTAAACTCTTTAATCATTAAACAAACCTTCAATCTTTCAATCACTTGAAATCCCTTAATAAATATTGTATGTTAAAAATCCATTTTAAAGTTGAAGCCATAAAGCCTTCAAAATTTTCCCTTTTACAGGGAAATTTTCAATTGGATCAAAACCATTGGTTAAGCCCTCAAAACTGTGTTTGATTATTCACTTCTTGATTAGACATATCTCTAGAGCTTACCTAATCATTTTGGGGGCCTCTATGTCCTTCCAAACCCTAAAACCTAAAGTATTTTCCAAAGATACAAATCCTTTAAATATTTATTATTGATTCCACTCAACATGGCATGTTGGTCTAAACACCATGGAAGCATTTCTAACTTATGAAACATGTACTTAATCATTCTTGCAATGATTGACAATGGTTTATATAAGTTTATCTGGTTTGACCAATGAGACTTTTAAAACCTAAAATCTTACCCTATGCATAAACATATTTCAAAGCTCATAAACATAAGATTAACACCTAGGCATCCTAAAGCCATCCTTGATCCTGCATAGACCCAAATGGACCCTTGGATAGGCTTGGTTGACCATGATTGGTTACTTTGACTATTAAAGACCTATTTGTCACATACACCTTTAATCATGCATATGAACTCCTCTAAAAAATGCCAAAGCTTTTAAGACTCTTTAAAAATTAGAACATACATTCCTAAACATGATTAAACCATTGGTGGGCCCTGATTTACCCAGCCCACATTACACTCAAAATATGACCAAGATGAACATTACATACAATTTAACATAGCTTGACCTTGGCATCACCAAAGATTGCAAGTTCAAGAGATGTTCTTAAACCTTTTTAAATTGCCCTTTGTACGTTAAGAGAGAGAGAGAGGGAGAGAGAGAGAGAGAGAGTTGGTGTTTTAAAAAAATTCCCCTCTTTTAAAAATTTGAGGACTATTTTACCAATACAATTTTCACGTGCAATCTACTTGTTATTTTAAAGAGCAACTTAGAAGAAAGAAATATGCTTTTCTTTTTTTATTTTAAGATAAAACTTACAAATGTAAAATTTTTGTTTTTCTTTTTGACAAAACTTTAAGATATTAGATTTATGCAAAGGAAAATTCATAAATCACTATTTAAAATAATTAAAATAAGAAATAAAAATCTAAAACTATAAATTGAAAATAAAAAACAAACACACCAGAAGTTTTATAGTGGTTCGGTCAAACTTTGACCTACGTCCACTCCTCTGGATCTGCCTCTCTGGTTATTTCACTAAACCTTTAGTGATTCTCCTTCAACTCCTATAATAAGGCAGAGAAGCCTTACAAAATTACTTTTACCATTCCATGGTGAAGTGGAGAAACAAAATCCTTTGAGCCCATATAGTTAGGAACAGAACCTAGAATCCTTTTAACCCCCTAGTGAGGCAGTGAACTTGGATTCCATTTAACCGTTCTAGTGAGTTAGAGAATCTTGAATCCATTTTTACCATCCTAGTAAGGTGGAGATCCTGGAATGCTTTTCACCTTCCTAGTAAGGCAAAGAACCTAGATCTTTGGCCTGAAAGATCTTTTCCCCAGAGCTACTAGAAAGACTATAAAATACAATTTAAAGAACAAAGGTAGAAGCTTGCTTGGATTAACTTTGTGAACCTCCTTACACTACTTCTCCCTATCACACAACTTCTCCTTCTCCCTCTCCATGCTCTACAACCTTAGGGGACTCTCATAGATCTCTCTCAATAGTTAAAGACTTCTTCAAAGTCTAATAAAAATGTTTTAAATATGAGGCTTAAAAAAACCCAAAAATTTTAATTATGTCTCTTCTCATCGTACAACATGATAGAGGATCTTACAGTACAATTAGCTCAAGTTATCTAGTTTGTACTGTACGATGATAGAGGTCTTGTATGATTAGTTTAATTTCTTGAATGGATCATCTAGTATGAGTTCAAGATCGTATAATATGATTAGTTTAATTGAATTGTATTTTTGTCTAGTACGATCGGTGGCGATTAAATATCATCATAAGAGAAAATCAAGTAGTACCATATAATTAAGGATATTGTAAAATATAATCTTAAATATAAATTAATCCTGATTTGATTACCTAATTATAAGATTATATTAGGCAAGATTTATTACTATCGTATAATATGGTTAGTTGATATTTTGAATTTTAAGATATTTCCTAATTTGTGATTGGCAGCTAGAATTTTAATTTATACCAATTTCTCCTATATGATATGAATCATATTGTATAATTAGTTCTAATTTTAGTTAATTCAATAACATTCTTATTTAATCCTTATTTTAATCAGATAGTATAGTATGATACAGATCGTATAGTACAATCTTAACAGAATTCAAATTACTTCCCTTTCCTCTTGGCGTATGTTTTCACGATTGCCAAGCTGGTATACACCATTTTTAGGACTCATAACTCAAGAAATATAAAAATTAAATAAATAAAAATACATACTCTTTTTAAAAATCACAAACCTATTCTACACAATCTTGAGATGAGCCTTTTGCTTGGCTTATGCTTCACCTGAAACTTCAGTGTACACAAAATAAATACCCAATAATAATATCAAGAGAACTAAAATAGAAACCCAATAATTTTTTTTATCATTAAAATCATAAGCTCAAGACACTAGATTGCAACAATCTCACCCTTGTTTATGATGGAAAATAATGTTGGTTGAATTTTCAAGTTAATTTGATTGTCTCATAGTTTCCCCCTTACTAATTGAGTTTTTTAAAAATAGGGAGATTTTTTTAATTTTATTTATGTAAAATTAGAACAAGTACAAGTGAAAAATACAATATAAAGAAATAAAACCTACCAATAACAAGGATATTTTACTAATAATAGATATATATTTTACCATCAATCTACTCCCCATTTAGACATCACCAAAAGGGAGAAAATAAATAAAAAATAGTAGAAAATGATAAGAACCACACAAAACAAAATAATTCAGAAGTAGGATGGACCTTGATCTTGTGGAGGTGGTAGTAATGGCTGGAAGTACTAGTGAAGTGTAGAAATTGATCACTAAATAAGAATTGATCATCCTCACACTACTACTAGCTCTATTAATGTTGTTCCTAGAGAAATGAATGCTACTAGTGAAGCCACTCACATTGCTAACAAGTCTCTTGATAATGGGTGGTTGTTTGAATCTCTAGTAAGTCTTGTCACTCCAATATATAGTCGTAGTCGTGAGTAAGAGCTAGTGCTGGGGCTAGTGTTAGAACTCCCCTGCAACCTCTAGCTCGGGATCCAAATATAACGTTTATGGTAGTATCTATCATTGTGGAGGATGTGAAAAGATTTATTGGAGTAGAAAACTGGAAGGTTATCGGCAGTTGCAAGATAATTTATGTTGTATTTGGATTCTAATACAAAAGCTATCACGTGACCAAGTGCTAGATTTTTCTTATGTTAAAATAAAGTGGAAAGGCTATCATGCAACTTTACTTTAAAACTGAAAAATAAATAAAAGACCAATTCAAAGTTGAATGGAAAAACTAAGGTTAGAATAAAGTGGACTGTGATGCCAACAAATAGATTAAGAACCAAAAAGTTAAGAACTTTTGTTGACTTTTGTTGGAGTTATCACGACATCCTTGTACTGGTTGTTGGCTTCTTTGTTGGAGTCTTCATGAAACCTAGGGTTTACAGGATGTCTAGAAGAGTTGCCTACTAGTGCCTTAGAAACTTTAGAATGGCCATTTCTGAATTATAAATAATAGACTAAGAGAGATGAAAAAGGATAGTGTTGTGATTAAAGGCTCAAGACTTCCCTCTCCTTAAATATATTTCTAAGAGATCATAGAGCACAATCCAAAGAAATTAATTCATTCAGGCTGATTAGTCAACAAGTTGTTCAAATCATATACTACAATCAGAATCATACTGGATGATCTTCATTAATTCAATCATCTTGAAGAGTCAACCTTTGTGATCATTGACTAAGATATTGTATAGTACCAACATGTGTTCTTATAGGTTGATGTGGATTTAAATATCATACCATCTAAATAGATTTAATCCAAAGATTAATGACACATAGATCATACATTACAACGTAGGTGTTTGTATAGTATAATTACCAATTATTGGTCACATATGGACCAATAATCTCATTAATTGTGAGGATGTGGAAATATGTGAGGATCATATAATATGATGTTGGTTCACACAGTATGATGAGAACATTTTTTTTGTTTCTATCATTTTTTTGCTTTAAATTATTTGGTGTGGGGTGATCAGGGAGCTCTTACTAATTAGTAACTCCAAAATAATCAAATAATTAAAAAAAAAAACAAAAAACAAAACAACAAAGAGGAATGAAGAAAGAAAAAAATTACAAAACATAACAAACACGAAAACCCACAAACCAAATAACTATAAATGATGTTGATTTTAAGTCAACATTGAATTAAGCATGAATGTCAATGATTCCTAATCTGGTCTGCAATATGCTAAAGGTGTTATAGCTTAGGGGTTTTGTAAAAATGTATGCCAATTAATTTTTAGTTGCTATATGAAGCATTTTTGCATCTCATTTGGCTACATGATCTCTAATAAAAGAAAGTCTAATGTCTATGTACTTAGTGTTGGAGTGTTAGATTGGATTTTTAGAAATGTATAAGGCACTAGTATAATCACATATGATTAGAATAGTCAAATTTTCAAATCAAGGGGTTTGTTCTACATAAACATCTTTCTTGACAATCCCATTTAGGAATGTACTCTTTATATCCATGTGATACATCTTGAAATCTCTTCAGCTAACAAAGGCTAACAACACTCTAATGACTTCCAACCAAGCTACAGGGCAAACATATTCCTAAAATCAATGCCTTCAATTTTAATGTACCCCTTATCTACTAATATGGCATTATTTCTAATCACTATTTAAAAATCATTCATCTTTTTTTTTTGAATACCCACTTTGTACCTATTATACTCTGGTCCTTAGGTATACTAACGAACTCCCACACATCATTTCTAATAAATTGGGTTAACTCCTCTTGCATAGGTATGATCCACAATCATTTGATTATTCTTGATCAACACTTCTGGGTTCTACCATAGCGATGAATGCAAAATGACTAGTCTCCTTTCTAAATCCATGCCTAGTTCTAACTCCTATAGACAGATCTCCTTAGAAGAGCTCCCTAGGGTGACTTGATGAACATGCGCCTTCTCTAGGAAACGGCTTTAGAGGTTCTTCTTTATCTCCTAGGTCAATATATTCTACTATTTGGATAACTTCTACTTCCTCCTCTTCTTGTAACCTAGGCTCACCAGAGTTATCAAATTCATCTAATACCACATGTTTGACTCCTCTACAATTGAAGTTCTCTTATTAAAAATCTTATAAGCTTTACCTACAAAGGAATAACATAGGAAGACTCCATCAATTTTGGGAATAATTTTCCTAGAGGAGATTTTTCATTTATAATAATGAAGCACTTACATCCAATGATATGAAGGTGAGAAAGATTAAGGGTCCTACCCTTGAGTAGCTAATAGGGTGTCTTATTGAATAATAAGACACCCTATTCAAAATATAATAAGCAATATTCACTACTTCTGCCCAAAAATATCTTGGGAGAGAATATTCATCTAAATTGACCTAGCAGCTCCAACTAATATTCTATTCTTCCTTTCAGCTATCTCATTCTATTGAGGGGTCTTAGGGGGAAAAAAGTTATGTTGAATTCCTAACTCCTTATAGATGGATTTAAACCTATCATTCGTAAATTCTCCACCAGAATTACTATGGATAGCATATATTTCACATCCTAATTTTCTTTGAATCCAAGTAGAGAGCATCATAAATTCATCTAATGATTCACTTTATTGAGTTAAGAATCTAACTTAAGTGAATCTAGAGTAATCATAAACTATTACATATCCAAAGATTTTCTTACCTAAGCTAGCTGTATAACAGGCCCAAACAAGTCCATATATAAAATCTCTAGTGGCATAGAGGTTGTGATGCCCTTAATGGAAAGAAATGATGATTTTAATGATTAACCCAATCAAAAAGCATCACATAGGTGGTCCTTAAAGAATTCTAACTTGGGCATGCTTCTAACTATGTCTTTCTCAGTTATTTTCTTAAGTGTCCTCATACTTGCATGACATAGTCACTTATGTCATAGCCATGATTCATGAACAACAGTTTTCAATCTTAAATAATTTGAATAATAAGTACAATTCAAATTAATTATGTATATATTATTTAATATTTTTTCCTTAAAAAATAATTTGTTTATTTAAACTAATAAAATATTTTGCAGATAGAAATTTTTGCAAATCCTTTATCACATAATTGACTAATACTAAGCATGTTATATTTTAATATATCTACAAGTAAAACATTTTGAGTTACCAATTATACTGGAACCCACCACTTTTCTGGTGGTGTTATCCCCGAATGTAACCTTGCCTCCGACCCCGGCCTCCAACGTGATGAATTGCTTAACATCTCCAATCATATGTGATGAATATCTACTGCCCACGTACCACATACTCTCACTAGGCTTTTATAAGATCATCCCTCAACATGATAAGAATAATCAAGATTCACATTTGCCATAAGGCAAAAATTTGTTGCCCCCTCCTCTACTTTATGTTTTGATGAATCTAAGGCATAGACTATCCAAAACACTTTTTGCATCCTCTACTTGACCTTTTTGAAATTAGATTTATCTTCATCCTTCTCCTTGGTTTTGTTGAGTCTTTATATTAGGAAAATAAGATCTTATTTGTGCTAGTTTCATGCATTCAAAATAAATGGTGTCAAAAGGAAACTTTATCACTTTTACCTAATTTACTATTGATCCACTATTGATGGCATATTTGCTTCAGAAAGCTCATAAATTACCGAGTTGTCAATGTTATATCATCATCTTCATCAATTGCAAAGCTGTTGCTATAAGAATCATCGGCCTTCAGTGCCAAAGTAATCTCCTTCCTCCTATAACCTGTATCTAGAAGTCTTTGCCTCACATTTTTCTCGTAAGTAAGGAGAAAGCCAAATAGATTATCAATATTGTAAAATTTTAAATATTTGGATTTAAAAATAGTGGTGACTTTTGCATCAAAATTTTTAAGTAAGAAATGAAGTATTTTATTCAATTTCTTAGCATTTGATAGTTCTCTACCTAAAGCATGCAGGGATGTCACTATCTTAGTAAATCTAGTATACATATGAGAGGTAGTCTCATTAGGTTTCATGCGAAATAGTTCATAATAATGGAGCAAAATGTTTAATGGAGACTGTTTGATATCACTAGCACTCTCATAAGTAATGTAGAACCTATCCCAGATATGCTTGCTTGTAGTACATGTGGAGACTCACATATAGTAAAGTGATTTAAGTTCACAGAGAAAGCAGTTCATACATCTAACATTAAGTTGTGTAAGATCTCTAGCCTCATTGCTCCGTTTACTAAAGGGTATTTCAACTTTAATACCATTAACAAAACAAAGTGATGCAGAATAACCTTCTTGTATCATATGTCACATGTGAAAATCAATTGATTGTAAAACTTTAGATATGTGGATTTTCTTAAAAATTAAGTGGAATATTATTGAATAATTATGGATGAGTTATTTAATAAGACTTTGTTGTATTTATATTTCTAAAATATGGCATTTAATCTTTTCTCAGAGATTTCTAAATCACTAATTTTGAGACCAGCTCTGATATGAATTGAAATTTCATGAGAGGTTGTTAAACCTTTTTGAATTACCCTAGGCATGACAATAAAGTGTGTGTGTGTGTGTATTGGGGGGGGGGGGGGGGGGGGGGATGATTCATTATTTTTAAAAAGAAATTCTATCTCTTTAAAATTTAAGGATTAATTTACCATACAAATTTCATTTGCAATCTAGCTATTAGTTTAAAGAACAACATACAAGAAAGAAATATATATTTTTAATTTTAAGCAAAAACTTATAAAGGTAAAATTTTATTTTTCTTTTTAACCTAAAAATAATATTTTAGATTTATTCCAAGGAAAAAAAAATCAAAGATTTGTAATCATTAAAATAAGAAATAAAAATACAAAAATGAAAATAGAAAAATAAGAATAAACACACCAAACATTTTATAGTGATTTGGTCCAACTTTGACCTACATCCAATCTCCAAAGTCCTCCTCTCAAGGTATTGCACTAAACCTTTAGTTGCTCTCCTTTAAATTTCACATCAAGGTGGAGAATCCCTTTCAAAATCACTTCCCTTATTCCATAGTGCGTCAAAGAACTGGAATCCTTTTAACCATCTAGTGAGGCAAAGAAGCTGGAATCCATTTCACTCCCCTAGTGAGGCAGAGAGCATAGAATCCTTCACACCATCCTAGTGAAGTAGAGAACTTGGAATCCTTTTCCTTTTATTGGTGAGGTAGAGTGCCTGGAATCCTTTTCACTGTCCTGGTGAGGCAAAGAACCAGGATCTTTGGCATTGAAGATGTTCTCCCGAGAGCTACCCAAAAGAATAATAATTATTGATCATCCTGTATGATGTGAATCGTGTAGTATGATTAGTTCTTATTTAATCTAATTCAACTTCCTGCTTAATTAATCCCTATTTTACTTTGATCATACAGTTTGATCTTCACAAAAATCAAATTACTTCATTTTCCTCACGGTGTATTTGTGCACGGTTTGCAAGCTGTCATACATAATTTATAAGAGTAATGAATTAAGAAATATTAATATTAAATAAATAAAATACAAGCTCTTTTCATAAATAATAAACCTATTCTTCTGAGTCTTGAGATAAGCCTTTTGCATGGTGTGTGACGTAACTAAACTGTTAGTGTGCATGAAATAAATATCCAATAAAAATATCACGAGAAAAAAAATAGTAACCTAAAAATATTTTTTATTAACAAAATTATAAGCTTGGGATCCTTGATTATAGCAAATACCTATTCTGACAAGTTCCAAATCTAATTTGGAATAGATTGAATATAATCCTAAGGCTTAATGAAGTTTGGTTAACCAGTCAACCAAGGTTTGACAAAACTTGCCCTAAAGGTCTTCCTCCTCAATTCAAATATCCTATCTTAATGCAAGGCTCCCATACCCCTTAGAATTATCCATTGGGTGCCCAAGGATCAACCATAGTAGCTAAACCCTTGGCCCACTTGGGATAGTTAATTAGGCCGATCCAAGAGAACCCAAGAGGGCTTCCATAAGCTAAATTAAATCTTAAATGGAATTTTCCTTAACTAATGCTTACATTAGAAGTCCATTAGGCTTTACCCATGGGCTAATCTAGGTTAGCTAAATTGGCTAACCCATGTCTCAAAAAATACCTTTGCACGAGCCATTTCAAAATATGGATCAAATAAAGCTAGCTAAACATATGAATTATTCTTGGGAATGATCCAAAAACTTTGCCAAATTAGATCAGGCCAGGTGGTGGTCTGAGGTAGCCAAAAAATTTCTAAAAAATTATGATTTAACTGTTAGTTCAGTCAAAACTTTCTACTAAACTTCCCATGTGCTTTCAATCATTCTAGAACACATGCCTAGCTATTATTAGACCATCTCCAACCATTTTATGAGCTTAACAAGGTTAAATATGGCCACAATAGAAGTTTAGTTTAGTTTGGCATGGCCTATGAATATTTAAAATTTTGATTAATATAAGTTCTATTTATTTTCATTTTACTCCCCATAGCTCCCTGATTAATTCCCTTACTTACCAAAACTCCTAGATCTTTTCCAGTGCCTAGTTGATCAAACTCGAGCTGCCCTCTTTCAGCCAACAATCAACTTTTTATACAACCATCCTCTACCTCTGTTTCTTTAAAGATTAAGTTTTAAAAAATATCACTTGAGTGTGAAGCAACAAAAATCCCCATTAATTTTACATTTAATCAAGGTAATATCCAAACCTGGCCCCTTCATGAGGTTTTATCAATTTTTAAGTAATCTTTCAATCCAAGGCAAAATAACCATTAGATTTATAGATTATAATTAGATGATGCTCTAGGATGAATTTTAGCAGGATCCACCAAGTAGATCTTTAGGATTGCACAAGAATTCATCTATAGTTGAGGAATTGAGAGAGAAGTTGAAGAAGAAATCACATCCATCCATTTAATTCAAATTTGATGGATGACACTAATATTTTTGAACAAGATCACTTGTTTTCACCCATAGTATTATATTGTTATATCCCATCAATTTAATCTCTAATCGAATGGCTTATGTTAATCAGTGTTATTGGTAGGTGCACCCACTATTTAAGTGGCCAATAAGGCACATCAATGTGGAAAGATGTTGCACAGTCAGCTAATCTGATAATGTAATGCCTTGAATTGATTAAATTAATTTTTAAATAACATCCAAATTATAAAGATTCAAAACATCCCACGCACTTGGCTAAATTAGGAGATCTAGCTCTCTATGGATTTTTCATGAGGAGTACTTTAGAAGCCTTATAGTTTGGGAAATTAAATTTGCATATATTAAAAGTTATTTCATAAATACTCTCTACACTATTTGTGGTCTTATTCATTAAATCTAAATCCAATTAAGCTCATATTTTTATAGATGAATCCGGTATATGTTTCCCACATATATAAAATTATTCAGGGGAGTTTGAGCTCAGAGTGGACGTCAATCTGAATTTTACATTTCTAGGTTAGAAAATGTCCTCAAATTCAAAATTCAATAAAATAAAATCACTAAATCCATTTGGGTTATGATTTTTTTATTTGATAGAGTAGTGTTCAAAGCTTAGTTAGCAATATATTTAACCCTATTCTTTGGTCTAGTTAGCCTAAAATTAAATTTTTAGAGTATAGATAAATTTACAATAGGAAATTATTAAAAATCTTAGGAAGGCATTGATGGGCAACAATTGATAGGGTTTAATCCTTAGGTCATTATTTACTTTGGTTTTAAATTTCAAGCCACTTGGAGTACATTTGGTCTCCATATAGTAAACTCTAAATTCATAAACATAAATGACCTAGAAATATAAATAAATCATTAAAATTTTAAAATAAATAAAATAAAAATGAAATAAATTTAATTATTCTTTAAAAACTAAATACTTTAAGGGAAAAAATAAAATCCCTATCATGAAAAGGTCAAAATAAATATTATTTAAAAATTAAAGAAAAATAAATAATTAAAAAATAAAATAAATAAAAAATTCCAATTAAATCCCAAATATACCAAACTCTTATAAATTTCTTCTCAGGTCATTAATGATGTATGGTGAAAATTTCAAGTTGAGTGGAGTTAATTTGGTTCAAAAATAAAAATTCCCTAATTTCTTTGATTATATAATTTCATTTATTGGGCTAATTTTGTAAAAAAATAAAACTAAATAAATAAAAATCCTAAAAATATAAAATAAATTACATTCAACTCTATTGAAAATATAGATTTAAAAATAATAATAAACTTGTCAAATTTTTAATAAAATGTGAAAGCCAATCTTTGGTCAAACCATAGAATAAAAGATAAATATAATTAATAAATAAAGAAACATTGATACAAATAATAAATAGATAAATATAAATAAAATTAAAATAAAATTAGTGAACATAAATGAATAATAAAATAAACATAAATAAATAAGATTCATATTTAATAAATAAAAAAAATCAATTAAATAAATTCAAATTTATTGCACTTTGGGATGTCATACATTCATTTTTATTTATTTACTTTCTTGCATTACACCATACACTTTTTAGTTTGTTGTATTTACACAAGTCTAGTGAAAAGTGTAAATAATGTATTATTTTATGTATTATATTTTCAGTAAAAATGTATTTTTTTAGTTGTATTGTGTAGGAAAAATACAGAAAAGACATAAAAATTTTAAGTTTCATATAGCGTTGCAGCATTGGAGCAAACAATACTGCATTTCTATTAAAGACATTGACAGAGTGCCGGATATCAACATTAGAGCACTAACTTCCCTATCTTATAGTGTCGTGGTAGTCCATATCAACTCTACAATGTCGAGTGTTCTATTGTCCAGCACTACAACATCATAATCAATAACACCTCAGCACCCAAATTCCCTTCGAGTGCCACAACATCAAAAATCAATAATGCCATGATGTAGCAATTGTAGCTTTCCAAGGAAATGACCTGCCAGCAAAGTGACATGATTGTTCACTAAGTAATTGATCCACATATGCAAGAGCCTTAGAAGTACAAGAAAAATAATGCAGTGGTGTTAGTTCATTTGTTGGTTGTAACGTCGCCAATCTTTATAGCACTGCAGCTCCATATGTCTATTTGTGTTTTCTTATAAATAAGAATTGTGTTATATTTGTAGAAGAGTTCAACCATTAAAAAATTTTTAGTACAAGTCAGAGTGCTTCTCTGAATTTACCTTAGGGTTACAACAAAGGTAATTTAGAGGAGTCCTTGATACATTCATTAGAGTATTTAGCTTGTGTTTATGGAAGCAATTCTATAAGTAAAAAAGAAGAGTGTAGAGGTGATCCATTAAACCTATCTAGTGATATCTATCTCTTGTATTTTCTTTCTATCATGCTATTAATAAAATTGAGTTTGCTTCAACTTTCTCCATGTCTGGCTAAATTCTCTAATTTTGGATTGATGAAGTATCATATTAAGTACTAATGAGTTCTCTTATTCCATAAATGATTAAAATGATATTTTAATATTACAAGATCTTAATTTAATACACATAGTGGCTAGATGTGTAGTTAAAATTAGAAGTAATATGGATCCTTGATGGAGGGAAGCAGGCAAAACTAGGAATATTTAATTAGTTTGGGTCATGCTTATGCATAGGGTATGAAAAATACTAAATTCTTAAGGAGATGAAATATCTAGGAAATCTATAAGCATCTTTTGTTCCTATAATCACGAGAGAGATCTTAGAATGCATATGCTCTAAATAGCATCATAATTAAAAGAGAATTATTAACAAAAATATGTTATTTACATTCATTAATCCCAAATATTATATCTATCTAATGTATTCATTTTCATTATCTAATATTATTTAAGTGATTGAATCTCTATAATAACTATTTTTATTTGAGTAGGATAATTATTGTAATTTTAGTAGAAAGTGCTAGTGAATTGCAAGTAAGCTTATTTTCCTCGTGGGTGTGGTAATCTACTCTATCACTATATTACTTGATTTGGAATGCATGTATAGTTGTGTATAATAAGTGGGTTTTTTAATAATTCTTATTTTAAAAAAACTTAAGTATTGTTAGGGATTGAAAAAGCCCTAAAGAATTTCATAATTCTATAGGTTACTCCACTGCCCCATCATCCAATCAGAGTTAGTGTCTTTTATTTTATAATGTGTAAATGTGAAGTCATAATTTAGAAATATAGAGTTGTTAAATATAAATGAAAATATAAAGTGTCAATCTAAATGTAAAATGTAGATTCTTTGTATAGGTATATCAATTTGTAAATATAAAAGAGTTGTGAAACTCTAAAAAGGCGATTGCTTATATGCACTAGTAGGAGTCCAAAAGGAAATGATCTCTCTTCCTTTGAGGGACATTATCTTTTTGAATTCAATTGGAGATCAGGAGCCAGGGCACTAGAGACTAAATATGCAAGTGTATTTATAAGGATTTAAATCATTATGTAGGCATAAAAATCTAAGCTTGTGGTTGGTGGAGCTTGGCCATTATTCATTTACAACAAACCCTTAGTTATACTTACATTCTCTTATATATGTATGTTAAAGTTCTTTAAATATTAATTTATACATTCATACATTACATACATGTGGGTTGGTAGATTGCTTACATTAGAGGGGTAGTTCATTTTCCTAGATTTACTTAGGATGTGTGTGCCGTTGCTTTTGTAAAGACACATATGATAGAATTAATACATTGCCATATTTTTATGTTGCAGACCCAAACACCTTTACCTATATATTTATACATACATGCATGCATTTAACTTTCCTGCAAAGTACATAAACCCAGCACACAAGCCAATAACTAGCAAGGGTCAGCCCAAGTGATGAGGTTGAGCCTACTATTCCTTATGGGTTAAAGGCCAATATACTGCCTTATTTTCTTTTAACATTAACTAAGGATAAGTTTTTATACTTTATAAAAGACTTAGGGCATAAGGTAAAGTCCCATTTAATTACAATAGCAAGGTATTTTTGAACTTTGGACATATTATAAATTTTTGATTTAAAGTATTTGTATCGTAATGCAATGATGCATGAAAGTAAGGTATAAATCAAACTTTATTTAATTATAATGTAAGAAAAGTATAACATAGATTTTTATCCCACTACTACAAGCTTGAATTTTTATCCCTATATAATATAGATTTAAATATGATTGCTTACTTTAGCCTTTAAATTTTCTTTCTTCTAGATCTTTTATAAAATTTCAAAAGATAATGTTATTCAAACGAAGAAGAATCATTTCCTTTTGGAATGTCTAAGTGGACATAAGGATTCATCTCTAAAGCTTTTAAAACTCATTATAATTTACAACTCACTCTATCTATACAAGAATCTCACTTTTACATTTTCACATTTACATTTACATAATCACCAAGATATATTCTACTTTCTTAGGAATATAAAAGAATAATGTACATAAAATATAGAAAAGCAATGTAATGTAGGTGTATGTGAATAATTATAACACAACCTAGGATCCTAATGAGACCCATGATATCCTAAGGTGTACTAACAGAAATATAAACATGGCATCTAGAGTACATAAAGTAAAACACCAAGCATGAATATCCTCTAGGTAATATATTCAAAAATCACAACATCGACATGTCTTAAACTAGAGTTAGTAGCCCTATCAAACAATCTAAAGCATGTGTAACAAGTTGCATGTTTTGGATAGATCATAGGTTTATTATTATTTAATATTGTCTACAATTTTATTTTTAATTTATTTTAGGTCAATGGAGATTTCACTTAAATTTAATTTTTATATTTAATAATTTATGATTTATTATAAAGATATATTTTGAATGTTAGAAATATTTATTTTAGGTTTTAAAAAATATAGTGCACAATAACCCATATGTTTTAGGAGTCATTAATTACCAACTCTTAGGCTTATATTTGAAATGCATTTGATCTCCCTTAAAGTGATCAAATCTAATGCTAAGAGTCCCTTATTTTACTGAATTATTTTTAAGATTTAGGTTTTGAAAAATCTTATCAATTGATCACTTTAAGAACTTGGAGTTCTCAATTGAAAGATCTAAAGCTCATAATTAAAATACATTCCTCTAAGGGATCAAATCAAGTGCATAGAGTCCTTGGATTCAATTAGGTTATTTAAGTTAATCAATTTTATCTTACTAATTTAATTTAAACTATAATTTAGATTTATAAATTTTTAATTAAATTTTATTATTTTATTTATTCTTTGATATTTATTTATTTAGTTTATTTATTTTTGAATTTTAAAGATTTAATTAAATTTTTATTATTATTTAATTTCATTTGTTAATTATGTTTAACCAAACTTTGACTTTATTTTCTTAAAAATTTTAGTGTTTTTGAATTTTTAGTAAATTCTAGATTTAATTGGCATTCAATGCAATTTAGTTTGTACATTTCTATTTTTTAATTAACTATTTATGATTTTTACAAAATTAGCTGAATTAATTAAATTTAAAAATTCAAATAATTAGTCTAATTTCTATTTTTTATCCAAATCAATTTCAATCTACTTGAAATCATCACTAGAGGCCAAAAATGATCTCTAAGGATGATTACAAGAGTTTCCAATCATTTTGGAATTCATTTAGGTTTTAATTATTCTAATTATTTAATAAATTAATTTTTTTATATTTTAAATTATTTTTCTTATTTTTTATGAAGATAATTTTATATTTATCTAAAAGTTCATTTAATTTTTGATTATTGGAATTTACTTTATATTGTTTTGATTTAACATAGATATATTATGATTTATTGAAAATCTTATGCTAATTTTAACGGTTAATTACAATTCAATAAGTGACAAACCAAATGAGCTCCAAATTTCTTAAAATTTAAACCATGGGTTAATCAAAACCCATATTCCAAACCGTTGAAATTTGAAGCCATGAAAGGCTTTGTTTTAATAAAATTCAAAATTAAATTCAATCTACACTTTATGAATTTAATTTAGACAATCTATACCATTGATTGGGTTGAAATTAATGGCAAACTTATGCTTGGACACTAAGCTTGCACAATACAAACAACCATGAACTAGTGCTCTATGGAGTGTAATTTATGAATTTATAAAGATCTAGCTAAAAAAATGACATGTCCTAGTAAATTAGACTCATTCAAAAATATTCATAAAATAGGCCTAGAAAAATTTGAGTTGGACAAGGACATATATTAATGTAGCCTAACCATGTTTGAGATCAATTGTATAAGTGTATATTTTGTATTTTCAAAATGTTAGTAAACATTCAATTACAAAATACTCATTATATACTCATCAATGTGACTTAATTTTAATTTTAAATTGAAGCCCTAGTCATGCCGGCTCAATAGAGACCATACACGTATTTTTTTAATTAGATACTTGTGTTATTATATAGCTCAGGATTCATCCATTCATTTAGAATAAATCTGAATGAAATGCAAAAAGACTTAAAACTTTTTATTTACTTGACAAAATTGAATAAAACTTTAGGAAGGGATTCTAGGCTATCTAATACCCTATTCCATAAAGTTTAGAGGCTCCAAACATGAAGGGATATTTTTGGCAAGAGAGTGTTTTTATGCTTTACTAGTAGCTAAAGTATATGTAAATAAAATTGCTTGTCTCTATAGATTCATATGCTATATGCTCCCAACTAACGCAAGTGTATGTGCATAATATGTAATAAAGCATTATGAGAAGAGTGCCATATAGGTTATAATACCACATATTTAAGCTATTAAATTTATCATACATAATGAAATTAAGGGTTAATTTGTAGAACTAGTGGGAAATGTGAAAATAGTGATGATAAGATATTTTGGACTAATGATGGTTAGTGAATTTAGGTTATAAGTAGACTCATCTATAATAGTTACGAATCAAAGATTATGTACCTTTAGATATTTGTTAGTATTATAAAGGTGTGAAGAATGGTTTATGGCCTCTCTATAATTATTATATCTCAATTGATTCTAGAATCTAATCATCCTAAGTCTAGGTATAAAAGCATTCCATTTCAATAGTCCTAGTTATTCTAACATCTCTTCATCAAGGCAATGTTTCACGCTAGATTTTAAATTCATATATAGCCATGGTATAAATTAGATTAAGCGTGGGAGATATTTAAAATAATAATTCATATTTATATACAAGAGTCTACTTTAGGATATACATAAATTTCACATCATCACTAAAAAACTAGAAGTTTAGCTGGCTATATAAATAAACTTAAATAAAACATTTTCCATTACTTGCTCAAGAAAGAAATTAAAAATAAGAAAGATGAATAAAATATCATCCAAAATGAAAAATCTCAAATAGATCCTGCAAATGAACTTTTTGCAAAGTTATTCTCCCGTTAAACCTACACTCTCCACACACCTTTCCACTCTTAAGTGTGGTTTTGCTCTCTACATGGAAAACTAGCCACTCCACTAGAAGTTTCTCACTATCTTCTTATCTTTACCAAAAAAAATTATAAAAAATAATTTATACTTAACATAAATAGGATAATGCATCACAATGCTAGACATGGTGGCAATATGGCTTAATATTACATACTAGCACCTCAACGCTACTTAATGTGCTATGCTGTGGCTTTTGGTATACCTGGTATAAATTTGGTTGATTTGATGTAATGCTTGGCTAAGTCAGTGTAATGCTTTTTTTCTCTAAGTACTCCACCGTAGTGTTGCAAAAGATGGGAGCGACTGTGCATGCTTACATCATTCGATGCTATGGTTCATTGAAGGTTGGTGCTTTGATGTTAAATTATTTGCAGCTTTTCTTGAGGCTCTTACACTACAAAGTTTACTTTCGATGCTATGGTGTTGTATAGTGCTTTGGTGTTGACCATTGTTCTACTGGGGTGGCACTGTAATGTCCTATTCTGGCACCAGGGCGTTGAAGGTGACGTGATATTGATAGTTCTGATGTTTTAGCATTTGTTCTTGACTTTATAATTTTAGCTCTTTTTTGACATATTACTATGTAATATTAACTAAATTATGCATCTTTACTGAAATTTCACACAATTAAAATTCATCAAGATTTTTGCTTAACAAATTACCCTTAGCTTAACTCTTGCTTATTCTCAAGCAATTGTGTTTGCACCTTTGATCAACTCTTTATTCCAAAAAATAAGAAGTTGAAAATTAAAAATGATTAAAATGTAAGATAGTAAAACACTATTTTGATGTGAATTATAATGACCAAAGTGAAAAAAATTAATTCAAATAACCATAAAAAAACATCTTAAGGAATCATCTTCATTAATATTAGTAATTAAACTCTATACCTACAAGTATAAATGAAATTTGACTTCTGATTTAGACTGAATGGTTTATTATTTAAAAATTGATCAAATATTAGTTAATTTTTGAATTCATTTATAAACCTTTCATATAAAAAAGCTTACTTACACTCTCCATTTTAAAATTAAATATTAGAATCCATTAGTAATTCATCATCCTCAGATACTAATTTTTGTTGTTATTGTACTCATTTTTTTTACTTTTTATTTCTTTCTTTTGATCTTTTGTTTTTCATTTCTTTCTTTTAATGCACAATTGTACTAAAATAATGATCTTGAATATCTCATTAACTTTATTCCTTCAAATGATCCTAAATTTGAATTTTGTAAGGATTATAGAAGTACTAATTCCATACTTGAGTTTATAACATATTTTATAAATTAACCTAAGTACTTTATTTTCCTACATTTAGTTATTCAATCTTGTAATCAATAGTCAGTGCTTTGGTGTTATAGATCTTAAGTTAAATGTGTAGCATAAACTTAATTCATTTCCCTTAGTTGCTTGTGATGATTTTAAATTAAAAATTATTGTTCTTTATTCATTTAATTTAGCACCTATAGTTTTGTATTATTCTTAATTTTAAGCAATTTTTAATTTCAATTTATATGCTGGTCAAATGAACCATTAAAGTGTAATTATAAGAGGACATTCCAACAGTTAATCAAATAGAAAATATAGTTAATGAAAATTTACATAAATAACATAAGTAACAAATAAAAAAAAATACTAAAATTAGCAAAAACCAATGCTGATATTGGTTTTCCACAAATGGACTCATCCTAAATGTACCAACTAATGCTCTTTGAATTGTGAAGCATAGTTATATTTCCTTTGCTATCTACTTGAATTAGGTTGACTGATCAATTGGGACTCACTAGGTCCCGCCTTCTAATCATCTCCTCCCTCCTTAAATTGTTCAATTTTTTGCTTAGTTAGAGTGAAATAGAAAAGGTTTCTCCTTAGTTGAGTCACCTAAAACTCTAATGGCTGGCCACACATAGGGAGTACACTAAGGAGGAGTGACCTAGACCTAATGGGGAGGAGGCCCTAATGACAAAAATCAAATAATAGTAAATTAACTTACAAACATCAATCAAGCAACCCACTTGGATAGCGTAGTGTAAGATTATATGATTATGGTTCACCTGACTAATATATTTTATTAGTAGAAAGCGCATAGAAATAAAATAATCCAAAGGCATAGAAAGTTTAGCTAAATAAAATACAAGAGAATTAATCAAAATTCCCCCTCTCTCTCTCTCTCTCTCTCTCTCTCTCTCTCTCTCTCTTTCAACGTAGCTCCACTCATGAGACTACTCAACTCTAAGATGCTCCTGGAGGTCAATAGGTGCTAGGCTGAAAGAAAAATAATTATCAAATTCAATGTGGTTAAGTTTGCTAATTTTATTAACCTTGGGGGATAAAAGGGTACCCACATATGTCTCAAGTACCTATTATTTTGGTCCTCCACATTCATAAAGAACTCCCTCTTAACATTCACTAAATAAGAAAAAGGTTCCTAACAAAAAGTCTCCCATCCCCTACTATCTATTATGGATAGAAAAACCAAGCTAGATTCAAAACAACTTAGCCTTAGAAGAAATAAATAATAAGTTCTCTTCTTACTAACTTGTACTTTATGGGCTTTGAGAAATAAGTAGATTACAAATTTGTCATGAAAGCAAAAATTATAAAGAAATGATGGAATTACAAGCATAATGAATGAAATGAAAAAAAAAAAAAGAACACCTTCCTATTTATAGAACTTTATCACCATTGTGATGCTACTAAGAATGATGATGTGACATTGAGAAAGGCTAAATGATAAATATGATCAAATTGGTTCTTGCATTGTAGCATGAAGCGACACGCAGTGCGGCGGTGCTGGCATTGGAGATCAAAGTGCCAACTTTCTGACTAAGGAATCACTATAGCATTTAACATGAATGAGCACTATGTCATTTGAAATTGACTTCCACCATGGTGTTTTAACTACTTATTATGGTTGGTTTTAATTTTTAATTAATCAGAATGAAAAGGTGTAAGGGAACAAAAGTGTTGAATGCAATGTTTGAACACTATAAATATTAATGATTTAGTACCATGGAGCTATATAAGTTAGCATTTGAGTGATATGGCTGCAGTGCTTAAATTTATTATGTTGAGACAATACATTGTAAAAGTTTTCCTTATATTATAAAACAAAAATGACAAGTTTTGATGATACGATGCTTGCTAGGGAATGCCATGATGTTCTAAAAGCTAACATTGTGGTGCCAGTTCATTTATTGCTCATGACATAGGATGTTAAAAAATAATAGAATTATAACATAGTTAAAACCTTAATTAATATACACATAACAAACCCACACATAATATTTGTTACAAATAATAAACAAAAAATAATACACAGAACATGAAATAATAAATAACAATACTTCAAATGAACAACATAATAAGGAATTCTTTACACCAGCAGAATTTGATTGCCGCTCAAGTAGAGCTAAGTTTAAAGTCTTTATCCAGACTTTGTAACGATGTTTCATTTTGGTTGTGCAACATTACTACTAATCTTCAAATGATCCAAACTTTGATCATTCCCTTTTTCCATATGATTGATTTTAGTGGTATTAGGTAAGGTCCCATGGTGCCTACTCCTAATAGTAATTGCTAACTGGCCAGATTGATTCTCCAAATTTCTAATGATAGTAACTTGGCTCTATAATTGGTTTCCAACTGAAGCACTAAATCCTCCAATGGTGACTTTCTTTCTTTGAATTGATTATTCTGATTAAATCCTATGGGATAAGAAGATCTAGGGTTTGTTAAAGCCTATTGAGGGTTATTAATAGATCCTATAAGGTTTGACTGATTAACATTCCACTAATTTGAATAATTATTATTATTCCAACTAAACTAGTATAGTACCTCTGACCTAGATTATATGTATTTGAATAATGATTGTTTGGACTTCTAATTAAATTAACATTCTCAAATACTTGAGTACTAGACTCACTAACAACATTCAAATCGTTCTTCTCCAAATGCATAGGTTATCTTGAAATTGAACTAACTCTAATTTTTTTTTTAACTTCTTCGACCTGGCCTCCTCCTTAGTATTAAAAATTGATAAAGTATTAGACTCATAGACACATAACACTCTTAAGATTCTCCCTATCAAAAGGAGACTAAAAGGTTTTTTTTGTTTCCTCTATTAAGGCATAAACATTATCAAAGATGTTATCATCAAAGATCCTCTAGCTATCACATCAACCTTTTACCTAAGGGATCTTATAAGCCCATTATAAAAAGTCTGAATCACCAACCAATATGACAAAGCATGATGAGGGCACTTTCTATGCATCTATTTTAATCTTTCCTAACTCACATAAATTGAATCTCCATCAAATTGAGAGAAAGAAGTAATATCATTCCTAGGGCTAACCATTTTGGAAGGTTAAAAGTAATTTGCTTGGAACTTATATGCCAACTCATTCTAAGTGGTTATGAAGCTTGGGGGCAAGGGATTCAACCACCTTTTAACTTTTTCACTGAGAATAAATATAAATAAATAATATTAATAACATCACTATTGACTAAATTATGCTTAAGTGATGCATAAAATTATAAAGAAATAGGTAAGTTGATCGCATCCTTAATAGGAGTTCTCCCAAACTGAGAATTTAGTACCATTTGGATAATGACACATTTCAGCTCAAAGTTATTTGCATGGATAGTAGGTCGGTTGATACTCTGATAAATTTTATTTACTAAGCAATTGACCCACTCTCTAAGAGATCTAGGATTTTTTTGATCTGGATTTAATTCAACAGTTCCTACATCTAAAGTCTTTTTTGTTTTTAGAATTTTTGTAAGGTTATTTTCTATTTCTAGGTCAAACATTAAGAGTCCCTTGTTGGATTTACTATGCATATACCAACTACAAATCGGAACTGAAATAAAATAATACAAATTAAAAAATAAATTTTAAGAGACAATAGTTATAGCTTCATATCTTCAAAAAACAAAAAAGGTAGTAAAATAAGATACAAATCAAGTAGGATTAAATTTGTTGGTTCTTTAAAAAATGTAGAAATAATTATAAAGCGCACACTACTTCCTTGGTAACAATTTTTTTTGTATGAGGGAGTTTTTATGCATTACTAGTGGATAAATTATATGCTAATAAAATAGCTTGCCACTATAGATTCATATACTAAATGCTCTTAACTAAGGCAATACCACATGTTGATCAAGTAATAAAGTGTTATGAGAAGAGCATCGAATCCCCAAGAAAATATATGAATCATAAATGACTCTAGTACTGCATATGCTACTAAATTTATCCTATGTAATGAAATTAAGGGGTACGAGAACTACAAAAAATTACAAAGAATTGTGAAGACAGTAAAGGATAAATATATTTTGGATTAATGATGGTGAGTGAATCTATGTTCTCCTAAGCAAACTAGTCTTTAATTGTTATGAGTATGAGCTTATGTTCTTTTAGATCTTTGTTGAGCTTACAAAGGTGTAAGGAATGGTTTATGCCCTCTATATACCTATTATATCTTCATAGATCATAGAATCCTAATTATCATATGTCTAGGTATGAAAGAAATCTATTTCAACACTCTAATTATTCCAATAATACTTTATTAAAGAAAAAATATCACACTTGATATTAAGTTCATACATATCTATTGAACAAATTAAATTAAGCATGGGAGATATTGATAATAATAATTCACATTAATATACCAGAGTCTACGTAAGGATGTACAAAAATTTTCACATCATCAGTCAAAAATTAGAAGTAGCCAGCCATAAAAAAAATTAAATAAAGTACATTCCATTAAATGTTCATGAAAGAAGTATAAATTGTTAAAATCTGGTTTTAAGGGTTATAATTTTGATGATTGCAAACATTTCTATTTCTGGTTGCTTGTTTAATCTTTCAGGTTCACAGGATCAATTGCAAGTTCAAGCCAGTCTAAGACCGAGTTAGTCTGTTTTGTAATTTAGATCCAATGTACTGTTTTCATCTTTATTGAGTCAAATGTAATGTAGTTGATCCCCTAGCTAAGTAACCTTGCACACACACTCAGGGGGAAATTTTTCTAGAATTAGAGTTGTTGTTCATTTTTTATTCCAATCATCCTGGATGATATTTACATCATCCTGGATGATCCAGTGAAGACAGAAATCCTAATTAGGGAAACCAAGTTAAGTCAGTCTGATTAAGCATATTATTTTGGATGATACTCCGATCGTACATGATGATAGGCTCAAATAAAAAATTCTTAGCCGCCAGATCAAGTTAGGCAAGTTTTTATTTTTAGAGATTTGGTCTGACCGTCCCAGATGATACGTGTATCGTCCTTGATGATCCGTAACAATCATGCCTAAATTAGTCTGGTAATTAAGAAAGTAATTAATACCTGATTGATACGATCATATCATCTCGGATGATTGCAATATCATACGGGATGATACATACAAAATTTTGACCATCCAGACTATTTTCTAGACGATTTGATTAGTTTTGAACTAATCATATGGGATGATAGAGATATCATCCCGGACGATCCAGTCATTTTGAATTGTACAACACATTTTGTGCAGTCCAATCAGCACGATGCTCAGGATTATTTTGGCTATTTTGAACTAATCGTATTGGATGATAGAAATATCATCCCAGACGATCTAGTCATTTTGAGATCATCTAGCCTAAGTTGCCTTGGATGAACATAACTATTCCCTGGGCAAAATTCCTGATTTATACAAATCGTCTCGAATGATCGTAGAATCGTACAGGATGATCTGAACAAACTTTTCTTCTAATCGTCTAGAGGATCCAGATCAGCCAGGCTAATACTTGTGATTTTGATCTGATCGTACAGGATGATCTAGCGATCATCCTGGTTAATCTTTGACGACCAGTTGAGATTTAGGGTAATTTTTGAGCCCTCCTTTAAATGATATTTTTCTTTCAACAAGAAAAATCTTTTGCCACTTTCCTTTTCAGAGAAAACCTTGAGAGAGAGAGAGAGAGCTTGGGAGAGAGAGAGGATCTTATGAGGGGGAGTATATGAGGGATTTACAAAGGTTGCTCCAAGCAAGGATCTGAGTCATCTTCTTCGATCATCGTCTCTTGTCTTTTTGGTGGTTCTGTGGGAGGATCGTCTGCAAGAAGATCCAGGTTCTCTCCTTGCTTCAGGAGGAAGCGAAAGGAGTCCAGGTTCTCTACCTGCTTCAGGAGAAAGTAAATGGAGTCTAGGTTCTTTATCTGCTTCAGGTGGAAGTGAAAGGAGTTCAGGTTATCTACCTCACCAAGTTGGTGGAAAGGAGTTTTTGTACAGGCTTCTCTGCCTTGCTATGGGAGCAGAAGAAGAGTCACTTAGTGTTAGTGCAATACCCAGAGGGGAGGCTCCGGGGAGTGACGTAGGTCAAGTTGACCGAAGCACTATAAAATCTGGTGTGTTCTTTCTGATTATTTTTTACACTTACTTTTCTATTGATGATTGTGTGATTCTGATTATTATTCTGATATCATTGAACATCTGCACATCATTGTGTAATTGTAAACATTTTAAAACATTCACAAAGAATTTCAAAATCATCATTTGCTCTTAAATTTTTAAAACTACCAATTCACCCCCCCCCCCTTTTTGGTTCACCTCGGGACTAGTTCATAAGGGCTTAACATCCCTATCGAACTTTCAAGTGGTATCAGAGAGGGATTCATAAAATCTAGTTTTGAAAAACTTTTAAATTCGATCCATAGCTAACTTTGGTAATCATAATACTACTGAAGGTTATTCAATTACACGACCACCTTTGTTCGATAACATACCTTTTGATTTTTGGAAAACTCTCATATCCACCTTTTTACAATTAATTAATTATCGCATGTGGATGCTTGTTAAGGATGGCTATGAAGCACCTTTTAGAATGGTTAATAATGTTAAAATTGAACTTCCATTTGTCGAATTTACTTTTGATGATCGTGATTTAGCATAATTGAATGTGAAATATTTGAACTATTTTTTTATGCATTGAAATCTAAAGATTACATGCGTGTTTCTACTTGCACTATTGGCAAAGAAATATGGGATAGATTGTGCATTACTTATGAAGGTACTTCTGAGGTTAAGAAATCTAGATTGAACATCTTAGTTCATGATTATGAACTCTTTCACATGAAACCTAGTGAATTGATTTCTGAAATTTATACTAGGTTCACTCAAATTGTCACTTCTTTACATGCTTTAGGAAGAGAACATACAAACTACGAAAAAGTGAACAAAATTCTGAGATGTTTGCCTTTTTCTTTTGATGCCAAGATAACTATAATTACTGAATCAAAAGATTTAAACAATTATTCTATTGATAACTTACTTGGATCACTCATTACTTACAAGAAAGGGGTGAACCAAAGATAGCTTGATGCAGGTGAGAAGAATAAGGAGAAAATAGTGGCACTAAAGGAAAACGATACTAACACTGATTCTTCCAGGTCTGATAGAGATAATGTTGCCTTAATCACTAGGTAATTTAAAAGCTTTCTAAGAAAGAAAAATAAGAACTTTTAGAAGTGGAACAAAGGTAAGAGCAGCAGAAACTTTAAAGGTTCATCTGATACTGTTTGTTTTGAATGTAGGAAGCCTGGACATATAAAGGCTGATTGTCCAACACTTATGGCTCACCCAAGCAAAGAGAAGGGTGAGGAGAAACCCAACTTTAGGAAGGATAAGAAGCAAATTCAAAAGGCATTTTGGGCAGGTTATGTATCTGACTCCTCTGAGATTGAAGCTGAAGAGGAGACTACAAACTTGTGTTTGATGGAGGATGATCTTCCTGGTCAGTTTGACCAAGAAGAGGTATATGAGCTAACCTACGATCAATTACTTAATGTTTCTGAGAAAATTCATTCATCATATAGGAAGCTTAAGAAATTGCATTCTAGCCTGAAATTGGATTTCTTAAATTTGCAAAAAGAGCATGATATTTTGATTAAGTATCATTCTACACTTGATAACAATCACATGTCTTTACTTGATGAATTGAATAAAAAGTATTCTGATTTAATTATTGAGTATGATTCATTGAAAATATCGCATGTTGATTTAGAGAAAGCTTATAAAGAATTAGACAACATGACATGCGATTTAGAGAGTAGTAAGGGTGCATTGAAATTTGAAATTGCAAGTCTTAACAAGGAGAATGAATTTCTAAGTGTGAAAATTACTGCTTTTGAGAAAAATGAAATACCTCCTACTTTTGCTCAATTTTATGCACCTCCACCATTTGTAGAATCTTATTCAAAATCATCAAAACATGTTTCATACACACCTAGAAAGAGGCACAATCACCCACGTAGATTAGTTAATCCTTTTCCTAGTGTTAGATATTTTCTTGTGGCATGTTAGGACACATCTCTCACACCTGCACTATTCACCATAATACACATTGGGTGTGGAGACCCAAGTTGCCTGTTTCACAACACAACACACAAGCATTGCATTCTTCATTTCATAAGAAGGAACCCAAACCTGTTTGGGTTCCTAAATCTCACGTTTGATAATTTTATAGGTGTGCTCTCACAAAAGGCCTCGTGAGAGCATGTGGTACCTAGACAATGGATGTTCAAGACATATGATGAGAGATCCAAATTAGTTCATTTTACTGGAAACCAGAGCTGGAGGCAAGGTTACACTTGGAGACAACACCACCAGGAGGGTGGTAGGAGCAGGTATAATTGGTGATTCACAAAGTTTCATTAGTGATAATGTTTTGCTTATCGATGAACGAAAACACAATCTGCTAAGCATCAGCCAGCTATGTGATAAAGGCTTCAGCATTAAGTTCCTGCCTACTTGCTATATTATAAGCTTAAATGACTAAATTATTTTACAGGAAAAAAGGGTCAACAATGTTTACATACTGGATTTAAACTATTTTAAAACTGATATTGCTATTTGATTAAAACCTGCTGCTGATGAGTCTTGGTTATGGCATAGGAGGTTATGTTATGTCAGTATGAAAATCCTTAGAAGCGTCACCCAAAAGGACTTAGTTAGAGGTGTCCCCAACCTCAAGTTCACTGAGGACCACCTGTGTGATGTCTGTCAATTAGGAAAGCAAGTCCACTCCTCCTTCCACTTAATTAAGGACATCAACATCTCTAGACCTTTAGAAGTCCTTCACATGGATTTGTTTGGATGCATTAGCACTGCCAGCTTAGGTGGAAAAGTTTATGGATTTGTGATTGTTGATGATTACCTGAGGTTCACTTGGATTAAATTTCTATCACATAAATCTGAGTTATTTGATGAATTTAAATCTTTCTCCACTTGGATTTAGAGGAAGTTAGGTTGTCAGATCTTGACTATTCATAGTGATCATGGTGGATAGTTTGAAAATGTGAGATTTATAACATTCTGTGAGGAGCATGGGATTAGCCACTATTTTTTAGCTCCTAGGACCCCTCAGTAGAACGAGGTAGCTAAAAGGAAGAACAGGACCTTAGTGGAAGCTGCTAGAGCCATGCTTGCTGAGTATTCACTTCCAAAATACTTTTGGGATGAAGCGGTGAACACTGCCTATTATGTGCTGAATAGGATAAATGTTAGAACAAACCTGAATTAGAAACCTTATAGATCATTAAGGGTAGAACTCCAAACCTATCCCACCTTCAAGTCTTTGGCTGTAAGGTTTTCATTCTGAACAATGGGAAATCATCCTTAGGAAAATTTGACCCAAATCTGATGAAGGAGTGTTCTTAGGATATTCAAGTGTGGAAAATCCTTTAGGGTGTTTAACAAGAGGACTTTGGTGGTGGAAGAGTCAACTCATGTGGTGTTTGATGAATCTGATCCTAAGGAGACTAAAATTGAGGAAGAAGAAGATGTAGGAGAGATTACCCAAGGGGTTAAAAATGTAAATCTGGAGGAAAGGGTAGAACCTCAAAACACTTTTCCTAGAGATTGGATATATTCTTTGAGTCATCCTAATGAATTGATCTTAGGAGACCCTTTTGAAGGTGTTAGAACTAAGCATAGACTTAGGAAGGAAGTAAACTATTCTGCCTTTATCTCAATGACTGAACCCACCAACGTTAATTAAGCCCTTTCTGATTAATTTTGGATTTTAGCAATGCAAGAGGAATTGAATCAATTTATAAGGAATGATGCTTGGGAGTTAGTAGAAAGACCAAGGAATCAAAGTATAGTGGGAACCAAGTGGGTCTTTAAGAATAAGATGAATGATTCTGGTGTGCTGGTTAGGAATAAGGCAAGATTGGTGGCTAAAGGGTACAATCAAATAGAAGGGATTGATTTTGAGGAAACCTTTGCCCCTATAGCTAGTTTGGAAGCCATTAGAGTGCTACTAGCCTTTGCCTATTATAAGGGTTCAACTTATTTCAAATGGATGTCAAGAGTGCCTTTTTAAATGGGGTAATAAAAGAGAATGTCTTTATAGAATAACCCGCATGTTTTGAGAGTTCCCAATATCCAAATCATGTTTATAAATTAAAAAAGGCTTTATATGGATTGAAATAGGCACCCAGAGCTTGGTGTGAGAGGCTTAGCACATTCTTACTAGAAAGAGAGTTTGTTAAGGGGAGCGTAGACACCACCCTTTTCCTTAGGAAAGTAGGAGATAATCAACTCATTGTCCAGATCTATGTTGATGATATACTTTTTGGATCTTCTAATAAAGACTTATGTGATAATTTTTCTAAAATAATGAGAAGGAGTTTGAGATGAGTATGATGGGAGAATTGTCCTACTTTTTGGGGTTTAGTATTAGGCAAATGGATGATGGAGCCTTTCTGAATCAATCAAAATGCACTAAGGACATCTTAAAGAAATATGAAATGGATAAAGCCAAGCCAATTAATACTCCCATGAGTTCCACTATTCAGTTAGATAAGAATTCAAATGAAAATTTTTTAATCAGAAGAAGTTTAGGGGAATAATTGGATCACTGCTTTACCTGACTGCTAGTCGACTTGATATTATGTTTAGTATTTTTGTTTGTGATAGGTTTCAAGCTGATCCTAAAGAGTCCCACCTGACTGCTGTTAAGAGAATTCTTAGATATCTTTTAGGGACCCAAAACCTAAGAATCTGGTACCCTAGGCACAACACCTTTTCTAAGATTATTAGATATTCTAATTCAGATTTTATAGGGTGTAGAGTGGATAGAAAGAGCACTTCTGGAACTTGCCAATTCATAGGATAGTCTTTAATCTCTTGGTCCAGAAGAAAATAAAACTCAGTTGCACTTTCTACTGCTGAAGCTGAGTACATTGCCTTAGGAAGTTATGTGGACCAAGTTCTTTGGTTGAAGCAACAAGTTTTGGATTTAGGATTACATGTTGGCACAATTTCAATTCTATGTGATAACATCAGTGCCATCTGCATTTCTAAGAATCCCATCCAACATTCTAGAACCAAATACATTGATAGAAGACATCACTTCATTAGGGACCATATTATAAAGGAGACATTGAGCTACATCATGTAGCAACTGAAAATCAACTGGCTGACATCTTTACTAAGCCACTGGCCTTTGACTCATTCAACATTTTGAGGACCAGATTGGGTGTGATTGACATAAATGCATGAATATAATGACTACTGATTTTTGATCTTTCTATTTTTCATTCTACTTTTAGCTTCTGTTTGTTTTAATTGTCCATTTTACTTTAGAATTTCTTCTTTTCTTGCTAATTTTTGTTATATTATTTGCTTATCGAATTTGATTATTTCCTGTTGATTTTCATTTGCTAATTTTCATTCACTGATTTTAGTGTGTCTTTTATTCTTCTTATTTATTTTTATTTATTATTTACTCTCAATCAGAATCAGATCACTGCTCACTACTTCTGATAAACTGGATTTCTAACTAAGTGTTTTGCCTTGTTATTTTTGTTTGAAAGCTTGTAAGCAGTGATTGACTCCTCTTAATCTGTTAAAGGGAAGAAACATTGATGATTATTTCTCCTCCTCTAACTCCTTTAGTGGTGTATTATTTCTTTTGGATAAAAGTCTTTTTCAAAATTAAAAAGTTATCTTCCTATATTAATCTACCTTATATGAATAGTGTTTTTCAAAGCTTTGGATCATTATTATTTTTTTCTTAATCAAGTGATTACACTTATTATATAATGTATAGTTTTTGATTTGTGAATTACTCTTCCTTACTATAGAGAGTGAGTTTTGTCGTCTCTTATATCTGGAAGGTAATTTCATAGTTGAGATTCTTTAATGATTATGAAAGGAAGCAAGCTTACAAAAGATGTGCAGTGCGCCAAACAAATTAAAAAAGAGGCACAAAATGAGCCCAAAGCGGATAAGATGTGAAATGTCGCCAAATTAAAAAATACACAAAGTGTATCAAAAATCAAAAGATGCGCAGTGCACCAAACAAATTGAAAAAGAGGCACAAAATGAGTCCAAACCAAGCTTTCTTCCCTTTCAGATCTTTAAATGTCTTAGAAAAATATATGCGCCACTTAATATTTTCAAAAGTTTGAGATTGAAAATCATGATTTCTGATTCCTTACTTCGTAATACTATTTTATCAGATATTTTTCTAGAACGAGGCTTGAAAGGATGTCTTTTCAAATATAATTTCTTTTCTTTTGAATTAGACTTTTGTTTAAAAGGAATTTAAACCTGTAAGGTGTCCGAGGTAGGAGTTTCAAAAGTTGATTTTCCAACTTTTCTAGATTTCAGCATTGTTGATTTTCTTCTTATTAGTTTTTAAATTGAAACTCAAGGGAAAATTCTAATTTATTAGAGCTGATCGATTCACAAAAAAAAAATGTTATTTTTACTTTTATTTTTTTTGTTTCTCTCTTTTATTTTATATGATTTTATTTTTCTTTTTGGTTTATGTGTTTTTGGGATCCCTGATCTTTCCTCTCCATCTTTTATCTATTTCACTTTTTCTTCAAATCATCCTAGATAATCCATTCCTTATCCTGGATGATCCATTCAAATTATTGGTGATCATCCTGGACGATCCACCTTATCATCCTGGACGATCCACCTTATCATCCTGGACGATCCATGTGTCTGCAGCTGGACGATTCAATTTTGTCCTGTCTGATGCATTTATTGCATATCATCCTGGATGATCCACCTAATCATCCTAGATGATACTTTTCATCAACGATCGTTCGGATGAACTCCTCGAGATGATCGCCTGTGTCTTATCATCTTGGATGATTGGATCGCCTTTTTGACCAATCATCCTGGATGTCATAATTGCTCATATCATCCTGAAAGATCCTGCGATCGTCCTGGACGATCTGGATGATTTCTATTTAAACAGCCATTATTTTCCAAAATTTTCACTCCACTTTTCCCTCTCCTTACTTGCATCTTATTCTTCATGGCTGGTGGTAAGAGATCCAGGCAACGTAGTGCCAGTTCCTCCCGGGGAAATACCGATCCCCGCTTTCCCGATGCAGGTGATCAAGCTGCATTTCAAAGATATTCTGATGCTGGGATCACCATCTCAAAAATGGTGAATGCATGGACCTTGACATATTTGATACTTGATTTATTCGCTCACACATCCCTCACTTTCATTCTCACTCTGGCTTTTCCATTCAACACTGAACTCCTTAGGGTGTTCTTTGCAAATCTGTGCATAACCTTTGATTACTCCACACTTTAATCCTTCATTAATCAATGTCCAGTGGAATTAACCCGTGAGGACTTTAATCATATTCTTCAATTATCAATTTCTGGTGATAAGCTTCATTTAGTAGCATCTGACCCTGATTTTAATTAGAGCGTCGCCAACCACTTCCTTCATAACTCAAATGCCCCATTCCACGACCAGGTATGTTCCTCCCTAGTCAAGGATGCTAGGACAGTTCAACATGTCTTTCACTCCTCCTTCATTCCTAAAGCTGGGGATCACATCCACATCACCCCTCTACTCACTATCACTACCTACTACATCCTTGCCCATCATGACTTTAATGCAACTGACTTGATTTTTCGCTACATTGAATAATTGACTTCAATTCAGGATCCAGCCCATAGGAGACACCCTAATCTAGGCTTAGGACATCTTATCCACTTTGCCCTTCAAATAAAATACAATTTATAATATCTGGTACCACCCAATATTCCCCCCACCTTCTTCTCCAATAATGCCTTCCATGTTCTGCATAATACTCGCCTTCATTCGGAGCCTGCCCTGGATGTGGAGAGAGAAGAGGAAGATGCTGCTCCGGTACCTGCACCTGCTCCTCTCCGGATAGAGTCCCCTCTGGATCATCTGGTGCACCGCTTTGATCAGTGGGAGACTCATTTTAACTCATATGTGACTCAACAACAAGAGTAGCACGACCAGGACATGGCCTGGTTTAGTGAGCAGTTCACCACCATTCACAGTTACCTTCATCCACCACCATGTCCTCCGTCTGATCTGGATTCGCCTCTTTTTTAGATTATTTATTTCCTTTGTTTGTGATGTTTTAATCTGTTATTATTTTTATCTTTTCTGTTCCTCCTTTTTGTGATGTCAAAAGGGAGAGTTGTTTTTGTGTTGTAATAGTTTCGTTTATTGTATCGAATGTTATCACTGATTATTAATGATTAAGAAAATGTAATTTTTTCATTTTTATTGAGTCAAATGTAATGTAATTGATCCCCTAGCTAAGTAACCTTGCACACACACACACACTCAGGAGGAGAGTTTTGGTGAATTAGAGTTTATGTTCATTTTTTGTTCCTATCATCCTGGATGATCCAATGAAGACAGAAACCATAATTAGGGCAACCAAGTTAAGTCAGTCTGATTAAGCAGATCATCCTGGATGATACTTCGATCATACAGGATGATAGGCTCAAATCAGAAATTCTCAGCCGCCAGATCAAGTTAGGCAAGTTTTTCTTTTTAGAGATTTGGTATGATCGTCCCGAACGAAATGTGTATCATCCTGAACGATCCTTGACAATCATGCCTAAATTAGTCTGGTAATTAAAAAAGTAATTAATACCTGATTGATATGATCATATCATCCCGGACGATCACAATATCGTCCGGGATGATATATGCAAAATCCTGACCATCCAGAGCATTTCACCTGGCGAACAGAACTATTCTCTGGACAATATGATCGGTTTTGAACTAATCATACAGGATGATAGAGATATCATCCCAAATGATCCAGTCATTTTGAATCATACAACACATTTTATGCAGTCCGATCAGTACGATACTCAGGATAATTTTGGCTGTTTGAACTAATCGTACAGGACAATAAAAATATCGTCCCGGATGATCTAGTCATTTTGAGATCGTCTAGCCTAAGTTGGCCTGGACGAGCAGAACTAGTCCCTGGATAAAATTCCTGATTTATAATAATCATCCCGGACGATCACAGAATCATACGGGACGATCTGAACAAACTTTTCATCTAATCGTCCAGACGATCCAGATCGTCCAAGCTGATACTTGTGATTTTGAACTGATCGTAGTGGACGATCTATAGATCATCCTGGATGATCTTTGATGACCAATTGAGATTTAGGGCAATTTTTGAGCCCTCCTTTAAAAGATCTTTTTCTTTCAACAAGAAAAATTTTTTGCCACTTTCCTTTTTAGAGAAAACCTTGAGAGAGAGAGAGAGAGAGAGAGAGAGAGAGCTTGGGAGAGAGAGAGAGGATCTTATGAGGGGGAGTATGTGAGGGATTCACAAAGGTTACTCCAAGCAAGGATCTGAGTCATCTTCTCCTATCGTCATCTCTTATCTTTTTGGTGGTTCTATGGGAGGATTGTACGCAAGACGATCCGGGTTCTTTGCCTGCTTCAGGAGGAAGCGAAAGGAGTCCAGGTTCTTTTCCTACTTTAGGAGGAAGTGAAAGGAGTCTAAGTTCTCTGCCTGCTTTAGGAGGAAGTGAAAGGAGTTCAGGTTCTCTGCCTCACTGGGTTGGTGGAAAGGAGTTTTTGTATAGGCTTCTCCGCCTTGCTGTGGGAGCAGAAGGATAGTCACTTAGTGTTAGTGCAATACCCGGAAGGGAGGCTCCAGAAAGTGGACGCAGGTCAAGTTGACTGAACCACTATAAAATCTGGTGTGTTCTTTCTGATTATTTTTTGCACTTACTTTTCTGTTGATGATTGTGTGATTGTGATTATTGTTCTGTTATCGTTGAACATCTGCATATCGTCGTATAATTGTAAACATTTTAAAACATTCACAAAGATCATAATTTGCTCTCAAATTTTTAAAACTACCAATACACCCCCCCTCTTGGTTAGCCTCGGGACTAGTTCATAAGGGCTTAACATCCCTATCAAACTTTCATAAATAAAAAAGATGAAGAAGATAATACAAAAATAAAGAACCCTAATATGATTCTTATTGACCTCATTATTGTATTTAGTCTGAAACATAAATAATAGCTTCATTTTTATTGTTAATTCTTCAAACGCCACTTCAAAGCTTAAATATAATTCCCCATTATGCTTTGGCATGGTTTTCACTTAAACCCTAAATTAATTTCTTGACAATCACCATTGATGGTCATTTGATTATGGACTCAATTGGTATCAATCATCCAATGGTTGTCAATGATTTAAGTATATTGAATCCTAAACTGAATAACCATTGATAAATCTCTATCCTCTATCCAATGAAATCTAAATCCTACTAAAAACTCTAAATCCTAAAATCCACTATTCAAACCTAAACCCTAAAGCCATTGGAATTTTTCATTTTTTAGGGGAATATGAACTTATTTAAAACCTTAGGCGAAGGCTATAGAATGAGGTTTGATTATTTTTTATATTAATTAGGCAAGTTCTTGGAGGCTACCTAACCATTTTATAGGAATATATGGCCTTTTAAACCTTAAAACACAAAGCATATTCCAAGTATACAAAACCTTAATATATATATATATATATATATATAACTTATATCACTGGACATGACATAATATTGCAAATCAAATTAGAAGTCTTTGTAAACTCATCATACATATTCATAATCATCATCACTTTGATTTGAACTCATTTGAGTCCATGGTTGACCATGGTTGACTTAGGTTGACAAAGTTTGACCTTTGGACCCCTTTTAAACATAAACCCTTTCTATGCATGAATTATATTGAATTGCCTAATCCATGATATGAAATCCTATCATAGACTTTAAAAAATCATTTATGATTATGCATATATCATATTGAACCCTTAAATGGTCAATGTTCACAACCATTAGTCACTTTAACCATTAATCCAACATTTATAGACCCTAAATCATATATAGAAAATACCTAAACCCCAACAAAGCCACCAATTATTTTCAAACTTTGAATTATAGAGGGCTAAATCCAATTGAATCTTTGGTGGACCATGGTTGAACAAAATACCTAAAACCTAAAAGTTCGGGTAGGTTGTTAGACCTAATACAACTGTCCCAAGGTTAACCAAGAGGGGGTGAATGGGTAATTTAAAAATTATCTTGGATTTTAGAAAACCAATTTAATATATTTAAATTTTTCATAAAAATATTTTCAACCACAATAATTTAAAGTGTAGAAAATAAAAATGCAGTGAAAGTAAAAGAACAAAAGAACACCAAATTTTATAGTGATTCGATCTACCAAGACCTACGTCCACTCCTTGGAGACTCCTTCTCCAGGTATTATACTAAACACTAGTGACTCTCCTTTAGCTCCCACAGCAAGGTAGAGAAGCCTTTACAAAAACCTCTCTTCCACCAACCCGGTGTGGCAGAGTACTGACGTCCTCTTTTACCCTCCTAGCGATGGCAGAGTACCAACATCCTTTCTCACCCTCCTTGTGATGGCAAAGTACCAGCACCCTTTCTAACCCTCTTGGTGATGGTAGAGTACCATGATCTTCTTTGAAATTCTTCTCTTAAGAGCCTTCAATGATTTATGGAGAAACTTGAAGAACATACAAGAGATCCTTTCCTTTGGGCAACCATGTGAATCCCCTCAAAATTTTCTCTCAAAAGAACTCTCACATTTCACTCATAAACCACACTCCCAAACACTCTCTTTGCTCACTCTCAAAAGAAATTCATAGCAAGATTTTTTATTAGTCAGTTTTTGGACTCTATTACAAAAAATACAAAAAATACTGTCCATAAACTGAAATTTCAAAGTGAAATGAAGTCAGATCGTATAGTAAGATCTTAGATCATACAGTATGATCATGGATCGTCTATACAAATAGTTCAAAATTCCCTGGATGATCTAGTATGTACCATGTTTTGTACATTGTTAGTCATCTGTACGATTTTAAGATTGTCTGTACGAACACTAAAGTTCATCTGGATGGTTAGGTATGAATCTTATTTTGTGCTCTGTCAGTCATCTGTATGATTTCTATATCGTCTGTATAAATAGTGAAGTTCATCTGGATGATCCTCATTTTGTACTTTGTTAGTCGTTTATATGAAATTTAAGTCGTCTGGATGAATAGTTTAAATTTGTATGGACGAACTGGATGAATATCATTTTGTACTCTATCAGTCATCTGTATGATATTTAAATCATATGTACGAAAAATTTAAATTCATATGGATGAACTAGACGAACCTCATTTTGTACTCTGTTAGTCATCTCTACGAACTGACATCTTACAGAATGGATAGAAATTTTTTTTTTAAATCTTAAAATTTTTAACTCTCTCCCCGCACAGTTACCTAATTAAAATCACACTCTCTCATATGTACAAACAGATTAAATTTGTATGCATGAACTGGACGAACCTCATTTTGTACTCTGTTAGTTATCTCTACGAATTGAAATCGTATAGAACGAACAGGGTAAATTTTTTTTTTTAAATCTCAAATTTTTTAACTCTCTCCCCCTATGTGTGTGCACAGTTACCTAATTACAATCACACTCTCTCAGACTCAAGAAAATAAAAAAACACTGACTTCATTACTTGAAACCCTATTCAACTATGACTTGAAGTCTTCAGTAGTCTGGAGTATGATTTTCCTGAAATATTAGTGCACACAAAAAACAAATAGGCATATATCCAATGTATGTTAGGAGAAATAATAGTCATAACAATAATATTTTGTAATCATCAAAAAACTATATTACTTAAAGCTCAATCTTGGTTTTTAAGTTTGCAACAATCTCCCACTTTTTGATGATGGCAAAATAATTATTATTTGAATTAACATTAAAGGTCCTTATTCTCCCAAACTCTCCCTTAATAAGTGTTCAAATAAAAATAAGGGATTGAAATTCATCTGTAGCAACACAAGTAACAACACAAGAACAAAATGATTAACAAACAAGACCAAAATGATTTAAAAACAAAACAAAATGAATTCCAACAAAACCAATAAAAGATTAAAAGTAAAGAATAAAACAAACAAAACACGGACTCCCCCGATCAAAACAAATAAACATACCATATCACATACTCCCCTGATCAAAACAAATAAATATACCACATCAAAGACTCCCTCGATCAAAACATAACACATCAAATTGTAATAACAAACATATAATGATGATCACGAACAATAACAAATAATAACAAAGACTCCCCCTTTTGACAACAGTAAAAAGAGAAGTACGTCTTGAAAAATAATAAGTTGATATTGACAAATCTAACAAATGAACAAGAAGAGGATTTTAAAATAATTTGCAATGACAACATTAACATCCTGATGCGAAAAGGAAAGTCTCATATTCTAAATCAAAAATTAATTAAGATTAGAACAGTCAACTAGATTCGGTGTTCATTTTAGACATATCAAATAAAATAATCATTGCAAAAATGATTCAATAAAGATTAATTTGTTTCCAATTTAATAGTGAAAATTTTTTGTTGATTGTATGGTTTTGTTTAAGAATTAGAGAGATAGAGGAAAGAACTCGATTAGCGAAATTATGCATCTTTTTAAATTCTGGCACACTTTGTGCATATTTTTATTTTAGGCTAATTTTGTGCCATTTATCATTTCTGGCGAACATTTCGCATCTTTTCAACTTGTGGCACATTTTGTGCAATTTTTTCAAGTTTGGCACACATTGTGCATCTTTTTCATTTTAAGTCTTTTTGATATTAATAAGGATTAGTATAAAATATAATAATTAACAAAAAATTAAACACATTGAACAAGAAATTTAAAAATAAGACACCTCTTTTGCAAGAGTTATAGCTAAATAATACTTGTCTATAGGAACATGAAAAATGATCTTCTAATCTACACATAATCATAATTTAATTTCAAAATTTTGAGAAATTAAATTTTGCTAGGAAATTAAGTTGAAGAACTAAATATTTTAAAATCTCATTCAAAGATCAACTACATTTTATAAGTCTCTAGAAACTTAGAACAAGTCAAGAGAAAGAACACTTCAAGACAAAACAATTTTCATTATTTTTTTTTCAAACAGTAAATACAAACACCCAGATGACGTAAACCACAACAAAAGAACTAAGACAAGTAAAATCCAAATCAACTAAAAAAGACACTGAAAACTAGTATGCTGGCAGATCTTGATCTGGAGGTGGCTGAGGTTAATTGAACACTGAATAGTAGTCGCTAATGTTAGCAACTTGATTGTTGAGTATGTCAAATTGTCCTCTGATCCAGCCCATATCTACAATATGTCTGGCATCTTGCTGGTCTAGTCGGGTCTCAATATGATCAAACCTTTGATCAAAGTGGGACTCGAGTCAATCGAATTGTTGGACCATTTTTTGATAAAAATGTGATCAGGTCCAGGAGCAGGTGCAGGTGCATGAGTTAGAGCCCCTTCTTCTCCTTCCACTTCATCTCCCTCACCCTCTTGATCCTGATGAAAAAGTGATTGAAAGGAAGCATCAAAAAAGAAAACTAGAAAAGTGTTTGGGGGGTCAGGATGAATCAAACTGTATTTCTTCTCTAAGACATAGGTAACTAGGTGTCCTAAAGCCACATTTTTCTTCCCTTTTGTGATACAAAGTCTAATATCAGCAGACTATTAATGTAGTAAAAAATTAATTGGGCTTCATCGATTGGAGTGTTGGCCATGATAAGATATGTGACTATAGAAAGCAAGTGAGTAAGGTTAACTCGATCACCAGCTTTAGGAATGATTGAAGTTCTCAATACATGCTGGATGATCTTAGTATTTTGGTTTAAGGTATACACATGGTCTTGATGATGGATTGTAGGTGTACCCCTAAGGGTTTGATTTACGGTGGACCAGTCCAAATCATCTCTAGAGGTCATGGTGTGTGCCCTTAAACCCTTAGTTCTATGGTGTAGGAAGGTGCCTAATTCTTCCTTGGTTATTTCTACCTTTTGTTTGAGGACAAATGAGGACATTTTGGTATTATTATCCCTCATTTTTAAACTGGGTAGGAAGTAAAGGAAGGTATCATAATGGAAAGCATGAATTAGAGTGAAAATAAAAGTAAACTAGGTAGAGTCAAAGAGAGGCATTACTGAAAAGTTTATGTCTTCTTGTATAAGAAGAAGATAAGGAGTCATTTTAGTCTCAAAGTAGCAATCCTAAGCTTGCTTATTCTCCTTGTAAAGGAAATTTTTATCAAGTTGACTGGATTAAGATAAAGATCCTCTAGGGTATTGAGCCCGTTTACTGCTAGAGCTTGCCATTTGATCACAAAAAGGTTTGAAAGCAAAGGGGAATGTGAATAAATCTAAAGAAATCATTCCAATTTAATAAAAATAGCCACAATCATATAATACAATATGATGATGGTACAGATGATTTAAATTTTATACAGTACAAAAATATTTTCGTACGTACGAAGGGAAATGGTAAAAAATAGTTAATGTGATGAAATGCCTTTTTGTAAACACAATTTATGAGAAGTTGTATCGTACAACTTTTGACCAAATGAATCACACAAAGAAACACTTGTTCATAAAATACGATTAGTAATAATTTTCATACCGAATGGTTCAGATCGTCTACTTGTCAACAAACAACTGGATCGTATAGACGAAATGTGATTTCGTACGTACGATATTAATTTTGTCTGATTTATATGGATGGAAATTTAAATATCATATAGACGATGATGTCATTAGACAATATAATATGCTAAAAAAATCTCATTTTTGTCTGTTCAATTTAGGAAAATATCATGTATAGTCTAATAAATTCATATAATACGAAGGTGGTTCGTAAAAATGAATGGGAATGAACTTAAGACATGATAAATCAGACTCTTTTTCAAAAAAAAACAAACCACACAAGATCCATGAAATGCAAAGATGAAAACAAAAATAATACAAACAAAAAAACAAACATAATATAAAGAAGGGAAAAATAATAATCTAAAAGCATTAGCAAAATACAAACAAACCAAACAACAAACATTAACATACGCAAAATACATTACAAATCCAATTTGCAAAATTACAATTTTAAGCATTAATATCAATCACACCTAATCTAGTTCTTGAGGTGCTAAATATTTCAATTGCTAGTGGTTTTTTGAAAGTATATACAAGTTAACGCTCAGTGGCAACATGGTGTAATTAAATTTCTCTTTTAGCCATATGATCTCTAATGAAGTGATGCCTTATATCTATATGCTTAGTTTTAGAATATTGAATATGATTCTTTAAAATGTATATGACACTTGAATTATCATAGAAAATTGGAATAATATTAATAGAAAATCTTAAATCAATTAGTTGTTGCTTTAACCAAAGATCCTTTGCCACACAACTACCTAAGGCAATATATTCTGCTTCAACCGTAGAAAGGGCTACTGAATTCTATTTTTATGTAGACCAAGAAACTAAAGAGTTTCCTATATATTGATAAGTTCTAGAAGTACTTTTTTGATCAACTGTACATCTAGTAAAATTTGAATTAGAATATCCAATAATTTAAAAAGAAGAACTTTGCTTAAGATACAAAATCCCTATGTTTTGAGTTCCCAAAAGATATCTCAGAATTCTTTTAACGGTAGTTAGATGTGATTCCTTTGGACCATCTTGAAATTTAGTACACAAATAAATAGTAAACATGATATTTGGTCTACTAGCAGTTAAGTAAAGTAATGATCCAATTATTCCTCTAAATTTCTTTTGATCAACAGATTTTCCCTTAGAGTCCTTATCTAACTGCATTGAGGAACTCATTGGTGTACTCACTAGTTTAGTACTATCCATTTTATATTTCTTCAGGATGTCCTTAATATATTTTGACTAGCTAAGAAATATTCCATCCTCCTGTTGCTTAATGCTAAAACTAAGAAAATAGCTTAAGAGTCCCATTAAACTCATTTCAAATTATTTTTGAAAAATCATCACAAAGATTTTTATTTGTGGATCTAAATAAGATATCATCAACATATATTTGAATAATGAGTATATCATCTCCTACTCTTTTTAAGAAGAGAGTGGTGTCCACACTTCCTTTAATAAATGATCTTTCTAGTAGGAATGTGCTTAGCCTTTCGTACCAAGCCCTAGGTGCCTGTTTTAGTCCATATAATGCCTTTTTCAATTTAAACACATGATTAGGGAATTTTGAATTTTCAAAACCTAGAGGTTGCTCAATGTAAACATCCTCTTGTATAACCCCATTAAGAAAGGCACTCTTAACATCCAATTGAAATAATTTAAAACATTTAAAACAGACAAAGGCTAATAATACCCTTATCACTTCAAGTCTGGCTACAGGGGTAAAAGGTTCTTCAAAATTAATTCCTTCTATTTGATTATACCCCTTGACTACAAATCTTGCCTTATGTCTAACCACTATACCTGAATCATTCATTTTATTTTTGAACACCCACTTAGTTCCAACAACATATTAATTTTTAGGACTTTCAATCAACTCCCAAACATCATTTCTAATAAATTGATTGAATTCTTCCTGCATGGCCAAAATCCAAAATTTATCCATAAGTGCTTGATTAACACTAGTGGGTTCAATCATAGAAATAAAGGCTGAGTGGTTCACTTCTTTGCTAAGTTCTTGCCTAGTTCTAACGCCTTCACTTGGTTCACCTAAAATCAATTCTTAAAGATGACTTTTAGAATTTTTCCATTCTCTAAGAAATTCATTTTCTATTCCAACATTTTCTTCCAAATTTGTTTTTTTAATTCCTTGGGAGATCTCTTTAATATGCTCTTCTTCCAACCTTGGCTCTTCGAAAATACCAGATTCATCAAATACTACATGTGTAGTCTCCTCAACTATCAAGTTTCTTATATTAAACACTCTATAGGGTTTGCCAACATTAGAATATCCAATAAAAATTCCTTCATCTGATTTAGGATAAAATTTTCCTAAAGTAGTTTTACCATTATTATGAATGAACACCTTACATCCAAAAACATGTAAATGTGATAGTTTAGGTGTTTTCCCCTTATAAAGTTCATAGGGTGTCTTGTTCAGCTTAGATCTAATTTTCACCCTATTCAGAATATAACAAGTCATACTAACTGCTTCAGCCCAAAAATATTTTGGAAGTGAATATTTAGCCAACATAACTTTAGCGGCTTCTATCAATGTTCTATTCTTTCTTTTAACAACCCCATTCTGCTGGGGGGTCCTAGGAGATGAAAAGTTGTGATATATTCCTTATTCTTTATAAAAATTGTCAAATTTTTCATTTTCAAATTCTCATTCGTGATCACTTTGAATTGTAAGGATTTCACAACCTAGCTCCCTCTATATCCAAGTAGAAAAATTTCTAAATTGATCAAATAACTCACTCTTATGCGATAAGAATTTTATCTAAGTGAATCTTGAATAATCATCAATGATAGCATACCCAAAAACTTTTTCTCCTAGACTTACAGTGCTAACCAATCCAAAAAGATCCATGTGTAGGACTTCTAATGATTTCCTAGTTCTAAGATCCTTAATTGAATATAAGGAGGTTGTAACCTATTTTCCTAATAGACATGCATTACACAGGTGATCCTTGGTGAAGTCTAATTTGGGTATTCCTCTAACCAAATCTATTTGGGTAATTTTCCTAAGATCTTTCATGCTTGCATGGCAGAGTCTTCTATGTCATAACCATGATTCATCAGTGATAGTTTTGAGGAAAAAAGCATTAGAAGATTTAATAAAGTTTAAATCAAGCATGTATACTTTATTTATCCTATATCCATGCAACACATCGATTCCATTCTGGCTTATAATACATCCTGTAGGTAAAAATTTTATGCTAAAATCATTATCATAAAGCTTACTAATACTTAATAAGTTGCATTTTAAGCCTTCAGCCAATAATACATTCTCAATGTAAAATTTGTTCTTATTGCCAATCATACATGTACCTATCACTCTCCTTGTGGTATTATCTCCAAGTGTTACCTTACCTCCATTCCTGGCTTCCAGTGATATGAATTGAGTTGTATCTCCAGTCATATGCTTCGAACATCCTCTATCAAGGTACCAAGCTCTTAGAGGGCTTGTTTGAGAGCATTTTTACAAAATGATTAACATTAAACTTAGAAACTCAAATAAATTTGGGTTCACCTCTTGGCAATAATAAACCAGATGTATGTGTGATATACTATGATTTATTCACCTTAGCTCTCCAAACTATATGTGTTCTATGATTTATTCTCATGAAAAATGTTTAAAACCAGAAAAGGATTTAACAATCTATGTGAGTTATAATGTCTCTTCCTAGGTTTTGAACTTGAATGCTTTTGCTTAGACTCATAGAATTATTCAAGTGTGGTGTGAATCTATTTTCCATAATAACCTTAATTTTATTTCTAGATATGCGTTTCTTTTTTTAGAATAGAATTTTTAATTTTCATGTCAATTTCTCTATGTTCAATTTCACCCAAATTTTTTTTTAAATCTTTTTCAAGTTCAGTGCGTGATGATTTCAATAGTTCATGCTTTTTGTTCAAATCATCAAATTCTTTTAACAAGGCCATGTGGTTGCTATCTATGTTTCCATGATTATTCCTAAGGATTTCATGCTCTTTTTGTAAATTTAAATATTAATATTAAGTTTAGCATGCAATTTTTTGAGTTTCCTATATGCATTATATATTTTCTCAGAAACTTCAAATAATTCATCATAAGATAAGTCACATACTTCTCCTTGATTCGAAAGATTAATAATGTCCACCATTAAGCATAAATTTGAGACTTCTTCTTCTACTTCTTTTTTGAGGAGTTAGAAGCTGAGTCAGCCCATAAAGCTTTCTGCATTCTTTTCTTACCCTTCCTCACGTTGGTTTTCTCCTAACCTTTATCCTTGCTAGGATTCTCTTTGAGATTCGGGCAATTGGTTTTAATATGTCCAGGCTTCTTGCATTCATAACAAATTACATCATTTGAAACTTTTGTATTCCTATTGAATTTACCTTTATTCCAATGCTGATATTTTTGTTGCTTCCTTCTAAGGAAATTTTTGAATTCCCTCATCATGAGTGGAATATCTTCCTGATCCTTAGGATGTGATTGATCACTTTTTGAAACATCCACTTTCAACATAATGTTCTTCTCTTTCTGCTTGTCACCTTCATCAATCTATCTTTGAGTCACTCCTTGCCCGTATAAAATCAGATATCCAAGCAGATTGTCAATAGAATATACATTTAAGTGTTTTGACTAAGTTATAGTGGTTATCTTTACATCATAAGAAGTAGGTAAACAATGTAGGATTTTATTAATTTTTCCCAAATTCGTTAGTTCCCTACCTAATACATGCAATGAGGTAACTATCTGTGTAAAATATGTGTACATGTTAGAGATTGATTCATTCGGTTTCATGTGAAAAGTTTATAGTTGTGTAATAGAATGTTCAATCTAGATTATTTCATCTCATTAGTTCCTTCATACTTAATACGAAGTCTATCCCAAATTTCTTTTCCAATTTTATAGCTTGAAACATGCATATAGTCTTCCGATTTAAGAGCACATAAAAAGCTATTTAAACATTTTGCGTTTAACTAAGCTAAGTCTTTTTCCTCTATTATCCTATCAACAAATTGTGTTTCAATCCTAATTCCATCAACGAGTCTAGTAGGAACAATATAGTCATCATGTACTAACATCCACATATGATAGTTAAGTGAGTGCAGAAAAGTAGACATGCGAGTTTTCTAAAAATCAAACAGAATGTTATCAAATAAAGGCGGTCTAGTAATCGAATATCCTTCATGAGTATTATGGTTTCCAAAATTGGCCATAATCATTTTTAAAAAAAGTAATATAAGCTTTAATTTTTGAAATTGGCTCTGATCTGACTTAAAAGTTCAAGTTGGTTTTTAGACCTAATACTGTTGTCCCAAGGGTATCCAAGAAGGGGGTGAATTGGTAATTTAAAAATTCTATTGTATTTTAAAAAACCAATTTAAGATATTAGACACAATGATAATTTTTTTACAAAAATAATTTTAACCACAGTAATTTAAAGTGTGGAAAATAAAAATGCAATAAAAGTAAAAGAACAGAAGAACACCAAATTTTATAGTGGTTTGGTCTAATATAACTTATGTCCACTCCCTGAAGACTCCTTCTCCAGGCATTGCACTAAACACTAGTGACTCTCCTTTAGACCCCACAACAAGGTGGAGAAGCCCTTACAAAAATTCTCTTCCACCAACCCGGTGCGACAGAGTATCGACATCCTTTCTCACCCTCCTTGCGATGGCAGAGTAGCAAGGTCCTTTCTCACCCTCCTGATGATGGCAGAGTACCAACGACCTTTCTCACCCTCCTTATGACGGTAGAGTACCATGATCCTCTTTGAAAATTTTCTCTTAAGAGCCTTTAAGGAAGTAGGGAGAAACTTGAAGAACAGACAAGAGATCCTTTCCTTTGGACAATCTTGTGAATCCCCTAATAATTTTCTCTCAAAAGATCTCTATCTCTTCACTCATAAATCTCTCTCCCAAACACTCTCCTTGCTCACTCTCAAATGAAATTCACAACAAGATTTTTTATTAGTCAGTTTTTTGACTCTTATATACAAATACATAAAAAATCATCCATAAACTAAAATTTTAAAGTGAAATGAAGTCATATCGTATAATATATTTGTGGATCGTCTGTACAAACAACTCAAAATTCATGGGACGATCTGGTATGAATCATATTTCATACACTATTAGTCGTCTGTATGATTTTAAGATGGCCTATACAAACATTGAAGATCGTCCGGTCGATCAGGTATGAAGCTTATTTCATACTCTGTCAGTCATATGTACAATTTCTATATTGTTTGTACAAACAGTGAAGTTTGTCTGGACGGTCCTTATTTTGTACTATATCAGTCATTTGTACGATGATTAAGTCGTCTGGATGAACAATTTAAATTTGTAAGGATGAACTGGATGAACGTCATTTTGTACTCTCTCAGTCATATATATGATATTTAAATCATCTATACAAAAAGTTTAAATTCATATGGATGAACTGGACGAACCTTATTTCGTACTCTATCAGTCGTTTGTACAAAATGACATCATACAGTACGAACAGGGAAATTTTTTTTTTAAATCTCAAAATTTTTAACTCTCTCCCCCTGTATGTGTGTGCACAATTACCCAATTCTAATCACACTCTCTCAGACTTAAGAAAATAAAAAATACTAACTTTATTACATGAAACCCTATTCAACTTTGACTTGAAGTCTTCAGCAGTTTGGAGTATGATTTCCCTGAAATGTTTATACACACAAAAAACAAACAGATATATATCCAATGTACGTTAGGAGAAATAGTAATTATAAAATTAATATTTTGTAATCATCAAAAATCATATTACTTAAAGCTCAATCTTGGTTTCTAAGTTGGCAACAAAACCTTAAAAGGACCATATATAAACATTTTAAAAAACCCTTTATGTCAACTTAAAAAAACTCATCACTCATTCTTTCCCTCACCTACCCTCTCTTCCTTCTCTTTCGTGCTTTAGTGATCATGGTTTTCTTTTTACTGGTGGAGTGGCCTTCTCATACTTTGGGTTTTACTATTGGACTAATTTAGTTAACTTTTTTGTATTGTGATCTTGGGCCTTTTGTCCCTAGGTGTTGTTAGTTTCTACTTCTAGCATGGACGCTCCTTGGTCTCCTTCTACATCTAATCCTTAGTGGGTTCCTCAAGGTGGTTCGATGACTAAGAAAAATGAATTCATAGATTTGAATGATAGTGATTATATTTATAACTTTAAAAATTTTAAAATGTTATTTTTGGTGCGTCATGTTTGAAAAATCTTGTTTTTTTTTGTTGTGCATATGTTAAAGGTATTCTGACAATTTTGATTTCTAATGAGGATGTTGTGCAGTTAGCTTCACTATTTTAATTTACTTTGGTTAGAAATTTTTTTTTGTTAACCTAAACTTGATTTGATCCATTAACGTTTTTTGGTAACCATAAATTATCTGGAGCTTTTCAGTTGGATTGCTTGATGCTATGCATGTTATGATTAGGTTTTTTTGGTGATTTGGATTATAGTCGTGCCTTTGCGATGAGATCCTAATTTATGAACAACTCTCAAATAAGGTTGTTAAAATGGACCCCTTTTTTATACCAAAGAATCACCTATTGTTCTGATTTGGCTTGCTTTTCTAAATTTATATTTTCAGTTTTTTAATTCACATGCGCTACCTCCTCTATTGAGGCCATCAATAGAAATGATTTTTATTGAAGTGGATAGAACCAAAAGTATCCCAAGGAGATTTGGCATAGATAAAAATGCTTGGTTATTTACAGAAACTTAAATTTGAGAACATTCTAAATTTTTACAACCAATGTACGATCAATGGCTGGCCATTCTATCAATAAATGTTTTATGGTTCATCCTCATCTAATAAAAATATCCCAATTCTTTTATAGTTAATGTTGGAATGTATAGTGGGGAGGAGCATGATCAAGGTGTTGGTGTTCAGGATCATCTAATTCCCCATTCTTTTATGGTTCAACCTGTGGGTGATGACATAGAGACTAAATTTTATGATATTGATATTACGGATTTAGAATTGAGAAATGATGTTAATGATTTAGAGAAACTTGATGATAGAATGTAGCCTATGGATGAACTGATTTTAATTGGTTTTATTATCCCTTTGTTCGGTGGGAACACTAGTGGGCATATAGCTTATGGTGTTAATCATAATGGGTGGAATGATTCCTCCTCATTTACTATTGTGGATATACATGTGGGGTGTTCTAATGGTGATTAATCTCAATCCTGAACTCCTTATGGTATTAATCAAAAGGCCCCTAATATTTTTAAATAAACTTTTAGCTATGTAAGGACTTAATGTCTGTTGCGACTCGAGCTCACGAGTTTATATTTTTGATGATAACAAATATTATGGCTCACATCTTTTTGTCTCATAGTATTTTCATTCAATATTTGTTTGTGAGTATACTAATATTTCAAGAACACCTTGCACCATCAAAAGAAGAATTACAGCTCAAGATTGGGTAGAATAGGTTATGCTATGAAAAGTTTGTAATATACTTTGATGTAATTTTAATTTCTTGAGTCTAGTCCTGTAAAGGTGTTTGTCAGCTTGGTGACCATGCACACACACACACACTCAGAGGAGTAAGATTGAGCCAAAACCAGAAGTTTAATTTTTGAACTAATCATCCTCGATGATTTATATCATTATGGATGATCCAATATGATATCAAAACCCTAGCCGCCAAAATAATTCAGGAAAGATTTTAAGTTTCTATTTTTGGTCTAATCATCCAGGATGATCCATATCATCCTGGACGATCTATAAAAATGTTGTCTAAATTAATCCAGTGATTTGTTAATCAAATCTACTTAATTTGATATTCTGATCGTACTGGATGATCACATAATCATCCTGGATGATCTTAGAATCATCATGGACGATCAGTACAAATTTGAACATATTATCCAGTGGATCATCCAGGACTATCAGTTCAAATTCTGCACATCATCCTGGATGATCCTGAGATTGTCCTTGATGATACTTGGCGACAGAATTGATTTTTTAGGGTTTTATGAAGACCTCTTTTTAAACACATCATCTTGGAAATTCGTGCGATTGTCCTGGACGATCTTTGTAGCCAGAACTCTTTTAGAAGGGTTTTGGAGCTCTCTATTTAAGCTTTCTTAAGGCACTTTGTAAGTGTCTTTTGGTAGCTATTAAGGCTTCATTCTTCTGGAGAAAACTTGAAGAGAGAACTTGAAAAGGGAGAGAGAGGAAAGGGTGGAGTTTGAGAGTGGGAGAAGATCTTTGGAGGGAGTTTCAAGGGAGTGTGAAGGGGGTTTCACATGGTTACTTCGACAGGCTTGCACCTTAGTACCATCAGACACAAGGTTCATCTTGAGAGAAGTTTTGGGAAGAAGAAGATCTCTTTGGTGTCAAAGGACCAGGTTCTTTACCTTCATCAGGAGGGTGAAAAAGGATTCTAGGTTCTCTGCCTCACTAGGAGAGTGAAAAGGATTTTAGGTTCTCTACCACACTGGGGAGGTGGAAGAGATTTTGTAAGGGATTCTCCGCCTAGCTGTGGGGGCTAAAGAAGAGTCACTAAAGGTTTAGTGTAATACCTGTAATGGGTTATTCTGGGGAGTGGACATAGGTCAGGTTGGACTGAACCACTATAAATCTGGTGTGTTCTTTTTAATTATTTTCTGTACTTTATTTTACTGCGATTAACGGCTTGGGTGAAATCTCTAATGAATCTTTTTATTATTAATTTAATTCTTTTCTGCTGCAAGTTATAAAAATATTTTTTTTTGTTAAAGAAGTTTTTAAATATCCATTTCACCCCCTCTTGGTTATCCTCGGCACTAGTTCTATAGGGTTTAACACCCCTCATGAACTTTCAATGTCAAGTGATATTGGGGAAAAAATATTCTATTCTTATGGGTAAGGATGATACTGAGGAAAAGATTATGCCCTTATCATCAGGTTTCTGTAAACTTAATGTTGGTAAGGTTCAAGAAGGTATGATTAAGGCATTCAAGTCATGACCTAGTTGTGAGGAGGTTATGGATAAAGTGGATGATGGGTTTATTAAGGTTAATAAAAAGAATAATAAAAATAATAAAAACCTTATTAACTTTACCCCTCGGGTCACCAGGGCATTAAATTCTTGAAGTAATATTAATGTTTAAGGACCTGATTGTTGTTAAAGAGATTTGGAATTCTATTAGAGAAGGTCAAGCTAAGTCCTCTTTATTATCGTCAATTTGGCATAAAGTTATTCCTTCTTTTTATTCTATTTTAATGTGGAGGATTTTACATAATTATCTTCCTATTGATAATATTTTAATTAAAAGGTTTATAACTTATTTGTAAATGTCAATGTTGTTCTAAGTGAGACACTCAACCACATTTTTGTTTATGGTCCAATTGCAATTATGGCTTGGTTGTATTTTGATGATTTGTTTAAAAATTTTGTAATAACTATCATAGTATTATTACTATTCTCCAAGCTTAGTTTGTTCCTATCAAAGGCCTTATTAGAAATATTCTTCCTATTATTATTATCTTAAATCTTTAGAGAAGTAGGAATGAGTCCAAACATAAGGATATCAACAGGAATGCTTTGCACATAATTTCTAATATTAAAGATAAAATTCTGTAATGTTATGATATAAACTTAATCATTGTTGGTTATTTTAAAGGTTTTAATCATGAGGTAGATGGTTTTGGTATCTTTATTTGGGCCTCTTCTTTGTTTGATATGAAAGTTCAAGAAGGTGGTTAAACCTCATAAAACTAGCCTAAGGTGCACCAAGAGGGGAGGTGAATTGGTAGTTTTAAAAAACCTAAGCAAGAATGCTATTTTTTTTTTTAAAGAACTTAAAATTAAATTTAGTCATACTAAACAAAATAACAAGCAAAAGCAACTTTAAAAAAATTAATATGATAATTTTTTTCTTTTAATTTTTAACATATGGAAATATTCTTTTAGTAAGTATATTTTATACTTAATGCAATTGATTGAAAAGATATAAACCAATAACCTCAACTTGTAATAAAACAAAATTGTAGAAAATTAAAATGCGGAAAATAAAAACAAGAATATGCACTCCAGGATTTTTATAATGGTTCGGTCATCCTTGACCTACGTCCAAGATTAAGCACTCCAAGAATAAGCACTCCCTGGAGTCATCCACTCTGGGTATTGCAATAAACCACATGACTCTACTTTTTCTCCCACAACAAGGTGGAGACGCCCTTATAGACTCACTTTCACCAAACCTGATGCGGCGGAGTGCCGGAAGCTATGTTACCCTCTCGGTGACGGTAGCGAACCTTCAATATGTTTCCTTCCTCATAGAGAAGGCAAAGAAACCAAAGCTTTTTATCCCTCTTGAAGAAGGCAGAGTACCTCCAATCATTGTTTTCTCTCCTAGAGATGGTAGAGTATCTCGAGGACTTGACTTCAAAGCCTCTCTCCCAAGTGAGCATTCAAGAACTCACCAAGGCCACAGGAGGAGCAAGGATGCAGTAAGCCCAGAGCAACCATGTGATTCTCCTCATACTCCTTCTCCCTCATGCTCACACCCACCTTCTCCTTACTCTCAAACCCTTTTTTTTCTCTCCAAAGGTACCTATCTCAAAGTTCCTCCTTTAGTCCAAGAATCCTCTCCCTTAATAGAACAAAATTAGAAGAGATGCTTAAGGAATGGGCTTCAAAAAACCCTAAAATTCAATTTTATCCATCGTTATTTGTACAATATGATTGGACATCACATTGTACAATCTGTTAAAAATTTGATCCCTTCTAGTACGATGAGAATAGTCTTTCAGAAAAAATATTTAAAATCCATAAACACATCATACAATATGCTCACTTGATCTTACAATACAATGTATTCAATTCTTTCTATTGGTACCCGATGATCCCTAGCACGATTGGAAATCATCTTTATCGATCATTTGGTATGATGTGCTTTATAAGATATAGTTAGTTCAAAATTCATGGTTTTATTTAGTACAATCTCAGGGATGACTTGAAATTATCTCTTTCATTAGTATGGTACAAATGAGATCATATAGTACGATCGACTATAATTAATTAAACCTTATTTTATTGACTAATCATGTGGGATAATTTAAGTAAGATTTTAAATATTCATACAATACAATTAGGATCATATAGTATGAATATTTCACAAAATAAATTTCAAATATCTTATTTAGATTATTTGGCAGCTATAGTTTGCTGATCAACATAATTCATACAGTACGATCAAGATTGTACAGTACGAATAATTTATAAAAATATAGATTTAGTTAGTCGTTAAACCCATTCTTTTTATAACTATTTATACAGTATAAATTCAATTCATACAGCACAAATAGTGCAAAAAAATATTTACATTGAAAATTTCACTCCCCATATGTGTGTGTGCACGGTCACCCAATTGCATGCAATCTTAGGTTGCCAAACTCAAGAAATAGAAATGTAAAAGAAAGTAAAAATTACCAACTGTTTTACTTGACATCCTAGTCTTCCTATATTTAGTATTCAATAGTCTTTAGTGAACTATATTTTACCTGAAATATTAATGCACGCATACAAAATAATATCCAAAATATTCACTAAGAAAATGGTAATTCAATCAACAAAGTTTGTCATCATCAAAATCACAGGCTAGCGATCCTGGATTACAATAATCTCCCTTTTTTATGCTGGCAAACCATTTTGGTTGAAATATATAACTTGGAAATTTTCATTCCTAAAAGTCCCCCTCACTAGGTGATAAATGTTAATTTTTTTTGAAATATATAAAAGAATGAAATAATAGAAATAACAAACATTAATAAAATGCAAGTTTTTGAACACGTAAATGCATTACAAATAAACACAACAACCAAATAACACTTCTCCCCCATTTGACATCACCAAAAAGAGGAGGAACATACAAAACATATGAAGGAGAATACATTGATGATGGAAGTAACAGGAGTAGTTTCTCGGTAGAAGCATGGTGAGGAGAAGTGTCCTTCTTTCTTCTCCCCGCTCGGACGGGGATAGTGGTGGTAGGAAAGCTTCAAGGAATGGAAATTTTTGGATGGTTTTTGAATGCAAGGATTCAAAAATTTGTGAACAAGCTTTGATAGTTGCCGATGTTTCATAGGAGATCCTAAGCATAGTTTCAATGCTACTGATGATGTTCGTGACACTCTATTATACTATGATCATTTTCCTTATCATTTCAATTTGGTGCCGTATGAATCATTTTCATCGGATTCTTTGTTTAGTTCACATCTGCCTTCGTATGGTTAGTACATTTGACCTCTCCCTTTATGAGCTTAAGCAGGCTGGGGAGATCGAATGCAGCTCCGTCCAGCCTCACGGTTCTACTTCTATGAATGCTTTTTCTAGTAAGTTGGTTGTGTCTCCTACCATTGTCGGACCTGCTACTATTTTGGTATTAGATTTAAGTAATTGTGGACATATTATTGCACAAGATTGTAGAAATTTCTTTACATCTTTACATTCTCATGCTGTTGATTTGTTTGATTATAGGTGTGAAAATCCTATTAATGCAGCCTTTCAGAATATCTTAAAATATGCTAACTGCACTTCTGACGTTTGCTCAAATGCCTCATCAAAAACTGCTACTTCAAATGACCAAACAGTTCCTCCACAACAACCCTCGAAGCTTCCTCTTGGTTTTAATCTAGGCCAAGACCTCCCCAATGTATGGAATAAGATGGTTGTTATCAAAATTGATAATGTATCTAAGGCGCTAGTTATGTTAAAGGATGGTTATTTTGTCACTTTAATTATGGTGTCCGTCCATGCCAACTTAGCTAGGCTCAAAAGAGGGCTTTTGGGAAAGCTTAGTAGAAGAAGATTGCTTTTTTTTGTGCTAAGCAATGAATTGAAGCAAAAGTGGTCCATGTTTGGAGACTTTTAGCTTCTTTCCATCTGTTTAGAAACTTTCATTTGCCTCTTTGAATCAGCCGAGGCTCATGATGCTGTCCTTGAAAGTTCGTGTAGGTTGTTAGACTTAATAGAATTATCCCAATGCTAACCAAGAGAGGGCTGAATTGGTAATTTTAAAATTATCTCTTGGATTATCAAAAACTATTATAAGAAAATTCAATCAATGATTCTCATAATATGTTGTAGATTATATTTTTACAAAATATTTTTCAACCATAAAAAAATAAAATGCAGTAAAATATAATGGAACAGAAGACACCAAATTTTATAGTGGTTCGGTCCAACTAGACCTATGTCCACTCCCTGGAGACTCCTTCTCCAGGTATTGCACTAAAAACTAGTGACTCTCCTTTTGCCCCCACAACAAGGCAAAGAAGCCCTTATAAAAACCTCTCTTCCACCAACCTGGTGCAGCAGAGAACCGTCATCCTTTTTCACCATCCATTTGGGAAAGATTGGAATTCTTCTCTTCTGTAGATCAGCCTTGGGTGATTGGAGGGGATTTTAATTGTCTCCTCTCTAAAGAAGATAATAAAGGTGGTAAGAGATTTTGCTTTTCTATTGGTTCTAAGGAAATGTACTCTTTCCTTTCTGCTAATGATCTGCATGAAGTTAATTATATTGGACCAAGATTCACTTGGTGTAATAAGAAATCAGGAGCGGATAGGATCCTGGAGAGATTGGATAAATGTTTTGTGAATTTAGTTGCCTTGAGTTATTCTCATAAACTGGTGGTCAGACACTTGGCAAGGATCACTTCAGATCATTGTCCAATTCTTCTTAATCTTCTAGATTTTAAGAAAGTTCCAAGGAGAATTATCAGATTTGAAAATGTGTGGGCGTCCAATAAAGCTTCAGAGGTGGTCGTAAGGAGAGTTTGGTTGAAAAGAACTCAGGGTAGCTGCTCCCATATACTAAATTTCAAATTGGAAAAATCCTTGAAGGCTCTTTTTTATTGGAGCAAAGCCAAGCATGCTAATTTAGTTCATATGAAGGGAAGCCTTATGGAAGAAATTGAAGAGTAACAAGTCAAAGAAGAAGAAGATGGAGGTCTAACGGAGGAGGACATTTGGAAGCTCAAAGTTAAGATAGGGGAACTCAACTCTACCTTAGCTCAGTTGGATACATGGTGGAGATAAAGGGCCAAGATTAAATGGATGGAGGAAGGAGATTGCAATTCAAAATTTTTCCACTCATTTGCTTCGGCTAGAAGGATTTTCAATCTCATTGGTTATATTAAAAACAAGGAAGGAGATTTAGTGGATGACCCATCACTGATTGAAGAAGAGCTAATTAGATTCTTTCAAGAAAAATGGAAAGAAAGAACATGTAACCTAGAAAGTTGGCCCAAACCGTGGAGATGCTTAGATGAGGATGATAAAATTATGCTGTCAAAATCCATTTCCTTTGAGGAAGTTGAGAAGGTTATTATGCATGGTGGAAACAACTCATCCCCAAGTAATGATGGAATTACATATTCCTTTTTCAAAGCATATTGGGATATTATTAAAATTGAGGTGTGGAATGCTATAAAAGAATTCTTTGATACGGGAGTTATGAATTAAAAATGGAAGGAAACTATTATAGTGCTTATTCCAAAAGTAAATAACCCATTGACTCCATCCAATTTTAGACCTATTAGTTTATGCAACACTATATACAAGGTGGTGGCTAAGGTGCTTATGAATAGAATGTATCATTTCATTCCAAAATTAATTTCTGAAGAACAAGTTGCATTTGTGAAAGGGAGATCTTTAACTGATCATGTGTTACTAACTCAAGAGGTTTTTCATAAATTCAAGCATTCCAAATCTTCTAAAGGCCTAGTCTCCTTCAAAATTGACATGGAACAAGCATATGACTCTATGGGGTGGTCTACCTTAAGCAAAGCTTTGGAGTACTTTGGGTTCCCGTACACGTTTGCTAAGAGGATCTTGGATTGTGTTCTTAATCCTAAGTTCTCACTATTGATAAATGGCAACATGTCTAAGTGGATTCTAGCAAAAAGATGATTTCATCAAGGTTGTCCCTTATCTCCTTTTTTATTCATCCTTTGTGCTCAATTGTTATCCAATGCATTTAGATGTAAAGGAGATAAAATTGGTATTCAAATTAATGCAAATGGGTCTAGAATTTTGCACTTGTTATATGCGGACGATGTTATAATTTTTTTTTGAAGCTAGGATGAATGCTATTAAGGAAATAAAAAACATATTGAACAAGTTTACTGATTGGACTAGACAAAAGATCAACAACAGCAAATCCTGCATGCTGTTCGAAAATTCTGTCAAGAGGAGGAGCAAGAAAGCTATAACTCAGCTAATGGGATTCAAATCAGTTAAGGAAATGAAATATCTTGGGGTGAAACTTACACTAAGAAGACTGATTGAAGAGGATTTTCAATTTCTTATTGATAAAGTTTTAAAGATGATTAACATATGGGGAGGTAAATTAATTTCTCTTGCAGACAAAATTCTGTTGATCAAATCGGTTTTGCTTTCATACACCATCTTTCATTGTACAAATTCATTGGTTCCTAAAGGCATTCTTGATGAGATTGACAAAATTTATAGAAGCTTCTTATGGAACAAATCAGGTGGTACTCCTGGGATGCATTATGTGAGCTGGAAAGTCATGTGTATGCCGTTGCATTGGGGAGGAAGAGCATTGCATTCATGCAGCAGTAAAACAGGGGCTTTGAGAGCTAAAATTGCTTGGAGGTATGTTTAAGATAAGGATTCTTTACTGCACAAAGTATTATTTTTGAAATATGGAAGGAAGGCTGTCAATGGCATGGGGAAGAAGGCAGGTTCTAGTGCTTGGAGAATCATTCAGGATGGAGTTAAACATCTGGAGCTGATATGTAGAAGGAGCTTAGAAAATGGGGAGTCTACTGATTTCTTCTTTGACATATGGGTGTTGGATAAAAGTCTAAGCAAATGGCCAACTTTTATTATAGCTGAAGATTGGAATAATATCTTGGTGAGGGATTTTATTTCTAATAGCACTTGGAAGAAGGAGGAACTTAATAAGATAATGGGAATTGAATTGGTAAATTTAATCTCCCATGTTCAAACCTGTCCAAATCAGGGGGAGGACAGATTAGAACTAGTTCATCAATTGTCTGGAAAAATAATCTCGGCTCTAGCTTTTGAAGCTTCTTTGCATAATGAAGTCTATACCCCTTATTGGCATTGGATTAAATCAGCCAAGCTGAATCCGAGAGTTGAGGTGTTTTGGTGGAAGATTTTTCATAATGGGCTCCCTACTTTCTACTTCTTGTTTCAAAGAAAAATTATAAAGGAATCAGCTTGTCCAAGGGGATGCCAAGATATAGAAGACATTCAACATTTGGTGGTGAGATGCAAGAAGATTCACGAAGTTCTGCTCTACTTGTCTAAGTGGGGGTTTAGCCTTCCCATTCTAAATTCAATTCTGGATTGCTATAGGTGGTTATCTAAACAGGATATCTTCCATAAAAATCTGTATTATACTGCTGTGTTTTTAAGTTGGAAAGCAGAATTAAGTTGATTCATAAGGGGAAAGATGATAGCTCCTTAGTCATAGCAGCTAATGCAATGAGTTCTGCCTCAATTTTGGTTTTTTGTAGCAAATACTCGGGAAAGTTGGGTACTAACCAACCTCTAAGGTTGTTTAATGAGCATTGGTATCCTCCCCCTCCCAATTGGATTAAAGTGAATGTTGATGCTTCTTTACTTCCTTCATACATTGGAGGGGTAGGGGGAGTTTTTCATGACCATAAAGGAAGACTCTTGCTAGCATTTGGCAAATCTTGTATTCATTGGGATATCTCTACATTGGAGTTGGTGGCTACTCAAACGATCAAGGAAGTGATTAAAGATTGGATGTTCAAATATAAGGGGATCATCATAGAAGGAGGTAATACAAATATTATCAAATTTCTTCAAGGGACACAAGAATCCGGTGACCAAGGATTGGAAGATGGCTTCTCTTTTAGGGAGTTCGACCATGTTATTTTTAATTATATTCCTAGAACTTGTAATAAGTTAGCCGACCTATGTGCTAATTATGCTCTTGTTAGTTCATTTATTTGGGAAGATTGTAGTATGGATAAGATTCCTCCCCTTTTTATGGAGTTGTTAAAGGAGGAATCTAAAGCCTTGGGGTTGTAGTTTGTTTGTCCTTATTTCTTATTAATGCAATCTTGGTGCATTTTCTTCAAAAAAAAAAAAAAAAATGAAGGCAGAGAACCATCATCCTTTTTCACCCTCCTGGTGAAGACATAGAATCCAAATGTCCTTTTTCACCCTCCTAGTGAAGGCAGAGAACTCAAACGTCCTTTTTCACTCTCCTGGTAAAGGCAGAGAACCCAAACATCACTTTTCACTTTTTTGGTGAAGGCAGAGAACCTGATCTCCTTTGAAAATATTCTCTTAAGAACCTTCAAGGAAGTAGTGCAGAGATTTGAAGGAACAAATAAGAGATCCTTACCGTTGGGCCACCTTGTGAATCCCCTCACAATTTCATCTTACAAGATCTCTCACTCTCAATTCCCAAAACACTCTCCAAACACTCTCCTTATTCACTCTCAACAAAAAATTGCAACAAGATCTATTCTAAGTCAGTTTCATGTACTCTTATACAAAAAACACATAAAAACCATCCATAAACTAAAATTTCAAAGTGAAATGAAGTAAGATCATACAGTACAATCATGGATCGTATGTACGAGCAGTTCAATATTGATGGGATGATCTAGTATGACCCATATTTTATACACTGTTAGTCATCTGTATGATTTTAAGATCGTCTGTACAAACATTGAAGTTCATCTAGATGATCTGGTACGAGGCTTATTTTGTACTCTGTCGGTCATTTGTATGATTTTTATATCGTCTATACAAACAATGAAGATCATCTGGATGATTTGGATGATCCTTATTTTGTACTATATCAGTCATCTGTATGATATTTAAATCATTTGTATGAACAATTATAAATCTTGTGGATGAACTGGACGAACATCATTTCATACTCTCCCAGTCGTCTGTATGATTTCTAAATCTTCTGTATGAATAGTTTAAATTCATATGTATGAACTAGATGAACCTCATTTTATACTCTATTAGTGGTATGTTCGAACTGACATCGTACAGTATGAATAAGGTTAAAATTTTTAATTCTCAATTTTTAACTCTCTCCCCATATGTGTTTGTGCACAATTATCCAATTACAATCACACTCTCTTAGACTCAAGAAAATAAAAAATCAAAGACTTCATTACATGTAACCCTATTCTACTTTGACTTGAAGTCTTCATCAGTCTGGAGTATGATTTTCATGATATCTTAGTACGCACAAAAACAACAAGACATATATCAAATGTATGTTAGGAGAAACAATAATCTTGATAATAAGATTTTGTTATCATAAAAAATCACATTACATAAAACTCAATATTGAATTCTAAGTTGCAACAATCTCCCCCTTTATGATAATAGCAAAATAATTATTATTTGAATTAACATTTAAGGTTCTTTTTCTCCTAAACTCCCCCTCAATAAATTCTCAATTAAAAATAAGGGAATAAATTTTGTCTGAAAAAACACAAGACCAAAATAATCTCAAAATCAAAACAAGACGAATTCAAAAATTAAAACACCCACACACAAATAATCACATGATGATCATGATAAAAAAATCATGATAACAAACCAAAAACCAACATACATATAACAAAATAATGACTCCCCAGATACAAACAAGCAAATATATAAACACAATGACTCCCCTAATGGTCACATATCACAATGATCACAAATCACAAGTAAAATCACAAGTCTCAAAACAAATGATAATGCAACAAACAATAATGATGACTCCCCCTTCTGATAACAACAAAACGGGATAAACCCAAACATAAATAAGTTCTTTTGTACAAATCAAATAACTGATGAGCAAGAGAATTTAAAATAGTTGGCAAAAAATAACCTTATAATCCCGATGCAAAAAGACAAAAAGAAAGACACATATTTGAATTCAAAGAACAATTAAAATAAGACAAGTCAATCAGGTTCAATGTTGGTTCTAGATATATAAAATAAACTAATTATTACAAAAAAATGAATAAGTAAAGATCAATTAGGTTCAAATTCAAATAGTTCAGATTATTGTTGAATGTATAGATTTTTGTACAAATTAGAGATATAGGGAAGACACAAACTTATACTTAATCTTTTGAGTGGTGATCATTGCGCATCTTTTCAGAAGTTTGGCATGCTTTATGCATCTTCTCAATATAATTTTGGGCTAATTTTGTGCCTCTTTTCAATTTTGCCAAACATTGCGCATCTTTAAAATTTTGACACACTTTGTGCATCTTTTTACAAGTTGTTCTTTTCGATATCAATAAATTTTAAACAAAATCCAATATTTAATAACGAAATCAACACATTAAATAAGAAATTAAAAAAAAATTATATATTTTGCAACAATTTTACTGATAAGATAAGTATCTAGAAGAACATGAAGATAATTTTCTCAGCTACATCTAATCGCAATTTGATTTAAAGATTGAAAATTAAAATTTTGCTCCGAAATTAAGTTGTAGTGCAAAATATTTTAAAATATCTTAAATCAGTAGTATTAATTTGAACAAAAGAAACATGAGAGATGATACACCAAAATGAAATAGGACAAATATCATTCCATATTAAAAAAAAAATTAAAACAATAAATAAAATAAAAAAATCCACACGACATCAAATACAACATAAAACTAAAACAAGCAAGATCAACATCAACTATAATAGACACTAAAAAGAAAACTAGTACGCTGGCAGATCCTGATCTAAAGATGGCTGAGATTGATTGAACACTAAAAAGTAGCCACTAATGTTAGCTACTTGATTGTTGAGCACATCAAACTATCCTGTGACCCTGCCCATATCTTCAATATGTCTGGCATCCTGTTGGTCTAGGAGGGTCTCAATATGATCAAACCTTTGATCAATGTGGGACTCAAGGCGATCGAACCGTTGGACCATTTATTGATAAAAATGTTAATCAGGTCCAGGATCAGGTATAGTGCAGGAGATGGTGTCTCTTCTTCTCCTTCCACATCATCTCTCTCACCCTCTTGTTCTCGAAGAAAAAGTGATTGAAAGGAAGTATCAAAAAAGAAAATTGGAAAAGTGTTTGGGGGGTCAGGATGAATCAAATTGTATTTCTTCTTTAAGACATAGGCAACCTAGTATCCTAAAGCCACATTTTTCTTCCTTTTTGTGACAAGAAGTCTAATATCAGTTAGACTGTTGATGTAGTCCAGAATTAACTGGGCTTCATCTATTAGAGTGTTAGTCGTGATAAGATATGTGACTATAATAAGCAAGGGAGTACGGTTAACTCGATCACCAGCTTTAGGAATGATTGAAGTTCTCAATACATGCAGGTTGATCCAAGAATTTTGCTTTAAGGTATACAGACAGGATTGATGATGGACTATAGGTATACCCCTAAGGGTTTGATTTACGGTGGACCAGTCAAAATCTTCTCTAGAGGTCATGGTGTGTGCCCGTACACCCTAAATTTTAAGGTGTAGAAAGGTGCTTAAATCTTCCTTGGTTATTTCTACCTTTTGTTTGAGCATGAATGAGGACATTTTGGTATTATTTTCCCTCATTTGCAAATTGGCTAGGAAGTGAAGGAAGGTATCAGAGTGGAAAGCATGAATTAGAGTGAGAGTAAAAGTAAACTAGGTAGAGTAAAAGAGAGGCATTACTGAAAGTTTGTGTCTTCTTGTATAAGAAGATGAGAAGGAGTCATTTTAGTCTCAATGTAGCGTTCATAAGCTTGTTCATTCACTTTGGAAAGGAAATTTTTGTCAAGTTGATTGGATCGAGATGAAGGCTTTCTAGAGTACCGAGCCCATTTACTACTAGAGCATGCCATTTGATCACAAAAAGGTTTGAAATCAAAGGGGAATGTGAATAAATCAAAAGAAATGCTTCCAATTTAATAAATATGGCCACAATCATATAGTACAATATAACGATCATACAGACGATCTAAATTTTGTACAATACAAAAATGTTTTCATACATACAAGGGGAAATTATAGAAAAATAGTTAATATGATGAAATGCTTTTTCATAAACACAATTTATGAGAAGTCATATTGTACGACTTTTGACCAAACTGATCGTACAGACGAACACCTATTCATACGGGACGATCAGTAATAATTTTTGTACTAAATAGTTCAGATCATCCACATGTCAATTAGCAACTGGATCATACAAACAAAATGTGATATCATACGTACAATCTTAATTCGTCCAATTTGTACAGACAAAAATTAACGTATCGTACAGATGATGACATCATCGTATAGTATGATATGCTTAAAAAGAATCTCATTTTTGTCTGTTTAATTTAGGAAGAATATCATGTACAGTCTAATGAATTTGTACAATACGAAAGTGGTTCGTACAGTATGCATGGAAATGAACTTAAGACATGATAAACCATACTCTTTTTAAAAAACAAACCACCCAAGATCCATGAAATGCAAAGATAAAAACCAAAATTATACAAACAAAAAATAAACACAATACAAAAAAAATCATGGTTATTAAGTCCAATATGTAGAATTATAATTTTAAGCATTAACACAATACAACAAACCATAAACAAGGGACAAAATAATAAACTCAACATACACGAAATACATTACAAATCCAATTTGCAGAATTATAATTTTTAAGCATGAATATCAATCACCCCTAATCTGATTCTTAATGTGCTAAACGTTTCAAATGTAGTGGTTTTGTGAAAATATCTGTAAGTTGATTATCTGTAGCTACATGATGTAGCTTTATATCTCCTTTGGTGACATGATCTCTAATGAAGTGATGCCTTATGTCTATATGCTTGGTTCTAGAGTGTTGGATATAATTCTTTTAAATGCATATGACACTTGTATTGTAACTGAAAATTAGAGTAGTGCCAAAAGAAAATCCTAAATCCATAAGTTGTTATTTCAACCAAAGAACTTGTGCCATATAACTTTTTAAGGCTATATATTCTGCTTCAAGTGTAGAAAGAGCTACTGAATTTTGCTTTCTGCTAGACCAAGAAATTAAGGAATTTCCTATGAATTGATAAGTCCTAGAAGTACTTTTTCTATCAACCCTACACCCAGTAAAATCTGAATCAGAATATCTAATGATTTCAAACGAGGAGCTATGCCTAGGATACCAAATCCCTATGTTTTGAGTTTCCAAAAGATATCTCAGAATTCTTTTCACAGTAGTCAAATGGAATTCCTTTGGATTAGCTTGGAATCTTGCACATAAACAAACACTAAACATGATATCTGGTCTATTAATAGTTAAGTAAAGTAATTATCCAATAATTCCTCTAAATTTCTTTTGATCAATAGATTTTCCCTTAGAGTCGTTATCTAATTGCGTTGAGGAACTCATTGATGTTCGAATTAGTTTAGCTTTGTCCATTTCATACTTTTGTGGATGTCCTTAATATATTTTGACTAACTCAAAAATATGCCATGCTATTATTGCTTAATGCTAAAACCAAGAAAGTAACTCAAATCTCCCATCAAACTCATTTCAAATTCAATATTTATTATTTTTGAAAAATCATCACAAAGATTTTTATTGGTGGATCCAAACAAGATATGATCAACAATGAGTATGTCATCTCCTATCTTTTTAAAGAAGAGAGTGGCGTCCACACTTCCTTTAATAAATGATTATTCTAGTAGGAATGTGCTTAGCCTCTCATACGAAGCCCTAGGTGCATGTTTTAGTCCACATGATGCCTTTTTCAATTTAAACACATGATTAGGGAATTTTGAATTTTCAAAATTTGGAGGTTGCTCAACATAAACATCCTCTTGTATCACCCCATTAAGAAAGACACTCTTAACATCCATTTGAAACCATTTAAAACCTTTAAAACAGGCAAAGGCTAGTAGCACTCTTATCGCTTTAAGTCTGGCTATGGGGGTAAAAGTTTCCTCGAAATCAATTCCTTCTATTTGATTGTACCCCTTTGCCACCAATCTTGCCTTATTTCTAATCACTACACCTGAATCATTCATTATATTTTGAACACTCACTTAGTTCCAACTACACTTTTATTTTTAGGCCTTTGAATCAACTCCTAAACATCATTTCTAATAAACTGATTCAATTCTTCCTGCATGGCAAAAATCTAAAATTCATCCAAAAGTGCTGTATTTATATTAGTGGGTTCAATCATTTAGATAAAAATTGAGTGGTTCACTTCTTTGCTAAGTCAATGCCTAGTTCTAACACATTCACTTGGTTCACCTAAAATAAATTCATTAGGATGACCTTTAGAATATTTAAATTCTCTTGGCAATTCATTTTCTGTTCCAAGATTTTCTTCAAAATTTTTTTTTCAATTCCTTAGGAGATCTCTTCAATATGTTCTTCTTTCAACCTTGACTCTTCAGAAATAATAGAGTCATCAAACACTACATGTGTGGTCTCTTCAACTGCCAAAGTCCTTACGTTAAAAACTCTATATGATTTGCCAACACTAGAATATCCTAGAAAAATTCTTTCATCAGATATAGGATTAAATTTTGTAAAGAAGTTTAACCATTATTATAAATGAACACCTTACACCGAAAGACATATAAATGTGAAAGATTAGCTGTTCTCCCCTTAAGAAGTTTATAGGGTGTCTTGTTCATTTTAGATCTAATGTTCACCATATTCAGAACATAATATGCTGTATTAACCGCTTCATCCCAAAAATATTTTGAAAGTGAATATTTGACCAATATGGCTCTAGCAGCTTCTATTAAAGTTTTGTTCTTTCTTTCAACAACCCCATTCTATTGAGGGGTCCTAGGAGCTAAAAAGTTGTGATTTATTGCTTGTTCTTTACAAAAAATCTCAAAATTTTCATTTTCAAATTATCCTTTGTGATCACTTTGAATTGTAAGGATTTCATAACCTAGCTTCCTTTGTATCCAAGTAGAAAAATTTCTAAATTCATCAAATGATTCACATTTTTGTGATAAGAATTTAATCTAAGTTAACCTTGAATAATCATCAACAATTACATACCCATACATTTTCCCTCCTAGACTAACAATGCTAACCGGTCCAAAAAGATACATGTGTAGGGCTTCTAATGGTTTGCTAGTTCTAAGATCATTATTGAAAGGAGGACTTAACCTATTTTTCTAATTGACATACATCACATAGGTGATCCTTAGTAAATTCTTTCTGGGTAAGTTCCTAAGATGTTTCATGCTTGTATGATAGAGTCTTCTATGCCATAACCATGATTCATCAGTGATAGCTTTGAGACAAAAAGCATTACAAAATTTAACATAATTTAAATCAAACATGTATACATTATTTACCCTATTTCCATGCAACACATACATTTTATTTATGCATATAATGCAGTTTGTAGGTAAATATTTAATGTAACAACCCTTATAAAAAAGCTGACTAATACTTAACAAGTTGTGCTTTATGCCTTCAACCAATAAAATGTTTTCAATGAAAAAAATTATTCTTATTGCTAATCATACCTGTACCTACCACTCTCCTAGTGGTATTGTCTCCCAGTGTTACCTTGCCTCCATTCCTGGCTTTCAGCGATATGAATTGAGTTGTATCTCTAGTCATATGCTTCAAACATCCGCTGTCCAGGTACCAAATACTCTCACGAGGGCTTGTATGAGAATGTTTCTACAAAATGATCAAACTTTAGACTTAGGAACTGAAAAAAATTTAGGTTCACCTTTTGGCAATGGTAATCTAGATGCATGTTTGATATGTTGTAATTTATGCACATTAGGTCTCCACACTAAATGTGTTTTACTCTGAATAGTACAAGTGTGAGAAATATGCCCTAACATGCCACATGAAAAACATCTGCCACCAGGAAAATGTTTTACTAATCTATATGAGTTATAATATCTTTTCCTAGGTTTTGAGCTTCTATGTTTTTCCTTAACTTATAAAATTGTTCAAGTGTGGGTGGTGACTTTTTTCATTAAAAGCTTTCATTTTTATTTAAAGATATGAACTTAAATTATCTAAAATTAAATTTTCAATCTTCAACTCTTATTCCCTTTGTTCAGCTTCTCCCATAAAAATTTTGAAATCATTTTCAAGTTCAGTATGTGATGATTTCAATAGTTCAATCTTTTTGTTCAAACCATCAAATTCATCAAACAAGGCCATGTGGTTGTTGTCTATGTTTATGTGATCATTCCTAAGGATTTCATACTTTTTTGCAAATTTAAACTCTATATTAAGTTTAGCATGCAATTTTTTAAGTTTCCTATATGCATTATGTATTTTCTCATAAACTTTAAATAATTCATCATATGATAAGTCATATACCTCTTCTTGATTTGAAAGATCAAGTTTGTCCACCATTAAGCACAAGTTTGTGACTTCCTCTTCTGCTTTAGTTTATGAGGAGTCTGAAGCTGGGTCAGCCCATAAGCTCTGTGCAGTCTTTTCTTGCCCTTCCTAACATTGGTTTTCTCCTCAACTCTCTCCTTGCTAGGATTACCTTTGAGGTTTAGGCAATTGGTCTTAATATGTTTAGGCTTCCTGTATTCATAATAAATAACATCATTTAAAAATTTTGTATTCTTGTCAAACTTACCCTTATTCCACTGCTAATGCCTCCGTTTTTTTCTTCTTAGGAAACTTTTTAATTGCCTCGACATGAGTGTATATCTTCTTCATCCTTAGGAAGTGATTGATAACTTTCTGAATCATCCGCTTTTAAAGAAATATTCTTCTCTTTCTGCTTGTCACCTGCTTTAATCTATCTTTGAGTCACTCCTTGATCGTAAGCAATCAGTGATCCAAGCAGATATTCAATAGAATATACATTTAAGTCTTTTGACTCAGTTATGGTGGTTAACTTTTGCATCGTAAGTAGTATGCAACCAATATAGGATTTTATTAACTTTTTCTGAATTCGTTAGTTCCCTACCTAAAGCATGCAATGAGGTAACTATCTGTATAAGATGTGTGTATATGTCGGAGATTGACTCATTTAGTTTCATGCAAAAATGTTCATAGTCGTCTAATAGAATGTTCAATATGGATTGTTTCACCTCATTAGTTTCTTCATACGTAATGTAAAGTCTAACCCAAATTTCTTTTCTAGATTTATAGGCTAAAACACACATGTAGTCTTCAGATTTATGGGCACATAAAAAGCTATTTAACTATAGAAATTTAAAATGCAGAAAAAAATTGCCGTAAAAAGTAAAGGAATAGAAGTCACCAAATTTTATAGTGGTTTGGTCCAACTAGATCTATGTCCACTCCCTAGAGACTCCTCTAGGTTTTGCACTAAATATTAGTGACACTCCTTTCTCCCCTATAGCAAGGCGAAGAAGCCCTTACAAAAACCTCTCTTCTACCAACCAGGTGTGGCAGGGAACTGTTATCCTTTTTCACCCTCCTAGTAAAGGCAGGGAACTATCATCCTTTTTCACCCTCCTAGTGAAGGAAGAGAACCCAAACATCTTTTTTCACCCTTCTGGTGAAGGCAGAGAACTTAAACGTCTTTTTTTTCACCCTTCTGGTGAAGGCAGAGAACCCAAACATCCTTTTTCACCCTCCTGGTGAAGGAAGAGAACCCAAACTTCTTTGAAAATCTTCTCTCAAGAACCTTCATTGAGGTAGGCCAAAGATTTGAAGGAATAAATAAGAGATCCTTACCTTGGGCAACCTTGTGAATCCCCTTACAATTTTGACTTACAAGATCTTACACTCTGAATTCCCAAAACACTCTCCTTATCCACTCTCAAGAGAAATTCGCAGCAAGATCTATTCTAAGTCAGTTTCTTGGACTCTTATACAAAAAATACAAAAAACTATCCATAAACTGGAATTTTAAACTAAATAAAGTCAGATCATATAGTATGATCGTGGATCATCGTTATGAACAATTCAAAATTCATGGGAAGATTTGGTACGAACCCTATTTCATAAATTGTTAATCATCTGTATGATTTTAAGATCGTCTGTACGAACATTGAAGTTTATATGAACGATCTAGTATGAAGCATATTTCGTACTCTATCAGTCATCTATATTGCTTCTATACCATCTGTATGAGTAGTGAAGTTCATCTGGATGATCTGGACGATCCTTAATTCATATTATCTCAATTATTTGTATGATATTTACATCGTCTGTATGAATAGTTAAAAATTGTGTGGAAAAACTGGACTAACATCATTTCATACTCTGTTAGTCATCTGTATAATTTTTAAATCGTCTGTATGAATAGTTTAAATTCATATGGATGAACTGGATGAACCTCATTTAATGCTCTATCAGCCTTCTGTTCGAACTGACATCATACAATACGAACAGGGTAAAAATGTTCAAATCTAAATTTTTAACTCTCCCCTGTGTGTGTGCATAGTTACCCAATTACAATCAGACTCTCTGAGACTCAAGAAAATAAAAAATTAATGACTTCATTACATGTAACCCTGTTTTACTTTGACTTGAAGTCTTCATCAGTCTAGAGTATGATTTCCTTAAAATATTAGTACACACAAAAACAACCAGACTTATATCCAATTTATGTTAGGTGAAATAGTAATCATGACTATAAGATTTTGTTATCATCAAAAAATCACATTACATAAAACTCAATATTGAATTCTAAGGTGTAACAGTCCTTATGAGTCGGCCATGGATAGTTGGTGGATTTATTATTGGTTTGGATCATTTGTCTTCTTCCTTCCCTGCCCAATATATGATGGGTTTATCTTCTCTTGTGTGGATTCGCCTGCCTTCCTTACCACTTTTTTATTGGGACAACAACAACCTTGCTTTGAAAGCTTCTTTTTTGGACAACCTCAATGGGTTGATGCTTAAACCAACTCTTAGGGGAGAAATGCTTTAGCTGGTGTTTGCGTGAGGATGGATCTAGGTGCCAAATTTCCTCCTAGAGTTTGGATCTCTCTGGGATTCATGGAAAGTTCTTTCAAAGAGCTGAATATGAGGGGAATTCTCACCTTTTCTTCCATTATGTCCTTGTTGGGCACAACATAATCACGGTCCTAACATTCCACAAGCCTCCAAGTAGTCCTTGCATCAACCTCAAAGCAGTTCTACTGATATGAGTGGTAAAACTATTTTATGCAAGGATAGTAACAACCCCTCTTTTGGTGGCCCTATTACTACTAATAGCTACCCTACTATAGAGAATATTGACCCAAATCCATCTTCCATGATCCAGTCAACCCTCCATCAGCCTTAATTAGAAAGTGGGCATTCTTTCATGCAATGTGCAAAAGAAGGGCAAAATCCTAAAAGCTATGGGCCTAGAGTCTTGTTACTTGTAAAAAATCTAGGAGACATAAGAAAAAGAATTCCAATGTTTCTATGGGGGGTCAGAAGGTTACTCCCCCTGTATCAAGTGGGGAAGTTACTATACTGGCCAAACAAGTTGTTTCATCTAGGGGAAGGTGAACTCTCCAACAGTCTATTCAAGTTCTCCACTAAGTCTTTCCTCTGGCATCCTAGGCATGCTAGCCCAAGGAAAGAGGGAGTCTCTATGACTTATTTTGTAAAGGAACTTTTATGCTTAGGGAGTTCATTGCTTGTATGGGTTATTTTATCATGGTCTAAGTTTATCTCTTCGTTGTGTTATTATGTTGAAGATGGCTTCTTTTTGATGCCACTTCCTTATTTGTACTCATTGTATACTTTTTGACTTTATTTTAATGCATTCTCATTTTTATTAAAAAATAAATAAAGAATGAAACAAAATTAAAGTATAGCACACTAAAATAAATTGAAAGAAAGAAGTTCCTTGATCAGGTGCTAGAGGTCGTGGTTGCTAAAAATTCTTGTGAAAGGATGCAAATTGGTCCTAGATTATGGAGAATTGCTCCCCAAACCATGCCATGTCAGTGTCATGTTGTTGCTACTGTAGATCTAGATATGACTCTAAGCGGTCAAATAATTTAACCAACTCCTATTGATAAGAATGAGGTGTCGACACTAGAGCTGGTGCCACTAGTGTAGGTGCTGGAGCAGTTGTTTGAGCAGCTACTGGAGCAGCTCCCCCTTCCTCATCAAAATTTGGCTCTTCACGTGCTTTCCTCTGATAGAAAAGATACAGAAGGAGGCATCTATATAGTAAATATGCAAATTATTAGGAGATGCAAGATAAGTGAGTTGATATTTTTTATCTATGACATGCCCTACAACAACATTCTATTTTGTTCTAGTGGTTGGAAGTCGAATAGGAGTTAGATTTTGGATATAATCAATAAGCATCTGGGCATCATCAATTTTAATGTCTGTCAGAATGAGGTATGTGAATAAGGAAAGTAAAGGGGTGATATGTACGTGATCTCTAGCTTTAGGAAATACAAAAGTGCGAAGGACATACTAAATGACCCATACAATTTGATTGAAAGAGCGGACTAGGAGTTGATGTTGATTGAGGGATACATTCCTAATTGTGTTATTAACAGCACTCCAATCAAAGTATGATCTAGATGCCATATACTGGGGTCTACTTCCTTAAATTTTGAGTTGGATAAATTCTTCTAGATCACCTTTGGTGATTTCTACATGGCAATGACAAATAAAAGAGGTCATTATAAAAGCGACACCATTTATCCTAACATTAGTTAGGAATCCACATAAGATTTAAGAATTATAGGGATAGGCCAGTGTAAGAAAATTAGAGAGAGTTATTATGGAATAGGTTCATCACCTGGAAGTTAATTGCATGTTGATTGAGCATTCAGGATGGTTTAATTTGGGCCTCCTTATACTTATGGTAAGCTACTTCATTAGTAGCAGTTAGGAAATGACCGCCGAATGAGCAACGAGAGGAAAAACATCCTTGGATGAGGCATCCACGCTTGCTTTTGTCAGCCATTTAAAAATTTGGAAAAGGAGAGAATTTGAGTAAAAGAATTGTTTGTGCTTGAAGGTGAGTTCAAATCATATGAAACCCTCGAATTTATATTATTTTAAGTAGATTGTACAGTACGATTTGGATCGTACAGTACAATCAAATGCAATCAATTTATCTGGATGACTTTATCAAAAAATGGTGGTCAAATCATACAGTACGATCAGGTTCATAAAAAAATGATCTTAAGGAATTTTATTCGTTACGAGCAGTAAGCGGATGAACGTTAAATATATTGATCGTATAGTATGAATAGATATTCATACAGTACAAATTCCAATTAATTTCATACATAATAAGTTTAATTCAATCAATGGATATTGACATTTGTATCATACAATATGAAGTGTGGTTCATACAGTATGATCGCTAATAATTTAACTCTTTATACTAGTTGATCTGACTAAGGGTTGTGGTTTGTGTATAAATGTGTAGATTGTATAGTAGGAAGGTGGATCATACATTACGATGGATGTTTTTTGGATTTTTTCAATTTTTTTGGTGTGTGCTAGTGGGGAGTGTGTGATGATCAGGAAACATCTTTAAAAATAAACAAACATAAACACAAAACAAACTAAGGAAACAATAACAAGAATAAACACATACATTTCAAAACATATAAATGGATGATTTCAAATGATAAAACAATTTTTGATTTATCTATATTCAAGAATGAATGTCTATAACTCCTAGTCTAGTCCTCAAGATGCTAAAGGTATCATAAGTTAGGGGTTTAGTGAGGATATCTGCCAATTGGTCTCTAGTGGCTATATGATGTCGTTCTATGTCTTCCTTAACAACATGATCTCTTATGAAGTGGTGTCTAATGTCTATATACTTTGTTTGGGAGTGTTGAATTATATTTTTAGATATGAAAGTAGCACTAGTGTTGTCACACATGATTGGAATGCTGCCTACAGGTAGACAAAGATCTAAAATTGGTTGCTTTAGCCATAAGACTTGAGCAACACAGCTATGTATTCTACTTTAGTTGTTAATAGAGCTATCGAGATTTGCTTTCTACTAGACCACGAGACTAAAGATTGGCTAATAAACTAATAGGTTCCTAAGGTACTCTTCCTATCTACTCTACATTTTGCAGAGTTAGAATCCGAATAACCTATGATCTTAAAGGAATAACTATACCTAGGGTACCAGATACCTAGTTCTTAGGTGCCTAATTGATATCTAAGGATTCTCTTAACAGCAATTATATGAGATTATTTTGGATCAACCTAAAATCTTGTAGATAGATATACACTAAACATTATATCAAGTCTACTAGCAGTCAAATAAAGAAGTAATCAAATTATTCCTTAAATCTTTTTCTGATCTATTGATTTTCCATTTATGTCCTTGTCTAACTGAATAATAGAGCTCATGGGAGTGTTTGATGCCTTAGCATTTTTCATTTCATACTTTATAAGGATGTGTTTGATGTATTTAGTTAGGCTAAAAGGTTCTATCATCCATCTGCTTCTCATTTAATCCTCAAAAATAATTCAGCTCTCCCATCATGCTTATTTCAAACTCTTTACTAATTATTTTTGAAACTCATCACATAGATTTTTATCTAATAATCCAAACAAGATTTCATTAATTTAAATTTAGATAATGAATAATTTTTCTCTTACCTTTTTGAGGAATAGGGTTGTGACTACACTACCCTTAACAAAGGCTCTATCTAGTAGGAATAGGCTGAGCTATTCGTACGAAGCTTTAGATGTTTATTTAAGTCCATATAATACCTTTGTTATCTTGAATACATGATTAAGAAATTATGAGTTTTCAAAGCTAGGGGGTTGCTCAATATAAACATCTTCTTTAATTATCCCATTTAGCAAGGTACTCTTCACATCCAGTTGGTACAGTTAAAATCCCTTAAAGCAGCAAAGGCTAGTAGCACCCATATTGCTTCTAGTCTAGCTACAGGGGCAAAAGTTTCTTCAGAATTTATTCCCTCAATTTATTTATACCCCTTATATACTAATCTAGCTTTATTTCACATTACTTTTCCATAATCATTCATCTTATTCTTGAATATCCACTTTATTCTAACCACACTCTGGTCCTTTAGTCTTTTGGCTAGCTCTGATACATCGTTTCTAACATATTGGTTTAACTCTTCTTACTTTATTAGGATCTAGAATTCATAGGCTAGGGATTGATCTCTATTGGTGGGTTCTTTCATGGAGATAAATACTGAATGACTAACCTCTTTCCTAAGCCCATGTCTAGTTTTAATACCTTCAGATAGTTCTCCTAAGATCAGTTCTTTAGGATGACTAGAAATGTTTCTCCATTCTATCAAAAAAAGGCTCCTGAGGTTTTTTTCTATCTCCCATGTCAATTGCTTCTACCCTATCTTGAATGACCACAACTTCTTTTTTTGGTTTAGACTCAAAGGTCCTATCTGATTCATCAAAACCACATGGGTAGATTCTTCTATTATTAGGACCCTATTATTAAAAATTCTGTAGGCCTTACCTACAGATGAATAACCTAAGAAGACACCTTTATCAGACTTGGGATCAAATTTTTATAAGGGTAATTTTCAATTAATTTAGATAAAACACTTACACCTAAGGCATGGAGATGAGAAAGGTTGGGTGTCCTTCCCTTTACGAGTTCATAGGGTGTCTTACTCAATCTTGATCTAACATTTATCCTATTTAAATATAAGAATCAGTATTAACTACTTCTGCTCAAAAATATCTAGGGAGAGAATATTCAGCTAGCATGACCCTAGAAGATTCTACTAAGGATCTATTTTCCTTTTAGTAATTTCATTCTACTTAGGGTTCCTAGGGGCGGAGAAGTTATTTTATATCCCTATCTCTTCATAGATGGATTCAAACCTATCATTTTTAAACTCTCCACCATAATCACTATGAATGGTTGAAATTTCACATCCTAATTTCCTTTATATCTAGGTGGAGAATGTTCTAAATTCCTCAAACGATTCACTCTTATATGCTAGGAATCTAACCCAATTGAATGTAGAGTATTCATCTATGATTATAAATCCATTGGTCTTTCCTCCTAAGCTAGCTGCACTAACAGGTCTAAATAGGTCCATATGTACAATTTCTAATGTCCTAGAGGTGTTGATGTCTTTCATTGAATGATATGAAGACCTAACTTATTTTCTTAGTTGGCAGGCATCAAATAAATGGTCCTTAATGAAATCTAACTTAGGTATGCCTTTAACTATGTTTTTATGGGTGATACTCCTAAGAGTTTTCATGCTTGCATGACGTAGTCTCTTATTTCATAACAAAGATTCATCAATTATCATTTTCAAGCATAATGCGTTAGAATATTCAAAGCAATTCAAGTCAAGCATGTAAAATTAGTTACTCATTTTCTTCTAACACTAGTTTTTCATTTAAAAAAATTATGTATTTTTTAGATAAAAAATTAATATCAAAGCCTTCATCATACAGTTAACTAATGCTCAGTAGATTATGCTTTAAGCTATCAACTAATAAAACATTCTCAATAATAAAGCTTTTAGAGTTACTGATTATATATGAGCCCACCACTTTCCTAGTGGTATTATCTCCTAGTGTCACCTTGCCTCCTGACCTAGCCTCCAGTGTGATGAATTGCTTCATATCACCAGTCATATGCCTCAAGCATCCACTGTCTAGGTACCGCATGCTCTCGTTAGGTATTTTGTGAGAGCACCCCTATAATAATAAATCAAACATTAGTTTTAGGAACCCAAGTGAGTTTGGGTTCCACCTTATGATTGAATGAATGAAATGAATGCATGCCACGCTGTGATGAATGCAAATTTGGTCTCCACACTAGATGTGTCCTACTGTGGATAGTGCAAGGGAGGGCAATGTGACCTAGCAAGCCACAAGGGTAACTCCTAATACCCAGAAATGGATTTGCAAGTCTATGTGGGTTGTCATGCCTCTTCCTAGGTTTGAATGATGTGGTGATGGGTTATGGAACTGTGCCAAAGTAGGTGATGTTTTGTTATTCTTAAGTATAGTTAATTTTACTTATAAAATTTTATTTACACCCTCAAGAATTTAATTTAATATTTTTAATGTATGCTCCTTGTCATCTTTTTCATCAAGCATGCCTCTAACTCTTTGTATGCCTCTACTAACATAATATGAGATGTTTTTAAGGAGTCATATGCATTAGATGGTTATATGATTCTTGCTTAATACCTCAAACTCATCAAGTAAGATCATGTGATTGCTATCTAAAGTAGAGTGATCATTTACTAAGCTAGCATGCTCTTTTTTTAAAGTACTAAATTTAGTGTTAAGACTAGAATACATTTTTTTAAACTTCCTATATCAATTAATAATTTTCTATGAAATGATAAATAATTCATCATAAAAAGTTTACATACCTCATCTTGATCTGATTGATCAAGATTATTATTAACCATAAGATATAGGTTCATTATCTCCTCCTTTGCTTCCTACTTTGAGGATTATGAGGCAGAGTCTTCCCAAAAGCTTTTTGTGCCCTTAATTTGCCCCTATTAAACTTTGGCTTTTCTCCACCCTTCTCTTTATTCAGGTGAGCTTTCAGATTGGGGCAATCTTTCCTCAAGTGTCCTTGCTTCCTGCATCCAAAATAAATAACTTCAGATGACACTTTAGAATTTTTATTAGTTTTACCTTTATTAACCTGCTGATGATGCCAATACTTTCTATTTAGGCAACTCTTGAATTATCGAGTCATCAGTGCTATGTCATCCTCTCCTTCATCTATAGAACTGTTACTTGCTGACTTATTTATGTTGAGAGCTACAGTCCTCTACTTCTTCTTTTCATCTAAATCACTCTGCCTTTGACTCACTCCTTGCTTGTAAGTAATCATTGAACCAAGGAAAGTTGTCAATATAATAAACATTTAAATTCTTAGATTCAATAATTATAATAATTTTTGGTTCATATGCACTAGGCAGGCAACAAATGATTATACTTACTTTTATAAAATTAGAAAGTTCTCTACCCAATGCATGCAAGGTTATCACTATATATGTAAACTTAGTCATGAAGCAGGATGTTTAATCGAAACTATTTTACTTCACTAGTTCCTTCGTATGCTTTGAATAGTTTATCTCAAATCTCTTTCCCCGTAGTACATGTTGACACCTGAATTTAATCTTTAGATTTTAATGTAAAGAAAAAATAGTTCAGGCATTTAGCATTTAACTGAGCTAAATCTCTATACTCATTGGTCTATGCATTAAATGCCAATATAGTTTTAATTCCATTAATTAAATGTGATGGTGTATAGTAACCTTGTTGGACTAAAAACTAGATGCAATAATCGATTGATTGTAAAAAGGTAGACATCAAAATTTTTTAGAAATCAAATGTTATATTGTCAAATAGTGGTGGACAGGTTATTGAGTAATCCTCTGTACTATTATGATTACCAAAATGTGTCATTGACCTTTCCTTAAAGTTTTTTAAAACCCTAATTTTGAGACCTGCTCTGATACCACTTGAAAGTTTGAGAAGGTGGTTAAACCTCATAAAACTAAAAAACCTAAGCAGGAATGCTAAATTTTCAAATTTGATCTTTTTCTTCAAGAAATGACCTTAAAATTAAATTTAGTTAAATTACTCAAAATAATAAGTAGAAGCAATTTTATAAAAATTTATATGAGAAAAATTATCTTTGTTTTTTCCTTTAATTTTTAACGCATTCAAATATTCTTTTAGCAGGTAGATTTTAAACTTGAAGCAATAAATTGAATAGATATAAACCAATAACATTAACTTGTATTGAAACCAAAAAATACAAGAAATAAAAATATGAAAAGTAAATAAAAGAATAAGCACACCAAGATTTTTATAGTGGTTTGGTCAACCTTGACCTACGTCCACTCCATGGATTGCTCTGCTCTCGATATTATACTAAGCCACGTGACCCTCCTTTTGCTCCCCCAGCATGGTAGGGAAACCCTTACAGACTCACTTTCACCAAACCTATTATGGCATAGTACCAAAAGCTATGTCACCCTCCTAGTGATGGCAGCGATGCTTGAATTATTTTTCTCCCTCTTGGAGAAGGTAGAAAATCCAAATCTTTTTCTTCCTCCTGGAGATGGCAGAGTATCTTGAGGACTTGACTTTGAAGCCTCTATCCCAATAGAGCCTTCAAAAACTCATAAAGGTCATAGGAGGAGTAAGGATATAGCAAGCCCTGTGATTCCTCTCACACTCCTTCTCCCTCACGCTCATGCTCACCAACTCCATCCTCTCAAATCATAGTTTTTTTTTCTCTAAAGGAACCTCTCTCAGAGTTCCTCCTTCAGTCCAAGACTTCTCTCCCTCAATGGAATAAAATTATAAGAGATGCTTAAGTAATGGGCTACAGAATACCCTAAAATTCAATTTTAGCCATCACTATTCCTACATTATGATTGGACATCATACAATACAATCCATTTAAAAACTGATCCCATATGATATGACGAGTGCAATTGTTATGAAGAACTATTCAAATTCTATAAACACATCGTACAGTACGCTCACTTAATCGTACAATAAAATGTATTCAATTCCTTTTGTTTATACCTAACAATCCCTGGGCTGATTGGAAATCGTCTCTATTTGGTACAATGTGCACTATATACTATGGTTAGTTAAAAAATCATGGTTTTATTTGGTATGATTTTAGGGACATCCTGAAATCATTTGTATCAATCATACGGTATGAATAAGATCGTAAAGTACGATCGATTATAATGAACTAACCATGATTTGATTGGCAAATTATGGGGGATAATTTAAGTAAGATTTTAAATAGTTGTATAATATGATTAGTGTCGTACAATATGATTAGTTCAAAATTTTTTTTTAAATATCTTAAATTAACTTGCAGCTATGGTTTTCTGATTGAAATAATTCATAGAGTACGATCAAGATCGTATAGAATGAATAGTTCATAAAAAATATACCTTCAGCTAGACATTAAAATCATTTTTCTTATAACTATTTATATAATATAAATTCAATTCTTACAGCATGAATAGCATAAAAATTTATTTTTTACTTTAAAAATTTCAGTCCCCCTATCTGTGTGTGAACAGTCACCCAATTGTATACAATCTTATGTAGTAAGACTCAAGAAATAGGAAAGTAAAAGAAAGTAAAAATTATAGACTATTTTACTTAACAACCTAGTCTACCCCATCTTGAGTCTTCAGTTGTCTGGAGAGGTGTATGTTTTACCTAAAATATTAATGCATAGAGACAAAAACAACATCCAAAATAGTCACTAAGAAAATGACAATTCAATCAATAAAGCTTGTAATCATTAAAATCACAAGCTAGGGATCCTGGATTGCAACATGATAAGGATAGGATTATTAGATGGTCTAAACCTATTCAGTGGTGGTTTAAATTGAATACTGAAGTCACTTTTAATAGCACTGCTACTGGTTATGGTGGTCTAATTAGGGATCATGAGGACATAGTGGTTTGTGCATTAGTTGGTCCCTTCCTGGCTACTTTAGTTAACATGACTATGCTTCATGCTCTTAATTAAGTTATTAATCTTTTTCTTTCTTTAGACATTACTAATGTTTGAATTGAGGTTGATGCTATGCTTCTTATTCTTTATATTAAAGATAATATGAAATAAAATATTAAGAATTTTTATTTAATTTGGGAGATTAAGTAGTGGATTTCTCTCCTTTATTTATTTATATCTCATATAGTTGATGAAGATAATATGTATGTTGATTAGCTTGCTTAACATTGCTACAATTTATTGGGCATAATCTGAGTTTGCTGGGCCTAAACTACTTATATGTTAAAAGGTTTAACTAAGTTATATCTTTCTAGTTCGCCTTATTTAAGGAACATCTGATTCCTTTGTTAATTTTCTAATATGATTGATTTCTTTGGTCTTTTGGAAATTTGATTTTGTTCCGCTGCTGTGTTGGGTCACTTTCTCTTATTTATTTTTTTTCATGTATTATTGGTCTAGTCATTTTATTTTTGAACATCTTATTAATTGGGTGTCTGGTGATTGGTTTAATGATATTTTATTGGTCTTACCATTTGTAGTAGGCAGCTTTTAGTGGGTGATTTTCTTCTATTATAATGTTCTCTATTGCTAGTGTTGTGCTATTCTCCATTAGAACTATTTATTACCCTTTTGGTGCTAGTTTTATTTTTGTATCAAACCTCTAGAATTATTTTCTATTGTGCTGAACATTATCTGTTACCCAGTTTTACTATTATTGTAATGTCTGTGGGGGGGTTTCTATGGTGTTGAGCATCTATTCAATTTTGGTTTTGCTGATGCATGGGTTCTAGTGATTCAGATTGGGGTATGAGTGGTTATTTCGGGGGTTGTCATATTGGGCCATATCTACTATAATTCTGCTTATTGGATTGATGATTCTTTGATTAGCTGCATTTCCATCTCTATTAGTTACGTTTGGTTTTTAATTTTCTTTGAGAAGTGTTATTTGGCTACTATCATAAAGGACATCAAGTGCTTTAATTATATATCTATAATTCTTCTTTCTTTTATGGCTATGTTTTCTGTAGATGGCTTATCAAGTATGGATCTAACAAAGATCCTTAGGTTTATCCTTTTATTTGTGTATTATTATTTGTTTAATAGTCTTTGCAAGTTTACCAACTTGTGCATTACAAGCTTCAGGCTTTGATCACGGTGGATATTTTTGCATAGTGACACTTAGCCCCCTATTCAACTTTTTTATTTTTTATATTTTATAGGTAATGGTGTTCATTGGATCTTTAGGATTTTTTTGTCTTCTTGATTGTAGCACTTTGAGATTTACATAGAATTTTGTGGAATAAAGACAAAGAAAGGAGAGGTCTACACTATATATCATGGGAAGAACTTTGTAAACCCAAGTTGCTTGGATGATTGGGTCTTCATTCATTGTTGATAAAGTTGGACCTTTGAGGTCTAGAACTACTTGGAGATTCATTCAAAATCCTCATTATTTATGTAATCAGTATAACATTTAAAAATATGGGAGTGATGTGTGGAATGCTATGGTTAAAAGAGGTAATTACTTAGCTTGGAAAATTTTGGTGGATGGAGCTAAGTATTTGAAGAATAATGTTAGATGGAAGTTGGTGAATGGCAAGCAAGTGAGTATCATGAATGATACATGGATCTTTGATAAGCCTCTCGACAAGTGGCCTACTTATGTTAATTATAATGAATTACATAGTGAATTGGTTCAGAATCTTACTTTAGAAGAAGGAAGCTGGATGATTGTGGAGTTGAAAAATGTATTTGATGAGGATTTAGTTTTGGTTATCAAACTGATTCCATAATTTCCAGATTTAGAGAAAGATTGCATCAAGCTCATTAAGTAGCATTCGGGCAGATCTATTACTTCCTTAGCATTTGAAGCTTGGATGGAATATGAAGTGTATCAGAGGACGGCAGAATAGTCCAATACCAAAATGCTAAATTGGATCAGGAAAGATCTTTCTATTAATTCTTCCTGTAGTATAGGAATTAATTGCAATCAAATAGTTGTGCTAGAGGATGTAATGAGGTGGAGAACTAAGAGCATGTTGTTGTTCACTGTAAACATGTGTTTCAAATTTTATATAAGCTTCGTGAATGGAGTTTTCATGTTCCTATATTCAAATCCTTTTCAAATTATTTAGTAGAGTTGAAAAGGATGTCCACATTTAATTTGAACATAGTAAAATTATATTTTACATCAATATTTTATTCATGGAAAGGTTGAAATCAAATAAAGCTTAGATTGGCTACTTCATCTATAAATTTTTTAGCTTCAAGTGCATCAATGTCCATCATGCAACCATCTAAGTATCCGATGTTTGAGTACTGGGATGCTGATCTCCGATTGGAGTTTACCGAAGTTTGACATCCTCCACCCCTAGATTGGATCAAGATCAATGTGGATGGATCTCTTATGGAATCTTATAGTGTAGGTGTTGGAGTTATTATTAGAGATCACAAGGAACATTTTCTTCAGGCATTTGGCAGTAGGTGAAACATTAGGATATAGCTAGTCTTGAGTTATAGGCAGTTTTATTAATAAGAGAGCATATGTAAAGTTGGATGCTACAATATAAGGGGGTAATAATTGAGGGAGACAATTCAAATGTGATTAAGTGGCTTCATAATTCTTTGAAGAAGGTGAAATGGCAGCAAGATGGAGATTGGAATAAAGAGCTTATCTTCCTTAATGATTTTAATAATGTTATCTTTCATCATATTTGAAGAAATTATAATAAAGTGGCCCATTGTTGTGCCACTTTAGCTTTAACTAGTAGCTTTGTTTTTGATTGTTTTCCTTAGATTGCATTCCTTCTTCTTTGTTTTATTTATTAAAGAGGGAGTGTGATAACTATCTTTAGTTATTTTTAGTTCTCTCATTTTCAATGCAATTTACAACTTTCAAAAAAAAAAAAAAAATAGTATAGCCATGTACCCACATGAGTTCAAACCTTTCAAAATCCACTCTAAGCTCATATTGGACCATCCCTAACAAAAACTATGGCTTAATGTTGCCAAATCTGGTCAAATTCTAGACTACATTAAATCCCATTCATCTCATAAATACCCTAAATTTTTACTCAAAAGGATTCTTATGGTTTTTATTCAAAAAGGTTCCTTAGAGTCTTAACTTCCACTCCCCTTACGTAGCCTATCCTTTGGTGATTTTTAGTAAGATTGGGTGAGCTCTAGCATGTTTATTTTAGCTAAACCCAAATTTTTTTATCTAGTGGATCTTCTACCATGTAACTTAATCAAGATTAAATCATGATGGTCATGCAAATTCAACCCAATCTAAGTCTCGTTAAATTCAATCTTCTCTGAGGTTAGAACTTAAACCAGATCATAGAATTCCTTGGTGTCACTCAAGTGTGAAGGGAACATTTAATCCAATAGGATTTGATCATTTAATTGAACGTTCATCCTCGAATGAAGCTCTAGGACTTAATTTCATGTAATTTGGCAAATAATTATTCCCAAATCAAGCTAATCTTTTCTTACATGTTTTATTGGCTGTGGTAGGTTGAAGAAAAAATTAAAGCCATATGTTTTAATAGTTGGCGCTCATTTTGTAAAATTGGGTTATGTGCTTTTATCCCACATTCTGAGTACTTAAAGTAGAACTATTAAATATCAGAACAAATGGTTATTAGGTAAAGTGCATGATCTACTATCTCACCAATGATTGTTTTCCTAATCAAATGGCAACATGTGTTCAAGAGTACACAGTCAGCCACTCACTACGTAATTCTATAAATAAATTCCAAGGAAATCATATAGACTTGTAAAAATTCATAACTTCTTATAGACCTGTCAAAATTAAGTGATCTTAAGCTCTATGGATTTTTCTTGAGGAGTATTTTAAAAGCCCCATGGCTTAAAATCTAAATCTTTATAATATTTAGAGTAATTTCAAGGATATTCTATGGGATATTCTAGAGATTATATACATATAACTCATCTTGACCTCAAATTTGGGGAGATTAATATTGGATATATATGTGACATGTCCAAAATTATTTCACTCTTTTTAAAATCTTTAAGGGCTTTAATTAGAAAATTTAAAAATGGGTAAAAAATGGAACCATAAAGTTAAATTGATATAAACAAAAATCTATAACACATCACTACAGGAAAACTGTCTGTTACCGTCGAAATTTTCGGCGGATGGTATCCGCCAGAAACTAGCGACACAATTACTGACGGATTTCTCGTCGGTAATTGTGCAACGGCATTTCTGGCGGATTATCCGTCGCTGACTTACCGGCGGATAATACGACGCAATTGCGTCGGAAAAGTTTTATTTTTCGACGCAATATCTGCCGGACATTACCGGCGGTCTTACCGGTGTATTGTCCACCGGCATACTTAAAGTCGAGGAACTATAACCGGTGGATGTTCTGTCGGTAATAGTTCCGATGGAGAATCTGCCGGAAAATCCGCCGGTAAAGGCCCAATTTCGAGCCATCCCGCGCCTGGTTCCTCATTTTCGTCTCGTTCGGCTTTTGTGTTCGATTCCACTCCGACGATGTACTCCGCTCCGACGACGTATTCCGTTCCTTCGACGCCGGTAGACTGGCGGACTCTCCTTCTCCGGCGATGCTCCGATGACACTCCGATGACATTCCTTCGCCGCTAGGTTTCGCTCCTTCGACGACGTTCCTTCAGAATTCCTTCGACGATATTCCTTGGTGTGGAGGTAACACTCTCTTTTCTTCAGTCATGGATGTTCTTACTAGATTTTATTCTTGTGTGATATTATTAGTAGAATTCAAATTGGATTGTTGAAGTGGAGGAATGCATTGGGCTTGTTGTGTGATAGAAAAGTCCCCCTCAAGCTTAGGGGCTGTTTGGTAGAACCTAGGATTTCATTTAAGTAGGATTTTGAAAATTCTCTAAATCCGGATTTGCCAAATAATTTACCAAATCCTAAAGGGGTTAAATCCTAAAAACTATTTGGGGAGTTTACTTAAGTGGGTCTAGGGTAAGGAGAGGGATTTGGCCAACCAAACCAACCCATGCAGTATGGTGTAGAATATTGGCCAGTAGAAAATCCGAATTTACAACGTAGCATTCGTAGGAATGTGTAAGAGCAGGGAGATGGACTATCATGGTCAGTGGAATTTCAAAAATCTAGTATTTAGAGCGAATCGGGGGAATTTTTCATCTCGAGAGGATTTCGTTTGCCGTGAGAATTGGATTTGCATTTTAGGCCGTTTGGATGGATTTCGCCCAAATCCGATCCAGCCAAAATCCGCATACCAAACAGCCCTTAAGGGGAAATTCTATAAGATGGTGGTTGGATTTACAATGCTTTATGGTGTAGAATATTGGCCATTAGAAGAGAAGCATAATATTAGGTTAAGTGTTGTAGAGATAATGATGCTCAGGTTGATGAGTACGTGGTTTGGTCACTTAATTAAAATGATTGTCTTCTGAGCAGGCTAAGAGTCTTTGTATATTTCTTCAATAAATTTAATATATCCATATTATATGTAGGTTATATTATGGATATCAGAACTCAAAGAAGTTGGATGTATAATCGATTGGCGCAAGGAAGAAAGACATTAACCGATGAGTTCATCAAAGGGGTGAATATTTTAATTATATATTGTGTATTATATATTTTATTTACATAAGTTAACAAAAATATATATTCTTTATTGTATGTTTTTAAATACAGAAAGATTTTTGTTGGCTGCCACAACATAATGATAGAATTAGAAAGAATTTTGAGAAGCGTGGCTCGAATCGCATGCAAGACATGTTTACAGATCTCAGAAAGTCAGGCCAGTGACCACTTTGGATGGCTGAGAGTGTATGGGCAGAGTTGAGCGCTGCTTGGAGTAGCCTAGACTATAGTAGGAAGAGGGATCAAAACAGACAGAACAGAGCTTCTGATGTTGGGGGCTTGGACAGTTCCCTTCATACTGGGGGTTCTGTTCCACATACTGAGCATAGAAGACGTATGGTAAGAAATTTTAAAATCTTTTAATAATTTTATTTAATAAGATTACTAATATATGTATGTTACAGAAAGCGGTGTTAGGTAGAGAACCTACTCCTGTTGAATTACATAGTCATACCCACAAGCGACAGGAGGACCAGCGATGGGTTGACGAGCGTGCGAGGAAAGCTTTTGTAAGTATATAAGTTCAATTTTTGTAATGTTTTCTAAAAATTGCTTAATTCTTTATTCACTTTCATAGGAGGAGTATACACGGATTCGAGAGAGCCAGACTGCAGCAGGTGAAGGTTCTTCTGGCGGATCAACTGAGTATTCTGACTACCGCACTTGGTCGCAAGCGGTAGGAGGAATGCAGCACGGCAGAGTGTACGAATTTGGCTCGCAGGCTTATGCATATGAAGGGCAGGCATCTAGTGGCTCCAGTTTTTCATCTAGTACCCAGGAGTCTTTATATACCCAGCATATAACTGCCCTCACAGCTGCGCTAGAACAGGTATAGAAAGCCCAAACTGATTGGCAGATGCAAATGCAGCAGCAGATGGAGATACAGCGACAGATGTAAATCCAATAAACTCAAATGTTAGAAGAAATGCAAAGGATGAGGGAGCAGATGAGCAGTGGGAAGAGTACAGCAGCTGAGGAGGAAATGGATTCAGACTAGATGTTTTTTATTCATTTTACTGATGTGGACATTTATATTTGTGTTTTGGACATGTTTTGTAATATCATTGTGGATATTTGAATCTGTTGAGTATGTGTTTTGAACATTATTACATTGTTTATATAGTGTATTGTCTATTGTGTTATGGATATCATTGTGTATATCTATTCTGTATATGTTTTGTTTGCAGGTTGTAGAAATCCAATTTTAGAGGGAAGAAGTTTTTTTTTTGTCAATGTTACAGGTTTCCGGCAGATTATCCGCCGAAAATGGTGCCGGTAATACGATATATCGAACGTTCCGGCGGATTATGCACCGAAAATTTCTGGCGCTTAGTCCGCCGGAAAGTCCACCGATAATAGTAACGTCGGTTTGTTGCGGCGTATAATCCGTCGGTATTACCGACGGATATTTCCGCCTGCAATACCAGCGGATCATACGTCCGAAACAAATAACCTAATAACGTCATTTTTTTTATTTTTTCATCAAAAATGCACCGGAAAATCCACTGGAAATATTACCGACGGATTAAGTCCGTCGGTAATATATTTTCAACGCGCGTATTACCGTCGGACGGATTTCCGTCGAAAATTTGCCGAAAACTGTATATTTCTGGCAGATTTTCATTTTTACCGATGCATTTTGTCCGCCGGTAATAATGAGTTTTCCTGTAGTGCATTAGGTTTTGATTGTTTGTGGTTTTTTAATTTATTTTATTAGGGTTTGAATGCCACTTATTTCAACCCAATCCATGTTCTCTATAGCCTAAACTTTAATTTTCAAGTGCGTAGAGTCATTTACCTTTGTGATTGATTTCAATCCTTCGAGTGACTTTGATAGCTTTAGATTTCTTGGGCTTGAAATTTAGGTTCTAATTAACCAATGTTTTAAATTTCAAGAGATTTGGATTTCATATTTTCTATTAATTAGTGAACCCTAGTTCGCACTACATAATTGACTTAGGAATTTCATTACTACCTATTGATGTAACCGCGTAGGCCCACTATGGTTTTCTCCTAAAAAAAGGGGCTTTCATTAAATGATTAATAATTTAAAATAAATTAGGAAATTACAAAGTAAATTTTAATAAATCACAAATTCAATATACTTTCAAGTAAAAATAAAAACAAATTAGAAACTTTAACCATTAAAAATAATTTAAATTTAAAAAACATTAAATAAATAATTAAAATAATTAAAAGTATAAATGAAATCCTAACTTATCTTAAGCACTAGTAATCTTCTTCAGAGATCATTCATGACATCTGGTAATGATTTCAAGAGATTTGAAATTAATTTGGATAAAAAATCAATATAACCTAATTACTTGAACTTTTAATTCAAGTAATTGGATAGATTTTGTAAAACTCATAAGTAAATAAAAATATAATAAACTAAATTTCGTTCATGTTCAATTTAAATCTAGAGTTTATTAAAAATTAGAAAACATGAAAAACACAAGTAAAAAAGTCAATGTTAGGTCAAGTGAATTAATAAAGGGAACTAAATAATAAAAAATCTATTAAATTTGAAAAAAATTCAAAAATAAATAAACAAAATGAATCAAGATTAGAGAACAAATAGTAAAATTAAAATTGAATTTAAATTTATAAACTTAAGATCGAACATAAATTAACTAAACAAAATAAAATTGAATAAATTAAATAAAAATGATAAATAAATCAAAGGACTCTATGCACTTGATTTAATCCCTTCTAGGGAATCAAAAGCACTACAATTATGTGCCTATAATCTTTAAATTGATAGCTTGAAGCTCTTAAAATGATCAAATTATAAGATTTTTTAAAACCTAAGTCATTCAACCATCTAAATAAAATAAAAGACTCTATACATTGGATTTGATCCCTTAGGGGAGATCAAGGGAATTATAAATATAAGCCTAGGACTTACTGATTAATGACTCGTTATACTTGAGGGTTATTGAATACTATGTTCTTTAAAACTTAAAAGAAAAAAATTCAACACGTTAATTTATTCTTTAAATAAAAGTTCAAATTTAAAAAACACTAAAATTTAATTTAAAATAAACCCCATTAGATTTGAAATAAATTAAAAATAAAATGATAGGTAACATTAATAATAAATAACCTATGACCTGTCCAAACCACAAAGCTTATTACTCATACTTTAGATGGTTTGATAGGGATACTAATTCTAACTTAGGCTAGTATGGTGGTGTGGTTTATATTGTAGTGTAGATACCTTGCATGGAGGGTGTCGTATATTTGTTTACTCTTTTAGGCTGCATTAGATTCATTAAGTTCTATACACCTGCATTGCACTTTTATATTATATCTATTCATTACTCTTTTACTTTCCTATAGGAAGTAGAATGTACCTATGACCTAATGAGTAAATATAAATATAATGTTCTAAATTTTTGTATAGCTAGAATGATTTGTATAGTGTCAATAGTTGTAAAGATTAATGATGGTTTCTTAAATTAATAGAAGTTCCAAAAGCAAATGATTCTTTTTTCCTTTGAAGATCGTTATCATTTGGAATCTTAAAGAATGTCCAGGAGCCTGAGGTTAAAGACTAAAGTAATCAATAATATTTAAATCTACATTATAAAGGAGTAGAAATTCAAGCCTATTGTACATTTTATAGGAGTAGAAATTCAACGCCATTGTGGTGGAGCATGGCCACCATAACTTTTTAGCAGACCGTAGTTAATAGTGTACATTAAAAAATAAAATGAATAAATGTATTATTTATACACTACTTTTTCATATCCTACTTCATATCACATGCATTACATTCATATGGGTGATATATTTACATTAGATGGTAGCTTTTTGATATGTTTTTTTTTGTGTTCAAGTTCTGGACTTTTGTAGGAACATGTGCACTAGTTCTAGGATGATATAGTAGTGGTACCATATACACAACAACTTTTACCATGACATGCATACATATATGCATTTTAAATTCCTGCAATATGTACTAGCCCGAAACATTGGCCAACAACAAGGAATGAGGAGCTTAAGAGTTTGGGCTTCTATAATTTTCTTATACATTTGGGTTGTAATGATGCCAAATTTTTTAGAAAATTTTGGACTTAAAAATTTTTAGAAGTTTAAACTTAACTAAAACTAAAAATTTAGAGTTTACGTTTTCTTTGAATCAAGGTTGCACTAGATAGGTGTGTTTACAGCTTAAAGAATCATTTTTAAAGTTTTCTAAACTTGAAATCATTGATTCGTTAGATTTAGAGACATCCTATCTTACATTTTGAAGGCTATTGATTATTTTTAGAATGTTGGCTAGCAATCCACTCCAAGAAGACATAAGTCTATATTATATACTCATCTCTTAAAATTTCATTCTTTGGAGGGTTATCTTACTCTTAAATAAATTCAAAATTTCAATCTAAATCTAAATCATTTCCTAAGATTTTTTTTAACAAAAATCTTTGATCAAATCTTTATAAATTTTAAAAGTATATTCCCCCCTTTTATCCAGAGGTTTATCAAGACTTATCTTGGAAAGTAATTAAATATAGAGGCTAACATTTATAGCGAGGCTAAAACCCCATAAAAAATAAACTTTGTCTTAGTTTCTTTTTATGGTAGGAGAAAAAATTGTCAACATAGACTAGAATTATGCACTGGTTTACTCATTCATATTTAAAATGATTGGTGAATGTTCCTTTTATCTTTTGTTATGAGTTGAACATTTTATATGATGAGTTTGAATATGAAAGTAAATGGTTTCTCTTAATTAATAATCAAGCACTGGTTTGTATTTCAGGGAAATAGATGTAATATTATGTGAATTGGATTAAAAAAAACATAAAGTGAATCATGTTGCATATTTAACATTTTATTTGTCTATATGATATTTCTCATGACTTTACTTGAGAATACTTATCTCTTCATCGTTAGTGGAGACTATACTTGTTATCATTGTAAGGATTTGATTAAAGATTTGAGTTTTAAAAGTCAAAAATCTAGTTTAAACTCATTTTTCTAGTCCAAAGTCTTTTGCACTAGTCTAAATATAAATATCTGCAATTTTAAATTCTAGTTTGAACTCATTTCCCCAGGTCTAAAGTCTTTAGATTTGATGGTGGTCTAAATTAAAATCTAAATTGTCCCTAGTCTCAAGTCCTTGGACTGGGTCCTGGTTTAAATTTTGATCAAAATCCATGTCTGAATCATTTCCCTATTTGGATATTCTACTAACCAATTTAAATATAAACTTACTTAAATTCAAAACTAAATTATAGTTTCATTTCATTTCAAACTTGTGTTGGGGATTAAGTAAATTGAGCTTAATATTATATTCAGGGATCTAAATATCCTACTTTAAACCTACAAATATAGAAATTGATTTAGAATTCTTGTCAAATATGAAAATGTCATGAAAGCTGATTTTCTCATTCACTAATTATATCAGCATCAATATCAATTAAGCCCTATTTTATGAGGGTTCACTAATTAATTTCAATTCTAGATTTGATAACATCTTGTTCGCCTTCTTTTTACCATATTCTAAAGTGGTAAAAAATGAAGTTCCTACTACTACTATTAAGTTCATTGTTGAGGGTGGGTCTAAAGTGGTTCCTACCATTACTAAATCTTCTTTATTCTATAGCACCACCTTTCCATAGATTAGTGCTAGCCATAAGTTAAAGGCTACTATAAATTATGAATTCCATGTCTTTAGCCAATTTAAACTTTGTTCTTCATCTACGATTAATTAAATGAACAAATTGTAAAGAAGAAACAAGAACCATCATCATAAGAAAAGGGTTGAGAAGGCAAAATTGTTAGATCAGGAGAGTCTGTTAAATATTGTAGCTAAGGAAAAAATAAAGAAACTACTTAAAGTCCTTATTGATGTTGAAAATATTGATCCTAAAATCCTTATGAATTCCCCACATTTGGGTGGAATCCACTTCCATTCCTTAACATCTATTGCTAGAGAAGAGAATGCTCTTCATATAGCAAAATCTCGTCCTTTGGCAATTTATAAAACTCCTATCCTACCTTCCTTATCTAAAGGGAAGAGAGAATTTAAATCATTAATAAATGGACTAATTTGTTACAATGCAAGTAGTTTCTGGGAAGTGAAAGTTTAAATTCTTAAAGCCTGGTAAAGATGTGATCTCTATCTAGGTTCAGCCTTCTCCTCGTTGAAAGAAAATGATCTCTTTTCTTCTAAATGGAGAGTGCAGTTTCAAGATTTGTAACTTGTGTTAGAAGAGAACCAAAAAATTTCTCTACTTCTAAAAATAATTATATACTTACCTAATATGTGGTTAAAATTATTAAAATACTACTAAATCTTTGGTTATAATGCTTCAGATTGAATGATATACAACCCAATCACTCCATCTGCTCCCTATGGTTCAACAAATAAATATCTTATAATCTCTCATCCCTTGTTGGTTTGAAAATTTCAAGGAATTGATTGTCACAACTTTGACATTAGAAAATCTTTGTCCTGCTCTAGTATATGGGGGAAAACATCTATGAAAAATAAGTCCTATTGTCTGAAAGGAAGAAGGATTGGCAACCTAAGATGGTAGTCACTTTTGCATAGGTCAACATTAAAGAATGTGAAGCAAAGGAAAAGAGAGAAAAAGGCAAAGCTCTAATACAGACCATACATGTTAAAGGTAAAGATCTAACACAGGTTGACTCACAATACGTGACAGAAAGATCAATAGAAGAGATGATGAACTACCTCATGTTCAGTATAAAGAAACTTATTAAAGAAAAAGCATTAAAAAGGTTATTAAGGAATTTCATAATTAAGAGATGTCTTAACATATTCTTATGGTCAACACTTGGTCAGAAAGAGGTAATGGTAAATTGAATCCTATAGAAACTTATTTAAGAGGGGATGATACACCAGATCTGACTAAAAAATTGATTGATTAGTTAAATTAGAAAAAAAAGTAGTTTGCTAGAATGGAAAAGAAAGTGGAAGAGTTGATGGTCTCCATGATAGTTTTATAAAGTAAAAAAACTCCTTCGTCTATAGCATAGATAGAATTAGTGCTGAGAGAGTTTGTTTAATACTATACTCAATAGAAGGAAGCAATGAGGAAAAATGAAACTAAAGTTATAAATCAGAAAAAGTGCTAGTATAATAAATATATAAAAAGAAATTGGTAGAGGAGAAAATAGAAGAGGCTTGGGCACAATCTTAAGGCACTTCATATGTTCTAAAGGGTAGAACCTACCTAAAAGAACACGACTTGGTTCCTTATCTTTTAGGATTTGCTCCACCACTATTCAGAAACTTTGATGGTATAGGAAACCCTAAACACTGATCACACATTAGAGCCGGCTGTTGTAATGTAGGAGGCAACGATGCACTCTTAGCCAAGTAGTTTTTAAGCAATTTATTAGGGGTAGCTTTTGATTAGTACATAAAGTTACCAAATGGGTTGATATGTACCCTTACTAAACAAAAATAGTTATTTATAAAAAGGTTTGCTAGGCAAGTGATTAAAAAATAGAAACCTGGTAAAAATTTGGTAGACTACATTCTAAGATAGACTACATAAATTTGACTGTAAGCATGTCACATTTAGAGTTTCTTTGGAATTCTAAATTAAGCTTTGAACAGTTCAAATATTCCTTGGACCATTGATTTGGGCTCATTTGAGCATTGATCTCATTGGTTTTTGTGTCGTTAGGTTCATCTTTTTGAGACGTTCAGCTCAACTATAAGTTTGTTGAAATCAGAATTTAGATGGTTCAAGATTTAATTTTATAAGCTTTCAATTCAATTTTCTCTCGAGATTCATGCCCGATCAAGATAAATTTTTGATGATATATCAAGAATTTGTTTGAATTATTTTAATTCATTAGATTAAGGGTTAAAAGTTAACTTTTTGAAATAAATTGAATTCTAGAAATTTACTATTTTTATTAAATATTTGACCCTAAGATGAGAAATTAGACTCTAAGTTAGCTGTAATTGGATTTTCCTATATTAAGTTATGATTTTTAGAAGTTTTAATCTAATGTTGAGTTACGGTTGACCAAAAACTTTAGTTTTTGAGTTTAACTTAATTTTGAAGGTTTGATATTTTTAGAAAATATTATATCTTAATTGGAGTTGAATGGCTTTGAGTTTATTCAATTTGGGATTGTTTAAAATAAATTATGCTTTTTCAAAGTTTGGATAATTAAATAATTTTTAAGATTGTTATTTAGAGAGGTTTTAGGAAATTTGATCCAAACCAATCCCAAACCACTTGAAATCACCCCTGAAGGATAGAAATGACCTAAGGGATTAATTCCAAGTGATTAAAGTTTTTTTAAAATTTTTAAATATTTTTAATAAATTAAATTTATTAAAAAGTAGTTTTCATCAAAAAATAAATTATTCTTATATTAAAGGTGTGATTAAAGGGCTTTTAATTTTCATAGATAGAGGGTTGAATTATGATCAAATTCATAACCGATATGAATTTTTTGGATTTTATATGAATTAATACTGATTTAATTAATTCTATAAGTCAGTTCTAGGGGCTGAATTTGGGTTCCTTAGGTGGTGGACCATATGGGCTCTATTTTTAGTGAAACTTGGGCTATGCGTTCACTGACCTCATGGCCTAAGCCCACTAAATTTTGGCCCAAATTGGATCCTTTAAGGTGATCAACTAAATCACCTAAGGGAATCCTAGGGTTACCTTGGAAAAATGAAATTCCACTATCTAAGGCACAAGGATGAAACCAGTAGCCACCTTCTCCCTATCCTAAGCACAATCAACACAAAAATAATCAAAACCTAAATATCATTGGCTAGATCACTAGGTTAATTTGAACTTAGGGGTCAATCGATGACCCCTAAGTATAAATTTAACCAAATTTGCCCTTAATATATTCAAGTCAATTGGAGAAATTTTGGGCATGTCAGAGACATGGCCAAGATTAATCTCCAAAAGCTTAAAGCCATGGTTAGAACAATTAAAGCTAAAATAACAAAAATAACCCTAGAACTATTAGTAGAATTAAAATAATTACATGCAGGTTCATGGCTTGAGACCATAGGGCTTCGATAGTTCTCCTCAAGATCTTTCCAATGATACTAGGATAGCCTAATTTAGTAAAGTATTTGAGGAGATATTAAATTTAAAAATTCTTGTGATTTTTGGATTTAGTAAACATGAATTAGCACGGTTAGCTTATGCTTTTCCATGAAGCATCATCCGACTGGCGGAGCAATGATTATCAGCTGACTATGTAAACACATGATTAAATATATTTTTTGGTTCATAGATCTAACAACTATGATCGAACTGGTTCTATAACCATAAGATGTAATCTAAACCATTGATTAAAATCAATGACTAATCCAAAGACATAGGCTTTCTTTGGCATGATTCGAGAGATCCTACTGGCGAATCTCCACCAAACTTCACAAGGAGGTCAGGACACTAAAAGCCTTCAATCCAACAATTGAAATCTATTAAATTAAAGACTTTCTTCATACTTAGTCGGACTAGCAATCTAGGGAGCTCGGGATAAGGTTTTTCACTAAGAAAAGGCCTCAATGAATGAGCTTCTCTATCAGGAAGCTTCATGGGATGAAGGAGATTCAAACCTCAGGATCGGTGGATCACGAGAGGTATGAGTTTGAGAGGAGGACAGAGTGTCTTCACTGGAGCTAACTCAGGATACTAGTTGGAGAAAGCTGGAGAGTAGGGGAAAGAAAGGGGAATAGTCAGAGATCTCTAGGAAGGATTTTGAAAGGCTTTGATGTGAATGGAAGTGAATGGATCAAGCTGACCTATTCAAGCTATGCATGAGACTTTAGACTGCTAGGGTTGGATGAGCAAATCATTGCATGCCCGCTATGTGGGAGGGGACATCTCGCTAAGGACTTATGAGCTTCAGCCAAGCAAACCAAGAGCCTGGAAGGCTTTATTGGAGGCTCGAGAGTGGGGACCATCAGAGCTTCAATTGGCTTACTTTTACTATTATCGACCACTGGCTGAGTGAGGCCTCGATGGAAAGGGTGCTGGGGATACAATGAGCTTAGTGGTGTGCTCAATTAGGCTAGGTAGAGCCCAATTCAACAGGTAGGTTCAAGTTGACCCAAACTTTTATGGTTTAGCTTGACTTGAGCGTAACCAAGGTGAAGCTAGGGGATAAGATTGATAGGGGAGATGTATTGCGTCAAGAACTATTCAATGTAATAGGTAATTGAGTTTGATTTGATTTGTGGAGAGAATAAGCTCAGGTCAAAGTGGTTTCGACCACTTTTGGTTAACATAAATCTTGACCCAAGTCAACCCAAATGCTGGACTAACTAGGGTAGGTATTTTGGAACTAGGGCCACCTAATGGGAGAATTAGGTTGGTCTATACAGAGAAATAGCTCAAGTTAAAGTGGTTTTGACCACTAGCCTAGTGTTGAATTAGGTCAACCCAAGGGCTAGGTTGACCAGGCTAGGCGCAATGGGCAATAGGGGACCCAATGAAATCATTGGCTTGATTTGATTTAGCTTAGTTTGAGATTTGGCTAATAAGAGACCCCCTTTTGACACTTGGGTCATGCAAAATGGCTTACCCAAGTGAGCCCAAAGTCTTTGGATCTTATGGAGAATTCCCTAGAGATAAACGGGTCATATGTTAAAATAAGCTTAGTAAGGTCTTGGTCAAAGGATTTGAAGTGAATCAAAGTGTATAAGAGGTTCAATCAAACTTGGTTGATTTGGTAAACCAAGTTGACCTAGGGTCAAGAGTTAGGTCCATTGAGATTAAATTAATTATATGAACTCAGTGGCAGTGGCTTCAAGCTAAGAGGGGTTCATTTGGTTCGAAATGGACATTTCAATCCTTAAAGGGCATTCTAGTCCACCATGGTTGACTTGGTCAACTAGGTCAAATCAAAAGTTATGTTTGAGACCAATAAGCTCCTAAGAATGCTTATGATACATTGGGAGAGGTGCTAGGGCCTGATATGGTTAGGCTATGTTGAAATTTTGGGAAAATACTAAAAATCCCCTTAAAGGTCATTTTAGTAATTTTGAATCCCTAATAGGTCAAACTAAATCCAAAAGAATGTAGTTTACTAGTTAGCATGTCATGATAGAGGTTATGAGCATAGTTAGAGGTTTTGGGAAGGGTCCCAATGTCCAATTTAACTAAAATGATAAATCTAGTGGCGTAGGCAATAAATATTTGAAATTTTATAGCCTTTAAAAAAAGATTTAGTTTTTTGGGTTGAGACCACATAATGAGCTCAAACTTGGAGGATTGACCCTAGAGATAAGTCTAATAAATATGCATATGATAGATCATAAATCATAGGCCATTTGATTGGGTTTTGAAATGGTTGAAAATTACTAAAAAAATGGTTTGATGGCATAGGCCTTTAAACCTGGATTTTGACTTAGGATTTTGGATTTGAGCTAGATTTCAGGTTTGGTTGATTGAATTTGAATTGTTCATATCAATCACAATCATATAGATGATTGAAATTCATTAAACTTGATTAAAGCCTAATTTAAAGGTTGATTAAGGGTTGAATTGAGGATTGATTGGGGGTTGAATTGCAGATTGATTGAGATCTCTATGATTGACAAGTGGATAATTCTGATCTATTGGATCAACAAACAAGGGATTGGAAAGATCCTGATGACCTCATACAAGAATGTGGTCAAATGGACCCCCGATATATGTAGTAGAATAAAGTTCTACCGCACATATTAGCATTAACCAAATAAAGAGTTGAAACATAACTTTTTGATTCAAAGAGAAGATGAGATCTAAGTCTTAGAGGATCAAAATTTAGTTGAACTAGAGTAGTGCCACTAAAGTCATCTTCTACTACTAGTGAATATAATCATAAGGGAATGAGGTACCCCTCTTTAAGGAAAAGAGAGTTGGATGATCATATGGTGGGATCAAGCATGCTCACCATAGTGATCAAGATTGAATGATCATGTGGTGGGGTTAAAATATGCCCAGCATAGAGGAACAAGGGTTGAAGATTATGTGGTGGGGTTAAATTATGCCCACCATAGAGGATCAAGGATGGATGATCATGTGGTAGGGTCAAAATATTCCCACCATAGAGGATCTAGATGAGATGATTATATGGTGTGCTAAAAATATGCCCACTATGGAGGACTGAAGCTGGATGATCATGTGATGGGGTCAAAATATGCCCACCATAGAGGATCAAAGATGTATGATCTTGTGGTTGGATTAAAATAAGCCCACCACAGAGGATAGAAGATGGATGATCATTTGGTGGGGTCAAAATATACCCATCACAGAGGAGCGAGATTGGATGATCATGTGGTGGGGTCAAAATATGCCCACCATAGAGGATCGAGCATAGATGATCCTATGGTGGGGTTAATATATGCATTGCACAAAGGATCGAGACAGGGTAAAACTATGCCTATAATAGAGGATCGAGACTAGATGATCATATGGTGGGGGTCAAAATATGCCCATCACGGAGGATCAAAGCTGGATGATCATGTGGTGGGGTCAAAATATGCCCACCACAGAGGATCAAGGCAGGATTGAAGTAGGATGGTGCCATATACGGCATACTCTAACACTAGTGGATCTAATCCTAAGGGAAGGAAGGATCTAACCTTATGGAAAAGAAGAAAAGGATTGATTTATTTTTTTATCATGACTTTTTTCAACATTCAAGTAAAGACGAAATAACTTAATTAAAAAATCAAAAGCATTTTATTGATTGAAAATTTTAGCTACATCAAGCATAATATTCTTGAGGAAATGCCATTAATTGTTTTGTTAAAACCCAACATAGGGGTTTACGTATTAATAATAAAAAAGGCTACAAGTCCTTAAAGGGATTGGTAGCTTGCTATTGCTGAGAAGATCTACAAAAGAAAAAGAAAAGAAAACCTGAGAGCTAATGATCCCCAGTAAGCATGATACAAGAAAGCCTAATAACATTTTAACAAACCAACCTAAATGGGAGAAATAGATAAAAATTAGCACAGCCTTTCCAGCCAAAAGAGGTCCCTGTACAAAACTAAAACGAGTCTCCAAAAACCTATAAAGAAGGCCTGCAGGAGCACTAAAAAAACCAATTAACAAAAACCAAATAAAATTAATGTAAGAGGGAATAGTACTGCACAAAAAATTCAATCTGTTGATTAAAATAGGTCTTTGGTGATTAACAATATAAGAAGCTAAGATGAAACAGAACAAAAAAACCACCACTAAAAGAAGACTATTAGTGGTCTTAGCACCAGAGTTACAAAAATGCTTCAAAATAATTCCATCTCCAATAGTCGGATAGTAATGCCCAACATAAGAAAAGTTAAATAAAAGGGGAAGATGGAAGAAAATAGAGTAAACAAATTGACCTATCCAATTCAACGTGCAATTGACACTGGAAAACCCAACAACCAACCAACAAGAAGCCAACCCTTTCAAAAAGCAAAACCACTTATTCAACTGAGCAAGGTTATCTATCCATAAAGCACATCAACTAGATAATGAAAGGAAAATGGGCCACCACAAAACAACTGAGGGAACACACCATTGCACGTAAGAAAACACAGCAACCCATCAAAGATCACTTCCACACCACAAAGAAAATGAGAGCAAAATTCCCACTATGAAACCACTCGAACCGACGGGCTAATAGAGCTTAGAAAGAGATAACCATAGCAAAAATCAAATTGAAAACCCTTTTGCTGCTCAATCCAACACCTAGAAACCATAAGCCACGAGAGGATGTTCAACTCAGGACTACAGGAATATAAATACAAGGAGTAAAGGCACCCAATAGCCAAGCTACTAACATAAAAATTCAGAACAAAAGCACCAAACCACAATGAGGGAGAAATCGCATGCCACAAATACCACCATCAAACCCCCCAAACAATCCACTCAGCCAAAATAACCCCCATCTCTGCAACATAAAAAATAAATAAGAACCCCCAGAAGTAGCAAAGGCTAATCTGATTCAGTCAAAATACCCAATAAAAGGACAAGCTAAACACATCAGCAGGACTAAATTGGTGAAGCAGAAAGGGTCCCCAACAGATCTCCCAAGGATGACAATAGACATACCGCTCAGACGATGCCAATACACACTACACCTCTAGGTAGAAGGAGAGCATCACAAGGGGAAATCGTTAGCATACACAAGGGTACAATCACAGCTCAAGGCAGTCACCACATCATACATAAAAATTATATATTGCATGCAAGAACAGCTCCTAAAGGACCACAGAGGCAGAAAAAATAAAAAAAAAAACCCAGACCCAAAGCCAGCAAACAACGTAGTTGGAAAAATAAAACCCACCACCACCACAAGGGTAACAACCAAACTAGAACAAAACTGATCAAAGGAAAGACAAAAGTAAACTCTAAATATGGATACACGGCTGCCCCATTTTATCCAACCTAACCATGCCTTTATGTAATGATGATAAGTTGACATTAGAAAAATCAGCAAGGAATCCAACGTGCAACCAAAATTAGCTAACCAGTCAGGGAAAACATTTCCTTCCTTACGCACGTGAGAAATAGTAAAGTTAACAAAGATCAACAACTGATTGATTTCTCTAATAATATTGAAAAGATCAGGATTGTAAATTTTATTCGACTGATTCATAAGGAAATGAATAATAGAAGTGGCATCCACTTCAATCCAAATATTCATAATACCAAGAGATAAAAATAATTTTAGGCCGTTAAAATAACATAGAGTTTAGCACGAACCACCGAGCAATTCTCCAATGGACTAACAAAAGCCATAATCATATTACCCTTATCATCCATGATAATACCACCACATCCAAAAACATTCATTTTAACAGAACCATGCACGTTAAGCTTGAAAGAATTATGTGGAGGTTTAATCCAGTATACCAATTTAGGATCCTCCAAAAAGCAACTAGTCTGCAAAGTAATACCAAAATAATGGGCAGCAAAAGTATAATTCTTGAAATTCTTCGAGGTCAGAAGCTTTGCATTAAAAACTTTAAATACTTTTCCCTTTATATTCTGAATAATATGATAGGCATCCATGCCAGTGTTATTAAACATAGAATTATTTCAAGCAATCCACAATTACCACAAAATTAAAGTAAGAATGACATTTCTGATATGCCCTTTAGAATTGATGAACCAAGAGTCAAGCAGTGTTAATAGACATATTAACAATTAAAATATTTAGATTAAAAATGTCTTCAAAGTAACACCATATTTTAATAGCAATCAGACTAGAGATGAATACATGGTGTATACTTTCGACATGATAGCAACATTGGCATTTAGAAGTAATAATAAAGCCTTTTTTCCTCAAATTGTCTTGAGAAGGGATATAATTATGGAAACTTTTCCACATAAAAATAGAAATGGTCTTAGGGATATTTTTGTGCCAAATCCTAGCAAACACCTTCTTAACACATTTTATATCCCTAAACATGTGCCAAGCATCAATTAAATTAAACATACCATTGTGGGACTGATCACATAATAACAAATCATCAGAATCAATGAAATAGGTAGATTAAGAATTTTGAAAATAACATTCCCAGAAATTACCAGAAAGATTATCATCTAGTTTAGTATAGTCCCAAGTGTTATCAGTAATAAAAGATTCTACTTTAGTATAGGTAGTGAACACAATATTGAAAATAGAATAAATTAATATACCTCCAATCCAGTAGTCTTACCAAAAAAAAATGTTTGCTCTACAAATCCCCCAGTTAACATGGGGTTCAACACTCCACTTAATGTTGCAAAGTCTTTTGCACACTCTGGAATCACCAGATTTGTAATTACAAATAGAAGGATGCTTACCAACACAATACTTATTCATAAAGTTGGACTAAAGAGAGAGTTTAGAATGAAATTGAACCACAGTTTAAAAGAAAAAGCATGAGATAAGACAAACAAATTTTTACTACCTAAACCCCCTTCATCAAGAACCCCACAACAATTGGTCCAAGAAGACCAAATAACTTTAGAGTTTTCATTAGAGCCACACCATAAGAACTTATTGATTAATTTCTCAATCCTATTACACACAGTAAATGTAGGTTGCAAAGTTTGAAATGATTAAATCAACAAAGAACATAAGACACTTTTATTAAGGGTTAATCTTCCCCTAAAACTAACAAAATTTGAATCCCAAGAGAGTAGCCTCTTCTACATGGCATTAATGAGATCATCAAGCAGGAAAACATTCTTTCTCCCCTTATAGAGAGGCATACCTAAATACTTAACAAGAAGAGACCCTTGAAGAAGAATGTTATTCTGCATAATATTATTAGTGTGATTATGGGAAATCTTTTTAGAAATAATAAAGAAACCCTTTTTTTATTAGAAAAAAGACCACTACACGATTCAAAAATTTTTAAAAACCTCATGAGTTTATTGACCCTATTAATGGACGCATTAGAAAAAATGATAACATCATCAGCAAAACAAAGATGAGAAATAGGAAAGCCACCTATGGTTCTATAAAAATTGTTAGGAAAGTTTTCATAAAGGTTGATATGCCCTCTAGATAAATACTACATGGCAATAATGAAAAGGGCTTGAGAGATAGGATCACCTTGTCTCAACCCATTAGAGGACTTAAAGAAACCATGACTTTTATCATTGATAATTAAATAAATAATAATAATTTTCAATATAATGTTTAATCAGGTTAACAAAAATAGAGTTGAAGCCAAATGAATACAATATGTGATAAAGATAATCATAGCTAATATTGTCATAAGCTTTGGCAATATCCAATTTGAAAATAATATTACCACCAGGCACCCTCACATCCAAGTTATTCAAAATCACTCGAGCTAACAAAATGTTATCCGAAATAGATCTCCCTTTATCAAAGCCAGTTTGATTAGGAGCAATAATTTTTGGAAGCAAAAGTGCAATGTGATCATAATCAATTTAGGAATACTTTTACTAAAAAATGTACATAAACTGATCAGTCTAAAGTCATTCCAGGAAGAGGCCCCATTCTTCCTAAGAATAAGCACAATGGAGGAGGACGAAAAAACTTAGGCATTTCATTGCCAGCAAAAAAATCTAGGGTAGCATTAAAAACATCAGACTCACGATATCTTAAGTTTTTTTGGAAAAAATTAATCGTATAACCATTAGGACCAGCCACAGAGTAAAACTTAAATTCAAAAACTATTTTCTTAATTTCCTCCAATGTAGGGGGAGTAGTAAGAGCCAAATTATCTTCATGGTTAAAGATTCTAGGAATAAAACTAGTATTATCAATAGGAGCAAGAGTAAATTTATTATTAAACAAATTCATAAAAAAGAGCATCCCGGAGTTAGCAATCTCCCCAGCATCTTCAATATAAGAACCATCATCGTTAGCAATTTTATGAATCCAGTTCCTAGCTCTATTGCTTTTAAGCAAGGCATGAAAATACTTAGTGTTGTTATCCCCATCAATAAGGTGCTTAGAAGCCACTTTTTGCTTCCAAAAAGTTTCCTCTTTTTCCTACAAATTACACAAAGCACTTTTGGCATGATTAAGGGCATTAACATTATCATCAAAAGTATGGTCTTGCAATATCTGCTCCAAAGCGGTACTTTATCTTCAGCCATAATAATGTTAGTAAAAATATTTTTAGAAACATTCCGGTACCACCAAATAATTTTTTGCTTAAGTCTTTTCAATTTGAACCATAACCTATTCAAAATGAAAATAGCATTATCTGGGTAGGGGGGCAGTGCAATTTTCTTTAACCAAATTAATGAAAGAATGATCCAGCAACCACATGTTTTGGAATCTAAAGTTGTAAATGGATATGTCATTTCTTGGCTTAATCGTAATCAATAAAGGAGAGTGATTAGACAGGGTTCTAATTAGATGTTCAACATGAGTACAAGTAAAAGTATTAATCCAGTTATCATTAAACAAAACATGATCCAAACTTTGCCAAAGATTACCATGATTCCAAGTGAAATTGCTATCAAAATAACCATTGTCAATGAGGTTACAATCGAATATCATGCTATTAAAGTCCTCCATAAATTGGTAAATAGGGGTAGACCCCCCAAGTTTTACAATCAGGAGGAGATATTGTTGAAATCGCCACCCACCATCCAGGGAGAGTTAATGCTATTCTGAAATAGCACAAGTTTTCCCACAAAATTTTCCTATTACTACAAGACGAGGCCGCGTAAACAAAGGAAGTAAAACAATGAAGATGCATATACCCAATACGATAATGAAGCATTTGAATAAAATCACCCACAATATCAATAACCAAAAGGTCCTTCCAAATAACCCAAATCTTAGTAGAGATGTTAGCTACAACATGATTAAAACCCAAAAATCTTGCAGTACTATTCATTTTATCAATAAAAATAAATGGCTCAATAACAATCAACATGGAAATATAATGAATACAACACAAGTTCTTGGCTCTAACTCTAGTAGAAGGGCACCTAATGCCCCAAATATTCCAAATAATAAATTTAAATATTAGATTAGATGTGAAGATTTAGATCTAGTGGATCTGTGGGATTAAGGCACAACATTCTTATGTTTCTTATTCTTTTTAGATTGAGCAGGATGAAAATCACCTTCCTCCTCCCTAGTTTCTTTATAAATATTAGTTTGATTATCACAAGCATTCTTAGACACCAAATTTTGAGATACAGTTTAAGAATCCTTACAACTCTTTTCTATATTACCTTCCACAACATCCCCTCAAACAAATTCACCTTCTTCCAAATTTTTCTCATCAAAGACCTGCACATGAGAAGTAGAGGCTAAATTAACATGAGAATTAGACTCATTATTAATATTTTCTTTCATAATTTCACCTAAGGTCTTGTTAGTAGTACATGATAATTGTAAAGTAGAAAGCATATTGATATGTTTAGCAACCATAACATCCATTTTCTCCTCCACCCTTTGTGCATCCACACTATTAGAGTCGAGTGAGACTAAACAATTAGAACTAATATTACCAAACTAAGGATCCACCTTCCCACCGACCATGGGGTATTGAATAGAAGGATTTCCATCTGCCTGGATCCATGGGGGAACAACAGATTCATGATCCAGTTTTCCCCCTAGGGAGATCTGCTCCTCAACCAAATCCTGCACAAGGTTTGAGTTCACATTGTTATCCCCGTCTAAATCTTTGATAACATCCTTATGCTTATGCAAATGAGGATGTAATTTGAAGCATTCAAAATTTCAATGACCATGCATTTTACAATAACCACAAAAATATTGGAAAGTTTTAAAAATCAACTTTTAGTTGATAACCATTGAGCTCGGAACCAATCCAAATTCCCTTGGCATGTCTTTTAGAAATATCGATTTCAAACAAATCCAATTTGACAGATGGCCTAGAAATCAAAGTAGTTTTTTAACATCAATAAATGCCTACCAAACATAAAATCTAAAGCAAAAAGAATTTGGGTATTAAAGAAATGCAACCTTAGATTAGGAAATGAAATCCAAATAGGGGCTATAGGCGATTCCTCTTTAACATCAAAATCAGGCGTCCATTAAAGCAGAGGCATTTGGCAACCACGAATGTAGTAAGCTCTTCTTGAGAAAATGCTGCTATAATCTAATATTTGATAGTTGAATAGTAACATGACATTGATCCATAAAACCTATGGAAAACATTCCCGATACTTTAAGGTTCACAAAAAACTTACGAATTAAGTCCAAGTATGGATGATGCAAAATAAATTTCCACAAAAGTGTAAAGATGAATGGAGCAGCAAGAGTAGAAATAACATGATCGTCAATCAACAATGTCGGTAAACCCTTAAACGAACTATGAAAAAATTAAATTTAGAAGCAGAAGACAAAACACCACCCACAAGTGTCTCCTTGAAAGAATAGACTTGCCTTCCCCATTTGCAGTGAGCCAGGGGTTAGAAGACGATGGAGTCGTCATCACCCATAACCACTGGAAATGAAAAAGGAACAACAAAATCTCAAGACTAAATGGAAAACAAAATTAAAATGAAGAACAAAAGTGAAAACCAGCAACAAAAATGATCCATGATGAAGAAATTGAACGTCCGAGCAAGAGCCCTAGAATCTACATAGAATTGAGATAATAAATGCTAGGGCTTTTATTCTTGAGGAAATGCCAATTTACAAGAAACATTGGGTGATTTACTTTACAATAAACCAGCTGATACGAGCCCCCGGTGTAGACTATCTGTACGATGAAGGGTCCTTCCCATGTTGGTTCAAAGGTCCCACCAAATTTTTGGTGAGCTAAGATAGGCCTCCAAAGAACAAAGACCAAGTCTCCTACTTGGAAGGTTCTAAGTGAAACTAACTTATTATGAGCTTGAACCATTCAGGATGTATACAACTCTTAGTTTTGTTGAGCTTGGAGGTGCCATTCTTTAAGGTCTTCGAGCTCTTCTAACCAGAGTTGTGTGTTTTGTTCAGTTGTAATTTTGTTCTGTATTACAACTCTAAGTGAAGGATTTTGCACATAAAGGGGATGTATGACCTTAACCCATACATTAGTGTGAAAAGAGTGGATTGGGTCGGGGTCCTATAAGTGGTTTGATAGGCCCACAATGCTTCCACCAACATCTCATCCCATTGTTGTTTATTGCTATCTAATTTTTAAAGATTTGCACCATAGTTTTGTTGAAAGCCTCAGCCAACCCATTAGCCCGAGGGGTAATAGATTGTTGAGTATCTCCAGTCAATACTGTGGCGCCTTACAAAATTATTAATTTTTGTAGATTTGAAAGTGGACCCATTATTGGATATGATTCTACAAGGCACACTGAATCGATATACGATATAGTCATGAAAGAATTTTATAACATGGTGTGATGTTACATTACATAAGGGTATTTTTTGTCCACTTTAAAAAGTAATCAGTCATCTCTAAAATGAAGAGATGACCCTTCAATGAAGGAGGGTCAATATGCCTGACAACGTCCGTTCCCCAACTTTCAAAGGGTTATAAAGCTATCGTAGGATGCAACACATCAAGTGGCTAATATAAGCTCACACCAAATACTAGGCATTGATGACAATATTTTGTAACATTCATGCAATCCTTAATCATCATAGGCCAGTTATATCCAAGTCTTTTGATATTCATTTTTATCTTTAGATTTGATTGATGAGCATCACATAGTCTAGAATTGACCTCATTCAATAGCTTTAGGGCCTCTCATTTGTCTAAATAACATAACCACAATTGATCAAATGAATGATGTTATAATGTATTATTCTTAAGTGCGTATGAGAGGGCACATTTCTTGATCTGATTAGCAAAGGAATTTATCCTAGCGAAGCTTACCCTCTTGAAGGTAGTTGATTAATGGTTATCTCTAGTTACCTTTTCCATTAGTTGCTAAAGAGGCAGAGAGGACTTGGGAGGACTATTTATTGATGTGCTCCAAATCTATAGGAGATATAACTTGATGACCTTGAATCTCTATAGGAATAGAGTCTTCTTTGGCACAGGAAAATAATTTTGTAAGCTTTGTTAAGGTATCTACTGTAGAAATTCTTCCACGAGGAACCCTATACAAGGTTACGAAGAGAATCTGCTCGAGGAGGTGACTGGTATACTGATTATATTTTAGGAGTTTAGGATTCAAAACCTTATAAGTTCCTATAATCTGGGTGATCACCGACTGAGAATAACTAAAGATTTTAATCTCTTTTATCTTTATCAGGATTATAAGTTTAGGCCAATTATCAGAGCTTCGAACTCAGCCTCATTATTTGTGCAAGGCTTTTATAAGTGGTAGAAAAAGTGCATCATTCCCTTTCTTAAAGTTACGAGGCAAATTTTGGCTTTTTTGGGGATTGTAGATTACTAGGTTTTGCCTAATTAAGAGGATGCTGCACCATTAAAATATAGTTTCTAGACACAATCATCAGATTCCTTTAAACTCATGATTTATTTGTCAGGTAGATAGTCATTTAAAGGAGAATCCACTGATAGTGAGTGTGCAACAAGGAAGTCAAGAAAGGTCTATCCTTATACCTCACATAGGGGAATGAAAGTGATTTTGAATTGAAGCAATGTCATTGACCACTGCGGTAAACATCTTGATAATATAGGCTGGGTTATAAGATATTACAATGGGTTCATTCTCAAAATCAAACTCACCTTGTGTGAAAGCATGTAATGCCTTAGTTTTTAGGTTGCAAAAACTAAGGCAAGATAATGCTTCTTGATTGAAGGTTATCAAGTTTCAATGGCAAGATGATTTTGGCTCAGATAATAGAGGGCATTTTCCATCCCTTTGTTATTGACTTGGGTTAATAGGGAACCTAGCGACTCGTTCAAGGCAGCAATGTAGAGAACCAAAAGTTTTCTTGGAACAGGGGCTACCAAGACTAGTAGATTCATAAGATATTCTTTCATGTTTTCAAAAGAATTATAATATATCTCATCCCATTTGAACTTGGTATCCTTTTTAACTTGGATAAAAAAGGGTTGATATTTTTCGAATAAACTAGAAATGAACCTTCTTATATATGCCAGTCTACCTTTTGAATCATAATTTCTAGCATAGACAAGAAAGTATCCATGAGGTAATTCCATTAATTTATTGAATTCAACCACCTAAAGTGCTACATCATCTTCTTTCCCTGAGGTGGAGGGGCCAGGATAAAACTTCTAGACTTATCTTACTTTATTAGATTAGCAAGGAGCTTCCTTAATCACTAACACTGTAACTGTCCAATAGATAGTGGGGCTAAGGTTAAGGCTTCAATTCTCCTATTAAACTTTCATTCATCGTCAATTCAGGCTTGTTACTTTAAAATTTAGGAGAATCATCCTCTAGGTCAGTATCCTGTTCTAAAGTGAGAACAAATTTTGGAGGAGGATTGGTTTTCTAGTAATTGAAAGGAATTCTTGGACCCCGCAGTTCTTGTCTTCATCAGAACTTGATTCAAGATCAATGTGCACTAACGGTGTTATTCTTTCACTTGAAGCATGATGTCAACCACATGCCCTTAGGGCCATCCTCTCACCTCTTTGAGGTAACACGCTTGGAGGCCTATGGATGATGATCTCAAGGTCATCTTCACTTTCCAATTCTTGTATTTTTTGATCTTTTCTTTTTCTCCTTTTGATTTTTGATCATGATTGGAGCTTCGCTCACTTATTTTTTTTCTCAATATTGATCTCAACTTTAGAACAGGCAAATGACCCTTTAGGAGCATAAGACATGACATGCTCGTGGAACTTTATCTATATAATAGAAAATGGTTACAAATCACCCTTAATCACATATTTAATACCATCTCATTGGTACTTGATGCATTGGTGTAGGGTATATGGAACCATCCTATATTTATAGATCCAAGGACTACCTAAAAGTTTATTGAAGCATGTTGCTAAATCAATGATATGAAATTTTGCTTCTTTTTTTAAATCTCCAATCTCTAAACAGAGTGTGATCGAACCTAAAGCGTTCCTGCATTTTTAGTGGAAAACACCAACTTGTTAGTGGTGAGTTTATGCAGGTTCACTTTAAAGTATGCGAGAGTCTTTATGTTCATCATGTTGGCTGACGCACCCAAATCAACCATAACTCTAGATAACTTGAAGTTTCCCACATTTTTGGTGATGTAAAGTGGGCGATTATGATCAACAAAACCAAAAAGTGAATCCTTACAAGAGAAAGTTACTCCTGGGAGTTCCTTGAAGTAAAGTGCTTCATCTTGTTAAGTAAAAGCTAATTGAGCTAATAAAATCTCTTGGTCAAGAAGTTCTTTGATTAAAGACTCCCTAGTTTGCTTTGATAGAATAAGTGCATTGTAGATTCTTAACTTAGCAGGAAACTTCCTAAGATGAGATTGAACATTGTAATCAACCTTCGAAATATTGAGGTAGGACCCAACAGAGTTTGAGGAGAACTTAATTATTGAGGAGGATTAGGAATTTGATTATTAGAGATAACCTATTTGCCTTCTTCCTAAGGAGGAAGTCCTGGAAGTAAGACTATACCACATTGAAGTTGAACCTCTCTGATCTGATCGAGAGGACAAACTGAAGTGGGGTGTATGCTTTTCGTAGGTAATGTATCATCATTTTTTGAGTGGGAGTCTGAATCTAAAAGATCTATCATGATAAGACTCCCTTAAAATTTAATTTTGGAGAAGTCATTATTTGATAAGATTTCAAATTTGACTTCTCCTTGATGGGTCAAATCATGAAGATTGAGTTTTTGAACATCTTGAGTGATCTCAACTGGATTTTGAATTTCTTTTGAAGAAGAGTTAATTTACATTTCATTCACATGGTTAATCATCAAAATAGATTTAGAATGATCTTTTTATTAGACTTGTAACCCTTTGCCTTTGATGGGGCAAAGTTAAATTTAGATAACATGAGCAAGGACAGGGTTTTTATGCCACCATCCACCATCTGGATACATCTTTCATCAATATTTTTCCTCTCTACAAAAACATCACTCTTTTCTTTCTTATTAGTGTAATAGTTCCTTCAACTACTGGATAGGAAAGCAGTTGAACATCCTCGAACAAAGCCTCTAGGTCAACTTTCCAAATCGGGTCTCAGGCTCTCATCGACAGCTATTGAGAAAGTTGAAAATACTTGTTAATTAATTTTTTAAATACCTGTGATAGAGCTATATCCTAACCATCTTTAATTGACAAAGAAATGTTAGAATTACTACCTGAGATAGTCATGACGAACCCTTGATCCGAGTCTACCAGATATACTTTAGAAATTATAATGTTACCTTTTTTTAAATTCCTCTCAAACTAATCTTTAAAAATAATGCAGTCCTCAATTGGGTGGCCCAACATACGGTGGTATGGATAAAAATTACGATCATCCTTTTTATTTACATCTTTCGGCTGTCTGGCCTCTAGTAATTGAAATTTTAATTTCTCTAAAAGACTTCTAAAGATGTTTCTTACTGACTCTCTCTTAAAGGGATATGGTTATGCCAATCTCTCCTTATAATAGCTCAAGTAAGGCTCGCTAGTAGGCTGAGAGGTTATCTAGAGTGAGTAATTTTGAACTGGAGGTGGTGGAGGAGCATTGGGCAGACTGGTGGCAGTCTATTTTCCTTTTTCTATCTCTACTACATTAGTTGCTCTCTTTTCAAAAGATTTCATAAGCTTGTCAACTTTCTTCTCACTAAGAAGATCCATTAAGAATGACATCTTAGGAGCCTCTTCTTGCAGGTTACTCACCTTGCTAAGGATATTTTCAAAAGTTTTGATTGTAAACCCTTTAGGAGAAAAGAAATAGGCCCATGAATATTCTTTAGAAGAATCTTCACCGTGTGTTGCTCTTGCAATTGAGGATCAACTTAATCGAGAGGTTTTTCCACCTCAGGATGTACTTGACCAAGGACACTCCTAGCTTTTACTTTTTGACGACAAGATCACCCACGATTATGCATAACTATGCTCTAAAAAATCTCTTTAAGAAAAGATTATCAAGTTTATTAAAGATTCTTACTGAACCGTTGGGCTGATTGACATATCATTCAAAAGCAATACCTGAATGACTACTGATAAATTGGTAAAATAATAGAGCATCTGACCCTCATGCGTTATAATAACTCGCTCAAAAGTGGGCCATATGTTATCTTGGGTTTTTTATATTGATGAAAACTTTACAATATTATGGCATAAAGCCCTTCAGATAAGGGACTAAATCTTATTTCTCAAGGTAAAGTCTACCCTTTGGAATATATGTGGTCCCTTGCAAGTGGGCTATGGCCTCCCTTACGTGATCCTAAATTATCTATTTAATATGTTTTTTGAGGTTGTACTGGAGGAACTTGAAAGTTTATGTAGGTTGTTAGACCTAATTGAATAGTCCCAAGGCTAAACAAGAGGGAGTGAATTGGTAATTTAAAAATCTCTTGGATTTTAGAAAACTATATTATGAAATTTTACTCAATGATCCTGAAGTATACAGTTACTTGTAAAAATAGATTTTCATAAAATACTTTTCAACCATTGTAATATAAAGTGAAAAAAATAAAAATGTAGTAAAAAGTAAAAGAATAAAAGAACACCAAATTTTATAGTGGTTTGGTCCAACTAAACCTACGTCCACTCCCTGGAGACTCTTTCTCTAGGTATTGCACTAAACACAAATGACTTTCCTTTTGCTCCCAAAGTGGAAAAGCCCTTACAAAAACTCTCTTCCACCAGCCCAGTGTGGCAGAGAACCGTCATCCTTTTTCACCCTTCTGTGAAGGAAGAGAACCGACGTCCTTTTTTACCCTCCTGGTGAAGGCAAAGTATCGTTATCTTTTTTCACCCTCTTGGTGAAGGTAGAGAAGCCAATGTACTATGGAGATCTTCTTTCAAGAGTCTTCAAAGGAGTAGGGCAGAGTTTTGAAAAACACACAAAGAGATCCTCACCATTGGGCAACTTTGTGAACCCCTCATAATTTCCACTTGCAAGATCTCTCACACCTCACTCCCAAACACTCTCTTTTTCCACTCTTAAGAGAAATTCATAGCAAATAGATCTCTAAATTAGTTTTTAGTACTCATTATATATTAAACACATTACAAACCATCCATAAACTAAAATTTCAAAGTAAAACGTCGTTAGATCATACAGTACAATCATTGATTGTCTGTATAAATAATTCAAAAATTATGGTATGATCTGGTACGAAGCTTTTTTCATACACTATTAGTTGTCTATATGATTTTTAAATTATCGATATGAACAGTTGAGTTCATCTTGATGATTTAGTATGATGTTTATTTCCTACACAATCAGTTGTCTTTACGATATTTAGATCGTCTGTACTAATGGTTAGTTCATCTAGATGATCTCATATAAACCTTATTTCATACACTATCAATTATCTATATGATAATTAGATCATTTGTACGTATGGTTAAAGTTCATATGAATGATCTGGTATGAAGCATAATTTGTACACTATGAATTATCTATATGATATTTTGATCGTCTGTACGAATAATTAGTTCGTCTAGATGATCTACCATGAACCTTATTTCATACACTATCAGTTATCTGTATGAACTAACACCGTATAGTACAAATGGAGTAAAAATATCTCAATTAAATTTTAACTCCTCCCCCCGTGTGTGTGTGTACACGGTTACCCAATTACATTCACACTCACTCAGACTCAAGAAAACAAAAATCACTGACTTCATTACATGAAACTTTATTCTATGCTGACTTGAAGTCTTCAGCTGTCTGGAGTATGATTTCCCTGAAATGTTAGTACATATAGAAATAACCAGACATATATCCAATGTATGTTAGGAGAAACAATAATCATAATAATAGTATTTTATTATCATCAAAAAATCACATTACATAAAACTCAATCTTAAATTCTATGTTGCAACAATCTCCCCCTTTTTGATGATGGAAAAATAATTATTGTTTAAATTAACATTAAAGGTTCTTTTTCTCCCTAGCTCCCCTTCAATGAATGCTCAATTAAAAATATGGGTTAATTCATTTGAAAAACACAAGACCAAAACAAATTCAAAATCAAAATCAAAACAAAACAAATTCAAAATCAAAACACACTCAAAACAAACACAACAACCATAAACAAACACACGATGATCATAATAACACAATGAGTCTTCTGATGTAAACACCTTCACTCGCTCGATACAAATAAATAAACATATAATAACACAATGAACAAACAAACATATAATAACACCATGACTACCCTGATGATCACAAATCACAAATCACAATAACAAACAATCAAATAATAATAACAAACAATGATGATGCGCACAAACAATAATACCACAAACAATAATGATGGCCACAAAAAATAATGATGACTCCCCCTTTTGACAATAGCAAAAAGGAAAAATCTCTTGAAAGAGTAAGCTGCTATAGACAAATCTAAAAGATGATGAAGAAGAGGATTTTAAACTATTTTCCAAGAAAACATTAACATCCTTATGTGAAAAAGGAAGTCTCATAGATTAAATAAAAAAAAATTAAGATAAGAAAAGTCAACCAGGTTCACTGTTCGTTCTAGACTTATTAAACAAAATTATTATTGCAAAAAATGCTTAAATAAAGTTCAAAAGCTTAATAGTGGAGATTATTATTAATTTTATGGATTAGTTTAAGAATTAGAGAGATAAATGAAAGAACTTAATAATTCTTTTGATTGGCGACATTGCGCATCTTTCAAATTGTGGCACGCTTTATGCATCTTTCCATTTTAAGCCAATTTTTGTGCCTCCTTTCATTTTTAGCAAACATTGCACATCTTTTAAACATATGGCACATTTTGTGCATCTTTTCAAGCTTGGCACACTTTGTGATTCTTTTAAATATTTTGTCTTTCCAGTTTCAACAAATCTTAGAAAAAAATGCAATAATTAATAAAAATCATAATCATCTTTTTTAGCAACAATTATAGCTATATAATAATTGTCTATAAGAACATCAAGATTATCTTCTAATCTACATCTAATTATAATTTAATTTAAAATTTGAGAAATTAAAATTTTTTAGGAAATTTAGTTGCAGAGCAAAATATTTTAAAATTTCATTCCATAGATCAACTATTTTTGATTAGTGTATAGTAACATAGAAGAATTTAAGTGGATTAACTTCAAAACAAGACAAATATCATTCCAATACAGCTAAAACAATAACTTAAAACATCCAAATGCCATTACATGAAAACTAAAAAGCCAAAACATACATCAACTACAACAGAAAAAATAACAGAAAATGCAAAACTAATATACTGGAGGATTTTGATCTGGAGGTGACTGAGGAGGGTTGAACACTGTAAAGTAGCTATTGATGGTAGCTACCATAGTGTTGATTGAGTCAAACTGTCCTCTGACCCAGTAGATATCTTCATTATATCTAGCACCCTGTTTGTCTAGGCGAGCCTCAATATGATCAAAATGTTGATCAAAGTGAGGCTCAAGTCGATCGAATCTCTGGACCATTGCTAGATTGAAATGATGCTCAAGTCCTGGAGCAGGTATAGGTGCATGAGCCTCTTCTTCTCCTCCCATTTACTCTCCCTCATCTCCTTGATCCTAGTGAAAAATAAAATGAAAGTAAGCATTGATGAAATAGCATGGAAGATTATTTGGAGGAACAGGATGAGCATGATTATATTTCTTTTCCAAGACATAGGCAATCAGGTATCCTAAAGCCACATTTTTCTTCCTTCTAGTGGTAGGAAGTCTAGTGTCGGTTAGATTATTGATGTAGTCAAAAATCAACTAGGCTTCATTAATAAGAGTGTTAGACATTATAAGATATGTTACTAGAGAAAGCAAAGGAGTGAGGTTTATATGATCACCAGCTTCAGGAATAATTGAAGTTCTCAACACCTGCTAGATAATCCTGGCATTTTGATTTAAGGGGTGCACATGTGGTAGGTGATTGGTTTAAGATACACCTGCAAGGGTTTCATTTATGACACACCAGACAAAATCCTCTCTTGAGGTCATAGTGTGTGCCCTTACAACCTTAGTTCTAAGGTTTAAGTATGTGCCTAAATCTTCCTTAGTTATCTCTACCCTTTGTTTAGAAACATAAGATGACATGACTGTGTGGTTCTTCCTCATTTTCAAATTAGTGAGAAAGTAGTAGAAGGTACTCAAATGAAAATCATGGATTACAGTGAGAATGAAAGCAAATTTGGTAGAAGTAAAGAGAGGCATTATGGAAATTTTGATGTCTTCTTTAAGCAGAAGATGAGAAGGAGTTATCTTTGCCTCAAAGAAATATTGATAAGCTTGTTCATTCTCTTTTGGAAAGAAGTTATCATCTACTTGACTTGAATGAGATGAAGACCCTTTGGAGTGTCGAGATCATTTTTCATTATTGCTTGCCATTTGAACACAAGAAGGTTTGAAATCGAAGGAATTGTGACATATTAAAGGAATGGCTTTCATTTTAAAGAAATCATGCAAAATTGTACTGTAGAAAATGAGGTTCATACATATGAAAATGGTTTCATACGAGATGAAAATATTTGATACATATGAATGGAAATGATCAAAAATAGTTATGGCGATGAAACGACTTTTTGTAATACATAATTCATGAGGAGTCGTATCGTATGACTTTTTGACCAAACTGATTGTACAAACGAACACCTGTTCCACCGAGATGATCAGTGAAAATTTTTATACCAAATAATTTATGTCGTCCACATGCCAATTGACAGCTGGATCGTACAGGTGAAATGTGATTTCATATATATGATCTTTGAAAATAACTATCGTTGGAAAACTCATCCAATTCATACAGACAAAAATTAATGGATTGTACAGACAATGTTGTCATTGTATAGTATGATATGCTTGCAAAAATCTCATTTTTGTTTGTTCAACTCAGAAAAAATATCATGTACGGTCTATTGAATTTATATAATACGAATGTAGTTCTTACAGTACAAATGAAAAAGGAACTTAAGACATGATAAACAAGACACTTTTCCAAAAACAAACCACCCAAGATCCATGAGTTGCAAAGATGAAAACAAAAATAATACAAACGGAAAACAAACACTAAATATAGGTAAAATCAAACATTAATGAATACAAATAAAGAACAAACCATAAACATAAACATACATGACATACATTACAAATCCAATTTACAGAATTATAATTTTTAAGCATGAATATCAATCACACATAATCTGGTTCTTAATGTGCTAAATGTTTCAAAAGCCAGTGGTTTTGTAAAAATATTTGCAAGTTGATTATCAGTAGCTACATGATGTAGCTCTATTTCTCCTTTGGTGAGATGATCTCTAATGAACTGATGCCTTATGTTTATATGCTTGGTTGTAGAGTGTTGGATATGATTCTTTGAAATACAAATGAAACTTGTATTATCACAGAAAATTTGAATAGTGCCAATTGAAAAACCTAAATCCATAAGTTGTTATTTCAACCAAACAACTTGTCCCACACAACTTTCTAAGGCTATGTATTCTTCTTTAGTAGTAGAAAGAGCTACCAAATTTTGCTTTCTGCTAGACCAAGAGACTAAGAGTTCATTATGAATTGATAAGTCCTAGAAGTACTCTTTCTATCAACCTTACACCCAGTAAAATCTGAATCAAAATATCCAATGATTTCAAAAGAAGAGCTATGCCTAGGATACCATATCCCTAAGTTTTGAGTTCCCAAAATATATCTCAAAATTCTTTTAACAATTATCAAATGTGATTCCTTTGGATCAGTTTAAAATCTAGCACACAAACAAACACTAAATATGATATGTGGTCTGCTAGTAGTCAAGTAAAGTAATGATGATCCAATTATTCCTCTAAATTTCTTTTAATCAACGAATTTTTCCTTAGAGCCCGTATCTAACTGCACTAAGGAACTCATTGGTATACTCATTGGTTTAGCTTTTTTCATTTCATACTTCTTGAGGATGTCCTTAATATACTTCGATTGACTAAGAAATATTCAATCCTCTTTTTGCTTTATGCTAAAACCAAGAAAGTAACTCAAATCTCCCATCAAACTCACTTTAAATTCACTAATTATTTTAAAAAATCACCATAAAGATTTTTATTGGTGGATCCAAACAAGATATCATCAACATATATTTGAATAATGAGTATATCATCTCCTATCTTTGTTAAGAAGAGAGTGGTGTCCACATTTCCTTTAACAAATGATCTTTCTAGTAGGAATGTGCTTAGCCTCTCACCCCAAGCCTAAGGTGCCTATTTTAGTCCATACAATGCCTTTTTCAATTTAAACACATGATTTGGGAATTTTGAAATTTTAAAACTTGGAGGTTGCTCAACATAAACATCCTCTTATATCACCCCATTTAAAAAGGGACTCTTAGCATCCATTTGAAAAAAATTAAAACCTTTAAAATAGGCAAAGGCTAGTAACACTCTTATCATTTCAAGCTGGGTACAGGGGAAAAAGTTTCTTCAAAATCAATTCCAACTATTTGATTATACCCCTTGGGCACCGATCATGCCTTATTTCTAACCACTACACCCAAATCATTAATCTTATTTTTGAACACCCACTTAGTTCCAATAACACTTTGATTTTTAGGCCTTTCGATCAATTCCGAAATATTATTTCTAACAAATTGATTCAATGCTTCTTGCATGGCCAAAATCCAAAATTCATCTGAAAGTGTTTTATTTATACTAGTGGGTTCAGCCATTGAAATTAAAGCTGAGTGGTTCACTTCTTTGCTAAGTGCATGCCTAGTTTTAACACCTTCACTTGGTTCACCTAAAATCAATTCTTTATGATGACTTTTAGAATATTTCCATTCTCTAGGCGATGTATTTTTTGTTCTTACATTTTCTTCAAGAATTGTTTTTTCAATTCCTTGGGAGATAACTTCAATATGTTCTTCTTCCAACCTTGGCTCTTTAGAAATACCAGATTCATCAAAAACTATATGTGTGGTCTCTTCAACTACCAACGTCCTTCTTTTAAAAAATCTATAGGATTTGCCAATACTAGAATATCTTAGAAAAATTCCTTCATTAGATTTAGAATCAAATTTTCTTAAAGGAGTTTTACATAATTATGAATGAACACCTTACATCCAAAGACATGTAAAGGTGACTGGTTTGGTGTTCTCCCCTTAAAAAGTTTATAGGGTGTCTTGTTCAACTTAGATCCAATGTTCACCTTATTCAAAACATAATAAGTTGTACTAACCGCTTCAGCCAAAAATATTTTGGAAGTAAATTATCTACCAATAGGCTCTAGCAGCTTTTATTAAAGTTCTATTCTTTCTTTCAACAACCCCATTCTACTGAGGGGTCCTATGAGCTAAAAAGTTGTGATCTATTTCTTGTTCTTTACAAAAAGCTTCAAAATTTTCCTTTTCAAATTCTCCTCCTTGATCACTTTAAATTGTAAGGATTTCACAACCTAGCTTCCTCTATATCCAAGTAAAAAATTTTTAAATCCATCAAATGATTCATTCTTATGTGATAAGAATTTAATCCAAGTGAATCTTAAATAATTATCAATAATAACATACCCAAAAACTTTTCCTTCTTGACTTTTCTTATAGTGCTAACCGGTCCAAAAATATCCATGTGTAGGACTTTTAATGTTTTGCTAGTTCTAAGATCCTTAATTGAATGAAAGGAGGACTTAACATATTTTCTTAATTGACATGCATCACATAGGTGATCCTGAGTGAAGTCTAATTTGGATATTCCTCTAACCAATTCTTTCTGGGTAATCTTCCAAAGATTTTTCATACTTGCATGACCGAGTCTTCTATGCCATATCTATCATTCATTAGTGATAGTTTTGAGACAAAAAGCATTAGAAGTTTTAACATAATTTAAATCAAGCATGTATACATTATTTACCCAAATTCCATGTAACACATCAATTCCATTTTGGCTTATACTGCAACATATAGGTAAAAATTTAATGCTAAAACCCCTATCACAAAGCTAACTAATACTTAACAAGTTATGTTTTAAGCCTTCAACCATTAATATATTCTCAATAAATAAATTATTCTTGTTTCCAATCATACCTGTACCTACCACTCTCCTAGTGGTATTATCTCCTAGTGTCACTTTGCCTCCAATTGTGGCTTCCAGTGATAAGAATTGAGTTATATCTCCAGTCATATACTCTGAACATTCACTTTCCATGTTCCAAATGCTCTCACGAGGGCTTGTATGAGAGCGTCTCCACAAAATGATCAAACATGAGACTTGGGAACCCAAATAAATTAGGGTTCACCTCTTGGCAATGATAATCTAGATGCATGTTTTATATGTTTTTATTTTTGCATCTTAGGTCTCCACACAAAATGTGTTCTATTCAGAATAGTGCAAGTGTGGGAAATATGTCCTATCATTCCACATGAAAAGCATTTTACACCAAGAAAAGGATTTACTAATCTACATGAATTATAATATCTTTTCTTAGGTTTTAAACTTGTATACTTTTGTTTAGGATTGTGTAGATGTTTAAGTGTGGGTGGTGTCCTATTCTCCTCAAATGCTTTCACTCGTACTTTAAGATATGAATTTGCACTTTCTAAAATTCAATTCTCAATCTTCAAATCTGCTCTCTACGATCAAATTCATCCAAAATGTTTTAAAACCATTTTCAAGTTCAGTATGTGATGATTTCAATTGTTCACGCTTTTTGTTCAAATCATCAAATTCATCCAACAAACTCATGTGGTTGCTATCTATGTTTTCGTAATCATTCCTAAGGATTTCATGCTCTTTTTCCAAATTTAAATATTCTATGTTTAGCTTGGCTGGTAGTTTTTTGAGTTTCCTATATGTAGTATGTATTTTCTCAAAAACATCAAATAATTTGTTACCTCCTCTTAATCCAAATGATCAAGTTTGTCTACCATTAAACACAAGTTTGTGACTTCCTCTTCTGCTTCTATTTTTGAGTAGTTCGAAGCTGAGTCAGCACCGAAAGCTCTCTGTAGTCTTTTCTTTCCCTCCCAAACATTGGTTTTCTGCTCTACTTTCTCCTTGCTAGGATTAGCTGTGAGATTAGGGTACTATTTGTTAATATATCCAGGCTTCTAGCATTCCTAACAAATGATGTCATTTGAAATTTTTGCATTCTTATGGAACTTAACCTTGTTCCATTGTTGACGTCTCCATTACTTTCTTCTTAGAAAACTTTTGAATTGCCTCATCATGAATGCAATATCTTCTTCATCCTCAAGCAGTGATTGATCAATTTCTGAATCATCCACTTTCAATGTGATATTCTTCTCCTTCTGCTTGTCACTTGCATCAATCTATCTTTGAGTCACTCCTTGCTCGTAAGCAATCAGTGATCCAAGCAAATTGTTAATAAAATATACATTTAGGTCTTTTGACTTAGTTATTGTGGTTATCTTTGCATTATAAACAGTAGGTAAATAATGTAGGATTTTCTTAACTTTTTAAATTTGTTAGTTTCCTATATAAAGCATGCAATGATGTAATTATCTAAGTAAAACGTGTATACATGTCAGAGATTGACTCATTCGGTTTCATGCAAAAAAAGTTCATAGTCGTGTAATAGAATGTTCAATCTAGATTCTTTCACCTCATTAGTTCCTTCATATGTTATGCAAAGTCTATCCCAGATTTCTTTTCTAGTTTTATAGATTGAAATACGAATGTATTCCTCAGATTACAAGGCGCAGATAAAACTATTTAAACATTTTATTTTTAACTGAGCTAAGTCTTTTTCTTTTAGTGTCCAATTAATAAACAGTGTTTCAATCCTAATGCCATCAACTAGTCTACTGGGTCTAGTGTAACCTTCCTGTACTAGAATCCACATGCGATAGTCAAGTGATTGCACAAAAGTCGACATACCAGTTTTCCAAAAGTCAAAAAAAATGTTATCAAATAGCGGTGGTCTAGTGATCGAATATCATTCAAGAGTGTTCCAATTTCCAAAAGTTTCCATGATAGTTTTTCAAAAAGTTATTTAAACCTTAATTTTTGAATCTGATACTACTTGAAAGTTTGGGCAGGTTGTTAGATGTAATTAAACTATTCCATAGCTAACCAAGTGGGGGGTGAATTTGTAATTTCAAAATCTCTTGGATTTTTGAAAACTATTTTATGAAATTTTACTCAATGATCCTGAAGTATAGAGTTACTTGTAGAAATAAATTTTCACAATATACTTTTCAACCATAATAATATAATGATATTCATCAAAATGGGCCATAAACAAATTACCGTCATCCTTTTTCATCCTCCTGGTGAAGGTAGAGAACTTGATCTACTCTGGAGATCTTCTCTTATAAGTCTTCAAAGAAGTAGGGCAGAGTTTTGAAAAACACAAGAAGAGATCCTCACCTTTGGGTAACCTTGTGAACCACTCACAATTTCCAGTTGCAAGATCTCTCACACTACACACCCAAACACTTTCGTAACACACTCTTCTTTTCTACTCTCAGGAGAAATTCGTAGCAAATAGATCTCTAAATCAGTTTCTAGGACTCATTATATATTAAACATATAAAAATTGATCCATAAACTGAAATTTCAAAGTAAAATATCATTAGATTATACAGTATGATCATGGATAGTCTAGATGAATAGTTCAAAAATCATGGGATGATCTGGTATAAAGCTTATTTTATACACTATTAATCATCTGTATAATTTTATATCGTCTGTATGAATAGTTGAAGTTCATATGAATGATCTAGTATGAAGCTTATTTTATACACTATCAGTCATCTGTATGATATTTTGATCATCTATATAGACGGTTAGTTCATCTGGATGATCTGGTACAAACCTTATTTTATACACTATCAGTCATCTGTACAATAACTAGATCATTTATACGAATACTTAAAGTTCATCTAGATGTTCTGGTATGAAGCTTATTTCATACACTGTCAGTTGTCTGTATGATATTTAGATCGTCTGTACGAACGTTTAGTTTGTCTGGATGATCTGCTATGAACCTTATTTTGTACACTTTCAGTCATCTGTATAAACTAACATCATATAGTACGAATAAAGTAAAAATATTTAAAATTAACTTTTAACTCTCTCCCCCTGTGTGCGTGTGCATAGTTACCCAATTACAATCACACTCACTCAGACTCAAGAAAATAAAAAATAACTGACTTCATTAAATGAAACCCTATTCTACTCTGACTTGAAGTCTTCAGAAGTCTAGAGTATGATTTTCCTTAAATATTAGTGCACACAAAAGTAACCAGACATATATCCAATGTATGTTAGGAGAAACAGTAATCATAACAATAATATTTTGTTATCATCAAAAATTTACATTACATAAAACTTAATCTTGAATTCTAAGTTGCAAAAAAACCAAGGAAATTATTGGCTAGATGTGGTGAACTATTGGTTTAACTTAGGGAATCACTGAAGATGGCTCAAATTTTTTCAAGGTGGACTATGGTCTTGTGCTCTGATCAGTCACTACTTGAATGGCATATTAGGATTTCTCAGACAGAGGCTATTATGTTTTAGCCAACTGGTCTTACATTTCTTTAATCCGTGCTGATCATCATCCTTTGCCTTTACTGATCCATCTAAATCTGAATCAATAGCTACTAAACTTTCATCCTTACTAGAGTGGTGTCTACTGGGTTTAGCTTCCTTAATTGAGGCTTTGGTTTCCACCATGCAAATGCTACCAATAGTCACATCTTCATCCATTAACAAATCATCGAGTTCTGGATAAAAAGCATGCTCAACTTCTTTTTTCTTAAAAATATCTCTGATTTCTTGGACCACTTCATCGATTAGTCTACCTTATATTGGCTCAACATCAATGGGTAAGCAACCTTTATTTTCTAACATCTCCTAAAATTCTTCTTCATTAAGCTTAGAAAGAATCTATTAGATTTTAAGATCTTATGTATAAAAAGGCTCTTCGATCAACTGGTCAATCATCTCTTAATCATCATAAAAAATTATCCCTTCCCCTTTGACTGTTCCGAGGTTAGTAGTTTGAAGGGTGGAATCCTTTACAAGGTAATGGACATCTACCAGAGGAGGTGACGAAGGAGGTTGAAGGGCAGTAGCTCCTACTTCATGTAAGGTAGAGTACTCAGATCCTTTGGCTACGGAGCTCAGGAACATCAACTGGAATATGAGGGTCATCAATCCGACTAATTTCTTTTGAATATATTACTTTTTAAGGGATTTGGGCCTCTTTCCGTTTGCTTCAATCATTTTCTTAGTCTCAACATCCTCTCGTACTTTCACCACCACTGAGGCCAATTTAAAAATTATTGGAGATGGGATCAACATCCTATCAGTAGGATAGTGGCCCATACCATACATGATGAGTAAAATCTCCTCCCTATTAGTGGATGGGAGGCAAGGCACTCAGTGGTATCCATCTACTAGAATAGAAGTAATTGGCGGTAAGAGAAACTTCTTATATTTTTGGACAGGCTGGGGACTTAAGTTTCTTACTTTAAAATATTCTTCCTTCATAATCTCTTTCTCAAATTAGTGGGAAATCACCCACTTCAGGTTCTGACATTATGCACCTTAGTTTCTCTTGCCTGGGAAATGACAGTACGGATTATGTTTCTTTAAATCATAGTCCTTCGTAGTTGCTTTTCTTTTGGAGTCCTCTTAGTAGAATAATCTGTCAGGCATGGTGGAGAGCTAACAATCATAGCTAGCCTCTCTCTCTGTGGTAGGAGCAAGGGGGTAGAAATGACTCCCCTTAAGGAGTAGAAAAGAAGCAGGAATAGTGAGCTTCTCAGCAGCCTCTACCTCTACCTGGCCCAGGGCTTTAACTTCTATAATCTTCCTTAACTTAGTTATCTTCTTCCTAACCATTCTTACATAATTTTTTTGTTGATTTTCTCTTGTAAATGGTATTTTAGAGCTTGATCCCTTTTAGAAATAGACTTTACTTTGGTGTTCTCTATAAGGGACTTCAGTTTCTCTTCCTCCCAAGCTGAGGTAGAGTCGGGGATGGAGGTGACAGTAGCCTTCTTTTTTGGATTGGGGGAGTCTGCGCCTCCCCAACAGCAATCTCTACCAGAGAGATATCCTTTCCCCCCTCAGTGGTAAGGTCCACTACGACATTATCATTAGCAAAAAAATTAATGGTCATGATACCCATCTCGAATTGAATGCTATTGTTGCAGATCAATTCTTGCACATACAGGTCTTGGTCGATTGAGAAAAACTATTTTGTAGGCCATTTTAGTAGAGTCAAATTTTTGGATTTGAGAAAGAGAGTTTGAATTAAAATTCTGAAGTGAATTTTGAGAAATCATAAGGGGAATCATATCTTATCGCATATGTTGGGATATGAAAAATTATAACCTGACATACAATGATAAAATGCAATAACCACTTATATGTTATTAGAAAGTAAATTCCCACTATATATGTTAGACTACAGAGGATATTACATCATAACATATGATAGTGGTTGAATTTATTCAGGGTGATTTTGAAAAGGACTTTGAATTTTAAAATTATGGGATTTTCCTCAAGCTTTGGAGCTCAACATGTTAAATTTTTCTTGGACATGAAGATTCCCAAAAATTATATGAAAAATCTAAAAATTTTGTTTGACTCTTTCATGCAGCCGTTTGACACAAGGGTGAAATGTTAAAGCTTAGATCTCCTAAAAATTCAAAAACTCAACATATTGAGTTTCACTCGATCATACAAGTTCCAAGAATTGATAAGAAGATCATTAAAGTTTGACCCGACTCTTTTGCTCCACTAATTAGCTTTGGGGAAAAAATGTCAAAGTCTAATTTTCATAGAGGTTTCCTCACTCACCTCACATTTTGACATGTCTTTTTGATGTTCGTAAAGCTCACACAAGAAAAAAATGGGCAGAGGAACCAACAGAAAGAAAGATAGTTAAGAATACAAATTTAAATAAAATTTATGTCATTATTGAAGATCGAGAGAGAAATTAAGTCCATCTGGGCATGCCATTTCTTTTGTTTGGGTGTGTTGAATTTGAAAAAGAAGGTTTCAAAAATGGTTAGTTTTCTTTGGGAGATTTTAATTTTTGGAATTTAAATTTTTAAGTGGAACACATCATTTTGAATGATATGTCACCCCGGGAGGCAAAAATATCCTTCCCTAATGGGTTCATATGACAAAAATAAAAGTTTAATCTTGGTTATGATAGTCAAATTCAAGAAAGAACTACATTGGACCCTATAGGGTCAAAATGATGTTCTATCGAGTATCTAACTATAATAGTCTGAATGAGAGATTGTTAATTTCATATTTAGAGTCATAATAAAAAAGGATATATCTTCCCAAGGAAGAAAATATTATCTACTATCAATCATCTTAATATTACGATAATGATCGTCTTTGATTTTTTTTATTTTTCCAAAGAAGATTAATTGATTTTTGAAACTTGATTTTGAAAAATTTATATGGGTTCTAAATTTCCTACGAGCGTAAGCTCTCCTAGTTAATTACATCATAGCTAGGCTGAATTCCCTATGAATACTCTCGATTAAAATAATGACATAAATCTTATTTATAAGATTTTCATGAGGGATATCAAAGGAGGTGATATTGGAATTATCATTTTGGATTGGATCGAGTTTGGGTAGTTATTTCTATAATTCAAAGGAGGAGGGGTAGGAGGTATTTAGAATTCTAAAATAATTTAGAAATGCTACGACCTATCCTATGTGTTGGGCTGTAAATTCTAGATTGAGAAGATGTCTAGTTTAAGTTATCGATTTATCAAAAAGTTTGGATTATATTCTTGAAGTTTAGAGTCTTATAATTTTGAATCAACCTCATATCCTAAGTTAAAATTGGGAACTGACCAACAATAGGCGAAACATAACTAATGCAATGCAAATCTATACTTACCCCAGCCTGGATTAGGGAGCCAGCTAACCACCTAAGGGCTAAATATCCATGTGTCAGGTCTTCTAATGAAAGAATCATAGGTACATTGCTAAAAATTTTTTTTTGAATTGGGGCCGACATCTAGAGCAGTTCCTAATTAGCCCCTTGGCTTATGTTGGGTGATTTTGCTTGAGAATATGTAATTAAATTTTAGACTCAGTTAGTTTGTATTTAATGCAATGCATGCTGATTGACACTTATATGCAAAAATTGAATATGAAGCAGTTTATAAAAAAGGCTTAAAAAAATTTTATCCAAGAGATTACGTAACATCCCCTTGACATATTTATACCCTAATATGCTAGTTGGTCTGCTAGAACTCACAGGTGGGGAGGTTCCTAATAAGGAACGCAATGGTCTCAAGCTTATTTCTTAAAATGTTAGAGTTTCTATATAAGCCTAAAAATTTTATTTTAATTTTAAGTAGAAAATATTTTATTCGTACCCTCATGAGCCTCTACATATCCAAACTAAAATAAAAGCGGCATGTAATTTTAATATTGAGAAGGCAAAACTATTAGATGAGGAGAGTCTGTTAAATATTATAGAGGAAACAATAAAGAAACTACCTAAAGTCCTTATTGATGTTAAAAATAATGATCCTAAAATTCTTATGAATTCCCCACATTTGGGTGGAATCCACTTCTATTTCTTATCATCAATTGCTGGAGAAGAGAATGTTCTTCATGTAGCAAAATCTCCTCCTCTTGCAATTTATAAAACTCTTATCATGTCTTCCTTAGCTAAAGGCAAGAGAGAATTTAAATCATTAATAAATGGACTAATTTGTTACAATGCAAGTAGTTTTTGGGAAGTGAAAGTTTTAATTCGTAAAGTCTGGTAAGGATGTGATCTCTACCTGGGTTAAGCCTGATCCTTGTTGAAAGAAAATAATCTCTTTTTTTTTTAGTGGAGCGTGCAGTTTCAAAATCTTTGTCCTTCTCTAATATAATTCTAGAACTTTCAATGTAATTCCAAAAGAAAATAAAGAAAAGTTTAAAGCTCTTAAAAACAAAATCTATTCATTTAAAGGGAAAGTAGTTAAAGGAATGTTCAAGAATCTTCTTAAAGAAGTTTGAGTTCAAGCTTCCTAACCCTATGAGGATGGAAGAAGTGGGTAAATTAGGGCTATCAAACTTTTGTGCATACCGTTGGATGAGATGTTTGTTTGGTGTGTTGAAATTTAAAAAGCAGGCTTTAAAAAGAGTTAATGTTCTTGAGGAGAATTGAATTTTTGGAATTTTTGTTTTGAAGTCAAACACATCATTTTAAATGATATGTCACCCCGGAAGGCAAAAATATCATTCTTTAACGGGTTCAGATAATCGAACTAAAAGTTTCACCCTAGCTATGATAGTGAAGTTCAAGAAAGAAGTACATATGACCCAAAAAAGATTATGTTCAATCGAGTATCTAACTGTGATAAACTGGATGAGAGATAATTAATTTCATATTCAGAGTCATAATAACAATGGGTATATCTTCCCAAGAGAAGAGAATATTTGGTTGCATGTTAGAGAGAGAAGCTCTAGGTAAGTTAGAGAGAGAAATTTCATTTTTTTCAAATTTTGTTTCATTTTGATATTTTGGCGGGTTCTTCGCGTATGACGGGTGAGGCGACGGCGACCTACGATGGTCGTCGAAACTCTTCCACCCTTCCCAATTCTCTTGCTCATCCAGAAGTTCCTCATAATTTTCCCAAGACAGGTTCGTTGAAGATTTCGGAACCTTCATCTGTGTCGAAGTCGCTGTCTCCTTTTGTATCTGGTAAAGGCAATGGAATAGTTGACAACATGTCCATCAAACCTATGAGATCTCCAGGTGGTAATACTCCTCTGAAAAGTTTGAATGATTTTGAAACATCCTCTTCTTCGGGTATGAAATTATTTGTTAATAAGTTTAATAGCAACATAGTTAAACCTCAGTCTTTGGAGAAGAATGAAACTATATCAAGTTTTGGCAATGTCATGCCTTCGGATGTTTGGGGTAATGCTAAAGAAGGGATCCTTTCTACGAATTTGGAAGTGCCGATGGTACAGGATGCTCTTCCTTCCCAAAGCATTAACAATCTGTGGATGAGGCATCCTAATATCAGAGTGAACTTCTCCATGGATGAATCCTTTCTTTCTGATAACAGAATGGCGATTAAGCTGAATGAAGAAAGTATGAAGACGAATACTGATAAGCTCCAATACTCTGTTGTGGTAAAGGTCTTTGGGAAAGTGGTCCCTAAATTTTTGATTGTATCTTAACTACATCATCAATGGGTGCATTTTGGGAAGTTTCACTTAACCATTCTAGGAATACTGCTCTTTCGGCGCCTTGGAGGATGTAGAGAAGGTTTTGGAGGGTGGCCCTTGGTATGTTAATGGGCACATTGTCGGAATGGATAGGTGGACTCCTCAATTTTCTCCTTCCTCTTTTAAAGGTTTATCTTTACCAATTTGGGTCAGGATGCCACATCTTCCACTGATTTGTTGGGATGAAGAAAATGTGGTGAGAACCGCTTCTGTGATCGGAACACTGTTATGGATTGACGATAATATATTCCAATGTAGTAAAATGGAATAGGCTAGAGTGTGTGTTCACATGGCTCTAGACAAAACAATTTCCCACGAGAGTTCGGGTGGGAGGATCGTGTGGTTATTTTTTTCAGAAAGTAGAGTATGAAAAAATTTCATCATTTTGTTTCAGTTGTGGGAAAGTGGGACATCTGATTAATGAATGCAAGGAGAAAAATAATTCTATCTTGAAGAAGGGTGCTTCCGGGTTGGAAGGTTATTCTTGTCTTATTGAGAAGCCTTTGGTTGAGGAGGTAGTTTTAGAAACTTCTTATGGTCCTTGGGTCCATGTCAAAAATAGGAGAAGAAAAATTCCTGATGGCAAGCAGTCTGTTAAAGCAAATCGGTCCATTGTTGCTCCTACCTCTGTTAATAAAATTCAACCAGTTAAGAAGGTGCTTCTGGAATCCGAGAAAGATTGGGAGGTAGAGATTAAAATTGTGAAGGATGATGTGGAAGTTGGCTCACGAAGTGTTGCACCTGTAGATTTGGATGTTACAGTTGTAGTTCCACCTACAGATGCTGATCCTCCTGCTGCTTTGTCTGTGGTCAGTAAGCCCTCCACTTCTTCTGATCCTTCTATTTTGAATAGTTTTGAAGTTCTGGATTGTATTAATGAAGACAGTTTGATGATACATAAACCTTCGGCTGGAGAATTGGAGGAAGGAGAACTAGATGCTAAAAATTTGAAATCAATGGAACCTGAATCTGGACTTGTGGAAGATGATTCAAGAGGTAGAAAATTTAGGCTTCAAAGAGAGTTGAGATCTTTGGGAAAAGAGAACATCATTCATCAAAGGAGGAATGGGGGCATGTTAAAGAATGGTAAGGGTGGGAGCTTTCCCAACTCTAACCTTAGATGTCATCAATAGCCTTCTAGAACTGTAGGGGGCAGGAAACACGAAGCCTCCCGATATTTGAAGGAATTTGTAAGAGATTTTGATATCTTCTTTATTAGGTTGATTGAGACTAAAATTTCCTCAGTCAATAAGCTTGAATTCAATAAAATGATAGGCCCTTGCTGGGACTTCTTCCTTCTTCCTATTGAAGGTTTGTCTGGTGGTATGATGATATGTTGGAGGGCGGACATTATCTCCTTTTCTGTGAAGGAAGCCTCTTCTCAAGTGGTGGTGGGAGAACTTAGTATTCCTAATAAGGTAATATGGTTGGCTGCCATGATTTATGGAAGCAAAGAAGTTTATAAGAGGAGACTCTTGTGGAGTAGTCTTAAAGAGTTTTCGGATAGGAATCTCCCTTCTATAGTAGGGGGTGATTTTAATTGCATCTTGTCTCAAGAGGAGAAGAAAGGTGGAAAGAAATTTACATTCTCTTAAGGCCCTTAAGAAATGAACATGTTTATGAACAAATGTGACTTCCATGATATTGGGATTGTTGGACCAAGATACACTTGGTGCAATAATAAAGTTGGTGGTGCCAGAATTTTAGAGAGATTGGATTGTGTTCTTCTTAACTCCTTGGCGCTTGAAGCTATTCAACTGGCTGTTGTCCGTCATCTTGCTAGAGTGGCATCTGACCACTGCCCTATCCTTATTAAATTTCTTTTTACTAGCTTTTCAATGGAGTATATTTCTGAAGTTTGAAGAAATCTGGACTTCGTATCCAGCCTCTTCTTGGGTTGTAGTGAATTCTTGAAATAAGAAGGTGTGTGGAGATGCAGCTCAATCTCTCAACATCAAACTTAAAAGAACCTTGAAGGGCTTATTTTTTTGGAGCAAATCAAAGTTTATGAACCTTAAAGAGATGAAAGAAGGTCTTAAAAAAGAAATATTAGAATTGCAAGAGGAAGAAGCTGCGGGGGGAGGGTTGTTCGATGCTAAACTCTATTTGCTGAAGTCTAAAGTTTTTGAACTAAATTCAACTCTTGGTAGGCTTGATACCTGGTGTAGGCAGAGGGAAAAGGTTAAGTGGTTTAAAGAAGGAGACACCAATTCAAAGTATTTTCATGCGTTTGCTTCAGCAAGGCGGAATGATAATCGGATTAATCAAATTAGAGACTGTCACGGCAATTTGGTTTAGGAACAGAAGCGAATTGAAGAGGTTTTCTTTGAATTCTTTAAAGACAAGTGGAAAGAAAGGAGGTGTGTTCTAAGTGGCTAGCCGTCTCCTTTTTTGTGTTGAACGAGGAAGATAAAGGCTTGTTGTTGGCTGAATTCTCTAAGGAGGAGCTCGATGGTGTTATTAGTTGCCTTGAAGCAAATGTATCTCCAAGTTTGGATGGTATCTCTTACTCTTTTATCAAATTTTATTGGAAAATTATTAAAGAGGATGTTTGGAAGGCAGTCTATTTTTTTCTTAATATTGGTATTATGTGTAATGAATGGAAGGAAACCTTGGTGGTTTTAATTCCTAAGGTTAAAAAAATCCTCTTTATCCTTCCAATATTAGACCTATTAGCCTTTGCTTATTTGTCTACAAAATTGAAACAAAGATGTTGTTGAATATGCTTATTCAGTGCATTCCTAAGATCATTTTTGAAGACCAAGCCGCCTTTGTTAGAGGGCGTTCGTTATCTGAACATGTCTCTCTTACCCAAGAACTAATCCACAAATTCAGATTCTCTTAGGCTAAGAAAGGTTTGATGCCGATTAAAGTTGACATGGAACAAGCTTATGATAGCATGGGATGGTCCACCTTAAAGAAAGCTTGAGAACTCTATAGATTCCTTGGGAAGTTTTCCAATCTAGTTTTACAACGTGTGCTTGAACCAAAATTTTCTTTTTTAATTAATGGAAATAGCTCTAGATGGATTGAAGGCAAAAGTGGATTTAGACAAGGTTGCCCCTTGTCCCCTTATCTCTTCATTTTGTGCTCTCAGTTGCTTTCAGATGCCTTTTCTCTGAGAGGAAGTAACTTTGGTATCAAAGTGGCTCCTAGTGCAGATAAGATCTCTCATCTTCAATATGCAGATGATATTATTATTTTTTCTGAAGCAAAGCATAAGCATGTGAAGAAAATAGCAAGGATCTTGAAGGATTATGGAAAGTGGACGGGACAGAAGATTAATGTTCAAAGGTCTTCTGTTACTTTTGGGAAAGCTGTAGGGAGAAGGAGGGCCGTGTTGCTTGCTAGAATTCTAGGTTTTAAGGTAGTGAATTAACTCAATTACCTTGGAGTCAAGTTGGCATTAAGAAGATTAGTTCTTTTAGACATTCAAAACCTATTGGAAAAGGCATATAACAGAATTAATACATGGGGAAATCATTTTATCTCTCTTTCAGGAAAGCTTCTTCTTATCAAGACTTCCTTTCTTTCCCTTCCTACATTGTTATCAACGCATTCACTAGTCCCTAGGGGAGTGTTGAATGACTTGGATAGAATGAGTAGGGATTTTCTATGGAAAAAGAGAGATAGAAGTAAAGGCCTTCATTATGTTTATTGGAAAACTTTATGTTGTTCTAAAAAAATGGGAGGTCAAGGAGTGTATTCTGCTGCTGCTAAAGCAGGACCGTTAATGGCTAAGTTTGCTTGGAATTTTGTCTCTAAGCCTTCCTCCCTTCTCAATAGGAACTTGAGGGCTAAATATGGGGAGGATATTCGAAACTCTCAAACTAGGAGCTATGCCTCTCCTACTTGGATGATTCTAATGAATGGGGCCAAGTTTCTACGGGAGGTTGTAAGATGGAAGATTTCGGATGACGTCGGTATCAATACTTTTAAGGATGTGTGGATTTTTTATAAAGTATTGAACGTTGGCCCACATTTGTTGCTGAGCTGGAGCAAGTTAGTTCATGTCTTATGAATTTTATTCATGATGATAAATGGGATGTCCCCAAGCTAAAGTAGATTTTCAGTCCTGACTTGGTGGAGGTTATTAGTTCTGTTCCAATTCGGCCTGAGTTACAAGGTGACCAATTGGAGCTGATGTTTAAACACTCTGGTAAATCCATAGCAGCCATGATTACTGAGAAGAGGCTTCATAATGCTGTTGAAGATCTGAGCTGGAAATGGAGGAAGAAACTGAAGCTTCGCCCATGTGTGGAGTTTTTTTGGTGGAGACTTTGTTATAAGGCTATCCCCACAAATGATTTCCTAATGTACAAGAGAATACAGGACTTCAATGGGTGTCTGAGAGGATGCAAGGAAATAGAAGATTATGGTCACATATCAGTCAGTTGTGTATATTTACTTCAGGTGATTTCTATGATTAATAAATGGGGATTCAAAGTCCCATTTTGTTTGAGCTGGAGGAATGCTATCGGAAGCTGTCTGCTTTATCAAAGTGCAACCTATTCTTAGGAATTTCTACTACTCGGCTGTTTATCTTTCTTGGAAAAGCAGGAATAAGATTAAGCATGGTGAGAAGGAAGTGAGTATCTTTGTAACAGCTAATAATTAAGTTAGCTTAGCTATGGCTTCATTTCACTTATCCTCATTCTCGGAACACTGGGATGCCAACCAGCTGCTGCAGCTATCTCCCACCTTTTGAATCCTCCTCCTCCCGAGTGGATTAAGCTCAATATTGATGCTTCACTAGAAAGCTCTTACAAGGCTGGAGTGGGTGGAGTAATACGAGATTCTAAAGGAAGATTTATGTATGCGTTTGGCTTCTCTTGTCTGTATTGGGATGTCTTAGAATTGGAGCTGATGTCGATTTGTTCTTTGAAGAAAGTTCTTCAAGAATGGATGTTTGAGGTGAAAGGAATTATAATAGAAGGAGATAATTATAATTTGATGAAGTATGTCCAAAGTATGATGAATAATGGCGACGTGAAGGTTTCTTTCTTGGAGCAACAAGATTTATCCTTTCTTACAGAGTTTAGCCAAGTTATTTTTCAATTTGTGAATAGGAGCTGTAATAAGTTAGCTGATGGTTGTGCTAACTATGCATGTTCTTCTGATTTTATTTGGGATAACATTGGTTGTAATAACATTCCTCCTTACTTTTTTTCTTTGTTAAAGGAGGAAAGTGATAGGGGCTCTATCACTTAGAGCTTGTTTTTAGATTATCAATAAAATTGCTCTATGCATTTCTTCAAAAAAAGGGTAGAGACTATTTTCTTCTACCGTTCGTCTAAATATGATGATAATGATCATCTTTAATTTTTTAATTTATTTAAAGAAGATTATTTGAGTTTTGAAAATTAATTTTGAAAAATAAACATGAGTTCTAAATTTCATATGAGAGAAAGTGCTCAAAGTTAATTACATCGTAGAGAGGTTGAATTCCTTATAAATACTCTCGATTAAAATAACGGTAGAAATATTATTTAAGAGATTTTTATGGAGTGATATGAAAGAGGTGAAATTGGAATTATTAATTGGGGTTGGATTAAGTTTGAGTAGTTATTTTTAGAATTCAAAGGATGAGGGTAGGAGGCATTTGGGATTTTAAAATGATTCAGAAATGCCCCGACCTATCCAATATATTGGGTTTGAAATTCAAGATTGACAGGATGTTTAGTTTGAGTTGTTGATTTATTAGAAAGTTGGAATTATATTCCTTAAGTTTGGGGTCTTATGATTCTGAATCTGTCCCAGATCCTTAGTCTAAATTGGGTATTGACTAATAGTAGTCTGAACCTAACTAATGCAATGAAAACCTGGACTTACCCCAGCCTAGATTGGGTATCCAGCAAACAACCTAAGTGCTTAAAATCCATATGTTGGGTCTCCTTATTAAAGAGTGGTAGGGATGTTATTAATTAAGTTTTAGGAATTGGGGCTGACATCTAGAGCAGATCCTAATTGGCCCCTTGACTTTTGTTGGGTGATTATGCTTGAGAAAAATGCAATTAAATTTTAGACTCAATTAGTTTGTATCTAATGCAATGCATGCTGATTGACACTTATATGCAAAAATTGAATATGAAGTAATTTTTAAAAAGGCTTAAAAATAATTTTATTCTAGAGATTTCATAACATTCACTTAACATATCTGCACCGTAATAGTCTATGTGGTTTTCAAAAACCGACTGGCGAGGATGAGCCTAACATGAAAAATAAGGTAAAAATATTCTTATAATGGCTCTCGCCAGTCCCAAGCTAACTTCTTAAAACATTAGAGTTTCTATATAGGCTTAAATATTTTATTTTTATTTTATGTAATAAACATTTTATTTGTACCCTCACGAGCCTCCACTTTCGAGGCTAAAATAAAAGGGAAAGTCAAGGAAAGAAACCTAAAAAAAGGCAATTTGTACTACACAATCAATGTAAATCTATCAATTAAATAAATTAAATAAATTAAATAAATGTTCATGCAATAAGTACCACACAATTACAACTTAGGGTCTGCAAAAATTAAAGTGGCCTGGTACCACTGATAACAACTTGGATTCTACTCATAAGACTGATGCAAGCGACTTCAAGTGGGATGCTCTTTGTTTTAAGTTATTCATCCTTCTACAAACTCCTTGGATTTCTAAGGTCTGGACATCTAAATCAGAAGAAAGTATTCCCTGATGGGGTGTTTTCTTCTCTCTTTTTTTTTGAAGAAAATGCATCAAGATTGCATTATTAAGAAATAAGGAAAAAAGATCTACAATCCCAAAGCATTAGATTCCTCCTTTAACAACTTAATAAAAGAAGGAGGAATCTTATCCACACTACAATCTTCCCAAATAAACAAACTAAGAAGAGCATAGTTAGTACATAAGTCAGCTAACTTTTTACATTTTCTAGGGATAAAATCAAAAATTATATGGTTGAAGTCCCTAAAAGAGAAGCCATCTTCCAAACCTTTATCACCAGATCCTTTAGCCCCTTGAAGAAACATGATAATATTTACATTATCTCCTTCTATGATGATCCCCTTGTATTTGAACATCCAATCTTTAATCACCTCCTTGATCGTTTGAGTGGCCACCAACTCCAAAGTAGAGACATCCCAATGAATACAAGACTTGCCAAAAGCTAGCAAGAGTCTTCCTTTGTGGTCACGAAAAACTCCCCCTACTCCTCCTTTGTATGAAGGAAGTAAAGATGCATCTACATTCACTTTAATCCAATCGGGAGGAGGAGGATACCAATTCTCCTTAGACAACCTTAATGGTTGGTTAGTACCCAACTTTCCTGAGTAATTGCTACCAAAGATCGAAATAGAGGCATAACCCACTGCATTAGCTGCAATGAATAAAGGGCTCTCATCTTTCCCCTTATGAGTCACCTTATTCCTTTCTTTCTAACTTAAAAACACCACATTGCAATACATATTTTTAAGTAAAAGATCTTGTTTAGACAACCACCTACAGCATTCCTCCAATGAATTAAGAGATGGGAAGGCAAAACCCTACTTCGACAGATAAAGTAAAACTTCTTGAAGCTTCTTACACGTCACCACCAGATGTTGAATATCTTCTATACCATGGCATCCCCTCGGGCAAGCTGATTCCTTAATTAATTTTCTATGTGATAAGAAGTGGAAAGTAGGAAGCCCATTATGAAAAATCCTCCACCAAAACACCTCAACTCTCGGATTCTACTTGGCAGATTTAATCCAATGCCAATAAGGGGTATAGTCCTGATTATGTATGGAAGCTTCAAAAGCTAAAGCCGAGATAGATTTCCCCGACAATTGATGAATTAATTCCAACCTGTCTTCCCCCTTATTCAGATAGATTTGAACTTGGCAGATTAGATTCACCAGATCAATCCCCATTTCATTATTGAGTTCCTCCTTATTCCAACAGTTATTAGAGATAAACTCCCTCACCAAGAGATTGTTCCAATCTTTGGCTATGATAAAAGTTGGCCATTTACTTAGACTTTTATCAATACCCATGTGTCAAAGAAGAAATTAGTTGACTCCCCATTAGCTAAACTCCATCTACAGATCGGGTCCAAATATTTAGCTCCATCTTGAATGATTCTCCAAGCACTAGAACCTGCCTTCTTCCCCATGCACTGATAAACCTCCTTCCATATTTCAGAAATAGTACTTTATACAGTAAGGAATCTTTATCTTGAACATACCTCCAAGCTATTTTAACTCTCAAAGGCCCTATTTTACTACTGCAGGAATGCAGAGCTCTCCCTCCCCAATGCAAAGGCAGACACAAGACCTTCTAGCTAACATAATGCAACCCAAGCCTTCTACCTGATTTGTTCCATACGAAGCTTCTAGAAATTTTTTCAATCACATCAAGGATGCCTTTAGGAACCAATGAATTTGTACATTGAAAGATGGTGTAAGAAAGAAAAACAGATTTGATCAACAAAATTTTTCCTGCAAGAGAGATGAATTTACCTCCCCAAATGTTTATCATCTTTAAAGCTTTATTTATTAAAAACTGAAAATCCTCACCTACTAGCCTTCTTAGAGCAAGTTTAACCCCAAGATATTTCATTTCCTTAACTATTTTGAACTCCGTAACCTGAGTAATAGCTTTCCTGCTTCTCCTCTTGACAGAATTCCCAAACAGCATGTAGGATTTGCTATTGTTGACCCTTTGACAAGTCCATCCAGTAAATTTGGTAAAGATGTTTTTAATTTCCTTAATTTCCTTCATTCTAGCTTCAAAAAAAATGATGACATCATCCACATAAAACAAGTGTGAAATCCTTGGCCCATTGGCATTAATTTGAATACCAATTCTATCCCCTTTATGCCTAAAAGCATTAGATAAAATTTGAGCACAATGAATGAATAAGAAAGGAGACAAGGGACAACCTTGACGAAATCCACTTTTAGCTTGAATCCACGTAGACAAGTTGCCATTTATCAATAAGGAGAATTTAGGATTAAGAACACATTCCAAAATCCTCTTATCAAACTTATTCGGGACTCCAAAGTAATCCAAAACTTTGCCCAAGGTTGACCACCCCATTGAGTCATAAGCTTGTTCCATGTCAATTTTGAAGGAAACTAGGCCTTTAGATGATTTGGAATGTCTGAATTTATGAAAAACCTCTTGAGCTAATAAAATATGATCCGTTAAAGATCTCCCTTTCACAAAAGCCACTTGTTCTTCAGAAATTGGTTTTGGAATGAAAGAATACATTCTATTCATAAGAACCTTTGCCACCACCTTGTATATAGTGTTGCATAAACTAATAGGTCTAAAATTGGATGGAGTCAATGGGTTATTCACTTTAGGAATAAGCACTATAATAGTTTCCTTCCACTTTTCATTCATAACACCCGTATTAAAGAAGTCATTAATAGCATTCAACACATCAAGTTTAGTAATATCCCAATAGGCTTTGAAAAAGGAATATGTAATTCCGTCGTTACCAGGAGATGAGTAGCTTCCTCTATGCATGATAACATTCTCAACTTCCTCAAAGGTAATGGATCTGGACAACTTCATTTTATCATCCTCATCTAAGCACCTCCACAGTTTAGGCCAACCTTCCAGGTTACACCTCCTCTCTTTCCATCTATCTTGAAAGAATCTTATCAACTCTTCTTCAATCAGCAATTGATCTTCCACCAAGTCTCCTTCTTTATTTTTAATATTTACTATGAGGTTAGAAATCCTTCTAGCCGAAGCAAAAGAGTGAAAAAATTTTGAATTGCAATCTCCCTCCTTCATCCATTTAATCTTGGATCTTTGCCTCCACCACGTATCCAAACGAGCTAATGTAGAATTGAGTTCACCTATCATAACTTTGAGAGCCCAGCTGTCCTCTTCCGTTAGACCTCCATTCTCTTCTTCTTTAACCTATAACTCTTCAATCTCTTTCATAAGGCTTTCCTTCAATTGAACGAAACAAATATGCTTAGCTCTGCTCCAATAAAAAAGAGCCTTCAAAGATTTTTCCAACTTGAAATTCAGAATATGGGACAAGCTACCCTGTGTCTTTTTTGACCATACTCTTTTGACCACCACCATTGAAGCTTTATTGGAAGCCCACACATTTTCATATCTAATAATTCTCTTAGGAACTTTCTGAAAATCAAGAAGATTGAGAAGAATTGGATAATGATCAGAAGCAGTCCTTGCCAAGTGCCTAACCACCAGTTTATGAGAATAACTCAAGGCAACTGAATTCATAAAACATTTATCCAATCTCTCTAGGATCCGATCCGCTCCAGATTTGTTATTACACCAAGTGAATCTTAGTCCAATATAATTAGCTTCATGCAAATCATTTGCAGATAAGAAAGAGTTCATTTCCTTAGGACCAAGAGAAAAGCAAAATCTTTTACCTCCTTTCTTATCTTCTTTAGATAGGAGACAATTAAAATCCCCTTCAATCACCCAAGGCTGATCTATGGAAGAGAAAACCTCCAAGCTTTCCCAAAGCCTCCTCCTCTTATACACATCCTTACTTCCATAAATAGAAGCAATCCTCCATTTACCTATATTGGAAACCTTGAAATCACCAATAATAAATTGGGAAGAGGAATCCAACAAATGAAAATTCCCAACATTAGATTTCCATAACATCAACAACCCTCCTGACAACCCCTCAGCAGGAACTTGGACAAAATCCCAATCTGAACCAATCAACATATCAACATCCCTTCTTTCAATATTTGTGATCTTGGTTTCCAATAAACCAATTAAAAAACCCCATACTTACTCACTACCTCTTTTAGGAATAGAGAAGCCTTCCTCTTCCTAGCTCCTCTACAATTCCAAAAATAAATAGAAAACATTTAAAGAATAATAGGGGAAGATTTCCCCACCTTCTCTCTACTTTCTCCATCCACCCTCCTATTCCTTGAAGCCACATTGATAGGGCTCAGCCCTTTGAGTTGCTTTTTCCCTCTTTTCTTTGTTACCAACGATTCCTCACCTATGCCATTCACTTCCTCAAAATAATTCTCCAAGTTACGATTCATAGGAATATTTCTCCCTTCATTCACCTCCTTCAAGTTTACTTGAGGATCACCATCAACCCCTTTAGCTGAGATAATTTCCCCTTCTTCCACTACTCCTTCTAAAATACTAAACTTCTTAACACTAATAGGAGAAGAGGGCAATTTTAAAACTTTACCAACAGAGTTGTTCACAACTTCAGACCTGACATGAAGATTCTTTGGTGAACCCGAACCAACCTGCATATTAAGAGGTTCACTCAAAACTGGGACTTGAACTTCTTAATTTGACGCCATTAACTCAGGAGCCTTCTTATCAACGCAATCCATCATTTCAGCATCCACGGAGAGCCTAACAGTACCAGCTCCCTTCATACCCACAGTATCTACTTTGTTCTGAGCTGGGTCAATATGTTTTTTTCCTTCCCATCAGTGAAATTACTTTGTCTTTGGAATCTCATGTTATTCCTAAAATTCTTTCTATGATGGTTAACTACTAACCAAGGCCCATAGCCCTTATCTTCTATTGAGTGGACTCCATTATCCTTGTCCATATTACCATCTCCCTTTAAAGAAAGACCTGAGTTATCAATATTCTATTTCAAACCACATGCAGCCATCTTAATTATCGGACAATCAACCTTGCTATGTCCTATCAACCTACATTCATAACAAAAAATAGGAAGTCTTTCATACTCTATTTTTTGATAAAACTTCCTAGAAAAGCCCTCCACCCAAACTCCTAGTGGGAGCTTGTTGTCAAGCTGAATACATACACAAACTCTCCCATATTCTCTTTTCCCCCACTGAAACAAATTACCATCAATCAGATAAGGTTTCCCCACCATAGAAGCAATTCGACTAATGTTGATTTCATCCCAACACTGAAGAGGAAGATTAGGCAAATGAATCCAAATAGGAGCTATAAGCCCTTTAAGTGAGTTAGGAGAAAACTCTGGCGACCACCTATCTATACCAATGATTTTTCCTCTTATAAACCAAGGTCCGTTTGATAAAACTGCCTCCAAGGGTTCTTGTTCAAAAAAAGAGCAAAGAACCAAACCCTTACCAAGCAATGTAAGATGGAATTTTCCAAATGGAGACCATTGTCTCCTGAGTTCTGAACCAATAACATTTAGAGGAGCCTCACCACCAAATAATTTAATCACGATAGACTTAGAAAGTTTTTTTGAATTTTCTAATTCTTTTTGAACGGAAACTTAACTGATCTACCATCATCTGAAATAAAACTTCCCAAATCCAATCCAGATACATTGATATTATCTTTTTTCTTCCAAGCATTCGGTTGTGGGTATACTTCATGTCGGACAGAAATTGAGTTTGATTCCCCGCAAGCACCCAAATCAGCAGATACTCCACTACGGACAAACACCAAATCAGAGATGTTATTCTCAGATCTATTATTAGTTGCCTGATAAGCATTGTAAGAAGAAGACTTAGGGCCTTTCTCTGATACAACTGGAGACATGATATCATTATGAAAACAATTGCTGACCGAACTTAAAGAATTCACATTTATCTTACTGTCAAGGATAGGGATTGCATTTGAATTCCCAAATCAATTAACAAAGATTTTCATACCGGAAGAAGAAGCCCCCGGGTCAGGAGAAAAGCTGTTCAATTTTGCTAAACTAGAATCCTTGCATTCTGAAATCATAACCACCATCTTGCCTTTTCCTTCAACATTATTAATCTTATCGCACTGACAATCATGTACCTCAGAGATAACCAGCTCGCCCTTTGCTCTTTGTCATCGATCATCATTCTCCAAAAGGTCTTCAGTCAAGCCCTCCGAGTTGAAGGATGGACGCCGGTCGGACGCCGCTATCCTCGAACGGCCTACCAAAGGAGAAGATGAAAAAACCGCGTAGTCGAAAATTCAAAGACCCAGTACCTTCTCTCTCTAAAATCCAGCACCTTCTCCCTCTAAAATTCCAGCAAAATTATGTAGTAAACTTCTCTTTAGGTTTTCTTCTCCCTTTGGATATTAAGGTCATCCTAACAAACATCTAAAGCGTATGATGTAGGCTGTGTAGTTGGGTTATGCCCTAAACTGGGTAATTTATTAGAGTTATCTAGTACTTTAATTTATTAAAGGTTAAAAGGTGATTTTAATTTTAGTTCAAATATTTATGCCTTAATTTTTATTTTAAAATATATTTTAGGGGTTAATTGGTTACTACCTTTGTTTACATAAGGGATGTGAATTTTATTTCACCTTTCTAAGGGCTAAGCTAATAGCCTCATAGGCTTGGGTTACCCAATACTAACCGAGATCAATTGACTTGGTTCGTTACATATAAATGATTAGAAAATTTTAATTAATTTAGATAGTTATTAATTTGAATGATTAAGTTAGATTTTTTTTAATATTTTGGGTTAACTATTGAATTTAAGAACTATTTCGGACAAGAATATATGCGACAGTAGAGTAAAAAATAGAGTGTCTGAGCAACGTATGTATATCTGGCACACAACCAGATAGTTGAGAGAGAAGGAAACACCTAAATCTTTTTTGTGTAGAAAATCTAAAAAGGGAAAACCACGGGGCCTGGCCGACATAAGAAAATTCCACTACGTTTGGGTGGAGTACAAAGTTTTATTCGCCCCTTTACTTAAAGATGATGTAATTATAATAGATTGAATAATTAGACAGAAATCTGGCGATGATTAATGAACGGGCAGAAGTAAGGTAGTGGATGAGAAGAGCTTTAGTGATAGTTAGGAAAAAGCTCCAGGGGTGGTTGGGAAGAAAACTCCGCCAATGGTCGGGAGAAAAACTTTGCTAACTTTCAGGAAGAACATTGGCAACGGTCGAGAACATACTTTGGCGAAAGTCTACAAGAACTATACAAACGGTCAGGAAGAAAACTCTAGTGATGATCTGAAAGAAAGCTCCAGTGTTGGTCAAGAAGAACTTTAGTGATGGTCAGGAAGAACTATGACAAAAGGTTGGAAATAAACTCTGGTAATGATCGGGACAAACTCTAGCAGTGGTCAGGAGGAACTCTATCGATGGTCGAGAAGAACTCAGAAGGTGGTTGGTAGGAACTCCGGCGTTCGTCAGGAAGAACTTCAATGGTGGTTTGGAAGAACTACGGTGGTGGTCAGGAGGAACTCTAGTGGTGGTAAGGAAGAACTCCAGCAATGGTCGGGAGGAACTTTGACAGTGGTCGGGGAGAACTATGACGGTGGTCGGTGGAAAGAGAGCTCCCAAATTCTTCCCTTCTCTTCCTTCTTCTTCCTCCCCCTCTCATGAGAAGAGTGGGGATTATTTATAGTTTTTAGAGTGGCATGTCTTCTAAATATGTAGAGGATTAGGTTAAAATAGGAGTGGTATGAATGGATGACCGATATTGATCCCCTTGATTGTGAACCATTTATTAGTCATTTAAATGCCTTAGTGATATCAGAATTTAGTTATATAAGGATCTTTGGATTCATCTCATCAAGCCCCTCCCTTTGATTATAAGCTTGTCACATTTAGAGTTAGTTCAAAATTCAAAATTAAGCTTTGAACAGTACAAATATGCTTTAGACCCTTAATTTGGGCTCATTTGGGCTTGGATGTAGTTGATTTTGGTGTCATTAGGTTCGCCTTTTTGAGACATTTAGTTTGATTATAAGTTTGCTAAAATCAGAGTTTGGATGGTTCCAAATTTAATTTTAGAATCTTTCAATTCAATTTCGTGCATGATCAAGATAAATTTTTGATGATATATCAGATGCTCCCCTATTTTGGACGTTGATGCTCCAAAAGTCTGAAAATACACATCACACAATTTTGTGGTTCTTTTCGACGTGATTTGAAACTCCTAAATCACGTAGAGATCCTGCACAACTTTGAATGTATCAAAATTGAGTCCAAAATGCTGAAAAATAGTTTTGGGGGCCCCAAAAATGTCTAAAAATGGTTTGTCCGGGTTGAAATCTTGTTGGGATAGATTTCAGCAGCCAAACTGGTCGGTCGGCTTGCTTGCCGCTGCCCACCGTTGGCGGGTCAGCACGCATAAGCGTGCCACTCGTGAAGGTGCGCCTTGTGCTCGTATGAGGTGGCTGTTTTGAGTTTTTTTAAACACATTCATCAAATATATTTTACAAAAAAAATAATAAAAAACTCCATCATAATGCATGTAAAATAACCTATAAATAATTGAATTCATACAATATCTTACATGCATATTGTATATCTTGAATATTTTTTCAGTTAAATACTATAAGCAAAATCCTACCCTTTTACTATCAAAAAAACTTTGCATCAAGAGATTTTGATGCCTTTTTTTTGACATAATCATAAGAGAAATGATAAAAATTAAAAAAATTATTTTGATAAATAATGTAGCATAGTTTCTTCGGATGGAAAAGTTTGTAGTGAAATAAAAAGCAATAAATATCATATAATTAGCCGCATCCTTTTTTTATTTTAATTTTTATGTCCTTTTGAGTTGTTTCTTTGGTAACTATGCAGCCTCGATTTAATTATTTAATTAATTTATTTAATATTATTTAGTTAATATATATATATATATATATATATATATATAATTTTGTATTTTTTTGATTTTGAAATTTTTTTTAATTAATGGATATTTCTGGAAGAGCTTTTTAGATTCCTTTCTTTTAATTTTATGTTTTATTAAACACTTTTTTTGATGAAGATAATTCATTTTGGACAATTCAAATTCAAAATTTTTTAATTATTATTATTTATTTATTAAATTTTTAGAAATATCTAGAAAAACTTTCTATCTTCCTTCCCCCACCCTATAAATACCCCCATTGGGGGTTTGGAAAAGTCAACAAGATTAGTCGGTCCAAATTTTCTCCTAAAACTTTAGAAAGTGGACTGATAGAATAAAAATTTTTAAGTTGTCAGAAAAGGCTTGGTCCTCCGATGTGGGCTCCAGTCTTCATTGGAGGGCTATCCTGAAGGAGGTGCATGATCATCAAAATTTTGTGTAGGCATGGTCCTCTGTAGTGGGCTCCGATCTTTATTCGAAGACAGTCCAGAAGGAGTCACAAGACCATCAATCTTTGATAAAGTCCCGGTCCTCCAATGTGGGCTCTAATCTCTATCTGAAGATTATTTTGAAGGATACACAAGACCGTCAATCTTTAATAAAGGCCCAATCCTCCGATGTGGGTTCCAGTCTTCATCTAAAGACTATCGTGAAGGAGTCGAAAGACTATCAATCTTTGATAAAGGCCCGATACTCAGATGTGGGCTTCAATATTCATTTGAAGACTTTCTTTAAGGAGTTGCGAGACTGTTAATCTTTGATAAAGGACCAGTCCTCTAATGTGGGCCCCAATCTTCATCTTAAGACTGTCTTAATGGAGTCACAAGACTGTCAATCTTTGATAAAGTCCCGATCCTCAAATGTGGGGTCCAGTCTTCATCTAAAGACTATCTTGAAGGAGTTAAAATACCTTCAATATTTGATAAAGGATTGGTCCTTCGATGTGGGCTGCAGTCTTCATCTAAAGACTATCCTGAAGGAGTTGCAAGCCAATCTTTAGTAAAGGCTCAACTTTTTAATATCAGATTAGTAGCTAGAGGTGGCTGATGGGAAATTTAGCGACGGTCAATGTCCTGGTGTTTGTACAATGATAGTCAGGAAAACTTTTGCTAATGGTTGATGTTTCAGCCATGAGCTGATGAAAAAAATTAGTAATATGCTGATGAGGATAAATAGTGGATAACTTGATGGAGGAAACCAAATATTTTGTTGACCTCAACAGTCCTGCGACATATTCATGATATCGACTGAGTAAAATTCTAAGGATCTGGTGGTGGTTTGTAGAAAATATTATGATATATAACTCATAGGTCTAAAAGATCTGATTTGGCATATAGGGATTCATCAGAGTATACGAGATATGGTTGATGAAAGTATTTAACTTCTTAAAATTTAACAAATTATGTATTAACATTGTGTATGACTTTGAGAAGTTTTTATAGGCATGATATTTGTTTGAGTGTTTCATCCTATGTTAAAATATTTGTGAATTTGTCCCCCATGATACCAAGTTATTTAAGTATTTTCAAGATATATCGCCCCCTTGATGAAGCAGCACATTTAAAAAATTTTACTTCTTAAATAGCATTTTATCTTTGATATACTGGTTCCTTTTGAAGCTTAGTTTCGTATGATATTTGAACTAGTGGTGATCTTGTCAGATACTTATTTTCATGATCGACAAAGTATGCTTGACCTATCCGAGGTTATTAATAAGAGAATTGTTTGATGATATTAACCTTTATGGAAGAGGTTAATATAATCCAGCAAGGATGCTTCACTTATCCGACATTATTTTTCAGAGCATTTCTCGATGACATTAACTTTTATGAAAGAGTTTGATATGATCCACCAAGGATGTTTGACCTATCTTAGATTATTTATTAGAGTGATGCTCAATGACAATAACTTGTGTGGAAGAGGTCAACATAATCCACCAAGGATATTTGACCTATCTGAGGTTGTTTGTTAGAGCATTGTTTGTTTATATTAACTTGTGTGGAAATGGTCAAGAGAATCTACCAAGGATGTTTGACCTATCATAGGATTTTTGTCAGAGCATTGCTCGATGACATTAACCTATAAGGAAGATATTGAGAGAATCCTTTTGGGATTAATCATCTAATGATTGAGAGATTAAACATTTCTCAAATAAAAAAAATGATAAATTTCATAAATAATTTAGAACTACGGTTATGATGAAATAAGACAATAATTGAGAAATAAGATCTTACTATTTTAGGAAAAATAATGATTCCATGAGATAGATTAGAAATATGAGGGATACATATTAGTCAAAGCATATAGGTTATATAGTTTTAATAGCAACTAGTGATAATACTTTCGATTGCTTGTGATGGTGCTGAGGTTGAGCTCCAAGATTCTTTTTAAACCTTATAGCTCACCGGGATTTTAGCCTACACTCCAAGCCTCCAAACGTTCACCCAAAGGGAGGCTCCTTCAATGCTTAAGGTAATAGATGGGTGAGGTTGAGCTTGAATGAGATAGCAAGATTGTACATCCTACTTATTTCCTTGCACCTCGCCAATTCTACCTAGAGTTGGGAATTTCACCTTCATATGGGGCACTGAAAGGATAGCTTTAAAAATTGACTGTAAAGGTCATCCAAAAATAGCATTATATGTCAATTCTGACTTAACTATAGCAAATTGGACTGAATGAGTACCTTACTAAGGGAATTCTTTATGTGTGATAGGAAGATTAATTAAGCCCTTCACGTGCACTGGTCGATTGTCAAATCTATATGATGGTCCAGTAGCAGGAGAATGTTTCTCTCTAACCTGACCCATAATAAGAGAAGTTATGTAAAATAGAACATCCACTAAGCTCACATTAGCAATTATAATTCTTTTGATGTTATAACATGGATATCAAATACAGGCACAGATGACAAGCAGGTCATGGTGTGGAGTTAGAGTCCCTTCTAAGTTAGACTTATCAGATATGATGGAATGATCAGATCGTGCCTTCTTTAAAATTAGTTCCTCGTGTGTGGTAAGTAAAACTTGAGAGGATATTAGGGGTCCTCCCCCAATAGTTTTAATTTCTCCAACTATTTGGAGGTTAGCATGTTGTTGCCTCTGCTGCAGTTGATTCTACCCCACAAAAAGATTAGCCTCATTTTGAGTAGGTGGGTTTTAACTAAATTGACGAGATATCCTTATTGAATCAACCTTTAAATTTCATCCTTTAATTATTTGCAAGCTTCTGTCGTATGTCCTCGGCATCGATAAAAATGACAATAATATTCCTTGTTGCCAGTGTTTGACTTTAGTTGATTGGGCCATTTAAGGTTCTACTCATTTTGTATAACCATGAGAATATTAACATATGTTGTATTCAATGGAGTGTATTCCTTCTTTGATTTATAATCCCAATTTTGTTGAGGGGTTTTAGGTGGAAGATCCTAATTCCTCTTCTGAGATTTTTGGGCTTTAGCTTCAGCTTCATGTTTATTCTTTCTTTTATTAGAAGGTTGTTCAGATTGTTTTTAATGAGCATTCATAGCCTCATCGGTGGTAATTTGTGCCTACACTCTGTGAATTAGGTCAGCATAAGAATGAATAGTCTCTCACATTAATGAAGAGTAAAATAGTCAAGGGCATAGTCCTCTAAGAAAAACACCTTGCAATAGCTTAGGATCTACTCCTTGGATTTGTCAAGCTTCAGATGAAAATCTTTGAAAATATATTTTCAATGATTTTCCCTCATTTTGATGGATTCAAGAAAGATGCGATGAATCTTTAATATTTCTTTGATTTGTAATGAATTGTTCTACAAAGAGTCTTGTAAGATAAGCAAATCTAAGGATTTTATTTTAAGGAGAGCATAGAACCAGGTGCGGGCCTTACCCTTGAGGTTTGTAGGGAAAACTTGATAAAGAAACACATCGAAAGCTCATTGTATGTGCATAATTATTTTATAATGATCATTGTATTCATAGGAATCATATGTTGGTATAGGGAATAAGAAAATTTCATATGTCAGCGGAGAAGATTCTTGGAAACTTCGCTGAAGATTAAAATGATTTTTATCCCTTATTGGGAATTCTTCATGGACAAGACATCGTAATTCATCTCGTATGGCATTATGAGGGTTGAAGATTTTACATCTGATTTTATCTCGGTGGAGGATGTGTTGAACTTGCAGCATCATCTATTTTTGGATTATATTGCAGAGGAGGAACTTTAGCTTGATGATGAGATTTTTTGAATTGCCCACCCATATTATTTTGATGAGGATGTGGGAGAGGAGCTTCATCATTTTGAAATGACATCCTTTGCTGGTCTGCCTGTTCCTATATTTATAAATTCCTACATGTTGTTTCTCCATCCTATGAATTTGAGTTTCCAGGGAATAAGCCTCTTCTCTTGAGTAATTACAACCTCCATGATTGCCAGATGGTAATCTAGTCTTAAGTGTGTAGGAGAGGGAGAATCTATTGTTGGTATTACTTTGATCAATGATTGTAGAAGAAGTTTTTGGGAATTATTTCCCATAGTTGGCTCCAAAGAGTTGCGGATGAGAATATATGTAGTAGTAGAGTAAAAAATATAGTGTCTTAGCAATGTATATATATATCTGACACACCAGTAGATATTTGAGAGAGAAGGAAACACCAAAAATTATTTTATGTGGAAAACCTAGAAAGGGAAAAACAACAGGGATTATCCCAGATAAGATGATTCCACTTAGTTTGGTTTGATTACAAAGTTTGATTCACCCCTTAGAGACATTGGAATTATATTAGTTGAATAATTAGACTGAAATCTGGTAATGATTGATTAAACGGGGGAAGTAAGGTAGTGGTTGAGATAAGCTTTAGCGATAGTCTAGAAGAAGCTCATGTGGTGGTTAGGAAGAAAACTCTAGTGATAGTCGGGAGAAAAACTTTAGTGATAGTTTAAAAGAACTCTTGCATTAGTTAGGAAGAAAACTCCAACGACGATCGAGAAGGACTCTGACAAAGGTCAGGAAGAAAGTCTAAAAATGGTGGGGAGGAACTCCTACAGTGGTCAAGGGGAAGTCCATCGGTGGTCGAGATGAACTCCAGTGGTGGTCGGGAAGAACTCTAGAGGTGGTCAGGTGAAACTCTGGTAGTTGTTCTGAAGAACTCCATTAGTGGTTGGGAAGAACTCCGATGGTGTTCGAGAAGAACTCCGGCGGTGGTCGGAATGAATTTCCGCAGTGGTCGGTGGAAAGAAATCTCCCAAATTCTTCCCTTCTCTTCCATCTTCTTCCTCCCCCTCTCATGAGAAGAGTGGGGGCTATTTATAGTTTTTAGAGTGGCATGGTTTGTAAATATGTGGAGGATCAAGGTTAAAATGGGAGTGGTTCGAAAGGACTGACGATATTAATCTCCTTGATTATGAACCATTTATTGGTGATTTGAATGCCTTAATGATATCAAAATTCTTTGATCTTAGACTCATTGGATTCACCTCATCGAGCCGCTCGATTTGACTATAAGCATGTCACGTTTAGAGTTCATTCGGAATTCTAAATGAAGGTTTGAACAATTCACATATTCTTTGGACCCTAGATTTGGGCACATTTGGGAATAGATCTCGCTGGTTTTGGTGTCGTTAGATTCATCTTTCCGAGACGTTCAGTTCAACTATAAGTTTGTTAAAATTGGAGTTTAGATGGTTTGAAATTTAATTTTGAAAGCTTTCAATTCAATTTTGCCTCGAGATTCATGCCCGATCAAGCTAAATTTTTGATGATATATCAAGAATTTTTTTGAATTATTTTAATTCATTAGATTAAGGGTTAAAAGTTAAATGTTTGAAATAAATTAAATTCTTGAAATTTGTAATTTTCATTAAACAGTAGACCCTAAGATGAGAAATTAGACTCTAAGTTTGCTGGATTTGGATTTTCCTACATTAAGTTGTGATTTTTAAAAGTTTTGATTTAATGTTGAGCTACGGTTGACCAAAAAGTTTACTTTTTAACTTTGATTTAATTTTGAAGGTTTAATATTTTTAGAAAATACTATATCTTAATTGGAATTGAATGGCTTTGAGTTTATTTAATTTGGAATTGTTTAAAATTAATTGTGCTTTTGTAAAGTTTGGATACTTAATTAATTTTTAAGATTGCTAATTTGAGATGTTTAAGGGATTTTGATCAAAACCAAGCCCAAACCACTTGAAATCACCCCCAAAGGCTAGAAATGACCTAAGGGAATAATTTTTCATGTGATTAATTTTTTTAAAAAATTTTATATATTTTTAATTAATTAAAATTTATTAAAAGGTAGTGTTCATCAAAAATTAAATTATGCCTATATTAAAGCTCTAATTAAAGGAATCTTAATTTTCATAGATAGAGGGTTAAATTTTGATCAATTTGATACCTTATAAAAATTTTTTGGATTTTATTTGCTTTGATTTGGCTTGGGTTGAGATTTGGCTCATAGGAGACCCTCTTCAGACACTTGGGTCAACCCAAGTGATCCCAAAGTCTTGGGCTCTCAATAAAAATTACCTACATACCCCATGGGTCATGCCAAGTTTTATAATGAGCTTGGTAAGGTCTTAGTCAATGGATTTGAAATTAATCAAAGTGTATGGGAGGTTCAGTCAAACTTGGTCGACCTTTTCAACCAAGTTAACATATATTTAAGAGTTGCGTACATTGAGTTAAAATTGATCATACGAATTCAATAGAAGTGGTTTCAAGCTAGGAGGATTTCATTTGGTTTGTAATGGCCATTTGAATCCTTAAAGGCAATCTGGTCAACCATGGTTGACTTGGTCAATCAAGTTAAATCAAAAGTTAGGGTTGAGTCCAATATGCTCCTAAGAATACATATGATACATTGGGAAATGTTTTAGGGCTCGATATAGTTGGGCTATATTGAACTTTGGGGAATAGACCAAAAATCCCCTTAAAGGGCATTTTGGTCATTTTGACCCTGGTCAACCATTGGTCAAACTAAACCAAGAAGAATGCAATTTACTGGTTAACATGCCATGATAGAGGCTATGAGCATGGTTAGAGATTTTGGCATGGGTCCCAAGGTTAAATTCCCCTAAATGGCAAGTCTAGTGGCGTAAGCCCTAAATGTTTGAAGGTTTTATAGCCTTTGGAAAAATATTTCATTTTTAGGGTTAAAAACCTCAGAAGTTGATCGAATTTGGAGGATTGACCTTAGAGGCATGTTTAATTAATATTCAATTAATACAAGATAAATTAGAGGCCGTTTGACTTGGTTTTGAAATTGTTGGAAAATCACTGAAAAAAATTTCTTAACATACCTTTAACCCAAGATTTTGACTTAAGATCCTTAGTTTCAACTGGATTTTTGGTTTGGCTGATTGAATTTGAATTTTCATATCAATCATAATTATATAGATGATTTAAATTAATTGAACATAATTAAAGGCTGGATTCAAGGTTGATTGAGGGTTGAATTGAGGATTAATTGGGGGTTGAATTTAGGATTGATTGGGATCTCTATGATTAACAAGTGGATAATTATGATCCATTGGATGACCAAGCAAGTGCTTAGAAAAATCCTGATGACCTCATATAAGAATAAGGGCAACAAGGTTATTAACTCAAAGATTGTATAGCCTTCAATGAGTGGCTTGAAAAGAATATTAAATCTAGGGTGCTTGTGATACCCAAGGACTATTTAAAAAATTTAGGTTAAGGACCAGCTAATTGCATGATTGGTGATCCTTCTACACCCTTTTCAATTTTAAACCCTAATGATAATTGGGATATGTTGCAAATCTGGTTTTGATGATGACAAATATGTTTCCAGTATGTTTTGCTTGGCTAATCTGTTTCAGGCAGAAAAGACCGCGAGCCACTCAAGCCAACTCAAGATCGGGTCCAAGTGTGTCAAATGTATGATTTTTCTTTTATTGAGTCAATTATAATGTAACTGATCCCCTAGCTAAGTAACCTTGCACACACACACTCAGGGGGAGAGATTGAGTGAATTAGAGTTTCTGTTCAATTTTTGTTCAGATCGTCCTAGACGATAGTCGCATCGTCCTGGACGATCCAGTTAAAACAGAAACCCTAATTAGGGCGACTAAGTTAAGAGGGTCTGATTAAGCAGATCGTCCTGGACGATCTTTGGATCGTACGGGACGATATGCTCAAATCAGAAATTCTCAGCCGCCAGATTAAGTTAGGCAAGTTTTATTTTAAGTATTTTGGTCTGATCGTCCCGGACGATACGTGTATCGTCCTGGACGATTCACTACAATCATGCCTAAATTAGTCTGGTAATTAAGGAAAGCAATTAATGTTTAATTGATACGATCACATCATCCTGGACGATCGTAGGATCGTCCCGGACGATCGTGATCGTCTTGTGCATTTCAGCTGTACGACCCGAACTGTGTTCAGGATGATTTTGGGCCTTTTTGAACTAATCATACAGGACGATGTCCAAATCGTCCTGGACGATCAAGTCATTTTTTAGTCGTCTAGCACAAATTTCTCTGGACGACCCGAACTGTCTTCTGGATGATTTTCCTCAATTTGCACTAATCATCCCGGACGATCGCCATATCGTACGGGACGATATGAACAACTTTTTCTTCTGATCGTCCAGAAGAGCCTAATCGTCTAGACTGGATCAGCTGAATTTGAACTGATCGTACAGGACGATCTACCGATCGTCCTGGATGATCTTGGCCGACCAGTTGAGATTTAGGGCAAATTTTAAGCCCTCCTTTAAAAGAACTTTTTCCAACTTTTGGAAAAATCTTTTGCTACCTTCCTTCCCTGAGAAACCCTAGAGAGAAGAGAGAGTTGGGAGAGAGAGAAGAGATCGTGTGAGGGGGAGTTAGTGAGGGATTCACTAAGGTTGCTCCAAGCACGGATCAGAGTCGTCTTCTCCGCTCGTCGTCTGTCGTCTAGTCGGTGTTCTTCGTGGGAGGATCGTTCGCAAGAAGATCCGGGGTTCTCTGCCCGCTTCAGGTGGAAGCAAAAGGAGTTTGAAGGTTCTCTGCCTGCTTCAGGAGGAAGCGAAAGGAGGTCAGGTTCTCTGCCTCACCGTGTGGTGAAAAGGAGGTGTTTTGTACAGGCTTCTCCGCCTTGCTGTGGGAGCAAAAGGAGAGACACTTTTGTTTAGTGCAATACCCGGAGGGGAGGCTCCGGGGAGTGGACGTAGGTCAAGTTGACCGAACCACTATAAAATCTGGTTTGCTTTTCTGATTCAGTTTTGCACTTTACTTTTCAATATAAACTGCTTGGGTGAATATCTTTAGTTAATCTTGTTTACTTGTTTCCGCTGCTAAGTACCGAAAAGATTTTTGTTGTTATCACGAAATTTTTAAATAACCAATTCACCCCCCCTCTTGGTTAGCCTCGGGACTAGTTCACTAGGGCTTAACATCCCTTTCGAACTTTCAAGTGGTATCAGAGAGGGATTCAAAATTTCTGTTTAAAAACTTTTGAATTTGATCCATGGCTAACTGTAACAATCGTAATACTGCTGAAGGTTATTCTATAACTAGACCACCTTTATTTGATAACATTCCATTTGATTTTTGGAAAACACGCATGTCTACTTTTCTTCAGTCTATTGATTACCGCATGTGGATGTTAGTTAAGGATGGCTATGAAGCTCCACATAGAATTGTTAATGGTGTTAAAACTGAACTGCCCTTTGCTGATTGGATTTTTGATGATCGTGATTTAGCCCAGTTAAATGCCAAATGTTTGAACTGTTTCTTTTGTGCTTTAAAATCTGAGGACTATATGCGTGTTTCTACTTGTACAACGGGAAAGGAAATCTGGGATAGGTTATGTATAACATACGAAGGTACAACTGAAGTCAAACAATCTAGGTTAAACATCTTGTTACATGATTACGAACTTTTTCGCATGAAACCTAGTGAGACTATTTCAGAAATGTACACAAGGTTCACTCAGATTGTTACCTCTTTGCATGCTTTAGGTAGAGAACTTACCAACTACGAAAGAGTGAACAAGATTCTTAGATGTTTGCCTGCTTCTTATGATGCTAAGATTACTGCTATTACTGAATCCAAAGATTTAAATACTTACTCTATTGATAGCTTACTTGGATCACTCATTGCTTACGAGCAAGGGGTGAACCAAAGGCAACTTGATGTAGGTGAACGCAAGAAAGAGAAGACAGTGGCACTAAAGGCCAAAGATTCAGATGCTAGCACTTCCGGGTCTGATAGCAATGATGTTTCCTTAATCACAAGGCAATTCAAAAGCTTTCAAAGAAGGAAACATAAGAACTATCAGAAGTGGAACAAGGGTAAGTTCAATAAAAACTTTAAGGGTTCATCTGAATCAGTTTGTTTTGAATGCAGGAAGCCTGGACACATTAAGGCTGATTGTTCGACACTTAAAGCTCATCCAAGCAAGGAAAAGGGTGAGGAGAAACCAAAGTTTAGAAAGGACAAGAAGCGGATTCAGAAGGCATTCTGGGCAGACTCTGCATCCGACTCTTCTGAGACTGAAGTTGAAGAGGAGGAAACAAACTTGTGTTTGATGGCTGATGATCACCCTGGTCAGTCCGACCAGGAAGAGGTATGTGAGCTTACTTACGATCAGTTATTTGAAGTTTCTGAAAAGATTCATACATCGTATAGGAAGCTTAAGAAAACCCATGCTAGTTTGAAACTAGATTATCTGACTTTGCAAAAAGAGCATGAAGTGTTGATTAAGGATCATTCCACCATTGATAGCAATCACATGTCTTTACTAGATGAGTTTGATGAACTGAATAAAAAGCATTCTGATTTAATTGTTGAGCATAACTTGTTAAAAACATCGCATGTTGAATTAGAACTTGCTTTTAAGAAAGTGAATGATCTGGCATCTGAGTTAGAAAGTAATGAAAGTGCAAAAACATTTGAAATTGGAAGTTTAAACAAACACATTGAGTTTTTGAAAGTGAAAATCAGTGCTTTTGAAAATAACAAAACACCGCCTACTTTTGAACAATTTTATGCACCGCCACCTTTTGAAAAATATGTTGCAAGTTCATCAAAGCATGTTTCATATACATCTAGGAAGAGGCACTATCACCCACGTAGATTAGTTAACCCTTTTCCTGGTGTTAGATGTTTTTCATGTGGCATGTTAGGACACATCTCATACACTTGTACTGTTCACCATAGTACACATTGGGTGTGGAGACCCAAACTGCCTATTTCACAGCACAGCACGCATGCATCGCATTCTTCTTTTCATAAGAAGGAACCCAAACCTGTTTGGGTTCCTAAGACTGACGTTTGATGATTTTGTAGGTGTGCTCTCACACAAGACCTCGTGAGAGCATGTGGTACCTGGACAGCGGATATTCTAGACATATGACTGGAGATGCAAATCAGTTCATTTCGCTGGAGGCCAGAGCTGGAGGCAAGGTTACACTTGGAGATAACACCACCAGGAAGGTGGTAGGATCAGGTATAATTGGTGATTCAAAGAATTTTGTGATTGATAATGTTTTTCTTGTAGATGGACTGAAATACAACTTGATGAGCATCAGTCAACTCTGTGACAAGGGATACAGCATCAAATTCCTGCCCACTGGCTGCAGTTTAAACTTAAATGATGAAGTTGTTTTGCAGGGGCAAAGGATCAACAACGTCTACAAGCTGGATGTAAGTAGCATTAAATCTGATAATTCAATTTGCTTAAAAACTGCTGCTGATGAGTCTTGGTTATGGCATAGGAGATTGTGTCATGCCAGTATGAAAACCCTTAGGAGAGTCACCCAAAAGGACTTAGTTAGAGGTGTGCCCAAGCTTAAGTTCACTAAGGATCACCTGTGTGATGCCTGTCAGTTGGGGAAGCAAGTCCAGTCCTCTTTTCACTCAGTTAAGGACATTAGCACCTCTAGACCTTTAGAAGTTCTTCACATGGACCTCTTTGGACCCATTAGCACTGCCAGCTTAGGGGGGAGAGTCTATGGTTTTGTGATTGTTGATGATTATTCAAGGTTCAATTGGGTTAAGTTTTTGTCACATAAATCTGAGTCATTTGATGAGTTTAGATCTTTCTCTACTTGGATTCAGAAGAAGTTAGGATGTGAGATTATTACCATCCATAGTGATCAGGGAGGAGAGTTTGAAAATGCAAGATTTGGAAGTTTTTGTGAAGTTCAAGGGATTAGTCATAATTTTTCAGCTCCTAGGACCCCTCAGTAGAACGGGGTAGCTGAAAGGAAGAACAGGACCTTAGTGGAAGCCGCTAGAGCCATGCTTGCCGAGTATTCACTTCCAAAATACTTTTGGGCTGAAGGGGTGAACACTGCCTGTTATGTGCTGAATAGGGTGAATGTGAGAGTCAAACTGAACAAGACACCTTATGAGATCATTAAGGGTAGAACACCAAATCTGTCCCACCTCCATGTCTTTGGCTGTAAGGTTTTCATTCTGAACAACGGGAAGTCACCCTTAGGAAAATTTGACCCCAAATCTGATGAAAGAGTGTTCTTAGGATATTCAAGTATGGGAAAATCCTTTAGGGTGTTCAATAGGAGGACTTTGGTGGTGGAAGAAACAACCTATGTAGTGTTTGATGAATCTGATCTTAAGGAGTCTAGATCTGAAGTAGAAGATGAAGAGATTGTTGAGGTTACCCAAGGAGTTGGAAATACAAATTTGGAGGAAAGGGTAGAACCTCAAACCCAATTGCCTAGAGATTGGAGATATTCTTCGAGTCATCCTAAAGAACTGATCTTAGGAGACCCTTCTGAAGGTGTTAGGACTAGGCATGGACTTAGGAAGGAAGTAAACCATTCTGCCTTTATCTCAATGACTGAACCCACCAACATCAATCAAGCCCTTTCGGATGAGTTTTGGATTTTAGCTATGCAAGAAGAATTGAATCAGTTTGTAAGGAATGATGTTTGGGAGTTAGTAGAAAGACCTAGAAATCAAAGTATTGTGGGAACCAAGTGGGTCTTTAAGAATAAGATGAATGATTCTGGTGTGGTGGTGAGAAATAAGGCAAGATTGGTGGCTAAGGGGTATAATCAGATAGAAGGGATAGATTTTGAGGAAACTTTTGCCCCTGTAGCTAGATTGGAAGCCATTAGAGTGCTACTAGCCTTTGCCTGTTACAAGAGATTTAAGCTGTTTCAAATGGATGTCAAGAGTGCCTTTTTAAATGGGGTAATTAAAGAAGATGTTTTTGTAAAACAACCCCCAGGTTTTGAGAGTTCTCAATATCCAAGTCATGTCTATAAATTAAAAAAGGCCTTATATGGATTGAAACAGGCACCAAGAGCTTGGTATGAGAGGCTTAGCACATTCTGTTAGAAAGAGAGTTTGTTAAGGGGAGCGTAAACACCACCCTTTTTCTGAGGAGAATAGGAGATGACTTACTCATTGTCCAGATTTATGTTGATGATATAATTTTTGGATCGTCTGATAAATATTTATGTGATGCGCTTTCCAAAATAATGAGTAAGGAGTTTGAGATGAGTATGATGGGAGAATTGTCCTACTTTTTGGGGTTTAGCATAAGGCAAACGAATGAGGGAACCTTTCTCAATCAATTAAAATACACTAAGGACATTTTGAAGAAATGTGAAATGGACAAAGCCAAGCCAATCAATACTCCCATGCCCTCCTCAGTTCAGTTAGATAAGGATTCAAGTGGAAAATCTGTTGATCAGAAGAAGTATAGAGGGATAATAGGTTCACTGCTTTACCTGACTGCTAGTCGACCTGATATCATGTTTAGTGTCTATCTTTCTGCTAGGTTTCAGGCTGATCCTAAAGAGTCCCACCTGATTGCTGTTAAGAGAATTCTTAGATATCTTTTAGGGACCCCAAACCTAGGAATTTGGTACCCTAGGCACAGCACCTCTTTTGAGATCATTGGATTTTATGACTCTGACTTTGCGATGTGTAGGGTGGATAGGAAGAGTACCTCTGGGACTTGTCAATTCATAGGACAGACGTTAGTCTCCTGGTCCAGTAGAAAACAGAACTCAGTTGCACTTTCCACTGCTGAAGCTGAGTACATTGCCTTAGGAAGTTGTGTGGCCCAAGTTCTTTGGTTGAAACAACAAGTCTTGGATTTAGGAGTACCCGTTGGCACAATTTCTGTTCTGTGTGATAATACCAGTGCCATCTGTATCTCTAAGAATCCAATCCAACATTCTAGGACCAAACACATTTACATTAGGCATCACTTCATTAGGGACCATGTTACAAAAGGGGACATTGAGCTACATCATGTAGCAACTGAAAATCAGCTGGCTGACATATTCACTAAACCACTGGCCTTTGACTCATTCAACATTTTGAGAATAACATTAGGAGTGATTGATATAAATGCTTGATTCTGATGACTGCTGATTTATGATCTTTCTGATTGGTATTCTGATTTCTGTTAATTAGGTTTAGTGTTTTGACTTCTGATTTCTGTTAGTTAGTTTTTGCTTTGATTATTTACTTTCAGTTGATTTTATTTCTTCTGCTGATTTCTGTTTTAGCCTTACTGTTAGTTTGATTTGAGTATTTACTCTGATGTGATTTTATACCTATTTTTATTCACTGGTTCATATCTTGCACTTACTGTTTTATGTTTTTCAAAATCTGATCACCGCTCACTACTTCTGATAATCTGAATTTCTGACTGGGAGTTTTACCTTGTTTTGATTTGGAAGCTGGTAAGCAGTGATTGATTCCACTGAATCTATTAAAGGGAAGAAATATTGATGATAGTTTCTCTTCCTCTAACTCCTTTACTGATATATGGTTTCTTTTGGATAAAAATCCTCTTCAAAATTAAAATGTTAGTTTTTTGAAATAGAGATTATTTTATCTTCCTACAGTAATCTACCTCATATCAATAGTGTTTTTCAAAATCTTGAGTCATTAGTTTGATTCTCTAAAACCAAGTGATTGCATTTATCATATGATGTGTGGTTTTTGTTTTGTGAATCATTCTTCCCTACTGTGGAGAGTCATCTCCTATGTCTGGAAGATAGATTCACAGCTAAGACTCTTTAATGATTATGAAAAGGAGAAAGCTTACAAAAGATGCGCAGTGCGCCAACCAAATTGAAAAAGAGGCATAAAATGAGCCCAAAACTAAAAAGATGCGAAAATGCCAAATACACAAAGTGTATCAAAAATCAAAAGATGCGCAGTACGCCAAATAAATTGAAAAAATAAAAAAAAAGAGGCACAAAATGAGCCCAACCTAAGCTTTCTTCTCTTTCAGATCTTTAAATGTCTTAGAAAAAACTCGTGTGTCACTTAATACATTCAAAAGCTTGAGTTTGAAAATCTTGATTTCTGATTTTTTTACTTTGTAACACTATTATATCAGATATTTTTTTGGAACGAGGCTTGAAAGGATCTCTTTTCAAATCTAATGTCTTTTCTTCTGAATCAGATTTTTGTTTTGAAAGAGGTTTGCATCGATAAGGTGCCCGGGGTAGGAGTTACGAAAGTCAATTTTTCCAACTTTTTCTAGATTTCAGCGCTGTCAATCGTTCTCTTATTGGTTTTTGAATATAAATCAAGGAAAAAATTCTGATTTACTCGAGCAGCTTGATCAAAAAAAAAAAAAAACAAAAACTTTGCTTTTTCATGTTTTTTCTTCTGTGAGTTTTTTTCATCATTTTTGTGTCATTTTGATTTACATAATTTTGTTTTTAGTATCCTGATCGGTCATCTTCATCATCCATCTTTTTCTGTTTTCTTCACATCGTCCTGGACGATCCACATATCGTCCTGGACGATCCTCTTCGTCCGGACGATCCAACCATCGTCCTGGATGATTCGTTCAGAATCGCCCCCCCACTGTTCCAGCTGCTGAAAAATTCCACTTATTGGTGATCGTCCCGGACGATACTCACATCATCCTGGACGATATGATCCATATCTTCCTGATCTGATCAAACGGCTGAGATTGCACCAATTATTGCCCATCGTCCTGGACGATACCCTTATCGTCCCGGACGATCCACCTGTCAAGCCACTGGACGATTCAAATTCGGCCTGTCCGACATATTTATTGTAAATCATCCTGGACGATCCACCTAATCGTCCGGGATGATACCTTTTCGTCAACAGTCGTCCAGCTGACTCCTCGGGACGATCGCCTGTGTATAATCGTCCCGGATGATATCTGATCATCCTGGACGATCGGACCGCCTTTTTGACCAATCGTAAAGGACGACATAAATGCCCCGATCGTCCCGGACGATATCTCGATCGTACGGGACAATCAGTCCGTTTTCTTTATAAATAGCAGATTTCTTGAGCTTTTTCACACCGATTTTCTCCACTCCACTTCTACTCCTTACTCTCTCAATTCCTCATGGCTGGTGGCAAGCGTTCCCGTCAGAAGGGTGCCAGTTCCTCCCAGGGGCCGGTTGATCCTCGCTTCCCTAATGCAACCGATCAGGCTGCCTTTGAGCAATACTGCGAGGTGGGGATCACGCCTTCAAAAATAGTAAATCCCCGTACACTCATATATCCTGTCCTTGATCTATTCGCCCACACCTCCCTCACCTTCATCCTCACCCTCGCTTTTCCCTTTAGTTCCAAACTTCTTCGCATTTTCTTCGCGAACCTACGGATTACCGCTAACTACTCCACTCTCCGGTCCTATGTCAATCAGCGCCCTGTTGAACTCACCTATCAGGACTTTCACACCATTCTCCACTTGTCCATCACTGGCGACAAACTCCACACACTTACCACCGACCCAGACTATGATTGGAGTGTCGCCAATCATTTCCTCCGTAATACCAATGGCCCTTACCATGACAATGCCTGTTCCACACTTCTTAAAGACACCAGGACTATCCAACACGTTCTTCGTTCCTCCGTCGTTCCAAAGGCGGGGGATCGAATTCACATCACCCCCCTCCTGTCCTTGACTACCTACTACATCATGGCCCGTAGGGAATTCAATGCCGCCGATCTCATTATCCGATACCTTGAGCACCTTACCACCATTCGAGATCCAGGTCATCATCGTCGCCCAAATCTAGCCTTAGGACATCTCATTGCCTATGCTCTTGAAACTAAGTATGATCTGCAATATCCTGCAGCCCCAGATGTTCCTACTCACTTCCTCACCAACAATGCCTTCCATGTCCTCCACAGCACCCAACTACATCCGGAGCCCGCCCCGGATGCTGAGGAAGAGGAAGAAGCGGCCATTCCCGCTCCTGCTGCTGCCGAGGCACCTGCTCCCCTTCGCATTGCCTCTCCCTTTGACCACCTGGTGCAGCGCTTTGACCAGTGGGAGGCACATTTCACGGAGTATGTTGCGCAGCAGCAACAGCAGCATGACCAGGACATGGCCTGGTTCGGAGCTCAATTTCAGTCCATTCACCATTACCTCAATCCTCCACCACCACCTCCTCCTTCAGATCAGGATCAACCTCTGTTTTAGTTTCCTGCTTTTGTAGTTGTTCTATTTTATGTTTTATTTCAGTGTTCTGTTTTTCCCTCCTCCTTTTTGTGATATCAAAAGGGGGAGTCAGTTGTAGTCGTGTCTGTTTCTGTTTTCTGAGTCATGTTTTCTGTATTGTTTTAGCTGTTGAATGAAAATTTAAAAAATGTTTGTTTTGTTTGATCTCTTAGTTTACTTTTATTTTCAGACTACTTTACAAATATTTGCCATCATCAAAAAGGGGGAGATTGTTGCAAATCTGGTTTTGATGATGACAAATATGTTTCCAGTATGTTTTGCTTGGCTAATCTGTTTCAGGCACAAAAGACTGCGAGCCACTCAAGCCAACTCAAGATCGGGTCCAAGTGTGTCAAATGTATGATTTTTCTTTTATTGAGTCAATTATAATGTAACTGATCCCCTAGCTAAGTAACCTTGCACACACACACTCAGGGGGAGAGATTGAGTGAATTAGAGTTTCTATTCAATTTTTGTTCAGATCATCCTGGATGATAGTCGCATCATCCTGGACGATCCAGTTAAAACAGAAACCCTAATTAGGGCGACTAAGTTAAGAGGGTCTGATTAAGCAGATCGTCCTGGACGATCTTTGGATCGTACGGGACGATATGCTCAAATCAGAAATTCTCAGCCGCCAGATTAAGTTAGGCAAGTTTTATTTTAAGTATTTTGGTCTGATCGTCCCGGACGATACGTGTATCGTCCTGGACGATTCACTATAATCATGCCTAAATTAGTCTGGTAATTAAGAAAAGCAATTAATGTTTAATTGATACGATCACATCGTCCTGGACGATCGCAGGATCGTCCCGTACGATCGTGATCGTCTTGTGCATTTCAGCTGTACGACCCGAACTGTGTTCAGGACAATTTTGGGCCTTTTTGAACTAATCGTACAGGACGATGTCCAAATCATCCTGGACGATCAAGTCATTTTTTGGTCTTCCAGCACAGATTTCTCTGGACGACCCGAACTGTCTTCTGGACGATTTTCCTCAATTTGCACTAATCGTCCCGGACGATCGCCGTATCGTACGGGACGATATGAACAACTTTTTCTTCTGATCGTCCAGAAGAGCCTAATCGTCCAGACTGGATCAGCTGAATTTGAACTGATCGTACAGGATGATCTACCGATCGTCCTGGACGATCTTGGCCGACCCGTTGAGATTTAGGGCAAATTTTAAGCCCTCCTTTAAAAGAACTTTTTCTAACTTTTGGAAAAATCTTTTGCTACCTTCCTTCCCTGAGAAACCCTAGAGAGAAGAGAGAGTTGGGAGAGAGAGAAGAGATCGTGTGAGGGGGAGTTAGTGAGGGATTCACTAAGCTTGCTCCAAGCACGGATCAGAGTCGTCTTCTCCGCTCGTCGTCTGTCGTCTAGTCGGTGTTCTTCGTGGGAGGATCGTTCGCAAGAAGATCCGGGGTTCTCTGCCTGCTTCAGGTGGAAGCAAAAGGAGTTTGAAGGTTCTCTGCCTACTTCAGGAGGAAGAGAAAGGAGGTCAGGTTCTCTGCCTCACCGTGTGGTGAAAAGGAGGTGTTTTGTACAGGCTTCTCCGCCTTGCTGTGGGAGCAAAAGGAGAGACACTTTTGTTTAGTGCAATACCCGAAGGGGAGGCTCCGGGGAGTGGACGTAGGTCAAGTTGACCGAACCACTATAAAATCTGGTTTGCTTTTCTGATTCAGTTTTGCACTTTAATTTTCAATATAAACTGCTTGGGTGAATATCTTTAGTTGATCTTTTCGTTCTTGTTTACTTGTTTCCGCTGCTAAGTACCGAAAAGATTTTTGTTGTTATCGCAAAATTTTTAAATAACCAATTCACCCCCCCTCTTGGTTAGCCTCGGGACTAGTTCACTAGGGCTTAACATCCCTTTCGAACTTTCAGGATATGGCTTTATCCAAATCTTCTTATAAGAATTTAAATAAAATTTATTATTAATCTAATTAAGTATCTCTGAAAGTTCAAAGTCCCATTCAAGTTGATTTTGTAGCTCCTTGGAAAGTGGTTCAGAATAAAGTTCCTACTGAATAACTCAAGAAGAAGTCAACTCATTAGCCGTTAAAATTATGCTAATAAAATTGCTTGCAATACATATTTATTTAGAATCTAGTTCAAAGGATGAATCATATGTGTTAGAAAAATAAATATGTTGAAGTGCACATAAATGTTATTGAGCAGTTGAAGTTTAAGATTTTTATAGAATAAAATAGTGATGATGATTGGGTTCAAGTTGATGCGAATGAAAAAATAGAAATATATACCAAGAAAGATTAAAGAATTATGTAGATAATGTGACTCTAACACCACTATTTCAAGATGATATAGCTAGGTTGGCAATTAAGGTCGCTTCACATTTGAATCCAGAATCTAAAACCAATGCCTTTATACCTTCTACTAATAAAAGTGTAAATACTTATGTAACCATTAATGGCCCATTTATGGATGAAATATTAGAGATACCTTTTATTTGGTATTGTAACCATGTCAATAGATTTACTAAGCAAGGTTTACATCATCAACATGGAAAAGAGGTCAAGCTCAACAATTTGAAAACCTATGGAATGCTAAATTTTACAAATATAAATCTAAAGTAGGTGATGGATTCAGTACTCTTAATCCTTTTGATGGTGATGAATACTACTTAGTTATAATCAATAAACTAGAGTCTGATAGTCTCTTTTTAACTGATGTTAAATCATCAATTAATAGATTTTTAGAAGATCATGATGATTCTCAAATTAAGGATGCACATCTTGAGTTTGAAGAGAAAATTAAATCAATAATAAATGATTTTAAAGAGATATATTTGGGCAGTAAAGACAACCCTTATATAATCTTCATCAGCTTATATTGAATAAGGATGATATAAAAAGAAGATAGAGTTAATATTAGAGTTTAAAAATTGCTTTTTTTAGAGTTATAAGGAAATGCCTAAATTTTCTCCAGATATTATAATTCATAAACCCATGATACAATCCAATATGGTTCTCATAAAATAAGTATATATGTGACATGAGATTGAGCAATAAGTCATCTCTAAAGTCAAGAAATTTATAGAGGTTCCTTTTATCAGGGAAGAGAAATATCCAACCTTTTAGTCAATGTTGTTCTAGTAATAAATAAAAGTAATAAAATTTATGTCTGTATTAATTTCAATGATATGAATAAAGTCTTTGCAAAAGATAAGTTTTCACTCCATATGTCAAAACTCATGGTAGATAATGCTTCTTCACGCGTAATATTCTGCATTATGGAAGGTTTACCCAGATTCAATTAAATAAAGATGGCTCATGAAGATGAGAAATCAATAGCTTTAAGAAAACAAATAGGAGTTTATTATTTTAAAATAATTTCTTTGAATTAAAGAATGATGGTGCAACATATCAAGGGGCAATGTTGAGAATGTTTGACAAACACATCCATTAACTAGTGGAGCATTATGGTGATGATTTAGTAATTAAAATTTTGAAAGATAAAACCATTTAAGTGATTAGATAAATAATTTTAAAATATTATATAAGTATAATCTAAATATGTAGCCTCTTATGTTTACATTCTACCATACATCAATGAATTTTTTGGGTTTCACGGTTCAACACCTTGGAATTAAAATAGATCATTTTTAGTTAAAGAAATCTTGAAGATGTAGCCACATAAAAGTTTCACTTAAATAAAGATCACTTCAAGGTCATTTAGTATATCTGAGAAAGTCTAAATCAAATTTATTCATTGATGTCAACCATTTACAGCTCTATGTAAGAATAATGTTTATTTTGATGGGGCAATGGTTTCCAGAATGATTTTGGTAGTATTAAATAATATTTGACCTCATATTTTTTCTACTACTATCATAGGTAGGCTATTAATCCGATATACAACTTCCTTGAGAAATTCTCTTGGTTCCTTTTTAGCTAAGGTTAATGAAGTAGGTAAAAAGAATACACTTCATTAGCTGAGTAGAAGGTTGCTACTAATCAAAATGAACTACCATCCTTTTGAGAAGCATAATTTAGCCTTGATTTTAAATGTTCAAAAGATTTGTCACTACATTCTTCTCATATTGTAAACTTGATCTCTAGAGTAGAACCACTGCAGTATTTGATAAGTCAACCAAGATTATTAAGAAGATTAGATCGGTAGTTAATAATTTTTTTGTAGCAAGATATAATATTAAATCCTTTACATGATGTAAAAGGACAAGCATTGATATACTTCCTAGTAGTGTATACAATTAAGGATAATCTTCTAGTTGATGATGAGCTACCAGATGAGTAGGTCCAAAATTTAAAAGTATAAGAAAAAATCACATGGGAATTTTATTTAGATGATGTTGTATCTAGTAAAAAGGATAAAAGACCACAAAATATATCTTTAGGGAAAGCCATAGTTTGTATTATATTTATAACCTAAAATAAAGGTTGATGTACTTTTCTTATCATTAGTTAGAGTCCTATACTAATAATGAAGCTGAGTACAAGGAACAAAGAATCTACTTAGAGTTGATAATCTTAAATGACAACAAAGAGCTAAAAGTATGTCTAGTTTCATAGCTTTTTGCCAACGAGGTTGCTAAGTTATAAAAAGTCTTAAAACTAAACTTGATTCCATTTCACTAGTATACAACGAAATTATTAGGGAACATTTTGAATGTGAAGTTATATAAAATACCAAGGGGAATAATTTTCATGATGGATGCTTCAACAAACCTTTCTAAAGAATTAGCTTATTTTAAGAGGATTCAATTCTAATAGAGGTACAAGGTTGAAGGTCCTTATCAATAATTGATATGGAATACATAAATAGAAAACCCTCAGCCGTAGTAAAAATTTTATTCACTATAGAGGTTGAATATGTAAATTGAAGAAAACCCTTTCTTTTCTAGATATGAAATGTTTTATTGACTCATTTGCACATCTCAAATTTAAGTATAAGATTGTCTCATTTGAAAATTTTATTGACTAATTTGAAAATTTTTTCACTCATTGGAAGTTCTCAAATTTGCTTGTTCAAAAGTGACCTTTCATTCAGATATGAAACCTATACACTATTGCTAATTAGTCAGGTGAATATCTAATTCTTTTTCCTTAGCTATTTAAATTTGGCCAAGTGAATGTTGGAACTCCTAAATTTTTCTGTCTTACTTTTTTATGATTAGACATATATTTAATATTTTAAAATCTCTTTGTTTAGTGCTTTAATATTGTTAGAAGAAAATTTAGTTAATCATTTTTTCTATTTTGATTTGGTCAGGCAAAGATATGATAACCTTTATAAACTAGTTAAATCTAACTTATTTTGCATTGATCACTTTTTCAAGTACTCTTCCAATTTAAATATAATCTGATAGAGATAATTTCTTTGTCATATATCCATCATGATTAAGTATACGTATTTAAGATCATTTATTATATGTTATATATCTATTAAATTCCTTTAGATTAATTTAATCACTTAGGTTAATGCAAGAATGAATGATTAACTTTTTTAAATTCATTACACCTATTAGGTCGTCCATTTGTAACCTTTTTTTTCTTATGTTAGATCATTAAATAAAAGATTCATTTTTAGTTTTTAATTACTTTAAATCCACTTTAAAGCTTAAATCTAGTTCCCCATTGTACTTTGGTATGGTGGTTCAATCATTAAACCCTAGATTAATCATTTGATAATTACCCTTGATAGTTATTTAATGAAACACTCATTCATCGCTATTCATAGAAATTTTGTCATTTAATTTAATATCTTGAATCCTCAACTCTTATTATTAATAAACTTTGATCCTAAAAAAATATAAAACTAAACCTAGCTTAAAACTCAAAATTCTAAAATCAGAGTTCAAACCTAAAGCCTGAAGCCTTTGGACATTTCCTTATTTTGTGAAAATTTTAAACTAATTCAGAACCATTAGTGAATGCTCTGCAATGATGTTTGACCATTTTTATATTGATTAGGTATGTTCCTAGAGTATACCTTGAAATTTTGGAGTCCTCAAGACCATCTAAACCTTAAAAACACAAAGCATATTCTAAGTTTACAAAACCTTAAAATATTTATAACTCGTACCAGTGGACATGACATTTTATTGTAAATCACATTGGAAGCCTTTACAAAATCATCAAACAGGTTCATAATCATCATTACATTGATCTAAGCTCATTTAAGTCCATGGTTGATCATGGTTAGCCTAGTCTGATCAAATTTGACCTATGATCCCCTTTTAGATATAAGCCCTTCATATGTATGAATTATATTGAATTAACCAATCTAAGATATGGATAACTATCCTAGATATTAAGAAATCATTTATGATCATGCATATAACATATTAAATACTTAAATTGGCTAAGTTTTCCAGCATTGGCACTTTGAAGATTAAAGGACCCTTTATGCCTAAATCCTAAATCTTATATAGAAAAATACCTAGAGTGGTGTATCGAGGAAAAAAAAGAGTGGTGTATTAAGGGTCCTTTAATGTTTGTGTTTCATTCTTCTATTCACATTCTCTCTCTTCTTTTGCGAATGTGTGCTCTGGCGATCGTGGTCTTCTCTGTTCATTTTTGCTTGATGTTGTTGATTTTGGTTACATGTCTGCTTGGTTTGCTGATCTCTTATTTCATTTTGTTTCCTAAGGCCGTGTGGCCTTCAGTTTATCTACTCTTATGGTATGGCATTGGGGAAGTCCTCTTCTCCACTGAATACTTGGGGGTAACCCTCCTGCGGCTCCAGTTGCTTCTAGGACTAGTGTTTTAGATGGGGACGGTAACATTGATAACCCTAAAACATGATATTTTCATGATGTTGTTTCAGGTGCTTCTTCCTCTAAAGATCCAACTTTTTTTGTTGAAGAAAGATTATGTTAAAGGTTTTCTGACTCTTTTATTTACTAATGATGATATTATAAAATTAGCCTCTCCTTATTAGTTTAATTTAGATGGAAGTTTTTCATTTTGTAACCTAATCTTGACATGATTCGGTCTTTTTTTGGGAACTTAAAACTTTCTGGTTTTTTCTCTATTGATTGCTAGATCCTAGACATATAGCTATACAGTTATCTAATGATATTGATTATAGCTATGTGTTTTCTAAGAGGTCTTACTAAATCAATAATTATCATATGCGTTTATTGAAATGGACTCCTTACTTTGACATCCAGGAAGAATCACCAATTCTTCCGATTTTGATTTCATTCCCAAATCTTTGAATACATTTTTTTAATTATCACGTTTTGTATGCTTTGGGCTCCATTTTTGGGAGACCTTTACAATAAGACTAAGCCACTGCATCTCGATAGAGGCTGTCTGTAGCTCAGATTTTGGTTGAATTGGATATTAACAAGAAACATCCCAAAGCGATTTGGCTTGGTTCCAAAAAGTCATGGCACTTACAAAAAGTTAATTTTGAAAATGTCCCAGATTTTTGTTCTCATTTTAAGGTTCATGACATTCAATTTATGAATGCTTCATGGTTCATCCACAACTGAAAAAAATAAGAATGGTTCCAAAAGTTTAGTTGAAGCGAATATTAAGGTTAGGAATGAAAAAGAAATGCAAAGTCAGAATCAAGCTGTTTCACTTGAGAAGAATATTGGTGAACATAAGGTTTGCTACAAAAAACAATAAAAATGTTCTACCAGAGAAACCTTTTAGGGATTTAGAGAATAAAATTGATGGTCACAATGAACTCGACCAACTTGAAAAAATCATTGGAGACATTGAGGCTCCTACTTTAATTTACTTTGTTGGACCACTTATGGGAGAATCTATCTAACAGGAAAATATTCATAATTCAGTGGAAACTAATGACATGGAAGTGGTTATTGTTGATGAGGAAGTATTTGCTCATGAAAATTATTCCTCAAACCAAATGAGTGGGGATAATGCTATTCTCAATAGTGATCAATCACCTACAAACCAATCAGCATCATTCGAGTTAATGAATGATGCATTGGAAGAAGGAGAGTATGTTTCCCTTAACACTGAATCTTTTAAAGATATATTGGAAGGAAACACAATTACTTCTATGTAACATCCTTATGGGAAAGCCGAGAGTATTGATGAGGGCTATCAGAAAGTTTCGAAAAAGAAAAATAAGAGTAGTAAAAATTCTGTTAGCTGGACCCCTAGAACAACACATGCTTCAAATGCTTCATCTTTTATTAATGATTAAAGCTTTTGTGTGGAATATTAGGGGTATTTGTGGTACTTTATTTAAAGATACAGTTAAGAACTTATGTAGAATTCATGATCTTTACCTGCTTGTTTTAATTGAGCCCTTAATTTCTAATGTTAAGTTGGATTCTATTTGTAGAAAACTTGGGTTTGATTTAGCTTTTGGTAATTGTACTAATAAAAATTGGATTTTTTGGAAGCACTTTATTTTTTAGACATTATTATGGATTTTCTTCAAACGGTTCACACTAATATTCCTCTTAATCATTTATCTTGTTATGCTTCTTTTAATTATGCTTCTTATTCTAAATTATGTAGGAAGTTTCTTGTGGTAACAATTCAATGGTTTTTCTTCTTCTATCAAGGCTCCTTGGTTAGTTTAGGGTGGGGGGGCGAGGTGTTAATATTGTTACTAATGCTTCTCAAAGAAAAGGGGGTAACACTCCTAATTTTCGAGCGATGGAGGACTTTAATGATATCATTATGAATTGAAATCTTCATGACAGTGGTTTTCTGGTAATGCTTTTACATGGAATAAGGGTACTTAGTGGCAAAGATTAGATAGTGTTCTCTTAAATGATTTCTAGATTTCTAATTACCAAATAACTCACATTGAACATTTAACCAATACTTTATCTGACCATTCTCCATTATTGCTTAATATTTTCATCCTTTTAGTTTTCAAAATATGTGGCTTCTTGATGAAAATTTTTAAAATGTTGTTCAAAGTAACTAGCATGCCCTCTTTTTCCCTTTGATAATATTTTTGGTGTGACCAGGTTGTGGTTTAAACTTAAGAGACTTAAACAAAAATTATCCTAGTGGAACAAATGCATGTTTAAAAATATCTTTTCTAATATTGTGCTTGCTAAAAAGAATGTTGACAATGTTGATATTATGTACATACAAGATCCCTCTTTTGATAACTTGTCTATTCTCAACGAGGCTAAGACTTTTCTATTCAAACTTTAGGAAAAAGAAGAGGCTTTTTGAAGGTAGAAATTTGCTTCTAATTTTTTTGTGGATGGTGATCGTAATACCTCTTTCTTTCATAATATTGCTAATAACAATAAAGTGACTAGAGGGATTCACAAAATTGCATCGCTTGATGGCAATACCATAGATAACCCTGATTTAATGTTTTCTTCTCGTATTGATTACTTTAAAAATGCTTTCAATAATGATTTTTGTAAGGATTTAAACAATAATTTTTCTTTTATTCCTACTCTTATTAATGAGGATGATAATTTGACTTTGGTTAAGGTTCCTTCTGAGAAGGAAATTTGGCATATCATGAAAGATATGAACTGCGACTCGGTGGCTGGCCCTAATAGTTACACTAATAAGTTTTTTTTGAAAACATGGTCTATTATTAAAGATGATATTGTCAATGCTGTTGTGGATTTCTTTTTGGGAAACCTGATTTCTAATTTTTTTACATTAACTACTATAGCTTTAATTCCTAAATCTAATGCCATTAATTTATGGAATGATGATCATACTATCAGTTTATGCTCTTTTTTCAACAAACTCATAGCTAAAATTATCATGAGTAGATTAGCTGTCTTCTTTAAAATTATTTCTTCGGAGCAAATGGATTTTGTTAAACCCCATTCTATTTTTGATAATTTTCTCCTGGCTCAAGAATTAGTTCATGATTTGCCTTGTAAATTTGCTGGTGGTAATATTATTTTAAAATTGACATTACCAAAGATATGACAATTTAAAATGGGAATTTCTTTATACCATGTAAAAACTTTTTGGTTTCAATTTTTAGTTCATAAATTTGATCAAGAATAGTATTGAGAATTATTTCTTTTCTGTTATGATAAATGGTGAATCTCATGGCTATTATAAATCTTCTCATGGGCTTAGGCAGGGTGATCCTCTATCTCCTGCACTCTTCATTTTTGCTTTGGAATTCTTATCTAGAGGGCTTAAAAATCTTTTTAGCTTACATCTTAACTAAAATTTTCAAACTATTGGTGGTTTTCCTATTACACATTTGAGATTTATCGATGATTTCATTATCTTTCCTAATGGCTATATTAAAACAATTTACATTCTTTTTTAATTTTCTCAACAAGTTTAAACTTTCTAGTGGGTTAATGTTTAATCATTCCGAGAGTTGCTTTAGTCTTGCCAAATTTATATCCCCTAGGAGAATCTCTAGTATTAAAAAAAGATTTGGATTCACCCCAAAAAATTTACCCATTAAATACCTCAGTACTCCGCTTTACAAGGGTAAGAAACATTCTCATTTATTTGATGACATCTTTACTATGATTCATTAGAAACTTTCTTCTTGGGCTTTCAATATTCTCTCCTTTGGTGGTAGACTTACACTTATTAAACAAGTTCCTCTACTCTATTCCTATATATTTTCTTCATACTTTATGCCCTGCTTTAAATGTGTGTCTTAGAATGGAGACTTGAATTAATAAATCTTTTTTGGGAGCAAAAGAAGGTAAGCATGCTTTCTTGTGGCGGTATTGGAAACATTATGCTGCGACTATTGATGAAAGGAGATTAGGCTTTAAAACTTTAACTGATATGTCCAAGGCTCTTTCCCATAAACTCTAGCTTGTTTTTAGATCTAAGAAAAGTTTGTGGTCCAATTTTATGTTCTCTAAGTATTATGTCAGGAAACATCTTCTTAATTGTTATTTTAAACAAGGTGATTCTATTAATTGGAAAAGATTATGCTCCATCAAATGGGAGGCCGAAGAGTTTATCCAATGGGGTATGGGATCTGGCAATATGTTTTTTTAGAAAGACAAATGGATGGGTAATTTTTTCATTGATAGCCTTTTAAATACTCATTCCACTTCTGCTTGTAAAGTAAAAGAATTTATTATTAATGGTAATTAAAATATTGATTTACTTTTCAATTTTGTGCTGAATTTTATTTTCAATTTCATTTTCAATATTTCCATTCATTTGGTTATTGAGGATTTGATTTTGTTTAATCTTTCTAGTAATGGTAAATTTCCTAATAAATAAGTTTGGAATTCTATTAGACATGTGTATCATAGAGGTTTGATCTACTATGCAATTTGGAATGCCAGTATTCCTCCCCACTTACTCTGCTCTTATTTGGAGGATTTTACATTATTTATTTCCTTTGGATTGTATCCTTTTGAAGAAAGGTATTAACATAGTCTATAAATGCCAATATTGTTATCATATTAAAAATTCTAACCATGTTTTTATACAAGGTCCTATTGCTATGAATGTGTGGTTATTCTTTGACAATATGTTCAATGTGCTTTCTTCTACATGTTATAATTCCATTTTTGATCTTCTTAAAGATTGGTTCATTACTACTAAAGACCATATTAATAACATTATCCCTGATCTTATTTGTTGGTTTCTATGGCGGAGCAAAAATGATTCAAAAAATGATGGGATTAAGATGAATGCCACATGTATTATTTTAAAAATCAAGGATAAAATCTTATAGTTATTTGTGGCTAATCTTTTGAATGGTGATTCTTCTAAAGGCTTTCAGCATGTAGCTTCTGAGTTGGGTTTAAATATTCAACCCTCTTCTTCTATTTTTAAAAACAGAGTTATTAATTATAGAAAACCTCTTCAAGGTTGTTTTAAACATAATAATGATGGGTCGATGAACAATTTGAATACTGGCTGTGGTGGAATTACTAGGGATTTTAATGGACATTATCATTGCTTTTACGGGTCTTAATAATGGTAACACTGCTATTAAAGTTGAGATTGAGGCTCTTATATTTGGAATTCAATTATGCATTTTTATAGGTATTACTAATGTTTGGATAGAAGTGGAAGCCTTTCCTTAATTATATGGTTGGGTAGGTGACTTAAATTGTTTTAAGCAAGAGGAGTTCGATAGTTGCTGGGGAGATTCTGGGTGTTCTATTTTGCTAAATTATTTCTATTTGATCACTCACAAGTTATTCAATTTTATTAATCAATATGAGGATTAAACTTTAATAGCTTCATGGTGTTTTGGTGCTTTGCTTCCATCCTTATTAACGGGCTTTTGGTTAGCTCTACGGCTTTTGGTTTTTTTCATTACCTAGTGGGTGCTTCCTGTATTGGAGTTGGATCAAATTTAAGCATCATGTGTTATTCAAAGGTAATGATTATCCTACTATTTCATTCCTGAGCCAATTTACTATTTCAAAATAAAACCTTTAGTGATCACTCAGTTGGCTGCATGTGGTGCTGGAAATCTAGTGTGACTTTGTTTGGTTTTGTCATTACGACTTATTTTTTGGTTTAGTTTATTTCATATGGTTATGATGCTATTGGGTTGATTATCTCTAATTTATTGGTTTGCTTTCCTTTCATTTGCTGGGGGTGGTTTGTGTTTGAGAAGCATGAGTTCTGGTATCTTGATATATTTGATATGAGGCTTATTATTTACTCGAATTGGGCTCTTTATGTTATGATCAATTTCTTTGGGTTATTAATCATTTCGGTGATGACATTGAGCTAGTATATTTTTAAGTTATCCAATTGGGCATGGAGAATGTTTGAGATTTGGTGCTTTTGACTAATTATTTTGTTCATTGGATTTTATTTTCTTGGGCATTTTGATATTCTTGGTTTATCTCTGGCCTTATATGCAGGTTTTGAGGGGCTTGGCCCTTTTGGATAGAGTGTTGTTATTTGTTTGCTTTAATGCTTGGCAGGAGCAGTTCATGCTCTCGATTTCTTATTATACTAGTTTGGGTTATCACCTCCTCTATTGCCTGGAGCTTTTATTTGGTTACCTTTTTGGTTGGAGGGAATGTCTTGGCTTGGCTGTTTGTGTGGACTCTTAGGATTAGACTACTAGTTGTAGTTCACAATTTCATGTATTGGTTACATGTTTATTCGTTATTCCATTTCTTATTATTCTGCATCAATTCCTATAATGATATGTTTGATACCTTACCTTTGCTGATTATGTCCCCTATGCTCTTCAGTAAATATATCCTAGATCAATGCTATAGAGTTCTTAATATCTACATAGATAATGTGTAGGTTCAGGTTTTGCTCAAGTGCAGGTAGTTCCTGGCCCAGATATCCTATTTTAAAATTAATTCTTCCATCTATTTTTCCATTAATTTAGATACTTTTCCTTCATATTTCTATAATATTTTGTGCAACAGTTTTTGTCCTACACCCTTTTTATTCTTCAAGTGGGGTATCTTATGTCTATGGTCACCTTTTTTTACAAAATGATCGTGCTTATTATTTTTATCAATATCTTTCTTTTTTGGGTGCTGGCTTCTTGCCACCCTAGAATGTTACTAAGTCATTTTGTATTATGGTTTAGTAGATATTTTTAGCTTAGAGTTTTTCTTTTGCTTTGTTCTATATCTCGTTGGAGAATTAGAGAGCTAAAGGTCCCCCTTAAGGACCTTGTATTCACCCTTTTTATTAACGCTTAGGCCCCTTTGTGGGTTTTAATTTAAAAAAAATAAAAATAGAGTGGTATATTGAGGTGATGAAGCCCTCAAGTGCTTAGGTAGTTATTAAGGAGTCTCCTTCTGGCAATGTTGACTCTATTAATAAAGTATCTAATGGTATTGGTAATGTGGATGGCCAGAGGGTGGATATTAATAGTGAGGAACAAATGGATGTTATGGTCACTCAGCATACAACACTTTAACTTGTTTGAAAATTCCTTGCTTTACTTACATGAATTTATCTGAACATGATTCTGCTTTAAACAACAATGAGGTTGTTCATCCTGTTAATTCTAACTCTACATCTCATGAACAGGATATTGGGGAGCATAATTTTGAAGAAGGATAGTGCAAGGAGATAATATCGATTGTACTATTAATCATGGTATTAATTTGGAAAAGGGTTGTAAGTATTCTAATATTTTATCTGAAAATATTTTTTCTACTAATGGCCATGAACATCCAAATGATGATAATAAAGGTTTTGGTGAGGATGATGGTGACTTTAATCTAGTTCAATCTTGAAAGAATAAGAAAAATTAAAATATTGTGTTGCAATCCCCTAAAACCACCCGATCTCAAGCTTCTCAATTACACTCTTATGTTTAAGTCTATTATTTGGAATGTAAGGGGAATTGGTTGTCCCTCTACTAGAATTAGAGTTAAAAATTTAAGTTGTATTCATAATATATCTTTGCTTATTTTGATTGAACCTTTTTTTTCACATGTTAAATTGGATAATATTGCTAGGTCTTTCAGTTTCAACCATGCTGTGGCTAATATTTCAAACAAGAATTGGGTTCTTTGGAAGGATCCTATGTTTATTGATATTATGGGTAATTTTACCAAGGTGATTCATTGTAGTATTAGTTTGTTTGCATTATAAATGTTTTGCTTCCTTTGTTTATGCCGCTTATTCTTGAATTATTAGAAGGAATTTGGGGGACCAGATTATTCACTTTCATAATGCTATTAACTCTCCCTTGTTGGTGGGTGGTGACTTTAACACTATGTCCTCCACAATTAAAGGCTTGGGGGATCCAACCTTGTTTACCAATCTATGGACGATTTTAATAATATGATCTTGGATTGCAACCTCATTGATAATGGTTATACTGATAGAAATTTTAGTTGGAATCATGGTAATCTCTGGCAACGGTTAGATCATTTGCTTTTCAATGATAGTTGGATTAACTCCTTTACTTCTATGCTTGTTGAACACCTTAGTAGAACTTTATCTGATCATTTCTCTATACTTATTTCTATTCAGTTGAATCTTCATAGCTCTGCTTTTAACCTTAGATTTTAGAATATGTGGCTTCTTGATTCTTCTTTCATTAAAGTGATCCAGGAGAATTGGTAAGTTCCCCTTCACCCGAACAACTCTACTTTTGGTATGAATATAATGTGGCTTAAACTGAAAGATTAAAGCAAAAAAGTTAATTCAGGGAATCATAGTCTTTAAAAATATTTTCACTAACATTATTTCTGCTGAGGAGAAAGTTAACTCATTGGAGCATATTTATCAGTATAATCCTTCTCATGTTAATTTTACTCATATTCAACATGCTAAAAATTACCTTTTTAACTTACAAACTTAGGAAGAAGCTTATTAGATGTAGAAAGCAGCTTCTAAGCATCTTATTGAAAGAAAGTATTTCCATGCTTTAGTCAAGAGGAATAGTTCTAGAAATTGGATTCATAAAATTACTCATGATGATGGCTCTTTTACTAAAGATGATGGGGAAATTGCTTCTTATGGAGTTGATTTCCTTAAAAGTTTATTTAATAAAAATTTTACTCTTTCTTTTATTGATAATCCTAATATTATTTCTCACATCATTAACCAGGATGATAATTTGGCTCTTACTACTTCTCCAACTTTGGAGGAAGTCAGGAAGATGATTTTTTATTTGAATATTAGCTCTATTGTTGGAGCTGATGGTTACACGACTATATTTTTTAAAAAAATCTTTGGACATTATTAACATTGATCTTTTCAAATGATGTTTTAGATTTCTTTTCCAGTAATAACATGCCTAAATTCTTCTCTTCCACCTCCATTATGCTTATTCCTAAAAATATTGGAGCTTGTAGTTGGAATGACTTTAGGCCTATTAGTCTATGTACCTTTTATAGTAAGTTCATTTCTAAAATACTTATGAACTACCTTTCTACTTTACTTCCTAGAATTATTGCTCCTAATCAAATTGGCTTTGTTAAAGGTATATCTATTTCAGATAAAATTTTATTTGCTTAAGAACTTATGCATGATTTGGAAGTTAGGGTTCCCGGGGGTAACATTATCTTTAAATTGGATATCGCTAAAGCCTACGATAACATGAATTGGGATTTTCTTTACCACATCTTTTTTTAATTGGTTGGCTTTAATTCTTCTTTTGTTAATAATATTAAATAGTCCATCAAAAATTCCTTTTTCTAAGTTATTATTAATGGAAAATGTTAGGAAATATTGGTGAAAGTTAGAGAGAGAAGCACCCGAAAAGTTAGAGAGAGAAAATCCATTTTTTCTCAAATTTGGTTCATTCTGCCATTTTGGTGGGTTCTTCATGAATGACGGGTGAGGCGGCGGCGACCACTGCTGGTCGTCGAAGTTCTTTCTCCTTATCCAATTCTTTTGGTATTCCTGATGTCCCTGGTAGATCTCTCTGGGCGGGTCCGTTGAAGATTTTGGAACCCTCATTTGTTTCAATTTTGATGTCTCCCTCTGTTCCTGGTAAAGGTAAAGAAGTAGTGAATGATGTAATCATCAAAGCTCTGCGACCTTCCGGTTGTATTACTCCTCCTAAAAGTTTGAACAATTTTGAGGCATCGTTGTTGTCTAGTATGAAGAAATTTTTTAATAGGTTGAACAACAAAATCGCTAAACCTCATCCTTTGGAGAAGGATGAATCTTTAACCGGTTTTTGTAATATCAAGCCTTCGGATGTTTGGGTTAATGCTAATGAAGAAAACCTTTTTAAGAATTCAGAAGTGCATATGGTACAAGATACTATTCCTGTCCAAAACATCAACAACCCGTCGATGAGGCGACCAAATATCAAATTTAATTTCTCCATGGATGATTCTATTCATTCTGAAGATAGATTGGTAGTTAAGCTGAATGAAACTAGTGTTAAAATGAATACATATAAGCTTCATTTATATGTCATGGTAACGATCTTTGGGAAAGAGGTCCCTATTAATCTAATTGATACTGAATTATGCTCTCAATGGGTGCAGTTTGGGAAGTTTCACTTAACCATCCTTGGATTAGGATGGGTTCTTTGCTCATTTTCTATCGTGGAGGCTACAGAGAAAGTTTTAGAGGGAGGCCCTTACTATGTCAATGGGCATATTGTTGGAATGGATTGGTGGACTCCCCAATTTTCCCCTTCTTCTTTTAAAGGTTTATCATCTCCAATATGGGTCAGGATGCTGCATCTTCCATTGCTTTGTTGGGATGAAGTAAATGTCATGAGAATTGCTTCAATGATACGAACTCCATTATGGATTGATGGCTTGAGGTTGGTCCCTGAGAGCATTTTGGTTTAGAAACGAGTGGCATTGGGGTTTCATCATGATGGTTACTGAGGTTGGTGTTATTTGCTGCTTTATGGTGTTCTTTCTTAGATTTTCAATTTTATTTGCCCATCCCCTTGCTGTTGTGGGGGAGTCCAGTATTGCTTTGTTGGCTGTTTATGGTTGTATGCATCATTTTGTCTCTTTGTATGGTGTCATGTTGTAGATGGCTCTTTGGATTAACTAGTTCCTTTCTATTTTTAACATACTGTTGATTTTGTATTGAAGGAGGGGTGTCGGTTACCTATCCCTCTTGGTTTCTGTGGGTTATTGAGTTGGGGTTGCTACCTTTTCATGAAGGTGTTGGGTGTGTGTTTCTTTTACACTTGCCTATTCATATATTTTCCTTTATGCCTTTCTATGTTAACTGGTTGCTTCTTAACAATTTGATCGATTGTTCTATTACTGATAGTGGTTACTATGTTGTCCTAGTAGTCTCTCTTTCTTCTTTGGATGTTGGTTCTATATGAAGGAAAGAGACTACTGGGAGAGACTTTGTCACCTATTTTATTCTGAATCTTATCTATTATCTTCAACTACTTATGGTCATTATTATAGGTAGTTCTTATGGTTTTAATGTACATGTTGTAAGTATACTTTTCTTCTATCTTTATGGTTCTGCTATTTGGTATATCAAGCTTTTCTTATTTTGCAAAATTTCTAACATGTCCAATTTCCATTTTACTATCTCTTTTGTGTTCTTTTCTTTTTTGTGCCTCTTTTTTTGTAGGATTACTTTTAATTCTAATATTTTGAATCCTGATTTTTTGCGTGGAAGGATGGTGCTCAAAGTTTTTCAAATGTTTATTTCCTTTTTTTGGGTTTTTGCTTCTTTCCACCCTAGATTATTTTTAGTGGTCTTTTTATTTTTTCCTAGCACGGACCTTAAGCTCCTAGGTTTTATTTTCTTCATTGTTTAGCTCTTTTGAGCAGTAGTGAGCTTGATGCCCTTTAAAGAACTTGTAATTCCATTTTAATCAACACGTAGGCCCATCTATGTGTTTTGTCCAAAGAAAACAAAAAAGAAGAAGAAGAGTTGTTTAGAGAGAGAAGCTCTGCGATGGTGAAGGGTGGTTGCCCTTAGTCACCTCCTCACCCTGGTGGTGTTGGTGTTAAAAAGAAGGGTTCTAGGCAAGGTCATTACTCAAAGATTCTCACAATAGATGGGGTGGATGATGATAGTCTGACTTCATCACATTTCATGAGAGCAATCTCTTCTAGTTTAAAGGGCAACACTTTGAGCACACCTCCTACTGTATGATGGGAAGATATCACCAAAACATTAGAGGCATTACTCCATTATATAAAAGCATAGGAAGCCAAATCAAACATCCATAATTTTAACTCTCTTGATCATAAGAGAGATTAACATTTGGGGCATCTCAAATGCTCGTATAAACCTAATGGTTTGTTAATTTGTTCAAAATCTCCCTCATGCAATTCATAATTTAAAAACTCTCAACTTACGTGATGTATTGGTTTTGGGGCCGATCATGATGGATTTGAACTCAACTCTGGTGTTTTCTTGGTGGTTTTGTCTAGTGATGAACTAGACCCTATGTCTGACACTTCAAATTAGAAGCATGATTCATCTGTTTCCTTTCCTCAATATTCTAATTGGGAAGCACACATCATTAGGCATAATATTTTAAATGATAATGGGATTGCCTCTGAATCTTTCACAAAGGATATCGAGTACGAGAATGATGTTGGATTCAACCAGGAATAGAACCTATGTAATAGTGCTTCAGATACGATATTGGTGTCTTTTGATTGTAACTATCTTAGTAGCTATGTCCAACCTATCTTTGTTCGACTAGATTCTATCTAGCCTTCTAGCTACATGTGTTTAAATTCTTAAGATACATTAACGATTAATAATGTTGCTAAAAATTCTTACCCATAAGGTGCTTGTTGTTATTCCTTTATTGCCCATAAATCTAGTTTTCATTAAAAACAGCCCTCATAAACTCCCTCTTATACTTTTGGAGGCATGTCTAGTCACCCGTTTACTTGGATCAACATCCAGCTTATTCTTGTTGATAGAGCAATGAAACCTTCCTAGCAAAAGATGATATTTCCATGGAACCTTAATTGAGTGTAGTAAATGAAATCATTTCAGGATTGGAGAAAGCTATTTTTGTGAAGTATTTAGGAAGGTGAATTCCTTTCCCCTTCCTCCTTAGTGAACTCAAATGTAGATGGTACCACTTTGGGGAGTTTCAAGTGATCACTAAAGCTCCAAATTCTTTTATTTGCTTATTTGAACGTACTAAAGCTAGAGATGTAGTTCTTATGAGTGGACCTTTGAACATAGCTACAAATATATTTGGTATGGATATCTGGATCCCTAATTATTTTCCAAACTCCTTACATGGCCTTCATTCACTGGATTGGACGTGCTTGCGTCAACTACCACTTTTGTATTGGAATGCTTCTGACATCACCCACCACGCAAACATGTTAGTGGAGCTGCTTTGGATTGACTCTATACGAGCACTTACAGAAGATATTCTTATTGTAATTTATGTGAGGATTGATCTCTCATAGAAATTATTGCTTGGCATGTGGATTAGTGGGCTTTATGTCAGATTTTTTCATAAGGTTGAATATATAAGCCTTTCCAACATTTGCTTCCCTTGTGGGTTTATTGGCAGCAGTAGTGACATCTACCCTTCTAAGGCAACAAGCTATAGCCCCATCTCTATTTCTCCAAAGAAGCTATCCACTTTTGTACAAGCCATGATCTTTTAGAGCAACTTGGGAGTCTCTTCTCCACCTCCTTGTGTCCCCTCTTATAGGGAATATAGTATACCTATGGAAACCAAGGAATCACTAATCAGGAAACAATTAAGGATCTATAAAATAATGAAGGTAAACTTGATGAGCTTGGCACTTGGAACATAATAACAAGAAGACATAGAGGTAATCATAAGGCTATGATAAAATAGATTGATACTCCAAAGCTCTCCCATCAACCTATCATGTTCTTTGCTTCTAAGGTACAACTAATGGTGGTGACCTATGATAGGATCCTAAATCTTTAAAAGTAATAACCATGGGCTCTAAAGCTTATTTCACTAAGAATATTATCCAGGTTAGGCAGATTGCCACCTCATCCCTGCAAGAGAAAGAAGGCTTTTATAATTTTTATAGGCGGGGACTTAGTCACCTTAAGTGCTTAATGGTTTGTCTCCTTTCACTTATTTGTAGTGAGTCCTTTAAGATTGATATGCCTTTGCTAGAGCTTTTAGATACTATTCATCCCTTATGGCTATTTCAAAACTCTTTTTGGTGTTCCCATCCTTTGAATTGGTTCCCCATATACCTAATTTGTGTGCACTGCAAACTCATAAAGGCACTCTCCTATTCACTTGAGGAGGTCTTTATTTTATTTCTTTTTGCTAATTCTAATCTTTGTAGTTGTGTATGGGTTTGTACTCTTACTGGATGCTCTTCCCTATTTTACTTTTTTTTTATTGGGAAGGCTTGTTTGATTCCATATCAAATTGTGTCTTTCTTTATATTTTAATAGACACTTGATTCACTAAAAAAAACCTAACTAATTTCTCTAAATGTTTCCAAACCATAAATGAAACATGGTTGGTGAACCCTGGTTAACCATGGTTGACAAAACCTTCATGTATATCAAAAAAAAAAAGAACAAAACCTTCATGGAATAATTTTACCATGACCTAAAACCACTTTGAATAAATTTCAAATGTCATTTGGAATGGGTTGGACCCAGCCCTATGCTTGGCCATGATTAGTTGACCAAGTCAACTTAGGTTGAGCAAATCAAACCTTAACCACTTAAAAATTCATTAAATGCATATAGGCCATACAATGACCTTAAACCTTATCCAATAAGTTCTAAATGTCATTTGGAATTGGATGGACCTAGCCCCAACCCCTACTAAACTCTTGTTATGCAATTAAATCATGGTTGACTAACCAAAACCTAAACCCTCTAAACCCTAAATCCAATACTCTTGATCATACAAAGGCATTTAAATATGTGGGCCTACACATTGAGTCCCCTTGCGTCAACCATTGGTAACCTAACTCTTGCGTTTGTGGACAAATTTTATGTTGGGAACTTAATTTACTTTAAATGTTTCTTTTAGTCAAATCTATGATAGGGGCTATGGAGTGAACTTTTGAATATTATCAAAAACTAGGGCTTTATCACCCCTAAATAACTTTTAGGTATTCTTTGATATAAATATTAGCAAATCCCAATTAATATATGCAAGTATACGTGTGAAATAAAGTAATAAAGTGTTAAAGTAGAGTGTTAATCCATCAGGAAGGATGCTTACTTGCAACAAACTAATTTTGTTACTATAATTACAATAAATATCGTACTAAAAAAATATTATTTTTTGGAGATTCTATCACTGAACAAAATATTAAAATAGTTAATAAAATTATTAATTAAATTATTTTGGAATTATTAGTATAAATTGCTTATCTTTCCTAATGAGACTCCTAAAGATAATATGATTTAAAGCATATGCATCTCTAGATATCTGTCGAGCTTGTAAGGGTGAAAAGGATAATTGCTAACCACTTATAATTTTAATATCTCCTTAAGAAACTAGAACATTTTATATCCTATGTCTAGGCATGTAGACATTGTATCTTGATATTCCAGACTATTCTTTCATTCCTCCATTGAGGTTATACACCATAATATAATTTAACTACATATATGACCATTATGTGCATTAAATAAAGAGAGGGATAATATTGAAAACATCTTTATAGTTAAAAAATAAGAGTCTTCATTAGTACCTCACATACAAATTATATCATCAATCCATAAACTAAAAATTAGTCAAACCGAATAAATAACTAGAAAAATCATTTTCATTAAACTCATATAAGATAAAAAAATACAAGAGAGAGATATCACTAGGAAGGATCAATGTATCTCCTATATACTCATTCTTCCTTTAATTTATAGAGTTGCTTTAAGAAATATAGGCTAAACACTCCAAATGATTATATCTTATACTTTCCTAGCCTCGCTTAGATTTTACACTAAGAGAGAACTAGAGATGTTCTCTAAAAAGCTTTAAATTTATACAAGTGACTAAACTCCCTTACAAACATAACATCAAAACTATATATACAAAAATATAAAATGGTATACAGCCTTTTGTGCTTGAAAGAATAGCGCTACCTCACCCCTGAAGTGAATTAATGCCTCAACACCGAAGCTTTTGTACCTTGATGCTTGCTGACATGGATTTGTTACTTGGTGGATAATCATGTCTTCTTATTGATAGAATATATCCCTTGGAAGTTACTACTATATCACAATGGCACTATGGACATTTGAGCGTTGTGCCTAAGAACAAAAATGGTACTAAGGAATTAGAAACAATGGCAACACGACACTTGAAAATAGAAAATTCAGTACTACAAAGCTATTATTTTGACACTACAATGTTGTCAATACCGTGGCTCTATATATGTTTCCATCATAATGCTTGCGAACAAAGAAGGCGGCGTCACCATGTAATAATTGGAGTGCCTCAAAGATATTGAAGGACATGCTATGGCATTATTTGACTGACGCCAAAGTGTTATTGACTACTTCAAATTTTCTACCATTTTTTAGTATTTCCTACACAAAAATAACAAAAACAACACATTTTCACTTAAAATATGACACATAAAATAATATGTAATTTACACTTATCAAATTCTCTGTAGCATAAACTTTAAATTATCCTTTACAAATAAGGAAATCTATAATTCTTATTAATTAAATAAGAAAAAATAAAAATTTTTAATTTAAAAATATAAAAATATAGATAGTATATCTTGATCTAGAAGTAGGAGAAATGAATAAAGTTATAATTCTAATTTGGAAAAATATTAATAATTATCCTAACAAGTCATCCTTATTATTATTTAATTTTTTATAAATATATCATTGTCTTTTGAATTCTGAATTGAATAATGTTGCCCAAAGATTAGATGTGTTTTTAGTTAAAATTGATATTTCATAAGTTCACCAATATTTGTACTAGTTCTCTAATACTCTCAAATTTTTTAAGTATAAGATTGCTGTCAGAATCTAAGTTTTATCTGATACAAGTGATTTTCCTCTCAAACTGAGTAAAGGAAGTGATATCATTTCTAAGTTTAATAATCTTTGAAGGTGGAAAATACTTAGCAAAAAGTTTTTTAGCCAATGTAGTTGTATAGCCTAAGGGGAAAGAATTTAAACATATCTTAGCTTTATCTCTTAGATATATTGGGAATAAACTAAGTCTAATAGTATCATCTCTTATATCATTATACTTAAATGTTGCACATATTTCTAAGTATAAATTTTGATCTTTAATTGGTGTTTCCTCATATTGGGAATTCTGAATCATTTGAATTATGGTAAGTTTTTATTATAAATTATTAGCTTGGATCATTGGTCTATTAATGTTCTATTGAATTCTATTTACTAAATGTTTGAAATAATCCTTATGAGATCTATATTTAACTTAATTTAAAATAGGTTCAGCCATTTTCCCTATCTTTTTAGTTTTTCAAATTTTTCAAAGGGTTCTTTTTATTTTAGCATTAAACAATAAAGGTTCTTTTCTATGTATAAAAAGTATGCAACCATGAATATAAATTTCACAAATGAGTAAGATAAAAAATATAAGTAGGTCTAACAATACATTTAATTCAATAATATCATTAAAATTTACAAAAAAGTAAAATTCTTCCACGGCAACGATGCAAAAAAACTAATGGGGGCTATGGAGTGAACTTTTAAATTATATAAAATTCAGAGCACTATCAACAAATAATGCTTATATTATTTTTATATAAATATTAATAAATCCTACTTAATATATGCAAGTATACGTACCAAGTCAAATAATAAAGTGATAGAGTAGAGTGTCGAACCCATGAGGAAGTATGCATACTTGTAACAAACTACTACTATTTACTCTAATAATAATAACTATCCTACTAAAATGGAAATGGTATCTTTGGAGATTTTATCACTAAATAAAATAGCAAAATATTTAATACTATATTTTTTTTCAGTATTTTAGATTGATGAGTATAAATGTCATATCTTTTATAATGACACTCATCAAGATAATGTGATTCAAAGCATATGTATCCCAAGATCTTTATCAAGCTTATAAGGATGAAAAAGATATCTATTAACCACCTGAAGTTGTAATATCTCAATATTGATTGTTTTTCATGCATTTATCCATCAAGGCTATACATAACACTATATTTTAACTAAATATTTTGCCACTATGTACATTAAACAAAGAGTGTGATAACAATAAAAACATCATTTAATAATTATAGAATATGATTTTACAATACTACCAAACCTATACTTTTTATTATCAATCAAAATTTAGAGAATTAGCTAGACATTGAATGAATAACTAGAAAACTCATTTTCATTAAAAACATGAATAAATAAAAATTACAAGATGGTGATATCACATGGAAGGGTCAAAGTATCTCATTTACACTTCTTCTACCTTTAAATTATGGGGTTACTTTAAGAAAGACATGCTAAACACTCCAAATTATTACATCTTATACATTTATAGCCTCCCTTAGATTTTACTCTAAGAAGAAATTAGGGAAGTACTCTAAAAAGTACAAAATTTATACAAATGACTAAACTCCCTTACAAACATAACATTACAACTATTTATTAAAAAACATAAAAAGGCATCTATCACTATGGAACTTGAAAGAATAGCACCACAGTGCCACTAAAGTGAATTAACACCTTGATGTTGATATTTTTGTACCACCGTGGTGCTTGCTAATATGAAAAGGCTACTTGTTGAACAGTCCTATCTTTTTATTGATAGAATGTGGACTTTAAAAATTACAGCTACAATGCCGGGGTGATGTTAATATTTGAGGGCTATGATGCTCAAGTACTAAATGGTGCCATAACATGAGAAATTATTTTGTCACGGTATTTACAAAATGAGAATATTACTACGAAGCTAACTTTTAGAAAACCATAGCAATGAAAAAACTGTAGTGCTATTTGTGTAGTCATCGCAGTGCTCGCAAATAGAGAATTTGGTGACTCCTTATCAAAATTTGAGCTCCCCGGTAGTATTGAAGGAAGAACTATGGTGTTATTTCATTGGACACAACAGTGCAGCTGACTGCATAGAATTTTCTACCATTTTTTAGTTTTTTCTACTAAAAAATAACTAAAATAACATATTTTCACCAAAAATAAAATACATAAAATAATATTTAATTTACAATTACCAGTATACATAGATTAATATTATACAATCCTAAAAGAAAGGCTAATGTTTCACAATCAATTTAAAAAAAATAGATTTAAAATATTTTCATTATTAAACCCAACATTTGGAATATTTAATTCATTCTAATGATAGTAAAAGAAACATTCACTTATTAGTTTTAACATAAAACCAAACCAATGTATTAATTTTAATAATCAAACTAAACATAAGGAATATTCAATTCATTTTAAAGGAAAAAATATTAATTTATATCATTTTGATTATGAAACTAAACCAATATTTAAAGCTAAGTCTATGTTGATAGATTACTCTTCTATCTTTAAAAGGAACTAAGGTAGGGTTTATTTTATTACTAGGTTCTTGTTTTAAATTTCCTATAAGAGCAAGACCCTATAATTAATTACATTTCAAAAGAGAATACTATTGATTAAAGTGAAGGCTAAAATTTTTAGATTCATATAGATATAAGGAAAGGTTTGGGCTATCAAGATTTTAATTTATAGCTTTAGATTATATTCCATAATTTATATTCCAGTTTTGATATAGACTTTAATATTGAATTTTTTAAATGATATGATATAATGAATGTGTAGAGACTAAAGAGTGTATATAATTAGGACTTATATTTGCCTGCAGTGAGCTTCCAACTAACTATAATAATTTCAGACAATCACCTTATGAATGTAAGATTAGATAGCTCTAATTTAAGAATCAAGTAGTTTTTATTTTGAAATCTTTAATTTGGGGCTTTAAAATTTGTAAATGATTTAGTAATGAAACAATGCTTGAAGTATATTGTATAAAAAAAAGTTTTTGTTCATTTATAATTTTTAAAAGTATGTCCCTTGGTTTGAGGTAAATTAAAGGTGGTTATTCTGCACCAACAATAAGCCTAGATTTCTATTCCAAAATAATATAGATTTAAATATAATTTTTTATTTAAGTTGTGAAATCTTCTGGCACTTACAACTTCAATAGAATTCCCAAAGATAATGACCTTCAAAGAATGAAGAATCATTTCCTTTTGGAATATACAATTGTGTATAAATAAACATTTTTAAATCTTTTGTAACTCTTGACAATATATAACTCAATCTAGTTATATAAGTATTTAAACATTTACATTTACACATTTTTTTGTATTTCTATTTTTATTATTACCAAGGTACATTCTTCTTTGTAGGAATATAAATGAGCAATATAAAGAAAATGCACATATGAAATGTTGTGTGAGTGTATATAAGAAAATATAAAATAGACTAAGAGCCTGATCTAAATGTGCACCAATAGAAAGGTAAACATAACATCCAAAGTACAAAAAGTCAACACTCAAACATGAGTAGCCACTAGACAAGGCATTCCAAATAAATCAAATCAAACCACTTATCAAGCCTAGGACTAAAGTCAATTGCCTTAGAAAACCATCTAAAGTGTATATATTTTTTTGTTGAGAAACTACAAATTGCATTTAGAAAGGAAACTAATTACAAGGAAATAAAAGCCTCACATTCCTTCTTTAACAAACTAGAAAAATTAGAAGGAATATCGACAAAGGAAAAACTATCAAAACAAAAAATATCTTGTAAAGCCAAAGTAGCACAAACATCAGCTACTTTATTACATTCTCTGTGAACATGATTAAAAAGACTTTATTGAAATCACTTAGAAACAAGAAGTCATTATTACTTTTGTTGTTGAAATGCTACTTCAACTTCTTCAAATAATCTTGAATAAAATTTATAATGTTTATGTTGTCTCCTTTAATAATAACTTCTCTACTCTCCATCATCCAAGGTTGTATGAAATCTTTTATAGTCAAAACAGCCTCCAACTCAAGTTGTGACACATCCCAATGAAACTCTTCTTGCCGAATGCCAATAGTAACCTCCCTTTATGATCCCTACACACTCCTCCAATTCCATCTTGATTAGATTCCAATAATGAAGCATTCACGTTGATTTTGATCCAATCTAGTGGTGGAGGGTGCCAAATTTTAGTAAACTCCCTAAGGAGATTAACACCCCAGCTATCTAGACTTGGATACAAATTCTATTTTGCCAAGAACAGGACATTTGTAGCCACCATTGAAGTAGTGGGAGCTGTCTTCCATGTACAAATCATTTCTGCTCTTCCAAGAAAAAAAGACTGTTGTGAAGTAGATTTTCACCATGTTAGGGAAACAAAATGAATGTGTTCTAAGCTCTTTCAGATAATTATCCAATGAATGAAAAATGGGAATGTAAAATCCCCATTCTCTCAACTTGAGAAAAATATCCTTCATGAATTTGCAATGAACCACAATATGAGCATAGCTATCCATTTCTTGACATCCTCTTGGACATAAGTCATTAAGACTCAGCCTTCTATACTTTAGAAACTCAAATGTAGGAATGGCCAACTTACACATTCTCCACCAAAAAAGTTCCACTCTTGGGTTAAGCTTTAAATTTTTTAACCATCTTGCAAACTCATAGTCTTCCTCCTTAGACCACTTCTTCATTGATTCATCATAAGCCATAGCAGTGATAGATTTACCATTGTGGCGATACATAGGTTCCAAATAATCCATTTCGAATTCTTGATCAAGCTGGACCTACAAAATTAATAAAATAAGGTCATTGTTGAAAAACTGCTGCAGCAACTCCACATTCCAGCTACAGTTTGGCGTAATGAATTGATTCAACTTGATGTCCTCCAGCCCCACACAATCAGCTAAAGTAGGCCAAGTGTTGAAACACCTATCTAATAGCCAAATATCCTTCATAACAAGGATTTTCCTCCCATCAGCAACTCTCCATCTAACAATTGGCTTTAGTGACTATCCACCATCTAGCAAAATCTACCAAGCCATAGAAGCTCCAATTTTCTTTTCCCCACTCAAGATATTATCACCATATTTAGTAATAATATTTTTATGCAACAAATTTCTTGGATATTGGATACATCTCCATGCTAGCCTCGATATAAGTGGTCCAATGTGATGGACAACAGAATGTAATCCCAAACCACCATATGCTTTTGGTTTGCATAGAACATCCTAAGCAACATAATGCAAACCATTTCTACCAAAGCCTTTGTTCCAAATAAAATCTTTGCAAAAATGATCAACTTGATATAAGACTTTCTTTGGAACCAAAGAGTGAGTTGATAAGAAGCTTGGAAGCGATAAAAGGGAGGATTTAACAAGGGTGATCTTACCAGCCAAAGATAAATGCTTACTACCCTACGCATTAAGTCTATCCAGAATACAGTCAATCATGCCTTGAAAATCATGACTTCTTAATCTTCTTAAGGTTATCTTAACACCCAAATAGAATAGCTCTTTAACCAACTTAAAACTCAGCTTCTTCTTTATTTGGTTCTTCATAGGATGCTCCACCGCTTTGCCAAATAAAATCAGAGATTTGGAGGTATTAACTTGCAGCCCTGTCCACCTACAGAAATCCGTCACAATGGACTTCACTTCTAGAGCTGATCTTGTAGAAGCTCGGGAAAAAATTAACACATCATTTACATAGAAAAGGTGAGTTATTTTCTGAGATTTGGGTGAAATTTGAACCCCCAATTGTAGCCCTCTTTGATTAATAGCATGAGACAAAAGCTGGGAACACATAATAAATAAGTATGGCGATAACGGGCACCCTTGGCAAAATCCACTCTCAGCTCAAATCCAATTAGAGAGTATTCCATTTAAAATGAAAGAAAATCTGACATTCTTGACACACTCCATTATAAGCTTGCAAAAGGATAATGGAAATGCAAAAGCTTTTAACACTTGATCCAAGGTTGGCCAACCCATACTATCAAAAGCTTGCTCCATGTTTAATTTTACTACCATCAGCCCCTTCTTATCCTTTAAGATCCTAAATTTATTGAAGATCTCTTGTGCAAGTAAGCAATGCTTAGACATTGATCTACCTGGGATAAAAGCAACTTGTTCTGTCGAAATGATCTTGGAGATACAAACTTTAAGCCTATTAACCAACATAGTAGAGATCAATTTATAAGTGGTTTGACATAGGCTAATAGGTCTGAAATTTGATGGCACCATAGGATTCTTTACCTTTGGGATTAGCACAAGCAAAGTATCTTTCCATTTATCCTTCATGGAACCAGTTTTAAAGAAACTATCAATCGCTTTCCAAGTTGAATCTCTTACAATGCTCCAAATGAACTGGAAAAAGGAAGGTGTGATCCCATCTAACCCAGGAGATTTATTCCTGCCTTGCTGAAAAACTGCTATTTTTAATTCTTCCTAAGTAAACTCCCTACTTAGGAACTCTAAATCCATGAAATTAAGCTTCTAGTTATTTGGAAAACCTAGCCAACCCGTCAAGATGCAAGGTCTAGATCTTCACTTTTTGACAAAGAAATTCTGGAAGACAGTTAAAATTTGCTCAAAGTTTCTTACCAAGATGTTATCTTTATCTCTTATTTTCCTTATAAGGTTCCCATTCCTTCTAGCTGAAGCAAAATTATGAAAGAAATTCGAATTAACATCACCTTCTTTATGCCATCTCACCTTAACTCTTTAATTCCACCAAGTTGATAATTTTCCTAAAGTAGCATTAAGATCATGCACTTTAGTTATGAGTAAGTTCAGCCTTTCCACCATCAATCCACCTTCTGAAGCTTCTTCCAATTTTAAATCCAAAATCTCTTTCTTTAAGTCTTCTTTCAAAAGATTCAAACTCTTACATTTGTTCTTGTTCTAGAAGAATAAGGTTCTCAAAGATCTTCTCAGCTTTCTCTGCAAGACATCCATAGGATTACCATGATCAGATTTTTGCCAAGAATTGGAAACAATACTCTAGGCTGCCGGATAGGACTTCCAAGTCTCCTCAAGTCTAATAAATCTAGAGTTATGTTGTGTTTCCAACACCTTAAAAACAATAGGACATGATCAGATGCCACCCTCGCTAAATGTCTAACACAAGCCAAAGGAACCTCTTGTAGTGCCGTCGCATTCAATAAGCACCTGTCAAGTCTTTCCCAAATTCTCAGAGCACCATCTTTGTTGTTGTACCAAGTGTATCTAGGTCCAATAGTACCTACATCATGAAAATCATTATTAGTCATAAATAATTTCATCTCCTGTGGCCCTTTCGAGAAAAGGAACCTCTTGCCCCCTTTTTTATCATCTTTGGACAAGATACAATTGAAGTCTCCACCCACCACTGATGGTTTATTGCCTACAACAAACCTCTCAAGCATCTCCCATAAACTTTTCCTTACTCGAAAGTCCTTGTTAGCATATATGGTAGCCACATTCCAAGAACCAATCAAAGGAGCTTCAAGCACTCCAATGACAACTTGTGAAGAGTGATCCACAACCTCAAAAGACACCTTATTTCTATCCCACAAGACCAAGATTCCACCAGAAGAACCTTCTGCAGAATGGTGAAAGAAATCCCAATCACTTCCAATAGCCTTATCAACATCAGCACTATAAATGTTAGATAATTTGGTATCAGTAAGACCAACTAAACATCCTCCATGATCCTTCACTATCTCTCTAAGATAGAGGGAGGTCTCCTTCTTCTTGGCCCCCCTATAATTCCAATATATAAAGGAAGACATTAATTACCTGGAGGGGAGGAGTCCCCGCCTCTTTTTCTACCCTTAACTTCACCTCTTCTACCCTTGCATGCAACATCAACAGGGACTAAAGACTTCACTTCTTTGGCAAGTTTGAATCTTCCTGAAGTTGAGATCTTACCAACAACACCATTGGAAATGCTATCTCCTATTTGAACTAAATCATGTTCGGCAGAGTCACATGGTGAAACACATTCTCTTTTATTTATAGTAATATTAGACGAAGGATTAATAACTTCCTCCAACCTATTAATGCATTCAGTTTCAATGACTCCATCCAATTTTGAAAATTGATTCTCCTCATCCAGAATTTTGAATTTGTTATTCAAGAAATTAAAGCAAATGGATGTTTGCACCAAACCTCTTGGGCTCCTCAAGTTTTGCTAAACAATAGGACTTGTGATAGGATTTAAACCTTCTGCATTAATGTCCTTGGATAAGTTTCCAACGAATTCTCCATCTTCAATGCTAGATTATTTATGGATAACCGAAGACTTAACTAGATTGCCAGAAATCTGATTCAGATGAAATAAAGTACCTTTAACCTTCTTAAAATTTTTAAACTTATTATTTCTAAATTTAACATGTATCCAGGGACCATATTCATCATGCTCAGAAAAGTTTCCTTTCTCTAGGGTCTCCTCAACTCTTCTTTCAGTAGGCAAAACATCAACTGTCTTTGTAGGAAGACTAATGTTGGAAGGACACATATTCTTCAAATGGCCAATTTTACCACAATTATAACAAAGAGATGAAATCTTTTCATACTCAATTTTCTGAAATGATCTACCATGCATTCCTTCAATCTAAACACCTTTTGGTAAATTTCTGTCTAAATCAATTCGGACACATACCCGGGCATACTCTCTCTTACCCCATTTAAATGAATTTCCATCAAGATATAAAGGTACTCCAATCATAGATGCACTAAAGTGTATATATAAGGCTGTGTGGCTTGGATAGATCCAAGGAATTTTTAGTTTGATATTGTATATAAAATAATTAGTTTTTTTAAGTTCATTGAAGGTTACTTTTGAAAGTTCACGTAGGTTGTTAGACCTTATAGAACTATCCCAAGGCTAATTGGGGGGGATTGGTTATTTAAAAAATTTCTTGGATTTTGGACAACCTTTTTGAATCTTTATGAAAAATTAAATCACTAATTCTGAAAAATCCTGTTGATTATAGAAATGATTTTCACAGATAATTTTTCAACCATAAAATTTTAAAAGCAATAAAATAAAAATGCGAGAAAAAAATAAAGGTAACAGAAGAACACAAAATTTTATAGTGGTTTGGTCCAACTAGACCTACATCCACTCTTTGGAGACTCCTTCTCCAGATATTGCACTAAATAAAAGTGACTCTTCTTATACATTCATATTTGGGTTGAGATGTCCTTACAAACTCTCTTCCACCAACCCGGTGCGATAGAGAATCATCATATTTTACACTCTCCAAGTGATGGCAGCATACCTTATCATCCTTTTTCACCTTTCTGGTGCAGGTAGAGTACCTACACATCCTATTTCACCCTCCTGGTGAAGGAAGTGAATTGTCACATGCTTTATCACCCTCCTATTGAAGACAGAGAACCTTGATCCAGTCTTGAAGATCTTCTCTCAAAATCCTCCAAAGAAGTTGGGTAAAAACATGAAGAACATAAAGAGATTCTCACTTTGGGCAACCTTGTGAATCCCTCACAACTCCCCTTCACTTGATCTCTCACTCTTCAATAACAAAATCTCTACCAAACACACTCCCAAAAGGCCATTATTACAAGAAATTTGAAGCAAAAGATTAGATGATAGTTTTTAGGATTTAATTTATAGAAACACATGAAAAACTATCCAAAATTGATTTTTTTTAAGAGAACCATCCTACGATCATATTGTATGATCGTAGATCGTCCAATACAAATAGTTTAAAAATTAGGGCTTCATTTAGCACTATTTGGTATGAATATAATTTTGTACTATGTTAATCATCTGTAAGAATTCAGATCATACGGTACGAATAGTTCAAAAATAATTGTGTTCATAAGGTATGATCATGTATGAACATGATTTTATACTCTATTAGTCATCCTTCTGAATTCAAATCATACTGTGTAAACAGTTAAAAAATAACTGTATTCAATTGGTTTGATTTGGAATGATGCTAATTTCATACTCTGTCAGTCGTCTGTACGACTTCATATTGTACAGTACGAACAATTCAAAAAAATCAAGCCATGGTTTGAGTAATTGGATTTTGGAGAAAAAACTATGTCAAATCATACAGTATGATTAGATATCGTATAGTACGAGCAATTTTAAAAATTTATCACTCTCTCCCTATGTGTGTGTGTGTACGGTTACCTAATTAGAATCACACTCGCTCAGACACAATAATAAAAATAGAGAAATACAGACTTTATTCCATGAAATTCTATTCTACCTTGTCTTGAAATCTTCAGTAATCTGGAGTGATATATGATTTCCCTAAAATGTTAGTATACCCAAAAACGAACAAAAATATCCAATATATGCTAGGAGAAAAAATAAAACAATAACAATAATATTTTGATCATCAAAAATCACAATCTCAATCTTGATTCCCAATTTGCAACAAACTCGGCCTTTTTGATGCTGACAAATAAAATTATTGTTTAAATATTAAATTAAAGTTCTTTTCTCCTAAGCTCCCCTCAATGTATAAAAATTAAAAAATCATTGGAAAATGAATTTCATCCTCTCTTTTTTTTTAATTTTTTTAGAACAAACCCTAAACTCGAAAGAAATACACAAGACATCAAAACATAAGACACAAAAGCACAAACAAAAGAAATCACAAGACACAAGACACCTAAACACAAAATACACAGCAAAATACATAACACAAAAACACACAAAACATAAATAACACAAACACCAAGACACAAATATAGGACATAAAACTTCAAACGAACACAAACTACCTCCCCCTTTTGACATCAACAAAAAGAGGAAAGAAAAAAAATATATCCCCTGAGACTAAAAGTTATTATAAACGAATCAAAAAGTTCATAAGGAAAAGAATTTTTAAAAAATAACATGACAAACATTAAATTCCTAAGGCAAAAACTCATATTTTAAATCAAAGAACAGATAAGGTAAGAATAGATTACCAGATTCAATGTTCATTCTAGAAAGTAGAAATCTCAAATAAAATAATTATCTCAAAAAGAATTAAATAATTATCAAATATTTTCACATTCAATAGTTAAAATTATTGTTAAATGAATAGATTTTTCTAAGAATTAGAGATATAGAGGAGAAAACTAAATGTAGTGTGGGCTCATTTTATGCCTCTTTTCTCAACATTAAATTCCTAATACCATGCAATTGCATATCTTTTGAATTTGCATTGTAATTGGCAAACATTGCACATCTTTTCAGGTTGGGCTCATTTTGTGCCTCTTTTCAAAATTTGGCACTATTTGGGCATATTTTGACATTTTTTCTTTCGACCAAGTTAATAAGCAAATCTTAGCTTGTATAATTATCTTCCAAACATAAGAAAATACTTTCTCGTATAAGGAAGAATAAACTACAAAACAAAACCCAATAGATAATAATAAAATCAACATAATGAGCAAGAAAATAAAAGAAAAATAAACCACAATTTCTGCAACAATTATAACTATAAGATTAATGTCTATTAGAACATGAACATGATCTCCTTATCTCAATCTAATTGTAATTTGATTTATGTTGAGTTTTTTTAAAAAAAATTAGGAAATAACATTATAATGCAAATAATTTAAAATTTTCAACCTTGAAATCAACATTTTAGATTACTCAATAATAACATAGTCAATTTTAGAGGGAAAAGAAAAACACATCAATAACAAAACCTTCTCCTTTCAGAAAAAAAACATGGACTCAAATATAAAGGAAATACAACAATCTCAAATTTAAAACATCTAAAAGCAAACATCACAAGAACTACAATCAAACTAAAAACATATAAAAATAAATACAATAACCAAACTAATAGCGCAGGGATCTTGACCTGGAGGAGGCTGTGGAGGATAGAACTAGGTAAAGTAGCTGTTGATGGTAGCTACTTAAGTATTGAGTAGATCAAATTATCCTCTAATCCAGCCCATATCTTCATTGTATCTAAATTCCTACAAGTCCAATTGGGTCTGAATATGATCAAATCTTTAATCAATATGAGACTCGAGGCATTCAAATCTCTAGACTATATCTTGGTAGAATTGCTGATCAGGTCCAGGAGCAAGAGTAGGTGCAAGTGCTAGAGTAGGTGCCTCTTCTTCACCAATTTCATCTCTCTCATCCCCTTGATCCTGGTGGAAAAGGATACGAAATGAAGCATCAGTAAAATAGATAAGAAGATTGTTTGGGGGATCAGTATGAATAAGATTGTATTTCTTTTAAAAAATTTAGGCAATCAAGTGTCCTAAGGACACAATCTTCTTCCTTCTAATGGCAGGGAGTCTAATGTCAGTAAGAATATTAATGTAATCCAGAATCAACTAGGCTTCATCAATTGGAGTGTTTAACATTATAAAGTATGTAACGATAGAAAGTAAAGTAGAGATATTGATTTGATCACCAGCTTCAGGAATAATAGAGGTTTTGAAGACATGCTGGATGATCCTTTCATTCTGATTTAGAGTGTGAACAAGGGGTAAATGTTGTATTGAAGGTATAACCCGAAGATTTTGATTTACTTCAAACCAATTTAAATCAATTCTAGAAATCATCGAGTGTGCCCTAACTCCTTCAGTTCTAAGATGCATAAATGTTCCCAAATCTTCTTTAGTGAATTCAACTATTTGATGGAAAACATAGGAGGACATTATTATATGAATTTCTCTCATTCTCAAATTTACAAGAAAATAGTAGAAGGTGTAGGAGTGAAACGCATAAATCAAGGTACGAATGATGGAAATTTGAGAAGAGTTAAATAGGGGCAAGATTGAGAAGTTTATGTATTCTTAAAAAAGAAGACGAAACGAGTGATTTTAGCCTAAACAAACCTATCATAGGCTTGTTCACTTTCTCTCAAGAGAAAATTATCATCTCATTTGGTATGAGATGAACTCCCGTTAGTATGATGAACTCACTTACTCCCGCTTTCCATTTAAGAAGAATTGAACACAAGGATTAAAAATGAAAAGGTTTTGAAGAAATTCAATGGAAGGCTTCAAATTTATGGAAATCAGTCAATTTTGTAAAGTACAAAATTTGGTTTGTACTTACGATTGTGAAATTTGTACCATACAAACTTGAGTTCATACAGACGAATATAAATTATCAAGAACAGTTATTACAGGGAAACGACTTTCGTAAAGTTACCTTTTCGAGGAGTCATTTTGCATGACCTTCGACCAACCCGATCATATAAACGAACAGGTGTTCATCCAGTATGATTGATTAAAAATGATTGTACCTACCGGTTGAATTCATTCGCATGTAGATCAATAACTGGATCATATGGACGAATACGTATTCTTATAGATGATGTTTGAAAAATAACTTTCCTAAGAATACTCGCCATGATCATATAGATAAATAATTGATGATTCGTACCGATGATGATGTGTTCATACAGTATAAAAATCAAATTTCTACTTGTCCAACTCAAATAAGAAATCATGTAAAATATAGAGGATTCGTACAATATGAAATTGGTTTGTACAGAACAAATGGAAAAGGAATTTTAGATTTTCACATGATGATCAATATACTTTTCCAAAATAATTCAAATAAGATCCACAAAACACAAAAAATAATAATAAAAATAAAAAATCAACCAAAAAATAGTGAAAAGTCAAACAAAACAAATCACAAACAAAGAACACAAAAGGTAATCATAAACACAAAAGAAATACACTACAAATACAATATGAAGAATTACATTTTTCAAGCATGAATATCAATAACACCCAATCTGGTTCTTAAAGTATCAAAAGTTTCAAAAACCAGTGATTTTGTAAAAATGTCTGCAAGTTGATTTTCAGTTACTGCCTGATGTAGCTCAATTTCTCCTTTAGTGACATGGTCTCTAATGAAATGATGCATTATGTCAATATTCTTAGTCCTGGAGTAGTGTATTATATTCCTTAAAATGTAAATGACACTTATATTATCACAAAAATTTGGAATAGTACTAATTGAAAGTTATAAATAAATAAGTTGTTGTTTTAACCATAGAACCTGTGTCACAAAACTTCCTAAGGCTATATATTCTACTTCAGAAGTAGAAAGGGCTACTGAATTTTTTTTTTTTTGCTAGACTAGGAAACTAAAGAGTTTCCAATGAATTGATAAGTTCTAGAATTACTTTTTTGATCAACCTTACACTTTGCAAAATCTGAATCAGAATATCCAATGATTTTAAAAGAGGTGTTATGCCTTGAATACAAAATCCCCAAGTTTTGAGTTCCTAAAAGATATCTCAGAATTCTTTTAACATTAGTCAAATGGGAGTCTTTTGGTTCAGCTTGAAATCTAGCACAAAGATAAACACTAAATATAATATCAGGTCTGCTAGCCATTAAATAAAGTAATGATCCAATTATCCCTAAAAATTTCTTTTAATCAAAAAATTTTCTTTTAGAGTCCTTATCAAACTTACTTGAGGAACTCATGAGAGTACTTATTGGTTTAGTATTATCCATTTTATACTTCTTAGGAATGTCCTTAATATATTTTGACTAATAAAGAAAGGTGCCATCCTCTTTCTGCTTTATGCTAAAACCAAGAAAGTAACTCAAGTTTCCCATCAAACTCATTTCAAATTCCTTACTCATTATATTTGAAAAATCATCATAAAAATTTTTATTAGAGGATCCAAAAAAGATATCATCAACATAAATTTGAACACTGAGAATGTCATCTCCTACTCTTTTATGATGAGAGTGGTGTCCACGCTCCCTTTAACAAAAGATCTTTTTAGTAGGAAATTTCTTAGCCTTTTATACCATACACTAGGTGCATGTTTTACTACATACAATGTTTCTTTAATTTAAAAACATGATTAGGAAATTATGAATTTTAAAAAACCTTGAGGTTGCTCAAATAAACATCCTCTTTAATTAGTCCATTAAGATAAAGACTTTTAACATCCATTTAAAATATTTTAAATCCTTTAAAATAGATAAAAGTTAGAAGCACCCTTATCGCTTCAAATGTGGCTATAGGAGCAAAATTCTCCTCAAAATCAACTCCTTCTATTTGATTATACCCCTTGGCCACCAATCTTGCTTTATTTCTAACCACGATACCGAAATCATTCATCTTATTCTTTAAAATCCACTTAGTTCCAATAATACTTTCATTTTTAAGTCTTTCCTCCAACTCCCAAACATCATTTCTAACAAATTGATTCAACTCTTCTTGCATAGCTAAAATCCAAAATTTATCAAAAATTGCTTGATTTCTATTAGTTGGTTTGATCATTGAAATAAATGCTTAAGTGGTTCACTTATTTGCTAAGTCCATGCCTAGTTCTAACACCTTAACTCGGGTCTCCTTAAATAAGTTCTTTAGGATGACTTTTAGGATATTTCAATTCTTTAGGCAACTTAATTTCTATTTCAACCCTCTCTGTAAGATTTACATTTTTAATTTCTTGGGTATTTTCTTCAACATCTTCTTCTTCAAACCTAGACCCTCCAAAAATACCAAATTCATTAAAAATTATATGAGTGGTCTCCTCTACTACCAATGTCCTTTTGTTAAAAACTCTATCAAATTTTCCAACACTCGAATATCCTAGAAAAATTCCCTCATCAGAATTAGGATCAAATTTTTTGAAGAGACTTTTACCATTATTCAGAATGAATACCTTACATCCAAAGATATGTTGATGTGAGAGGTTGGGTTTACTACCTTTAAGAAGCTCATAGGATTTCTTATTCAACATAAATCTAAGGTTCACCTTATTCAGAATATAACAAGTTCTATTAAATGCGTCAGACCAAAAATATTTAGGAACTAAATATTCAGCGAACATGGCTCTAACAGCTTCTACAAAATTCTATTCTTTCTTTCAATAAATTTATTTTGTTGAGGGGTCCTAGGAGCTAAAAAATTATGGTCTATTCCTTGCTCTTTACAAAAAACTTTAAATTTTTCATTCTCAAATTCTCCACCATGATTACTATGAATTGTAAGAATTTCATAACCTAGCTTCCTCTGAATCTAAGTAAAAAAAAATTAAACTCATCAAATGATTTATTCTTATGTGATAAGATTCTAATCCAAGTGAACCTAGAATAATCATCAATAACCACATACCCAAAAACATTCCCTCCTAGACTTATAGTGTAAATAAGTCCAAAGAGACCAATGTGAAGGACTTCTAAGGGTTTTCTAGTTCTAACTTCTTTAATTGAATGAAAGGAGGACTTGACTTATTTGGCTAATTGATAAGCATCACACATGTGATCCTTAGTAGAGTTTAATTTGGGTATTCTTCTAACCAATTCTTTTTGGGTTATCTTCTAAATATTTTTCATATATATATGACAAAGTCTTCTATGACCTAATCAAGATTCATCAGCAATAGTTTTTAGACAAAAAGTATTAGATGATTTAACATAATTTAAATCAAGCATGTAAATATTTTTTACCCTATCTCCATGTAACACATCAACTCCATTTTTTCTTATAATGAAGCTTGTAGGCAAAAATGTTATATTAAAACCCTTAGCACAGAGCTGACTATTACTTAGCAAATTATGTTTTAAGCCTTCAACTAATAAAACACTTTCAATCAAAATTTTTTTTTTTTCATGTTGACAATCATACCTGAATCTACTACTCTCCTAGTGGTGTTATCTCTAAGTGTCACTTTGCCTCTAGTCCTGGCCTCCAGGGATAAAATTGATTTGCATCTCTAGTCATATGTTTTGAACATCCACTGTCGAGGTACCAAATGCTCTCATGAGGGCTTGTATGAGAGTGTTTCTAAACATTAGATAAGGGAACCCAAATAACTTTGGGTTCACCACTTGATAATGATAATCTATATGCATGTTTGATATGATATGATTGATGTAACTTAGGTGTCCACACTAAATATGTTCTATTATGAATAGTGCAAGTGTGAGAAATATGCCCCAGCATTCCACATGAAAACATTTAACACCAGGAAAATGATTTACTAATCTATGTGAGTTATAATATTTTTTCCTAGGTTTTGAACTTATAAGCTTTTGATTTGGATTATAAAATTGTTCAATTATTAGAGCTATCTTATTTTCCTCAAAAGTTTTAAATTTTACTTGAAGATATGAGTATAAATCTTCCTAAATTGAATTTTCAATCTTCAATTCGTGTTCCCTTTGATCAGACTCACCCACAAATATTTCAAAATCTTTTTTAAGCTCATTATCAGATGTTTTCAATAATTCATGCATCTTATTCAAATCATTAAATTCATCTAGCAAAACCAAGCGGTTTCTATCTATGTCTACATGATCATTCCTTAGATTTTCATGCTCTTCTTGTAGATTCAAATACTAGATAATATGGTTAGCATGCAATTTTTTGAGTTTCCTATATGCATTATGATTTTCTCAGAAACTTTAAATAATTCATCGTAAGATAGGTCACATACCTCTTATTGATCTGAATGATCAAGTTTATCTGCCACTAAGCACAAATTTGTAACCTCCTCTTCTACTTCTATTTTTGATGAATCTGAAGATAAGTTAGCCCCAAAAGCTCTTTTCATTATTTTCTTGCCCTTCTGAATGTGAATTTTCACCTCAGCTTTCTCCTTGTTAGAATTATCTTTGAGATTTGGACAACTTGTCTTACTATGTTTAGGCTTTCTGCATTCATAACAAACGACTTCATTAGAAACTATTGAATTCTTATTAAACATACCTTTGTTCCAATACTGATGTATTCATTACTTTCTCTTAAGGAAACTTTTGAATTGCCTAGTCATAAGCGTAATGTTTTCTTCATCTTCTGGCATTGAATGATCACTCTCTGAATCATTAACTTTCAAAGCTATATTTTTCTCTTTCTGTTTGTTACCTGTATCAATCCATCTTTGATTCACTCCTTGCTCGTAAAAAATTAGTGATCCAAGTAGATTGTTAATAGAATATACATTCAGATCTTTAGACTGAATTATAACAGTTATCTTTGCATCATAAGTAGAAGGTAAATAACATAAAAAAATCAACTTTTTCTTAATTTTTAAGTTCTCTACCTAAAGCATGCAATGAGGTAACAATCTATGTAAACCTTGTATACATATTAGAAATGGACTCAATTGGCTTCATGCAAAATAGTTCATGTCATGTAAAAATATTTTCATCCTAGTTTATTTTACCTCATTTATTCTTTCATAAGTTGTGAAATGTCTATCCCAAATTTCTTTTCCAATTTTGCAAGTAGAAATACGCATATAATCCTTAGATTTCAAAGCATAAAAAAGAAAACTATTTAAACATTTTGCTTTTAAGTGTGCCAATTCTCTTTCTTCTGAAGTCCAATCAATAAATGGTATTTCAATTCTAATGCCATCAACAATTCTAGTAGGTCTTGTTTATCTTTCTGTTACTAACATCCACATACAATAGTCAAGTGATTGCATAAAAGTAGACATGCGAGTTTTCCAAAAAATTAAAGGGAATGTTATTCAATCAAACTGGTCTAGTGATCTAATAACCTTGAATAGTATTCTAGTTTCCAAAGTTAGCCATGATCTTTTTTTTCAAAAAGTAGTCAAAATTATAATTTTCTGAAGACTCTCTGATACCACTTAAAAGTTCATGTAGGTTGTTAGACCTTATAGAACTGTTGCAAGGCTAACAAAGTGGGGGGGGGGGGGGGGGGGGGGGGGGTAGGGAGAGGGAGAATTAGTTAATTTAAAATTTTCTTGAATTTTGGATAACCTTTTCAAATCTTTATAAAAATTTAATCACTAGTTCTGAAATATACAGTTGATTATAGAAATGATTTTCACAGATAATTTTTCAACCATAAAATTTTAGAAGCAGTAAAATAAAAATGCAAGGAAAAAATAAAGGTAACAGAAGAACACCAAATTTTATAGTTGTTTGGTCCAACTAGACCTACATCCACTCCTTCGAGACTCCTTCTCTAGGTATTTCACTAAACAAAAGTGACTCTCTTTTTGCTCCCACAGCAAGGTAGAGAAGTCCTCATAAACTCTCTTCCACCAACCCGGTGCAGCGGAGACACCTTTTACACTCTCTAAGTGATGGCAGCATACTTTATTGTCCTTTTTCACCATCCTAGTGAAGGTAGAGTACCTACACATCCTTTTTTACCCTTATAGTGAAGGCATTGAATCGTCATATCCTTTTTCACCCTCCTGGTAAAGGCAAAGAACCTTGATCTAGTCTTGAAGATCTTCTCTCAAGAGCCTCCAAAGAAGTTGGGTAGAAACTTGAAGAAGATTAAGAGATCCTCACTTTGGGCAACCTTGTGAATCTCTCACAAATCCCCTTCACTTGATCTCTCACTGTTCATTCATAAAATCTATGCCAAAAAAACTCCCAAAAAGTCACTCTTATGAGAAATTCAAAGAAAAGGATTCAATTCAATTTTTAGGATTCAATTTATAGAAAACATATGAAAATTATTCATAAAGTAATTTTTTTCTAGAAATTGAATTGTCCTACAATCATACTGTATGATTGTAGATCATCTGGTAGAAATAATTTAAAAATTAGGGCTTTGTTTAGTACGATCTGTTAAGAACATAATTTTGTACTCTTTTAGTCGTCTGTAAGAATTCAGATCGTACTGTATGAACTGTTCAAAAATAACTATATTCATATGGTACAATCAGGTATGAACTTGATTTTGTACTATATATGTCATCTGTATGAATTCAGATTGTATTGTATAAACAGTTAAAAAGTAACTACATTCATTTGGTATGATCTGGGATGAAGCTAATTTCATACTATTTTATTCCTAAAGCTAGTGATCAGATTCATATTACTCCTATACTTTCCTTCACCACTTACTATATAATGGCCTGTAGGGATTTTAATGCTATTGATCTCTGATTCCAATACATTGAACACTTAACTAGCATTAGGGATCCCGAGCACTGAAGAAAACCAAATCTAGCCCTAGGACATCTCATTGCATATGTTCTTTAAACCAAATACAACCTTCAATTTCCTACCCCACCTAATTACCAACCATCCTTCTATTCCAATAGTTCCTTCCACATCCTTCACAGCACTAATCACCATCCGAAGCATGAAGAGGCTATGGGAGAAGAGAAAGAACCTATTCATGAGCCTATTCGTATTCGCTAGCAATCACAGTTAGATAAGCTAGTTGAATGATTTGATCAGTGGGAAGTGAGATTCAAATCCTATGTCACCGAGCAGAAGCAGTAGTAGCATACCTAGGATATGGCTCATTTTGATGACTTTGTAGCACAACAACAGTAGCACATAGCTTACTTTGATGCTTGAGAGACACAGCAGCAGCAACATGACTAGGATAAGGCCTAGTTTGGTGAGCAGTTTTCCTCCTTACACCGTTTCTATCCACCACCACCACCTCCTTCTGATCAGGGTCCCTTCAAATTTTTATTTTTTTTTTTGGTTTCTCTGATGTACTTTTTCTTTCCTTTTTATTGTCTTCCAGCTCCTCCTTTTTGTGATGATAAAATAGGGAGTAGGTATGTTTATAAAAGCTTGTGTGCTTGTAAAAGTTTGTTATCACTTAGTGTTTACTATGGTTTTCCTATTTAGTGTTTTCTATTGTTCTATTTTTTTTTAGTTAAAAAAATCAAAATCATGTCAATAAATAAAATAATTTCTTTTGTCACCTCCCTAATTTTTTAATGAAATAATTTAGTAAGTGGAGTCTAGGGAATAGCAAAATACTTGTAAAAGTTTTTAACAATAATGTTTACCATCTTCAAAAAGGGGGAGATTATTATAAATTTGGGCCCAAGTCTTATGATTTTAATAATAACAAACATTATTATTTTATTTACCATGTTATCTCCTATTAATTGAAGTTCATTGCATATCAATTTTCCTTGTTAAGGGCTAACATTTCAGGTCCACAATCTCAATTGCAAGTCAGTTCAAGATTGGGTAGACTAGGACTGAGTCAGTCTATAACTTTAATTTCAATGCAATTTTAACCTTTATTATTTTATTTACAATCAATTATTTTTCTTCTAATCATCCTGGACATCCCGAACGATTTGTCAGATGATAATCTAGGTTTCGAACTAATCATACATTCATCTTGGATGATTAGTACAAATTTTGTGTTCTAATTGTACAGGAAACTCAGATCGTCCTCGCTGGAAGGGCTGATTTGCGCTGATCATACAGGACAATTGAAGGATCATCCCGGATGATCTTTTCTAACAAATTAAAATTTAGGGCTTTTTTAGAGGCCTTCTATTTAAGTTATCTTAACTTTATTTTGTTAAGATCTTTTGCTATTATCCTGACCTGAGAGAGCTTAGAGAAGGAGAAGGAAAGTTTGGGAGAGAGAAAGAGAATCTTGTGAGGGATATTTTATGAGGGTTTTCACAAAGTTTGCTCCTAGCAAGGATTTGATCATCTTCTCCAATCATCATCCTTGGCTCCGTCGTGGCTTTAGGGAGATCTTCATCAGCATCAGATCCAAGGTTCTCTATCTGCACTAGGAGGGTGCAAAAGGATTCAAAGTTCTCTACATGCTCCAAGAGAGAGCAAAATGATTTAAGGTTCTCTGCCTGCTCTAGGAGGGAGCAAAAGGATTCAAGGTTCTCTGCTTGCTTTAGGAGGAAGCAAAAGGATTCAAGGTAGTCTGCCTCATCGGGGTCGGTGGAATGATTTTAAAAGGGCTTCTCTGACTTGATGTGGGAGCAAAAGGAGAGACACTATAGTTTTAGTTCAATACCTGGAGGGGAGGCTCCGAGGAGTAGATGTAAGTCAGGTTGACCGAACCACTATAAAAATTTGGTGTGTTCTTTCTTATTATTATTTCTGCACTTAATTTTTGCATTTTTATTTTGATTATTTGTGTGGTTGAAAAATCATATTTCTATTTCTATGAATTTTTTTTCTTCCACCTTGTGAGAAAAATAGCAAGTTTTAAAATAGTAAAAAATCATCCAAAAGATTTACTTATGTTTAAGTTAATTTTTAAAACAACCAATTCACCCCCCCTCTTGGTTAGCCTCGGGCTAGTTCTCAAGGGCTTAACATCACTAACGATCTTTCAATTTCTAAGGGCACATTTTATTAGTAAAAAGTCATGACAATTTTAATAAGTAGTCGATCTACATCAGCAAGCTCTGCGATGGTATAAAAGCATTAGCTTCGAGGTATTAGTTCACTTTAGCGGCATCATAGTGCTATTCTTTCAAGTAACATAGTGATATGTTTGTAAGGGAGTTCATTCACTTTTGTAAATTTTGAACTTTTAGAATACTTCTCTAGTTGCCTCTTAGAGTAAAATATAAGGGAGGCTATGAAAGTATATAATACAATAATTTGGAGTGCTTAGCTTATATTTCTTGAAGTAAATCTGTAAGGTAAAGGGAGAAGAAGTATAGAGGAGATACTTTGATTCTTCCTAGTGATATCACTATCTTATATTTTTCATTCTTCCATGAGTTTAATGAAAATGAGTTTTCTAGTTATTTATTCTTTGTCTAGCTAAATCTTTTATTTTGGATTGATGATATAAAGTGTATGTTAGGTTCTATTGTGGACTCTTATTCTATAACTATTAAAAGATGTTTTAAATATTATCTTTCTCTTTATTTGATGTACATATTGGCCATATATATAGTTAAAGTATAGTGTGGTGTATAGTTTTTATGGAGGAAAGCAAGAATAAAAAGGAATATTAAGATAGGATGTTTGCATGCTTAGATATAGGATGTAAAATATTCTAGATTCTTAAGGAAATATTATAATTTTAGGAGGTAAATAGATATCATTTTCATCCTTACAAGCTTGATAAAGATGTAGGGATACAAATGCTTTGAATCACACTATCTTGAAACAGAAAAGATATGCAGTTTATACACTTTATACTCATAAATCCAAAATACTTAAAATAAATATTATATTAAATATTTAAATGTTTTATTCAGTGATTGAATCACAAAAAATATCATTTTTATTTTAGTAGGGTAATTATTATTATTAAAGTAAATAGTAGTAGTTTATTACAAGTAAGCATACTTCCTAATAAGTTTGACACTCTATTCTATCACTTTGTTATTTTATTTGGCACGTATAATTAAGCTAGTTAAGTGGGATTTACAATTATTTATATAAAAGAAAATCTAAGGATTACATAGGGTGATAGAGCCCTAATTTTTTATATCATTCAAAAGTTTACTCCGTAGCCTCCTTCAAGTCCTTTGTGCTGTTACCTGGGAAGTATTTTATTTTTTGCAAATTTTAACTATATTGTTGAATTAATTATATAATTAAACTACTTATATCTTTTATTTAATTCATTTGCTAATTTTACATTCATGGTTATATGCTTTATAAATGTAGAAAAGAATCATTATTATTTGATGTTGAAATAGAAAAAACCCTTTGAAAATTTTGAAAAACTAAAAAGGTAATGAAAATGGTTGAACCTAATTTAAATTAAGATCAATCCGGACCTCTTATGATTAAGTTAACCCTTTAGTAGATGGAATTCATTTGAGCATTAATAGACTTATGATCCAAGCTAATAATTTTGATTTAAAACCTACCATAATTCAAACAGTTTAGAATTTCCAATTTTGGGAAACTCATATTGAAGATCCCAATTTACACTTAGTCAATTTCTTTGAAATTTGTGTAATATTTAAGTATAATGATGTCAGTGATGATGCTATTAGACTTAGATTGTTCCCATTATATCTAAGAGATAAAGCTAAGACGTGGATAAATTCTTTATGCCCAAGCTCTATTTCCACATTTAATGAGTTTGATCATAAGTTTTTTGCTAAGTATTTTCTACTTTTAGTGACTAATAAAATTAGAAAGGATTTCAGTTATTTTATCCAATTTGAATGACAATCACTTATAAGAGTTGGGAGAGATATAATAAAATGCTTAAGAAATGCCCTCACCATAATTTACTTGATTAGTTAGTTATTCAAATATTTTATAATGTATTAGTATGATCTCTTAGAGCAGTCAAAGATGTTATAGCTAGAGGATCTTTAATGTCTAAGCCTTTTGAGGAAACATATGAATTAATAGGGGAAATGGCTACTAATAATTTCTAGTGGCTTGCTGATAGGATAAAATCTTAAGAGAGTAGCAAGAGCCTATGAATTTGATGCTTTATCAATTTTGACAGCACAAGTTATTGTAATTTCTAAGAAGTTTAGCACAATAGGAGAAAACATAGAATTCAAAACTGAATTATCTATACAGTTGGAGGATCAGAAGTTGAAGTAGTCATATCCATCCATTTAATTCAAATTAAATGGATGACACTAATATTGTTGAACCAGATCACTTTCATTCACCCATAGTATCTTTTTGTCATATTATTGTAATTTAATCTCTAATTGAATGGCTGATATTAATTAGTGCTATTGGAGGGCCCAGCCATCATTTAAGTGGCCAATCAGGCACATCGATATGGAAAGGTGTTGCACAGTTAGTTGATCTTACTTTGTAATGCACTGAATTAATTTAATTAATTTTAAAAAAAAATCATTCAAACTTTAAAGATTCAAAACTTCTCACACACTTAGCCAAACTAGAAGATCTAAGTCTCTATGGATTTTTCATGAGGAGTACATTAGAAGCCCTATTGTTTGGGGATTTAAATTTTCATATATTAAAAGTAATTTCAAAAATACTCTATATAGTATTTGTGTAAATTTTCATTAAATCTAAATCCATTTAAGTTTATATTTAAATGAATGAATCTTGTATTTATTTCCCACATATCTAAACCTATTTAAGGGTGTTTGAGTTCGGTGAGGACTTCAATTTGAATTTTAAATTTCTAGGTTAGTAAATGTCCTAGAGATTCAAAATTCAACAAAAACAAATACATAATTCCATTTGGGTTATGATTTTTTTTTTTGGTTTGACTAAGTAGTGTTCAAGGGTTAGTGAGCTATATATTTAACCTTATTCTTTGGTCTACTTAGCCTAAAATTAAATTTCTAGAGTATAAATAAATTTACTTTAGGAATTTATTAAAAATTTTACAATGGCTTTGACGTGACAAATTTGATATGGTTTAAACCTTAGGTCATCATTGACTTAGGGTTTAAATTTCAAGCCACTTAGAGTACATTTGGTCTCCAAATAATAAACTCTAAATTCATATACATAAATGACCTAGGGATTTAAATAAATCATTAAAAATTTAAAATAAATAAAAGAAAAATGAAATAAATTTCATTAGGATTGAAATAAATAATACTTTAAGAAAAAATAACATCCCTATCTTAAAAATGTCAAAAAAGTATTAGTAAAAATCAAAGAATTATTAATAATTAAATAAAAATATTAATAATAATTCCAATTAAATACCAAATAACACCAAACTATTTTAAATATCATCTTAATTCATTTATGATCTAGGGTGAAAATTTCAAGTTGATTGGAGTTGATTTGGTTTTAAAATAAAAATATCAAATAATTTCACTAATTGGGCTGATTTTGTAAAAATCTAAACTACAACAACAACAACTTCAAGCCATTATCCCACTGTGGGGTCATCTACAAGAATCCTTTTTCTCTATTGTGCCCTCTAAAAGTGAATTTCTCATTTAAATCTAATAAAGAAAGGTCATTTCTAATATTTTCTAATCTTTTTAGGTCAACCTCTACCCTTCTTAACATAAGTCAAATCTAAAACATCTACTTTTCTAAAATGAGTCATCAGTTGATTTCCATTTTATGTTACCAAACCATCTAAGGTGACTCTCTCTAATCTTATCTTCTACTGGAGCTACTCCAACCTTTTCACGTGTATGCTCATTTCGTATCCTACCTCTAAGAGTAAAGCCACTAATCCACCAGAGCATCCACAACTCTGCAATAGTTAACTTAATATTATGCTTCTCTTTAACGACCAACATTTTGCGCCAAAAAGCAATGTAGGTCTAACCAACATCTTATAGAATTTTCCCTTAAGTTTGAGGGGGACTTTTCTATCACACAATAAGCCTGATGCATTCATCCACTTTAACCGTCCAACTTAATTCTACTAATAATATCCCCATCTATTTCATCATCACTATAAACAATTGACCCATGATATCTATAATGTGTACTCTTATTAATGACTTGATCACCCAAAGTCATAATCTCCCCACTATATCTATTATTACTAAAATATGTTCCATATATTTAGTTTTAGATCTACTCAAATGAAAGCCTTTAGACTCTAAGGTTGACCTCCATAATTCAAGTTTACCTACCACTCCCTCTCTAGTCTTATTATTAAGAAGAATACCATCAGCAAAAAGCATACACCAAGGTACAGCCTCTTGCAAATGTCTTGTGAGAACATCTATGACTAAAGCCAAAAAGATATGGTCTTAAGGTTGATCTTTGATGTAATCCATCTGAAATGGGAAAATACTTGTTCAAACCATCTTGTATCTGGACACAAGCAATAGCTCCTGCAAACATATCCAATAACTTGAATACAAGCATTATAAACCTCTTTCTTTTCTAGAACTCTCTGTAGCACTACTCTTGGAACTCTATTATATGGTTTCTCTTAATTAGTAAATATCATATGTAGATCCTCCTTTTTTCTCTCTATACTTCTCCATTAAACCTCTCATTAAATGTATAGCTTCCATAATAGACCTACCTAGCATGAATCCAAATTGATTTTGAGAAATGTTAGTATCATACCACAACCTATGCTCCATAACTATCACCAATAGTTTTAAAGTACGACATATTAACTTAATTCCTCTATAATTAACATAATCTTGTGCATCACCTTTATTCTTTAAAATAGGAATCAACACACTCATTCTCCACTCATTTGGCATCTTTTTAGACTTCAAAATAATATTAAAAAGTATAGTAAGCCAAGAAATTCCTTCTTCTCCAAAGCATTTACACACCTCTGTTGGGATATCACCAGGTCCAATAGCTTTTCCATACTACATTTTCTTTAAAGCCTCTCTAACTTTGGTTTTACCAATACATCGATAAAAATAAAAATCTTTATTTTTATTCAGGGTGCTAAGGTCACTAAATTCAATCGCATTCTCATAATCTTAGTTGAAGAGTTTATAAAAATATCTCATTCACCTTTGCTGAATATCTTCTTCTAATAAAAGCACTTTTGATCTTCATACTTAATACACTTGAACTAAATCCTTACTACTCTTATCGCTTTGTTCGACTAACTTATACATATATCTTTCACCCTCCTTAATATCTAATCAATTTATAAATCATTAATATCTATAATCTTTATGACGTATATTGCTTTCTTAGACTCATTACGAGACTCTTTATATCTTTCCCAATTATCAGAATTTTTACATCTAAACAAATTTTTATAACAAATCTTCTTATTTTTTTATTTTTTCTTAAACATTTTGATTCCAACACCAACTATGTTTACGATTAAGAGTTTTTCCCTTTAATAATCTAAGAACATCTTTTGCAACTTTCTTAATATCACTAGCTATGTTTTTCCACGTAACATTATCTTCCTCATGCAGGAATAAAATCTTAAGATATAGTATTTTACTCTCAAAAATATTTTTGTTAATATTTTTTAAATGTTCCCATTTAATATTAAAATAATATTTTACTTTATTTATTATATTGTACCCCTTCATCTTAAAGTCTAAAACTAATAAGCGATGGTGGGTACATAAACTTTTACTTGGAAAAACTTTATAATCTTTGTAATCTAAAAAAAAAATTCTTATAAGAAAATAATCAATCTATGTCTTACTATATCCATTCTTATAAGTGATGAGATGTTTATCTCTTTTCTTAAAAAAAGTATTAGCAATTACAAGATCACAACCTAAAGAAAAATCTGATATGGTCTTACCACTTTCAATAGTAGCTCCAAACCCATAGCCACCATGAATGCTTTTAAAATCATCTACCTTTCTACCAACATGTCCATTTAAATCTCCTCCAATAAAAATTTTTTCTTTAAGAGGTATCTTTTGTATTAATTCTTTTAATTCATTAAAAAATTTTAATTTTGAATAAATATCCAAACCTCTTTGAGGAGCTTAAGCACTTATAATATTAATAATCTTAGCATCAACAATAATCTTTAAAGCGATAATACTATATCCAATTCTTTTAATTTTTACAACATTACCCTTTAAACTCTATAATCACACTTACACCATTTCTAGTATAACTCTTTCCAGAATACCAAAGTTTAAATCCAAAACTATCAATCTCCTTAGTATTCTCACCTCTCATTTAGTTTCCTGAATGCATAAAATATTTATTTTCCTATGAATCATAATATCTATTAATTCCATTAATTTACCTATAAGGGTACCTATATTCCAAGTTTCTATCCTAATTTTAGTTTCATGGACTATCTTCTTTGCCTACATCCATCCATGATGTGGGAACCCTTGCCTATTTAACATTCCACCTGGGTACGGTGTAGCATCCTTTACACACTTGTCACAGTTCTTAGGCATACAATGCATCACTTTTAGGGAACACCCTAAAATTCAAGGTTTATGCTTTAATTTTAGAAAATTATTTTCAAATATTTATATAGTTTAAATCCACTTATATTTGTTGAGGTTTGATCTGTAATTTCAAATAGAGATTAATCATTGATTGAATGGATTTAGTGGGGAATAATTATTGAATAATTATATCCTAGTTATTTACTAATCAAGTTGTTAATTATTTATATTATCATTTTTTCTTCATACATAGGATTGCACATCCACTTATTCCTTGCTTCTTTGTTTGATATGATGTTTGGACTTTGCATGTATTAAGGGTAAGTTGATCATTAATTTTGAGCCTACTTAACTTAGTGATACATAAGGACAAGAATTAAGGACAAATGTCTAGAAATTTAGAAAAGTTCTGGAAAATAAAATTTACATCCAATAGGGATAAAATTTTGAACACTTAAACTTAGTGACATTTCCTATCTTAGGAAAAATTTCCACTGATTCTAAGAATTGTTGTCATTTATTTAAATAATTCAAAATTAATTCTTTAATTAACCTAAAGCTTCAAAAAATTATAATAAATTCAAGTTAATTCATAAAAATATAAATAATATATCAAATTGACCAGAAAGCCCTTAACTCAAGAAAATTAAAAGCAATTTGACTAAACTTTAATTTTAAGTTTAATTCAATTTTAAATGAAAATTAAGATTTAAATAATTTAGTTAATTAATAATAATTACAAATTCTAAAGAAATCTCAAACACTTGAGAAAATCTCCTTGGGTCATTTATGACCTTTAGAGAGGATTTTAAGAAGTTTCAAATCCATTTGGATCCAAATCATTACAACCTCCCTAATTAAGTAATTTGAAATTCAAATAAAAGGTCAAACTTTGGAAACTCATAACTAATTCTAGAAAATTCTAAATTGAGTAAACTCAATGCCATTCAGCTCCATTAAGGGTTTGGTATTTTTAAAAAATGTTAAACAATGATAAATAAGTAAAAGTCAAAAAGTCAAAACTTTGGTCAAATATAGTTCAAAAATATGTCAAACTTCAAAAATTAAAAACTAAGTGTAGAAATAAGTAAATCAAGCAAAATTAGTGCCTAATTACTCATCTTAATGTCTAATATTTAATAAAAATATCAAAACTTCATAATTTCATATAATTTGAAAAGTTAATTTTTCACCCTTTAATTTAATGAATTAAATAATCCAAAAAATTAAAAAAAAAACTCAATAATTGATTTAAGTTCCAAAAAACATTAATTTATATATTAAAAATTAGTAACCATTTAATTTCTTTAAAATTTATCAACCCTTTAAACTTTAACCAATCAAGTAAATTAATTTATACAGGTTACTACGAAGTAACCCGGGCCTATGGGGCTATTAAATTAACCCCATGAAAGGTGAAATAAACTTCATGACGCTAGTGTAAACAATGGTAAATAAAGGTATTAATCTATTAATACTTAAAATATATTTTAAAATCAACTTGAAAACACTAATATTTAAATTTGAACTAAATTTTCCATATGTCTTTCAACCAATCAAAACACGAGACAGCTTTAACAAATTATCCTATATAGGACCTATCCAAATCAAGTAGTTTACTTTACACACTTTAGATGGTTTGTTAGGACAACTGATTCTTATTTTAGGCTAGGCCGATCTTTTACTTTCTTGTTGTTGTGTGCCAAATTTTTTTAGTTTTCATTATAAGCTCGTTGTAAATTGCTGTGATAGATATAATTATTTATTTTTAATGCAATCTATGAATTTATTTGAATGGAATTAAATTACCCTTAGGATAGGAACAATCTGGATGCTGACATGATCATTCATAGGTGTCCATGCTCATATAGGGCAATAAAAATAAAAGGGGGCAAAATTTAAAGCTTTAAAACTAACAACATTTTTGCAGGTGCTATAAATGCTAAGTCCCCCTTTAAAATTAATAGACATTTGAGCATTTTATGATTTTGATATATATATAACTGTTTGAGATATTGATTTTAAATATTATTGCTTAGGATAACATTGTAGGTTATACTTGAGTTTATATTTATAATTTTTATAAAATATAATTTGATTATAATTAAGTTATAAATATGAAAGAGACATTTGAGATGGAATATACATACAACTTAGAGTCCAAAGAGGAGAGAACATCCCTTAGGGGAGAGTTCTCCTCCATTTGAAACACTAAGTAATGATGATTTCAAATATAAAAAGAGAATATAAAACACCCCTTCGGTGAGGAGTTTCTTTTTATTTGGATATCTAGACCCAAGAAATTCAAGAGGCCCATAGAAGGATGAAGAAGTGAAGACTGAGAAGAATTCCATTCTCAAAGTCACTTGTGTTGGTCGTAGGAATATAATCCGGGTTGTTGTTAGTGGTACTCAGCCACATTAGTTTCTACAAATTCTAGGTTTTAATATTAAGTAGCACTTGCCACATGGATATTAATTTTGATTATTTAAATTGATTAATTTATTTACATTAATTATGCAGTAAAAATTCCATGCCTTTTTTATCTCTTTTTTATTATATGCCATATTTGTTTTAGCTTGGATTCGATCATAGGCTTGTGAGAGTATGTTAAAAATTTTTCTACTTTAAATAATTAAAAGTTATCATATTCACATAGTAACTTAACAATTTTAAGAAGTAAGCCCGGGAACAACCTGGGAGTTCACTTGCATTCTTTTTGTACCTCCTCCTTATTAGGCACATCCTCACTTATAGATCCTAGTAGACCACCTGGCCTATTAGAGTGCAGTTCTATCAAGGGAATGTTGTGCAATTTCTAGATAAAAATATATTTTTAAGACTTTTTAAAACTGCTTCATTGTAATTTAGTCATTTCATCGAGTCGATTAGCATGCATTGCATTAGAAATAAATTTAAAAGTGTCTAAAATTTTAATTGCATTCCTTTAAGCATCAAATCACCCTACATAAGTCAAGGGGCCAATAAGGATCTACTCTAGCTGTTAGTGCCATTTCTAAAAAACTTAATTAATAACGTCCTTAAAACTCTTTAATAAAAGACCAGACTCATGGTTTTAAAGCACCTAGAGGGTTAGCAGGCTCCCAAATTTACACCGGGGTAAGTCCAGGTTTACACTACATTAGCTAGTTTTGGGCCACTATCAATTAGTGCCCAAATTTATACTTAGGATTTGCTGGAAACACAAAATCATAAGACCCCAACCTTTGAGAATATAATCCCAAATTTTTAATAAAATATTAACTCAAACTAAAAATTCTCTTAAATCCTAAATTTATAGTATAATACATAGGATAGGCTGGGGCATTTCTGAATTATTTTAAAATCCTAAAATGCCTCTTAACCTTCTTCCTCTGATCTATGAAATAAGTATTCAATATCAATATGATCTCAATTTAAATTCAAACCTCACACCTTTGATATCAATCCTTAAAAAATTTTAGATGAAAATTTTACCATTATTCTAATCGAGAGTAATCAGATATAAGGGTTTGTGCTCGTAGAAGATTTAAAGAACCCAGGTCAAATTTTTCAAAAACTTAATTATCTTTATTTGGGAAAATTCAAATTAGAGATAATCATTATCAGTATATTCCTTTTTTTTTTGAAAGATGCAATTAGCAATTAGCATTAAATGAAAAGATTATTACTAACTACTAAAGAAAAGTAGCACATTCCTTCTTTAGCAAAGAACTAAAAGAAGAAGGAATGTTATTAAAATCTAAGCTTTCCCAAAGAAAACTACTACTTAAAGAAAATGTGGCACACAAATCTGTCACACTATTACAACTTCTAGGAATACAATGAAACAAAACATTATTAAAGTTATGTAAAAAGCAAAGATCCTTATTCCAGAAGCTCTCTTTCTTCCAATTGGAATCCCTCATCGAGTCACGCATGAATTTAATAATATTTACATTATCCCCTTCCACCACCACACCTTTTGTATTTGAATAGCCAATCTTGAAGAATTTCTCTAATAAATACGACCGATTGTATTTCAAATTATGCTATATCTCAATGATTCATTTGTTTACCAAAAGCCAATAAGAATCTCCCTTTGTCATCTCAGATAACTCCTCCGTTCCCTCCAAGATTAGAACTTTGCAAAGAGGCATCCACGTTGATCTTAATCCAGCCTAGCGGTGGGGGATGCCAGAGATTTAAAATGGAGGCTAACATCCCAGTCTTCTAGTAAAGGATTAACTCGTGGTTGCATTGCTAAAAATATAGCATTTGCTGCAGTTACAGAAATAGATAAAACCTTATCTCCATGCTTCACCGCATTCCTATTCTTCCAAGAGAAGAATACAGCAGTCATATACAGATGAACCATGCTAGAGTTCTTGATGGACAACCTTCTAAGTTCCATAATACCTTCCTCCAAAGATTAGAATACCAAAACATTGAATCCCCATTCCCTAAATTTCATAATAATCTCCACAAGAAACTTACACCTCATGGAAATATGAGATACATTCTCAACCTCATCACATCCTCTAGCACAAGAGGTAACCTCCCCAAGCTTCCTATAGTTCAAATATTCATTCGAAGGGATTGCATCTTTAATAGCCATGCCACCATTTCAACACTATCTCCCACATAAGTCCTTTCAAATCTAGCAAGATACGCCATAGAAAAAATAAACTTACCCGAGTATTGATGCATTAATTCAACATAATCTTCCTCTTTATTAGAGACAATAGGAACCTCCATGATCAAGGAAGCTAAATCTTTATTGAAGAATTTTTGAATTTCTAGCTCGCTCCATCTTTCGTCAGCATTTGGAAGGGTACTAACCTTCAAATCATGCAGAGCCATATGATTCATGAATGTAGGCCATCTATTCAATTCTCCATCCAGTATCCAGGCATCATTAAGAATGTTGACATTCTTACCATCAAACACCTTCCATCTTATAATTGGCTTAAGACAAGAAGCACCATCAAGTATAATTTGCCAAGTCAGTGAAGCTCCTCTTTTGGTATACCCATACCATACCTCCCTGCCATATTTAATAGCAAGAGTATGATTAAGAAGAGAGGAATAATCTTGAACAAAATTCCAAGCCAACCTTGCTCTTAAATCTCCAACCCTATTAAGGATAGATTGGATACCTGCACCTCCCATCATCTTCAGTTTACATAGTTCAGACCATGTCACATAATGTAAACCATTCTTCCCTTTCTCCTTATGCCAAATAAAAGTTCTACAAAACTTTTCAAGCTTCATGAACACACCTTTAGGCACCAAAGAGTGTAATGCAAGGAATATCAAAAGTGATAGGATATAAGAATTAATAAGAAGAATTCTCCCAGATAACGAAAGGCATTTGTTCCCCCAAACATTAAGTTTTTCTAAAGCATGATTCAGAATTTCATTGAAATCCACTGACTTCAACCTTCTCAAAGCTATCTTCACTCCCAAGCACTTAAACGCCTCGACATGTCTGAATCCCAGCCTTTTGGAAATACATCTTTTCATTGCAATATCAACTGATTTTCCAAAAACAACAAGAGACTTCTTAAAGTTTACTTTCTGCCCCGTCCATTCATAGTACTCCTGAACAATCCCCTTCATTTTATCCATCGCTTTGATCAAAGCATTAGAAAAATGGAGAACATCATCAACATATAATAAACTTGAAATTGTCTCAGCTTGAGGCACAATCTTAACACCCATCTCCACACCCTTCTTAAGAATAGAATTAGATAAAATCTGAGAACAGATAATAAATAAAAATGGGGACAATGGGCATCCCTGACTGAAGCCGCTCTTTGCCTTAATCCAGTTGGACATTCTTCCATTAACAAGGATAGAAAACCTGGCCTTCAGCACACATTCAATGACCACTCCAAGGTTTTAACAAATGCAGGCCATCCCATACTATTATATGCTTACTCCATATCTATCTTGACTGCCATAAGTCCCTTTTTTGATGTGGAAAATATGAACTTATAAAAGATTTCCTAGGCTAACAAATAATGGTTTGACATGGATCTTCCAGGGATAAAAGCCATCTGGTCTTCAAAAATAATTCTATGAAGACACCATTTCAATCTGTTCAATAACAGTCTAGCAAAAATCTTATAAACAGTTTGACACGAATTGATTGGTCAAAACTGGGAAGGATCCAAAGGATCCTAACTTTAGGGATCAACACAATAAGAGTATCCTTCCACCTTGGATTCATACACCCTGATTTGAAAAAAACTATCTATTGCTCTCCAAGTATCATCTTTAACAATTTCCCAATAAAAATTAAAAAAGGAAGCAGTCATACCATCGTTACCATATGACTAGTTGCTAGCCATTTACTAAACAGCTTCAAAAAATTTTGAAAAAGTAAATTCTGCATCAAGCTTACCACCTTCCTCAAGACTGATATGCTGATCTAGACTGGGATCAGGCCATCCCAAAAGATCACAATTCCTAGGCTTCCATTTCCTTTTGAAAAACTAAAAGAAGACCAATTCAATGCCTTGTTGATCTTCCACAAGATGCATATTTTCATCTTTGATATGCTTTATTAAGCTACTGTTTTTCTTGGCTGAAGCAAATCTATGAAAAAAATTTGAATTAGAATCCATCTCATCCGCCCACCTCACTTTTTCCCTTTGATTCCACCAAGTAACAAGGCGGCACAATGTCACATTTAAATCATTCACCTTCTATCTCAGCATTTTCAATTCTTCCACAGAAAATCCATCCTCACTTTCTTTCAATTGTAGAGTCAAGATCTCAGTCGTTAATTTCTCCATAAGCTTACTTAAACTTTTCAATTTGTTTCTACTCCAAAAGTGTAAAGATTTTAGCGATCTCTTCATTTTCCTATTAAGTATTTCTGTATCATCACAAAAATTTGACCTCTTCCATGCTTTGAATACCACCTTCCCAGCAGTAGGAAATGTCTTCCACACATCCTCAAATCTGAATAACTTCATTTGAGGACATGGGGACTCATTTATCTTGAAAACAATAGGGCTATGATCAGAGGCAACTCTTGCAACATGCTTAATCTGAGCACTAGGAACACTTTGAATAGCAACTAAATTTATGAAGCATCTATCCAATCTTTCCCAAATTCTCGAATTTCCTTCATTATTGTTACACCATGTAAATCTTGGACCAAGAAAACCTACATCATGAAAATTATCATTAGTAAAAAAAGCCGTCATCTCTTGAGGCCCTTGAGAGAAAACAAATTTCTTTCCCCCTCTCTTATCCTCTTTAGCCAACAAATAGTTAAAATCTCTACCAACAATGGAAGGAATAGAATAAGAAGAAAATCTCTCCATTCTATCCCAAAGCTCCCTTCTCACACCTACATCCTTATTGCCATAAAAAGTAGATATATTCCACTTACTCCCATTAGGAAATTGAATCAACCCCACCACACATTGAGAAGCACTATCCAAAACATCAAAGAAACCATCCCTCTATTTCATAAAACAAGAATACTACCTGAAGTACCCACAGCTGGATAACGAAAGTTGTCCCAATCTTCCCCAATAAGTCTATTGACATCCCTTCTCTCCAAAGAGGCCAACTTCATCTCTAACAACCCCACAAAAAATACACCATTCTCCCTCACAACTTCCCTAAGGTAGAGAGAATCCTCCTTCTTCTTGGCTCCTCTATAATTCCAAAACAAAAAAGAATCCATTTAGGTAAGTACCGGGGATCTCTCTCCCGCCACTCTTCCCCATCTTATTATCCACCTTTCTTTTTCTAGAAATTGACTCCACAGGTTCCAAAGCTTTAAGTTCCTTCAAACGTTTGATTTTAACACTTGAAGAGCTTGTGGGAAAAGAGTTGAAATTATCAATTTGAACATTAAAGTCCTCACTAAATTTAGAATTTGAATTGAAGGTTGCCTTGCAGCTCTCGACATCAGGTGTTACATCACAACTTACAGCAGCATCTTCCCTTTTTGGCACACCAACATACATGACAGTCCCGCCATTGAATGGAGAATTCAACTCCACCTCAACCAATTCCCCTTCCTCCATATTACTTCAACCGTTCAAATTAATATCTTCTATAGGTGCAGCTGGTTGCAGATCCACATTCAACGCATCTGTCTCACCAACAATCTGAACCTCATCACCAGCATCCTGCTGTAATGATAAAATAATGAACTTATTGGAACTCAATCTATCCACTTCACACCTGGATTCACCTTCAACATCATTCTTCTTCAAGTTCTCTCCCACTGCATCTACCAAAGGAACCTGAATATTGTTATGATCTTCATGATGACCATCCCCATCTTTGGCCCAAGTAGCTTTTTTACTTTGAATACCACCAACATTCTTAGTATCTGCCTTAACAAACTTCTTATTAAGAACCATATTCTTCTTTCTATTTTTTAAATTCACATGCACCAAGGCCCATACTCCGAATCATTTGCTACAAGAGGTTCAGCTGTCTTGATGCTATCCCGATTATCCTCCATAGGATTACACTTCTCTTTACTACTTTGCTTACTATGCTTCTCCAAGCACAAATTTGATGTATGCCCAATCTTACCACACATGAAACATAAGGAAGTAACTTTTTCATATTCAACTTTCTAAAAGAATTTACCATTCGATCCTTCTATCCAAACAACATTAGGTAACTTAGAGTCCAAGTTTACCTGTACACAAATCCTCGCAAATTCCCTTCTTCCCCATCTAAACATGTTACCATCAAGAAGCATTGGATAACCTACCTTCAAAGCAATCCTTGTAATATTTATATCATCCCAACAAAAAGTGGCAAAAGCGGCAATCAGATCCAAATAAGAGAAGACAACCCCTTTAATGATTTTTGAGAAAATTCAGGTGTCGCTTTGTCAATTCCGATAATGTCACCACCTACATACCACGGACCCCCACTCAAGACTTCTTCCATAGCCTCATTAGATTGAAAAGAACATAAAATCCAATCTAGCCCAAGGGATGTTAAGTGAAATCCACCAAATCTATTCCATTGTTTCCTCAATTCAATGCTACATAAAGAAAAAGGTATATTCTTCCGAAAAACCTTCACAACTAGAGAATTTTTAAGTACCTCAACATTCTTTTCCACTTTACTTTCATCAAGCTTCACAGTCTCCTATTCTGGTAATCAAGAACTACAGCATTGATCTTGATATGTTGTGTCTTCCTCCACGCATTATCCAGTTGACTTCTCATTCCAAACAACGGGAGTTAAATTCCTTCTAGCTTCTTTAATTAGACTTGTTACCTGATCTACCAAACCATTCTTTAACATTCCTTGATCAGATAGGCTGAGCCCATCACCATCCTTTGCCGATTGAAGAAAGGGCAAACAAGAGCTTTCATTAACAACAAAATCAACCATATTACCATCCCAAAGCTTCTCATCAATTAGACGAGTATTTTTGTTAACAAAAATCAAGGAATTACATTTATCACACTATTGCGAGGGATTGCATTTTAATTCCTAAATCTATTGACAATAATCTTTATACCGAATGATGAAGCTTCACGATCAGAGGATAATACAGGAGACTTCTGCTTCAGAGGTGTATTGCAAACATCTTGTGAAATACCCTTACCCTTCCCCTCCACCATAATCAACTTTTTAGGAGCATAACCAGCATTCTCCTTTATTACTAACGCAACTGAAGATCTTATCATATTCACCTCCACAACCACAAGATTTATGGCCTCCTGACGATGATTCATCTCTCCATTATTCTGAGAAATCAATCCTCCATTAGGTAGAACCTTAAATGAAGAGGTCGTCGATGACCAGTGGCCCTCCGCCTCCATCCCCTAACACTATGCTACAAAAACTTGGAAGAACTATGAAACACAGATTTGAAATGAGGGTTTTCTCTCTCTAATGGTAGCTTCTCTCTCTAACGACAGCTTCAATACCATCATATTCAGATAATCAATAATAAATGATTTTTTTCTTTCTTTGGGAAGATATATCAATTGTTATCATGACTTTAAATACTAAATTAATAAAATTTTATCTAGATAATCATAGTTAAACACCTAATTGAATAATCATTTTGACCCTTCGGGGTCATATGTAGTTCCTTCCCAAATTTGATTATGATAATTAGGAGGAACTTTCAGTCTAGTAAATTGAACCCATTAGGGAATGGTATTTTTACCTCTCGGGGATAAATCACTCTCTCATCTTTAATAATTATAGGAATTCTAATGAATTAACAGTTTTGACTACCTTCCTTTCATTGGTCCCTCTATCAATTTCTTTCTTGGGTGAGTGTGGCCAATATAAAAAAGGTATGTCAAAAAGTGAAGTAAGTGAGGTAACCTCTATTAAAGTTAGGCTTTGACATTTTTCCCTCAAGTAAATTTGTGGAGCAAAAGAGTCAAGCCAAACCTTTTAAGAGTTTCATGTAAATTTTGTAAACCTACATATTCAAGAAAACCCCAACATATTGAGTTTTATAACTTAGAGAAGACTCATTAATATCAACATCAAGCCACAAATTTTTGTATCAAAAATTAGGCTTTGATATTTCACCACCAAGAAATTAGTGGGATGAAAGAGTCAATCCAAATTCCCTAAATTTTCTCTTTAATTTTTTAAACCATTATATTGAGTGCAAACTCAGTATATTGTGTTTCAAAACTTAAGGAAACTCTGTCAATTTTCAAACATTCAAAATTCTTTTCAAAATTACTTAAATTAACTTTAATCATCATTGCTATATGTTTCCTACAACATCCTATTATAGTTTAACATATGCAATGCAAATTCATTCTTCTTCAAATTCTAATCAATCTTTATATTTTATCATTATTTATTAGATTATATATTTTATAATTCAATATACGTGACAAAATATAAAGTCTTTTTCAAATTTAATTTTAAATATTTCTAACTCAAAATTTCTCTCTTCAAATTCCTGATAATCAAATTCTGATACAATGGCTAAAAATTTAATCTTCTCAATTAGCCATGATTTTTATCTGGAGGAGCTGATCAGCAACAACTCCATTCAATTTGGGATGGGTTTCTAAACCGTTAATTTTTCTTTTAACAAAGGAGTTATGGTTGACCTCACCACCAAAGGTGATAAGGACATCCTCTTGGTAGAGATCACTATTGGGTCGATGGTTGACGCCACCATTTCAAAAATAGAGGCTGTCATAACCCCCATAGCCATTGTATCCTCCAAGGAGGACAAGAAATAAAAATCTACAATTGTTAACACTGAAGTTAAACATGTGTTTGAGAAGGGGTCTAGTTCTTAAATCCCTTTCACCAGGAAAAATTAACGGAGGAGGGTAAGAAAAAATATAATTAAGAGAAACAAGTTGGCTTAGATGAAGGCCTTAAGTCAAGTTGAACCTGAGGCTACTCAGGAGCTGCTCGTTTCTGCTTCCTCTCCACTCCTCCAAGGGAGTTATTTCCACCCCTTAGCAGCTACTGAAGGTGAAGAGAAAATTTTCAGGATAGCTAACTCTCCACCATGCTCCTGGACTACTCCATTAGGAAGACTCCAAAAAATAGTAAATTCTGAGGACTAGGGCTTAGAGAAATATAATCCACACCTATGCTGCCCAAGAAGGTGAGACAAAATAACAAAACATGAGACACCTGAAGGGGGTGATCTCTCATAAGTTTTAGAAGGAAGTCCTTAAGGAAGAGACGTCTGAAGCTAGGAACCTAATTCCTTAGCTAGTGAGGAGGAATAAAAAGTATGTCATGCAGCCGGTAACCTTAATGTTAGTGGATGGATATTACTAGGTGCCTCACCTCCCATCTATAAAAATGGAGGAGATAGTTCTAACTATATCTGGAAAGGACTACCTCTATAGTAGTAGGTCATCGATCCCTCCTTTAAGATTCTCAAAATTAGCCTAGTGATAGCCAAGTCAAAGGAGGAAGTTCAAGATAACAAACTAATAGATGTTAAGGGCAAGAGGCCCATGTCACCTGAGAAGCAATATGTTCCAATGAAGTTGAGTAGATCTAAAGGAATTCAGATTTGAGATAGTATATTTTTATCACCAGTTGATGTCTCCCAGCTCCTTATTCAATGATGCGAGGATTCCTCCCCTTCTAATGTTGGAGTATCTACTCTTAAAACTCCTCCATCACCAATAAAGGTGGATGTCCCTAACCCTATTGAGAATGCCACTCTCATGAATACTGACTCTGAGACAGTTAAAGGGGAGGGGATAATTTAAGATACTGATCAAGAGATGTTTGATTAGCTAGTGTTAGAGATAATAACTAAGGAAGATGTTGTGGTCCATAATATCCTTTCCAAATTAGATGGGGAGGAACTCCTCCAGGTGATTGATTATAAATGGTACTTACCAATCATTTATGAGTCAATAGATGGTAGATAAGTTGATGAGGTAGTCCAGGGGATCCAGGATATCTTTAGGAAGAAGGAGGCTATATAAGCCTTTGACCCATATTCAGACAATCTTTTGATGGATGAAGATACTGCTAGAAATATCTATATAGTTAAGACCTAAGTATCAACCAAATATGTTGAACCTTCAAAACACTGATCTAGTAAAGAAGAAAATTCTACAGCAATTGACTCAAATTCAGATTGATCAGTCTAAATGAATGAAAAATATGAATACATCAAAACCCATGATAGGAAGGTTAAGTATATGATGTTAAGAGTGGAAGAAATTTAAATCCAGTTGATCAAGGCACAATAATCTTGGCCTGCATAGTCATAACCTATAGTACATACAGTTGGTAAGCAGAATAAGAAATCTGATTGAGCCCCAAAATTCAAGGATTAGCACTAATAACTTGTCCACTTTCTACCACACCAATATATAAAGATATTCGACATATGATAGAGACCCAGGTAAGGGCGGCCTTAGACCATTCTTGATAAAAGATATCTGCTCCAAAGGATAAACTTTACCTCAAAGAATATGACTTAGTTCCTTATGTAAAGGGCTTCATACCCCCTTTTTTTAAGTTTTTAATTGTTTAGAAAACCTAAGACAACATCTAGCCCATTTTTGAGTGTGCTGCTATAATACAGGAGGGCAAGATGCTCTATTATTTTGCTAGTTTGTTAGAAGTCTATCAGGGATTACTTTTAAATGGTATGCCAATCTATCGAATGGTTCGGTCAGAACCTTCTCTGAGCTAGTGGGTTTATTCTTAAGGAGATTCTTAGGAGCTCAGTAGAAAATAACCATGGGAAATCTGGTCATTAAAAAATAAAAACTGGGAGAGTCTTTGGTTAAATACATCTTGAGATGGTGAAATTTCTTGATGAAGTATGAACACCAGCTGCAGTAGCAACATGTAGTGGAGATTCTTCTAAAGAATGGTCCTATTTCTTTTATGCTAAAGGGCTTCACATTTAAAACTTTTGAAAAGCTTCTCAAAAAAGCAAACAACCTATAAGAAGAGGCTTCTCGTATGCCATTCTTGAAGGGTTCATCCAATGAGAAAAAAGCCAGCAAATTGTAGGAATCATTTGAGAAGAGGGTAATAAAAATGTCAATTATTGATAAAGGAAAGAAACTAGCTAGTCCTCAGCCTCGCAGTCCTCGAGCACTGCAACCAGTCCAAAAATAGCAAACTTTCTAAGTAACCTCTAAGTCGACTGGGAGTCCTATCTAATAACTTTTGAAGAGAGAATGTCTCGTCCTTATCACTTTTAAAGAGAATCAGTAAGGAAAATTTTTTAGACTCTTTTAAAAAAAACCAATCTTTTGATTACTGGAGGCTAAGAAGCCCAAAGAGAATTATAAGGGATGATCCCAATTTTTGCCCCTACCATTGAATATTGGGCCACATAATCAAAGACTATATAATCTTTAAGAATTAGCTCAAAAAGAATTTTAGGCAAGGTAATATCATAATTCTAATGGAATACCTGGTAAATTCGAATCATAATTCTATCAAATCGATCTCAGGTAAAAATTTTAATCTTTCTCTATCCATTAATGATGGTTGGGATATTACTTTATCTTGAGTATTTAAAATATTGATTAATAAGTCTTTTTATATTTCTCAATAATTGCTAATGAGAGCCGAGGGCCCGATCTGGGAAGTTGACTTAAAGGCTTTGCTGGAGGATGTTGAGATAGTTTCCTCTCCAATAGTTATAGGAACTACTATAATCAATATAAATGAAAAGAGTGATGCTTTTATAGAGAGAAAAGGTATTGATGAGAGATGTATTTAAGCGGTGGATGGTGGGGTAAAATACTTAACCCTGTTGATATTATTTGACTTTTACTTTGCCCCTTTAAGGGCGAAGGGTCATAAATCAATAAAGAAAGATCCTTCTACAAATGTCTTAATGATTACTATTGAGAATGAATTTCTAAGTGACATTTAATCACCTATGGAGAGTGTAGACCACGATGTAGTTTATCCTCTTGAGGAGATTATGGAGGTACAACTATGTGGTGGTAAGGTCTTACCCCCTAGGCTTCCTCCTCTAGAGTTTTTGAATCTGGGTGCATTGGTCAATGTGAGAAATATAAAGACTATCATATACCTTAGAGTTGATGCACCTAAGCTTACTACTCACTAGTTGCTGCTACTGCTATGCAATTTCAATGAAAAGGGAAAGAAGGCTTTAGGTTCAATCACTCTCCTCCAAGAGATATGGGAGTTGAAAACTGAAGCAAAAAAGTCATATCATTGATTCGACAAAATCCTTTAACGCACTTCTAGGCAGGCCCTGGATCCATGAGTATAGGATTGTTCTATTTACCCTACACCAATGCATCAAGTACCATCACAATTGAATTGATTATGAAATTAAGGGTGATCTGCAACCATTCTCTATTCACAAGATTGGGATTTATGAGGATGCTACATTTTATGCACGCAGGTTCTAAGGGCAGTATCATAAGTAAAGAGGATAAAGTATATAAATAAAGTTCAAAAGAAATTCAAAAGTTAAAAGGAGAAAAGTTAAAAATAAAAAAAAACATAAAAATCAGATAGTGAAGATGATGTCGATGGCATGATCTTTATTCCTCCAAACATGTTATGTTAAAGAGGTGGGAGGATGGACCAAAGACACGTGGTCGAGGTTATGCTTTAATTTAAACAAGACCACCCTTGATGTATATCAAACTGGAATCTAGCTCAGATGAATCAACAGAACGGGGTGCAATAATTCTTTTTTTACTATCAAAAAATAAATCCTCCTCCATAATTTGATCTCACTTTAGAAAAGGTTAGTGAATTAGAGGGTTGTGCTTTAAAAGTTCAAAGTGATGATCCTGAATTGATTATATAAGAAAAACTTAATAAGAGTGTCGAAGCCTTAACCTTAACCCAACTATTTGTTGACAGGGTTGCAGGGTCAGTGATTAAGGAGGCTCCTAACCTAAATGGTAAAGTAATGAAAGTCTAGAAGTTTTTGCATGGCTCCTCCTTCTCAAAGAATGAAGATGGTATAACCCTTGAGGAGAAAAATTTTAATCAATTAATAGAATTACCTTTTAGCTACTTTCTTGCTTGTGTCAAAAACTCTTTTTCTAAAGTCTCGTACCATTTTGATGGACCAAGGGTCAAGCTAGATACCACAAAAAGATTTAGCAAATGAAAATTAAGAAAAATTTAACCAGTGGTATCAGCTTTGGTATAGTTAGATCATTTGATGATGATGATTATTATCTGGTGTTAATGAATCATCTTGAATCTGATAATGTACCTATGGAAGTCATCGATCTTATTGACAGACTTTGTTTGGAGACTTCTGATGATTTTGATAAGCTTCAAGTTTGGGAGGCACCCTCTTAATTTTGAAGAAGAAATTAAATGAATGGTTGATGAACATAAAGAAATTATCCTTGCAATAGTGGATTACCCTTGCTCCACTTTATTAAGTTCTTTGTTGAGTGAGGATGAGTCCAAGGATATAATTCAACTTATTTTCAAGATTAATGATTTCTTTGCTTGGTCTTACAATAAAATGCCAGGTCTATCTAAGAATGTAGCAGTTCATAAGCTTGGAATCTGGTATAATGCCATTCTTATCAAGCAAGCTCTTAGATGCATACATCTAAAGATCGAGCAATAAGTCAGTTTTCAAATTAAGAAATTGGTCATATTTATATTCATTCTAAAAGAATAATATCCGTCTTGGGTAGCCAGTGCCATGCTAGTTCAAAAGAAAAATAGTAAAATTTGGGTTTGTGTTGACTATAGGGATCTGAATAAGGCATGTCCCAAGGATAAATTTTCTTTACCCATAGCTAAACTTATGGTGGACATTGCCTCCTCATTTTGTTTTATTCTTTATAGATGGCTCATCTAATTATAACTAAATCAAGATGGCCCCAAAAAATGAGAGAAATACTGCATTCAAGACCCCTATAGGGATCTTTTGTTATAAGGTGATGCTATTTGGGCTTAAAAATGTTAGTGCAACCTAACAGTAGGCTATGACTCAAATCTTTGATGCTTAATCTATAATCAAGTTTAATTCTATATCGATGATTAGGTTATACAGATTAATATCAAAGAGGCTCATTTATATGACTTAAGAATTATCTTCGAGTGGTTGTGCCACTACAACCTTAAGATGAATCCCCTAAAGTGAGCTTTCAGCATCACTTCGAGAAAATTCAAAGGTTTTGTAGTGAGACACCATGGAATTGAAATTGATCCTTCTAAAACTTAGGCAATCTTAAATATGCCACCTCCTAGAAGCCTTACTAAATTGAGGTCTCTTCGAGGTAGACATGCGTAAATAAGATGGTTTATTTCAAATCTATCAGGAAGATCTCAAACCTTATCTATCCTTGTTAAAAAGGATTCCAAATTCATTTGGGATGAGAAACATCAAAGTGCTTTAAAAGATATTAAGTAATACCTCATAAATCTGGTAGTATTGGTAGCCCTTGTTCCAGAAAAACCTCTAATTCTTGACACTACAGCTCTCGTTGAGTCTCTTAGTGCCCTATTAGCTCAAGTCAATGATGAGGGAAAAGGAAATGTTCTTTACTATTTGAGCTAAAGACTTCTCCCAATGGAAATCTTATAAATTCCAACCGAGATGCATTATCTTGCTTTAGTATTTGCAGCCCAAAAACTAAGGCATTATATACTTTCTCACTAGCATGTTTGATCTCAAGTGTTAATCCCCTCCAATATCTTATGACCTGACCTATATTATTAGCATGGTGGTCTATGATATTACTTTAATTTGAAATCACCTTCATTCCCTGCATGATGTGAAATAACAGGTCGTTATCAACTTCCTTATGGCACATCTGTTGTAGGCGGAGTCTCCTCTAAATGATGATTTACCTGACAAGCAAATCATGAGTTTTGAGGAATCCAAAGATCATATTTGGGAGCTAGATTTTGATGGTGCAGCATCCTCCTAGCAGAGCAAAACACCAAAATCTACTATTCCTAAAAAAGTCAAAATTGGCCTAATCTTTGTAACTCCAGCAAATGGAATGGTGAAAAAATATTGAGGCTGAGTACAAAGCTTTGGTAACTAGCCTTGACGTTGCAATACTGATAAAAGAGATCAAAATCTTTGGTGATTCTCAACTAGTAATCAACCAAGTTGTAGGAACCTTTAAGGTTTTGAATCTAAAACTTCTCAAATACCATCAATACACCTGTCACCTCCTTGAGGAAATTCAGGTTGTAACTATGTATAGGATTCCTCGTAGAAGTAATTATGTGTTGGATGCCCTATAAAGCTTACAAAGGAATTTGTCTATCCAAAAGAAGACTCCATTTCTATAGAGATTCAAGGTCATAATGTCTTATCTCCTATAGATTTGGATCATATGAATAAGAAATCTTCCTAGGTCCTATTTGTCTCTTCAAAACCTGATGAAGAAAGAGATTAGAGATAACCACTGATCAATTACCTTCAAGAAGGTAACCTTATGTAAAATAGGTCCCTTGTCAATCAATTCAAGAAACTTTCCTCATTATATGCACTAGTGAATAATATAATATACCGTCAATTATTTGATCAGATGTAACCCTATTTTCTAGAAAAAAAAGAGGCCCTAAAGATCATAATTGAGGTTCATGCTAGACTATGTGGTGCTCATAAATTAGGACCAAAGATGAAAATGAAAATCAAGAGACTTGGAATACTACTGGCCTAAGATGATTGACGATTGCATCAACATTACAAAATGTTGTCATCAGTACCAAGTACATGGTGTGGTTTTACATGAACCATCTAATAAGTTGCATCCCACAATATCTTTGTGACCCTTTGAGAGTTGGAGCATGGATGTTGTTGGGTAGATTGACCCTCCTTCTGTGAGAGTTCATCACTATATTTTAGTTTTGATTGATTACTTTTCAAAGCGGGTGAAAGTAGTTCCCCTATGCAACATAATATCAGAACATATCATGAAATTCATTTGTGACCATATCATATATCAATTCAGAGTGCTTGGATAATTATATCAATTAATGGGTCTATATTCAAATCCACAAAAATTAATAATTTTATAAGACGGCACTGTATTGATTGGAGATACTCAGAAGTCTATTACCCTCGAGCAAATGGGTTGCCTGAGGCCTTCAATGAAACTCTGGTGTAAATCATCAAAAAAATCCTATATGATAATAAATGTTAATGAGATGAGAGGTTGGTAGAAGCCTTATGGGCCTATCAGACCACTTTTTAAACCCAAACCTAATCCACTCAACTTTTTACTGGTGTATGGGTCTAAGGACATACTTCTCTTAGAAGTAGAGATCCTCTCACTCAGAATTACAATCCAAAAATATATTACGATATAATAAAATGCAAAACTCCATTTAGAAGAGCTCAAGGGCCTTGAAGAACACTATCTCCAAGCTCAGCAAAATCTAGAGTTGTATAGGTCATGAATTATTGAAGCTCATGATAAGTTAGTGTGACCTAGAATCTTCCAAGTTTGAGACTTGGTATTGGTTCTTTGGAGGCCTATATTAGCTCATTAAAAGATCAGTGGGATGCTTGAACCAATCTGGGAAGGAACTTTCTTTGTAGAGTTTTTCTATGTAGGAGGTTCGAATCAGCTAGTTAATTGTAATTGAAATAACCCAATGTTGCCAGTCAACAGATAATTCCTTAAGAAATACTATGCTTAATGCAACTGATCTTTGAATCAATAAAATTATTTTTCAAGTTTTTAATCTAATTGACTCAATTTTATTTAGATTTTTGAATTCCATGATCAAGTTTTTTATTTTCCTTATTATTAGATATGAGTCATCATGTTTTCTTTTCTTAAGATTATATCCTTTAGTTATGGAGTATGCCTCATACTAATTTCAAATCTCAGTATCGATCTTATGTAGAGTAAGCTTCATACCTATATGATCATTCACTAGTGATGGAGCACTCCCTTTATGGCACCAACCTAGTTACAAACTCCATATCTGATCTGCTATGGGAGACAATGCTTCCTTCCCACCTGATCGTCCACATTTCTTCTCCTTATGAATAGATGTGAGTCATCATGTTTTCTTGCCTTAGGATTAGATTTTTTAGTAATAGAGTAAGACCTCTATAGAACCATCCTAGTTTTAAATTCTAGATTCGGTCCTCCTTGGGAAGCAATGCTTCCTTCCCATATGATGATCCAGTTTTCTCTTACTTAAGGTTAGATGTGAGTCATCATGATTTCTTGCCTAAGGATTAGAACTATTAGTTATCGAGCACACCCTCTATGGTATAATCCTAATTTCAAAAGTTTAGATTCGAGCCTTTATGGAAAGCAATACTTTCTTCGCATATGAGTATCTATTTTTCTTCTCCTTATGGATATATGTGTGTCATCTTGCTTTCTTCCCCTAGGATTAGACATTCTAGTGATGGAGTATGCCATTTCTAGAAACATCCTAGTTTCAAATTCTAGACTCATTCCAATATGGGAAGTAATACTTCCTTTCCATGTGTTCATCTAGTTTGTTTTTCATTAGGGCTAGATGTGAATCATCATGCCTTCTTGCCTTAGGACCAGATCCATTAGTTGTATAGTATACCCTTTATGGCTTGACCCTAATATCATTTCATCTTTTATTATCTAGGGTTATATTTTCCATTCCCTTAGGATCAAAATTCAAGATTTGACTTTTCAAATTCAGTCAATGTCAATTTATACAGTAGAACTTCTTTCTATTATATATATTGGGGGTTTATTTGTTGACCTCATTTTTGTATGAGGTCACTAGGATCCATCTAGACCTTAGATTAATCATAACCCAAGATCAATTTAGACCCCAGATTCATTTGAAACCTAGATCAACCCATACCCCAGATAAATCAAGACCTTAAATCAATCCTGACCTTCAATCAACCCTTAATGCAATCTCCAATTAAGCTTTAACCTTATACAATCATTAACAATTATCAAATTTGGTTTTATTGGTTTGGTTAATTAAAATTTAATCAATCAAATATAGAGAGCAGTTCAAACCTAGAAATCTAGACTAAAATCTAAAGGCTTATGTCTTAAAGCCCTTTTTGAGTAATTTTGTAATCACTTCAAAAACTAACCAATTGACCTTTGATTCATAATCTATCAATTTCATATTGATTAGGAAGAGCCCTAGGGTCAACCCTCCAAATTTGAGCTCAATCTAAGGTCTCTAGCCAAAAAACTAAATCAATTTTCAAAGGTTATAAACCTTTAAATATTTACAACCTATGCCACTAGACACTCCACCTTGTGGAATTTGACCTTAGAGCCTACTCCAAGACCCTTGATCATTTTTTTACCCTGATTATGACATGTTAAATATTAAACTATATTTTGTTAGACCCAATTTGACCCCCAATTGATTAGGAGTCAAAATGAACAAAATACCCCTAAAGGGAAAATTTGAAGTATCTCTCAAACTTCAAAAAGGCCCATTCAAAACAAGCCATAAAACCTCTTCTAATGCATCCTAAACTCTATTAAGAATGCATTAAACTCAAGCCCAGACTCAGGTCAAGCCTGGTTGACCAAGTCAACCTATTTTGAGCAAAATGCTCCTAAGTGGTTTGAACAGTCATTTAAATCCAAATGATCTCATCTTTGTATGAGACCACTTCTATTAGACTAAAAATATCAAACCAAACCTATTTAGCCCATATCGAGGCCCTAGGTCAACCTAGTTAACCAAGTTAAACTAGGTTGGCCAAATAGCCCCTTAAGGGTCTAAATAGTCAATTTGATCCAAATGATCATTCTAACCCTTGAGACCATCTCTACTAGACTACATTGATCAGGACAAACCTATTGAGCATAAACGCAGACCCTAGGTCAACCTAATTGACCAGGTCAACCTAAGTTGATCAGACCAATCCTTAAGGACTTTCTACTTTAGATCAAGCCTTAAATGTTTTTAAATATCATCAAGGCTCTTCAACTACTTCTTTTAATGACTTGGGCTTGACTAGTCACCCTAACCAAATCATCAGTTGACTTAGTTAATTGGACCCATTCCTTATCAACTCAAGCTAATTTGGGTTAATTCATGACCCAAATGCAAATCCAATCTAATCAAGCTTTTTAAACCCTCATAATCATTCAATGCACCTCTTGAATCTCTCTAAACCTAGCATCAGTCAAATCACACTTGATTTACTTGGTCAAACCTTAACTTGTGGTCAAACCAAGATAGCCTTGTTTGATCCAACTCATGCATTCAAATAAAACCCATTTAACCCTTCTATATCATTTAAATGCATGATTCAAAAATACTTAAATCTACCATGATTCATATTATGGGTCATTTGACTTGGTCAAACCACCATAGTGGGTCAAATTTGCTCTCATTCACACATATGCATTCAAACCCAACCTTTTAACTTCAAACCAGTTCCAAATCAACACAACTAACTCAAGACCCTCCCACACGCCACCTTAACACTCAATTTGACTGTTTGACCAGTCAAACTAGTCAACAATCGTTTAAAACCCCTTTGAAATGGTTAACTCTCTCTCAAAACTTCAAAAACATTATTTTAAGGTCAGGGGACTTACTTAGTTAATAGGTGAACATCCTCTCATGTCCACCTCATCACCTCCTTTGACTGTTTGACCAACCATAGTCAAAGATTGTTTATTTGTTTTAAAATGGTCAAATCGTATAGCTCAAGCTAATCCATTCCATATCAAACCATTCCACCAGTTCTAACCATTCTCTAGAACATTTTTAAGTCACTTATAATCCTTAGTTTAAGCTCTAATGGACTTTAATGATCCCATGTATACTAGAGGACACAGAGAGCTTTCCACCTTACTTGTCCTTTAATCCTTTGGTCTCTACTCTTTAACAACTCTACGACAGGTGGCAAGCATCTAGGAAAGGCTAACTCGATCAGGATCATAAAAATTGCTCGGAGAACCAAAAATTTTAAAAATCCAATAGTTGGATTGATGTAAAAATAAAACCCTAGCTTAGGAAACTTAGGGTTAATTAGCTTTCTACTAAGTACATTTCAAACAGTGAAAGTTAATCCCCATTAATGCTCTTCACTAGTATCATTTGTTTAAAATTTCATTTAATTTGGTTTTCTTTATGCATAGGATTCATCCGTAACATGCATGATATGTACGTTTGACCCACTATGGTTCATCCATAACAAAAGAATGAGCCAAAAAATCATTTCTAGGGTTCATCCGTAACATGCATGATATGTACATTTTTTGGAGTGTTGATCGCATGATAAATAGTCCAGATCTAGCCATTCGGTGGCTTTGTTTAATTGTGCATTCGATCCCGCAGTTAATCCCTCTATCTAACTCGATAATGACCATCCATTCTAAACTATGCTGGATCAGATGGCTCCCACTTTGTGTTGATGTGATTAAGTGTTATGTGGTTTGAGATCGTGCCATAATCAAATTATTGGGCACTATTGTGTCATTGTGTAATCATGCCAATTACTGTCGCCACCATGCAATTTTGATCCAAAATATTAAAGGTCTCTGCGTGTCCTCCATCACCACTGGCACCGTTAGATTATTTAATTTAATTTAAAATTAATTTGAAATCATTTTAAAATTAGATTTATTAAAAAAATAAAAAATATATTTTAATTTTAATCGCAAAGATTAGTATAATATGTCAAATTGCTCAAATTTTCAAGCTCTTAAATTCAAAATTATAATTACTTCAAAATATTTTATATATTTTAAGTAATTTTAAACATTAATTATTTATACTTTAATTAATTTTTAATTTACAATAAATCTAAATAATTTCATTTTTTTATGAAATTTTATTTTAAAATATTTTTAAATATCTAGAAAATTATCTAAAATTATGTTGAATATTATTTTAAAAATTATTTTAAATTTTCAATATTCAAGGTTTATGTTTTAATTTAGGAAAATTATTTTCAAATATTTATATATTTTAAATCAACTTATGTGTGTTGGGGTTTGATCTGAAATTTCAAACAGAGATTAATCATTAATTGATTGGATTTAATGGGGAATGATCAGTGAATAATTATATCCTAATTATTCAGTAATCAAGTTGTTAATTATCTATATTATCATTTATTTTCTTTATGCATAGGATTGCATATCCACTTAGTCCTAGGTTCTTTGTTTGATATGATGTGTGCACTTTGCTTATATTAAGGGTTAGTAGAACATCAATTTTGAAACTACTTAACTTAGTGACATATAAGGACAAGAATTAAGGACAAATATCTTAAAATTTAGAAAAAATAAAGAAAATAAAATTTACATCCAACATGGGTGAAACTTTGAACAATTAAACTTAGTGATATTTCCTATTTTAAGAAAATTCAAACTAATTTTAAAAATCATTAAGTTATTTATTTAATTAATTCTAAAGTTCCTCTTTAATTAACCTTAAAACTTCAAGAATTATAATAAATTCAAATTAATTCATAAAAATACAAATAATAAAAAAAATTGACAAAAATTAAACCTTTAACTCAGGAAAATTAAAAGCCCCTTGAGTAGACTTTAATTTTGAGTTTAATTCAATTTTAAAAAAAATTAATAATTAATTAATTAAATAAATTAAAAAATAATTAAATTTTTAAAAAAATTCTCAGACACTTGAGAACACCTCCTTAGGTCATTTCTAACCTTTAAAGGTGATTTCCAGAACTTTGAAATCCATTTGGATCCAACTCATCAAAACCTCCCTAATTAAATAATTTAAAAATTGAAATAAATAGTCAAACTTTGTAAACTCATAACTGATTCCAAAAAGTTTCAAATTGAGTAAACTCAAGGCCATTTAACTCCATTAAGGGTTTAGTATTTTCTAAAATGTTAAGCTAACAAAAATAAGTCAAAGTAAAATAGTCAACACTTTGGTCAACTATAGTTCAAAAAGTGATCAAAACATCAAAAATTCATAACTAAATATAAAAAAATCCAAATTAAGAAAAATTAATGTCTAATTACTTATCATAAGGTCTAATATTTAAATAAAATATCAAAACTTTAGAATTGAATTTAATCAAAAAAGTCAATTTTTGACCCCTTAATTTAATGAATTAAATAATCCAAAAAATTCCAAAAAACTCAATAATCGATTTAAATTCTAGAGAATATTAAAAAAATTAAAAATTAGTAACCAATCAATTTCATTAAAATTCATCAACCCTTTAAACTTTAACCAATCAAGTTAATTAACCTACACTGGTTACTACTAGGTAACACGGGCCTACGAGGCTAGTAAATTAGCCCAAATGAAGGTGAAATAAACTTCACGGCTCTGGTGTAAATATAAGTAGTAATCTATTAACACTTTAAAAACATTTTAAAATCAACTTTAAAACATTAATATTTAAATTTGAACTAAATTTCCCTTAAGCCTTTCAACCAATATAAACATCACATAACATTAACTAATTATCCTATATAGGACCTATCCAAATCACATAGTCTAGTTCACACACTTTAGATGGTGTTTTAGGACAACCAATTCTACTTTTAGGCTAGCCAATGGTTTACTTTCCTACTATTGTGTGCCAACTTTTTTTAGTTTTTATTGCATACTGGTTACAAATTATTGTGATTTATGTGATTATTTATTTTTAATGGAATCTATGAACTAAGATATGTTAGATTACCCTTAGAATAGTAACAATCTGGATGCTGACTTGATCTTTGGTAAGTGGCCATGCTTATATAAGGCTATATAAATAAAGGCGGTAAAATTAAAAGCTTTAAAATTGACAAAATTTTTGCTGGTGTTATAAATGTTAAGCCCCCCTTTAAAATTAAAAGAGCATGGCCAAGCGTCACTATGATTTTACTATTTTAATATTTTGATATATATAACTGGTTGGGATATTGATTTTAAATATAATTTCTTAGAATCACCTTACAAGTTGTACTTGAGTCTGGATTTTTAATTTTTATGAAAAGTAATTTGATTATAATTGAGTTATAAATATGAAAATGACATTTGAGATGGGATATACATCCAATATAGAGTCTAAAGAGGAGAGAACATCCATTAGGGGAGAGTTCTCCTCCATTTGGAAAGCTAAGTTGTGTTGATTTCAAATATCCAAAGAGAAAAAAAAAACAACCATTCGGGGAGGAGTTTCTTTTCATTTGGATATCTAGACCCAACGAGTCTAAGAAGCCCATAAAAGGATAACAAAGTGAAGAACGAGATGAATCACATTCTCAAAGTCACATGTGTTGGCTTTAGGATTAGAATCAGAGTTATTGTTAGTGGTATCGAGCCATTTTACTTTATGTAATTTCTTAGCTGTAGTATTAAGTGGACCTTACAACATTGACATTAAATAATATTATTTAATTCGATTAATTTATTTACATTATTTGTGTAATAGAAATTACTTGCCTTTTCCAGCTTTTTTTGATTGCATGTTGTATTTATTTTAGCCTATATTAGATCAGATCTCGTAGGCCATGTTAAAATTTTTTCTAATTTAATAAATTAAAAATTATCAATCTCACATTGTAACTTTAAAATTTTATGAGGTAAGTTGGGAATGACTCATGAAATCACATGCATTCATTTTGAAACTTCTCCTCCTTATTAGGCACCTCCCGCTTGTAGGTTCTGGTAGACACGTGGCCTAATAGGGTGCTGTTCTGTCAAGGGAATGTTATGCAATCTCTAGAGAAATTTTTATTTTTGAAGCCTTTTTAAAAATGCTTCATTCTAATTTAGGCATTTTATCGAGTCGATTACTATGCATTGTATTAGAAATAAATTTAAAAATGTCTAAAATTATAATTACATTCCTTCAAGCATCAAATCACCCTACATATTTTAAGGGGCCAATTAGTAACTGTTCTAGACATCTGCCCCAATTTTGAAAAACTTAATTAAAAATGACCCTACCACTCTTTCATAAAAAGATTAAACTCATGGTTTTAAAATGCTTAGGTAGTTAGGTGGCTCCCTAATCTGGGCCAAGGTAAGTCCAGGTTTGGACATTATTAGTTAGGTTCAGGCCATTATCGTTTAGTGCTAGACTTGGGATCTAGGGTAGAATTAAAATCATAAGACCCAACCTTTAGGAATATAATCTCAAATTTCTAATAAAATATCAACTCAAATTAAAAATTCTCTTCAATCTAAAATTTAAATCCCAACACATTGGATAGGCTGGGGTATTTTTGAATTATTTTAGAATCCTAAAATACCTCCTGGCCTTCTTCCTTTGAGCACTAGAGTAAGTGATCAATGTTGTTCCAATCTCAATTGAAATTTAAACCTCACTCCTTTGATATCAATCCTTAAAAAACCCAAAATGAAATTCCTACAATTATTCTAATTGAGAGTATTCATAAGAAACATAGGTTTCCTATGATATAATTAACTATTGGGCTTACGCTTATAAGAGATTTAAAGAGCCCAAACTAAAATTTTTAAAAAACATAATTAACTCTCTTTAGAAAAATCTAGATTATCAATGATCATTATCGTCATTTCCATATGATCAGTAAAAAACTATATTTTCCTTCTTCAAGAAGATATATTATTATTATCATGACTTTAAATACAAAATTAATAATATTATATCTAGATTATTATAGTTAAATACCTGATTGAATAATCATTTTTACACTTTGGGGTCATATACAGTTCTTCCCGAATTTAACAAAGATAATCAGGATGAACTTTAGTCCTACAAATTTAACCCATTAGGGAATAATATTTTTTTCCACTTGAGGTAATATATCATTGAGAATGATGTATTCAATTTTAAAACTGAAATCCCATAAATCAAATTTTACCAAAGAAATTTAATTCAAATTATTTTGCACCCTTTTCAAAGAAACTTTTTTCTCAACCAACAATTAATTAAATAAATTCAAATTTATTACACTTTGGGATATCATAAATGTATTTATATATTTTTAATTTCTTACATTATACCTTAGTCCATTTAGTTTGTTGTATTTATAGAAATCTATTGATAAATGTAAATAATGTGTTATTTAATGTGTTATATTTTAAGTCAAAATATATTATTTTAGTTGTATTGTACAAGAAAAATACATAAAAGGCTAAAGTTTTTTTAATTTTTATATAATGTCATGTGTTGTTTGGTGCTGGAACAAATAACACTACAGTGCCATAAAAGACACCTCTGAACCGCCATAACATCAACATTGAAGTGTCGACATATCTATTTAATAGTGCCACGACACTTAAATATCAACTTTGTAGCGTTGAGTGTTCTATTCTCTAGTGTTGCAGGGTCACAATTAATAATGCCTCGACACCTAAATTGCCCTTCAACCACTATAGTATCTGAAATTCAATAATGCCTCGACATGGAAGTTGTAACATCCGATGGACATGACCTGTCAGCAAAGTGACATGACTATTTACTAACTAGTTGATCAACATCAGCATGCACTGTGAAGGAATAAGAAAAACAACGCCATGGCATTCGTATCATATCAAGTACTAATGAGTTCTCTTATTCCATAAATGATTAAAATGATATTTTTAATATTACCATATCTTAATTTAATGCACATAGTAGCTAGATGTGTAGTTCAAATTAGGTGTAATATGGAGCCCTGACTAAGAGAAGTAGGCAAAACCAGGAACATTAAATTAGTACTGATACGTCATCAGAAAATTATCTTGATCGGGCACGAATCTCGAGGAAAAACATAAGTTGGAAACTTCAAAAATTAATTCGGAGACTATTTAAACTCCGATTTCAGTAAGCTTACAGTCGAACTGAGCGTCTCGGAAATACGAATCCAACAACACAAAATTCAACTCAATCCGAGCCCAAACGAGTCCAAATCAAGTGCCCGAAGTGCTGTTGGAAGCATCAAACAGCAATTTGAGTTACCAAACGGTCTCCGATTTTGACGAGCTTATACTCGAATCGAGCGGCTCGACGAGACGAATCCAACGAGCCCAAGATCGCAGAATTCTGATATCATTAAGACCTCAAATTCTTGATAAATGGCTCACGATCAAGGGATTCAATATCGACCGTTCGTCCGGATCACTCCTTATTTGCCCTTGATCCCTCACATATTTACGGGCTATGCCACTCCAGAAAAACTATAAATAACCCCTCATTTCTCTTAAGAGGGGACCCAAGCCAAGAAGAGAAGAAAAGAAGAAGAAGAGAAGAGAAGCCTAGGAGGGAATAGCTCCTCCTCGACCACTGCCGCAACACCGCCGGAACTCCGCCGGAACACCGCCGGAACACCACCGAAGCACCACCAGGCGCCCGAGGGACGCCGGAGCCCTGCCCGACACAGGAGCAACGTCGGAATTCTGCCCGACGCCGGAATCCTACCCGACGCCCGAGTGACGCCGGACTTCTCTCCAAGTGACGCCGGACTTCTCTCCAAGTGACGCCGGAATTCTGCTCGACACCCCGAGTGACGTCGGAACTCTGCCTGTCCTTGTAACTGATACTCGTTGTAATCCGATCGTCCTAAATTTAAAGGACGAATCAGCCTTGTATTTCAAACAACACTAGTGGAACTCTTTCAGCTGGGCACGGCCCCGTGGTTTTTTCCCTTTCCAGGGTTTTCCACGTAAAAATCCTGGTGTTACTATTTCAATTTTGTTTGTGTGCTGGATATACGTACAACGTTGAGACGGAAATTTAAATTCTATCGCCGCGTATATTTGAGCCCGCAACAGTTTGGCGCCGTCTGTGGGAAATCTTATCCCACAACTTCAAGTATTGCTACGATGGTCAATAGGTGTAGCAATCGCCTCATAGGAGCCTCCCGCTCCCACTCTCCCCAATCCAGAAACCAGTCTATAAATCGTGGACATCAAGTTTCTGCCTCCTTTCTTCCTGGGGGGCAACACATTGCTGGAGAAGGAACCTCAGGGCCTTCTTTGGAGGAGCGAATTCGAAAGATGGAAGAATCTCAAAACGAGATCCTACAACTCTTCCGAGAGACCCGACAGCCGATCCTAGCACCTCAGGAGGAGGATCTTCTCCCTCAAGATCCACCCCGTGTCGAAGCTGTTCAAATTGAACATCTTCAGGCTGAGAATCCTCTTCCTCCACCCAGGAGGCGTTTACAGTCACATCAAGAGAACGAGCTGGTTGATACAGCAAGTCTACCCATCCTCCACATGCAAGTCAGCGATCTCGCCTTCCTCAAGACCTTCCTGAAGAGCTAGCCCAACCTCACATGGCTGAGCTCCCTCGCAACGCCCTACGCCACGAACTTCGACAATTAGTCCGGGAGGAATTCCCTACAGGAGGCATAAGGCCACCTCTTCGTCAGTGGGATTTCCAGGAATCGTCACCCCTGGCAGAAGCCATTCTTCGACACCCTATCCCGGTTCGCTTTAAGCTGCCAAGCATTGAATCCTACGATGGGACATCCGACCCGTACGAGCACATCGACCATTACAGGACCATCATGCATATTCAACGAGCTTCAGATGCACTCCTTTGCCAGGTTTTCCCTGCTACTCTTAAAGGACAAGCTCGAACATGGTACTATTCACTTCCAGCCGGAACGATCCCCACATTTGTTAAATTGGCCAAGGTGTTTGTCGAGCAGTTCGTGGCCAACCGAAGAATTACTAAGGATTCTTCTCACCTTTCCGGGATTCGTCAAAGCGAGGGAGAATCGTTGAAAGAGTACTTTCGACGATTTTCTATCGAGGCTCGACAAATCCCAGGAGTAGACCCAGAATTGCTCAGAGGGGTCTTTCTTGGAGGACTTCGTCCTGGCCCCTTCTATTCGGCACTCATGCGCGATACTGTTCATTCATATGCTGATCTGATCCATCGTGTGGAAGCACAGATATCAGCAGATGAGGTAATAAACGCTCACAGAAAACAGTTCGAGCAACCCACTGGGAAGCGCAAGGGAGCACCTGAGATGGATAATCTGTCATCACAACGGAAAAAGCAAGGGAAGAGCAATCTACCTCCTAGACCCCCAATGCCACGACGAGAACCCCGACAGGAGAAGGAGTACACTCCGCTCAACACCTCTCGAGCAAATGTGTTGATGGCGATTCAAGATCAGGACAAAGTGAAGTGGCCGCATCCTTTAAAGCAGAAAACATGAAACCAAGATCAGTACTGCCACTTTCATCGTAGTCGTGGCCACACTACTGAGTCCTGTAGGCAACTTAAGGAGGAGATTGAAAGACTCATCCGTCAGGGCTATCTTCGACAATTTATTGGGAATCCACCTACCCGAGAAGAAGCTCATCCCACTGGGGGGCAAAATCAATCACAAAGGCAGCCAGTAAACAACTGGATAACGGTGGGCGAAATTGAAACAATCGCAGGAGGTCCCTTACTATCCGACCAAGTCTTTTTGACTGTAGAAGAAAACCCAACTCCAAAAAAGGCTCGTATTGATCACTCCATCACATTTGATGATTCCGACCTAGAAGGAGTGAAAACCCCCCATCAAGATTCACTTGTCATAAACGCAGGCATTGGTGACCCGTGCTACAATGTCAAAAGAATTTTGGTGGACAACGGAAGCTCCGTAGATGTCCTGTTCTACTCTACTTTTCTCAACATGGGTCTCTCAAGAGAAAAACTTCAACCTGCTGCAGGTCCTTTATATGGATTTGATAATCGACCTGTACAAGCAGAAGGAATAATCAGTCTCCCGGTAGTCCTTGGAGAATTTCCTCGACAGACTACACACTCCATTCAATTCATCGTGGTGAAGTCAGAATCAGCTTATAACGCCATCTTTGGGAGGCCGCTCCAGTCAATTTTTGGGATCATCGCATCCATTCCTCACCTCAAGCTGAAGTTCCATACCCCATCAGGAGTTGGTATAGTATGTGGAGATCAGCAAATAGCACAAACCTGCTATCTTAGGCAGATCAAGTCTCGTCCAACGGTTACCCTGAGCATCGAGGACTTTGATCTACGGAGCGAAGATATTCCTCAGAGAGCTTCCCCTGTGGAAGACCTTACTACTGTATCTATATCTGAAGAGCATCCTTCAAAGACAGTGCGAATTGGATCACTTCTCTCAGATGATGAGAAGAGAAACTTTACAGCTTTTCTACGAGAAAATCAGGATATTTTTGCATGGAGTCCAGCAGATATGCCTGGAATTGACCCCGAAGTGATCGTTCACTCTCTCAAAGTCAATCCAACATGCAAACCGATTATCCAGAAGAAGCGAAACTTTGCACCAGATCGCCAGCAAGCAATTGAACAAGAAGTTGATAAACTTCTAGAAGCCGGATTCATACGAGAGGTGTACTATCCTACTTGGTTAGCAAATGTTGTCATGGTACGGAAGGGGAGTGGAGCCTGGAGAATGTGTATAGATTACACTGATCTCAACAAAGCTTGCCCGAAAGATAGTTTTCCGCTCCCTCGCATTGACCAGTTAGTTGATACGACTTTCGGTCATCAGATGTTAAGCTTTATGGATGCATACTCCGGTTACAATCAAATAAAGATGAATCCTGCTGATGAAGAAGCAACATCTTTTCAAACAGACAAAGGATTGTACTGCTATCGGGTGATGCCCTTCGGGCTCAAAAATGCTGGAGCAACTTATCAGCGCCTCATGAATAAGGTTTTCAAAAGCCTTATTGGACGTACTATGGAGGTGTACGTAGACGATATGTTGGTAAAAAGTCTGGAAAAAACCCAACATATCTCTGACCTGAAACAATGTTTCCACTTGTTAAGACATTACAATATGCGACTCAACCCCGCTAAATGTGCTTTTGGAGTCGCTTCTGGAAAGTTTTTAGGGTTTATGGTAACCCATAGAGGAATCGAAGCCAATCCGGAGAAGATCAAGGCACTAAGGGACATGGTGCCGCCGAAGAACATCAAGGAGGTCCAAAGGCTGAATGGGAGGATTGCGGCACTATCTCGTTTCCTGGCACGTTCAGGAGACAAATATCTGCCCTTCTTCAAGATACTTAGAGGTGCCCGCAGCTCCGGGTTTCAATGGACAGATGAATGTCAGGAAGCCTTTGAACAATTGCGAAAGTATTTGGCATCCCCGCCACTACTTTCTAAACCAATACCAGGAGAGAGATTGTATTTGTATATGGCTGTATCTATCCAAGCCATTAGTTCGGTTCTGGTCCGAGAAGAAAATACTATACAACGTCATATCTACTATGTTAGTAAGATTTTATCTGAAGTAGAGGGACGTTATCCTTTGGCAGATAAAACAGCATTGGCGTTAGTTTATTCCGCCAGAAAACTACGCCCTTATTTTCAAGCCCACTCAATTGGAGTTTACACGAATCTGCCGCTAAAAAGTATTCTGCAAAAGCCAGAAGCATCAGGTAGGCTTGTTAAGTGGTCTGTAGAACTGGGAGAATTTGATATCCACTACTTGCCTAGACCTGATATTAAATCTCAAGCGCTGGCAGATTTCGTAGTTGAATGTACCATTCCGGTATCTGATGTACAACCGAGTGCTTCACTTTCTTCTCCATGCTGGATGTTGTACGTAGATGGAGCCTCAGGGAGTTCTGGGGCTGGAGCTGGAATTTTATTAATCTCTCCGCAGAAGGTTACCCTTGAGTACGGGCTTCGACTCAAGTTCCCGGCAACCAACAACATAGCAGAATATGAGGCCCTTGTTGCTGGGTTGAGATTAGCAATTGACTGTGAAGTCCAGAACCTAATAGCCCACACTGATTCCCAACTAGTCGCCTCTCAGGTGGAGGGGGATTTTGATATTCACAACCCACAATTGGCTCAATATTGTAGCATTGTGAAGCTACTCTTAGCCCGTATAGGGGAACATCAAATCATACATATCCTCCGAGAACAAAATGCAAGAGCAGACGCTCTTTCTAAACTTGCTACATCAACAACGGGGGATATCTACAAGAGAAGATGTATCGAGGAAATCCACTTTCCAAGCATTCAGGGTCCATGGGTCATACAGTCAATTAACGAGCTAAGAGAGATGTCTTGGATCGAACCCATCTTATCTTTCCTGAAATATGGGGTACTACCCGAAGATCCTATAGCTGCATTACGACTTCGGAGACGAGCTGCAAATTTCACCATTATCAGCAACGAGTTGTATAAGCGCTCCTTCATTGGGCCATACCTCAAGTGTCTCCCACCATCAGAAGCTGATTACGCGCTTCGGGAAGTTCATTCAGGAGTATGTGGAGAACATCTGGGAGGAAGAGCGCTAGCTTACAAGATCATGAGACAGGGATTCTATTGGCCTACAATGAAACAGGATGCACTTGAATTCACACGAAAGTGTGAAAACTGTCAACTGCATTCTAACCTCACTCATACACCCGCTCTGGAGCTTGCTTCCCTTCAAAGCCCCTGGCCTTTTGCCCAATGGGGGATTAATATAATGGGACCTTTTCCCATAGCGACTGAACAGCGAAAATTCATTATTTTGGCTGTAGATTACTTCACCAAATGGGTGGAGGCAAAAACTTTGGCGAAGATTACTGAAGCAAATGCCAAGCAATTTTTATGGAAAAACATAATATGCCGTTTTGGCATTCCCGCAAAAATCATCACTGATAACGGGACACAGTTCACCGGGAAGATCTTTACATCTTTTTGTAAGGATTTTCATATTCAGCTCATTCATACAGCTGTTGCCCATCCTCAAGCCAATGGGCAAACGGAGGTCACAAACCGAACAATCTTGAAAGGGCTGAAGACACGCCTAGGGAAGGCTGGGGGGCAATGGGCCGAAGAACTCCCCAATATCCTCTGGGCTTATCGGACCACCGCTAGAACTCCTACAGGGGAAACCCCATATAACCTTTGCTTTGGTACAGAAGCAGTCATACCAGTTGATATTGGAGTTCCTAGCCACAGAGTTCAGACTTTTGACTTCAAGAGTAACGAGGAGAAGCTTAGAGCAAATTTGGATCTCCTCCCAGAAGTAAGAGATAAAGCCTCACTCAGAACCGCTGCATACCACCAAAGAGTTGCCCGTCACTACAATCGAAGGGTGAAACCTCGCCCTATCACTATTGGGGACTTAGTACTACGAAGCATTGAAGCCGCCGGAAAAGGCCCTCAGCGAAATAAGCTCTCCCCCCTCTGGGAGGGTCCTTATTTGGTAGCGGCTATGGTCAAGCCTGGAACCTTCAAACTGAAGGATGCTGGCGGAAAAATGCTTCCTCGAACTTGGAACGTGGGCAATCTTTGCAAATATTACCAGTAGGAGTTGATACTGCTATCAGTCTATATGTTATGTTTGTCTTATATTTTATCTTCTCTTGTAGTCGTATTATAAAGTTTTTCGTACATCCCTTATGTGTTGATTATAGAAGAACTTCTTTCTTGTATCCCTAAGTTATTCTAGGGAACTGTTATCTCATATTACAAAGCAATATGATATTCACTTCGTCGTGCTAATGTTTCTTCTCTCCAAACTCTTTTTCTGTGATTCGAGAAGTACACAATCTATATTGTATCTCAATCACTGAATGATCAATCCCAGGGGGATTTGATCCGACCTCTTCCGCACAGGTTAATGTCATCAATCAAATGCTTTGACTAACAACCTTGGATAGGTCAAGTATCCTAGGAGGATATCTTGAATATCAAAATCATTTGATGATCAATCCCAAAGGGAGTTGATCTGACCTTTTTTCGGACATGTTAAGGGTATCGAGCAAATGCTTTCACTAATAACCCCGGATATGTCAAAATCTTTAAAGAAAAGGAATGCCTCACATTTGTTCAAGTCAAAAGAGAGCTCACTAAAGTCCAAACTGAAGTAAAGCTAAGTAAATTTCATTTGCATGTGAGAAAAGAACATCAACAACATCTTTATATATATCACTGAACATCAAGTACACCAGATAGAAACATCAACATCGAGCATACATACAATCACTAGAAAGGAATCAAAGAGATACAAAACTACATCAAAGACACCCTAGAGAATCTCAACATCATCCTCGTCCTCCTCCAAGGCAAAAGCTCACTGTAACTCACTCTCCAGCTCTTCACCACCAGAGTCCGAAGAAGCATCACTAGAAGCCTGGCTGGGAGTCAGTCCCTCGATCTCTGCTCCGGTCTTGCGATGTACTGTCCGAACACCCTTCATGAAGCCCCTGATGAAGCCATCCTCTGCGCACTCTGCCTCCAAGGCCTTCACCTCCACATCATAAATATGACTGCGAGCCTCCTGAATGTGGTCCTCAATAATGATCTTGAAAGCATAAGATTTTTTGAACTCCTCAATAACTGTTGACGGCAACTGCTGGGCCTCCTTCTCAGACAATACACTCTGAAGCCTCTCATTCTCAGCCTCAAGGACCTGCTGAGCCTTTTCCTGCTGCTTGATCGTCGCTTGTGCCTCCACCAACTCTATATGCAGACGATCCATCCGTTCATTCTGAGAAGAGACTGAAGTGATCTTGTTCGCCAACTCAGTTCTGCACCCCTCAAGCTGATCCTCCACCACCTTCATCTCCTTCACTTTACTTTCATATTTCTTCTTGTACTCTCCCTGAAGGTATTTAACCTTCACAAACTCTTTGTTCCAATCGTTCAGAGTCTTGGTCATCTCAAGCTTGAAATCAGAATACTGAGACAAGAAAAGTATCAGAAATATATTCCTTAAGAAATGTAAAAAAAAGGGAGAAGAAGTGAAGGAGGACTCACCAACTCCTCAGCCCGTCGGCGACCGATGCACTGATGGTTTAACACATCCTCTGGAATATGTGACTTGGATGGAGAAGTTCGGGGACCTTTACTAACAACTGTCAAAACTTCACCTGCCCTTTTCTTCCTCAATGCCTGCAAACCTTCCTCGCTCCCTGGACGCTTGGAGTGGTTCTTTTGGGGAACCACTTCTGGAACTCTAGCAGACTTCTTCAACATTTGAGCATGTGATCTCCCTGCTTGAGTAGATAACCCAACCTTGAACAAGTACTCCTCATCTACATATCTACTCAAGTAACGCACCTCGTAGTGTAGAGCATCCAGATCAGGGAGTTTGAGTATCCTCAGCAAATCTTCTGCTTCAATGTGAAGGGGGACAGGTAGCTCTTTCAACTTCCCCCACTTCTCCTGAAGACCCCAATCATTCTGCACATAAAAGAAGTTGCTGATCCAACCTTTCGAGGGGTCTCGGGTGCGGATATCCAACCACATGGACCTGAATGAAACACGTCCCTGCGCATCACTAAAGAGACGCCCCATCCGAGAAAGGCACTCTGAGGAAAGTACCACTCCGCGGTCTCTGAAAAGCACGATCAGGCCCATCACAATCGACATTGCTCTGTAGGAAAATTGAGACAAGCACACCCCACAAAGCGTCAGAATGTCGATCAGTTCAGTGGAAGGAGGAAATCGTAGTCCCGCTCGCAGACTAAATTCATACACCGTCACATATCCAGGGGGAGGAAAGCAAGCGCGATCAGTTCTGGCCGGCACCTTCATCACCAAATCATTAGGAAAATGAAACTTCTTCCTAAATGAGATGAAGGAATCCTCAGTGACGGTGGAAATCACATCGTCAGCCTTCGGCGCCTTTTGGACCCTCTTTGGAACTTCAGACCGTTGCACAGGATGATCTTCTGAAGGAATTTTAGAGGAGGCGGGGTCACCCATTTTTGCTCCCTTTACTAAAGAGGGGCGCAGATCTAAGTAGGGAAAATCACCTACGAAAGACTGCGGAAAGCCTCCAAAGTAGGAAGAAAAAGGGAGGAAGAACGAGGGGAGGAAGGGAGAAAGCCACTAACTTCTGCACAAAAAGAGGGGCGCCAAGTCAAGTAGGGAAAGTCACCTACTTAAAAAGTGGCGGAAAGCCTCAGAATGCCAAAAGCTAGAAAGCCAGAGGAAGAAGGGAAGAAGGGGCGAGTTTCTACTAAGCCTTGGGGGGTCTATTTATAGTTTTCCTTAAGGGGGGGAGGATTCCAAAATTCTATTAAATTCCCTGAAATTTTTCAAATTTATCGGAATTTTTTGGGATTTTTTCGGAATTTTTCGGGCCCCATTTAAAAAAAAAAATAATAATATAATATTGCTAAAACCGGCCGGCGGTTCCCCTAACCGCCGGCCAAACCGCCCGGCCAAGGGGCGCGGCCAGCAGGCGCGGCCAGCCAGACCGCGCGGGCCAGGCGCTGGCCGAAGGCGGGCCAGGCGCGGGCCGGGGGCAGGCTGGGCGCGGGCCGCGGGCGGGCCCCAGGCGGGCCGCGAGCAGGCCGCGGGCGGGCCCAGCGTGGGCCGCGGGCGGGCCCAGCGCGGGCCGAGCGCGCTCCGGCGCGGTTCTGCGCCGCCGGCGGCGGCGGCCGGCCGGTTCGGCCGGTACGGCCGCCTACCCGTTCCCGGGCTCCAATTTCGGGCCCGGACGGTCCAAATTCGACATTTTTGGGGTCCCCGGACACGTTTTTCGACGTTCCGGACTCAATTTTGACACTTTCGGAGCTCAACGGGGCCTCTATAATCAAGTTCGAGCAAACGTGTAATTTTTGGAACGCAAATTTTTGCAATTTTGCCAAAGTGAAAAGCCGACACATATATTTTTGGACTCCTGGAGCTTTGACGTCCAAAAATAAGGGGGCAACTGATACGTCATCAGAAAATTATCTTGATCGGGCACGAATCTCGAGGAAAAACTCAAGTTGGAAACTTCAAAAATTAATTTGGAGACTATTTAAACTCCGATTTCAGCAAGCTTACAGTCGAACTGAGCGTCTCGGAAATACGAATCCAACAACACCAAATTCGACTCAATCCGAGCCCAAACGAGTCCAAATCAAGTGCCCGAAGTGCTGTTGGAAGCATCAAACAGCAATTTGAGTTACCAAACGGTCTCCGATTTTGATGAGCTTATACTCGAATCGAGCGGCTCGACGAGACGAATCCAACGAGCCAAAGATCGCAGAATTCTGATATCATTAAGACCTTCAAATTCTTGATAAACGGCTCACGATCAAGGGATTCAATATCGACCGTTCGTCCGGATCACTCCTTATTTGCCCTTGATCCCTCACATATTTACGGGCTATGCCACTCCAGAAAAACTATAAATAACCCCTCATTTCTCTTAAGAGGGGACCCAAGCCAAGAAGAGAAGAAAAGAAGAAGAAGAGAAGAGAAGCCTAGGAGGGAATAGCTCCTCCTCGACCACTGCCGCAACACCGCCGGAACTCCGCCGGAACACCGCCGGAACACCACCGAAGCACCACCAGGCGCCCGAGGGACGCCTGAGCCCTGCCCGACACAGGAGCAACGTCGGAATTCTGCCCGACGCCGGAATTCTGCCCGACGCCGGAATCCTACCCGACGCCCGAGTGACGCCGGACTTCTCTCCAAGTGACGCCGGACTTCTCTCCAAGTGACGCCGGAATTCTGCTCGACACCCCGAGTGACGTCGGAACTTTGCCTGTCCTTGTAACTGATACTCGTTGTAATCCGATCGTCCTGAATTTAAAGGATGAATCAGCCTTGTATTTCAAACAACACTAGTGGAACTCTTTCAGCTGGGCACGGCCCCGTGGTTTTTTCCCTTTCCAGGGTTTTCTACGTAAAAATCCTGGTGTTACTATTTCAATTCTGTTTGTGTGCTGGATATACGTACAACGCTGAGACGGAAATTTAAATTCTATCGCCGCGTATATTTGAGCCCGCAACAAGTACGTGTTATGCTTAGGCATAGGATATCAAAAATACTAAACTCTTAAGTTGGTGAAATAAGCATAGGAGGTCGATATACATCAATTGTTCCAACAAGCTCGACAGAGATCTAGGAATTCATATACTCTGAATAGCATCACAATTACTTGATTCAGCCTATATACTTGCATATATTAAGTGGGGTTTTTATAAATTGTATATCAAATAAAACCTAAGCATTATTAGGGATTGATAAAGCCCTAAAGCATTTCATAATTCTATAGGTTACTCTATACGCCCCATCATCTAGTCAGAGTTAGTGTCTTTTTTTTTATAAAGTATAAATGTAATGTTTTAATTTCAAAATAAAGAGTTGTAAAATATAAATGTAAATATAAAGGTAAATATAAAAGAGTAGTGAAAATCTAAATGTAAATTGTAGATTTTTTGTATTGGTATATCATGTTTTAAATATAAAGAGTAGTGAAAATCTAAAAAATGTTATTGCCTATATACACTAGTAGGAGTCCAAAAGGAAATGATCGCCCTTCCTTTAAGGGGCATTATCTTTTTAATTCTCTAGGAGATCAAGGGCTTGGAGACTAGAGACTAAATAAGCAAGTATATTTATGAGGATTTATATTATTAGATAGGTGTAAAAATCCAAGATTGTGGTTGGTGGAGCTTGGCCACTATTCTTTTACAGCAGACTCAGAGTTTCACTTACATTCTCTTATAAATATATATTAAAGTTCTTTACACATTACTTCATACATTCATACATTACATTTATTTTCCAATGTTTACTTATGATGTGTGTGTCATTGCTTTTGTAAAGACACATATTGTAGACTTAAGGCATTGCTATATTTTTAATTCATTGACCTAAACACCTTTACCTACACATGCTTACATACATGCATGCATTTTACTTTCTTGCAATGTACATAAATCTAACACACAAGCAAATAACTAGCAAGGGTCATCCATAGCGACGTGGCTGAGCCTACTTTTCCTTATGGGTTTAAGGCTAATATGCTATCTGATTTTCTTATAAAATTAACTAAGATATAAATTTTAGACTTTATAAAAGACTTAGATTTTAAGGTAAAGTCCCATCAAATTATAATAACAAAGTATTTTTGAACTTTGGGCATATTATAAATTTTTAATTTAATTTCTAAGTTGCATAATGCAATGATGTATGAAAGTAATGCATAAATCAAACTTTATTAAATTATAATGTAAGAAAAGTATAACACACAACCTATCATAAAGTAAAGATAGCCATGCTCCACTATAACAAGCCTGAATTTTTATTTGTATATAATATAGATTTAAATATTATTTCTACCTGTAGTCCTTAAATCTTCTTTCTTTTAAATCTTCTATAAAATTTGAAAAGATAATGTTTTTAAAAGGAAGAAGAATTATTTCCTTTCAAAATGTCTAAGTGGACATAAGGAATCATCTTTAAGTATTTTACAACTCTTTATAATTTATAACTCACTCTATCTATATAAGAATCGATAACTTTTACATTTACACATTTATATTTACATCATCACTAATATACATTCTACTTTTCTTAGGGATATAAAAGAATAATGTATATAAAATGCAGAAATGCATGTGTATGCATATAAAATATAACACAACCTAGGATATGAATGAGACTTTAGATATCAAAGGTGTACCAACAAAAATATAAACAAGACATCTCGAGTATATAAAGCAAACTCACCAAGCATTGTTATAGGTCAAAGGATATTTTAATTAAATTTAAGTTTTAAAGTTTTATAATTTATGATTTATTATAAAGATATATTTTAAATGTTAGAATTATTTATTTTAGGTTTTAAAAAATATAGAGCTCAATAACCCATAAGTTTTAGGAGTCAGTAATTATCAAGTCTTAGGCTCATATTTGAAATACATTTGATCTCCCTTAAAGTAATCAAATCCAATACTCAGAGTCCCTCATTTTATTTAAGTATTTTAAAGATTTAGGTTTTAAAAAATCGAATAAATTGATCACTTTAAGAACTAGAAGTTCTTAATTGAAAGATCCTAAGCTCAAAATTATAAAGCATTTGATTCCCTCTAAGAGATGAAATCAAGTGCATAGAGTCCTTTAATTTAACTAGGATATTTAAGTTAATCAATTTTATCTTTTTAATTTAATTTAAATTAAAAATTAGATTTATGAATTATTAATTAAATATTATTTTTATTATTTATTCTTAGATATTTATTTATTTAGTTAATTTATTTTTGAATTTTTAGGATTTAATTAAAATTTTAATTATTTAATTTACTTTGTTAATTATGTTTGTCAAAAATTTTACTTTTTATATTTAAGATTTTAGTGGTTTCTAATTTTTAGTAAACTGTAGATTTAATTGGAATTGAATGCAATTTAGTTTGAACTTTTGTGATTTTTATTTAATTATTTATAATTTTTACAAAATTTACCCAATTAATTAAATTAAAAATTCAAATAATTAGGCTAATTTCAAATTTTTTTCCAAATCAATTCCAATAATCTTGAAATCATCACTAGAGGTCAAAAATGAACTCTAAGAATGATTACAAGAGTTTCAAATCATTTTGGAATTTATTTATATTTTAATTATTGTAATTATTTAATTAATTAGAGATGAATGCAATTTAGTTTGAACTTTCTGATTTTTATTTAATTATTTATGATTTTTACCAAATTAGCCCAATTAATTAAATTAAATATTCAAATAATTAGGCTAATTTGAAATTTTTATCCAAATCAATTCAAAAAAACTTGAAATCATCACTAGTTGTCAAAAATGGCCTCTATGAATGATTATAAGAGTTTAAAATCATTTTGAAATTTATTTATATTTTAATTATTGTAATTCTTTAATTAATAAATTTTCTTTTATATTTTAATTTATTTTTATTTTTAGTCTTATTTGTTTCTAAAAGTTCATTTAATATTTTATTGTTGGAATTTTCTTTCTATTTTTTTGATTTAATGTAAATATAATATGATTTAATGAAAATCATATGCTAATTATAAAAGGTGAATTACAATTCACTAATTGACAAACCAAATGACTTCCAAATTACTTAAAACTTAAACCATGGGTTAATCAAAACCCAAATTCTATACCCTAGATATTTGAAGCGTTGAAAGGCTTTCAAGGGGTTTTAATGAACTCAAAAATTAAATATAATCTACACTTATGAGAAATTAATTTAGAGAATCTATACCATGGATTGGGTTGAAATTAATGGCAAACTAACCCTTGGACACTAAGCTAGAACACTACAAACAAGCATGAACTAGTGCTCTATAGAGTGTAATTTATGAATTTATAAAGATCTAGGTCAAAAAATGACCTATGTCCGAGTAAATTAGACTCATTCAATAATCTTCATAAAATAGGCCTAGGAAAATTAGGGTAGGACAAGGACATGTATTATTATAACCTAGCCAAGTTTGAGATCAATTGTATAAGTATATATTGAGTATTTTCTAATAATTAGTAAATAATTAATTGCAAATTACTCACTATATACTCATCAAAATGTGACTTAATTTTATTTTCAAATTGAAGCCCTACTCATGTTGGTTCCATAGAGACATTACACGTAATTATTTTTATTAGATACATGTCTTATTGGATTTCTCATGATTCTTCACTTCATTTAGAACAAATTTGAACTAAATGGAAGAAGACTTGAAACTTTTTAGTTATTGGACCAAATTGAATAAAACTTTAGGAAGGGATTCTAGGCTATCTAACACCCTATTCCATGAAGTTTAGAGGCTTCATACATGAAGGGATATTTTATGTAAAAGAGAGTCTTTATTCATTAATAGTAGCAAAGTTATATGTTAACGAAATTGCTTGTCATTGTAGATTCATATGCCACATGCTCCCAACTAACGCAAGTTCATGTGCAGAATAAGTAATAAAGTATTATGAGAAGAGTGTCGAATAAACTATTATACCACCTACTTAAGCCACTAAATTTGTCCTAATTAATGAAATTAAGGGTTAACTTCTAGAACTAGTGGGAAACGGAGTGAAGATATGATATTTTGGACTAATGATGGTGGGTGCATTTAGGTTCTCATGAGTAGACTCGTTTATAGTAGGTATGAATCAAAGTTATGAACCTTTAGATCTTTTTCAAGCTTGTAAAGATGTAAATAAAGGTTTATGGCCTCTCTATAATTATTATGTCTTCCTAGATCCTATAATCCTAATCATCCTATGTTAAGGTATAAAAGCATTCCATTTAAATAATCTTAATTGTTCCAATGTTTCTTCATCGAGGTAATATTCTACGTTAGTTTTTAAATTCAAACATAGCCATGGGACAAATTAAATTAAGTATGTGAGATATTTAAAACAATAATTCAAATTTGTATACAAGAGTCTACTTTTGGATATACAAAGATTTTCACATCATTAGACCAAAACTAGAAGTTTAGCTAGCCATAAAAATAAACTTAAAAAATACTTTTTTATCACTTGCTCAAGAAAGAAGTAAAAATTAAAAAAATAAATAAAATAGCACCCAAAATGAAAAATCCCAAATAAATCCTGCAAATGGACTTTATGCAAAGTTATTCTCCCTTTAAACTTACGCTCTCCACACATCTTTCCACTCTTAAGTGTGGTTTATCTCTATACAAGGATAACCAACCACTCCACTATAAGCTACTCACTATCCTTTTGTCTCTCCCATAAAAAAATTATTAAAAATAATTTATCCTTCACATAAATAGGCTCAGGCATCATAATGCTCGATAAGGTGGCTTTGTGGCATAATAATATTAAATAGAACCTTAACGCTACTTAATGTTATTCGTTGTGGTTTTGAGCAGACCTTGTATAAATTATTACTTATTTCATGCAATTCTTGGTTGACTAAGTATAAAGCTTATTTTCTCAACCTACTCCACCATGGTATTGCAGAAGATGGGATCTTTTTTGCTTGCTTACATCACCTGATGCTTGTTGACCTCATTTTTGTATGAGGTCAGTAGGACAAATCCAGACCTTAGGATCTTTCCAATCCTTAGGATTTAATTTTGACCCTAGGATCAATCTGATCTTAGATCAATCCTGACTTTCAGTTAATTCAGATTTCAAATCCATTTTGATTTCAAACCCATTCAAGCTTCAAATCAAACTCAACTTTAAGCCAATCTAGATCTATTCAATTTCTAGATCATCCTAGACCTTAGATCCTAGGATTTTTAAACTTTAGGATTCTCCTGGATTTCTAACCCTAGGATCTACTTAGAATCTAGATCAGTCTAGGTCTTAGGATTCTCCTAGACCTCAGATCTATCTAGACCCTAGGATCTTCCTAGAATCTAGACTTTAGGATCTAATCTAGATCCTAAGAACCTTCTGGATCCCAGACCTCACGGTTTCCTAGACTCTAGGAGTTTCCTAGACTTCAGTCCCTAGGATCTACACTGGACCATAGGATTTCCCTAGATTTCTAACCCTAGGATCTACCCTGACTTTAGATCAATTTAGGTCTTAAGATTTTCCTAGACCTTAGATCTATCCAAACCCTAGGATCTACTCTAGATCCTAGGATTTTGCTAGACTCCAGATCATATGATCTTCTTAGACCCTATGATCTATTCTAGACCCTAGGATTCTTTCAAATCCATTTAGATCTTAGGAATTATCTAGACCCTAGGATCTGTCTAGAATTCAGACTTTAGGATCTACTCTAGATCCTAAGATGCCTCTAGATCCTAAGATTCCTCTAGATAATAGGATTTCTAGATCTTAGGGTTCTTCTAGACCCCAGATCCTATGACTTCTAGATTCTAAGATCTTCCTAGACTCCAGTCCCTAGGATCTATTCTAGATCCTAGGATTCCTTTAAGCTGATCTGGACCCCAGGGTCTACTCTAAACCCTAGGATTCCTCTAGATCAATCCAAGCTTCAATTCAATCTAGACTTAATTCAAACCCTATCATTCAAGCTCAAAATCCAATTCAAAACTAGATTTCCAGATTCAAATCAAAGCCAAAGGTCTAAGTCCTGAAAGCCTTTTCCAATGAATCTTTGAACATTTCAAAACCCTATCAAATGATCTCTGATCCAGGGTCTATCAATTCCACACTGATGTGACATGTCTCTAGAGGCAACCCTATAAATTTGAGCTTATTCTGAGATCTCTAACCCCAAAAACTGAATTGAAATCCAAAGGCTGTAAACCTTCAAATATTTACAGTCTATGCCACTGGACCTGCCACCCAGTGGATTTTGATCCTAGAGCTTTCTACAAAGATCCAAATCACTTCCAAACCCTTGATTATGAACCATTGAGCAATAAACTATATTTTGTTGGACTCAATTTGACCCCTAGTTGACCAGGGGTCAAAATGACCAAAATACCCCTATGGGGGGGGGGGGGTAAATGGTCAGTTGAATCAAATGAGCTCCAAATCAAATGCAACCACCTCCAACAAGTTTCAAATATCAAACCCAATCTATTGAACCCAAAACTAGCCCCTGGGTTAATTTAGTTGACTAAGTCAACCATGTTGACCAAAGAGGCCCTTTAGGGTCAAAACAGGTCATTTTGACCAAATGACCTCCTCAGACGTTGGGACCACCTCCATTGGTCTCCAAATGTCAAACCAAATATGTTGAGCCTATTTCCAGACCATGGACCCACCTGGTTGACCCACTCAACTAGGGTTGACCTAAAAGGCTCATTAAGGGCCCAAATAGGTCATTTTGACCTAATGACTTCTCCAAACTTTGAGACTGCCATCAGTAGACTCAGAATGTTATTCTGAACTGGTTGGACCCAATCCCTGGCCCTAGGTCAACATGGTTGATCAAGTCAACCCAGTTGACCCATTAAGCTCTTTAAGAGCCCCAATAGGTTCATTTAACTTAAATAACCCATTTAAACCTTAGAAATACTTCTGACAGACTCAAAACATCAAATCAAACTTGTTGAACCTAGACCCACCCCTTGGGTCAACCTGATTGACCAATTCAACCTAGGTTGACCCAAGTGTTCCTTAAGGGTCTAAATGGGTTATTCCAACCCATTCAATCTAATCAAATCCTTTAATCTCTCAAATCCATTTCAAATGATATTTTAAACTTGCCTAGACTTGTCATGAGCTAAAGCAACCTTGGTTTGGCTTAGTCAAACTTTAAACTTTGGTCAAACCCCTCTTCAAGCACACATACACATTCAAACTTTTATCCCATAGCTTCAAGCTTTTTCCAAACTAGTCCAATCAAAACTTTGGTGCCCTCTTACCTGCCACACCAACTTGTTTGACCTGTTGACTGGTCAAATCAGTCAACAAATGGTCAAAAGACCATTCAAATTCTAAAATATTGATTCTATGGCACCTAAACTCTAATGTCAAGCCCTAAATTCATCACTCCAGCATTCAAAGAATCCTTCCCATGCCACCTCAGCTGCCATGTGGCATGGGGACCAATCAAACATTCAAACTAAGGGTTTAGAGTAGTCAAAGTTGGTCAAATGACCTCTTAAGGCTAATACACTCTTCCCTAACCCTTTTCAGTAACCTAAACTCATTGTAGAATATTCCCAAGACATATCCTGGCCTTTGAATCATGATCAAGTGGTTCAAATCACTCCCATGTGCCAAGGTGGGGACCAAAGCCACTTTCCATGTGGCTTGTCCTTCCCTTGTCCTTGCCTCCTGCTCCCAACCACCCTAGGGACACTTGGTAACATCATAGAACTCAAACAAACTAATCCCAACCTTCCATTTAATCTGGAGCAGTTTGAATAGGGGAAAACCCTTAGAAAGGCTATCATTCTAACCCTAGCCCTCTCTCACTTAACTCCAGCTCTCAAGTCCCACTCTCAGTTGGTTCGAGCTTCCCAGACAGTCTTCCACTTATTTCCATCCCAAACCAGCCGGTCAAAGTCGCCACCGGCAAGCTTCCCATTGAGCCTAAGGCAAACTCCGTCCAAGGCTTATATCACTCAGTCCATAGCATTTTGAACCGCGATTCCTGAAGAGAAGTTGAGCGTGGACAAACAACAAATTCAGAGATAGCTTAAACGGTTTAAACCGTCCCTTGTAGAGGTAAAAATCATAAACCCTAGGTAGAATCACTTAGATTAAATTAGCTTTTAATTAAACACTTTTAAAATTTTAAAAACACCTCCACATGAATTCTGTTCATTATCCCAATTTATGTTTTAAATTTTAAGTCATTTGATTGAGTATATTGAGAGAGAAAGGCGTTTAAGCATTTCTAGGGCGTAAGCGACAGTTCTTCCGCAGGTATGAGATCTAAGCCGTTGATTTTTCAATCAACGGTTCAGATCCTGTTATTCCGCTGTTCGGTCCACCTGCTTATTCGTTTTATCTATTTCAATTTATGGTTCGGCGTGATCTCTACCATCCATTCAAACAGTGCTTGATCGGGCGGCCCATATCCACGCTGACATGGTTAAATAGCCGCATAATCAAATGCGTCATCATTGCAATCATTTGCAATGATTGCGCGGTGGCACAATCATTACAAATGATTGCCCGCCGCCTCCGCGGTTTGTCTGGATGAATCAGTGAGCGCCACGTGGCCTAGCCTGCCGGATTAAAGGATTTTTTTTATTTTAAATTTTCTAGTTATTTTAAAATCAGAACATTCAAAAAATCATTAAAATTTCAAATTAAATCCAAAAAATTAATTTAATATATCAAATTACTCAAATATTTTAAACCCTTTGACTTAAAATTAAAATCAATTTGAAATATTTTTTTTATTTCAAATATTTAAATATTTAGACTTAATTAATATTTACTTAATATTAACCTTATTTTTTTAAAAAAAAAACTCCAAAATTTCATTTTAAAATTAATTCAAATATTTAAATAAATTATCTAAAACATCTTATTTTGAAATGAAATTGAATTTAAAGTATTTTTCATAAATATTTTAAATAATCTTAATATTTTAATATTTAAATAAATTTTGAATTAAATATTAACTTGTATAATTTTCAAAAGTTCAAAATTTATTTTAAGTATTTTAAATAATCAAGAACCATATTAAGATATTTTAATCATTTTAAATATTTTAGATATTTTAAATGAACTTAATTATTTAATATTCTAATATTTAATTAGCTATTGATATAAACTATTTTCAATGATCAAATCAGAAAATTTTACCTTGAAAAAATTTTAGATGTTTTCAAATATTATTTTGAAATTATTTTGAATTATATATATATATATATATATATATATATATATAAACCTTAAAATCAAGATATTTTCAAAATGTAAAGTTAATTTTGAAATTATATATGGTAAATTTGAGAGCTTTGAGTTTGGATCTTGAAATTTTAAACATAGGTTGAAAATGATTGAATTGAATTAATGTGGAATGGTTAGTGAGCAATTGTGTTCTAATTATTCACTAACCAAATCATTAGTTATATTAGTTATTATCTAATCCTTGCATGTTTAGGACATACACACACCACTTAGTTTAAGGTTCTCCTAGATTTAGGATTTTATTGTGAATGATGTGTGTTCCTATATATATTTGCTTGAGGGTTAGTTAAAACTTTGATTCAAACCTATTAAACCTAGAGACATCATTAAGGACAATAATTAAGGACTTTGGTCAAAAACATTTAGAATAATTCTAATAATTAGGATACACTTCAAATTGACTTGAAACTTTGAGCACTTGAACCTAGTGACACTCTCAGCCTTAGAAAAATTTTCCATTGAATTTTGAAATCATTAAGCCCTTTAATTAACCTAATCAAGTTTAAACTTTAATTAAGCCTTTAAACTTTCCAGAAATAATAATAAATCAAATTTAAATCCCAAAATTACAAATAATACCTTAAACTGACCAAAATTGAACCCTTAATCAGCGAAAAAAAAAAGCCCCTTGACTGGAATTCAAAATTAAGTTTAAATTAAGTTTAATTAAAATTTAATATTTATTTAATTTAATTAATTAAAAATAATTAAAAATTCCAAAAATTTTCCAAACACTTTGAGATCACTCCTTAAGTCATTCCTAACCTTTGGAGTTGATTTCAAGGAGTTTGGAGGTCATTTGGATCCAAATCTTAAAACCCCTCTAATTGAACAAATTAAATAATTCAATAAATTCTCAAAACTTCAAAAATTCATAACTAATTCAAATGAACTCCAAATTGAGCAAACTCAAAGGAATATGACTCATCTTAAGGTCTAATATATATCAAAAATGTTAAGTTTCTAGAAATCAATCAATTTTGAAAAAGTCAACCTTTTGGTCAAACCTAGTTCAAAATCTACTCAAAACTTCAAACCTTCATAATAAAATCTAGAAAAATCCAATTTCAACATACTTACTGTCTAACTGATCGTATTAAGGTCTAGTATTTTAATAAAATATTAACTTTAAATAAAACTCTCTAAATCAAAAAGTCAATTTTTGACCCTTGAATTAAATTATTAAAATAATCCAGAAAATGCTAAAATTCAATAAATCATGAAAAATTCCAGAAAACATCAATTTAATTCTAAAACCAGCAACCAATCAAATTCAATTAAAATTAATTAACCTTTAAACCTTAATCAAACTCAAATTATTTAATCATACCGGGTACCACTAGGTAACCTAGGCCTATGAGGCTATTAACTTAGCCCCAAGGAAGGTGAAATAAACTTCACGGCCTCGGTGTGAAACAAAGGTGGTATCCAATAAACAATCAAAATCAAATTTAAAATCAAATTCAAATCATTAAGATTTAAATTTAAATTAAAACTCCCTTGAAACCTTTCAACTAACTAGAATATCAAACAAGTTCAATCAAGTGCCTACTTAGGACATATCAAAACCACACAACCTGTACACACACTTTAGATGGTTTGCTATGACAACCAACTCTAGTTTTAGGCTAGGACGGTGTTTACTTTTCTGCTGTGTGCCAGGTTTTCGAGCTTTCACTACATGTTGTTTGCTAGTAATAGAATTGCTGTGATTATTTATTTATTTACTGCACTCTGTGATATGATTAATTGTACGTTAGATCTACCCCTAGGTTAGGAACGATCTGTACTAATTCAATCTTATGCAGATGGTCATGCTCATACAGGGTATAAATTAAAGGGGGAAAAAATCATTAATATTAAAATTGCACAGGTGCTCCAGAATATTGCTTAAGTCCCTCTTTAAAATTAAAAGAGCATGACAAAGTATGGCTGTGATTGAGCAATTAAATTTCAATATATTAACTGCTTGGGATGCTTATATAACTGTTATTTTTTAGGATAACCTTGCAGGTCCTTGAGTCTAGATTTTTAATTTTTATTGATGTAATTTGAATGTAACTTGAGTTATAATGTTAAGTGATTTGAGATGGGATAATAATGATCCAAACTGGATTCTAAGGAGAAAAGTAACATCCCTTAAGGGAGAGTATCTTTTCACTTGGAAATACAGTTTAGGATACTTTGAAATATCCAAAGAGGAAAGATAACACCCTATGCTAGGGAAGTTTCTTTTCCTTTGGATATCCGGACCCGACGATCCAAGGAATTACAAGAAGATGAAGAAGTGAAGAATGAGAAGACCCAATCTCAAAGTCACTTGTGTCTTAGGAATAGAATCCGGGTTGTAGTCAGTGGTACCCGGCCACTTTACTTTTCCTGCAGACCCTGGGTTGTATTATTAAAAGGCACTTGCCTATGGACTTTTATTTTGAATATTTATTTAATTGATTTAATTATTTAATTAATTTGATTGATGTGTTGATTGCGATTAAAGACCCACATGCTTTTAGTAGTTTAATTGGCGATCTTGCATGTCGCATTTGATTTAGCTTGGAATCCGATCAGAGGCTCGTGAGGGTACGGTCATAAATTATTTCTTCTTAAATAAAATTTAAAAACTTTAGGCTCAGATAGTAACTCTAACACTTTTAAGAAGTAAGCCCGGACTCACCGAGAGTTTTTCGTGCATACATATTGTCTTTTCTCACCCGTATTAGGCACCTCCCCACCTGCAGGTTTTGGCAGACCACCTGACCTATTAGGATGCAGTTCTGTCCAAGGGGATGTTGTGCAATCTCTAGGATAAAACCTATTTTTAAGCCTGATTTCAAAACTGCTATATTTTAGTTTAAGCATTTAATCGAATCAATTAGTATGCATTACATTAGATACAAATTAAATTTGAGTCTAAATCTTAATTGCATTTCTAGCTTAAGCGTTTAACCCAACATGTGTTAAAGGGTCAATTAGGAATCTGCTCTAGATGTCGACTCCAACTCCTCAAACTCAATCTTAAATAACATCCCTAACCACACTTTCATAAAAGACCGGACATAATGGTTTTGAAGCGTTTAGGTTGTTTAGTTGGCTCCCCAATCCAGGCCGGGGTAAGTCCAGATTGTATTGCATTAGCTAGGTTCCGGATCACTGATTTTCAGTACCCAATTTTTGACTTAGGTTCTGAGGTAGATTTTCAATCTTAAGACCTCAACCTCTGGAATCCAAATTCTCACTTTCTAATAAAATCAACCATTTAAATTTAAATCTCTTACAATCAAACTCGAGCCCAACACTTAGAATAGGTTGGAGTGTTTTCTGAATTATTTCAGAATCTCAAAACACTTCCTACCTTTCCTCCTTTGACTCCTAAACTAAGTGTTCAAATTTGATCCAGCCCCATCTAAAAATTCCAACCTTAACCTCCTTTGACATCAAACTTTGAATTCTTAAATAAAATTCGTATCGCTATTTTAATCGAGAGTTTTCATAAGAAATTTCTGGTTTCCTATGATGTAATTAACTATGAGGGCTTGTGCTCGTAGGAGATTTAGAAACCCAGACCAGATTTTAAAATCAAACTTTTTTTCAAAATCTCCAATTGATTATCTTTGGGAAATTCAAACCTAATGATCATTATCATCATATTTAAAATATCAAAAGTGATTGATATCTTCTTTCTTCGGATAGATATATCAATTACAATCATAACTTTAATTATGAAATTAATGATCTCTTATCTCAATTATTGTAGTCGAATAATGGATTAAACATTATTCTGATCCTTCAAGATCATATATTATTTCTCCTTGAGTTTGATTATAATAATCAGGATAAATTCAAAATTTGTAATCTGAACTTATTAGAGAACGATATATTCACCTTTCCAGGTGATATATCATTCATAATATGTGTTCGATTATAAAATTTAAATTCCAGAAATTAATCATTTCCCAAAGAAAATTAAACCCTTTCAAAACTATTATTTTTCAATCAAACAAAAAATGGCGACTCCACTGGGGAAAATTTCTCTCTCCATCTTTAATAGCACTACGAATTTTGTTGCATTGGTAGTTTTGACTACCTTTCTTCCGTTGGTTCCTCTACCCATTTCTCCCTTGGGTGAGTGTGGCCAACTCAATTAAGACATGTGAAAAGAGAGATGAGTGTAGGATACCTCCCTCTAAGTCTGGCTTTGACATTTCGTCTCCAAGTTCATTGGTAGAACGAAAGAGTCAAGCCAAGCTTTTCAAAGCTTTCCTGTATATGTTGCAAATTCGCATGCGAATAAATCTTAGCATGCTAAGTTTCATAATTTATAGAAAATTTTCTAACTTCAAAATCATAGTTTCAACTGTCTAATAAAATTTTATCTTTTTCAAATTTTAATTGATTCTCATATCCTAACATTACATATAGGATTGTAATTCTTATAATTTAATATGGGTGATAGGATATAGACCTCTCTTCCAAATTTTAATTCAAAGTTTGAAATCTTCTAGTTATCTAACCTTCGACATTTTAATCCCAAATCACTCGTTGGAATGAAAAAGTCGGGTTAGCTTTGAGCTTCTCCCTATTTAAAATTTTTATAAACCATTATGTTGAACCCACGTTCAACACTTCGAGTTTCAAAATAAGGGGAGATGCTGCCGAAATTTCAAATTTTTTAACATCTATTTCAAGTTATAATAATCATTGCAACTATATATTTCTATAATAATGGTTGTAGTTGTTTATAGCCAATGTACTTTCAATTTCTCTGGTTGTTTTAGTCTTTGACATTTCATTCTAAATCACTCGTCGGAATGAAAGAGTCGGGTTGATCTTCAAGAATTTCCCTCTTATAGTTTGTAAACCGTTATGTTGAACACACGTTCAACACTTCGAGTTTCAAAAATAAGGGGAGATGCCGCCGGATTTTCAAACTTTTCAAATATCCTTTCAAAATCAATCAAGTTTAAATTGCATTGTCATATATTTCTTTATAATAATTATTGTAGTTTAATATATGCAATATTTCTTCAAATTTTTTTAGTTAAATCAATCTTTGACATTTCATTATAAATCACTCTTTTGAAATGAAAAGAGTCAAGTGGTTTTCCTTAGCTCTTCCCCAAAATTTGTAAAACTGTTGAGTTGAATGCAAATTCAACACCTCGAGTTTCAAAAATAAGGGGAGGTGCTGCCGGAAATTCAAGTTTTCAAAAGCATACATTCATTTTCTTCAAATTTAATCGTCACTTGTCATATGTTCTTCTACAATACTTTTTATAGATTAACATTGACAATTCAAATCCAATGTCTAATTTCAGTGTCTCTCAAATTTTCGAACTTTGACATTTCATCTTTGATAAGATATAAAGAGTTAAGTTCCTTCTTATAAAATCTTCCCTAACATTTGTAAACCTTTGCGTTGAATGCAAATTCAACACCTTAAGTTTCAAAAATAAGGGGAGATGCTGTCGGATTTTTGAGTCATTTAAATTCCCTATTAATTCAAATTCAATTTTCATTGTCACATGTACTGCTATAACATTCTCTTGTAGTATAACATGTACGATGCAAATTCAATCATTTCCAAATTCAAGCTTAAACATCTAATCTTTTCATCAAATCAAACCTCTGACATCTCATCCCTAGCCTAATCAATGGGATAAGAGAGTCGAGTCAAAACTTTTTGATTTCCTTTGACATTTGTTAACTATTAAGTTGAAATTAAACTCAACTTATTGGTTTCAAATATTCAAAGAAAATCTTTCAATCTTCAAAATTTCAAATCCCCCATCAAATTTGATCAAATCAAATCCAGTCCGTTGTTAGTATATGTTTTCTACAACATTCTCTTGTAGTTGAATATATACAACAAGAATGTAAATTTTCTTCAAGTCAAAATTGATATCTATACTTTATCATTACATATCAGATTATAATCCTTATAATTCGATTTGTATGATAAAATATAGAAAATTTCTTGTGAAAATTCAAATTCAAAAGTTTGATCCAAATCTTCTCTTTCAAATTTCAGGCAATCAAACCTTCTGTAATGGCTGGGAAACTTATGTTCTCTGTTGACCGAGACCTTCAAGTTGAAGAATTAATCCATAGTAGTGCAATTCAGTTTGGAATAGGATTTAAGACTCTGAAATTATCTGTAAATGGAGGGACAATTTTAAACCTTGCTGCTGAGGGAGAGAATAGCCCTATTGTTGAGTTAGCTGTGGGGGCCACAAGTGACCTTCCCCCAATGCTAGAGCTAGCAGCAGGTGTTGCTCTTACACCTTCTGCACCCTCAGTCCAAAGTGAAGACAAGAAGACTGAGGTGAAATCCACTGTTGAAAAAGGATCCTCTAGTTCTGGAGCACTGTTTGGCACCAAGAGTGCTAGAATGAACTATCTGAGAAGAATAAGAAAGAAAATTACCAAGTCAAGAAAAATAGCTGAACAGAAGGCTCTGAGTTTAGTTGAGCCTGAGGCTGTTGAGGAGCTACCTATCCCTGCCTCTTCTCCACTCCTGAAAGGGAGTCATTTTCACCCCCTCGTAGCTGCTGCAGGGGAGGAGAGAGTCACGTAGATTGCTAGCTCTCCACCTAGCCCGGTCGACTACACTATCAAGAGGACTACAAAGGAGAAGAACACTTTAAGAACTAGGATGTTGAGGAACATCATCCATATCTGTGCTGCTGAGACAGGTCAAACAAAAGAACAATATGTGAGACACCTGAAGGGGGTGATCTCACATAAGCTTGAAAAGGAAGTTTTAAAAGAAGAAAAGTCTGAAGCCAGAAACTTGACTCCTCAGCTAGTGAGGAGAAATAAAAAGTTTGTTAAGCAACCGGTTGCCTCAGTCTTAGTGGATGGATATCACTAGGTGCCTCGTCTCCCAACTACAAAAACTGAGGAGATAGTTTTAACTGGATCTGGTAGGAGTCACCCCCTTAGCAGTAGACCTCCAGTTCCCCCTTCAAGACTTTCAAAGTTGGCCCCTATGATAGCCAAGTCAAAGGAGATTGTCAAAGACTTGCAGCTAGCTGATGTTAAGGGCAAGAGGCCCATACCTTTGGATGATCCGTATATACCGATGAAGATAAGCAGAACTGTTGGGATTCAGATCAAAGATACTCCAGTTCAGTTACCTGTTAAAGTCCCCCGACTCCTTATTCAAGGATGTGGAGATTCTCCTCAGATTGATGTTGGAGTTCCCATAAGTCAAACTCCTTCGTCACCTGTTAGTTTAGATATCCGTCACCCTATTGAGGATGTCACCCTCACGACTACCGACCCCGGGACAGTCGGAGGGGAGGGGACATAACTTGAGAATGATCAAGAGATGTTAGATTAGTTGGTGGCAGAACCTACTGCTGATGACTTAAAGATTCAAGAGGTCCTCACCTAGTTCAGAGATGAGAAATTTGAAGAAATGATTAACTATAAGGGGTTCCTACCAATCGACCTTGAATTATTCGAGGGTAGACCGGTTGATGAGGTGGTACAGGAAATAAGAGATATACTTAAGAACAAGGTAATTGAAGCCTTTGATCCAGAAATAGATGATTTGATGGAGGAAGACTCAGCTGGGAACATTTGCATGGTTGAAACTAGAGCATCAAATAAAGATGCTGAGCCTTCAAGACATCGATCTGGTAAGGAAGAAGCCTCTGCAGCTGTAGATTCAGACTCTGATGGATCAATTAAGTTGAATGAGAAAGATGAATACATCAAGAGTTTGGAGAACAAAATTGAACAGATAATGCTCAGAATGGAACAGATGCAAAATAAGATGATTAAAGCACAACAGTCTCAATCCGAGCAGTTGCAACCTACAACACAAACAGTGGGTGAGCACATCAAGAAGATAGAATCAAATCCTAGAACTCCAGAGGTTGCTTCCCCAACCTCTCCAGCAGACAAAAATATCTACCAGATGATCGAAACTCAGGTAAGAGAGGCCTTAGCCCATTCTCAAGGGACTACATCTATTACAAAGGGTAGACCCTACCCTGAAGAATATGATTTAGTCTCTTATCGTAAAGGCTTTGTGCAACCTTCATTCAAAGTTTTTAGTGGGTTAGAAAACCCAAGACAGCACCTGGCCCATTTCTGAGCGAGCTGTTGCAACGTATGAGGGTCAGATGCTCTACTCTTTTGCCAGTTTGTGAGTAGTCTATCCAGTATTGCTTTTGAGTGGTACGTAGATCTACCTAATGGTTCAGTGAAAACATTCACAGAGCTCGAGAGTCTATTCTTAAAGAGATTCTCAAGAGCTCAGCAGTGTGTAATCGTTGGTGATCTTGTCATTAAAAAATAAAAACCGGGAGAGTCTTTGGTTGAGTACATCTTGAGGTGATGAAACCTCTTGATGAAGTGTGAACCCCAGTTGCAAGAGCAACATGTAGTGGAGATTCTTTTAAAGAATATCCACGGGACTATTGCTTTTCTCCTGAAGGGTTTCACTATCAAAACCTTCAAAAAACTTTTGAATAAGGCTAGTAATCTACAGGAAGAGGCTTCCAAAATGCCATTCCTGAAGGATTCTAATGATGAGAAGAAAGCTAGTAAACCATTGAAGTCCTTCGAAAAGAGAATAGCAATGGTTTCAGCTGTCAATAAGGGGAAGAAACCAATGAATGTTCAGTCCAGTTATCCTCCAACACAACAAACTCAGAAATCTCCACCTTTTCAAGTAACTTCTCAACCTATAAGAGATTCTCACCCGATTTCTTTTAAAGAGAGATTGGCTTGTATATATCCATTTAAAAGGGAGTCGGTGAGAAAGATCTTTAAAAGTCTTCAGAAGAAGCCAGATTTTCGATTGCCGGAGGCCAAGAAGCCAGAAGAGGCAAATAAGAAATATGATCCAACTTTTTGCCCCTACCATCGCATGTTAGGCCACATAATCGAAGACTGCATCGTCTTCAAAGACTGGCTAGAAAAGAACTTTCGCCAAGGTCATATTGTAATTCCAAAGGAGTACTTGGTCAATCCGGATTTGGGGACTGTCAAATCTATCTCAGGTATGAATTCTAACTTTTCTCTGTCCATTGAAGATGGTTGGGATATAGCACTATCCCGGGCATTTAAAAAGTCGATTAATAAATCTTTTAATCTTTCTCAACAGTTACCGACGAGAGCCCCATCAAAGGCAAAGGGTCGAAAATTGAATAAAAAGTCTGATCCTTCTGCTCATATTTTGATGATTAATGTTGAGAATGAAAAAATGACTCTTCTGCTGAAAATAATCAAGAACAAGCTGAGATCAATCAAGAAATTCAATCACTCAGCTCTCCAGATTTGACTCTTCAAGAGAGAAACGAATCTGATGTCTTATCAGATAGTGAAACCCCAGAAATTAACTTTCAAGGGAGTCCTGTCGTGATAGACTTTTCAGATTCGGACTCTCATTCAGATAATGACAATCAATCGCCTAAAGAGAGCGTAGACTCCCCTGTAGTTTATTCTTCCGATGAAGTCGTGCAAGTACAACTACGTGGTGGCAAGGTCTTACCCCCTAGGCTACCTCCTCAGGATAAAGGAAAATAAGTTATTTCCGATGATCTAATTCAAATCCCTACTCAACAATTAACTCCAATTCTTTCAAATCCACCAGGTCCCAATGTTAATGTTCCAAGTATTGATTACAATGTCTTAGCTCACCTTAGGAAGTTGCCTGCCAAATTGAGCATTTATGATGCCCTTGTCCTTTCAAAAGAGATGAGGGAGACTCTAATTAATGCACTTCTCGACCCAGAGATTTACTTAGCTCAATTAGCTTCAACTACAAAGGAAGAAGCTTTGTACTTTAAGGAAATCCCTGGGGTTACCTTCTCTGACGAAGATTTACTCCTTGGAACTGCCGACCATAATCATCCACTTTACATCACCGTAAATGTGGGCAAGTTTAAGTTATCAAGAGTTCTCGTTGATCCGGGTGCATCGATCAATGTGATGAACATAAAGACTCTCGCATATCTTAGAATTGATACCAGCAAGCTCTCAACTGACAAGTTAGTGCTTCATGGGCTCCATGAAAAGGGCGAGAAGGCTTTAGGTTCAGTTACCCTTCTTCTAGAGATAGGAGAATTGAAAACTGAAGAAAAATTTCATATAATTGATTCGGTGACGTCCTTTAACACGCTCCTGGGAAGGCCCTGGATCCATGAGTATAGGATGGTTCCTTCTATCCTGCATCAAGTACCAACGAGATGGCATTGAGTTTGAAATTAAGGGTGATCTGCAACCATTCTTTATTCACGAGATTGGGATCTACGAGGATGCAGCGAACTACGTACCTAAAGGGTCCAATACCTATTCTAAGGTAGAGATCAATGTCAAGGAGGAAAAAGCAGAAAGTCAAAGTTCAAAAGCATTTCAAAGATTGAGAAAAGAAAAAGTCAAAAATCAAAAGAAATAAAACTCAAGTAGTGAAGACGACATCGAGCGTGTGATCTTCAGGCCTCCAAACATTATACCTCAAAGAGGTGGGAGGATGGCCTAAAGAGCACGCGATCGAGGCCGCCCTTCAGTTGAGAAAAGAAATTCCCCGATCTACATCAAACTTAAAACAAGTTCTGATGAAGACTCAAGGAAAAGGGGTGCCATATTTACTTTTGACTATACAAAAATCAATCCTCCTCCAAAGTTTGATCTCACTTTAGAATCGGATAGCGACCAGGAGGGTACAAAATTAAAAGTTCAAAGTGATGAGCCTGAATTGAGTCTGTATGAAAAGCTTAATAGAACAGTTGAATCCTTAACCTTAACCCCACTGTTTGCTGACAGGGTCTCAGGGTTAGTAATTAAGGATGCTCCTAACTTTGATGGAGAAGTAAGGAAAGTCTAGAAGTTCTTCCCTGGCTCTTCCTCCTCAAGGAATGAAGATGATGTAATCCTTGCGGAGATAAATTTTAATGAATTAATGGAATTACCTTTTGGCTACTTTCCTGCTGGTGTTAAATCTCTTTTCTCTAAAGGTTTTGCTTCGAGTCAATGGACTAAGGGTCAGGCTAGATACCACGAAAGTCTTTGGAATTCAAAATTTAATAAATATTGGACCAGTGGTATCGGCTTTGGTACCATTAGATCATTTGACGATGACGAATTTTGTCTAATGATAACTGGTAGTCCTGAATTTAAAAATGTCCCTACTAAAGTCATTAATTCATTCGATGGACTTTGTTTGGAGACTTTAATAGATTCTGACAAACTTCAGGCTTGGGATGCACCCCCTGAATTCGAAGAAGAAATTAAATCAACAGTCGATGAACCTAAAAAAATCAACCTTGAAACAGAGGATGACCCTCGCCCCACTTTTATAAGTTCTTTATTGAGTGAGGATGAGTCTAAGGATCTAATTCAACTTCTATTCGAGTTTAAAGATTGCTTTGCTCGGACATACGATGAAATGTCAGGGTTGTCCGCTGACGTAGCAGTCCATAAACTTGGAATCCGGCATGATGCCATTCCTGTCAAGCAAGCTCCAGGACGCATGGGTTTGGAGATCAAACAACAAGTCATTTCTGAAGTCAAGAAGTTGGCAGAGGCTAGATTTATTCGAGAAAAATAATATTCTTCTTGGGTAGCCAGCATCGTGCCAGTCCGAAAGAAGAACAGTCAAATTTGGGTTTGTGTTTACTATAGAGACTTGAACAAGGCATGTCCTAAGGATGAATTTCCTTTGCCAATCCCATAACTCATGGTGGACATTGCCTCTTCGCACGTCATTTTCTCCTTTATGGATGGCTCGTCTAGTTATAATCAAATCAAGATGGCCCTAGAAGATGAGAGAAACACTGCATTTAGAAGTCCTATAGGGATCTTTTGTTATAAAGTGATGCCCTTTGGCCTTAAAAATGCTAGTGTAACCTACCAGCGGGCCATGACTCATATCTTTGATGACTTAATTTACAATCAAGTCAAATGTTATATCGACGATCTAGTTGTCAAGAGCAGAGTGAAAGAGGCTCATCTTTATGATTTAAGAACTATTTTTGAGTGGTTGCGCCGCTACGACCTTAAAATGAATCCTTTGAAGTGCGGTTTTGGCGTCACGTCAGGGAAATTCTTAGGTTTCGTAGTCAGGTACCGTGGAATCGAAATTGATCCTGCTAAGATTGAAGCTATCTTAAATATGTCACCTCCAAGAGTCTCACACAATTGAGATCTCTCCAGGACAGGCTGGCGTATATAAGGAGATTCATTTCCAATCTTTCCGGAAGATGTCAACCATTCTCTGTCCTGGCTAAAAAGGACACCAAATTCATTTGAGATGAGAAATGTCAAAGTGCTTTTGAAAATATCAAATAATACCTGACAAATCTGCCAGTTTTGGCAGCCCCCATTCCGGGGAGACCCTTAATCCTTTACACTGCAGCCCTTGACAAATCTCTCGGGGCCCTTCTAGCTCAAATCAATGATGATGGGAAAGAGAATGCTCTTTACTACCTGAGTTAGAGATTACTTCCAATGAAAATTCACTATCCTTCAATTGAGAAAAATTGCCTTGCCTTAGTCTTTGCAGCACAAAAACTAAGACATTACATGCTTTCTCATCAGGTTAGTCTGATTTCCAATGTTAACCCCCTGCAATATCTTATGACCCGGCCCACATTGTCAGGATGTCTGGCTCGTTGGTCTATGATATTATTGTAATTTGAAATCACTTTCATTCCCCTGCGTGCTGTGAAAGGGCAGGTCGTCGCCGACTTCCTTGCAGCACATCCGCTACCTGTAGAATCTCCTCTAAATGATGATTTACCTGACAAGCAAATCATGAGTTTTGAGGAATGCAATAGTCAAACCTGGGAAATGTATTTTGATGGTGCAGCGTCCTCTCAACGGGGCAAAACACCACTATCTACTATTCCTGGAAAAGCTGGAGTCGGTCTGGTTTTCATAACACCGGATAAGGGAATGATGCAGTTTTCCTACCATTTATCAGAACCTTGTACGAACAATGAAGCTGAGTATGAAGCTTTGATAATTGGTTTGAAACTTGCAATCCTAATGGAGATTAAAGAGATTAAGATTTATGGTGACTCTCAACTTGTGATCAACCAAGTTGAAGGGACCTACAAGGTCTTGAATCCTAAACTCCTGAAATATCACCAATACACAATGCACTTGCTCGAGAAAATTCCCATTGTAACTATGTATAGGGTTCCTCGTGGAAGCAATTCCTCGGCGGATGCCCTAGCAAAGCTTGCAAAGGAATTTGCTTGCCTAGAAGAAGACTTCATCCCTATAGAAGTTCAGGGTCGTCAAGTCCTGTCCCCTGTAGACATGGAGTACCTTAACCAACAATCTTCCCAGGTCCTTTCAACATCTTCAGTAATCGATGAAGAAGAAGATTGGAGACAACCAATAATTAAGTATCTGTAAGAAGGCAAGCTTCCCCATGACAGGTCTCTTGCCAATCAAATCAAGAAATGTGCCCTATCATATGCACTAGTCAACGATATGTTGTACCGACGATCATTCGATCAGATGTGGCTCTGTTGTTTAGACAAACGAGAGGCCCTAAAGATCGTTAACGAAGTCCATGCTGGACTGTGCGGTGCTCATCAATCGGGTCCAAAGATGAAAATGAAAATCAAAAGACATGGCTACTACTGGCCTACGATGATTGACGATTGCATGAAAATTGCAAAATATTATCATCAATGCCAGGTTCATGGTGTGGTTTTACATCAGTCGCCTAATGTATTTCATCCTACGATAGCTTCGTGGCCCTTCAAAAATTGGGGCACGGATATCGTCGGGCCAATTAACCCTCCTTCTTCAAGGGGTCATCGCTTCATCTTAGCAGTGACTGATTACTTTTCAAAGTGGGCAGAAGCAGTTCCACTAAGAAATGTAACATCACATCATGTAATGAAATTCTTTCGTGATCATATCGTATATCGATTCGGTGTACCTCGCAGAATCATATCCGATAATTGGTCCACTTTCAAGTCTACAAAAATTAATAACTTTGCAAGTCACCATGGTATTGATTGGAGATACTCAACGATCTATTACCCACGGGCTAATAGATTGGCTGAGGCCTTCAATAAAACCCTGGTACAAATCATCAAAAAGACCCTGGATGACAATAAACGTCAGTGGGATGAGAGGTTGCTGGAAGCTTTGTGGGCTTACAGGACCATATATCAAACCCTGACCCAATCCACACCATTTGCACTAGTGTATGGGTCTGAGGCCATACTCCCTCTAGAAATTCAAATCCCTTCGCTCAGAACTGAAGCCCATAATAAGATCACAACAGAACAGAATGCACAACTTCGACTTGAACAACTTGAGGGTCTTGAAGAACGTTGTCTCCAAGCCCAGCAAAATCTAGAACTCTATAAAGCCAGAATGGTTCAAGCTCACGATAAGTTAGTGTGACCTAGAACCTTCCGAGTAGGCGACTTGGTCTTGGTTCTTCGGAGGCCTATCTTAGCCCACCGAAAGCTCGACGGAAAGTTTGAACCAACCTGGGAAGGACCCTTCGTAGTGGAAATAGTTTACGAAGGAGGCTCGTATCAATTAGTGGATTGTAAAGGAGATCACCCAATGCTTCCTGTAAACGGGAGATTCCTGAAAAAATACTATGCTTGATGAAGCTCGAATTTCAAATCAATAAAATTTTTAAATTTTGAATCTATTCAACTCAATCTTGTCCAAATTTTTTTAAATTCAAAATCAAATCTCAGAACCTTTAAAATTTAAAATCAAATTGAATCAAATTCAAAATAACATCAAACCCAAACAAATTAAAATAAAATCAAATTTTGAATTTAAATCCCTTAAATTCAAAAATAATTCAAATCAAATTTAAAACACATCCCAGATTCAAAACCTTTCAAATTCAAAATCATCAAATCAAATTTCAAATTTAAACATCTTTAATTTTAAAAATAATTCAATCCTCAAGTTCCAGAATTCAAATCCAATCCTCTATGTAGAGCAAGTTCCCTCTGCATATGATCATCCAGTTTTGATCCTCTCTATAGAGTGAGCTTCCTCTATATACGATCACCTTGACTCGATCTTCTATGTAGAGCAAGTCTTCTCTCCATAAGATCATCTACTAGTGGTGGAGCACGCCTTTTGTGGCACCATCCTAGTTTTCTTCCAGATCTGATCCTCTGTGCAGAGCAAGTTTCCCCTGCACACGATCATTTTAGACCCGATCCTCTATATAGAGCAAGTTTCCTCTATATACGATCATCCAGACTCGATCCTCTATGTGAAGTAAGTTTCCTTCACATAGGATCATCCAGATCTGATCCTCTATGTGAAGCAAGTTTCCTTCACATACAATCATTCCAAACCCGATCCTCTATATAGAGCAAGTTTCCTCTATATACGATCATCCAGACTCGATCCTCTGTGTGAAGTAAGTTTCCTTCACATACGATCATCCAGATCTGATCCTCTATGTGAATCAAGTTTCCTTCACATACGATCATTCCAGATTTGATCCTCTGTGTGAAGCAAGTTTCCTTTACATACGATCACTCCAGACCCAATTCTGTGCGAAGCAATGCTTCCTTCTCACAAGATCATCCAGTTTTCTTTTCCTTAAGAACAGATGTGAGTCATCATGCTTTCTTTTCATAGGATTAGATCTTCTAGTGGTGGAGCACGCCCTCTGTGGCACCATCCTAGATTTAAAATCCAGATTCGACCTTCTGTGGGAAGCAATGCATCCTTCCTTTAGGATTCCCCCCCAGTTTTCTTTTCCTTGAAGACAGATGTGAGTCATCGTGCTTTCTCTCCTTAGGATTAGATCTACTAGTGATGAATAATGCCCTCTGCGGCATCATCCTAGTTTCAAAATTCAAAACTTCAAGCCTGATCTCTTATAGGAATCAATACTTTATCCCTATGAGATCATCCAGTTCTCTTTTTCTTAGAATAAGTATTCTCTTTATCTTAGGATTAGACTCCTCAGTGATGGAATAAGTCCCCTGTGGCACCGTCCTGGATTCAGTTTTCAAACCTACAATCAAGCTTTCTTTTTCATAGGGATGGGTTTTCTTCCTTCCCTTAGGATCAGATCTACTAGTAATAGAGTACGATGTCCCCAGCATTACCCTAGTATCATTTCAAATTCAATCTTCTAGGGTTAGGATCTCCTTCCCTTGGATTCATTTCAAATTCAATCTTCTTAGGTTAGGGTTTTCCTTTCCCTTAGAATCAAATTTAATTTCGATCCTTTCTAGTTAGGAGTTTCTTCTTCCTATAAGATCACCCAGGTTTCTCTTCCTTTAAGGTTAGGATTTTCCTACCCTTAGGATTTGATTCACTAGTGGTAGAGTAAGCTTTTCTAAGCACTACCCTAGTATCTATTCAAACCCCAATTCCCCAGGGATAAATTTATCTTTCCCTTAGGATTAAAACTCCAGACTTGACCATTCTATTCAGTCAACACCAATATGTGCAATAGAACTACATTCTATTACACATATTGGGGTTCTATTGCACATATTGGGGGTCCATTTGTTTACCTCATTTTTGTATGAGGTCAGTAGGACCAATCCAGACCTTAGGATTTTTTCAATCCTTAGGATTTAATTTTGACCCTAGGATCAATCTGATCTTAGATCAATCCAGACTTTCAATCAATTCAAATTTCAAATCCATTTAGATTTCAAACCCATTCAAGCTTCAAATCAAACTCAAATTTAAGCCAATCTAGATCTATTCAATTTCTAGATCATCCTAGACCTTAGATCCTAGGATTTCTAAACTTTAGGATTCTCCTGGATTTCTAACCCTAGGATCTACCCAGAATCTAGATCAGTCTAGGTCTTAGGATTCTCCTAGACCTCAGATCTATCTAGACCCTAGGATCTTCCTAGAATCTAGACTTTAGGATCTATCTTAGATCCTAAGAACCTTCTAGATCCCAGACCTTGGGGTTTCCTAGACTCTAGGAGTTTCCTAGACTTCAGTCCCTAGGATCTACTCTGGACCATAGGATTTCCCAAGATTTCTAACCCTAGGATCTACCCTGACTTTAGATCAATTTAGGTCTTAAGATTTTCCTAGACCTTAGATCTATCCAAACCCTAGGATCTACTCTAGATCCTAAGATTTTGCTAGACTCCAGATCATATGATGTTCTTAGACCCTAGGATCTATTCTAGACCCTAGGATACTTTCAAATCCATTTAGATTTTAGAATTATCTAGGCCCTAGGATCTATCTAGAATTCAGACTTTAGGATCTACTCTAGATCCTAAGATGCCTCTAGATCCTAAGATTCTTTTAGATAATAGGATTTCTAGATCTTAGGGTTATTCTAGACCCTAGATCCTAGGACTTCTAGATTCTAGGATCTTCCCAGACTCCAGTCCCTAGGATCTATTCTAGATCCTAGGATTCCTTTAAGCTGATCTGGACCCCAAGGTCTACTCTAAACCCTAGGATTCCTCTAGATCAATCCAAGCTTCAATTCAATCAAGACTTAATTCAAACCCTATCATTCAAGCTCAAAATCTAATTCAAAACCAGATTTCCAGATTCAAATCCAAAGCCAAAGATCTAAGTCCTGAAAGCCTTTTCCAATGAATCTTTGAACATTTCAAAACCCTATCAAATGACCTCTGATCCAGGGTATGTCAGTTCCACACTGATGTGACATATCTCTAGAGGCAACCCTACAAATTTGAGCTTATTTTGAGGTCTCTAACCCCATAAACTGAATTGAAATCCAAAGGCTGTAAAATTTTCAAATATTTATAGTCTACGCTACTAAGCCTGCCACCCAGTGGATTTTGATCCTGGAGCTTTCTACAAAGCTCCAAATCACTTCCATACCCTTGATTATGACCCATTGAGCAATAAACTATATTTTTTTGGACTCAATTTGACCCCTAGTTGACCACGGGTCAAAATGACCAAAATACCCCTATGTGGGGGTAAATGGTCAGTTGAATCAAATGAGCTCAAAATCAAATGCAACAACCTCCAACAAGTTTTAAATATTAAACCCAATCTATTGAGCCCAAAACCAGCCCCTGGTTCAATTTAGTTGACTAAGTCAACTAGGTTGACCAAAGAGGCCCTTTATGATCAAAACAGGTCATTTTGACCAAATGACCTCCTTAGACCTTGGGACCACCTCTATTGGTCTCCAAATGTCAAACCAAATCTGTTGAGCCCATTTCCAGACCTTGGACCCACCTGGTTGACCCAGTCAACTAGGGTTGACCTAAATGGCCCATTAAGGGCCCAAATATGTCATTTTGACCTAATGACTTCTCCAAACTTTGAGACTGCCATCAGTAAACTCAAAATGTCATTCTGAACTGGTTGGACCCAATCCCTGGCCCTGGGTCAACTTGGTTGATCAAGTCAACCTAGTTGACCCATTAATCTCTTTAAGAGCCCCAATAGGTCCATTTAACTCAAATAACCCATTTAAACCTTAGAAATACTTCTGACAGACTCAAAACATCAAATCGAACTTGTTGAACCTAGACCCACCCCTTGGGTCAACCTGATTGACCAATTCAACCTAGGTTGACCTAAGTGTTCCTTAAGGGTCTAAATGGGTTATTCCAACCCATTCAATCTAATCAAATCCTTTAAGCTCTCAAATCCATTTCAAATGATATTTTAAACCTGTCTAGACTTGTCATGAGTCAAATCAACCTTTGTTTGGCTTAGTCAAATTTTAAACTTTGGTCAAACCCCTCTTCAAGCACACATATACATTCAAACTTTTATCCCATAGCTTCAACCTTTTTCCAAACTAGTCCAATCAAAACTTTGGTGCCACCTTACTTGCCACGCCATCTTGTTTGACCTGTTGACTGGTCAAATCAGTCAACAAATGGTCAAAAGACCATTCAAATTCCAAAACATTCATTCTATGGCACCTAAACTCTAATGTTAAGCCCTAAATTCATCACTCCAGCATTCAAAGAATCCTTCCCATGCCACCTCAGCTGCCATGTGGCATGGGGACCAGTCAAACATTCAAACTAAGGGTTTAGAGTAGTCAAAGTTTGTCAAATGATCTCTTAAGGCTAATACACTCTTCCCTAACCCTTTTCAGCAACCTAAACTCATTCTAGAATAATCCCAAGACATATCCTGGCCTTTGAATCATGATCAAGTGGTTCAAATCACTCCCATGTGCCAAGGTGGGGACCAAAGACACTTTCCATGTGGCTTGTCCTTCCCTTGTCCTTGCCTCCTGCTCCCAACCACCCTAGGGACACTTGGCAACATCATAGAACTCAAACAAACTAATCCCAACCTTCCATTTAATCTGGAGCAGTTTGCATAGGGGAAAACCCTTAAAAAGGCTATCATTCTAACCCTAGCCCTCTCTCACTTAACTCCAGCTCTCAAGTCCCACTCTCAGTTGGTTCGAGCTTCACAGACATCCTTCCACTTATTTCCATCCCAAACCAGCCGGTCAAAGCCACCACCGGCAAGCTTCCCGACGAGCCTAAGGAAAACTCCGTCCTAGGCTTATATCGCTCGATCCATAGCATTTTGAACCGCGATTCCTGAAGAGAAGTTGAGCGTGGACAAAGAACAAATTCAGAGATAGCTTAAACGGTTTAAACCGTCCCTTGTAGAGGTAAAAATCATAAACCTTAGGTAGAATCACTTAGATTAAATTAGATTTTAATTAAGCACTTTTAAAATTTTAAAAACACCTCCACATGAATTCTATTCATTATCCCAATTTATGTTTTAAATTTTAAGTCATTTGATTGAGTATATTGAGAGAGAAAGGCATTTAAGCATTTCTAGGGTGTAAGCGACAGTTCTTCCACAGGTACGAGATCTGAGCCGTTGATTTTTTAATCAATGGTTCAGATCCTGTTATTCTGCTATTCGGTCCTCCCGCTTATTCGTTTTATCTGTTTTAATTTATGGTTCGGCGTGATCTCTACCATCCATTCGAACAACGCTTGATCGGGCGGCCCATATCCATGCTGACGTGGTTAAATAGTCGCGTAATCAAACGCGCCGTCATTGCAATCATTTACAATGATTGCGCGGCGGCGCAATCATTACAAATGATTACCCGCTGCCTCCACGGTTTGTCTAGATGAATCAGTGAGCGCCACGTGGCCTAGCCAGCCGGATTAAAGGATTTTTTTTTTATTTTAAATTTAATTCAAGTTATTTTAAAATCAGAACATTCAAAAAATCATTAAAATTTCAAATTAAATCCAAAAAATTAATTTAATATATCAAATTGCTCAAATATTTTAAACCCTTTGGCTTAAAATTAAAATCAATTTGAAATATTTTTTTTATTTCAAATATTTAAATATTTAGACTTAATTAATATTTAATTAATATTAACCTTATTTAAAAAAAAAACTCCAAAATTTCATTTTAAAATTAATTCAAATATTTAAATAAATTATCTAAAACATCTTATTTTGAAATGAAATTGAATTTAAAGTATTTTTCATAAATATTTTAAATAATCTTAATATTTTAATATTTAATTAAATTTTGAATTAAATATTAACTTGTATAATTTTCAAAAGTTCAAAATTTATTTTAAGTATTTTAAATAATCAAGAACCATATTAAGATATTTTAATCATTTTAAATATTTTAGATATTTTAAATGATCTTAATTATTTAATATTCCAATATTTAATTTGCTATTGATTTAAATTATTTTCAATGATCAAATCAGAAAATTTTACCTTGAAATAATTTTACATGTTCTCAAAATTATTTTGAAATTATTTTGAATTATATATAAATATATATATATATATATAAACCTTAAAATCAAGATATTTTCAAAATGTTAGGTTAATTTTGAAATTATATATGTTAAATTTGAGAGCTTTGAGTGTGGATCTTGAAATTTTAAACATAGGTTGAAAATGATTGAATTGAATTAATGTGGAATGGTTAGTGAGCAATTGTGTTCTAATTATTCACTAACCAAATCATTAGTTATATTAGTTATTATCTAATCCTTGAATGTTTAGGACATACACACACCACTTAGTTTAAGGTTCTCCTAGATTTAGGATTTGATTGTGAATGATGTGTGTTCCTATATGTATTTGCTTGAGGGTTAGTTAAAACTTTGATTCAAACCTATTAAACCTAGAGACATCATTAAGGATAATAATTAAGGACTTTGGTCAAAAATATTTAAAATAATTCTAATAATTAGGATACACTTAAAATTGACTTGAAACTTTGAACACTTGAACCTAGTGACACTCTCAGCCTTAGAAAAATTTTTCATTGAATTTTGAAATCTTGAAGCCCTTTAATTAACCTAATCAAGTTTAAACCTTAATTAAGCCTTTAAACCTTCCAGAAATTATAATAAATCAAATTTAAATCCCAGAATTACAAATAATACCTTAAACTGACCAAAATTGAACCCTTAATCAGCAAAAAATAAAAGCCCCTTGACTGGAATTCAAAATTAAGTTTAAATTAAGTTTAATTAAAATTTAATATTTATTTAATTTAATTAATTAAAAATAATTAAAAATTTCAGAAATTTTCCAAACACTTTGAGATCACTCCTTAAGTCATTCCTGACCTTTGGAGTTGATTTCAAGGAGTTTGGAGGTCATTTGGATCCAAATCATAAAAACCCCTCTAATTGAACAAATTAAATAATTCAATAAATACTCAAAACTTCAAAAATTCATAACTAATTCAAATGAACTCCAAATTGAGCAAACTCAAAGGAATATGACTCATCATAAGGTCTAATATTTATCAAAAATGTTAAGTTTCTAGAAATCAATCAATTTTGAAAAAGTCAACCTTTTGGTCAAACCTAGTTCAAAATCTACTCAAAACTTCAAACCTTCATAATAAAATCTAGAAAAATCCAATTTCAACATACTTACTGTCTAACTGATCGTATTAAGGTCTAGTATTTTAATAAAATATTAACTTTAAATAAAACTCTCTAAATCAAAAAGTCAATTTTTGACCCTTGAATTAAATCATTAAAATAATCCAGAAAATGCTAAAATTCAATAAATCATCAAAAATTCCAGAAAACATCAATTTAATTCTAAAACCAGCAACCAATCAAATTCAATTAAAAATTAATTAACCTTTAAACCTTAATCAAACTCAAATTATTTAATCATATCGGGTACCACTGGGTAACCCAGGCCTACGAGGCTATTAACTTAGCCCCAAGGAAGGTGAAATAAACTTCACGACCTCGGTGTGAAACAAAGGTGGTATCCAATAAACAATCAAAATCAAATTTAAAATCAAATTCAAATCATTAAGTTTAAATTTAAATTAAAACTCCCTTGAAACCTTTCAACCAACTAGAATATCAAACAACTTCAATCAAGTGCCTACTTAGGACATATCAAAACCACACAACCTGTACACACACTTTAGATGGTTTGCTAGGACAACCAACTCTAGTTTTAAGCTAGGACGGTGTTTACTTTTCTGCTGTGTGCCGGGTTTTCGAGCTTTCACTGTATGTTGTTTGCTAGTAATAGAATTACTGTGATTGTTTATTTATTTACTGCACTCTATGATATGATTGATTGTACGTTAGATGTACCGCTAGGTTAGGAACGATCCGTACTAATTCAATCTTATGTAAGTGGCCATGCTCATACAGGGCATAAATTAAAGGGGGCAAAAATCATTAATATTAAAATTGCACAGGTGCTCCAGAATATTGCTTAAGTCCCCCTTTAAAATTAAAAGAGCATGACAAAGTATGGCTGTGATTGAGCATTTAAATTTTAATATATTAACTGCTTGGGTTGCTTATATAACTGTTATTTTTTAGGATAACCTTGCAGGTCGTTGAGTCTAGATTTTTAATTTTTATTGATGTAATTTGAATGTAACTTGAGTTATAATGTTAAGTGATTTGAGATGGGATAATAATGATCCAAACTGGATTCTAAGGAGAAAAGTAACATCCCTTAAGGGAGAGTATCTTTTCACTTGGAAATACAGTTTAGGATACTTTGAAATATCCAAAGAGGAAAGATAACACCCTATCCTGGGGAAGTTTCTTTTCCTTTGGATATCCGGACCCGACGATCCAAGGAATTACAAGAAGATGAAGAAGTGAAGAATGAGAAGACCCAGTCTCAAAGTCACTTGTGTCTTAGGAATAGAATCCGGGTTGTAGTCAGTGGTACCCGGCCACTTTACTTTTCCTGCAGACCCTGGGTTGTATTATTAAAAGGCACTTGCCTATGGACTTTCATTTTAAATATTTATTTAATTAATTTAATTATTTAATTAATTTGATTGATGTGTTGATTGCGATTAAAGACACACATGCTTTTAGTAGTTTATTTGGCAATCTTGCATGTCGCATTTGATTTAGCCTGGAATCCGATCGGAGGCTCGTGAGGGTACGGTCATAAACTATTTCTACTTAAACAAAATTGAAAAACTTTAGGCTCAGATAGTAACTCTAACACTTTTAAGAAGTAAGCCTGGACTCACCGGGAGTTTTTCATGCATACATATTGACTTTTCTCATCCGTATTAGGCACCTCCCCGCCTGCGGGTTTTGGCAGACCACCTGACCTATTAGGGTGCAGTTCTGTCCAAGGGGATGTTGTGCAATCTCTAGGATAAAACCTATTTTTAAGCCTGATTTCAAAACTGCTACATTTTGGTTTAAGCATTTAATCGAGTCAATTAGTATGCATTGCATTAGATACAAATTAAATTTGAGTCTAAATCTTAATTGCATTTCTAGCTTAAGCGTTTAACCCAACATGTGTTAAAGGGTCAATTAGGAATCTGCTCTAGATGTCGACTCCAACTCCTCAAACTCAATCTTAAATAACGTCCCTAACCACTGTTTCATAAAAGACCGGACAACATAGTTTTGAAGCGTTTAGGTGGTTTAGTTGGCTCCCCAATCCAGGCCGGGTAAGTCCAGATTGCATTGCATTAGCTAGGTTTCGGGTCACTGATTTTCAGTACCCAACTTTAGACTTAGGTTCTGAGGTAGATTTTCAATCTTAAGACCTCAACCTCTAGAATCCAAATTCTCACTTTCTAATAAAATCAACCATTTAAATTTAAATCTCTTTCAATCAAACTCGAGCCCAACACTTAGAATAGGTTGGAGTGTTTTCTGAATTATTTCAGAATCTCAGAACACTTCCTACCCTTCCTCCTTGGACCCCTAAAATAAGTGTTCAAATTTGATCCAGCCCCATTGAAATTATTTTGAATTATATATAAATATATATATATATATATATATATATATATATATATATTAACCTTAAAATCAAGATATTTTTAAAATGTTAAGTTAATTTTGAAATTATATATGGTAAATTTGAGAGCTTTGAGTGTGGATCTTGAAATTTTAAACATAGGTTGAAAATGATTGAATTGAATTAATGTGGAATGGTTAGTGAGCAATTGTGTTCTAATTATTCACTAACCAAATCATTAGTTATATTAGTTATTATCTAATCCTTGCATGTTTAGGACATACACACACCACACAATTTAAGGTTCTCCTAGATTTAGGATTTGTTTGTGAATGATGTGTGTTCCTATATGTATTTGCTTGAGGGTTAGTTAAAACTTTGATTCAAACCTATTAAACCTAGAGACATCATTAAGGATAATAATTAAGGACTTTAGTTAAAAAAATTTAGAATAATTCTAATAATTAGGATACACTTCAAATTGACTTGAAACTTTGAGCACTTGAACCTAGTGACACTCTCAGCCTTAGAAAAATTTTCCATTGAATTTTGAAATCATTAAGCCCTTTAATTAACCTAATCAAGTTTAAACCTTAATTAAGCTTTTAAACCTTCCAGAAATTATAATAAATCAAATTTAAATCCAAAAATTACAAATAATATCTTAAACTGACCAGAATTGAACCCTTAATGAGTGAAAAATAAAAGCCCCTTCACTCGACTTCAAAATTAAGTTTAATTTAAGTTTAATTAAAATTTAATAGTTAATTAATTTGATTAAATAAAAATAATTAAAAATTCTAGAAATTTTCCAAATACTTTGAGATCACTCCTTAAGTCATTCCTGACCTTTGAAGTTGATTTAAGGAGTTTGGAGGTCATTTGGATCCAAATCATAAAATCCCCCTAATTGAACAAATTAAATAATTCAATAAATACTCAATACTTCAAAAATTCATAACTAATTCAAATGAACTCTAAATTGAGCAAACTCAAAGGAATATGACTCATCTTAAGGTCTAATATTTATCAAAAATGTTAAGTTTCTAGAAATCAATCAATTTTGAAAAAGTCAACTTTTTGGTCAAACCTTGTTAAAAATCTACTCAAAACATCAAACCTTCATAATAAAATCTAGAAAAATCTAATTCAACATACTTACTGTCTAACTGATCGTATTAAGGTCTAGTATTTTAATAAAATATTAACTTTCCAGAAAACTCTCTAAATCAAAAAGTCAATTTTTGACCCTAGAATTAAATCATTAAAATAATCCAGAAAATGCTAAAATTCAATAAATCATCAAAAATTCCAGAAAATATCAATTTAATTCTAAAACCAGCAACCAATCAAATTCAATAAAAAATTAGTTAATCTTTAAACCTTAATCAAACTCAAATCATTTAATCATACCGGGTACCACTGGGTAACCCAGGCCTACGAGGCTATTAACTTAGCCGCAAGGAAGGTGAAATAAACTTCACGGCCTCGGTGTGAAAGAAAGGTGGTATCAAATAAACAATCAAAATCAAATTTAAAATCAAATTCAAATCATTAAGATTTAAATTTAAATTAAAACTCCCTTGAAATCTTTCAACCAACTAGAATATCAAACAACTTCAATCAAGTGCCTATTTAGGACATATCAAAACCACACAACCTGTACACACACTTTAGATGATTTGTTAGGATAACCAACTCTAGTTTTAGGCTAGGCTGGTGTTTACTTTTCTATTGTGTGCCAGGTTTTTAAGCTTTCACTGCATGTTATTTGCTAGTAATAGAATTGCTGTGATTGTTTATTTATTTACTGCACTCTGTGATATGATTGATTGTACGTTAGATCTACCCCTAGGTTAGGAACGATCTGTACTAATTCAATCTTATACAGGTGTCCATGCTCATACAGGGCATAAATTAAAGGGGAAAAAATCATTAATATTAAAATTGCACAGGTGCTCTAAAATATTGCTTAAGTCCCCTTTAAAATTAAAAGAGCATGGCCAAGTATGGCTGTGATTGAGTATTTAAATTTTAATATATTAACTACTTGGGATGCTTATATAACTGTTGATTATTAAGATAACCCTGTAGGTCGTTGAGTCTAGATTTTTATTTTTTATTGATGTAATTTGAATGTAACTTTAGTTGTAATGTTAAGTGATTTGAGATGGGATAATAATGACCCAAACTAGATTCTAAGGAGAAAAGTAACATCCCTTAAGGGAGAGTATCTTTTCACTTGGAAATACAGTTTTGGATACTTTCAAATATCCAAAGAGAAAAGATAACACCCTATCCAGGGGAAGTTTCTTTTTCTTTGGATATCCGGACCCGACGATCCAAGGAAATATAAGAAGATGAAGAAGTGAAGAATGAGAAGACCCAATCTACAAGTCACTTGTGTTTTAGGAATAGAATCTGGGTTGTGGTCAGTGGTACCCGGCCACTTTACTTTTCCTACAGACCCTGGGTTGTATTATTAAAAGGCACTTGCCTATGGACTTTTATTTTGAATATTTATTTAATTGATTTAATTATTTAATTTATTTGATTGATGTGTTAATTGCGATTAAGGACCCACATGCTTTTAGTAGTTTATTTGGCGATCTTGCATGTCATATTTGATTTAGCCTGGAATCCGATCAGAGGCTCATGAGGGTACGGTCATAAACTATTTCTACTTAAACAAAATTTAAAAACTTTAGGCTCAGATAGTAACTCTAACGCTTTTAAGAAGTAAGCCCGGACTCGCCGGGAGTTTTTCAAGCATATATATTGACTTTTCTCATCTGTGTTAGCACCTCCCCACCTGCAGGTTTTGGCAGACCACCTGACATATTAGGGTGCAGTTCTGTCCAAGGGGATGTTGTGCAATCTCTAGGATAAAACCTATTTTTAAGCCTAATTTTAAAACTGGTACGTTTTGATTTAAGAATTTAATCGAGTCAAATAGCATGCAATGCATTAGATACAAATTAAATTTGAGTCTAAATCTTAATTGCATTTCTAGCTTAAGTATTTAACCCAACATGTGTTAAAGGGTCAATTAGGAATCTGCTCTAGATGTCGACCCCAACTCCTCAAACTCAATCTTAAAAAATATCCCTAACCACTCTTTCATAAAAAACCGAAAAACATGGTTTTGAAGCGTTTAGGTGGTTTAGTTGGCTCCCCAATCCTGGCCGGGGTAAGTCCAGATTGCATTGCATTAGCTAGGTTCCGGGTCACTGATTTTCAGTACCCAACTTTAGACTTAGGTTCTGAGGTAGATTTTCAATCTTAAGACCTCAACCTCTAGAATCCAAATTCTCACTTTCTAATAAAATCAACCATTTAAATTTAAATCTCTTTCAATCAAACTCGAGCCCAACACTTAGAATAGGTTGGAGTGTTTTCTGAATTATTTTAGAATCTCAAAACACCTCCTACCCTTCCTCCTTTGACCCCTAAAATAAGTGTTCAAATTTGATCCAGCCGCATTTGAAAATTCCAACCTTAACCTCCTTTGACATCAAACTTTGAATTCTTAAATAAAATTTGTATCATTATTTTAATCGAGAGTTTTCATAGGAAATTTTTGGTTTCCTATGATGTAATTAACTATGAGGGCTTGCGCTCGTAGGAGATTTAGAAACCCAGACCAAATTTTAAAATCAAACTTTTTTTCAAAATCTTCAATTGATTATCTTTGGAAAATTCAAACCTGATGATCATTATCGTCATATTTAAAATATCAATAGTGATTGATATCTTCTTTCTTCGGATAGATATATCAATTATAATCATAACTTTAATTATGAAATTAATGATCTTTTATCTCAATTATTGTAGTCGAACAATGGATTAAACATCATTCTGATCCTTCGGGATCATATATTATTTCTCCTTGAGTTTGATTATAATAATCAGGATAAATTCAAAGATTTGTAATCTGAACCTATTAGAGAATGATATATTCACCTTTCAAGGTGATATATCATTCATAATATGTGTTCGATTATAAAATTTAAATTTTAGAAATTAATCATTTCTCAAAGAAAATTAAACCCTTTTCAAAACTATTATTTTTTAATCAAACAATGCTATGGTGCTCTAAAGGTTGGTGCTTCGTTGTTAAATTTATGCAATTTTTCTTGAGGATCTTGCACTACAAAGTTCACTTATGATGTTATGGTGCTATATAGTGCTTTGGTGTTGACCATTATGAAAGTTCAAGAGGGTGTTAAACCTTACAGAACCAGCTTGAGGCTAACAAAAAAGAGGGTGAATTGGTAATTTTAAAAAAAGTTTAACAGAAGAATGAAATCTTTTTATAATTTTTTAAACACTAAAAATAAACAATTTCAACATCGGTAGCATAAGCAAATAAATTTCATAATAATAAATAAAAATTAGTGTTTTTTAATAAAGCAAAATTAAAGAATATTAAGTGCAAAAGTTAAAATATAGAAAAAGTAATAAGATAAAACACACCCAATTTTATAGTGGTATGGTCAAACATGACCTACGCCCACTCCCTGAAGACCTCCATTCCAAGTATTGAACTAAAAGAAGTGACTCTCCTTTTACCCCCACAGTTAGGAGGAGAAACCTTTACAAACTCTCTTCCACCAATCCGGTGCTACAAAGGACCATAACTCTTTTTCTCCCTCCAGGAGATGGCAAAGGACCAAAATCCTTTTTCTCCATCTAGGAGATGACAGAGAACCTAGAATCCTTTTTCTCCCTCCAAGAGATAGCCAAGAACCTCAAATCATCTTTATCCCACCAGGAGGTAGCAGAGAACCTCGAATCCTTTTTCACTCTCCAGGTGACGATAAAGAACCTCAAATCCTTTTTCTCCCTTAAGGAGACAGCAGGGAACTGCAGCCTTGAACTAAAGATCCTTAGAGCCACCCAAGAAACTAGACAAATACTTGGAGGAATTATGCAAGAACCTTGCTTGGAGCAACCTTGTGAAACCCTCATAAACTTCTCCCTTACACACAATCTCTCCCTTTTCTCTCCCAAAGCTTTCCTAGACTTCTTCTCTAAGCTCCCTCTCAAGAATACTCAGCAGCCAAGAGAATCAAAATAAGTCTTTTGGAAAAATTAAATAGAGGGCCTCTCAAAAAAGCCATAAATTTAATTCTGTCATTTCTGATCGTCCAGTATGATCCATACGATTAGTTTAAAATAGCCCTATTATTATTGTACAAATTCCATTGCCCTATATGATCAGTTGAAGGGATTGTACTGATCGTTCAGTATGATAAGCAATGATAAAATATTATCTCATATTGTGCTTAATTCGTATAACATAATTTGATGAGTCATCTTATATGATTAGTTGAAATACTTCGATTTATCATCCTGTATAATAGATGGAAATTAAAAATCATCCCATGCACATCAAAGGTCATATAGCATGATGATCTTCGATCATAGTTAAAATTTCATGTTTTATCATCCTTTATGATGGGCGATGATAAATTATCATACCATGCAAAGATCAGTTCATATAGTTCAATCATCTTTGATCATCCTGGATGATCAAATTCAAAAATTTAACCAAAACTATTTTCGTAATCACAGGATTAATTTAGGAAAAATTTAATAATATCATACAGTACAATATGCATCATACGGTATAATTAGTACAAAATTTGAATTTCAAAATATTACCTAAATTATGACTGGTGACTTGAATCAAAGTTTCAAAAGATAATCTTATATGATATGGATCATCTAGTATAATTTGATCAAACTTGCCTTAATTATGATAATTAGCCTGTAATGATTTTTTTTGGATAGATGATCATACAGTATGATATAAATCATAAAGTATGATTAGTTGAGAAACTCACCTTATCACTAGCTTACTAACTCACTTCCTTGAGTGTGTGTGTGCATGATTTCCATGCAAAGCATCGACTAAATATAAGATTTAACTCAAGAAAGATCAAAGTACATAAAGACTAAAAATACAAACTTTAAACCTAGTCTACCCAATCTTGAGCTGATCAAATTTTGCGTGTGTATTATGGACCTAAAACATTAGTGCACAAGAGACAAAATCGATATATAATAATAACAATTAATTAGAAGATAGCAATAAGGAAATAATAATATTTGTTATCATAAAAATCACATAACTTGGGTCAAGATTTGCAATAATCTCCCCTTTTTTATGATGGCAAAAATTATGGTTAAAGATTTTCAAATTCGTTGCTATTCTCTAAACTCTCCCTTAGAAGGTGAATCTTTGAAAAATAAGGAGACTATTATATATATATATATATATATATATATATATATATATATATATATATATAAACATAAGAAAGATTTAGCAAAATAAACAAAAGAAAAAATAGTAAACTAGCTTCATTTAAACAAAGGCAAACAACTAACAATAAACTACTACTCTCCATTTTGACATCACAAAAGGAGTAAAGAACATCAACCAAAATAAGAAACACTACAAAAGAGACACATAAGAAAAATCACAAAAAAAACATTAAAATAAGTGACTCTCCTTTTGTCTCCACTACAAGGCAGAGAAACCTTTATAAACTCTCTTCCACTAACTCAGTCCTGTAGAGAACCATAACTCTTTTCTCCCTCTAGAAGAAGGTAGAGTACTAGAATCCTTTTATTCCCTCCAAGAGATGGCAGAGAACCTTGAATCCTTTTTTATCTCCAAAAGATGACAGAGAATCTTAAATCCTTTTTCTCCCTCCAGGAGATAGTAGAGAACCTCAAATCCTTTTTCTCCCTTTAGGAGATAGGAGAAAACCATGGCCTTGAACTGAATATTCTCTCCCTAGAGCAACCCAAGAAACTAGATAGATGCTTGGAGGATCTAGGCAAGAACCTTTCTTGGAGCAACCTTATGAAACCCTCTTAAACTTCTCCCTCACTCATAAGCTCTCCCTCTTCTCTCCCAAAGCTCTCCTAAACTTCTTCTATAAACTCCATCTTAAGAACACTCAGCAGCCAAAAGACTTAAAATAAGTCTTTTAGAAAGATTAAATAGAGGGCCTATCAAAAAAGCCCTAAATTCAATTTTGTTAGTTCTGATTGTCTAGTACGATCCAAGATCATCCTATACGATTAGTTCAAAATAGCCTTATTAGTGCTATAAGAATTTCATTACCCTATATATTTAATTCAATGTATTATACTGATTGTCCAGTATGATAGGTGATGAGAAAATATCATCCCATGCAGTGCTTGATTCATACAGTATGATTTGATGAGTCATCTATTATGATTAGTTGAAACACTTTGGTTTATCATCTTGTACGATTAATGGCAATTAAATATCATCCCATGCACCTCATGGGTCAAACCGTGTAATGATCTCTGATTATCCAGGATGATTAGTTGAAATTTAAAATTTTATCATCTTGTACGATGGGCAATGATAAATTATCATACCATGCAAGGGTCGAGTCATACAATACAAACTTCTTTGATCATCCCATACTATTTGATTCAAAAATTTAACCAAAATGGCTTCGTTAATCATAGGATTAATTTAGGCAATATTTAATGATATCATACAGTATGAAACGCATCATATAACATAATTAGTACAAATTTTGAATTTTGAAATATTGCCTAAATTGTGATTTATAGATGGTATCAAAGTTTCAATAGATCATCTTGTACGATATGGATCATCCAGTATGATTTGATTGAACTTACCTTAATTATGATAATTAGTCAATAATGATTTTTCTGGATAGTTGATTGTATAATACAATATAAATTGTATAGTACGATTAGTTCAAAAACCCATCTTATTACTAACTCACTAACTCACTCCCTTAAATATGTGTATGCATGATTTCCATGCAAAGCATCCACCAAATACATGATTTGACTCATGAATGATAAAAGTACATAAAGACTAAAAATACAGACTTTTACCCTAATCTATCCAATCTTGAGTTGATCTATTAGAAATTAATCATCCTTAGATATTAATTTTTGATGCTATTATACTCATTCTCTTTTTTTTAACTTTTTCTTTCTTTCGTTTAATCTATTGTATTTCATTTCTTTCTTTTAAAACACAAGAGTACTAAAATAATGATTTTGAATATCTCATTAACTTTATTCCTTCAAGTGATCCTAAATTTGAATTTTGTAAGGATTATACATGTACTAATTCCATACTTGAGTTTATAACAAATTTTATAAATTAATCTAAGTACTTTCTTTTCTTACATTTTTTTATTCAATCCTGTACTTAATAGCCAGTGCTTTGGTGTTATAGCACTTAAGTTAAATGTGTAGCATTAACTTAGTTAATTTTTCTTAGTTTCTTGTGATGATTTTTAAATTAAAAATTATTGATCTTTGTTCATTTAATTTAGCACTTATAGTTTTGTATTAGAATTTTCCACAAATGAAGTCCTCCTAAATGTACAAACTAATGTTTCATTGAATTATGAAGCATAGTTATTTTTCTTTTGCTGCATGTTCATCTCATGGGTAACCCAATGTGACATCCCTTATTGCCATTCCCTACTCTCCTCTTAGAAATTGGCCTATGATCAGTAACCTTATGACCTAATGATGAGGGTATGGGCACTCTATCTACTTGAACTTGGATGACTAGTCAAATAAGACTCACTAGGTCCTGCCTCCTCATCTTCCCCTCCCTCCTTAAATCTTTTAATCTTTTTCTTAGTTAGAGTGAAAATAGCAAAAAAGTTGCTACTTAGCTATGTCGCCTAAAACTCCAATGGCTACACATAAGGAGTACACTAAGGAGGGGTGACCTAGACATAAATAGGTGGAGGCCCTAATGAAATACATCAAGTAATAGTGGATTAACTTACCAAAATTAATTGAGTAACCCACTCGGATAATATAGTATAAGATTATATGCTCATGGTTCACCTCATTAATATTTTTTTCTTAGCAGAAAACATGTAAAAATAAAATAATCCCAAGACATAGAAAGTTTAGTTAAGCATGATGTTAGAAAATTATCAATTTTCCCTCTCTCTCTCTCTCTCTCTACATGGCTCCATTCCTAAGACATGTCATCTCTAAGAAGCTCCTAGTGGTTAATATGTGCTAGGTTGAAAGAAAAATAATTGTCAAATTTATTGTCCTTAAGTTTGTAGATTTTATTATGCTAGGGGGATGAAGGGGTACCTAATCATGTCTGATGCACTTATTATTTTGATCCTGCACATTCATAAAGAACTCCCTCATATCATTCACTAAACAAGAAAAAGGTTCCTCACAAAAACTCTCCCTTCCCCTATTAGCTATTATGGATAGGAAAACCCAACTAGGATTTAAAAATCACCTCTCAGGTATTAACTATTTACTCTCAAACAACTTAGCTTTAGAAGAAATCAATCTCTTTTAATCAAAGAAAAAGTCCTCTTCTTACTAGCTTGTACTTGTTGACCTCATTTTTGTATGAGGACAGTAGGACCAATCCAGACCTTAGAAGCTTTCCAATCCTTAGGATCAATTCTGACCCTATAATCAATATGATCCTAGATCAATCCAGATTCAAATCAATCATGATCTTAGATCAATCTAGTTTTAAGACTATTCTAGACCCTAGGATCTATTCTAGACCCTAAGTCTCCTCTAGATCAATCTAGGTCTTAAGATCTTCCTAGACCTTAAGATCTATTTTAGACCATTAGATCTATCTAGATCTTAGGATCCTTTTAAATTTTAGAAACTAGGACTTCTAGACTTTAGAATTCTCTTAGGTTTTAGACTCTAGGATCCCCCCTAGACTCTAGACTTTAGAACTTCTAGATTTTAGAATCTTCCTAGGCTTTAAGTTTTACGATCTACCCAGACTCTTGATCAATCTAGAATCTGCCTAGAATTTAGACTCTAGGATCTACTCTAGATCATAAGAATCTTCTAGACCCTAGAACCTAGGACTTTTTAGACTCTAGAATCCTCCTAGATCTTAGACCCTAAGTTTCTTCCAGACTTCAAGCCCTAGGATCTACCTCGATCTTAGATCAATTTAGACCTTAGGATCAATCTAGATATTAGATTAATCTTGATCCTGATCTATTCCTATTTCAAATCAATCTTAAACTCCAACCAATCTAGATCTTAACTCAATTCAAAACTTCAATTAAATCCATGTTTCAAATCTATCTAGACTTTAAGCTTTTCTCAAACCAATTATAGTTTCAACCTTGATATTTCCTTTAATCCAGCTCTAACCCTATCTAATCATTTTATGATCATAAATGACTTAGATAATTCAAGCTCAAGCATTCATATCCAAAGTCCAATTTAAATCCAGATTTCCAGATTCAAATTCAAAGCTTAAAGACCAAGTCCTAGAAGCCTTTTCCAGTGAACTTTGAACAAATCAAAACCCTATCAAATGATCTCTGATTTAGTGTCTATTAGTTACATACTGATGTGACATGTCTCTAGAGGCAACCATTTAAATTTGAGCTCATTCTGAGGTCTCTAACCCTAGAATCTGGATCAAAATCCAAAGGTTGTAAAACCTTCAAATATTTATGGCCTATGCCACTGGACCTATCACCCAGGGGATATTAACCTTAGAGCCTTCTCCAAACCCTAAAATCACTTCCAAACCCTTAATTATGACCCATTTAGCAATAAACTGCATTTTATTGTACTCACCCTGACCCATAGTTGACCAGGGTTCAAAATGACCAAAATACCCCTATGGGTGTAGATGGTCATTTTAAACCAAATGAGCTTCAAATCAAACGCAACCACCTCTAGCAAGTTTCAAATATCAAACCAAACCCATTGAACCTAAATCCAGACCCTTGATCAATCTGGTTGACCAAGTCAACAGGGTTATCCAAGAAGGCCCTTTAGGGTTCAAATAGGTCATTTTGACCAAATGACCTCGCCAAACCTTGGGTCACAATCTCCATTAGTCTCCAAATGTCATTTTAAATCTGTTGATCCCATTCCTAGACCCTGGACCCACCTTGTTGACCAAGTCAACTAGGGTTGGCCCATTAGACCCATTAAGGGCATAAATAGATCATTTGACCCCGGTGACCATTCTGATCCTTCAAAATATCTCCACTAGACTCCAAACATTAAATCAAAGTGATTCAACCCAGACCCTGGCCATGGGTCAACTTGGTTGACCAGGTCAACTAAAGTTGACCAACTCAACCCTTAAGCCCATTTAAACCCAATCAATCTCTAGATTAATTTTAAATCCTTCCAAACTTTTATAATCACTTCACTTAATGATTAAAATTTGACTAGACCCACTGACTCAGTCAACAGTTAACCTGGTCAACTGAGTCCAAGTCCAATCAAAATTGACCCATTTGAACCAAATCAATGACTCTTAGTCAATCAACTCAATCAAAACCCATTAAGTCTTTGATCCCATTATATTTTAGAGTTTGATTACATTCAAGTAGAATACAAGTCAAGTCTTAGGATTTTTGAGCAAAAGTCAACTATATGTTTGGTCAAATGTCTTTTAGCTTGTGTATATACTTATTTAATCCCCTTTAACTCCTTCCAAGTCATTTAATCTAGCCCTTGAAATCCTCTTACTACCACCTAAGCAGTCAAATTGAGTGTTGACTAGTCAAACTAGTCAACAAGCCTTTCTAATTGTCTTAAGTAGTCAAATAGTTTGGTCTAAGCCTCATCCCTAGCCATCAAACCCCTCCAACCTATCAATCCAGCACCTAAAGATCTCTCCAAGGCCACCTCACTAGTCCACATGGCAAGTGGACTAGTTAATTAGTCAAATCAACCTCTTGGGGTGGTCAAAGAGGATCAAAAGCCTTCTTAATCTTAATCTCCTCCCTCCTAAACCTCTCCAGCAGTTTTAGGATATTCTAGAACCTCTCTAGAATCCATCTCAACCCTTGAATTCAAATCTAATGGCTCTCATCATCCACACATGGCCACTAGGTGACAAATTTCCCTTTACACATGGGATTGTACCTTTGTCCTTTGATTCCTTCTGCTCCCAACAACCCCTTGGACACTTGGCAGCCATCTGGGAGTCGAGGTAATCCATCTTAGCCCTCCATTCAATCTGGAATGGATTGAATTGGGCAAAACATCCTTTGGAGCTATTATTCTAATCTCTAGCTTCTCTCTCCACTCTAGCCTCCTCCATCTTCGATCCAAGTTCGTCTGAGCTTCCCAGGTGTCTCTAGACCTTTCCCGACCAAAATCTGGCGGTGGGAGGCTGCCGGCGATGAACTTCCGGCCAAACCAAAGGCTAGCTCCATCCAAGGCGCTTCCTGCACAATCCAGCGTGTTTAAGACCCCAGTTTCTAAAGGAGAAAGATTTGTTGACAAACAACAATTTTAGAGAGCTCTTAAACGGATTAATCTGTTGATTAAATCAAGGTAAATCCCTAAACCTAGCTTAGGACACCTAGGTTTAATTAGCATTTTACCAAGCTCATTCTAAGTTATAATTTAAACTCCACATTAATTCTGTTCATGAGTACCACTCATGTTTAAAGTTTTTTATAATTTGGTTGCCGGAGTAGAGAGAACGAAGAGATTTTAGATTTAGGGCTTTGGTTTGCTGCGTGCATGATCTGCACGTTGTTTTGACCGTTGATCACTCAATCAACGGTCTTGATTGAGCCTTTTGTGGTCCATCCAGCTGCTCGCTTTGACCTGCTGCGCTGAAGGATCATTCGGCTCGATCAGAGCTGTTCGTTCCTTACAGCGGAACATCCACCGTTCCAGAAGAACCGCTGACATGGATAAGTCAATACCGCGCCCGCGGATCGATTAGGCAATCATTATTTGGCGGCGCAATCATTACGCCACCGATAATGATTGCACTGCATTTTCAATAGACGAATCAGGATGCGACAGGTGTCCCTCCGCCACCCCCACGCCGCCGTTCCTTTTAAAAATGATTTTTCTTTTTTTAAAAAATTTATTTTTAAATATAGATTTCTTAATAAAAATTATTAAAAATTATTTTAAAATTCTAAAAATTATTGTTTTCTGTATTGATATTATTAGTAAATTAAAAATGTTAATTTAAAATTAATATCAAGTTAAAATATTAAATATATTTTAAAATATTTTGATTTACTAAATATTTAATATTTTAAAATTAATAATTAATTAAAATTTAATTTCAAATATAAAAAAATGTATACATATATATATATATATATATATATATATATATATATATATATATATATATATATATATATATATATGTTATAATTTCAAAAGAAAAATAGAGAATTATTTTAGATAATTTATTTGAAATTAAATTATTTTAAGGTATCTATATGCATTTTAAATTATCTTTAACTATTTTAGTATTTAAATGTTTGATTAAATTTTAATTAAAATAAAATTAAAATAATTTTGAAATTTTAAATAAATTTCTTTTCTAATAATGCAAATTTCAAAAATGATTAAAACTTAATCAAAATTAATTTAACAAATATTTTAAACATTAATGAATTTTAAATTAATTTAATTACTTTATACTTTAATAATTCAAATTAATTCAAATTTTTTTAAATAATATATCAAAAATTTCTGATATTTTTTATATTTCAATTTTAAATTATTTTCAAAATTGAAAACTCAATTTATTTCAAATTATTTGAATTATTTTAATATATATGATATTTAATTTCTAATTAAATTTTATATTAAATATTAAAAAAATAATAAATGTTTATTTTCAAATCACTTTAAAAATCAGAGGATCTCTCATCTAGATATTAAGCTTAATTTGATGATATTTTTAGCATTTTAAATTTAAAATTTATATTGATATTTAAGTTTTTATACATATTATATATCTACATTTAAAATTAATTTAAACCTATATGTATATTTAAATCTTTAGCTTGAGAGATCCATTGGAACTTTAAACCTAGATTAAGCATGTTGAACAAAATTAATGTGGAGTGATGGATAATCAATGAATAATTAATGTGTTAATTATTCATTGATTATCTCTTGATTAATCAAGTTATTTTAATGATTATATGCTTAAGGATACACACGCTCACCTAGTTTTAAGGCTCTCTTAGATCTAGGATTGAATTGTGGTTGTGTGGTACATATGTATGCATGGTCAAGGGTCTAGGAACTTTGATTCAAACCCACCAAACTTAGTGTCATTAAGGACAATAATTAAGGATTTATTTAAAAGGCTTAGAATATTTCCAATAATTAGGATTTATATCCTATTGACTTGAAACTCAACCTATTTGAACTTAGTGACATTCTCAGCCCTAAGAAAAATTTTCAAAGAATTTTGAAATCATTAAGCCCCTTAATTAACTTAATCAAAATTAAACCGTTAATTAAGCATTTGAACTTCCAGAAAATTTAATAAATTAATATTAAACCAAAAAATTACACATAATACCTCTAATTGACCAAAATTGAACCCTTAATCAATAAAAAATAAAAGCCGCTTGACTGGACTTTAAAATCAAGTTTAATTTAATTTTAATTGAAATTTAATATTTAATTAATTTAATTAATTAAAAATAATTAAAAATTCCAAAAATTTTCCAAACACTTGGAGATCACTCCTTAGTTCATCCTGACCTTTGGAGTTGATTTCAAGGAGTTTGGAGGTCATTTGGATTCAAATCATCAAAAGGCCTCTAATTAAATAAATTAAATAATTCAAATAATTGTCAAAATTTCAAAAATTCATAACTAATTCAAATAAACTCCAAATTGAACAAACTCAAAGGAATATGACTCATCTTAAGGTCTAATATTTATCAAAAATATCAAAAATCCAGAAATCAAACAAATTTAAAAAAGTCAACATTTGGTCAATCCTTGTTCAAAATCTAATCAAAACTTCATAATAAAATCTAGAAAAATCCAATTTCAGTTTACTTATAGTCTCACTGATCATATTAAGGTCTAGTATTTTAATAAAATATTAATTTTCTAAAAAATACTTTAAATCAAAAGTCAACTTTTGACCCCTTAATTAATTGATTAAAATAATCTAGAAAATTCCAAAATTCAATAAATCTTCAAAAATTCTAGAAAACATCAATTAGATTTTAAAACCAGTAATCAACCAACCTTTATTAAAATTTAATTAATTTTTAAACTTAATAAAACTTAAATCACTTACTCATATCGGGTTCCACTAGCTAACCCAGGCCTACGAGGCTATTAAATTAGCCCCAAGGAAAGTGAAATAAACTTCACGGCCTCGGTGTGCAACAAAGGTGATATCCAATAAATAATTAAAATCAATTTTAAAATTAAATTTAAACCATTAAGATTTAAACTTCAATCAAAATCTCCCTTAAATCTTTTCAACCAACCAGAATCTTTAACAACTTTAACTAATGATCCTACTTTGGACATATCAAACCCACACAACCTTTACACACACTTTAGATGATTTGCTAGGACAACCAACTCTAGTCTTAGGCTAGGCTGGTGTTTACTTTTCTACTGTGTGGTGGGTTTTTGAGCTTTCACTACATGTTGTTTGCTTGTAATAGAATTGCTCTAATTATTTACTTATTTATTGTACTCTATGATGTGATTGATTGTATGTTAGATCTATCCCTAGGTTAAGAATGATCTGTATTAATTCAATCTTATGCAGGTGGCCATGCTCATACAGAGCATTTAAAATTAAAGGGGGTAAAATCATAAATATTAAATTACACAAGTGCTCCAGAAATTTGCTTAAGTCCTTAAAAGAGCATGGCCAAGCGTGGCTGGTTTCAGTATTTTAAATTCCAAATATATTAATTGCTTGGGACATTTCTATAACTGCTGATTATTAGGATAACCTTGCAGATTGTTGAGTCTAAATTTTTGTTCTAAATTCAAATGTAATTTGATTTGAGTTGTATTTGAGTTATAATTATTTAAAGTGATTTTAGAATGGGATGTTTAAACATCCAATTTGGAATCCAAACAGAAAGGGACATTCCTTAGGGGAGAGTTCCTATCCATTTGGAGATCCAAATTAGGATGACTTTCAAAGTATCTAAAGAGAAAAGATAACACCCCTATCCAGGGGAAGTTTCTTTTCATTTAGGTATCCAGACCCGATGATCCAAGGAGTTCCAAGAATATGAAGAAGTGAAGAGTGACAAGACCAATTCTCAAAATCACTTGAGTCTTAGAAGTAGAATCCGGGTTGTAGTCAGTGGTACTCGGCCACTTTACTTTTCCTGTAGACCCTGGGTTGTATAATTAAAAGGCACTTGCCTATGGAATTTCATTTTGAATTTTAATTTAATTGATTTAATTATTTAATTGAATTGATTGATGTGTTGATTGCGATTAAGGGCTAGCATGCTTTTAGTAGTTCTTTTGGCGCTTATTGCATATCGTATTTGATTTAGCCTGGAACCTGATTGGAGACTCGTGAGAGTACCGTCAACTATTTCTACTTTAATTAAAGTTAAAAAACTTTAGGCTCAGATAGAAACTCTAACGCCTTTAAGAAGTAAGCCCGGACTCGTCAGGGGTTTTTCATGCATTCATATTGACTTTTCTGTTCCGTGTTAGGCACCTCCCCGCTTGCGGGTTTTGACAGACCACCTGACCTATTAGGGTGCAGTTCTATCTAAGGGGATGTTGTACAATCTCTAGGATAAAACCTATTTTAAGGCCTAATTTTTAAAATTGGTTCATTCTGATTTCAAGCATTTAATCGAGTCAACTAGCACGCATTGTATTAGATATAAATTTAAAATTGAGTCTGAATCTTTAGTTGCATTCTTAGATTAATCATTTCACCCAATATATGTTAAGGGGCCAATTAAGAATCTACTCTAGATGTTATCCCCACTCTCCTTAAACTAATCTTAAGTAACGTCCCTAACCACTCTTTCATAAAAGACCAGATACATGGTTTTGAAGTATTTAGGTGGTTTAGCTGGCTCCCCAATCTAGGCCGGGGTAAGTCTAGGATTGCATTGGATTAGCTAGGATCCGAGTCATTAATCTTCAGTGCCCACTTTAGACTTATGTTCTGAGGCAGATTTTTAATCTTAAGACCTCAACCTCCGGGAATCTAATTCCCACTTTCTAATAAAATTGATCACTTAAACATTAAATCTCTTTCTGTCAAATTCAAGCCCAACACTTAGGATAGGTTGGGGTGTTTCTGAAGTAATTCAGAATCTTAAAACACCTCCTACCCTTCTTCTTTTGACTCTAGAAATAAGTGTTTAACCTTGAACCAATCCCATTTGAAAATTCTAGTCCTTATCTCATTTAATATCAAGCTTTAGAATCTTAAATAAAATTCGTATCGCTATTTTAATCGAGAGTATTCGTAGGAAATTTTTTGGTTTCCTATGATGTAATTAACTATGAGGGCTTGCGCTCGTAGGAGATTTAGAAACCCAGATCAGATTTTTAAAAATCAAGCTGTTTAAAACCTCAATTAACTTTCTTTGGGAAATTCAAAAGTCAACGATCATTATCGTCATTTTCAAATGATCGTATCCTCTTTCCTTGGGGAGATATATCATACTATTATTATAATTTTGATTGTAAAATTAATGATCTCTATCTAGATTATTATAGTCAAACATTAAATTAAATACCATTTTGATCCTTTGGGATCATATGTTGTCTCTCCTTGAGTTTGACTATGATAATCAGGATAAATCTAAAATTTTGAAATTTTAACCTATTAAGGAATGATATGTTCACCTTTAGAGGTGATTTATCATTCATAATGAGCGTTCAATTTTAAATATTAAAATTCCAGAAATTAAATCTTTCTTAAAGAAAAATATCCTTTTTTCAAAACCATACTTTTTCAATCAAACAAAAAAATGGCGACTCCGCTAGGGAAAATCTCTCTCTCCATCTTTAATAGCGATATAAATTTTGTTACATCGGTAGTTTTGACTACCTTTCTTCCGTTGGCCCCTCTCCCATTTCTCCCTTGGGTCAGTGTGGTCAACTAAAATTAAGACATGTGAAAAGAGAGGTGAGTGTAGGAAACCTCCCTCCAAACTGGGCTTTGATATTTTGCCTCCAAGTTCGTTGGCAGAGCAAAAGAGTCAAGCTGAATCCTGTCTAAACTCTTCTATAATTATTAGAAACTCGTGTGCTTGGATTAATCAATAGCATGCTAAGTTATATAACTTATAGAAGGTCCCTCAATTTCAAAGTCAAAATTTTCAATGCCCTTATCAATGTTTAAATTTGTCTCAAACTTTAAATGATTTGTTCACTATGTCACTATATATAGAATTGTAATTTCTACAATCTAATATATATGATTAAGTGTAGAAGTCATTTTCAAATTTAACTTGAAAATCTAATACGTTCGGCAAAGTTTATCTTCGACATTTTAATCCCGAATCACTCGTCAGGATGAAAGAGTCGTGTTAGTTTTTTAGTGTCTCCCCATTTAAAATTTTTTGTAAACCGTTATGTTGAACACACGTTCAAAACTTTGAGTTTCAAAAATAAGGGGAGATGCTACCGAAATTTTGAACTTTTCCAACAATTATTCTAAAATCCTTTAATTGTAATGGTCATTACAAGTATATACTTCTATAATAATTATTGTAGTTGTATATTGTCAATGTACTTTTAATCCCTCTGGTTGTTTCAATCTTTGACATTTCATTTCAAACCTTGCATCAGGATGAAAGAGACAGGTTGATCCTCTAAAATCTCCCTCTTAGAGTTTTGTAAACCGTTATGTTGAACACACGTTCAACACTTCAAGTTTAAAAAATAATGGGAGATGCCGCTGGATTTTTGAATTTTTCCAATATTCATTCAAAATCATTCAAGTTTAAATTCTATTGCTATGTATTCTTCTATGACGATCGTTGTAGTTTAATATATGCAATGTCTTTTCAATCTTTTCGGTTGAATCAATCTTTGACATTTCATCTGGAACCACTCTTTGAAATGAAAAGAATCAAGTTATTTTCTTTAGCTCTTCCCTAAAATTTGTAAACCGTTGAGTTGAATGCAAATTCAACACCTCAAGTTTTAAAAATAAGAAGAGGTGCTGCCGGAGATTCAAGTTTTCAAAAATATCCCTTTGACTTCTTCAATTTTAATCATTATTTGTCATATATTCTCTTACAATATCCTTTGTAAGATTAACATTGACAATATAAATCCTAATCCTTTTCAAAATTAATGTCTAGTTTCAGTATCTCTCAAATTTTTGAACTTTGACATTTTTCTTTCGGCAAGATAAAAGAGTCGAATTCATTTCTGTAGGCTTCCCCTAAAGAATTGTAAACTGTCATGTTGAATGCAAATTCAACACTTCGAGTTTCAAAAATAAGGTGAAATGCTGCCGAATTTTTGAGTCACTGAAATTCCTTTCAAATCAAAATTTAATCTCCGTTGTTAGATGCATTACTACAACATTCTCTTATAGTATAACATTTGCAGTGCAAATTCAATCATTTCTAAATTCAAATTTAAAGATCCAATCTTTTCATTAAATCAAATCTATGACATCTTATCCCTAGTCTAGTCAGTGGGGTAAGAGAGTCGAGTTGAAATTTCTTGATTCTCTTTGAAATTTGTTAACTATTAAAGTTGATATCAAACTCAGCTTATTGGTTTCAAATACTCAAGGAAAATCATTCAATTTTCTAAAATTTAAATCTCCAATCAAATCCATTCGAATCAAATCCAGATCATCGTTCATATATGTCCTTCTACAACATTCTCTTGTAGTTGAACATATACAATAAGAATTCAAATTTTCTTCAAGTCAAAATTGATATCTATACTTTATCATTACATATTGGATTATAGTTCTTATAATTCAACTTATATGATAAAATATAGAAAATTTCTTATCGAATTTCAAGTGCCAAAGTTCTGATCCAAATCTTCTCTTTCAAATTTCAGACAATCAAATCCTTTGTAATGGCTGGCAAACTTCTATTCTTTGTCGACCGTGACTTGCAAGTTGAGGAATTAATCCATAACAGTGCAATTCAGTTTGGAATGGGATTCAAGACTTTAAAACTATCTGTGAATGGTGGAACCATCATTAATCTCGTTGCTGAGGGTGAGAATAGTCCGGTAGTTAAATTAGCTGTGGGTGCTATAAGTGACCTTCCCCCAATGTTAGAGCTGGCAGCAGGTGCTACCCTCACACCTACTGTACCCTTAGTCTAGAGTGAGATAAGAAATTTGAAGTCAAGTCTATTGTTGAAAAGGGATCCTCTAGTTCTAGAATACTGTTTGGCACCAAGTGTGCCAGGAAGAACTACTTGAGAAGGGTAAGGAAGAAAATTACATAGTCCAAAAAGATAGCTGAGCTGAAGGCTTTAAGTCTAGTTGAGCCTGAGGCTGTTGAGGAGCTGCCTATCCCTGCCTCTTCTCCACTCCTGGAAGGGAGTCGTTTCCACCCCCTCGCAGTTGCTACAGGGGAGGAGAGAGTCACGAGGATTGCTAGCTCTCCACCTAGCCCGATCGACTATTCTGTTAAAAGACCACAAAGGAGAAGAATACTTTAAGAACAAGAATGTTGAGGAACATAATTCACACCTGTGCTGCTAAAACAGGTCAGACTAAGGAACAGTATGTGAGACACCTGAAGGGGGTGATCTCACATAAACTTGAAAAGAAAGTTTTAAAAGAAGAAAAGTCTGAAGCAAGAAACCTGACTCCTCAACTAGTGAGGAGAAATAAAAAGTTTGTCAAGCAACTAGTCGCTTCAATTTTAGTGGATAGATATCACTGGGTGCCTCATCTCCCATCTATAAAAATAGATGAGATAGTTTTAACTGGATCTGGTAGGAGTCACCCCCTCAGTGGTCGACCTCCAGTTCCCCCTCTAAGACTTTCAAAGTTGGCCCCTGTGATAGCCAAATCAAAAGAGATTGTTAAAGATTTGCATCCAATTGATGTTAAGGGCAAGTGGCCCGTGCCTTTGGATGAGCCATACATTCTAATGAAGATAAGTAGATCCGTTGGGATTCAGATCAAAGATACTCCAGTTTAATTACCTGTTGAAGTCCCCCGACTCCCTATTCAGAGATGTGAGGATTCCATTCTTATTGATGTTGGAGTTCCTGCTATTCAAGCTCCTCTATCATCAATTAAGGTGGATATCCCTCACCCTACTAAGGATGTCACCCTCACGACTACTGACCTCGAGATAGTTGGAGGGGTGGGGATAGTGCTAGATGAAGATCAGGAAATATTAGATTAGTTAGTAGCGGAACCTACTGCTGATGACTTAAAGATTCAAGAAGTTCTTGTCAAGTTGAGTGATGAAGAATTTGAAGAGATGATTGACTATAAAGGATACCTGCCCATCGATATTAAATCAATTGAGGGTAGACCGATCAATGAGGAGGTACAAGAGATAAGAGACATACTTAAGAAGGAGGAAATTGAAGCCTTTGATCCAGAAACTTTTGATTTAATGGAGGAAGATTCAGCTGGAAACATTTATATGTTTGAGACTAGAGCATCAAATAAAGATACTGAGCCTTCAAGATACTGATATGGTAAGGAAGAAGCCTCTGCAGTTGTAGATTGAAACTCTAATGGATCAATCAAATTAAATGAAAAAGATGAGTACATCAAAAGTTTGGAGAACAAAATTGAACAGATGATGCTCAGAATGGAACAAATGCAGAATCAGATGATTAAAGTTCAACAGTCTCAATCTGAGAAGTTGTGACCTACAACACATATAGGGGGTGAGCACAATAGGAAAATAGAATCAAGCCCTAGAACTCTAGAAGTTGCTTCCCCAACCTCTCTAGCCGATAAAGATATTCGTTAGATGATCGAAACCCAGGTAAGGGAGGCCTTAGCCCACTCTCAAGGGACCGCATCTATTCCAAAGGGTAGACCCTACCCTGATGAATATGATTTATTCTCTTATCCCAAAGGCTTTGTGCCACCTTCATTCAAAGTTTTTAGTGGTTTAGAGAACCCGAGATAGCACCTGGCCGACTTTTGAGCAAGCTGTTGCAACGCAAGAGGGTCAGATGCTCTACTCTTTCACCAATTTATGAGTAGTCTATCCGGTATTACTTTTGAGTGGTATGAAGATCTACCTAACGGCTCAGTGAAAATATTGACAGAGCTCGAGAGTCTATTCTTAAAGAGATTCTTAGAAGCTCAGTAGCGTGTAACCATTGGTGATCTCGTCATTGAAAAACAAAAGCCAGGAGAGTCTTTGGTTGAGTACATCTTGAGGTGGAGAAACCTCTCGATGAAGTGTGAACCTCAGTTGCAAGAGCAACATGCAATGGAGATTCTTTTACGGAACATCCATGGGCCTATTGCTTTTCTTCTGAAAGGTTTCACTTTCAAAACATTTGAGAAACTTTTGAATAAGGCTAGTAATCTACAGGAAGAGGCTTCCAAAATGCCATTCCAGAAGGATTCTAATGATGAGAAAAAAGCTAGTAAACCATTGAACTCCTTTAAAAAGAGAACGGTTATGGTTTCAGCTGTCCATAAGGGGAAGAAACCAAAGAATGTTCAGTCCAGTAATCCTCCAGTTCAACAAACTCAGAAATCTCCACCTTTTCAGGTAACCTCTCAACCTACAAGAGATTCTCACCCAATTTCTTTTAAAGAGAGATTGGCTCGTACATATCCATTTAAAAGGGAGTCGGTGAGAAAGATCTTTAAGAGTCTTCAGAAGAAGCCAGATTTTTGATTGCCGGAGGCTAAGAAGCCGGAAGAGGCAAAATAAAAGGATGATACAACGTTTTTCCCCTACCATCGCATGTTAGGCCACACAATCGAAGACTACATTATCCTCAAGGACTGGCTTGAAAAGAACTTCCGTCAAGATAATATTATAATTCCAAAAGAGTACCTAGTCGATCCGGATCAGGGGTCTAACAAATCTATTTCAGGTATGAATTCTAAATTTTCTTGTTCATTGAAGATGGTTGGTATATAGCACTATCCCGGGCATTTAAAAAGTCGATTAATAAATCTTTTCATCTTTCTCAACAGTTACCGTCGAGAGCCCGAGACCTGATCTGGGACGTTGACCTCGGGGCTTCGCAGGAGGACGTTGGGACAGTTTCCTCTCCAGTAGTCTTAGAAATAACTATATTAAATAAAAATGAAAAGAGTGAACCTTTTATAGTGAGGAAATTAGTTGATGAGAGATCTGTACAAATGGTTGATGGTGGCTCAAAACCATAATTACCATTGAAATTATCTGACTTTTACTTTGCCCCATCAAAGGCAAAGGGTCAAAAATTGAATAAAAATTCTGATCCTTCTGCAAATGTTTTGCTGATTATTATTAAGAATGAAAACTTAAATGACTCTTCTGTTAAAAATAATCAAGAACAAGCTGAGATCAATCAAGAAATTCAAACACTCAGTTCTCCAAATTTGACTTTTCAAGAGAAAAACAAATCTGATATCTTATTAGATGGTGAAACCCCTGAAATTAACTTTCAAAGGAGTCCCATCATGATAGACTTTTCAGATTCAGACTCTCGCTCAGATAACGACAATCAATCACCTAAGGAGAGCGTAGACCCCCCGATAGGTTGTACTTCTGATGAGATCATACAAGTACAGCTACATGATGGTAAGGTCCTACCCACTAGGTTACCTCCTCAGGATAAATGAAAATAAGTTGTTTCTGATGATCCAATTCAAATCCCTGCTCAACAATTAGCTCCACTTCCTTCAAATCCACCGGGTCTTGATGTTAATATTCCAAGCATTGATTATAATATCTTAGCTCACCTTAGAAAATTACCTGCTAAGTTGAGCATTTATGATGCCCTTGTCCTTTCGAAAGAGATGAGGGAGACTCTAATTAAAGTACTTCTCGACCCAGAGATTTGGTTAGCTCAATTAGCTTCAACTTCTGAGGAAGAAGCTTTGTACTTCAAAGAAATCTCTGGAGTTACCTTTTCTAATGAAGATTTACTCCTCGGAACTGCCAACCATAATCATCCACTTTACATCATCATAAATGTGGGCAAGTTTAAGTTATCAAGAGTTCTCATTGATCTGGGTGCATTGGTCAATGCGATGAACATAAAGACTCTCACATACCTTAGAATTGATACTAGCAAGCTCTTAACTGACAAGTTAGTGCTTCGTGGGTTCAATGAAAAGGGCAAGAAGGCTTTAGGTTCGGTTACCCTTCTTCTAGAGATAGGAGAATTGAAAACTGAAGCGAAATTTCATATAATCGATTTGGCGACATCTTTTAACACGCACATAGGTAGGCCCTTGATCCATGAATATAGGATGGTTCCTTCTACCCTACATCAGTGCATCAAGTACCAACGAGATGGCATTGAATTTAAAATTAAGGGTGATCTGCAACCATTCTCTTTTCATGAGATCGAGATCTATGAGGATGCGGCGTACTACATACCTAAAGGGTCCACTACCTATTCTACGGTAGAGATCAATATCAAGGAGGAAAAAGTAGAAAATCAAAGTTCAAAAGCAATTCAAAAATTGAGAAAAGAAAAAGTCAAGAATCAAAAGAGACAAAATTCAAGTAGTGAAGATGACGTCGAGCGCATGATCTTTAGGCCTCTAAAAAATTTACCTCAAAGAGGTGGGAGAATGGCCCAAAGAGCATGCGGTCGAGGTCGCCCTTCAATTGAAAAAAGAAATCACCCGATCTACTTCGAACTTGAAACAAATTCTGATGAAGATTCAAAAAAAAGGGGTGCCAGATTTGCTTTTAACTATATAAAAATCAATCTTCCTCCAAAGTTTAATCTCACTTTAGAATTAGATAGTGACCAGGAGGGTACAAAATAAAAAGTTCAAAATGATGAGCCTGAATTAAGTTTATATGAAAAGCTTAATAGAGCGGTTGAATCCTTAACCTTAACCCCACTGTCTGCTGACAGAGTCTCAGGGTTAGTGACTAAGGATGCCCCTAACTTAGATGGAGAAGTAAGAAAAGTCCAAAAGTTCTTCCCTGGCTCTTCCTCCTCAAGGAATGAAAATGATGTAATCCTTGAGGAGGCAAATCTCATAGAATTAATCGAATTACCTTTTGGCTACTTTCCTACTAGCATTAAATCTCTTATCTCTAAAGGTTTTACTCTGAGTCAATGGACTAAGGGTCAGGCTAGATACTAAGAAAGTCTTTGGAATTCAAAATTTAATAAACATTGGACCAGTGGTATCGGCTTTGGTACCGTTAGATCATTTGATGATGATGAATTCTGTCTAATGATAACTAGTCTTCCTGAATTTAAAAATATCCCTACTAAAGTCATTGATTCATTTAATGGACTTTATTTGGAGACTTTAGATGATTCTGATGAACTTCAGGGTTGGGATGCACCCCCTAAATTCGAAGAAGAAATTAAATCAATAGTTGATGAACTTAAAGAAATCAACCTTCGAATAGAGGATGACCCTCACCCCACTTTCATAAGTTCTTTGTTGAGTGAGGATGAGTCTAAGGATCTAATTCAACTTGTCTCCAAGTTTAAAGATTGCTTCGCCTGGACATACGATGAAATGCTGGGGTTGTCCACTGACGTAGCAGTCCATAAACTTAGAATCTGGCATGATGTCATTCCTGTTAAGCAAGCTCCACGACGCTTGCGTATGGAGATCGAACAACGGGTTGTCTCTGAAGTGAAGAAGTTGGCTGAGGCTGGATTTATTCGAGAGGAATAATATCCCTCTTGGGTAGCCAGCATCGTGCCAGTTTGAAAGAAGAACGGTCAAATCCTAGTCTGTGTAGACTAAAGAGACCTGAACAAGGCATGTCCTAAGGATGAATTTCCTTTGCCAATCCTAGAACTCATGGTGGACATTTCCTCTTCGCACATCATTTTCTCCTTTGTGGATGACTTGTATGGTTACAACCAAATCAAGATGGCCCCAGAAGATGAGAGAAACCCTGCATTTAGAAGTCCTATAGGGATCTTCTATTATAAAGTGATGCCCTTTGGCCTTAAAAATGCCAGGGCAACATAGCAGCGGGCCATGACTCATATCTTTGATGACTTAATACACAATCATGTCGAATGTTATATCAACGATCTAGTTGTCAAGAGCAGAGTGAAAGAGGCTCATCTTTATAACTTAAGAACTATCTTTAAGCGGTTGCGCCGCTACGACCTTAAATAAATCCTTTGAAGTTCGCTTTCGGCGTCATGTAAGGAAAATTCTTAGGTTTCATAGTCAGGCACCACAGAACTGAAATTGATCCTACCAAAATCAAAGCTATCTTAAATATGCCGCCTCCCAAGAGTCTCACTCAACTGAGATCTCTTCAGGGCAGGCTGGCGTATATAAGAAGATTCATTTCTAATCTTTCTGGAAGATGTCAACCATTCTCTATCCTGGCTAAAAAGGATGCCAAATTCATTTGGGATGAGAAATATCAAAATGCTTTTGAAAACATCAAATAATACCAGACAAATCTGCCAGTTTTGGCAGCCCCCATTCCGGGGAGACCCTTAATCCTTTACACTGCAACCCTTGACGAATCTCTCAGGGCCCTCCTAGCTCAAATCAATAATGATGGGAAAGAGAACGCTCTCTACTACCTTAGTCAAAAATTACTTCCAATGGAAATTCGTTATCCAGGAATTGAGAAATATTGCCTTGCCTTAGTTTTTGCTGCATAAAAACTAAATCATTACATGCTTTCTCATCAAGTAAATTTGATTTCTAGTGTCAACCCCTACAATATCTTATGACCCGGCCCACGTTATCAGGATGTCATGCTCGTTGGTTTCTGATATTGCTTCAATTCAAAATCACTTTCATTCCCCTGCGTTCTATGAAAGGGCAGGCCGTCGCCAACTTCCTTGCGGCACACCCGCTACCGGCGGAATCTCCTCTAAACGATGATTTGTCCAATGAGCAAATCATGAGTTTTAAGGAATCCAATACTCAAACCTGGGAAATATATTTTGATGGTGCAGCATCCTCTCAACGGGACAAAACGCAATAATCTACTATTCTTGGAAAAGCCGGAGTCGGTCTGGTTTTCATAAATCTGGATAAGGGAATGATGCATTTTTCCTACCACTTATCAAAGCCTTGTACAAATAATGAAGCTGAGTATGAAGCTTTGATAATGGGTCTAGAACTTCCAATCCTAATAGAGGTTAAAGAAATTAAGATCTATGGTGACACTCAACTGGTGATCAACCAGATTACAGGGACCTATAAGGTCTTGAATCCTAAACTCATTAAATACCACCATTACACAATGCACTTGCTCGAGCAAATTCCCATTGTAACTATGTATAGGGTTCCTCGTGGAAGTAATTCTTCAGTGGATGCCCTAGCAAAGCTTGCAAAGAAATTTGCCTGTCCAGAATAAGACTCTATCCCTATAAAAATTCAGGGTCGTCAAGTCATGTCTCCTATAGATATGGAATATCTTAATAAGCAATTTCCCCAGGTCCTTTCTACCTCTTCAGCAGTTGATGAAGAAGAAGATTAGAGACAACCAATAATCAAATATCTTCAAGAAGGCAAGCTACCTCACGACAGGTCTCTTGCCAATCAAATCAAGAAACGTGCCCTATCATATGCACTAGTCAATGATACATTATACCAATGATTATTCGATCAGATGTGGCTGGACTATGTGGCCCTGAAGATCATTAATGAAGTCCATGCTGGACTGTGCGGTGCTCATCAATCGGGTCTTAGGAGAATATGAAAATAAAAAAACTTGGTTACTACTAGCCTACGATGATTGAAGATTGTATGAAAATTACAAATTATTGTCATCAGTGTCAGGTTCATCGTGTGGTTTTACATCAGCCTCCTAACGTGTGCACCCTACGATAGCTTTGTGGCCCTTCGAAAGTTAGGGGATGAATATTGTCGGGTCAATTGACCTTCCTTCTTTAAGGGGTCATCGCTTTATTTTAGCAGCGACTAATTACTTTTCAAAGTGGGCAAAAGCAGTCCCATTGAGAAATGTAACATCACACCATATAATAAAATTCTTTTGTGACCATATCGTATATCGATTTGGCGTATCCCACAGAATCATATCCGATAATAGGTCCGCTTTCAAGTCTACAAAAATCAATAGCTTTGCAAGTTGCCACGGTATTGATTGGAGATACTCAACGATCTATTACCCACATGCTAATGAATTGGAGGAGGTCTTTAATTAAACCCTGGTTCAAATCATCAAAAAGACCATAGATGATAATAAACGTCAGTGGGATGAGAGGTTGGTGGAAGCTTTGTGGTCCTACAGGACTACATATCGAACCCTGACCCAATCCACACCATTTGCACTAGTGTATGGGTCCGAGGCCGTACTCCCTCTTGAAATTCAAATCCCTTCGCTCAAAACTGCAGTTCAGAACCAGATCATAACAGAACAGAATGAACAACTTCAACTAGAAGAACTTGAGGGTCTTGAAGAACATCATCTCCAAGCCCAGCAAAATCTAGAACTCTATAAAGCCAGAATGGTTCAAGCTCATGATAAGTTAGTGCGACCTAGAACATTTCGAGTAGGCAACTTGGTCTTGGTTCTTCGGAAGCCTATCTTAGCCCACCGAAAGCTCAACGAGAAGTTTGAACCAACTAGGGAAGGACCCTTCATAGTAGAAACAGTCTATGAAGGAGGCTCGTATCAGCTAGTGCATTGTAATGGAAATCACCTAATGCTTCCTTTAAATGTGCGATTCCTGAAGAAATACTATGTTTGATGTAGCTCGAATTTCAAATCAATTAAATTTTTAAATTTTGAATCTATTCAACTCAATCTTGTTCATGTTTTTCAAATTCAAAATCTTATTTCTCTTTTCTTAAGGTTAGAAGTAAGTCACCATGCTTTCTCGCCTTAAGTTTAGATCTTTTAGTGATGGATAATGCTTTTTACAGCACCATCTTAATTTCAAAATTCAAAATTAAACTCAATCCTCTATATATAGCAAGTTTCCTCTATATACGATCATCCAAATCTGGTCCTCTATGTGAACCAAGTTTCATTCACATATGATCATTCTTGACTCGATCCTTTGTATAGAGAAAGTTTCCTCTATATACGATCATCCAGATTCGGTCCTCTGTGTGAAGCAAGTTTCCTTCACATACGATCATTCCTGACTCGATCCTCTGTATAGAGCAAGTTTCCTCTATATACGATTATCTAGATCTGGTCCTTTGTGTGAAGCAAGTTTCCTTCACAAACGATCATTCCTGACTTGATCCTCTGTATAGAGCAAGTTTCCCCTATATACGATCATCCAGATCCGGTCCTCTATGTGAAGTAAGTTTCCTTCACATGTGATCATTCCTGACTTGATCCTCTGTATAGAGCAAGTTTTCTCTATATACGATCATTCCAGATTCGATCCTTTGTATTGAGTAAGTTTCCTTTATACATGATCGTCCAGACTTGATCCTCTATGTAAAGCAAGTTTTCTTTACATACGATCAATCTAGACCCGATTCTGCGCGAAACATTGCTTCCTTCTGACAGGATCCTCCAGTTTTCTTTTCCTTAAGGTTAGATGTGAGTCATTGTGCTTTTTTTCATTAGGATTAGATCTTCTAATGATGGAGCACGCCCTTTGTGGCACCATCCTAGGTTTAAAATTCAGACCCTATTATGTGCGAAGTAATGTTTCCTTCTCATAGGATCACCCAGTTTTCTTTTCCTTAAGGTTAGATGTGAGTCATCGCGCTTTCTTTCCTTAGGATTAGATCTTCTAGTGATGGAGCACGCCCTCTATGTCACCATCCTAGGTTCAAAATCTAGATCCGACCTTCTGTGGGAAGCAATACTTCCTTCCCTCAGGGTCTTCCAGTCTTCTTTTCCTTAAGGATAGATGTGAGTCATCGTGTTTTCTCTCCTTAGGATTAGACTCCCCAGTGATGGAATAAGTCCCCTGTGGCACCGTCTTGGATTTAATTCAGATTCTAAAATCAAACTTTCTTCTCCTTAAGGTTAGTCTTTTCTCCTTCCCTTAGGATTAGACTCCTCAGTGATGGGGTAAGTCCTCTATGGCACCATCCTGGATTCAATTTTAAGTTATAAAATCAAACCTTCTTTTCTTTAGGGCTAGGTTCTTCTTCCTTCCCTTAGGATTAGATCTACTAATGGTAGAGTACGCCCCTTGTGGCACTACCCTAGTATCAAATTTCAAAATTGATTTCACTGTAGTTAGAAATTTCTTCCTTCCTACAGGATCCTTCAGCATTCTTTTTTTTTTTTTTAAGGTTAGGATTCTCCTTCCCTTAAGAATAGATCTACTAGTGATAGAATACGCTATCCCCAGTACTACCCTAGTATCATTTTAAATTCAATTTTCTAAGGTTAGGATCTCCTTTTCCTTAAAATTAAATCCAAACTTGATCCTTTATAGTTAGGAGTTCATTCTTCCTATAGGATCACCGAGATCTTCTTTTCCTTTAAGGATAGGTTTTCCTCCTTCCTTAGGATTAGACTCACTAGTGGTAGAGTATGCCCTCTATGGTACTACCCTAGTGTCAATTCAAACTCCGATTCCCTAGGGATAGACTTCTCATTCTCTTAGGATCAAAACTCTAGACTTGACCTTTTTATTCGGTCAACGCCAATATGTGTAATAGATTTACATTATATTACACATATTTGGGGTCCATTTGTTGACCTCATTTTTGTATGAGGACAGTAGGACCAATCCAGACTTTAGAATCTTTCCAATCCTTAGGATCAATTTTGACCATATGATCAATATGATCCTAGATCAATACAGATTCAAATCAATCCTGATCTCAGATCAATCTAGTTTCTAGACTATTCTAGACCCTAGGATCTATTCTAGACCATAAGTCTCCTCTAGATCAATCTAGGTCTTAAGATCTTCCTAGACCTTAAGATCTATCTAGATCTTAGGATCCTTTTAAATTTTAGAAACTAGGACTTCTTGACTTTAGAATTGTCCTAGGTTTTAGACTCTAGGATTCCCTTAGACTCTAGACTTTAGGACTTCTAGATTTTAGAATCTTCCTAGGCTTTAAGTTTTAAGATCTACCCAGACTCTAGATCAATCTAGGATCTTCCTAGAATTCAGACTATAGGATCTACTCAAGATCCTAAGACTCTTCTAGACCCTAGAACCTAGGACTTTTTAGACTCTAGAATCCTCCTAGATCTTAGACCCTAGGTTTCTTCCAGACTTCAAGCCCTAGGATCTACCTAGATCTTAGATCAATTTAGACCTTAGGATCAATCCAGATATTAGATCAATCTTGATCCTGATCTATTCCTATTTCAAATCAATCTTAAACTCCAACTAATCCAGATCTTAAATCAATTGAAAACTTTAATTAAATCCAAGTTTCAAATCTATCTAGACTTTAAGCTTTTCTCAAACCAATTATAATTTAAACCTTGATATTGCATTTAATCCAACTCTAACCCTATCTAATCATTTTATGATCATCCAAATGATCATAAATGACTTAGATAATTCAAGCTCAAGCATTCAAATCCAAAGTCCAATTTAAATCTAGATTTCCAGATTCAAATTCAAAGCTTAAAGACCAAGTCCTAGAAGCCTTTTCTAGTGAACTTTTGAACACATCAAAACCCTATTAAATGATCTCTAATTCAGTATCTATCAATTGTATACTGATGTGACATATCTCTAGAGGCAACCCTCCAAATTTGAGCTCATTCTGAGGTCTCTAACCCCAGAATCTGGATCAAAATCCAACGGTTGTAATGAAAGTACGAGATGCGCCAAGAGGGGGGGTGAATTGGTATTTTAAAAATTTAACCCTACACAAGAGTTCTAATTTTTTTTTGTATTTTCAAAATAAAATTTAACGACCAATGAGCGGAAGCAAATACAACGATCACAACGATAAAATTGATAGTTCAATTTTGGATTTTACACTACGAGATTTTACTACTGATTTTTCACCAAGCAATTTAAAACACACAAATTAAAAGCATGAAAAGTAAAGTACGGTAAACAGGAAAAAACACACCAGAGATTTTTATAGTGGTTCGGTCACTTGACCTACGTCCACTCCCCGGAGTCCTCTACTCCGGGATTTGCACTAGTAAAAGTTGACTCTCCTTTTGTCCCCACAGCAAGGCGGAGAAGCCTTTACAATACTCACTTTCACCTCCCTCGGTGCGGCGGAATACCAAACGCTATGTCACCCTCCTGGTGAAGGCAGCGGACCTTCTCCTTTTTCTCCCTTCTGGAGATAGCAGAGTACCTTGGCGATGTTGATCTTGAAGTGACTCTTCCCTCGAGAACTTTCTTGAAGCTTCCAAAGCCACAAGAGGAGCAAAGCATGCAGCTAGCTTGGAGCCACCGTGTGATCCCCTCAAACTAATTCTCCCTCACGCTCAAGCTCACCTTCACCTTCCTCTCTCAAGCTCTAGATCTCTCCAAAAACTTCTCTCTACCGAATCCCCTTCTTTTTCCTCCAAGCCTCTCACAGCAAAAGGATTGATCAACAACTACCTAAAGAAAATTTTGGGTTGTTTTTATATCAGGCTTCAGAAAACCCTAAAAGTTTCAACTTTTGCGATTCTGTTCGTACAGTACGATTTATAATCGTACAGTACGATCAGTTTAATTATAGCTCCATCCAGTACGAGTACAGACGAACAGTTATCAAATTTTATTCATATCGTACTGTACGATACGTATATCGTACAGAATGATACTGTTGATTCGTACTGTTCGTACAGGATGAACTGTGGGACGATCCTCAGGACAAAAGAATTCGTCTCTGTCAGTCGTCCAGCACTCCTTTAATCGTACAGTACGATTAGTGTTTTTTCAGGATATCATCCTGTACGATACGAATATCGTCTAGGACGAATAGAACAAAAATTCTTGGGATTGTCTGGTACGATCGATGGGACGAAGAAAATCGTCTCTGTCGGTCGTCCAGCACTCCACCAATCGTACAGTACGATCAGTTCGTTTCTTGATATCGTCCTGTATGATATGAATATCGTCCAGGACGAACAGAACAAAAAACCTTGGTTTCATCTGGTACGATCTCTGGGACGAATGAAATCGTCTCTGTCAGTCGTACAGTACGATACATGATCGTACAGTATGATCTACATTTAAATTAGAAACCAACGTTTATTTCCTGATTAGGGAGATAATTTTGGTAAGTATTAATTAATCGTACTGTACGATTGATATCGTACAGTACGAACAGTTCAGAAAATCAAATTCAAAACCTTACCAAACTTATTCTGGCGGCTAGGGTTTCACAATTACATATTATCGTACAATACGATATAGATCGTACAGTACGATAAGTTTGTAAACTTAATCATTAGAGAATTAGCCGTTAGCCTGAGTATTTTTCATTAATCGTACAGTACGATCTAAGGTCGTACAGTACGATTATAAAAAAATTTATCATTTTAAAAAAAATTTCTCCCCCTGTGTGTGTGCATGGTTGCTCCTTTCACATGCATGCTTCTGTGGCAGACTCAAAAAATAAAAATAAAGAAATAAAAATTACAGACTCTTCAACATCCTATTCTACCTTGTTTGAGTCTCCAGCAATCTTTAGTAGTGTGCATCTGACCTGAAATGTTAGTGCTCATATACAAAGATTAAACATTTGTAATCTAACGAAAGTCTATATTTACTCAGTAAATATTAGTTGTCACCATCAAAATTAAGTGCTCGGGATCCTAGATTTCAACAATCTCCCCCTTTTTGATGGTGTCAAATAATATTTTTTGATGGACAGATGTTCTGACTTCTTTAGCTCCCCCTCAGAAGAGTAGCTTATTAATTTTCAAATAGGAGGAGAAGAAACAGTTTTTTTTTTATTATTATAACATAAATAAAACAACAAGATAGAGAAAAAAAAACAAATGTACTGAGAACATAAACAACCAATAGCATTTAATAGTAAGCAAAAATATAATACAGAACACAAAGAAAAGTCTCCCCCTTTTGACAACACCAAAAAGGGAAGAAAAAGAAAAAATAAGTACACTGATAACAAAATAGAAAACAGAAACATCTACAACAACCTAAAAATCTGGATCCTGATCCGGAGGTGGTGGTAGAGGGTCGGGAAACAGCTGGTGGTACTGATGAAGGGAGGCGAACTGGTGATCGATCGATGTGAAGCGCTCCCTAAACCATTTCATATCCGTGTCATGCTCCTGATGTTGCTGAGCAATGTGGGCATCCAACCGAGTCTCCAAACGATCAAGTCGGCGAATAATGTCGTCGTGAGGGTAGGCGGGAGGAGCAAGGCCAGGTGGTTGGATTGGTGGTGGTGGAGGTGCGTTAGCAGGAGCAGCTTCCTCCTCGACATCAAACTCGGGATCGGCGGGAGCGGCCCCCCGATGGAACAAGATATGAAAGGAGGCATCCGAGTAGAAGATAGGAAGGTGATCAGGAGGGAGCGGATAATGAAGTTGGTATTTTGCATCTAGGATATAGCCTATTACATGCTCTAAAGCAAGGTTTAGTTTACGACGGGCACCGGGATAGCGGAAGGCAGACAGGGTATGAATGTAGTCAAACACCATTTGAGCTTCATTGAATTTAGTGCCAGACATAATGAGATAGGTGACGACAGAAAGAAGGGGAGTGATATGGATGTGATCTCCAGCTTTAGGTATAATAGATGTGCGTAGGACATGCTGGATAATGCGGGCATTTTGATTTAAGGTTTGGACCAGGGGTAGATGTTGATTGGAGGGGACACCTCTAAGGGTCATATTGACAGACGTCTAATCATAGTCTTGGGAGATCATGGATTGGGGTCGAGGGCCGTCAGAGGACAGCCCTATGTGCTCAGCAATGTCGTTGACGATGATAACGACATTCTGTTTACAGACATACGACGTGAAAGTGGTGTTTTCAAGGTTAACTCGGATATTTGCAAAAAACTCAAACAAGAGTTCGGAGTGAAACAGAAAAGCGAGAGTCAGAAGAAATTGAAGGGTCGTGGAAGCGAACAGAGGCATCACCTCAAAACTGAGGGCGGCTTGATTTAACATGCGGGAGGGAGTGAACTTAGCTTCCTTGATTTTATTATACGCTTTCTCGTCCGCAGCGGAGAGAAAATGATCATCGAAACGCCGAGTGGAGGAAGAGCTCCCGACGATCATACGATCGCGCTTACTAGACCCAGACATTTTGGAAGAAAGGATTGGATGAATGAGGGAATTCAGAGAGATGGAAGGTGAGGAGAGAAGCAAGGAATCCCTCCCATTTTATAGAATTTGAAGACTATCGTACAGTACGATCGAGTATCGTACAGTACGATATGCGCAATAATATCGTATGGACGACTTTTCAGAAAAGTGAGTCAAATCGTACAGTACGATCAGTATCATACTGTACGAACGTGAGTGTGAGGCGTTCATCCCAACGAGTCGTCTGAACTACTTTTGACAAAAGTGTTCGTACAGTATGAATAGGTGTTCGTACAATACGATAGGCAATAATGTTCGTACCGGCCGATTTAAATTCGTCCTAATCTGTTTGACACGTGGATCGTACAGTACGTTCGGTAGTTCATACAGTACGATGACCAATAATTAGTATCGTACAGTACGAGTGGTGAATCGTACAGTACGATCTACTTAAGACATGAAAGATCTGGACCGTGAATGGGAATGGACGGCTGAGATTGGACTGATTTGAACCTTATCGTACAGTACGATCGTGGATCGTACAGTACGATTGTCAGAGAATATCAAGGTTGGTGAGCAGCATGGGAAGAGGATCAGGAATCCATTTTTTTTATTTTATTTTTTTTTTATTTTTAAACAAAACAAATCAGAACAAATAATTTTTTTTTTTTTTTACTTTAGGCTTGAATGTCTATGACACCTAATTTGGTTCTTAAAGTGCTAAAAGTGTCATAATCTAGTGGTTTTATGAAAATATCAGCCAATTGAGCTTCAGTAGCAACGTGGTGCAGTTCAATATCTCCTTTGGCAACATGATCTCTAATGAAATGGTGTCTAATGTCTATATGTTTGGTTCGTGAATGTTGAATTGGATTTTTGGATATGCAAATAGCACTAGTGTTGTCACACATGATCGGAATGGTTCCTACAGGTAGTCCTAGATCTACAAGCTGTTGTTTTAACCATAATACTTGTGCAACACAGCTACCTACCGCTATATATTCCGCTTTAGCTGTGGATAGGGCTACAGAATTTTGTTTCCTACTGGACCATGAAACTAATGATTGTCCAATGAATTGACAAGTGCCAGAAGTGCTTTTTCTATCTACTCTACATCCTGCAAAGTCAGAATCTGACTATCCTAAGATTTCAAAAGAAGTGCTGTGTCTAGGATACCAAATTCCTAAGTTCGGGGTGCCTAGAAGATATCTAAGAATTCTTTTGACAGCAGTCATGTGAGATTCTTTCGGGTCAGCTTGAAAATGGGCACAGAGGCACACACTAAACATTATGTCTGGTCTACTGGCAGTCAGATAGAGAAGCGATCTAATTATTCCCCTATACCTCTTTTGATCTACAGACTTCCCACTGGGATCTTTATCTAATTGAATATTAGAGCTCATGGGTGTATTCATAGCCTTAGCATTGTCCATTTCATATTTTTTCAAAATATCGTTGATGTACTTAGACTGGCTAAGAAACGTTCCACCTTCTGTTTGCTTTACACTAAATCCATGGAAGTAGCTAAGTTCGCCCATCATGCTCATTTCAAACTCGTCGCTTATTGTTTTTGAAAATTCATTACATAGGTTTTTCTCCGTCGATCCGAGCAGTATATCATCTACATAAATCTGAACAATGAGTACTTCAACTCCTACCTTCTTCAAAAATAAGGTGGTGTCCACACTACCCTTTATAAAACCTCTATCTAGTAGGAACGTACTAAGTCTTTCATACCAGGCTCTAGGTGCTTGTTTTAACCCGTACAGTGCCTTTTTTAGTTTGAACACGTGGTTTGGAAATTGTGAGTTTTCAAACCCTGGAGGTTGCTCCACATACACATCTTCCTTGATTACTCCATTCAGGAAGGCACTCTTTACGTCCATTTGATACAGCATTAAATCTCTAAAACAAGTAAAAGCTAACAGTACCCTGATGGCTTCTAGTCTAGCTACCGGAGCAAAGGTTTCTTCAAAATCTATTCCTTCAATTTGGTTATACCCCTTCGCTACTAACCTAGCCTTGTTTCTTACTACTATTCCTGAGTCATTCATCTTATTTTTAAAGACCCACTTAGTTCCAACCACACTTTGCTCTTTAGGCCTTTTGACTAACTCCCATACGTCATTCCTAACGAATTGGTTCAACTCTTCTTGCATTGTTAGGATCCAAAATTCATCTCCTAAGGCTTGATCTATACTCGTAGGTTCAATCATAGATATGAATGCCGAATGGCTAACCTCTTTCGAAGTCCATGCCTAGTTTTTACCCCTTCTGATGGGTCTCCTAAGATCAGCTCTCTAGGATGACTAGAAGAAAATTTCTAATGATACCTGAGCCCACCACTTTTCTGGTGGTGTTGTCTCCCAAAGTTACCTTGCCTCCTGACCTTGCCTCCAGTGTCACGAACTGCTTCATGTCTCCAGTCATGTGTCTCGAGCAGCCACTGTCCAGGTACCATATGCTCTCACTAGGTCTTTTGTGAGAGCATCCCTACAATGTCAATCATGGATTAACTTTGGGAACCCAAGTGAGTTTGGGTTCCACATCATGCTTATATGAATGAAATGTATGCATGTTATGCTGTGATGAATGTGATTTTGGTCTCCACACTAGATGTGTCCTATAGTGAATTGAGCACGTGCGAGCTATGTGGCCTAGCATGCCACAAGAATAACATCTAACACTGGGAAATGGGTTCACTAATCTACGGGGGTGGTAGTGCCTATTTCTGGGTTTGGATGATGCATGCCGTGCAGGTTTTGAATGAGATGATTCACATGGCGGAGGCTGATAGAACTCAGCAAACGTGAGGGGTTTTTTTATTATTTTCGAATGCAGGAAGTTTTTCTTTTAAAAATTTGTTGTTATTGTTAAGACTTGCATATTCGAATCTCAATGCATGCTCACTACTACTAAGTTCCCCTGCTAGTTCTTCTAGTTCCTTAAATGCATCCTTTAATTCAACATGTGATGATTTCAAGGTATCGTGTGCAGTGGTTAACTCAATATGTTTCTTGTTTAATGTATCGTATTCATCAAGTAAAGACATATGATCTTTATCTAAGTCAGAAAATTTTTTTACTACACTAGCATGCTCCTTTTGTAAAGTACTAAACTCAGTATTAAGACTAACATGCTTTTTCTTCAACTTTCTATACGAGTCATGAATTTTTTCAGAAATAACAAGCAGTTCATCGTAAGACAGTTCACATACGTCATCTTGATCTGATTGATCAAGATTATCATTAGTCATAAGACACAGATTCGTTACCTCCTCCTCTGCTTCTTCCTCCGATGATTCTGAGGCAGAGTCGGCCCAAAATGCTTTCTGAGTCTTAAATTTGCCCTTCTTAAACTTTGATCTTTCCTCACCCTTCTCCTTGGTTTGATGAGTTTTGATGTTGGGGCAATCAGCTCGGAGATGACCAGGTTTCCTGCACTCAAAGCAAATTGTTTCAGATGCAACCTTAGTATACTTTGAGTTCTTACCTTTGTTCCAATTGCTTTGATGATGGCGCTGCTTTCTTTTCAGAAAATTTTTGAACTGACGAGTCATCAAAGCTATGTCGTCATCTTCCTCCGCTGCTGAGCTGTCACTTTCAGAATTGTTCGCCTTTAAAGCCACTGCTCGCTCCTTTTTCTTTTCACCTGCATCACTTTGTCGTTGACTCACTCCTTGCTCATAGGCAATGAGTGACCCAAGCAAATTATCAATAGAGTAAACATTCAGGTCTTTTGACTCAGTTATTGCAGTGATTTTAGCATCATATGAGCTAGGCAAGCATCGCAGTATTTTGTTTACTTTTCCGAGTTAGACAACTCTCTTCCTAAGGCATGCAGTGATGTTACAATCTGGGTGAATCGAGTGTACATGTTAGATATAGTTTCACTAGGTTTCATGCGGAATAGTTCGTAATCATGTAACAGTATGTTCAACCTAGATTGTTTGACCTCACTAGTTCCTTCGTACGTGATACACAGTTTGTCCCAAATTTGTTTCCCAGTAGTACAGATTGATACTCGCATATAGTCTTCTGATTTTAATGCGCAAAAGAAACAATTTAGACATTTAGCATTTAGTTGTGCAAATTCTATATCCTCAATGCTCCATTCATTAAATGACAGTTCAGTTTTAATTCCATTCAACATACGAAATGGTGGAGAATAACCTTCTTGGACTAACATCCACATGCGATAGTCTAAAGACTGTAAAAATGTAGACATGCGTATTTTCCAAAAATCAAACGGTATGTTGTCAAATAAAGGTGGACGAGTTATGGAATAACCCTCCGCAGTGTTACGGTTACCAAATTGAGCCATGGATCTTACGTTTCTAGGTTTTCTAAAACACTATTTTGAAACCCCGCTCTGATACCACTTGAAAGTACGAGATGCGCCAAGAGGGGGGTGAATTGGTATTTTAAAAATTTAACCCTACACAAGAGTTCTAATTTTTTTTTTGTATTTTCAAAATAAAATTTAACGACCAATAAGCGGAAGAAAATACAACGATCACAACGATAAAATTGATAGTTCAATTTTGGATTTTACACTACGAGATTTTACTACTGATTTTTCACCAAGCAATTTAAAACACACAAATTAAAAGCATGAAAAGTAAAGTACGGTAAAGAGGAAAAAACACACCAGAGATTTTTCTAGTGGTTCGGTCACTTGACCTACGTCCACTCCCCGGAGTCCTCTACTCCAGGATTTGCACTAGTAAAAGTTGACTCTCCTTTTTCCCCCACAGCAAGGCGGAGAAGCCTTTACAATACTCACTTTCACCTCCCTCGGTGCGGCGGAATACCAAACGCTATGTCACCCTCCTGGTGATGGCAGCGGACCTTCTCCTTTTTCTCCCTCCTGGAGATGACAGAGTACCTTGGCGATGTTGATCTTGAAGTGACTCTTCCCTCGAGAACTTTCTTGAAGCTTCCAAAGCCACAAGAGGAGCAAAGCATGCAGCTAGCTTGGAGCCACCGTGTGATCCCCTCACACTACTTCTTCCTCACGCTCAAGCTCACCTTCACCTTCCTCTCTCAAGCTCTAGATCTCTCCAAAAACTTCTCTCTACCGAATCCCCTTCTTTTTCCTCCAAGCCTCTCATAGCAAAAGGATTGATCAACAACTCCCTAAAGAAAATTTTGAGTTGTTTTTATATCAGGCTTCAGAAAACCCTAAAAGTTTCAACTTTTGCGATTCTGTTCGTACAGTACGATTTATAATCGTACAGTACGATTTATAATCATACAGTACGATCAGTTCAATTACAGCTCCGTCCAGTACAAGTACAGACGAACAGTTATCGAATTTTATTCATATCGTACTGTACGATACGTATATCGTACAGGACGATACTGTTGATTCGTACTGTTCGTACAGGACGAACTATGGGATGATCCTCGGGATGAAAGAATTCGTCTCTGTTAGTCGTCCAGCACTCCTTTAATCGTACAGTATGATTAGTGTTTTTTCAGGATATCGTCCTGTACGATACGAATATCGTCCAGGACGAATAGAACAAAAATTCTTGGGATCGTCTGGTACGATCGATGGGACGAAGAAAATCGTCTCTGTCGGTCGTCCAGCACTCCACCAATCGTACAGTACGATCAGTTCGTTTCTTGATATCGTCCTGTACGATATGAATATCTTCCAGGACGAACAGAACAAAAAACCTTGGTTTCGTCTAGTACGATCTCTGGGACGAATGAAATCATCTCTGTCAGTGGTACAGTACGATACATGATTGTACAGTATGATCTACATTTAAATTAGAAACCAACGTTTATTTCCTGATTAGGGAGATAATTTTGGTAAGTAATAATTAATCGTACTGTACGATTGATATCGTACAGTACGAACAGTTCAGAAAATCAAATTCAAAACCTTACCAAATTTATTCTGGCTGCTAGGGTTTCACAATTACATATTATCGTACAGTACGATATGGATCGTACAGTACGATAAGTCTGTAAACTTAATCATTAGAGAATTAGCCGTTAGCCTGAGTATTTTTCATTAATCGTACAGTACGATCTAAGGTCGTACAGTACGATTGTAAAAAAAAATTTTATCATTTTAAAAAAAATTTCTCCCCCTGTGTGTGTGCATGGTTGCTCCTTTCACATGCATGCTTCTGTGGCAGACTCAAAAAATAAAAATAAAGAAATAAAAATTACAGACTCTTCAACATCCTATTCTACCCGGTTTGAGTCTCCAGCAATCTTTAGCAGTGTGCATCTGACCTGAAATGTTAGTGCTCATATACAAAGATTAAATATTTGTAATCTAACGGAAGTCTATATTTACTCAGTAAATATTAGTTGTCACCATCAAAATTAAGTGCTCGAGATCCTGGGTTCCAACATGTAAAACCATTAAATATTTACGGCCTATGCCTCTAGACCTATCACCCCATGGATATTGACCTTGGAGCCTTCTCTAAACCCTCAAATCACTTCCAGACCCTTGATTATGACCCATTGAGCAATAAACTGCATTTTTTTTGACTCACCTTGACCCATAATTGACCAGGGTTCAAAATGACCAAAATACCCCTATGGGTGTAGATGATTATTTTGAACCAAATGAGCTCCAAATCAAATGCAACCACCTCCAGCAAGTTTCAAATATCAAACCAAACCCATTGAACCCAAATCCAGACCCTTGATCAATATGGTTGACCAAGTCAACCAGGTTAACCAAGAAGGCCCTTTAGGGTTCAAATAGGTCATTTTGACCAAATGACCTCCCCAAACCTTGGGACCACCTCCATTAGTCTCCAAATATAATTTTAAATCTGTTGATCTCACTCCCAGACCCTGGACCCACCTGGTTGGCCAAGTCAACTAGGGTTGACCCATTAGACCCATTAAGGGCCTAAATAGATCATTTGACCCAGTGACCATTCTGATCGTTCAAAATATCTCTAATAGACTCCAAACATCAAATCAAAGTGATTCAACCCAAACCCTGGCCATGGGTCAACTTGGTTGACCAGGTCAACTAAGGTTGACCAACTCAACCCTTAAGCCCATTTAAACCCAATCAATCTCTAGGTCAATTTCAAATCCTTCCAAACTTTTATAATCACTTCACTTAATGATTGAAATTTGACTGGACCCACTGACTCAGTCAATAGTTGACCTGGTAAACTGAGTCCAAGTTCAACCAAAATTGACCCATTTGAATCAAATCAATGACTCTTAGTCAATCAACTCAATGAAAACCCATTAAGTCTTTGATCTCATTATATTTTAGAGTTTGATTACATTCAAGTAGAATACAAGTCAAGTCTTAGGATTTTTGACCAAAAGTCAACTATATGTTTGGTCAAATGTCTTTTAGCTTGTGTATATACTTATTTAATCCCTTTAACTCCTTTCAAGTCATTTAATCTAGCCCTTGAAACAATCTTACTGCCACCTAAGCATTCAAATTGAGTGTTGATTAGTTAAACTAGTCAACAAGCCTTTCTAATTATCTTATGTGGTCAAATAGTTTGGTCTAAGCCTCATCCCTAGAACGAAACTCCTCCAACCTATCAATCCAGCACCCAAAGATCTCTCCAAGGCCACCTCACTAGTCCACATGGCAAGTGGACTAGTCAATTAGTCAAATCAACCTCTTGGGGTGGTAAAAGAGGATGAAAACCCTTCTTAAGCTTAATCTCCTCCCTCCTAAACCTCTCCAGCAGCTTTAGAATATTCTAGAACCTCTCTAGAATCCATCTCAACCCTTGAATTCAAATCTAATGGCTCTCATCATCCACACATGGCCACTAGGTGACAAATTTCCCTTTACACATGGGACTGTTCCTTTGTTCTTTGATTCCTTCTGCTCCCAACAACCCCTTGGACACTTGGCAGCCATCAGGGAGTCCAGGCAATCCATCTTAGCCCTCCATTTAATCTGGAATGGAATGAATACGGTAAAACATCCTTTGGAGCTATCATTCTAATCTCTAGCTTCTCTCTCCACTCTAGCCTCCTCCAACTTCGATCCAAGTTCATCTGAGCTTCGCAGGTATCTCTAGACATTTCCTAACCAAAATCCGGTGGTGGGAGGCTGCCGGCGACAAACTTCTGGCCAAACTGAAGGCTAGCTCCATCTAAGGCATTTCGTGCACAATCTGGCATGTTTCAAACCCCGGTTTCTAAAGGAGAAAGATTCGTGGACAAACAAAAATTTTAGAGAGCTCTTAAATAGATTAATCCGTCGATTAAATCAAGGTAAATCCCTAAAACTAGCTTAGGAAACCTAGGTTTAATTAGCATTTTACCAAGCTCGTTCTAAGTTATAATTTAAACTCCACATTAATTCTATTCATGAGTACAACTCATGTTTAAAATTTCACATAATTTGGTTGCCGGAGTAGAGAGAATGAAGCGATTTTAGATTTAGGGCTTTAGTTCACTGCGTGCATGACCTGTACGTTGTTTTGACCGTTGATGGCTCGATCAATGGTCTTGACTGAGCCCTTTCGTGGTCCATCAAGCTGCTCGCTTTGACCTACTGCACTGAAGGATAGTTCGGCTCGATCAGAGCTGTTCGTTCCTTACAGCAAAACATCCAATGGTCCAGAAGAACTGCTGACATGCATAAGTCAATACCGTGCCTGCGGATCGTTTAGGCAATCATTATTTGGCGGCACAATCATTGCGCAACCGATAATGATTGCACTGCATTTTCAATGGACGAATCAGGATGCGCCGGTGTCCCTTCGCCACCGCCGCCCTACCGTTCCTTTTAAAAATGATTTTTATTTTTTTAAAATTATTTTTAAATATAGATTTCTTAATAAAAATTATTAAAAATTATTTTAAAATTCCAAAAATTATTTTTTTCTATATTGATATTATTAGTAAATTAAAAATGTTAATTTAAAATTAATATCAAGTTAAAATATTTAATATATTTTAAAATATTTTGATTTACTAAATATTTAATATTTTAAAATCAATAATTAATTAAAATTTAATTTCAAATATAAAAATGTATATATATATATAAATATATATTATAATTTCAAAAGAAAAATAGAGAATTATTTTAGAGAATTTATTTGAAATTAAATTAATTTAAGGTATATATATGCATTTTAAATTATCTTTAACTATTTGAGTATTTAAATGTTTGATTAAATTTTAATTAAAATAAAATTAAAATAATTTTGAAAATTTAAATGAAATTACTTTTCTAACAATGTAAATTTTAGAAATGATTAAAACTTAATTAAATTTAATTTAACAAACATTTTAAATATTAATGTATTTTAAATTAATTTAATTACTTTAAACTTTAATAATTCAAATTAATTCAAAATTTTTTAAATAATATATCAAAAATGTCTAATATTTTTCATATTTCAATTTAAAATTACTTTTAAAATTGAAAACTCAATTTATTTTAAATTATTTGAATTATTTTAATATATATGATATTTAATTTCTAATTAAATATTATATTAAATATTAAAAAAAAATTAAATGTTTATTTTCAAATCACTTTAAAAATTAGAGGATCTCTCATCTAGATATTAAGCTTAATTTGATGATATTTTTAGTATTTTAAATTTTAAATTTATATTGATATATAAGTTTTTGTATATATTATATATCTACATTTAAAATTAATTTAAAACTATATGTATATTTAAATCTTTAGCTTAAGAGATCCATTGGAACTTTAAACCTAGATTAAGCATGCTGAACAAAATTAAATTTAGAGTTATGGATAATCAATGAATCGTTAATGTGTTAATTATTTATTGATTATCTCTTGATTAATCAAGTTATTTTAATGATTATATGCTTAAGGATACACACACTCACCTAGTTTTAAGGCTCTCTTAGATCTAGGATTGAATTGTGATTGTGTGGTACATGGTCAAGGGCCTAGGAACTTTGATTCAAACCCATTAAAGTTAGTGTCATTAAGGACAATAATTAAAGATTTATTTAGAAAATTTAGAATATTTCCAATAATTAGGATTTATATCCTATTGACTTGAAACTCAAACCATTTGAACTTAGTGACAGCCTCAGCCCTAAGAAAAATTTTCACTGAATTTTGAAATCATGAAGCCCCTTAATTAACTTAATCAAAATTAAACCCTTAATTAAGCATTTGAACTTCCAGAAAATTTAATAAATTAAGATTAAACCCAAAAATTACACATAATACCTCTTACTGACCAAAATGATGCCCTTAATCAATGAAAAATAAAACCCCTTGACTAGAGTTTAAAATCAAGTTTAATTTAATTTTAATTAAAATTTAATATTTAATTAATTTAATTAATTAAAAATAATTAAAAATTCCCAAAATTTTCCAAACAGTTGGAGATGACTCCTTAGGTCATTCCTGACCTTTGGAGTTGATTTGAAGGAGTTTAGAGGTCATTTGGATTCAAATCATCAAAAGGTCTCTAATTAAACAAATTAAATAATTCAAATAATTATCAAAATTTCAAAAATTCATAACTAATTCAAATAAACACCAAATTGAATAAACTCATAGGCATATGACTCATCTTAAGGTCTAATATTTATCAAAAATATAAAAAATCTAGAAATCAAACAAATTTAAAAAAGTAAACATTTGGTCAAACCTAGTTCAAAATCTAATCAAAACTTGAAACCTTCATAATAAAATCTAGAAAAATCCAATTTCGGTGTACTTATAGTCTAACTAATCATATTAATGTCTAGTATTTTAATAAAATATTAACTTTCCAAAAAATAGTTTAAATTAAAAAATCAACTTTGAACCCCTTAATTAATTTATTAAAATAATCTAGAAAATTCCAAAATTCAATAAATCTTCAAAAATTCTTGAAAACATTAATTTCATATTAAAACCAGTAATCAACCAACCTTAATTAAAATTTAATTAACTTTTAAACTTAATTAAACTTATATCACTTAATCATATCGGGTACCACTAGGTAACCCAGGCCTACGAGGCTATTAAATTAGCCCCAAGGAAGGTGAAATAAACTTCACAGCCTCGGTGTGCAACAAAGGTGATATCCAATAAACAATTAAAATCAATTTTAAAATCAAATTTAAACTTCAATCTAAATCTCCCTTAAATCTTTTCAACCAACTAGAATCTTTAACAACTTTAACTAATGATCCTACATAGGACATATCAAACCCACACAACCTTTACACACACTTTAGATGATTTACTAGGACAACCAACTCTAGTCTTGGGCTAGGTCGGTGCTTACTTTTCTGCTGTGTGCCAGGTTTTTGAGCTTTCACTGCATGTTATTTGCTAGTAATAGAATTATTATGATTGTTTACTTATTTACTGTACTTTATGTGATTGATTGTACATTAGATCTACCCCTAGGTTAAGAATGATCTGTACTAATTCAATCTTATGCAGGTGGCCATGCTCATATAGAGCATTTAAAATTGAAGGGGGTAAAATCATAAATATTAAATTACACAGGTGCTCCAGAAATTTGCTTAAGTCCCCCTTTAAAATTAAAAGAGCATAGCCAAGCGTGGCTGGTTTTAGTATTTTAAATTCCAAATATATTAACTGCTTGGGATGTTTCTATATCTGCTGATTATTAGGATAACCTTGCAGATTGTTGAGTCTAGATTTTTCTTCTAAATTCAAATGTAATTTGATTTAAGTTGTAATTATTTAAAGTGATTTGAGAATGGGATGTTTAAACATCCAATTTAGAATCCAAAGAGGAAGGGACATCCCTTAGGGAAGAGTTCCTATCCATTTGGAGATCCAAATTAGGATGAATTTCCAAGTATCCAAAGAGAAAAGATAACACCCCTATCCAGGGGCATTTGGGTATCCGTACCCGATGATCCAAGGAGTTTCGAGAAGATGAAGAAGTGAAGAGCGAGAAGACCCATTCTCAAAATCACTTAAGTCTTAGAAGTAGAATCCGGGTTGTAATCAGTGGTACCCTGCCACTTTACTTTTCCGGCAGACCCTGGGTTGTATAATTAAAAGGCAGTTACCTATGGACTTTCATTTTGAATTTTATTTTAATTGATTTAATTATTTAATTGATTTAATTGATGTGTTGATTGTGATTAAGGACTTGTATGCTTTTAGTAATTTTTTGGCACTTTTGCATGTCATATTTGATTTAGCCTGGAGCCCGATCAGAGGCTCGTGAGGGTACGATCAACTATTTCTACTTTAATTAAAATCAAAAACTTTAGGCTCAGATAGAAACTCTAACACCTTTATGAAGTAAGCCCAGACTTGCCGCGGGTTTTTCATGCATTCATATTGACTTTTCTCTTCCATGTAAGGTACCTACCTGCCTGCGGGTTTTGGCAAACCACCTGACCTATTATGGTGCAGTTCTGTCCAAGGGGATGTTGTGCAATCTCTAGGATAAAACCTATTTTTAAGCCTAATTTTTAATATTACTTTATTCTGATTTCAAACATTTAATCGAGTCAACTAGCACGCATTGTATTAGATATAAATTTAAAATTGAGTATGAATCTTTATTTATATTCTTAGCTTAATCATTTCACCCAAAATATGTTAAGAGGCCAATTAGGAATCTACTCTAGATGTAAGCCCCATTCTTCGTAAACTAATCTTAAGTAACGTCCCTAACCACTCTTTCATAAAAGATCAGGTACATGGTTTTGAAGCGTTTATGTGGTTTAGCTGGCTCCCCAATCTAGGCCGGGGTAAGTCCAGGATTGTATTGCATTAGCTAGGATTTGGGTCACTAATTTTCAGTGCCCACTTTAGACTTAAGTTTTGAGGCAGATTTTAATCTTAAGACCTCAACCTTAGGGAATCTAATTCCCACTTTCTAATAAAATTGATCACTTAAACAATAAATCTCTTTTTGTCAAATTCAAGCCCAACACTTAGGATAGGTTGAGGTGTTTTTGAAGTAATTCAGAATCTCAAAACACCTCATTCCCTTCCTCCTTTGACTCCAAAAATAAGTGTTCAACCTTGAACCAATCCCATTTGAAAATTTTAGTCCCTATCTCCTTTAATATCAAGCTTTGGAATCTTAAATAAAATTCATATCGCTATTTTAATCGAGTGTATTCGTAGGAAATTTTCTAGTTTTCTACAATGTAATTAACTACGAGGACTTGCGCTCGTAGGAGAATTAAAAACCCAGACCAGATTTTTCAAAATAAAGCTTTTTAAAATCTCAATTAACTTTCTTTGGGAAATTCAAAAGTCAACGATCATTATCATCATTTTTAAATGATCAATAACAGACGATATCCTCTTTCCTCGAGGAGATATATCATACTATTATCATAATTTTGATTATGAAATTAATGATCTCTATCTAGATTGTTGTAGTTAAACATTGGATTAAACACCATTTTGATCCTTTGGGATCATATGTTGTCTCCTTGAGTTTGACTATGATAATCAGGATAAATCTGAAATTTTGAAATTTGAACCAATTAAGGAATGATATGTTCACGTTTAGAGGTGATTTATCATTCATAATGAGCGTTCAATTTCAAATATTAAAATTCCAAAAATTAAACCTTTCCCAAATAAAATTAACCTTTTTTCAAAACTATACCTTTTCGATCAAACAGTACTTTAGGGGCCATAGGAAATGAGTAGATTAAAAAGTAATCATAAAAACAAAAATAATAAAGAAAGAGTGGAATCACCAGCATTATGAAAGAAATAAAAAAAACACCTTCCTATTTATATGACTTGATCACCAGTATGATCTTAATAAGAATGATGTTGAGACACTGATAAAGGCTAAATGATAAATATGTTCAAACTCATTCTAGTGCTGTAGCAAGAAGCAATAGGCAGTGCTCTGGTGTTGGCATTGGAAATCAAAGTGCCAACTTTCTAACTAAAGAATTATTGTAGTATTTAACTTGAATGAGCACTATGGCATTTGAAATTGACTTCCATTATGGTTTTCCAACAACTTAATTATTATTTGTTTTAATGTTATGATGTATACTTCAGTGCTAAAGCACTTAACAATGAATCATAATGAAGAGGTGTGAGGGTATAATAGTGTTGAATGCAATGTCTCTACACTATAAATAGAAATGATTTGGTAGCGCAGAGTTATATATATAAGCATTGGAGTGATATGGTGACATGAATAGCACTATATTGATTGAATTTAAATTGTTTAGATAATAAATTTTGAAAATTTTCCTGATATAATAGCAAAATGATGCCAAGTTTTGATGTTACAGTGCTTGCTAAGCAAATGCCATGGTGTTCTAAAACCTAATGCTGTGGTGGTAGTTCAACTTTTACTCATGACATAAGATGTTCAAAAAAATATTATATAATAACATAGTTAAAACCATAATTAATAAACATAAAACAAACCCAAACATAATATTTGTCACAAATAATTAACAAAAATAATACACAAAACATTAAATAATAAATTATAATATTTCACAAAAATAACATTACAAGGAATTCTTTACACCAATAGAATTTGATTGCCTGTAAAGTAGATCTAAGTTTATATTCTTCAACCAGAATTTACCAAGATTTTTCATTTTGGTTGTTCAGCATCACTACTATTCTTCAAATGCTCCAAACTTTAATCTTTCCCTTTTTCCTTATGATTGATTTTAGTGGTACTAAGTAAGGCCCTATGGAATATGCTTAAAATGGTAATATAGATTCTAACGACATACCTAATCAATATACAAATGATCAAACCTCATTCCAAAGTCTTCTCCCTGGGTTTTGAATTAGTAAAATATTACCTTGAAAAAGGAAAAGAAATCTAAAGGCTTTAAGCTTTAGGTTTGAATAGTGGATTTTTGGAGTTAAAGTTTTAAGCAGGATTTGGATTTGATTGGATTTAGGATTGAATTTTATCAATGGATGATGAGTTTTGGATTTAAATTACTTAAATCATAGACAACTATTAGATGGTTGATAGTGATTGAGTGGGTGATCAAATGACTATCAATGGATATTATTAAGTGATTGATTTAGGGTTTAACTGAACTACCATGCCAAATCATATTGGGAATTGTATTTAACCTTTGAAGTGGAGTTTCAGAAATTAAAAATAAAAATGATGCTATGATTTATGGTTCAAACATAAGACGATATTGAGGTCATTAGATTGTTGTTTTTCCTTTTTTATGTTATTTTCTTCATATTTTCTTTTTATACTTCTTTCATGAGCAAGTAATGGAAAGTTTTTTTTTTAATTTTATTTCTATGGCCGACTAAACTTCTAATTTTGGACAGATGATGTGAAAATTTTTGTACAACCTAGTGTAGACTCTTGTGTATGAATGTGAATTATTGTTTTCAATATCTCCCAAGCTTAATTTAATTTGTTCAATGGCTATGTATGAAAGTAATACCAAGTGTGATATATTGTCTTGATAGAGTATTGTTGGAACTATTGAGAGCATTGAATGTTATTTTTTATCTTTATAATTATGTGAGTTTTTGATGATTATAAAAATCTTATTATTTACTTATAGTTTATCCTAACATATATATATTGGAAAGTTTGTTTATGTGTGTACTAACATGTTTTTCAGGAAAAGCATACTCCAGAAAGTTAAAGACTTCAAGACAGATTAGATTAAGGATTCTTGTAAGTTAAGTCTGTAAGTTTTACTTTTCTTGAGTCTGAGAGAGTGTGATTGTAAGTTAGATAACTATATACACACACACTGGGGAATGTGAAAATTTTTTTTAAACTAATCATACTGTACAATTTAAAATCATACTGGATGATTTGTCTTCTGTGTCCCTCTGAAGTGAAGCTCATTGGTGCCCGAATGAAAAATTTTCTAAGTATATTTCCTACTGTATGAAATAGGGTCATCCCACATGCCCATCAGAGTATGAAATCAGCTTCGTTTAAACTGTACCATATGATCCATGGAATCTTTTAAACTGATCGTATGGTATGAAGTTAGTTCGTCCTGGACGTTGATCAGTGTATGAAATCATGTCAATCTAGATCATCCCATACGAACATGGTTCATTTAAATGCCGATCAGAGTACGAAATAGGGTTCATACATTATCGTACAGGAAGAGGAAGTTATTGTGAAAAATTGGAACTGATCATCCCGTACGAACTTGGTTCGTACAAACGCCGATCAGAGTACGAAATAGGGTTCATACACGATCATACAAACGAAGAGGAAGTTATTGTGAAAAATTTGAACTGATCATCCTGTAAGAATATGGTTCATACATAAGCTAATCAGAGTACAAAATAGGGTTCATACAACATCGTACGAGACTTTTTTTAATAGATCGTATGTACGAAGCTCGATCGTACTATACAATCCAAGTCCGTCTAATTTGTAATTTTTAGTTTTTGGATGATTTTTCTTGTCCTTTGAATATAAGGGTCCAAAAAAACTAACTGTTCAGCAACCTTCCATGAATTTCTCTTGAGTGCTTTTGAGGAGGGTGTTTGGGAGAGTGTTTTGAGAGTGGAGTGTGTGAGATCTAGCATAAGAAAATTGTGAAGGGATTCACAAGGTTATCCAATGGTGAGATTCTCTTACTTGTTCTTCAAAGTTTTTTCCAATCTCCTTGAAGGATATTACAAAGGAATATTCAAGAAGGCTCGGTTCTCTGCCGTCACCAGGAGGGTGAAAAAGGACGGTCGGTTCTCTGCCGACACCTGGAGGGTGTGAAAGAATGAGTGGGTTCTCTGCCTTCACCAGAAGGGTGAAAAAGGATGCTTAGTTCTCTATCGACACCTAGAGGGTGTGAAAGGATGACAGTTCTCTGTCACACTGGGGTTTGGTGGAAGAGAGTTTGTAAGGGCTTCTCCGCCTTGCTGTTGGGGCAAAATGAGAGTCACTTTGGTTTAGTGCAATACCTAGTAAAGGAGTCTCTGGGGAGTGGATGTAGGTCGTGTTCAATTGAACCACTATAAAATTTGGTGTTCTCCGTTCTTATTTTTTTTATGCAATCTTTATTCACTGTATTATACTTTATTTTTCTGTGGTTGAAAAGTGAAAAATTCATAACTATTCATACATTATGAATTGGATCATACTATACGATTTACATAAAGTTTTTTTTTTTAGTAAAAGGTCTTCTAAAATTCTAAGAGATTTTTTAAAGTACCATTTCACCGCCCCCCCTCTTGGTTAGTCTAGGGACGTAATCAATAGGTCTAACAACTAATTCACACATTCAAGTGGTGTCTGAGCCTATTTCAAAAATTATTATTTAAATTACTTTTTGAAATTCGATCATGGCTAATTTTGGAAATCAAAACACTTTACAAGGTTACTCGATCACTAGGCCACCTTTGTTTGACAACATTCCATTTAATTTCTGGAAAACTCGCATGTCTACTTTCTTGTAATCTATTGACTATCGCATGTGGATGTTAGCATATGATGGTTATACTACACCTACTAGACTTGTAGATGGCATTAGAGTTGAAACACCATTTGCTGATTATACTATAGAAGAAAGGGATTTAACATAATTAAATGCTAAATACTTGAATAGCTTTTTCTATGCTCTTAAATTTGAAGATTATATGCATGTTTGTACTTGTAAATCTGGAAAGAAAATTTGGGATAGACTTTATATTACATATGAAGGTACAAATAAAGTGAATCAAACTAGATTGAACATTCTTTTGCATGACTACAAACTCTTTCGTATGAAACTAAATGAATCAATCTCTCACATGCATACTCGATTTACACATATTGCCACTTCATTGTATGCTTTATGTAGGGAATTAATGAATGCAAAAAAAATGAATAAAATACTTTATTGTTTTCTTACTGATTATGATGCAAAGATAACGGCAATAACTAAATTGAAAAATTTAAATATTTATTCTATTGACAATCTTCTTGGATCACTAATTGCCTATGAGTAATCGGTGACTCAAAGAAAGATTGATGCAGGAGACAAACATAAGGAGAAGAATATAGCTTTGAAGGTGGATGGTTCATATAGTGATCAGCCACTACCTGAGGATGAGGAAAACATTTCTTTAATGATAAGACAATTTAATAGTTTCTTAAGGAGGAAGCAAAGGAGACGCCAACAATGGAACAAAGGTAAGTTCCATAAAAATGTTAAGGCTTCTAATGATATTATTTGTTATGAGTGCAGGAAGCCCGGACACATAAAGACAGATTGCCCCAATCTCAAAGCCAAATCTAGCAAAGAAAAAGGCGAGGAGAAACCAAAGGATAGAAGGGGCGAAAAGAGACTTCAACGAGCATTTTGGGCGGACTCAGCTTCAGATTCCTCAGAAATAGCACCTGAAGAGGAAGTCATAAATTTTTGCTTGATGGCTAACAATCTTGATCATTCGGATCAAGAGGTGGTGTTTGGCTTAAGTTATGATGAATTATTTGAAGTTTTTAGCACATTTATTCTGCATATAGGAAACTAAAGAAACTTCATGCCAAACTAAATTTGGATTACTTAGAATTACAAAAAGAGTATGAAATCCTTAGGAAAGACCATGCATTAATTGATAGCAACCACATGACTTTGTTGGATGAGTTTGATGATTTAAATAAATAGCATGAACATTTAAAATCATCACATACTGAACTTGAAAATGATTTCAAAACTTTCATGGATGAATCAGATAGTAGAGAGCATAAATTGAAGATTGATAATTCAATTCTGGAAAGTGCTAATGCATATCTTGAAGTTAAGTTAAAAGCACTTGAAGAAAATAGAAAACCACCTAAACTTGAAGATTTTCACAAAATCTACTATAAATCAATTAATTCAAAATCTTGAAGAAGATCTTATAGTGCATATAGATTGGTGAATCCTTTCCCTGGAGTAAAATATTTTTCTTGTGGTATGATTGGGCATATTTCTCACACTTGTACTATTTATCATAGAACACATTTAGTGTGGAGACGTAAGATGCATAAAATATAGCATATCACATATGCATCTGTTTTAAAATTGCCAAAAGGAGAACCTAAACCAATTTGGGTTCCCAAGTCTAACATTTGATAATTTTTATAGGAACGCTCTCACACAAGACCTCATGAGAGCATTTGGTAGTTGGACTGCAGCTATTCAAAGCATATGACTGGAGATGCAATTCAATTTAAATCGCTGGAAGCCAGGAATGGAGGCAAGGTTACACTTGGAAACAATACCACCAAGAGAGTGGTAGGAACATGTATGATTGGAAATTTAAGAAATATTCTGTTAGTAGAAGGCTTAAAATATAATCTGTTGAGTATAAGTCAACTGTGCGATAAAGGTTATCATATAAATTTTTTACCTACTAGCTGTATTTTTAGTTAAAATGAAATTGTTGTGTTGAATGGTGATAGAGTAAATAATGTTTACATACTAGATTTGAATTCTATAAGATCTTCTACTTCTTTTTGTTTAAAAACTGTATCTGATGAGTCATGGTTATGGCATAGAAGACTTTGTCATGCTAGCATGAGAAATCTTAGGATAATCACCCAAAAAGAGTTAGTTAGAGGTATACCAAAATTAGACTTTATAAAGATCACTTATGTGATGCATGTCAACTAGGAAACTAAGTCAAATCCTCTTTCAATTCAATCAAGGAAGTTAGAACTAGCAAGCCCTTAGAAATTCTTCACATGGATCTCTTTGGACTTGCTAGTACCTTAAGTCTAGAAGGAAAAAAGTTTGGGTATGTAATTATTGATGATTATTCAAGATTCATACAGATTAGATTTTTGTATCATAAGAGTGAATTATTTAAGGAGTTTAGAGACTTTGCCATTTGGATTCAGTGAAAATTAGGGCTTAAAATTATTACTATCCAAAGTGATCATGGGGGAGAATTTGAAAATAAATTATTTGATGATTTTTATAAATCCCATGGAATAGATCATAACTTCTCAGCTTTTAGGACACCTCAGCAGAATAGAGTAGTTGAGAGAAAGAACAGGACATTAATTGAAGCTGTTAGAGCCATGTTAGCAGAATATTCACTTCAAAGATATTTTGGGGCTGAAGCAGTTAGTACCGCATGTTATGTGTTGAATAGGATAAATATTAGATCAAAATTAAATAAGACATCCTATAAACTTCTTAAAGGTAGAATTCCTAATCTCTCACATTTATATATTTTTGGATGTAAAGTGTTTATAAATAATAATGAAAAACTCTCTTAGGAAAATTTGATCCTGATGAAGAAATTTTTCTAGGATATTCAAGTGATGGAAAATCCTATAGAGTTTTTAATAGAAGGACATTGGTAGTTGAGGAGACCACTCATATTGTTTTTGATGAATCTGATAATAATGGAGGGTCTAGGTTGGATGAAGATGAAGTTGAGGAAATAATCCAAGGACTTGAAAATGAAAAAGTTGAAAAAAGGATTGAAAATGAGGAAGAAAACCAATTGCCTAAGGAATGGAAATTTATTAAAAGTCATCCTAAAGAGTTGATTATAGGAGACCTAAGTGAAGGAGTTAGGACTAGGAATGGTTTGAGGAAAAAAGTAAATCACTCAGCCTTTATTTCAATTACTGAACCCACTAATATAAATCAAGCACTTTCGAATGAATTTTGTATTTTGGCTATGCAAGAAGAATTGAATCAATTTATAAGAAATGATATTTGAGAGTTAATTGAAAGGCTAAAGGATCAAAGTGTTGTTTGAAAGTTCGATAGGGATGTTAAGCCCTGATGAACTAGTCCCGAGGCTAACTAAGAGGTGGGGTGAATTGGTTATTTAAAAAATTTGCGAGCAACACAAAAAATCTTTTCAATGATTTGCAGTGAAAACAAGTAAACACATAAATTAAAAAGATCAACCATAGATCTCACCCAAGCAGTTTATAATAGAACAGAAAGGTGCAGAAAATAAATCAGAAAAGTAAACCAGATTTTTATAGTGGTCCGGTCAACTTAACCTACGTCCACTCCCCGTAGCCTCCCCTCTGGGTATTGTACTAACAAAAAGTGACTCTCCTTTAGCTCCCACAGCAAGGCGGAGAAACTTGTACAAAACTTTCTTTTCATCGACCCGGTAAGGCAGAGAACCCAAACTCCTTTTGCTTCCTCCTGAAGTGGGCATAGAACCAGAACTCCTTTTCCTTCCACCTGAAGCGGGCAGAGAACCCAGATCTTCTTCCGACGATCCTCCCAAGGACAACCAACCAGATGAGAGATGACGAACGGAGAAGACGACTTTGATCCTTGCTTGGAGCAACCTTTGTAAATCCCTCAAAAACTCCCCCTCACAAGATCCTCTCTCTCTCTCCCAAACTCTCTCGCTCTAGGGTTTCTCTAGACAGGAAAGTGGCAAAAGATCTCTACAGTTGAACTAAAGAGATCTTTTAAAGGAGGGCATAAAAAGTGCCCTAAAAATTTAATTTTAATGTTGTTGATCGTACAGTACGATCCAATATCATACAGTATAATCAGTTCAAAAATAGTGTTGTCCTGTACGAGTGCAAATGATCAGTTCATAATTATTACAAACATCATACCGTATGATCCATAGATCAGACAGTACGATCAAATCATTCTCAACAGTTCATACGGGACGATCTTTGGGACGAATGAAATTCATCTCTGGCCATCGTCCCTCACTATAATATTCGTACAGTACGATTAGTTCAATTCAGGTAGTCGTACAGTACGATACAAATATAGTCTGGGATGATCAGTACAAAAATCATGATTTCGTGTTGTACGATCTATGGGACGATCCAAAATCATCTCTGACCATCATCCAGTATAATCGACATTGTACAGTATGATCAAATGCAATTATGAAACCAAGATTTAATTGCCTGATTATGAGGCTTAATTATGGCAAGATTTGGATCTATCGTACAGTACGATTGGCATCGTACGGTATAATTAGTTCAAAAATTCTAAATTTAACTATTACCAAAGTATTCTTGACGACTAGGGTTTTTCCAATCGTACCATACGATCATAATCGTACAGTACGATGAGTTCTAAAAAATAATCTTTCAAAAATTAGCCTTAAGCTTGGAAATTAATTACCAATCGTACAGTACGATGTACAAATCGTACAATATGATTATCTTTTGAAATATCACATTAAATCACTCAAAAACTCCCCCTGAGTGTGTGTGTGCAAGGTTACTTAGCTAGGGGATCCTTTACATTACATTGACTCAATAAAAGTGTAAAAATATATTGACCCTGAACAAACCCTAAACCACAAGCTGACTGACCCGACATTGGATTGGCTTAAACTTGCAATTGATCCTGCAGTCCTGAAAGATTAGACAGTCAACAAGAAACATAATTGTTTGATATTATCAAAATCATAGTCCTTGAAACCAGATTCACAATAATCTCCCCCTTTTTGATGATGGCAAACACTTGTTAATAATTTAAAAAATAGTAATGGAGCATTGATATTTCAAAAACCAAAAAACATATCTTAATATTGATAAGCCAAGGAATTACAATGATCTAGAAATAATGACAACAAGATGCAACAACAACAACTACTCCCCCTTTTGACATATCAAAAAGGGAAGACAACAGAGAAAGACATAAAACACAACAATACAAAAACAAAACAGTGAAAGGATTGAAAGAAAAAAATATATATATATTATTTTTATTTATGTATTTTTTTTAATATTTATTTTTATTTAAATGATCTACTCCAGTAGATAAGAATTTTTCCTTGATTTTTAATCGAAAAACAAATAAGAAGAAAATTGTCAATGCTGAAATCCAGAAAAAGTTAGAAAATCGACTATCATGACTCCTACCTCGTACATCTTACAGGCTCAAATTCCTTTCAGACAAAAGTCTAATTCAGAAGAAAAAAAGATTAGATTCAAAAAGAGATCCTTTCAAGCCTCATTCCAAAAAAATATCTGATAAAATAGTATTCCAAAGTAAGGAATCAGAAATCATGATTTTCAATTTCAAGCTTTTAAAAATATTAAGTGGCGCACGAGTTTTTCTAAGACATTTAAAGATCTAAAAGGGAAAAAAACTTAGTTTGGGCTTATTTTGTGCCTCTTTTTCAATTTGTTTGGCGCTTTGCGCATCTTTTGATTTTTGATACACTTTGTGTATTATTCAATTTGACAATTTCGCATCTTTTCAGCTTTGGGCTCATTTTGTGCCTCTTTTTTAATTTATTTGGCACGCTGTGCATCTTTTGTAAGCTTGCTTCCTTTCATAATCATTAAAGAATCTCAACTGTGAAATTATCATCCAGACTTAAGAGAAGGCAAAACTCATTCTCTATAGTAGGGAAGATAATTCACAAAACAAAAACCATACATCATGTGATAAGTGCATTCACGTGATTATGAAAAACATAACACTGATTCAGAACTTTGAAAATACTATTCATATGAGGTAGATTACTGTAGAAAGATAAAATAAATCTCTAATTCAAAAACTAACCTTTCAATTTTTAAAAAGATTTTTATCCAAAAGAAACAATACACCAATAAAGAAAGTTAGAGAAAGAGAAATAATCATCAACGTTTCTTCCCTTTAACAGATACAGAGGAGTCGGTTACTGCTTACAAGCATTCAAACAAAAATATGGCAAAAAACTCACAGTAAGAAATTCAGTTTAACAGCAAGTGAGCAGTGATCGAATTTTGAAAGGAATAAAATAGTAAATCAAAAAGCAAGTAGAAAATCACATCAAAGTAAATACTCGAATCAAACTAACAATAAGATTAAAATGAAAATCAGCAGAAAAATAAAAACCATTAGAAAACAGATAATCAAATCCAACAACTAACTAACAGAAACAGAATGAAAACAAATAAATCAGAAATCAGTAGTCATCAGAATCAAGCATTTAAGTTAATCACACCAAGTCTGGTCCTCAAAATGCTAAATTAGTCAAAGGCCAGTGGTTTAGTAAATATGTCAGCCAGCTAATTTTTAGTTGTTACATGATGTAGCTCGATGTCCCCTTTTGTAATATAGTCCCTAATGAAGTGATGCCTTATATCAATGTGTTTGGTTCTAGAATATTGGATTGGATTCTTAGAAATGTAGATGGCACTAGTATTATCACACAGAACAGAAATTGTGCCAACAGGTAATCCTAAATCCAAAACTTGTTGCTTCAACCAAAGGACTTGGGCTAGACAACTTCCTAATGCAATGTACTCAGCTTCAGCAGTGGAAAGTGAAACTGAGTTCTGCTTTCTACTGGAACAAGAGACTAATGACTGTCCTATGAATTGACAAGTTTCAGAAGTGCTCTTTCTATCAACTCTACACTTGGAAAAATTAGAATCAGAATATCCAATAATCTCAAAAGAAGTGTTGTGCCTAGGATACCATATTCCTAGGTTTGGGGTCCCTAAAAGATATCTAAAAATTCTCTTAACAGCAGTCAGGTCAGACCCTTTAGGATCAGCTTGAAACCTAGCATAAAGATAAACACTAAACATGATATCAGGTCGGCTAGCAGACAGGTAAAGTAGTGATCCAATTATTCTCCTAAACTTCTTCTGATCAACAGATTTGCCATTTAAATCCTTGTCTAACTGGACACTAGAACTCATGGGAGTATTGATTGGCTTAGCTTTGTCCATTTCATATTTCTTCAAGATGTCCTTAGTATATTTGGATTGATTCAAGAAGGTTCCATCATCCAATTACCTTATGCTAAATCCCAAAAAATAGGACAATTCTCCTATCATACTCATCTCAAACTCCTTACTCATTATCTTAGAGAAATCATCACACAAATTTGTATCAGTTGATCTAAAAAGTATATCATCAACATAGATCTAGACAATGAGTAGATCATCTCCTACTTTCCTAAGGAAAAGGGTCGTGTCTATGCTCCCCTTAACAAACTCTCTTTCTAACAGGAATGTGCTAAGCCTCTCATATCAAGGTCTGGGTGCCTATTTTAATCCGTACAAGGCACTTTTTAATTTGTAAACATGATTTGGATATTGGGAACTCTCAAAACCCTGGGGTTGCTCTATAAAGATATCCTCTTTTATTACTCCATTTAAAAAGGCACACTTGACATCCATTTGAAATAACTTAAATCCTTTATAACAGGCAAAGGCTAGTAGCACTCTAATGGCTTCCAATCTAGCTACAGGGGCAAAGGTCTCCTCAAAATCAATTCCCTCAATTTGATTGTACCACTTAGCCACCAATCTTGCCTTATTCCTAACCACCACACCAGAATCATTCATCTTATTCTTAAAGACCCACTTGGTTCTTACTACACTTTGATCTCTAGGTCTTTCTACTAACTCCCAAACATCATTCCTTACAAATTGATTCAGTTCCTCTTGCATTGCTAAAATCCAAAACTCATCTGAAAGGGCTTGATTGATGTTGGTGGGTTCAGTCATTGATATAAAGGCAGAATGGTTTACTTCCTTCCTAAGTCCATGCCTCGTTCTAACACATTCAGAAGGGTCTCCTAAGATCAGTTCTTTAGGATGACTCGAAGAATATTTCCAATCTCTAGGCAATGTGGGTTGAGGTTCTACCCTTTCTTCCAAATTTACATTTTCAACACCTTGGGTAACCTCAACAATCTCTTCATCTTCTACTTCAGATCTAGACTCCTTAGGATCAGATTCATCAAACACTACATGGGTTGTCTCCTCCACCACCAAAGTCTGCTTATTAAACACCCTAAAGGATTTGCCCACACTTGAATATCCTAAGAACACTCCTTCATCAGATTTGGGGTCAAATTTTCCTAAGGTTGATTTCCCATTATTGTGAATAAAAAACTTACAACCAAAGACATGGAGGTGGGACAGGTTTAGAGTTCTACCCTTAATGATTTCATAAGGTGTCTTATTCAGATTGACTCTCACATTTACCCTATTCAGCACATAACAGGCAGTGTTCACTGCTTCAGTCCAAAAGTATTTAGGAAGTGAATACTCAGCAAGCTTGGCTCTAGCAGCTTCCACTAAGGTCCTATTCTTCCTTTCAGCTACCCCATTTTGCTAAGGGGTCCTAGGAGCTAAAAAATTATGGCTAATCCCTTGCTCCTCACAGAAAACTCTAAATCTTTCATTTTTAAACTCCCCACCGTGATCACTATGGATGGTAATAATCTTACATCCTAACTTCTTCTGAATCCAAGTAGAGAAAGATCTAAACTCATCAAATGACTCAAATTTATGTGACAAAAATTTAATCCAAGTGAACCTTAAGTAATCATCAACAATCACAAAACTATAGACTCTTCCCCCTAAGCTAGCAATGCTAATGGGTCCAAACAAATTCATGTGAAGGACTTCAAAAGGTCTAGAGGTGCTAATGTCCTTAATGGAGTGGAAAGAGGAGTGGACTTGCTTCCCTAATTGACAGGCATCACACAGGTGGTCCTGATTGAACTAAAGCTTGGGAACTCCTCTAACTAAGTCTTTTTGGGTGACTCTTCTAAGGGTTTTTATACTAGCATGACATAATCTCCTGTGCCACAACCAAGACTCATCAGCAGCAGTTTTTAAGCAAATTAAATGATCAGCTTTAAAGAAACTTACATCCAGCATATAGATATTGTTGATCCTTTATCACTGTAAAATAATTTTGTCATTTAAGCTTATTATGTAGCAAGCAGGTAGGAATTTGATGTTGTATGCTTTGTCGCAGAGTTGACTTATACTCAGTAGGTTATATTTTAGTCCATCTACAAGCAAAATATTGTCAATCATAAAATTTTTTGAATAACTAATTATACCTGCTCCTATCACCTTCCTGGTGGTGTTGTCTCCAAGTGTAACCTTGCCTCCAGCTCTGGTCTCCAGTGAAATGAATTGGTTTGGATCTCCCGTCATATGTCTTGAACATCCACTGTCTAGGTACCACATGCTCTCACGAAGCCTTTTGTGAGAGCACTCCTATAAATTAATCAAACGTTAGATTTAGGAACCCAACTAAGTTTGGGTTCCTTATAAAAAATTGAAGAATGTGATGCATGTGTGCTGTGTGGTGAAGCATGCAATTTGGGCCTCCACACCCAATATGTACTATAATGAACCATGCAAGTGTGTGAGATATGTCCTAGCATGCCACACAAAAAACATCTAACACCAGGAAAAGGATTAACAAATCATCGTGAGTGATAGTGCCTCTTCGTAGATTTGTATGAAACATGCTTTGATGATTTTGAATTTGATTCTACAAATGGTGGAGGTGCATAAAACTGTTCAAAGGTAGGAGGTGTTTTATTTTTATCAAAAGCAGCAATTTTCACTCTTAAAAATTCATTTTCCTTGTTAAGGCTTACAATTTCAAAAGTCCTTGCACTCTTATTACTTTCAATGTCACATGCCATATCATTTAATTTCTTAAAAGCAACTTTTAATTCAACATGCAATATTTTTAATAAATCATGCTCAATAATTAAATCAGAATATTTTTTATTCAACTCATTGTATTCATTAAGTAGCGACATGTGATTGCAATCAATAGTGGAATGATCTTTAATCAAAACATCATGCTCTTTTTGCAAAGTCAAGTAATCCAATTTCAAGCTAGCATGGGTTTTCTTAAGATTTCTATACGATGAATGAAATTTTTCAGAAACTTCAAATAAATGATCGGAAGTAAGCTCACATACCTCTTCTTGGTTGGACTGACCAAAGTGCTCACTATCCATCAAACATAAGTTTCTAACTTCCTCGTCAGCTTCAGTCTTAGAGGAGTCGGATGCAGAATCTGCCCAGAACGCCTTTTATATCCACTTCTTGTCCTTCCTAAATTTTGGTTTCTCCTCACCCTTCTCCTTGCTTGGGTGAGCTTTGAGTGTAGAACAATCAGCTTTAATATGTCCAAGCTTACTGCATTCAAAACAAACAGTTTCAGATGAACCTTTAAAATTCTTACTGGACTTACCCTTGTTCCACTTTTGAAAATTCTTGTTCTTCTTCCTTAGAAAGCTCTTGAATTGTCTTGTGATTAAAGCAACATCATCTCTATTAGACTCGAAAGTACTAGCATCAGAATCATTGGCCTTCAGTGCCACAATTTTCTCTTTCTTTCTTTCACCTACATCAAGTTGTCTTTGGTTCACCCCTTGCTCATAAGTGATGAGTGATCCAAGTACGTTATCAACAAAATAATTTTTCAAATCTTTTGATTTAGTAATTACAGTTACCTTTGCATCAAAAGAAGAAGTTAAACCTCTAAGAATTTTGTTTACTTTTTCATAGTTTGTAAGCTCTCTTCCTAATGCATGTAAAGAAGTGATAATTTGTGTGAACCTAGTGTACATGTCAAAAATCGATTCACTAGGTTTCATGCGGAAAAGTTTGTACTAGTGTAACAAGATGTTTAATCTAGATTGCTTAACTTTTGATGTACCTTCATATGTTATACACAATCTATCCCGTATTTTTTTACCTATAGAGCAAGTGGAAACACGCATATAATCTTCAGATTTTATTGCACAGAAAAAATAGTTTAAGCATTTTGCATTCAATTGGGCTAAGTCCCGATCATCAAAAGCCCATTCATTAAAAGGCAGTTCATTTTTAATACCATTAACAATTCTATGCGGTGCTTCATAGCCATCCCTAACTAGCATCCACATACGATAATCAATAGATTGAACAAAAGTAGACATGCGCATTTTCCAAAAATCAAAAGGAATGTTATCCAACAAAGGTGGTCATGTAATAGAATAACCTTTAGCAATATTACGATTACTATAGTTAGCCATGGATCAAATTCAAAAGTTTTTAAACTTAAATTTTGAATCCCTCTCTGATACCACTTGAAAGTTCGATAGGCATGTTAAGCCCTGATGATTTAGTCCCGAGGCTAACCAACAGGGGGGGGGGGTGAATTGGTTATTTAAAAAGTTTGTGAGCAACAAAAAAAATCTTTTCAATGATTTGCAGCAGAAATAAGTAAACACATAAATTGAAAATATCAACCACAGATCTCACCCAAGCAGTTTATAACAGAACAGAATGGTTCAAAAAAATAATAAAAAAAGCAAACCAGATTTTTATAGTGGTTCGGTCAACTTGACCTACGTCCACTCCCCGGAGCCTCCCCTTCGGGTATTGCACTAACAAAAAGTGACTCTCCTTTAGCTCCCATAGTAAGGCAGAGAAACCTATACAAAAACTCCTTTTCATCAACCCAGTGAGGTAGAGAACCCAAACTCCTTTTGCTTCCTCCTGAAGTGGGCAGAGAACCATAACTCCTTTTGCTTCCACCTGAAGTGGGTAGAGAACCCAGATCTTCTTGTGACGATCCTCCCAAGGATAACCAACCAGACGAGAGACGACGAATGGAGAAGAAGACTCTGATCCTTGCTTAGAGCAAACTTTGTGAATCCCTCACAAACTCCCCCTCACAAGATCCTCTCTCTCTCTCCCAAACTCTATCTCTCTCTAAGGTTTCTCTAGACAGGAAAGTGGCAAAAGATCTCTATAGTTGAACTAAAGAGATCTTTTAAAGGAGGGCACAAAAACTGCCCTAAAAATTTAATTTTAATGTTGCAGATCGTACATTATGATCTAATATCATATAGTACGATCAGTTCAAAAATAGTATCATCTAGTATGAGTGCAAATGATCAGTTCATAATTGTTACAAACATCATACCGTACGATCCATAGATTGGATAATACGATCAAATTATTCTCAACAGTTCGTACGGGATGATCTTTGGGTCGAATGAAATTCATCTCTGGCCATTGTCCCTCACTATAATATTCGTATAAATAGTAAGAAACAAATATCATCCGGGATGATCAGTACAAAAATCATGGTTTCATGTGGTACGATCTACAGGACAATCCAAAATTATCTCTGACCATCGTCCAGTATGATCGACATCGTACAATACGATCAAATGCAATTATGAAACCAAGATTTAATTGCCTGATTACGAGGCTTAATTATGGCAAGATTTATAATTATCGTACAGTACGATTGGCATCATACAGGATGATCCGTTCAAAAATTCTAAATTTAACTCTTACTAAAATAGGCTTGGCGGCTAGGGTTTTTCCAATCATACCGTACAATTGTAATCGTACAGTACGATGAGTTTTAAAAAATAATCTTTCAAAAATTAGCCTTAAGCCTAGAAATTAATTACCTATCGTACAGAATGATGTATAAATTATACAGTATGATCGTCTTTTGAAATATCGCATTAAATCACTTAAAAACTCCCCCAGAGTGTGTGTGTGCAAGGTCACTTAGCTAGGGGATCCTTTACATTACATTGACTCAATAAAAGTGTAAAAATACATTGACCCTGAACAAACCCTAAACCACAAGCTGACTGACCCGACCTTGGACTAGCTTGAACTTGCAATTGATCCTGTAGACCTGAAAGATTAGACAGTCAAGAAGAAACAGAATTGTTCACTATCATCAAAATCATAGTCCTTAAAACCAGATTCGCAACATAGTTGGGACTAAGTGGGTGTTCAAAAATAAAATGAATGATTCAAAGGTTGTGATTAGAAATTAGGCTAGATTGGTAGCTAAGGGGTATAATCAAATAGAAGGGATTGATTTTGAGGAGACATTTGCCCCTGTAGCAAGACTTAAAGCAATTAGGGTTTTATTAGCTTTTGCATGTTTTAAAGGTTTTAAATTGTATTAAATGGAGGTTAAAAGTGCCTTTTTGAATGGGGTGAGAGAAGAGGATGTTTATGTTGAGCAACCTGCAGGTTTTGAAAATTCTAAATTTCCTAATCAAATTTTCAAATTGAAAAAGATATTATATGGACTAAAACAGGCACCTAGGGTGTGGTATGAGAGGTTAAGCACTTTTCTATTAAAAGGATCATTTATTAAAGGAAGTGTGGACACCACTCTCTTTTTGAAAAGAATAGAAAATGAGATACTCATTGTTCAAATATATGTGAATGATATCATTTTTGGATCAACTGATCAAAATCTATGTGATAAATTTTTAAAAATAATGAGTAGTGAATTTGAGATAAGTTTGATGTGAGACTTGAGTTATTTTATTAGTTTTAGCATAAAACAAAAATGTAGAAGGAACTTTTCTTAGTCAGTCTATGTGTATTAAGGACATCCTCAAAAAGTATGAAATGGATAATGCTAAACTAGTGACTACACCCATGAGTTCCTGAGTACACTTAGATAAGGACCCTAAGGGAAAATCTGTTGATCAAAAGAAGTTTAGAGGAATAATTGGATCATTGCTTTACTTGACAGCTAGCAGACCAGACATTATGTTTAGTGTTTACTTATGTGCTAGATTTCAATCTGATCTAAAGGAATCACATTTTACTAAAGTGAAAAAAATATTGAGATATCTTTTGAGAACTCAAAACTTAGGGATTTGGTATCCTAAGCATAGCTCTTCATTTAAAAAAATTGGATATTCAAATTCAGATTTTATAGGCTATAGGGTTGATCAAAAAATTTCATCTGGAACTTGTCAATTCATTAGAAATTCTTTAGTATCATGGTCCAATAGGAAATAAAATTCAATAGCACTTTCTACAACTGAAGCAGAATATATTGCCTTAGGTAGTGGTGTGCCACAGGTGCTTTGGTTGAAATAATAATTGGTTGATTTAGGATTTTTTGTTGGCATAATTCTAGTCTTTTGTGATAACACTAGTGTCACATAAATCTCAAAGAATCCTATTCAACACTCTAGAACCAAGCATATTGATCTAAGGCATCATTTTATAAGAGATCATGTAACGAGAGGTGTAACTGAATTACATCATCTCGCTACTAAAGATCAACTTGCAGACATTTTCACAAAACACTAGCTTTTGAACCTTTTAGCATGTTAAGGATAAAGCTAGGTGTGATTGATCTTAATGCATGATTGAAAAATTTGTAAATTTGTTTTATATGTGATTGTGGGTTTGTTTATGTCAAGTGTGTGTAGAATAGGTTATAAGTTTTTATTTTGTTGTGTCTTTGATTGTTTGTAGTTGCCTTATTTGTTATTATTTGTATTTTGATAAAAAAGGGCTTTTATTATATAAAAATGTTTTATGCTGAATAGTTTTGAGTTGTTCCTTTAATTGGTTTTTGGTTGTTTAATTCATACTATTCGAAATTTTTTGTACGGTACGAATTCTGTAGCATCAACATGTATAATTCTGGGCGTAAAGACCAAACATAGATTGTTAAAGGTCTTCATATGGTATGATCCATATATCATATTGTACGATATGTACAGGTTTGTTTGTATGCTTGGGGACTAGTTTATAGTTTTGGTCAGTTATTATTGCTTGTTGTACATACGAGCGTGTTGTTCGTCTATATGATCCATTTAGGTGATTTTGGATAAGGACAAACCTAACCATCGTAGAACGATCTTTAATTTACTTATCATCCTAGATGAACACCTGTTCATCTGTACGATATATCTATTATCATTTCACATGGACGACCCAAACCGTCTTTGTACGACCATTCATTTTTTGATCATCCCAGATGAACACCGGTTCGTCTGTATGAACCGGTAGTCAAAACGTCTATACAAAAGGATGCCTCCGGAATGGGATGGGTAGTTTACGAAATGTCATTTCTTTTTTGGCCGTTTCCATTCGTATGTACGAACTACATTTTTTCCTGGATGAATTTTAGATCATACGTATGATCACCACTTTGTACTGTACGATAGTTTAGTTTTTCTTTAAATACAAGGGTTATAGGAGATGTTTTCTTCATCACCTTCTCCATTTCCAAACTCTCCTTATATCGTATTCAAGCCATGGCTAGTACTAGCAAGCGTCCACGCTCCAAAATTTCTTCTTCTAGAAATGTGGTAGATGAAAATATCCTATCCAAGGAAAATGAGGATTCATTCTATAGGTTTTTAAGTGCCAAGACCACACCCTCTCGACTTCTGATCCAAGATGATGTCCACTTTGTAGTAATGCCTCTACTAGCCTCAACCCAGTTCTCTTTCATCCTCACTCTTATCTTCGCATACAATAAAGAAATTATTTACTTTTTCCTAGCCAAAATGAAAATCAATCAAGATCACACCAGGATAACTTCCTATGCTCTTAAACAAAGAGTTGAAATCATGAAGGAAGACTTAGGTACCTACCTCCACTTAAGAACCCAAGGAGCTAGAGCCCATACACTCTCATCTAGGGCATATTTTGACTGGTAGGAAGTCAATAAGGTTCTTAGAGGGGTAGCCCAGCCTAGCCATTTACCACAAGTCTATACCTTGAACCAAAATTCCAGTATTATTCGGCATGTTTTGTGCACTTCAATTATCCCAAAAGCTGCTGATCGTGTTAACATGACTCCTCTTTTGTTTGCAACCACATATCTTATCATGAATAATAAACCCTTAGATGAAGCCCAATTGATTATGGATTATCTTTATAATCTGTTGATATTGGGCATCCAAATAACAAAAGGAAGAAAAATGTGACGTTAGGACATTTAATGGCTTATATCCTGGAAAAGAAGTATAATATCACACATCCTGATGGTCCAACTGTACTTCCCATTTACTTTACTGAGGCCTCATTTTGGTCACTTTTTGGCAAGGGGAGTTCTGGAGAAGATTTTGAGGAAGAAGTACCTGCCCCTGTACCTGCTCTTGCACCTGAACCTAACCAGAATATCTATCAAGAGATGGTCCAGCAATTTGACAGACTTGAGACTTAGTTTGATCAACGCTTTGATCAAATCCAGACTCATTTGACCGAGTAGGATTCATGATACCAGGAGGATATGGGTTGGGTTCGTGGACAGTTTGATTACATGAACACCAACATTGCCACGATAAATAGCTATTTCACTGCCTTCAACCCACAGCCACCTCCTAACTAGGGTCCTTCATAGTTTTAGTTGTATTTTTGCTCTGCTTTTGTGATGATCTTTCTAGGCTTGGATGTCTTTTATTATGTGTTTGTGGTATTGTTGTTTATTGTCCTATGATAGTTGTACTGGTTGATGTATTGTGGATGATGTATTGTTCTTGTTTTTATGTTTAATTTAAAAAAAATGTTTCTATGCATATTAGTATGTGAATGTGATTGGTATTGTGACTTGAAATGTTTTAAAACTTATCTATCAAATGTAGTTGATTTCCCTTATAAAAAGTGTTGGTTGAATTTGTCTTTATAATTGTAATCTCTATGCTAAATTTAATCTCTCAAAATATTTAAATTACTTTGTGACTGGGTGAAGATTAGAAGATCTACTTTTATATTATTTTTAGACATGTATTACATTGCTTAAATTGTTGCAAATTCGATGTTATATCTTTGCTCTTGTTTCTATCTCAAAGTGTTCATTATTGTATTAATGTCAAGAGATAATGATTTTGGAAAGAAAATATTTAAGGAGGCACAAAATAAGTCTGAAACTAAAAACATGCATAAAGTGTGCCATGAATACAAAAAGACTTAGTTTGAAGGTGAGCCTTGAACTTGGCGCTTTTTAGAGAGAGAAAGTTTTTTTTTTTAAATTTCTTCTTCGCTATTTTTCCATCTGTCTTTGCGGGAGGACGTCCGGCCATGGCGGCAGGAGGCCGCCGGTCATTGCCATCATCGGAGTCTTCTGAGCTTCGTCATCTTCGTTCTGGATTTGATCCACAAGAAGAAATTGATCGTCAGTGAAGATCTAGAGGAGAGTTGGTATCTCATAGAGGTCTAATGTTCAGCATGATGAGGTTTTACTGGTTGAAGGTAAGGGAAAGAAGGTGGATTTGTTTGGGGATTATAAGTTTGATGGGTCGATAGTTTTAGAAAAAATTTCTCCAAATCCGGGGGCTTCCTCTTCGGGAATGAAAATATTTGTGAACCATTTTGGGAATTCAAATGCAATCTCTGTCCATGATAGCAAGATAAATGTGAATTCTCATATTTCGGTGATCAAAGGCTTTCATTTTCCTACTAAGTCGCTAGTTGATTTTGAGAAAATCATAGTTACGCCGGCCACCTGTGTTGAACATGAAGTTTTGGATAATCAGGGGAAGAATTGTTCGGATTTGGTGGAAGTCAGGAAATGCTTTTCAGCATATTTAGGTGAATGTGTGGATAAATCTGATAACTGTGCTAGTGTAGAGGTAAATCCAATAGAAGCTAATTATGGTCTGGTTGATAAAAGGTATCGTTTGCGGACAAGGTTAATGGTGGTTTGCCTAAGAAGAATAAGGTGAATGCTATGTCTTGGAATACAAAACCTTATATTAAGCTTAATTTCAAGGAAGAGGATTTGGTGATGTCTATAGACGGTAAAGCAGTCAAGCTATGTGAAGAAGCAGAAATTTCAAATACCAAGAGGTTGGCAAATTCATTGGTATTTAAAGTCTTTGGTAAAGAGATGCCTTCACACTTAGTAGCTTGGGAGGTAAGGCGCCAATGGAACAAATATGGTAAATTTCATCTTACAACACTTGGAAAAGGGTGGTTTTTGTGCTCCTTCAACTCCTATGAATTGATGGAGGAAGTTCTTTCTGGTGGGCCCTGGTTTGTGAATGGTCACATAATAGGCATGGAAAAGTGGAATCCTGACTTTTCACCGTTATCTTTGAAGGGTTTAACTTCTCCAATTTGGATTAGAATGCCACACCTTCCTCTTCATTGTTGGGATGAGCAGAATATTGCTAGAATTGCTTCCATGATTGGTACACCCCTAATGCTGGATGGAAATTTGTTTCAATGGGGGAGAAGAGAATTTGCTAGAATTTGTGTGAGAGTGAATATTGATCAATGTCTTCCTCTAGGAGTTTGGGTGGATAGTACTTCAGGGAGATTTTTTCAAAGAGTTGAATACGAGAAAATATCAACTTTTTGCTTCCAATGTGGGATGATTGGGCATCTGAAAATAAATTGTATTAAGAAGTGCACGTGCATAAGGAGAAGGAGGAAGTTAGCAAAGAAGATGAAAAGGAAGATGGTATGGATATGGAGACTGTGGGATCGGATTCTGCTTCCTATGGTCCTTGGGTATTGGTTAATTGAAAGAAGGGAAGAGGTGTTGGACAACGTAGGGATTTTGTGAAAACTCCTAATGTCCAATTTGTGAAGAAAAAGGGTCCTCTTGAGCAGTCTTTACAGCAAGTCCAGAAATTTAATTTCCCTGAGAAGGAGCATGGTGTCCTAGGTAATGAAGAACTTAAGAAGCCAGCTAGTGATAACGATGTGGTTTCTAATTGTATGGTGGAGGCTGGTGTGGAGAGGTTTAGCAATAATACTGATGTAAATTTTAATAATAAGGAAGAGAATGAATCATCTATGATATATCTTGGTTGCAAGATTAAGGAAACTGCTCCTAAATGTGATTCAGTGGCTGCTGATTTTAATGTAGATAATATTCAGCATGCAGGAAATGAAATTGCTGAGAAGGGATGCTTGCTAACTCAAGCAGGTCCGGATGGATTGCTTTTGAACTCAGGTACTCCCTATTCTCTTTCAGTTGGTTTACAGCATTTGAAATAAAATGCTAGTGATATGGGTAACATGGAAATTAAGGGAGGATTAGAAGATGAATGTGTGGAGGAAGGGGAGATTGTTGTCAAGGATATGGAATGTAGAGGGCACTTGAATTTTCCTTATCGTGTGGAGGCAGGGACATGCCAAGGATCAGATATGGGCAAGTCTAAGATAGAAGTGGTGGAAAAGTCATTTTCTAAAAATAAAGTAAAGTTATTGAAAGAACTTAAATCTCTTGGTTCATCTAACATCATTGATCATAACAGGAAATTGGAAGGTGGAAAATCTAGGAAGAAGGGGGGTGTAACCCTCAACCTTAAACAATGACATCCTTGGTTTTCTAGAATTGCAGAGGGGCCAAGAAAGTGGAGGCCGCTCTTTATCTGAAGGAGGTGGTGAAAGACAACAATGTGCTCTTTGTGGGGTTGCTGGAAACAAAGTTGAGTGCGGCTGGGAATAGTCAAATTTTAAAGTTGCTGGGAAACAGTTGGGACTCCTATATGGTTCCATCTGAGGGTCTTTCTGGAGGTTTGATGGTATTATGGAGAAAGGATTTAGCTTCGTTCTCATTGATTGATGAATCTGATCAAGTGATTATTGGGAATTTTAAAATCCATAATAAGGGTTCTTGGAAGGTGGCTTCGATTTATGCAAGCCAGAAGGCAGAGGACAGAAAATGCTTATGGGATTATTTGGAGAGGCATTATTCTGAGGATTGTCCTATGGTGGTAGGAGGAGATTTTAACTGTGTACTTTCTCAGGAGTAAAAGAGAGGCGGGAAGAGATTCAACATGTCTCAAGGTGCTATGGATATGAAGAATTTCATGATCAATAATGATCTTCATGAGGTAAGGTCTATGGGTCCCAAGTTCACTTGGTGTAATAATAAATCGGGAGGTGCTCGCATTCTTGAAAAATTGGATAGAAGTCTTATTAATTCCTCTGCTTTGAACTCCATCCATCTAGCCTTGGTGAAACATCTTTCACGTATTGCTTCGGACCATTGTCCTATTCTTTTGGAAATTTTTAAACCTTTGATTATCTATAATAGAGGAATTCGGTATGAAGATGTGTGGTCTGCTTACCACGGGGAAACTGCTTTTATGGAGAAAACATGGAAGAAAGTAAGTGGGAGTGATATGGCTTCTTCTCTTAATTTGAAGTTTAAAAGATCTCTTAGAGCTCTTTATTTTTGGACCAAAGCTAAGTTCAGGAACCTCAACTTACTTCGTGATAAACTGAAAGATGAGATTTTGGTAATCCAATTGGAGGAAGCTGAAGGTGGGTTGTCTTTTGAGAGGATGCAGCTCCTAAGATTCAAAATAAATGAACTCAATGTTACACTAGCCCGGCTCAATTCCTGGAGGAGGCAATGAGCAAAAGCCAAGTGGATGGAAGATGGGGACACCAACTCCTCCTTTCTTCATGCTTTTGCAAATGCTAGGAGGAACCTTAACATGATTAGTCACATGAAAACTCATGATGGCTTTGTTACTGAAGAACTTGCTGAGATTCAGAAATCTTTTTTTGATTTCTTCATTCAAAATTGGAAGCAAAAGGACTGCTTACTGGATGGATGGCCGACTCCCTCAAGTGTTATTGGTGAGGAGGATTGTTGCTTTCTGAATGCAGATTTCACTTTGGATGATATGCAGGAGGTAGTGGACAAGGCCGGGTCGAACATCTCACCTGGGTTCGATGGGATTACCTTCTCCTTTGTCAAAGATTTTTGGAAAATTGTTAAGAATGATGTTTGGCAAGCAGTTTGTCATTTTGTTTCTACAGGAGTTATGCTTCATTCTTGGAAGAAAACTATGATTATCTTAATCCCTAAGGCTAGAAATCCTCAAGTGTTTTCTAACTTCCGGCCAATTAGCCTTTGCATGACTATTTATAAAATCATTGCAAAGATGCTACTGAACAGATTGGAAAAGGTTATTCACAAGATTATTTCGGGAGAGCAAGCAGCATTTATCAGAGGAAGGTCCATGGCTGAGCATGTCCTGCTTACTCAAGAAGTCTTCAATAAGTTTCAGTACTCAAAAGCTAAAAAGGGGCTTTTGGCTATCAAGTTGGACATGGAGCAAGCTTACGATAGCATGGGGTGGCAAGCTCTAAGGCAGGTTCTTACACGTTTTTAAATTTCCTATCAAATTTAGGGAACTTTTAATGCAATGTATTTGTAATCCTAAATATTTCATTTTGATTAATGGGAAGAAGACAGATTGGATTGAAGGTAAATGTGGATTTAGGCAAGGGTGTCCCTTGTCCCCATACTTGTTTATTCTTTGTTCTGAAATTTTCTCTGAAGCTTTTAATCAGAAGAAGAACTACCTTGGCATTTCTATTACTCCTACTGCTCCAAGAGTTTCTCATTTGCTCTATGCCGATGACGTCCTGATCTTCTCGGAGGCAAATGTTAGGATGGTTAAGGAGGTGAAGAACATTATCTTCCAATATTGCAATTGGACTGGACAAAGGGTTAATCAAACCAAATATATGATTCTTTTTGGAAAGCATACAAAACTATGCTTGAAGAAGAAGATTAGTAGAATCCTCAGGTACAATATTGTTAATGAAATTACATATCTTGGTGTGAAGTTAACCTTAAGGAGAATGGTTGCTTCTGATTTCCAAAATTTGCTAGAGGTTGCATCCAATAAATTGATCACTTGGGGTAAAAGTTGCATTTCATTGGAAGGGAAGTTAGTTTTGGTTAAATATGCTTTTCTTTCTCTTCCAATGTTTTTATCCTCTCTTGCATTAGTTCTGTTGAGTATTCTCAAGGAGTTTGACAAAATGTGTAGAGTTTTCTTGTGGAATAAAAAGAATGGAAGTGCTGGGCTGCATTATGCTTCTTGGGAATTGCTTTGTAAGCCTAAAAATGAAGGGGGACGTGGGCTGTTCTCTGCGCTTTCCAAGGTTGGAACTCTTCAAGCAAAGTTTACTTAGGATTACTTCATGAAGTCTGATTCTCTGCTCTACCATGTTCTTAGAAGTAAGTATGGAGGTGAGATATGGGATGAACCGATGAGGAGTGGTTGCTCTCATCCTTGGAAGATTATTACCATGGCGGCTTCCTATCTTAGGAACATTGTAAGATGGAATGTTACTAGTGGTAATTCTATTGATTGGATGCTAGACTCTTGGGTTCTTGACAGAAGTTTCTCAAAGTGGCCGACCTTTGTGAATAGCCTGGAACCTTCTAACTTCAGGTTGAATAATTTTATTATGGATGGAGTGTGGAACATGAATCAACTGCAGTTATTTTTTGGAAAACACCTGGTGGAGCTTATCATTCAAATCCCAATAACAGCCGACAGGGAGTATGATCAAATGGAGCTGAAAATAAAGTTCACTGGTAAATCTATGGCTGCTTTTTCTTTTGAAGCATTGATGGAACATAACAATGAAATTATTCACTGGACTTGGATGAAGAAACTAAAATTAAGACCGAGAGTTGAAAACTTTTCGTGGAGGCTCTACAGTGAAGCTATTCCTTCGAATGCTTTCTTGTTGAAAAGAAGACTAAGCTAGATTGCTGCTTGTCCGAGAGGGTGTCAAGAGGATGAGAACAACTGCCATATTACGGGGAGATGTGTCAAGCTTCAGAAAGTGCTCATCATTCTTAATGGCTGGGGGTTTCCAATGCCGGTGTTTAATAATTTCAAAGTTTGCTTGGAAGGATTAAAAAGATATGCAGGTTATAGGTCTTTTAATGCAAATCTATATTGTACATCTATTTTTCTTGTTTGGAAAAGCAGATGAAAACTGGTTCATGAAGGTGTGGAGGATTCGAATATTGTTATAGCAGCAAACTCTGTATCTATGGCTACGGTGAGCAACTTCATTCATCTTTGCTCGGACAACTGGGATGTCAACCAGCACAAGCTATCTACTTCTTGGCATCCTCCTCCACCCGGGTGGATAAAGATAAATGTCGATGCTTCACTAAAGAGTAATAACATGGCTGGGATTGGAGGAGTGGTTAGGGATGATAAAGGAAGCTTGTTATTAGCATTTGGAGCTCAATATGTGCATTGGGACAAAGCCCAAGTGGAGTTGATGGCGCTTTATTTCTTGAAAAATATTATGCAAGATTGGATGTGTGAAGCTCAAGGTGTGGTGATAGAAGGGGACAACTCCAATATCATTAAAACACTTCAACTAGCCTTGAAGGATTGGAAAAATAAAGGTAGAATTGAGAATAATCTTAGCTTTTTATAGTATTTCAATCAACTCTTGTTTTCGTTTTGCAATAGAGGTTGTAACAAATTAGCGGATGTTTGTGCTAATTTGGGCATGGACAATTCTTTTGTTTGGTTTGATCTTTCTGATGTGGAGACTCCTCCTTCATTCCTATTTTGCTTGAAGGAGGAATGTGATGTTCTTGGTTTTTGCTTTGGCTTTTTAATGCAAATTAGCATTTCTCTCAAAAAAAGAATACAAAAAGATGCGCAATGTTCGCCAAATTATAAAGAGAAACAAAATTAGCCCAAAAATTGACAAGATTCACAAAGTGTGCCATAAAAATTGAAAAAGATGTGCAATGTCGCAAATTGCTCTGTCCTTTATCAAGTTTCTCTCTCACAATAATCAAAGATCGACACTATTGAATTAGAAATTAGTAATTTTATTTCATCGTTTATGCAACAGTTATAGTTACATAATCTATCTATTACAATACTAACATTGATCAAATTTTTTTATCTTTGTTATAATGTGATTTAAATCATTTGAGTTCTTACTTATTGCATTTGACTTTAACATTGTAATTATAATTCATTTAATATTGTCTTAATCATCAACTACTAAAATTTTTTTTATTATTACCCCTTTTTGTTGTTGTCAAAAGGAGGAGTTCTTTTGTTTGATATGAATGTAAGATTGTGTGATTTATTTGTGTTTGTGTGTGTTTGTGTGTATGTGTGTGCTTGTTTGAGTGTTTGTCTATCAATTTAGGGTATCCTCTGATCTTAAATAGTATCCCTTATGTCAAATAGATCATTCATTTAGGGGGAGCTAGTATGCTAATGATTTATGGGATCCTCTAATCTTAAGTAGTATCCCTTATGTCAAATAGATCATTCATTTAGGGGGAGCTAACAAGAAATTGTGTGTTAAAGATTAACTCAAACAATAGTTATTTTTGCCATCATCAAAAAGGGGTAGATTGTTGAGAGCTTTGCATGTTATTTTTCATCTTTATAATTATGTGAGTTTTTGATGATTACAAAAATTTTATTGTTTACCTATCATTTCTTTTAACATATATATTAGAAAGTTTATTTCTATGTGCACTAATATATTTTTTAGGAAAAGCATACTCCGGACCGCTAAAGACTTCAAGATAGATTAGATTAAGGATTCTTGTAAGTCGAGTTTGTAAGTTTTACTTTTCTTGAGTCTGAGAGAGTGTGATTGTAAGTTGGATAACTGTACACACATATACTGGGGAAAATGACAAAATTTTTTAAACTAATTATACTGTATGATTTAAAATTGTACTAGTCGATTTGTATTTTGTGTCCTTCCGAAGTAAAGTTGATTGGTGCCCGAATGAAAAATTTTCTAAGTACATTTCATACTGTACAAAATAGGGTCATCCCGGACGCCCATCAGAGTATGAAATCAACTTCATTTAAACTGCCCCGTACGATCCATGAAATCTTTTGAACTGATCGTACGGTATGAAGTGAGTTTGTCTTGGATGCTGATTACTATATGAAATCATGTCCGTCCAGATCATCCCGTACGAAATCCCAAAATTTGAACTAATCATCCCGTACGAACATGGTTCGTACATACACCGATCAGAGTAGGAAATAGGGTTTGTACATGATCGTAAATACAAAGAGGAAGTTATTGTGAAAAATTTAAACTGATCAATATGTATGATCATGGTTTATACAGACGCCGATTAGAGTATGAAATAGGGTTCATACACGATCGTACAGACAAAGAGGAAGTTATTGTGAAAAATTTGAACTGATCATCCCGTACGAACATGGTTCATACAGACGCTAATCAGAGTACGAATTAGTGTTCATACAGTATTGTACGAGACTTTTTATAACTGTTATTATGTATGAAGCTCGATTATACTGTATGATCCAAGTCCATCTAAGTTGGAATTTTTAGTTTTTGGATGGTTTTTCTTGTCCTTTGAATATAAGGGTCCAAAAAAACTGATTGTTTAGCAACCTTCCATGAATTTCTCTTTAGTGCTCTTGAGGAGGGTGATTAAGAGAGTGTGTTGGGAGTGGAGTGTGAGAGATCTAGTGTAAGGAAATTATGAAGGGATTCACAAGGTTATCCAATTGTGAGATTCTCTTACTTGTTCTTCAAAGTTCTTCCCACTCTCCTTGAAGGCTCTTGCAAGAGGATTGTTCAAGAAGGCTCGGTTCTCTGCCGTCACTAGGAGGGTGAAAAAGGATGCTCGGTTCTCTACCAAAACCTGGAAGGTGTGAAAGGATGATGATTCTCTACCGCACCGAGATTTGGTGGAAGAGAGTTTGTAAGGGCTTCTCCGCCTTACTGTGGGGCCAAAAGGAGAGTCATTTTGGTTTAGTACAATACCAAGAGAAGGAGTCTCTGGGAGTGGATATAGGTCGTGTTCGATTGAACCATTGTAAAATCTTGTGCTCTGTTCTTGTTTTATTTTTTGTAATCTTTATTTACTGTATTATACTTTATTTTTCTGTGGTTGAAAAGTGAAAAATTCATAACTGTTCATACAGTATAAACTGGATCGTACTGTATGATTTATATAAAGTTTGTTTTTTGTAAAAGGTCTTTCAAAATTCCAAGAGATTTTTTAAAGTACCAATTCAACCCCCCCCCTCTTGGTTAGTCTAGGGACGCAATCAATAGGTCTAACAACCTATTTGCATTTTTAGGAACAACTAGGTGTATTGAAATGGATTGCTTTAATACCTAAACATATAATGATTAGGATTTTAGGATCAATGGAGATATAATAGCTATAGAGAGCCAATATACCATTCTTTACACCTTTGTAAGCTCAACAAAGATCTAAAAGTGAATAAGCACTTACTCATAGCTACTGTAGATAAGTCTTCTTAGGAGAACATAGATTCACTCACCATAATTAATCCAAAACTTTTTTATTTTTTATTATATTCACTATTCTTTGTAGTTTTCTAGTAGTTCTAGTAATTACCCCTTAATTGCAATGCATATGATAAATTTAGTAGCTTGAGTAGGGAGTACTAGAGTTAATTATGATTCATATTTTTCCTTTGGGGATCAACACACTTCTCATAACACTTTATTACTTGATTGACTTGTGGAATTTCTTTAGTTAGGAGCATTTAAAATATTATTCTATAAAGGTAAGCTATTTTATTAACATATAATTTAACCACTAGTAAAGCATAAAAACTTCCTCAAACACAAAATATCCTATCATGTTTTTGGTATTTTGTTTCCATGGAAGTAATGTGTGCTTTGTAATTATTTCTATATTATTTAAAGAACCTATAAATTTAATCCTACATGATTTGTATCTTATTTTATTATCATTATTGTTTTTTAAAGCTATGAATCTAAACTTTTTCTCTTACAATTCTTATTTTTAGTTTGTTTAATTGCATTTTAGTTCCTATTTTTTGTTGGTGTATGTGTAGTAGATCCAGCAAGGGACCCTTATTGTTTGACTTAGAAATTGAAAAGACCCTTAGAAAAATTATAAAAACCAAATAGACTTTAGTTTTAGGAATGGCTGAACCAAATCCAGATTAGAACCATCCTAGACATGTTAGAGAGTGTGACAATCGCTTAGTAAATGAAACTCCTTAACTATTAACTGACCTACTATCCATGCTAATAATTTTTTGCTGAAACCTAATTATTGAAATTGTACAAATTTCTCGATCTAGAGGAACTCCTATTAAGGATCCCATCCACTTACCTTTTTTATTCAAAATTTATGTAACACTCAAGTATAATAGAGTCAATGACGATGTTATTAAATTTTGGCTATTTAATTTTCTTTATATGACAAAGTTAAAAGGTGGTTGAATTCCTTTCCCCCAGACTCCATAACCTCTTGGAATGAGTTGGCATACAAGTTCCAAGCAAAGTACTTTCCACCTTTTAAAACCTGCTAAGCTTAGGAATGATATTACTTCATTTCTCAATTTGATTAAGAGTCAATTATGAGAGTTAGGAAAGATTTAAATAGATGAATAAAAAGTTTCCTCATTATTCTTTGCCTTATTGGTTGGTGATTCAAACGTTTTAATCGTGGTCTTATAAGATCCCTTAGGTAAATAGTTGATATAGTAGTTGGATGATCTTTGATGATTAAATCTTTTGATGATGCTTATGGGTTAATAGCAGAATGAAAACTTATAACCTTTAATAACCTTTTAATAGGGTTAATCCTAACTATAGAGAGTGTTTATGAGTCTAATGCTTTATCAATTTTGACTGCTCAGGTGGTGGCCATGCGAAGAAGTTAAAAAATTTTGGAGTTACTACAATTTCACTATTACATATGCATTTGGAGGAGAATGATTTGAATGTTATTATTGAGTCTAGTGCTCAAAGGATTGAGAATGTTAATGTAATTGGAAGACAAAACAATCATTATTCAAATACATATAATCCAAGTCGGAGGAACTACCCAGTTTAGCTAGAATAATAATTATTATGTAAATTTAGTAAAATGTTAATCAGTCCAACCTGGTAGGATCTTGTAAAAACCCTCAATAGGCTATAGTGAACCCTAGACCTTCTTATCCCCAAAGAAATTTATCTGTATAATCAATTCAAAATATTAGTGGAATGTTAATGTATTTTTCATTTACAATTAATATAATATTTAAGATATTTATTATTTTCCCATTCTTTTAATTATATAACTTATAATCTTTAAAGTTACTATCATAACCAATGAAGATGAACTTCTTACATTTCATAATTTTGAACTAAAACATAATCAATTGGCCAAACCTCTTTTATAGGATTTAAATCACCAAACATTAAGTGATTTGAACATAGTAAATCATTTAACAAGCCTAGACAATCATAGTAGCTTGAACAGATAAAACTCAATCAAGTTGATTGAATTGAAACAATAAAATTAGACAGCCAACCCTTTGAATTTGTCCAAATAGAATATTAGTGTCCTAATAAAGCCAAGTGGTCCTTTGTTGAAGCTTGATTGGAGCAATTGACTTAGTTTAGCCCAAATGGCCTTATTAAACCTTATAAGAACCAATATCTCAAATTAATCAAATTGATCTCCTTTAAAATTTTAAATAAAAATTTAAAAGGTTAATTATATATTCTTTATTCTCAATTGGTCCTTGAATAAGCCAATTGGACCCTTTAGCTAAGTTGACCTAATTTCACCCATTAAGGCAACTTTAACCAATTCAAGAAAATTGAGCCTGGAAAACATTTAGAAAATTTTTTAATTAATTAATCATAGATGATGTGAACTTTAAATACCAAAGACCCTATCCAATTTGGCTAAGTATCTTATTTGAACCAATTTGATCCAAATTAATCTATTTGACCAAATTAGCTGTTTTGATCAATTTGATTGAAACCAATCATTTTAATTGACATGAGTACACTTCCCATAGATGAAATAGATGTAATGGCCTTATTGTTCCCTAAATATTAGAAGATGAAAGAAAAATGATTTTCATTTTTGAAGGGTTCATTTAAAAAGAATTTGCTAGACAATTTTGTCAATTATTTAGGATTGGTAGCATTAGTTCACGCAAAAGTTTCTTTTCTAGCTTGAATTGTGTACAACAACTCACACAAATTAAAATCAATCAAATTCTTAGCTTTGTTGGACCCAGTAGAATTATTCCCAAATGTAATTCGACTCAAAATTGAACTATCAAAAGGGCAATGTATGCCCCATATTTCTTTTATTGCAAATGTCAACTAAAGTATATCTGGCTTATTAAAATAATCCAATATTAATTCTTGCAATATGGATAAGTAAAAAGGGATGTTTAACGATAGGAATACAACTCTTTTGTGACCTTTGTACCCACACAAACCACACAACAAAGATCATTTTGTGAGCAGCTCTGTTGTCACTGAAATGGCCAACAAGTTCTCATTATAAGTCATTTGTGACAATGAATGTCAGTCACTAAAATTGTTTCTCATCAAATCTTATCACAAAATAAAAAACGCAAATTGCTCCAGTAGTTGTTGTGAATTTTACTTCTAAGTATCAAATGCAATTGACACTAGTAGAAAATAAGATGAAAATAAAGCTTTGTGATCAATGACATTTTTGTTGATTGACAAATAATCCATTGCGATAATATAAATAAATAACAGACTAATCAAGTGGAAAGCTGACAATTAATGCTACATGTGATATGGGCTATGCTTCATTTAGGATGGCTTTATTACTGCTTCTTAGAGCAGCTGTCTAGTAAAAAAATTTAATTTTTATACCAGAAAGCTGTTTTATGAATTAGTAAGAAAATCATCTCAAATGAAGACTAAGGTTTCGTTTGGTGTGACTTTTTTACTACTTCTTAAAATAGCTTTTTAATACAAAAATTAATATTTTTATCATCGAAAGCTACTTTAAGAAGCCATACGAAAGCCGTCCCAAATAAAGCCTAAGTTATGTACTTTGTATGGATTCTCATTTGACTTAGAATAATTCAATGAGGGAAAAATTAAATACAATAGAATTATATCAAATAGGAAAGATTTTCCCAGTTAAATTATGATATGGACTATTGCATGGACCCAGTTCAATTTATAATTTCTTTTGGAAGATAGAGATGTATGCATTACAATTTTTTTAGAGGATCTATTAACTAAATCTTTGATGTATGGAATGTCAAAATTATTGCATCTTTTATTGTTGTAATGACATAATACTACTTGGTTCAACCTTGCGACAAATGATCTATCAACAAATGATCTCTTCTCTCCAATCGTCATTTTTTTATGGAGCCCACTAGTTGGTGTTTTAGCTAAAACGCCTTTATGACTTACCTATTACTTACAGTATAACAAGTAGAACTAAAAAATAAAATGATATAAAGTGATGCATGCAAGCGAAAAATTTAAGAACCTAAGCCTTTTTTTATTCACTCATATATTAAAATTTAAGTTGGAAAAAATATAATGTATTTTTGGTAAATGTTAGAAAGTGAAATTAGTGAAAACAAGTATGGGACTATGTCTTGTTGAACAACTTTTATTAATATGAAAATCCTCATTAGAAGATTCTAGAATGGGTTATACTATGTTGAGCTTGAACTATACTAGATTTTATAGCTTAAGGTTCTTTTGAGCCTACAAATTATTCTCTTCTAAACCAACAAATTCCGTTAATCGATGTTGGCCATTCTACTATGAAGTTATGTGACTATTGATTGTATGTCTTAATGAGAGAAGTTATAACTAAAAATAGAGGATAAACACAAGGTTATACACAAGTTGGAGTTCTATGGGTGGTCTGATAGGCCCACAAAACTTCACTAATTTCTTATGCTACAATCGCTTATTTTCATCTAGGATTTTCTTTAAGATTTACACTGGTGTTTTATTGAAGACCTTTACCAATTCATTAGCATATTTGTAATAGATGGATGAGTATCTCCAATCAATATTTTATTTTATTGCAAAATTATTAATTTTGGTTTTTTTAAATGTGTGATCATTATTTGATATAATTTCACTGGGGACACCAAACTAATACTTAATATTATCCTAAATGGAATGAAAGAAATGTTGTAAATCTAGCTTTAAGGATTATAGTTTTGATAATAACAAACATTTCTTTGTTCTACTTTTGCTTGGCTAACATTTTAGGTACAAAAGATCAAATGCAATTCAAGCCAACTCAAGATCAGTTCCGCGTGTGTTTAAATATAATTTTTCCCTTTCTTGAGTCAAATGTAATGTAATTGATCCCCTAGCTAAGTAACCTTACATACACACACTCAGGGGAGAGTTTTAGTGAGTTAGAGCTTATATTTTCAATTTTTTGTTCATATCATCCTGGATGATCCAAGGAAAATAGAAACCCTAATTAGGGTGATGATGTTAAATCGGTTTGATTAAGTAAATCATCCTGGATGATAGACCCATCATACAGGACGATATGCTCAAATCAAAAATTCTCATCCGTTAGATTAAGTTAGGCAAGTTTTTAGTTTTAGAGATTTTGTCTGATCATCCCGGATGATACAGGTATCATCCTAGATGATCCTTTACAATCATGCCTAAATTAGTCTGGTGATTAAAGAAAGCAATTAATATTTGATTGATACAATCATATCATCCTGGTCGATCGCAATATCGTACAGGACGATACATGCAAAATCCTGACCGTCCAGAGCATTTTACCTAGATGAACTAAACTATCTTTTGGATGATATGCCCAAGTTTGAACTAATTATACAGGATGATGAAGATAACGTCCTGGACGATCAGGCCATTTTCAATCATACAGAACATTTTGTGCAGGCCAATCTGAACTATGTGCAGGATGATTTTTGGTGTTTTGAACTAATCGTACAGGACGATAGAGATATCATCCTGGACAATCAAGTCATTTTGAGATCGTCCAGCATAAGTTTCCCTAGATGATCCGAACTATCTTCTGGACAAAATTCCTGATTTACACTAATCATCCCGGACGATCGCAGAATCGTACGGGATGATCTGAATAAATTTTGTCTTCTAATCATCTAGAGAAACCAGATCATCCAGGCTAATACATGAGATTTTACACTAATTGTACAGGATGATCCGTCGATCATCCTGGATGATATTTGACGACCAATTAAAATTTAGGACAATTTTTGAGCCCTCCTATTTAAGATCTCTTTCTTCCAACAAGAAAAATCTTTTGCCACTTTCCTCACCAGAGAAAACCTTGAGAGAGAGACAGAGAGAGAGCATGGGAGAGAGAGAGAAGATCTTGTGAGGGGGAGTTTGTGAGGTGTTCACAAAGGTTACTGCAAGCAAGGATCTGAGTCATCTTTTCCGGTCATCATCTCTTGTTGTATTGGTGTTTCTGTGGTAGGATTGTGTGCAAGAAGATTTAGGTTCTTTGCCTGCTTCAGGAGGAAGCAAAAGTTATCCAGGTTCTCTGCCTGCTTCAGGAGGAAGCAAAAGGAGTCTAGGTTCTCTGCCTGCTTTAGGAGGAAGCAAAAGGATTTTAGGTTCTCTTCCTCACCAGGTTGGTGAAAAGGAGTTTTTGTATAGGCTTCTCTGCCTTGCTATGGGAGCAGAAGGAGAGTCACTTAGTGTTAGTGCAATACCCGGAGGGGAGGCTCCAGGAAGTGGATGTAGGTCAAGTTGACCGAACTACTATAAAATCTGGTGTGTTCTTTCTGATTATTTTCCACAATTACTTTACTGTTGATGATTATATGTTTGTGATTATTATTCTGTTATCGTTAAACATATTCACATCTTCGCGTAACTGTAAACATTTTAAAACATTTAAAAAGATTTTCAAAATTGATGTTTTCCTACGAATTTTTTAAAACTACCAATTTAGCCCCCCCCTCTTAGTTAGCCTAGGGACTAGTTCATAAGGGCTTAACATCCCTAATGAACTTTCAAGAAATAGTGAACTTTGAATTCTCTTAATGTGATATCCTTAACCCGTTTATCATTCCCAACCCAATATTTTTTGAACACATGTCTACCAATAATTTAGACCGTAATGGTTATGAAGATTTCAGTCAAGAAACTATGAAAATTTTACAAACTGTGGTTGTAAATCCTGGTTTGGCTAATGTTAGTGATTGTGCTGGGAAGCATCATCTATATTAGCAATTAGTTAGATCTAATTGACCATTCTGATTGGATATGTTCAGAGACTGGTGATATTTGGGGTGCATGGGGCACTCATGTTAATCCCTCTTTGTGTTTGCAGAAGGTGAATGTTTAAGTGTGGTGTAGATGGAGGGATTATTCTTGGGCTCGATAAGAAAAAAATTTAAAAAAAAACAAAAACTAAATTACAAAAAGATTTAGATCTTTTATTGGCTGATCTAAGTATTCTATTACTCAAGCTAATTCTTAGCTTTAATTACTTGCATAATTGAGGCTTTTCTCTTTTGTTTGGTGCCTTCTTGGCATGTTGCCTTTTAATTTCTTTATTTATTTTGGCTTTTCTTTATACTAGTGTTATTTTTCTTTGATGTGGTTAGGCCCTCGTTTCTCTAGATGTCGGGTTTAGCTCTTGGGTTGGCTCGTTGTAGTTGTTGTGCTTGATAATTTTTTTTCTATTTTGTTTCCTATAGAGTGGGGTGTCTCGGCTTTTTTTGGTGGTGTTGTTGTCCAAAAATTAAAGTTTGGTTGTTCTATCCCCTTATTTATTACCTTTCGGTGGGAGAAGTTCCCTTTTCTTATAGCTTTTGGTTATCTATAAGGTGTTTCCATATGGGTCTAATTCTTTCTTGAAGTAGTGTTATTTTGGCTTCATGTTAATTATTATTTGTGGTATGTATTAGTGTTATTTTTGTTGTCTCTTTTTAGTTGCTGGTTTCATTGCTTATGCTGGTCACCATCATCTTGGGCTAGTTACTAGATTGCTTTTCCTGTAGGCATTTTTGGTGACCTTTGTTATGTTTTTTTTTATGTTGCTTGATGTAACTAGATAGGATCACTGGCTTATTAGATTAGCTTTTGCTTTTTGGATGTATTATTTTTCTATTTTAGAGAGCATTTGATCCTCTAAGGACTTATAATCATTTTTTATTAATGTGTAGGCCCATGTATGGGTTATATAAAAAAAACCTTCTTGTCCATACTTTAGTTAATCCTCATGAAAAGGAGGATTTTAAATTATTGAACATTGTTGCTTCTCCTATTAAGAAAGATAAAGTGTCAAAGGTTGTTAAATAAAGATAAATTAAAGAAATTTTGTGTTTTAAAAATAAATATAGTTATAATCCTATTTGAAAAATCTTTACCTTCAAATTTAGGAGCAAAATTATAATCTTAATGTGGGCCATAATTTTATTTTTCATTTACAATTAATATATTATCTAAAATATTTGTTATTTTTCCATTCCTTGAATTATATAACTTATAATCTTTAGAACTGCTATCATAACCAATGAAGTTGAAAGATTCTTAATTTTCTCAAATGATTTATTTATTTGCTCATCAGGTACATTAAAATGAGTTATTCCTTTAAAGATGCCAAGGTAAGAGAAATTAAACTTTCTTCCATTTCATTTTTTCTGCCATGTTTCTCAAAATTCTCTTATTTCTTATGGACCACTTTAATTAATATGATCTTAAATTTCTTGAATCCTTCAAATACTTATGATTTATGCATCTAGAAAAACACCATCTTTATATAAAATGAATCTAAGAATAGAATATAGTAATTCATTTTTATTGAAAGAGTTGATCTTAATTACTAGAGATACACACACACACATACATATAAGCCCGGGTAGCTTCTAAGATCTTAAATTTAAGTTCTTATACATACATACAAGCTTGGGTAGCTTCTATGATCTTAAATTTGATTTCGTTGTAACATTGTTCTAAATTGTAAATTGCTTTTAAAATTTAATAAAGATGATTAGGTTGAACAAATGTAGTCCACAAAAATGTCATAAATTTATATTCCAAAGAAAAGATGTGTTTTTGTAATATGTATTAAAATATTTCATTTAAAATGTGGCATAACATCATTTTAAATATTCAAATAAGTGTTCTACTCTTTGAAATTTTCATATTGGTAATTAAATTCCTTTTTCCATTAGTTATAAATAAAATAAAATATTTAATGTGAACATCTTTGATAGTTGACCAAACTTTTTTGGGGGGAAGTTTGGGGCTAGGCTCCTATATTAAAGGAAAATGAGTTACAAAAAGAAAAACCAAATATAAAAACTAACTATAAAGCAAAAAGAAAAAAGTAATAAAAACTCCAAAATAAAAACCTTACAAGAAAAGCATGCAAGGGGCCAAAAGTAGGACTTAGGATATTAACTTCAACAACATTTCAATCATAGCTCAGCAGAAATCCCAGAGAGAAGAATCACAAGATGAATAGAACGCACATCAAGTTGGGAAGAATGGTTGGCACATGGACCTCCAATGAAGGCTGCAAAATCACCCTGGCATGAGGAGCAATAGGACATAAAACCATATCAGATGAAGATAACCTCCAGGAATAAGAAAGATGGACGTTGGCATCCCTCATCATGGTCTAAATAAAATAGGATTCAGAGAATCAAAAATCTAAATGAAGTAAGAATAGTAGCAAAAGTTTCTTTAAGCTCATCAAAATTCTTCCACTTCATAACATTTAATCTGATAGCATTTTTAACAGTAAATAAAGAGATTTTGGATCAGTCCAATCCCCAACAAAATGATGGTTGTTGCATTCCTTCCATAGAAAATAAACCAAGAAGTAGGTAGAGAGGTAACAAAAATGCATTTCCTTGAGGCTAAACTCATGCTTCCTTTCAAAAAATTCTAATAGTTGGATTACAGTAGGCCTAAGTAAAAAACACTTCAAGAGAGGAAATAGCTCAGTGATGACCAAATACAAAAAATTGCATTCAAAAATTATGTGCATATGAGATTCTAGGACAGAGAGGAAGAAAGCACAAGATGGAGAAACATCAATATTCCTTTTTATAAGCACATTCACCATTTTTAATTTCTTTATGAGAGTCATCCAATCATAAGATGAAAACAACAAAGAGTGATATTTTTCAGCCAAATAAATTTATTCCATGAAACAGAAGTGAACTGAGAGAAGTAAAATTCTAAGAAATGATGGGTAGAAGGCTGAACAGAGCCCTGCCAAACAATAGCCGATTGCTCTGTGATAGGAATGGACATGATTTCCTATTGAACAGGCAAAGGAATTGAATCAGGCAATATCCAAGCAGAGTTCTAAATGAAGTCTTTCACCTGATTCAGAGAGATTCTTGCTGGGGAAAACATATCAGAAATAGCTTTACAAATGACACCAAGGATCCAAAAACATAGTCAAATTGCTATGAGGGGATATACAAAAAGTAATATTATCCCTAATAGCAACTGAGCATATTTGTTTCCAGTATTTAGAAGCTTGAGGTGGGTGGAGGGCTTCCAAGGGGAGATATATTTTCACTTAAACCATAAAGATAGGCTAGACTCAGTTGATAAAATTATCCATAGAAGGGAGCAAGAGAAGCAAAAGTAAAGATAATCAATAGAAGGCAACCTGAGACCACAAGCAAACTTAGGAGAACAAATATTACTCCAAGTAATCATGTGAATCTTTCTTTCATTAATGTTACCAAACAATAAAAACATGGAGCATAATCTATCAATAACTTTACAAATGCTCTTAGTTATAATAGAACCCTTAATCCAATAAGCCAAAGTGTTGAAAATCATGAATTTAAAAAACTACACTCTACTAACAAAAGACAAGAACTTAACTTTCCAACCATCAAGTAGAGTAGTAATCATACTCAAGAGTGGTTTGAAGTGACTTGATTTTAGATTTTTAGGAGAAATGGGGAGACCCAAATAGGTAACAAAAGAGGTAGTATTGGAAATCCCTAAAAGAGAGCAAATGACATCTTAGTTGAGGCAATGAGGTGAAAAAATGACGGAGCTTTTAGTGGGATTGATAAGAAGAGATGAGGCTTTAGCAAACAAATCCAATTTCTACCTAAGATTACCAACATTATGGATGGAGCAGCCCCAAATACAAGGAGATCAACTGTATAGTGCAAATGATTGAAGTTATAGCTATAAAAGTTAATGCCAATGAAGGGGCCATGGTTAGAATCCATAAAACTACACAAAAGTACATCCATAATGATGAAAAATTAAAAGAGGGAAGAGAGGGCATCCTTGATCAAGCCCTAAAGAGAATGTAAAACACCCTTCCAAGGAACAGTAAGATAAATGGAAAAGTAAACATTGTTTATGTATCCCTTAATCCATCTCAAGAATATCTCAAGTAAACCCTTTTGTCTTAATCTATTAATGAGAAAATCTCTTGACACTAAATCCAAAGCCTTAAGAATGTCAAGCTTCACACAAAAAACATTGCTAGAGGACTTGAATTCTCACAAAAAGTTAGCTGCCAAAATAATATTATCCGTTGAACATCTCTTGTGGATAAAATCAGCCTGACTTTCATGGATAATTGTAGGTAAAACCTTCTTAAGCTTGTTAGGTAGGAGTTTTTGGTTGTTTAATTCATACTATTCAAAATTTTTTGTACGGTACGAATTCTGTAGCATTAACATGATATAATTCTGGGCGTAAAGACCAAACATAGATTGTTAAAGGTCTTCATATGGTATGATCCATATATCATATTGTACGATATGTACAGGTTTGTTTGTATGCTTGGGGACTAGTTTATAGTTTTGGTCAGTTATTATTGCTGGTCGTACATACGAACGTGTTGTTCGCCTATATGATCCATTTAGGTGATTTTGGATAAGGACAAACCTAACCGTCGTAGAACGATCTTTAATTTACTTATCATCCTGGATGAACACCTGTTCATCTGTACGATATATCTATCATCATTTCACACGGACGACCCCAACCGTCTCTGTACGACCATTCATTTTTTGATCATCCCAGACGAACACCGGTTCGTCTGTATGAACCGGTAGTCAAAACGTCTGTACAAAAGGATGCCTCGGGAATGGGATGGGTAGTTTACGAAATGTCATTTCTTTTTTGGCCGTTTCCATTCGTATGTACGAAATAAATTTTGTCCTGGATGAATTTTAGATCATTTATATGATCACCACTTTGTACTATACGATAGTTTAGTTTTTCTTTAAATACAAGGGTTATAGGAGATGTTTTCTTCATCACCTTCTCCATTTCCAAACTCTCCTTATATCGTATTCAAGCCATGGCTAGTTCTAGCAAGCGTCCACGCTCCAAAATTTCTTCTTCTAGAAATGTGGTAGATGAAAATATCCTATCCAAGGAAAATGAGGATGCATTCTATAGGTTTTTGAGTGCCAAGACCACACCCTCTCGACTTCTGATCCAAGATGATGTCCACTTTGTAGTAATGCCTCTACTAGCCTCAACCCAGTTCTCTTTCATCCTCACTCTTATCTTCGCATACAATAAAGAAATTATTTACTTTTTCCTAGCCAAAATGAAAATCAATCAAGATCACACCAGGATAACTTCCTATGCTCTTAAACAAAGAGTTGAAATCATGAAGGAAGACTTAGGTACCTACCTCCACTTAAGAACCCAAGGAGCTAGAGCCCATACACTCTCATCTAGGGCATATTTTGACTGGTAGGAAGTCAATAAGGTTCTTAGAGGGGTAGCCCAGCCTAGCCATTTACCACGAGTCTATACCTTGAACCAAAATGCCAGTATTATTCGGCATGTTTTGTGCACTTCAATTATCCCAAAAGCTGCTGATCGTGTTAACATGACTCCTCTTTTGTCTGCAACCACATATGTTATCATGAATAATAAACCCTTAGATGAAGCCCAATTGATTATGGATTATCTTTATAATCTGTTGATATTGGGCATCCAAATAACAAAAGGAAGAAAAATGTGACGTTAGGACATTTAATGGCTTATATCCTGGAAAAGAAGTATAATATCACACATCCTGATGATCCAACTGTACTTCCCAATTACTTTACTGAGGCCTCATTTTGGTCACTTTTTGGGAAGGGGAGTTCTAAAGAAGATTTTGAGGAAGAAGTACCTGCCCCTGTACCTGCTCTTGCACCTGAACCTAACAAGAATATCTATCAAGAGATGGTCCAGCGATTTGACAGACTTGAGACTTAGTTTGATCAACGCTTTGATCAAATCCTGACTCATTTGATCGAGCAGGATTCATGATACCAGGAGGATATGGGTTGGGTTCATGGCCAGTTTGATTACATGAACACCAACATTGCCACGATAAATAGCTATTTCACTGCCTTCAACCCACAACCACCTCCTAACTAGGGTCCTTCGTAGTTTTAGTTGTATTTTTGCTCTGTTGTTGTGATGATCTTTCTAGGCTTGGATGTCTTTTGTTATGTGTTTGTGGTATTTTTGTTTATTGTCCTATGATAGTTGTACTGGTTGATGTATTGTGGATGATGTATTGTTCTTGTTTTTATGTTTAATTTAAAAAAAAAAATTTTCTATGCATATTAGTATGTGAATGTGATTGGTATTGTGACTTGAAATGTTTTAAAACTTATCTATCAAATGTAGTTGATTTCCCTTATAAAAAGTGTTGGTTGAATTTGTCTTTATAATTGTAATCTCTATGCTAAATTTAATCTCTCAAAATATTTAAATTACTTTGTGACTGGGTGAAGATTAGAAGATCTACTTTTATATTATTTTTAGACATGTATTACATCGCTTAAATTGTTGCAAATTTGATGTTATATCTTTGCTCTTGTTTCTATCTCAAAGTGTTCGTTATTGCATTAATGTCAAGAGATAATGATTTTGGAAAGAAAATATTTAAGGAGGCACAAAATAAGTCTGAAACTAAAAACATGCATAAAGTGTGCCATGAATACAAAAAGACTTAGTTTGAAGGTGAGCCTTGAACTTGGCGCTTTTTAGAGAGAGAAAGTTCTTTTTTTTTTAATTTCTTCTTCGCTGTTTTTCCATCGGTATTTGCGGGAGGACGTCCGGCCATGGCGGCGGGAGGCCGCCGGTCATTGCCATCATTGGAGCCTTCTGAGCTTCATCATCTTCGTTCTGGATTTGATTCACAAGAAGAAATTGATCGTCAGTGAAGATCTAGAGGAGAGTTGGTATCTCATAGAGGTCTGATGTTCAGCATGATGAGGTTTTACTGGTTGAAGGTGAGGGAAAGAAGGTGGATTTGTTTGGGGATTATAAGTTTGATGGGTCGATAGTTTTAAAAAAATTTTCTCCAGATCCGGGGGCTTCGTCTTCAGGAATGAAAATATTTGTGAACCGTTTTGGGAATTCAAATGCAATCTCTGTCCATGATAGCAAGATAAATGTGAATTCTCATATTTCGGTGATCAAAGGCTTTCATTTTCCTACTAAGTCGCTAGTTAATTTTGAGAAAATCATAGTTATGCCGGCCACCTGTGTTGAACATGAAGTTTTGGATAATCAGGGGAAGAATTGTTCGGATTTGTTGGAAGTCAGGAAATGCTTCTCAGCAGATTTAGGTGAATGTGTGGATAAATCTGATAAATGTGCTAGTGTAGAGGTAAATCCAATAGAAGCTAATTCTGGTCTGGTTGATAAAAATGTATTGTTTGCGGACAAGGTTTATGGTGGTTTGCCTAAGAAGAATAAGGTGAATGCTATGTCTTGGAATACAAAACCTTATATTAAGCTTAATTTCAAGGAAGAGGATTTGGTGATGTCTGTAGGAGGTAAAGCAGTCAAGCCATGCGAAGAAGCAGAAATTTCAAATACCAAGAGGTTGGCAAATTCATTGGTATTTAAAGTCTTTGGTAAAGAGATGCCCTCACACTTAGTAGCTTGGGAGGTAAGGCGCCAATGGAACAAATATGGTAAATTTCATCTTACAACACTTGGAAAAGGGTGGTTTTTGTGCTCCTTCAACTCCTATGAATTGATGGAGGAAGTTCTTTCTGGTGGGCCCTGGTTTGTGAATGGTCACATAATAGGCATGGAAAAGTGGAATCCTGACTTCTCACCGTTATCTTTGAAGGGTTTAACTTCTCCAATTTGGATTAGAATGCCACACCTTCCTCTTCATTGTTGGGATGAGCAGAATATTGCTAGAATTGCTTCCATGATTGGTACACCCCTAATGCTGGATGGAAATTTGTTTCAATGGGGGAGAAGAGAATTTGCTAGAATTTGTGTGAGAGTGAATATTGATCAATGTCTTCCTCTAGGAGTTTGGGTGGATAGTATTTCGGGGAGATTTTTTCAAAGAGTTGAATACGAGAAAATATCATCTTTTTGCTTACAATGTGGGATGATTGGGCATCTGAAAATAAATTGTATTAAGAAGTGCACGTGCATAAGGAGAAGGAGGAAGTTAGCAAAGAAGATGGAAAGGAAGATGGTATGGATATGGAGACTGTGGGATCGGATTCTGCTTCCTATGGTCCTTGGGTATTGGTTAATTGAAAGAAGGGAAGAGGTGTTGGACAACGTAGGGATTTTGTTAAAACTCCTAATGTCCAATTTGTGAAGAAAAAGGGTCCTCTTGAGCAGTCTTTACAGCAGGTCCAGAAATTTAATTTCCCTGAGAAGGAGCATGGTGTCCTAGGTAATGAAGAACTTAGGAAGCCAGCTAGTGATAACGATGTGGTTTCTAATTTTATGGTGGAGGCTGGTGTGGAGAGGTTTAGCAACAATACTGATGTAAATTTGAATAATAAGGAAGAGAATGAATCATCTATGATATATCTTGGTTGCAAGATTAAGGAAACTGCTCCTAAATGTGATTCAGTGGCTGCTGATTTTAATGTAGATAATATTCAGCTTGCAGGAAATGAAATTACTGAGAAGGGATGCTTACTAACTCAAGCAGGTCCAGATGGATTGCTTTTGAACTCAGGTACTCCCTATTCTCTTTCAGTTGGTTTACAGCATTTGAAACAAAATGCTAGTGATATGGGTAACATGGAAATTAAGGGAGGATTAGAAGATGAATGTGTGGAGGAAGGGGAGATTGTTGTCAAGGATATGGAATGTAGAGGGCACTTGAATTTTCCTTATCGTGTGGAGGCAGGGACATGCCAAGGATCTGATATGGGCAAGTCTAAGATAGAAGTGGTGGAAAAGTCATTTTCTGGAAATAAAGTAAAGTTATTGAAAGAACTTAAATCTCTTGGTTCATCTAACATCATTGATCATAACAGGAAATTGGAAGGTGGAAAATCTAGGAAGAAGGGGGGTGTAACCCTCAACCTTAAACAATGACATCCTTGGTTTTCTAGAATTGCAGAGGGGCCAAGAAAGTGGAGGCCGCTCTTTATCTGAAGGAGGTGGTGAAAGACAACAATGTGCTCTTTGTGGGGTTGCTGGAAACAAAGTTGAGTGCGGCTGGGAAAAGTCAAATTTTAAAGTTGTTGGGAAACAATTGGGACTCCTATATGGTTCCATCTGAGGGTCTTTTTGGAGGTTTGATGGTATTATGGAGAAAGGATTTAGCTTCATTCTCATTGATCGATGAATCTGATCAAGTGATTATTGGGAATTTGAGAATCCATAATAAGGGTTCTTGGAAGGTGGCTTCAGTTTATGCAAGCCAGAAGGCAGAGGACAGAAAATGCTTATGGGATTATTTGGAGAGGCATTATTCTGAGGATTGTCCTATGGTGGTAGGAGGAGATTTTAACTGTGTGCTTTCTCAGGAGTAAAAGAGAGGCGGGAAGAGATTCAACATGTCTCAAGGTGCTATGGATATGAAGAATTTCATGATCAATAATGATCTTCATGAGGTAAGGTCTATGGGTCCCAAGTTCACTTGGTGCAATAATAAATCGGGAGGTGCTCGCATTCTTGAAAAATTGGATAGAAGTCTTATTAATTCCTTTGCTTTAAACTCCATCCATCTAGCCTTGGTGAAACATCTTTCACGTATTGCTTCGGACCATTGTCCTATTCTTTTGGAAATTTTTAAACCTTTGATTATCTATAATAGGGGAATCCGGTATGAAGATGTGTGGTCTTCTTACCACGGGGCAACTGCTTTTATGGAGAAAACATGGAAGAAAGTAAGTGGGAGTGATATGGCTTCTTCTCTTAATTTAAAGTTTAAAAGATCTCTTATAGCTCTTTATTTTTGGAGCAAAGCTAAGTTCAGGAACCTCAACTTACTTCGGGATAAACTGAAAGATGAGATTTTGGTAATCCAATTGGAGGAAGCTGAAGGTGGGTTGTCTTTTGAGAGGCTGCAGCTCCTAAGATTCAAAATAAATGAACTCAATGTTACACTAGCCCGGCTCAATTCCTGGTGGAGGCAACGAGCAAAAGCCAAGTGGATGGAAGATGGGGACACCAACTCCTCCTTTCTTCATGCTTTTGCAAATGCTAGGAGGAACCTTAATAGGATTAGTCACATCAAAACTCATGATGGCTCAGTTACTGAAGAACTTGCTGAGATTCAGAAATTTTTTTTGATTTCTTCATTCAAAAATGGAAGCAAAAGGACTGCTTACTGGATGGATGGCCGACTCCCTCAAGTGTTATTGGTGAGGAGGATTGTTGCTTTCTGAATGCAAATTTCACTTTGGATGATATGCAGGCGGTGGTGGACAAGGCCGGGTCGAACATCTCACCTGGGTTCGACGGGATTACCTTCTCCTTTGTCAAAGATTTATGGAAAATTATTAAGAATGATGTTTGGCAAGCAGTTTGTCATTTTGTTTCTACAGGAGTTATGCATCATTCTTGGAAGGAAACTATGATTATCTTAATCCCTAAGGTTTAAAATCCTCAAGTGTTTTCTAACTTCCGGACAATTAGCCTTTGCATGACTATTTATAAAATCATTGCAAAGATGCTACTGAACAGATTGGAAAAGGTTATTCACAAGATTATTTCAGGAGAGCAAGCAACATTTATCAGAGGAAGGTCCATGGCTGAGTATGTCCTGCTTACTCAAGAAGTCTTCAATAAGTTTCGGTACTCAAAAGCTAAAAAGGGGCTTTTGGCTATCAAGTTGGACATGCAGCAAGCTTACAATAGCATGGGGTGGCAAGCTCTAAGGCAGGTTCTTACTCGTTTTTAACTTTCCTATCAAATTTAGGGAACTTTTAATGCAATGTATTTGTAATCCTAAATATTGCATTTTGATTAATGGGAAGAAGATAGATTGGATTGAAGGTAAATGTGGATTTAGGCAAGGGTGTCCCTTGTCCCCTTAATTGTTTATTCTTTGTTCTAAAATTTTCTCTAAAGCTTTTAATTAGAAGAACAACTACCTTGGCATTTCTATTACTCCTACTACTCCAAGAGTTTCTCATTTGCTCTATGCCGATGACGTCCTGATCTTCTCGGAGGCAAATGTTAGGATGGTTAAGGAGGTAAAGAACATTATCTTCCAATATTGCAATTGGACGGGACAAAGGGTTAATCAAACGAAATCTATGATTCTTTTTGGTAAGCATACAAAACTATGCTTGAAGAAGAAGATTAGTAGAATCCTCAGGTATAATATTGTTAATGAAATTACATATCTTGGTGTGAAGTTAACCTTAAGGAGAATGGTTGCTTCTAATTTCCAAAATTTGCTAGAGGTTGCATCCAATAAATTGATCACTTGGGGTAAAAGTTGCATTTCATTGGAAGGGAAGTTAGTTTTGGTTAAATCTGCTTTTCTTTCTATTGCAATGTTTTTATCCTCTCTTGTATTTGTTCCGTTGAGTATTCTCAAGGAGTTTGGCAAAATGTGTAGAGTTTTCTTATGGAATAAAAAGAATGGAAGTGCTGGGCTGCATTATGCTTCTTGGGAATTGCTTTGAAAGCATAAAAATGAAGGGGAACGTGGGTTGTTCTCTGCGCTTTCCGAGGTTCAAACTCTTCAAGCAAAGTTTGCTTGGGATTACTTCATGAAGTCTGATTCTCTGCTCTACCATGTTCTTAGAAGTAAGTATGGAGGTGAGATATGGGATGAACCGATGAGGAGTGCTTACTCTCATACTTGGAAGATTATTACCATGGGGGCTTCCTATCTTAGGAACATTGTAAGATGGAATGTTACTAGTGGTAATTCTATTGATTGGATGCTAGACTCTTGGGTCCTTGACAGAAGTTTCTCAAAGTGGCTGACCTTTGTGAATAGCCTGGAACCTTCTAACTTCAGGTTGAATAATTTTATTATAGATGGAGCGTGGGACATGAATCAACTACAGTTATTTTTTGGAAAACACCTGGTGGAGCTTATCATTCAAATCCTAATAACAGCCGGTAGGGAGTATGATCAAATGGAGCTGAAAATAAAGTTCACTGGTAAATCTATGGCTGCTTTGTCTTTTGAAGCATTGATGGAACATAATAATGAAATTGTTCACTGGACTTGGATGAAGAAACTAAAATTAAGACCGAGAGTTGAAAACTTTTGGTGGAGGCTCTACAATGAAGCTATTCCTTCGAATGCTTTCTTGTTGAAAAGAAGACTAAGCTAGATTGCTACTTGTCCGAGAGGGTGTCAAGAGGATAAGAACAACTGCCATATTACGGGGAGATGTGTCAAGCTTCAGAAAGTGCTCATCATTCTTAATGGCTGGGGGTTTCCAATGCCGGTGTTTAATAATTTCAAAGTTTGCTTGGAAGGATTAAAAAGATATGCAGGTTATAGGTCTTTTAATGCAAATCTATATTGTACACCTATTTTTCTTGTTTGGAAAAGCAGATGAAAACTGGTTCATGAAGGTGTGGAGGATTCGGATATTGTTATAGCAGTAAACTCGGTATCAATGGCTACGGTGAGCAACTTCATTCATCTTTGCTCGGACAACTGGGATGTCAACCAGCGCAAGCTGTCTACTTCTTGGCATCCTCCTCCACCCTGGTGGATAAAGATAAATGTCGATGCTTCACTAAAGAGTAATAACATGGATGGGATTGGAGGAGTGGTTAGGGATGATAAAGGAAGCTTGTTATTAGCATTTGGAGCTCAATATGTGCATTGGGACAAAGCCCAAGTTGAGTTGATGGCACTTTATTTCTCGAAAAATACTATGCAAGATTGGATGTGTGAAGCTCAAGGTGTGGTGATAGAAGGGGACAACTCCAATATCATTAAAACACTTCAACTAGCCTTGAAGGATTGGAAAAATAAAGGTAGAATTGAGAATAATCTTAGCTTTTTATAGGATTTCAACCAACTCTTGTTTTCGTTTTGCAATAGAGGTTGTAACAAATTAGCGGATGTTTGTGCTAATTTGGGCGTGGACAATTCTTTTGTTTGGTTTGATCTTTCTGATGTGGAGACTCCTCCTTCATTCCTATTTTGCTTGAAGGAGGAATGTGATGTTCTTGGTTTTTGCTTTGGCTTTTTAATGCAAATTAGCATTTCTCTCAAAAAAATAATACAAAAAGATGCGCAATGTTCGCCAAATTGTAAAGAGGCACAAAATTAGCCCAAAAATTGACAAGATTCACAAAGTGTGCCATAAAAATTGAAAAAGATGTGCAATGTCGCAAATTGCTCTATCCTTTATCAAGTTTCTCTCTCACAATAATCAAAGATCGTCACTATTGAATTAGAAATTAGTAATTTTATTTCATCTTTTATGCAACAGTTATAGTTACATAATCTATCTATTATAATACTAACATTGATCAACTTTTTTTATCCTTGTTATACTGTGATTTAAATCATTTGAGTTCTTACTTATTGCATTTGACTTTAACATTGTAATTATAATTCATTTAATATTGTCTTAATCATCAACTACATTGTCAAAAGGAGGAGTTCTTTTGTTTGATATGAATGTAAGATTGTGTGTTTTATTTGTGTTTGTGTGTGTTTGTGTGTATGTGTGTGCTTGTTTGAGTGTTTGTCTATCAATTTAGGGTATCCTCTGATCTTAAATAGTATCCCTTATGTCAAATAGATCATTCATTTAGGGGGAGCTAGTATGTTAATGATTTAGGGTATCCTCTAATCTTAAGTAGTATCCCTTAGGTCAAATAGATCATTCATTTAGGGGGAGCTAAGGAGAAATTGTGTGTTAAAGATTAACTCAAACAATAGTTATTTTTGCCATCATCAAAAAGGGGTAGATTGTTAAGAGCATTGCATGTTATTTTTCATCTTTATAATTATGTGAGTTTTTGATGATTACAAAAATTTTATTGTTTACCTATCATTTCTCCTAACATATATATTAGAAAGTTTATTTCTATGTGTACTAATATATTTTTCAGGAAAAGCATACTCCGGACCGCTAGAGACTTCAAGATAGATTAGATTAAGGGTTCTTGTAAGTCGAGTTTGTATGTTTTACTTTTCTTGAGTCTGAGAGAGTGTGATTGTAAGTTGGATAACTGTACACACATATATTGGGAAAATGACAAAATTTTTTAAACTAATTATACTGTATGATTTAAAATCATACTAGTCGATTTGTATTTTGTGTCCCTCCGAAGCAAAGTTAATTGGTGCCCGAATGAAAATTTTTCTAAGTACATTTCATACTGTACGAAATAGGGTCATCACGGACGCCCATCAGAGTACGAAATGAACTTCATTTAAACTGCCCCGTACGATCCATGAAATCTTTTGAACTGATCATACGGTACGAAGTGAGTTTGTCCTGGATGCTGATTACTATATGAAATCATGTCCGTCCAGATCATCCCGTACAAAATCCCAAAATTTGAACTGATCATCCCGTACGAACATGGTTCGTACATACACCGATCAGAGTAGGAAATAGGGTTTGTACATGATCGTAAATACAAAGAGGAAGTTATTGTGAAAAATTTAAACTGATCAATATGTATGAACATGGTTTATACAGACACCGATTAGAGTATGAAATAGGGTTCATACACGATCGTACAGACAAAGAGGAAGTTATTGTGAAAAATTTGAACTAATCGTCCCGTACGAACATGGTTCATACAGACGCTGATTAGAGTACGAATTAGTGTTCATACAGCATTGTATGAGACTTTTTATAACTGTTCTTATGTATGAAGCTCGATCATACTGTATGATCCAAGTCCATCTAACTTGCAATTTTTAGTTTTTGGATGATTTTTCTTGTCCTTTGAATATAAGGGTAAAAAAAAAACGGATTGTTTAGCAACCTTCCATGAATTTCTCTTTAGTGCTCTTGAGGAGGGTGATTAAGAGAGTGTTTTGGGAGTGGAGTGTGAGAGATCTAGTGTAAGGAAATTATGAAGGGATTCACAAGGTTATCCAATTGTGAGATTCTCTTGCTTGTTCTTCAAAGTTCTTCCCACTCTCCTTGAAGGCTCTTGCAAGAGGATTGTTCAAGAAGGCTTGGTTCTCTGCCATCACTAGGAGGGTGCAAAAGGATGCTCGGTTCTCTGCCGAAACCTGGAGGGTGTGAAAGGATGAGTGGGTTATCTGCCTTCACCAGGAGGGTGAAAAAGGACACTTGGTACTCTGCCGACACCTGGAGGGTGTGAAAGGATGATGATTCTCCGCCGCACCGAGGTTTGGTGGAAGAGAGTTTGTAAGGGCTTCTCCGCCTTACTGTGGGGCCAAAAGGAGAGTCATTTTGGTTTAGTACAATACCAAGAGAAGGAGTCTCTGGGGAGTGGATATAGGTCGTGTTCGACGGAACCATTATAAAATCTGGTGTTCTCTGTTCTTGTTTTATTTTCTGTAATCTTTATTTACTATATTGTACTTTATTTTTCTGTGGTTGAAAAGTGAAAAATTCATAACTGTTCATACAGTATAAATTGGATCGTACTGTATGATTTATATAAAGTTTTTTTTTGTAAAAGGTCTTTCAAAATTCCAAGAGATTTTTTAAAGTACCAATTCACCCCCCCCCCCCCCCCCGTCTTGGTTAGTCTAGGGACGCAATCAAAAGGTCTAACAACCTATTCACATTTTTAGGAACAACTAGGTGTATTGAAATGGATTGCTTTAATACCTAAACATATAATGATTAGGATTTTAGGATCAATGGAGATATAATAGCTATAGAGAGGCCATATACCATTCTTTACACCTTTGTAAGCTCAACAAAGATCTAAAAGTGCATAAGCACTTAGTCATAGCTACTGTAGATAAGTCTTCTTAGGAGAACATAGATTCACTCACCATAATTAATCCAAAACTTTTTTATTTTTTATTATATTCACTATTCTTTGTAGTTTTCTAGTAGTTCTAGTAATTACCCCTTAATTGCAATGCATATGATAAATTTAGTAGCTTGAGTAGGGAGTACTAGAGTTAATTATGATTCATATTTTTCCTTTGGGGATCAACACACTTCTCATAACACTTTATTACTTGATCGACTTGTGGAATTTCTTTAGTTAGGAGTATTTAAAATATTATTCTATAATGGTAAGCTATTTTATTAACATATAATTTAACCACTAGTAAAGCATAAAAACTTCCTCAAACACAAAATATCCTATCATGTTTTTGGTATTTTATTTCCATGGAAGTAATGTGTGCTTTGTAATTATTTCTATATTATTTAAAGAACCTATAAATTTAATCCTACATGATTTGTATCTTATTTTATTATCATTATTGTTTTTTAAAGCTATGAATCTAAACATTTTCTCTTACAATTCTTATTTTTAGTTTGTTTAATTGCATTTTAGTTCCTATTTTTTGTTGGTGTATGTGTAGTAGATCGAGCAAGGGACCCTTATTGTTTGACTTAGAAATTGAAAAGACCCTTAGAAAAATTATAAAAACCAAATAGACTTTAGTTTTAGGAATGGCTGAACCAAATCCAGATTAGAACCATCCTAGACCTGTTAGAGAGTGTGACAATCGCTTAGTAATTGAAACGCCTTAACTATTAACTGACCTACTATCCATGCTAATAATTTTTTGCTGAAACCTAATTATTGAAATTGTTCAAATTTCTCGATCTAGGGGAACTCCTATTAAGGATCCCATCCACTTACCTATTTCATTCAAAATTTATGTAACACTCAAGTATAATAGAGTCAATGATGATGTTATTAAATTTTGGCTATTTATATTTTCTTTATATGACAAAGTTAAAAGGTGGTTGAATTCCTTTCTCCCAGACTCCATAACCTCTTGGAATGAGTTGGCATATAAGTTCTAAGAAAAGTACTTTCTACCTTTTAAAACCTGCTAAGCTTAGGAATGATATTACTTCATTTCTCAATTTGATTAAGAGTCAATTATGAGAGTTAGGAAAGATTTAAATAGATGAATAAAAAGTTTCCTCATTATTCTTTGCCTTATTGGTTGGTGATTCAAACTTTTTAATCATGGTCTTATAAGATCCCTTAGGTAAATAGTTGATATAGTAGTTGGATGATCTTTGATGATTAAATCTTTTGATGAGGCTTATGGGTTAATAGCAGAATGAAAACTTATAACCTTTAATAACCTTTTAATAGGGTTAATCCTAACTATAGCGAGTGTTTATGAGTCTAATGCTTTATCAATTTTGACTGCTCAGGTGGTGGTCATGCGAAGAAGTTAAAAAATTTTGGAGTTACTACAATTTCACTATTACATATGCAATTGGAGGAGAATGATTTGAATGTTATTATTGAGTCTAGTGCTCAAAGGATTGAGAATGTTAATGTAATTGGAAGACAAAACAATCATTATTCAAATACATATAATCCAAGTCGGAGGAACTACCCAGTTTAGCTAGAATAATAATTATTATGTAAATTTAGTAAAATGTTAATCAGTCCAACCTGGTAGGATCTTGTAAAAACCATCAATAGGCTATACTAAACCCTAGACCTTCTTATCCCCAAAGATTTTTATCTGTATAATCAATTCAAAATATTAGTGGAATGTTAATGTATTTTTCATTTACAATTAATATAATATTTAAGATATTTATTATTTTCCCATTCTTTGAATTATATAACTTATAATCTTTAGAGTTACTATCATAACCAATGAAGATGAACTTCTTACATTTCATAATTTTGAACTAAAACATAATCAATTGGCCAAACCTCTTTTATAGGATTTAAATCACCAAACATTAAGTGATTTGAACATAGTAAATCATTTAACAAGCCTAGACAATCATAGTAGCTTGAACAGATAAAACTCAATCAAGTTGATTGAACTGAAACAATAAAATTAGACAGCCAACCCTTTGAATTTGTCCAAATAGAATATTAGTGTCCTAATAAAGCCAAGTGGTCCTTTGTTGAAGCTTGATTGGAGCAATTGACTTAGTTTAGCCCAAATGGCCTTATTAAACCTTATAAGAACCAACATCTCAAATTAATCAAATTGATCTCCTTTAAAATTTTAAATAAAAATTTAAAAGGTTAATTATATATTCTTTATTCTCAATTGGTCCTTGAATAAGCCAATTGGACCATTTAGCTAAGTTGACCTAATTTAACCCATCAAGGCAACTTTAACCAATTCAAGAAAATTGAGCCTGGAAAACATTTAGAAAATTTTTTAATTAATTAATCATAGATGATGTGAACTTTACATACCAAAGACCCTATCCAATTTGGCTAAGTATCTTATTTGAACCAATTTGATCCAAATTAATCTATTTGACCAAATTAGCTGTTTTGATCAATTTGATTGAAACCAATCATTTTAATTGACATGAGTACACTTCCCATAGATGAAATAGATGTAATGGCCTTATTGTTCCCTAAATGTTAGAAGATGAAAGAAAAATGATTTTCATTTTTGAAGGGTTCATTTAAAAAGAATTTGCTAGACAATTTTGTCAATTATTTAGGATTGTTAGCATTAGTTCACGCAAAAGTTTCTTTTCTAGCTTGAATTGTGTACAACAACTCACACAAATTAAAATCAATCAAATTCTTAGCTTAGTTGGACCAGTAGAATTATTCCCAAATGTAATTCGACTCAAAATTGAACTATCAAAAGGGCAATGTATGCCCCATATTTCTTTTATTGCAAATGTCAACTAAAGTATATCTGGCTTATTAAAATAATCCAATATTAATTCTTGCAATATGGATAAGTAAAAAGGGATGTTTAACTATAGGAATACAACTCTTTTGTGACCTTTGTACCCATCACAAAACACACAACAAAGATCATTTTGTGAGTAGCTCTATTGTCGCTGAAATGGCCAACAAGTTCTCATTATAAGTCATTTGTGACAATGAGTGTCAGTCACTAAAATTGTTTCTCATCAAATCTTATCACAAAATAAAAATCGCAAACTGCTCTTGTAGTTGTTGTAAATTTTACTTCTAAGTATCAAATGCAATTGACACTAGTAGAAAATAAGATGAAAATAAAGCTTTGTGATCAATGACATTTTTGTTGATTGACAAATAATCCATTGTCATAATATAAATAAATAACATACTAATCAAGTGGAAAGCCGACAATTAATGCTACATGTGATATGGGCTATGCTTCATTTAGGATGGCTTTATTACTTCTTCTTAGAGCAGCTGTCTAGTAAAAAAATTTAATTTTTATACCAGAAAGCTGCTTTATGAATTAGTAAGAAAATCATCTCAAATGAAGACTAAGGTTTCGTTTGGTGTGACTTTTTTACAACTTCTTAAAGCAGCTTTTTAATACAAAAATTAATATTTTTATCATAGAAAGCTACTTTAAGAAGCCATAAGAAAGCCGTCCCAAATAAAGCCTAAGTTATGTACTTTGTATGGATTCTCATTTGACTTAGAATAATTCAATGAGGGAAAAATTAAATACAATAGAATTATATCAAATAGGAAAGATTTTCCTAGTTAAATTATGATATGGACTATTGGATGGACCCAGTTCAATTTATAATTTCTTCTGGAAGATAGAGATGTATGCATTACAATTTTTTTAGAGGATCTATTAACTAAATCTTTGATGTATGGAATGCCAAAATTATTGCATCTTTTATTGTTGTAATGACATAATACTACTTGGTTCAACCATGCGACAAATGATCTATCAACAAATGATCTCTTCTCTCCAATCGCCATTTTTTTTTATGGAGCCCACCAGTTGGCGTTTTAGCTAAAACGCCTTTTTGACTTACCTATTACTTACAGTACGGCAAGTAGAACTACAAAATAAAATGATATAAAGTGATGCATGCAAGCGAAAAATTTAAGAACCTAAGCCTTTTTTTATTCACTCATATATTAAAATTTAAGTTGGAAAAAATATAATGTATTTTTGGTAAATGTTAGAAAGTGAAATTAGTGAAAAAATGTATGGGACTATGTCTTGTTGAACAACTTTTATTAATATGAAAATCCTCATTAGAAGATTCTAGAATGGGTTAAACTATGCTGAGCTTGAACTATACTAGATTTTATAGCTTAAGGTTCTTTTGGGCCTACAAATTATTCTCTTCTAAACCAACAAATTCCGTTAATCGATGTTGGCCATTATACTATGAAGTTATGTGACTATTGATTGTATGTCTTAATGAGAGAAGTTATAACTAAAAATAGAGGATAAACACAAGGTTATACACAAGTTGGAGTTCTATGGGTGGTCTGATAGGCCCACAAAACTTCACTAATTTCTTATGCTACAATCGCTTATTTTCATCTAGGATTTTCTTTAAGATTTACACTGGTGCTTTATTGAAGACCTTTACCAATTCATTAGCACATTTGTAATAGATGGATGAGTATCTCCAATCAATATTTTATTTTATTGCAAAATTATTAATTTTGGTTTTTTTAAATGTGTGATCATTATTTGATATAATTTCACTGGGGACACCAAACTAATACTTAATATTATCCTAAATGGAATGAAAGAAATGTTGTAAATCTAGCTTTAAGGATTATAGTTTTGATAATAACAAACATTTCTTTGTTCTACTTTTGCTTGGCTAACATTTTAGGTACAAAAGATAAAATGCAATTCAAGCCAACTCAAGATCACTTCCACGTGTGTTTAAATATAATTTTTCCCTTTCTTGAGTCAAATATAATGTAATTGATCCCCTAGCTAAGTAACCTTACACACACACACTCAGGGGAGAGTTTTAGTGAGTTAGAGCTTATATTTTCAATTTTTTGTTCATATCATCCTGGATGATATTCATATCATCCTAGATGATCCAAGGAAAATAGAAACCCTAATTAGGGTGATGATGTTAAATCGGTTTGATTAAGTAAATCAACCTGGATGATAGACACATCATACAGGACGATATGCTCAAATAAAAAATTATCATCCGCTAGATTAAGTTAGGCAAGTTTTTAGTTTTAGAGATTTTGTCTAATCATCCCGGATGATACGTGTATCATCCTAGATGATCCTTTACAATCATGCCTAAATTAGTCTGGTGATAAAAGAAAGAAATTAATATTTGATTAATACAATCATATCATCCTGGACGATCGCAATATCGTACAGGACGATACATGCAAAATCCTGACCGTCCAGAGCATTTCACTTAGATGAACTGAACTATGTTTTGGATGATATGCCCGAGTTTGAACTAATTATACAGGATGATGAAGATATCGTCCTGGACGATCAGGCCATTTTCAATCATACAGAATATTTTGTGCAGGCCAATCTGAATTATGTGCAGGATGATTTTTGGTGTTTTGAACTAATCGTACAGGACGATAGAGATATCGTCCTGTACAATCAAGTCATTTTGAGATCGTCCAGCATAAGTTTCCCTAGATGATCCGAACTATCTTCTGGACAAAATTCCTGATTTACACTAATCATCCGGGACGATCGTAGAATCGTACGGGATGATCTGAATAAATTTTGTCTTCTAATCAGCTAGAGAAACCAGATCATCCAGGCTAATACATGAGATTTTACACTGATTGTACAGGATGATCTGTCGATCATCCTGGATGATATTTGACGACCAATTAAAATTTAGGGAAATTTTTGAGCCCTCCTATTTAAGATCTTTTTCTTCCAACAAGAAAAATCTTTTGCCACTTTCCTCACCAGAGAAAACCTTGAGAGAGAGACAGAGAGAGAGCATGGGAGAGAGAGAGGATCTTGTGAGGGGGAGTTTGTGAGGTGTTCACAAAGGTTACTCCAAGCAAGGATCTGAGTCATCTTCTCCGGTCATCATATCTTATGTTATTGGTATTTTTGTGGTAGGATAGTGTGCAAGAAGATTTAGGTTCTTTGCCTGCTTCAGGAGGAAGAAAAAGTTATCCAGGTTCTCTGCCTGCTTCAGGAGGAAGAAAAAGGAGTCTAGGTTCTCTGCCTGCTTTTGGAGGAAGCAAAAGGAGTTCAGGTTCTCTGCCTCACCGGGTTGGTGAAAAGAAGTTTTTGTATAGGCTTCTCTGCCTTGCTGTGGGAGCAAAAGGAGAGTCACTTAGTGTTAGTGTAATACCCGGAGGGGAGGCTCCAGGAAATGGATGTAGGTCAAGTTGACCGAACTACTATAAAATCTGGTGTGTTCTTTCTGATTATTTTCCACAATTACTTTACTGTTGATGATTGTATGATTGTGATTATTATTCCGTTATCGTTAAACATATTCACATCTTCGCGTAACTGTAAACGTTTTAAAACATTTAAAAAGATTTTCAAAATCGTTGTTTTCTTACGAATTTTTTAAAACTACCAATTTAGCCCCCCCCCCCCCTCTCAGTTAGCCTTGGGACTAGTTCATAAGGGCTTAACATCCCTAATGAACTTTCAAGAAATAGTGAACTTTGAATTCTCTTAATGTAATATCCTTAACCCGTTTATCATCCCCAACCCTATATTTGTTGAACACATGTCTACCAATAATTTAGACCGTAATGGTTATGAAGATTTCAGTCAAGAAACTATGAAAATTTTACAAACAGTGGTTGTAAATCATGGTTTGGCTAATGTTAGTGATTGTGCTGGGAAGCATCATCTATATTAGAAATTAGTTAGATCTAATTGACCATTCGGATTGGATATGTTCCCAGACTGGTGATATTTGGGGTGCATGGGGCACTCATGTTAATCCCCCTTTGTGTTTGCAGAAGGTGAATGTTTAAGTGTGGTGTAGATGGAGGGATTATTCTTGGGCTCGATAAGAAAAAAATTTAAAAAAAACAAAAACTAAATTACAAAAAGATTTAGATCTTTTATTGGCTGATCTAAGTATTCTATTACTCAAGCTAATTCTTAGCTTTAATTACTAGCATAATTGAGGCTCTTCTCTTTTGTTTGGTGCCTTCTTGGCATGTTGCCTTTTAATTTCTTTATTTATTTTAGCTTTTCTTTACACTAGTGTTATTTTTCTTTGATGTGGTTAGGACCTCGTTTCTCTAGATGTCGGGTTTAGCTCTTGGGTTGGCTCGTTGTAGTTGTTGTGCTTGATAATTTTTTTTCTATTTTGTTTCCTATAGAGTGGGGCGTCTCGGCTTTTTTTGGTGGTGTTGTTGTCCCAAAGCTAAAGTTTGGTTGTTCTATCCCCTTTTTTATTACCTTTCGGTGGGAGAAGTTCCCTTTTCTTATAGCTTTTGGTTATCTATAGGGTGTTTCCATATGGGTCTAATTCTTTCTTGAAATTGTGCTATTTTGGCTTAATGTTAATTATTATTTGTGGTATGTATTAGTGTTATTTTTGTTGTCTCTTTTTAGTTGCTGGTTTCATTGCTTATGCTGGTCACCATCATCTTGGGCTAGTTACTAGATTGCTTTTCCTGTAGGCATTTTTGGTGACCTTTGTTAGATTTTTTTTTATGTTGCTTGATGTAACTAGATAGAATTGCTGGCTTATTAGATTAGCTTTTGCTTTTTGGATGTATTATTTTTCTATTTTAGAGAGCATTTGATCCTCTAAGGACTTATAATCATTTTTTATTAATGTTTAGGCCCATCTATGGGTTATATAAAAAAAACCTTCTTGTCCATACTTTAGTTAATCCTCATGAAAAGGAGGATTTTAAATTATTGAACATTGTTGCTTCATAAAACTACACCAAAGTACATCCATAATGATGCAAAATTAAAAGAGGGGAGAGAGGGCATCCTTGATCAAGCCCTAAAGAGAATGTAAAACAGCCTTCCAAGGAACAGTAAGATAAATGGAAAAGTAAACATTGTTTATGTATCCCTTAATCCATCTCAAGAATATCTCAAGTAAACCCTTTTGTCTTAATCTATTAATGAGAAAATCTCTTGACACTAAATCCAAAGCCTTAAGAATGTCAAGCTTCACACAAAAAACATTGCTGGAGGACTTGAATTCTCTCAAAAAGTTAGCTGCCAAAATAATATTATCCATTGAACATCTCTTGTGGATAAAATCAGCCTGACTTTCATGGATAATTGTAGGTAAAACCTTCTTAAGCTTGTTAGGTAGGAGCTTTCCAAAAATCTTATAAAAGATGTCATAATGGAGATAGCCCTAAAGTCATAGATGGAAGAGTCATGAGTGGTTTTGGGATTAATGTGATGGCAGCGGCATTAACTCCTTTAGAAAAATGAGATGTAGCGAAAAAGATTTTTACTGCATTAGAAACTTTAATACCAATAATATCCCAAGAAAATTTATAGAACTTAGTAGTGAAACCATTAGGCCATGAGAAGAGGAGGATGGTAATGCAAAGACCACTTCATTGATTACCTCATTAGAAAAAGGAGTAATTAGGAATTTAGTTGAAACCTGAGAAACAACATTCTGTGAGGGGAATATCAAAATTAACAACACAAGGATAGGTCGGGGTATTAAAAAAACAACTGAAGTGTTGCACAATAACATCAAAAAATATCTTGATCTGAGATAAACGTACCATTAGGTAAATAAATCTCGTTCAAAACATTGAAATTTTTTTGAGCTATTATTCTGGCATAAAGGAAAACAACATCATCCTCCCTTTTAGCAATCTAGTTAACTTTAACTCTTTAGTGCAATAAAGAAGAACATAAAGCTTGAAAGTAAGAGAGTACTTTAGTGGTTTACTTTAGGTTATTGTTGACAAAAGGGTCTAAAGGATTATTTTGAAAGTTAGAGAGGCAAATGAGCTGCTTTTCCTTCAGATCCTCAATAGAAACAACCAGGTAATTAGTAGAATTCCACTATTTTTTGTTAAGGGAATTCTTAATATTTTGAAGGTAGGAATAAAGAGCAGGAATCGGGCTCCTAGTACTAGAGACCCCAAAGGCATCAATGAACAATTCAAGAAAACCATTCTGTTTTAGCCAAAAAAATTTGAAGAAGAACTTGGAGGGCTTGAAGATACTATCCACAGCATAAATGATGAGAGGAGAGTGATTACGACATTGAGGTGGTTCCACCCTACAATAAGTAGTGGGAAAATTATCCAACCAAGTAGAATTAACAAGAGATCTGTCTAATTTTTTGTGAATCGGGTTGTCAGATCTTTGGTCAAACCAAGTGTAATGTAAGCCAACATAGGAAAGATCTAAAATCCAACAATCAAAAATCACATTGTTTTGTTATTCTAAGTGACTAGTTTGGGTCTAATTGCCTTTAGTTTTTTCAAACTCAAATATATAGTAGTTTGAAATCACCAATAATAATCCAAAGTTGAGTAATGTTAATATCCAATTCTCTAAGCTAAGCCCAAAAAGGCGTCCTTTCCTCTAGAGTATTGGGAGAAAAAATGACAGAAAGGTAGAAGAAGAAAGAAGAGCTTCACGTGAATAATCTGAGGGGAAATAAGAGAAGGGGAAAAATAGATAGAAGAATTGTCCAGGAGATGAACAAGCAAAATTATTACAGCTCTCCTCATTGAAAAAGAGCTTATCAGAGTTAATAAATTAAGGGTTAGACAATTTGTTTTCTTGAATTTTAGCTTCTAGGATGCAAAATAAATTCAACTTATGTAATATAAGGAGGTTTTCGCAAGATTGGACTTTAATAGGGCTATTTAATACCCTTACATTTGAACATGAAAAAGGAGATATATTTAGTGGGGTTTTGAGGAGGTGGATTTTGCCTTTTAGGCTGATTTAGCTCTAGAGGCTTTAGGAATACGGGGAGGGGAGGCTGGAATAAAAGTAGGGTGATCAAAGGATAGGTTTAGGGAGGAAGAAGTGAAGTCATCATGCATAATTTTAACCAAGTTAGAGGGAGGAGATGGTTGAGAGGTTGGCTCATCTATTCGTTGAGAGTTAAACATGTTGCTAAGGGAGATGTTAGTCAGCTGGCGGACAAAGGAGTGAAGTTTGATGATGAGGTATCATTAGTAGAAGAGTTAAGATTTGCTAAAATAGGGTATTCCCCCCAGGGATAATAAATTTGAAGGGACCTCCACAAGATTTTCAGATTGTCCAATAGGGGGTGTCTCAATAGTGACATCAGGGACAATTGGATTAATGGGCGGGTTGGGCGGGTTGGTAGGCTTAATGGCAATAGTGAAAGTTGGATGGTGGGTGGACGACTACTACTCCTACCTCTCTGCTTTGGCCTAAATAGGACAATGGGGGTAGGGATAGGATTTGAAGGGAGGAATGGATGAGATATCAACATGTTTTGCATGGAGTAGGCTTCTAATAATAAATAACTTTGAGAATAGAATCTTCACCATCTATCTAAATAGGGATTTCATCAGGAAATGGAGAAGATTTTGATATCTGAACCCAAATCCTAGCAAAGATATGCCTGGAGGGCTTTGCCATGAGGGTATCAATAGAGAGTGGGATGCCAATCAAACTAGCAAGCTTTGAGATACAATAGGAGGTCCATAAAGCCAATGAGACATCCAAAATTTTTATCCAAATGGAAATGGAAGCTAACTCCTCCCATTTGGATTTAAATTTTGGGGACCATTTTTGAAGTATAAACAGCTTGCTGAGGAGGAACCAAGGTATTCCTGATCATATCATGTTGTAATCCTCGCTATTATTAAATTTCAACAGGAAGAAACCCTCCGAAAGATAAAGAAGAGTGAGAGAACCTTTACGCAGTCATAATTTTTTTATTAAGGAGAGAAGCCTTTTGTAGTATGGCCTTTGTCCAATCAAGTAACCAACTAATGAGAGGTTCCAGAAACTAATACCTTCTGAGAGGTCTTCAGCTTTGAAAGAAAGCTTCTATTTTGGAGGAATGAAGGATTTCATGAAGTCATCTAAAATCAGCTCCGCAGCTGACAAATGGTTAGCATAAGAGATCCCAGTGGTTGGAGGGGACCAAGAAGGGAATAGTAGGAGAGGGGGAGGGGGAATTTCAAAAACTACCAGCCATAGAGAGGGGAGCGAAGGGTGAGGAGCCCCATAGAGGGTGAGAAACCCTGAAGACACAAAAGAAAATGGGAGGAAAAAACCCTAAGGGAGAGCTTACTATAGTTGACCAAATTTAAAATATTTCTTTTCATATTAGGCATTTAAAATGCATTTTAAATGAATAAACATATATATATTTTGTATTAATATGACATTTTCCTTTTCCTTTCATTAGTATTTCATAATCATCTTTAGAATAAGTATTGGATGTCAAGGCCTCATTGAGGTGATGCTTCTTCCACCTAAGTGTTTTCTTGCTTTCTTATTTGAAATTGACTCTCCTAATAAATTTATTCTTAGGTGCTCAACATTCAATAGTATAGTGTAAGACTTTGTAATAATTAAAGCAATCAACTTGTGGTTTATTCTACCTCAAGTTTAAAAATCCTTTGCCATGACCTACTAAACACTCTTTCATATAAATTCAATCTCAAATTTGATCCCATAGCTAATTCCATAGGTTCTACCCAAGTTTAGTTATGTTTTTAATCCTATCTTAGCCCTTAGCCTATGTTAACATCTACATATCCTTAGGATGATTATAGGATCCTATTTAACTTAAAAAAGACCATAGGAAGATTCTCTTAAACATTCAATTTCAAACAAAAATAAATTGTCTTTTTAAATAGGCTTAACCTTAGATCAACTACTATAGGCCTCTTTCTACATTTAATCATAAATGGTCCTTGAGAACTCAATTAGTTTTATAAATATTAAATTTCTTTCTTATTGATCCAATAACATTCTTACGCATTCACACTTAGCACATTCCCTTTTGAGCATGACTTGTGGGTTTATGTTTAACCAATATTTAAACAAGTCGAAATATTCCCTTAAAATAATACTCATTTGGTAAATTTGAACAAAAACACAATCAATTGGCCAAACCACTTTTATAGGACGTAAATCACCAAAACATAAGTGATTTGTCCATAGTAGATCATTTAACAAGACTAGACAATTATAGTAGCTCGAACAAATAAAAGTCAATCAAGTTGATTGAACTGAAAAAATAAAATTAGGCAACCAACCCTTTGAATTTGTCCTAATAAAATATCGATGACCTAATAAAGGCAAGTGGTCCTTTGTTGAAGCTTGATTGAAGCAATTGACTCAGTTTAAATCAAATGGCCTAATTAAACCCTATAAGAACAAATATCTCAAATTGATTAAATTGATTTTCTTTAAAGATTTAAATAAAATTTAAAAGTTTAAACATAGATTCTTTAATCTCAATTAGTCTTTGAACAGGCCAATTGGTCCATTTAGGTAGGTTGGCCTAATTTAACCCCTTAAGGCCACTTTAACCAATTCAAGAAAAGTGAGCCACCCAAAGAGTTAAAATTTTTTTTAATTGATTAATCATAGGTGATGTGAACTTTATTTACCCATGACCATGGCCAATTTGGCTAACTATCTTATTTGAACTAATTTCACCCAAATTAATATATTTGACCAAATTGGCTAATTTGATAAAATATATTGAAACAAACCATTTTAATTGACAAGAATAGACTTCTCATAGATAAAATACATTTAATTACCTCATGGTTCCCTAAATTATTGAAGGTGGAAGAAAAATGTTATTTCTTTCTAAAGAATTTGTATAAAAAAAATTTGTTGGATAATTTTTTTAATTATTTAGGATTCGGTCACTAAATAGTTTGACATCAAATCTTGTCACAAAATAAAGATCACAAACTGCTCCAGCAGCTTCTACACTTTGGCTTCCAAGCATCAATATGCAACTGACACTGATAGAAAATAAAATCTTAAGAAGGTGCTGGATAGATGAAAATAAAGCTCCGTGATCAATGACATTTATGTTGATTGAAAAATAACCCATTATTGTAATATAATTAAATAACAGAATAATCAAGTGGAAAGTCGACAATTTATGCTACATGTGATATGGGCTAGGCTTCATTTCGGGCGGTGTTATTACTGTTTCTTAGAGCAGCTGTCTAGTAAAAAATTTTAAATTTTTACTAGAAAGCTACTATAAAAAGTAGTAAGAAAATTGTCTCAAATGAAGACAAAATTATATACTTTGTATAGGTTCTAATTTGTCTTGAATGGTTCTATGAGGAAAAAATTAAATACAGTAGAATTATACCAAATAGGAATGATATTCTCAGTTAAATTATGATATGGGCGTTGGATTGATTGAGTTCAATTTATAATTTCTTCAAGAAGATAGAGATGTATGCATTGCAGTTTTTTCAGGGGATATATTGCCAAAATCTTTGATGATTGGAATGACAAAATTATTCAATCTTTTATTTTTGTAATGAAAAAAATCACAATACTACTTGGGTGATCCCTTTGACAAACGAATCTATCAATTGATGATCTCTTTTCCCCAATTATCTTATTTTCTTTATGGAGCGCACCAATTGGTGTTTTTGCTAAAATGCCTTTATATTGTCAATTTTACCTTTGTTCTTTATGGTTGTGTAACTTGTGTTCTGTAGGTAGATTTTTTTGGTGTTGTCATGTTGGCTAGTGAATGGTGACTTTGTGTTGGTGTTGGTTGATACCTTGATGGTAGTTGGCAGTTGGCTTTTTTTTATATTTTGTAATATGGATATTTCCTGCTGCTTTTTCTGCATTTATTTGGTCTTTGAGGACTGAGGGTATGTGTGTCATGTTCTATTTTTGATTTTTTTGCTGTGTTTTTAACTTTTCTGTTACTATTGTAGACTTGTAGTTCTGTTATTTTTCACTACTACTGTTGGAGTGTTGGGTTGGTTGGTCTTTAAGGGCTATTATGAAGAACTTGGTGAAGTTTTACACTAGTAGCAACACACACTTAAATGCATGCAACCATGTTATAAAATGGCAAAAATAATTTTTATTGGCTTTAGTAGTTACTATTTACCAATTTGTAACCTTGGAGGGCACATTTTCTTGGAATTGTTGTAGCTGATGTTTCTTTGGTAGGTTCACCCTGAGCCAACGGCTTTGGTTATTAGTAGTTAATGAATTATTGCTTTTATTTTTACTTTTATTTTTTTTGCAGCTTTGCATGTTCTTCATTGGTGAGCATTTGGTAATTATGCATAGGCTGAAAGAGTGAAGGGCATCAATTAAGCAAAATAGTTGTGTACTTGTTTAGTTGTTAAGTTGTATTTGTAATGTTTTTTTGTAACTTGTAAGTTGTTAGAACTAATAATAATTAAATTTTATTGTTTATTGTTATATTGCATTTTAATTTTTTATTGTTTCTTATTTTTATTTTTTAATATTTTATTTGAGTAGTAATTTATTATAATTTTCTTTTAAAAAATAGTAAAGATTCATTTCAAAAAATGGCGGGTTGGCGGGTTGTGTCAACCTGGGTTTGGTTTAGCTCAGGTCGGATTTGGGTTTAGATTTTGAACTTGTTTAGTTAAACGGGTAGGGTTTGGGTCAACTCATTTAAGCCTAGGTTAAGTTGGATTCGACCCCAACCAAACCCATTAACACGAATTGACATCCCTTCTACTTAGGCCATCCCTGTGATAAATGAATCTATCAACTGATGATGTTTTTTCTCCAATTGTCATATTTTCTTTAAGGTGCCCACCAACTAGTGCTTTACTTAAAATGCTTTTATGCTTTACCAATTACTTACGCTTCAACAAGTACAACTAAAAAATAAAATTAAGTGCTTCATGCTGGCGAACAATTTATGAGAGCACCTAAGCCTTTTTTTAATCACTTATATAGTAAAATTTAAATTGAAAATAAGATAATGCATTTTTGGAAAATGTTAAAAAAAGAACTCAGTGAAAAAAAGTATGGGATTATGTCTTGTTGAATAGTTTCTATTAATATGAAAATCATCATTAGAAGATTTTAGAATGGGCCAAACTAGACTGAGCTTTTACTTTATGGGATTTTTAGAGCTCAAGATTCTATTGAGCCTATAAATGATTCTCTTTTAAACCAACAAATTCCTCCAATAGATGTTGGGCATTCTACTATAAATTTATGTGACTATTGATTGTAAGTCTTAATGAGAGAAGCTGTACCTCAAAATAGAGAATAAACACAACCTCATACACAACATAAAGTTTTATGGGTGGTCTGATAGGCCCACAAAGCTTCACTAATTTCTCATGCTACAACCACTTATTTTTATCTAGTATTTTCTTTAAGATTTATACTAGTGTTTTATTGAAGGCTTTTTCCCATCCATTAGCCTATTTATAATAGATGGATGAGTATCTCCAATCAATATTGTGTCTTCAGACTAAATTATTAGTTTTTATTTTTTTTAAAGGTGTGATAGTTATTTGATGTACTTTCACCATGGATGCCAAACTAATATATAATATTATCCTAAATGAAATGAAAGAAATAGTGAGCTTTGAATTCTCTTAATGGGATAGACTTAACCTATCTAGAGACGTAATCTGTTGTGACCAATACGAACCTACTACCTTTAGAGGTAGGTGGATCAATGGGACTAACAATATTTGCACCCTAACTTTTGAAAGGAAATGAAGCTAATATAGGTATGAAACACTAGATGATTGATGTAAAACAACAAAATTTACTTGGCATTGATGATAATGACGATCCATAACCATGTAGTTATTAATCATCGGTGGCTAAAAATAACCTATCATCTTAATTTTTAGTTTCATATTATGGTTGGATATATAAGCAATACACAATCCAGCATGTATCTCAATCACAATCATCTGAGCTTCATGTTTGTTAAGATAATTTAAAGACATTTGATCAAATGACTAGTACTTTAATGCTCACTTGACTAGAGTATAAAAGAGGTCTTTTTTCTTAATGTAGTTAGCACATAAATTTTCTTAATAGGGTTTTCCCTCTTATTAAAAGTCAATAAAGGATTGTCACTAATTAACCCTCATCATCCACAACAAGTTCAATCTTTTCTTTAAAGGTAAATTTCATATTAATGCTCTTGAGATCTATAGTAAAAAAAACCTAACAATTCGTTACTTCCTTAGGAATAAATTCTTCTTACAGGCAAGCCAATTTCTTTGCTATTTTGCAAGGGCCTTTGTCATAGAATTCTTTCCATGTAATATCCTATATAAAGTCACATCAGGATTTTTTTTAAGAGCTTGATCATAAATTAGAAATACATAAGTAGTTTGTGTTTCATGATCTTATTAGTTCTGATAACCTATTTGATATCAAGTTACAAATCTTCAAAGATCTTGATCTCTTTAATACTGGCATTTCCTATGATAACATTCCATAATCCTTTAACCTTCAAAGAATATGTAGCACTATCAATCATTGTTTTTTACAAAGGACTCAAGACCAAAAAAAATCAAGTTAGCCAACTTCTGTTCGTATAGTAACATCCAAGATCGTTAGTATGATCAAGATAAAAATATGACTAGTCCTATAAGATGCAAATAGTCATTCAGATGAACTGTTAAAAATTTTTAAACATATCGTATAATATGATCCTAAGATCATCCATTATCAGTTAAATTCCTCCCTATTCGTATAATATGAACCATGGACGATTGAAATCATCTCTGTCAACCCAGTATGATGTGAACATCATACAGTAAAAATAAAGACTTCTTTTGGTATGATCATTGGGATGACCAAACTTTGTCTCTGTCAATCCAATATGATGTGTCCATTGTACAGTATGATTAGTTCAAAAATTGTTTTTTCATTTGGTACAGTCCTTGGGACGGCCAAACTTCATCTCTATTAGTCCTATATAATGTGAACATCATACAATATGATCAACTATCATTAATTAAATCATTATTTAATTTATTAATCATGGGGCTTAAATTAAGTAAGATTTCTAATTATCATATAGTACGATTAAGATCGTACGGTACGATTAGTTCAAAAGTCTACTTATTTTGTTCGGGGGCTTGGGTTTTGTAGAATAAAAAGATCCTACAGTACGATTAGTTCATAAAACTTAATCATTTGGTAGCCCGTCAAACCCATTCTCCATATAACTGATTGTACAGTATGAATATAATTCATACAGTATAATTAGTATATAAAAGAATTAATATTTAAAAAAACTATTCACTCCCCCTATGTGTGTGCATGGTTACCAAGCTTAGCATCCACCAAATATATTTTACTCAAAAAAAGTAAAACAAGGAAAAATAAGATTATAGACATTTCAACCCTATTCTACCTTATCTTGAGCTGAACAATTGCATAGTGTATGGAGGACCTGAAATGTTAGTGCATACGAAACATAACTGATATACAATAATAATAATTAATATAATATAGTTGTAAGGAAAAACAATAATGTTTATTATCATTAAAATCATAATACTTGGATCTAGATTTGTAATAATCTCCCCTTTTTTAATGATGGTAAACATTGTTGCTAAAGATCTTCAAATTTTTTGCTATTCTCTAAACTCCCCCTTAAAAGATGAAATTTTTAAAACAAGGAGAGTTCAAAAAAATTTTATAAATTTTTTTTAAACATGAGTGCAAATAACTAACAACAGACTATAACAACAAGCTACTACTCCCCATTTTGACATCATAAAAAGAAAGAGAAAAAGAAAAACATTAAACAGAATAACATAACAACCCTAATCAGGTGGAGGTGTTGGTTGGAAGAATTGATGAATTTTAGCAATTTCTTAGAATGAGAAATTTACATGTTGAATATAATCAAAAGCTTAGTAAGAAATGTATTAACTTCACCTAAACCCAAAAAGGTTGGGATTCAAATTTTCTTAAACTAACTCAAGCTCCCTATAGGTTAAATTTCCTTAAAACAAAAATCTAATTCAAGAAATAAATTAGAGAAGGAAATTTAGTCATTTCAATCTACTTTCATGAAATTTATCTAATAGAATATCATTATAAAAATGATGAAATAGAAATCATGATTTTTAAACTCAAGTATCAAAAATATTAATTAGCACATGTGTTTTCTAAAATTTAATGATTAATAAGAAAGGTAAGTGAATTTAATTTGGGCTCATTTTAATAGAATATCATTATAAAAATGATGAAATAGAAATCATGATTTTTAAACTCAAGTATCAAAAATATTAATTAGCACATGGGTTTTCTAAAATTTAATGATTAATAAGAAAGGTAAGTGAATTTAATTTGGGCTCATTTTGTACCTCTATTAATTTTGGTGTGCTTTACACATCTTTTGATTTTGAATACACTTAGTGCATCTTTCAATTTTTGGCATATTTTGCGCATCTTTTTATTTTGGGCTCATTGTGTGCCTCTTTTCATTTTTATAAATTGTTTCCTTCCTAAACCTTTAAAAGAAACATTTTTTTAGTTGTAAGATTATCTTCCAATTATAAGAGAAGAAAACTCACTCTCTCATATAAGGATGAGTAAACTACAAAGCAAAGCTGATTCTACAATAAAAATAAATAGCCTAAGTAAGAAAATCATGAACTGCATTCAACAACTTGCAAAATATCCCTATGAGATTGAAAAATGTAGGAAGATGAAAAATGTTTAATTTCTAAGTCCAAATTTAAATTGATATAGATTTTGATTCAAAAATGAAATTACCCCATTGATCAAAAGAGACATAATCAGGAATTTCCATCCTTTATTTTTTTTTTTGAAGAGTCAATCACCACTTACTTATTTTAAGTAAATTAGAAGTAAAAATTCAACATTTTTTTAATGCATATCATACAGTACAATGCTAATTCATATAGTATGATGTAAATCATACAATACTAAGTTAATTCGTATAGTACGATGTGAAGAAAAATGTCACTTTTGGATGTGTTGATTAGAGAGATTTAATTTTTTAATGAATATGGAAAATGTAAACTAAAGGTACAACATAGGTGCAGGAGCATAAATAAAATAAAAGAAACAAAACGAAATGACATGAAAAAATGAACTAAACGATCACAAACATAGTTATACTAGAAAATTCAAATAACACATACACTAAACAATAACACAATAAATAAAAATAGGACATTATAAAACATTAGATATAACTCTAAAAGTACAACAAATAACACTAAAAGTAAGATAGATCCTGATCAGATAGTGGTGGGGGTGGTGGATGCTATTGGAAATAGTTTTGAATTGGGGAGAATTGATTCTGGATTATGTTAAATCATTCCCTGAACCACCCCATTTCTACCTCATATTGAAGTTATTATTGGTCTAGGTGAGACTCAAGGTGCTTAAATCATTGTATCAACTCCTCATATTGGTAGTCATAAGGTGCTGGTGCTGGTTCTGGAGCAGGTGTAGGAGTAGGTACAGGAGCATCTCCCCCTTCCTTATCAAAATCTAGCACCACAGGATCTTGTCTCCGATGGAAAAGGATATTAAAGGAAGCATCCGTATAGAAGATTAGAAGATTATCGGGAGATGCAGGATATGTGAGTTGGTATTTTTTATCTAGGATATATGTTATGGCGTGTCCTAGGGCTACATTTTGCTTTCTTTTGGTAATGGGAAGCCAAATGGGAGTAAAGTTTTTTATGTAATCAATGAGCATCTGGGCTTCATCAATTTCAGCTTCTGTCATTATAAGGAAGGTGACTATAGAAAGAAAAGGGTGATGTTCACATGATCTCTAAATATAGAAATAATAGAAGTTCTAAGAATATGCTAGATAACCCTAGCATTACGATTTAGAGTATAGACTTTGGGTTGGTGTTGCTTCAAGGCTATATTTCATATTATAAGGTTGACACCACTCCAATAAAAATCTGATCTAGAGGCTATTAATTAGGGTATATTGCCTTTAGTGTTTAATTGGATGTGCACTCCTATATCCTCTTTTATGATCTCTACATTTAGATGGCAAACATAAGATGTCATGATAGTAGCCTCTCCATTTATCCTAAGGTTGGAAGAATTTTTTTTTGGTTCTTGAGTGGAAAGGATAGGCGAGTGTGAGGTAGAATTATGGAGCTGTGGAGTCAAAAATGCTCATTACTAAAAAAAATTGATTGCTTGCTGGTTGAGCATTCTCAATGGTGTTATCCAAGCTTCATTATATCTATGATATGCTACTTCATCAGCAGCCATCAGGAAATAATTGTCACTTGGGCAATGAGAGGAAGAGCTTCCTGGGGTTTGAAAACTGCATTTACTACCACCAGCCATTTGATACTTTAAAATTCATAGGAAAGAAATTGAGTTGAGGTAAGTGAATTCAAATGAGAAAATCCCCCTTATTTATAGATTTTAAGATGATCATATAGTAGGATCAGAGGAGTTAAATCATCTTCATGACCTGTTAGAAAATGTTAGTCAAATTATACAATACAATGAGGGTTGTATTGGATGATCATAAGGAATTTCATTCATCCTAAAGAGTCATCAGTACGGTGTTTAATGAAATGTATCATACAATATGAATAAGTGTTCGTATAGTATAAAATGCAATTAATATTATCACAGCCAAAATGAATTCATCACAAAAGATTCTGAGACATGTATAGTACATTACATAATGGAGTATCGTATAGTACAATCATTAATAATTTCACACCAAATGAATTGAATGCATCCAATGATTAGCTATATGTGTATCGTATAGTTCGAATAGAGGTTCATACAATACGATGGATAATACATTTTTTACCAACTGGATTTAATTCATCCCAATGATTATCAACATGTGTATCGTATAATATGAAGAGAGGTTTGTACAGTATGATATCCAATAATAGATCTGATCTAGACCGTTTGCTAACCTAAGGGTTGTGATTTATGTTGTGATGTTCAAATCATACATTGTGAAGGTGAATCATTATATCATACTGGATGATCAGTTTATCAAACAATCCTAATTAGGCATCTCTATCAATTCATATTTATTAAACTAATCATTCTGGATGATCTTCCTACCATACAAGATGATATGTTTTAATCAAAGAAATCAGTCACTAATCATATTTTAGGCAAGGTTTTATAACTCAAAATTTGTTCATATCATATAGGAAGATCTGCATCTTCCTAGATGATTTGTAATAATCATGCCTAAATTGATCATGTGATTAGGGGACTAATTATGGTTAAATTAAATGATCAAATCATATAGGACAATCAACGATGATCATACTGGATGATATATACAAGAAATATGGGATGATCCCCATCATCCAAGATGAAAAATTATGATTTTTCTTCTAATCATCTAGGAGGATCACAGTGGACATCCCGAATGATGTATGGGATGATAATTAATTTGTTGTCGATCGTTAGCCATCATATTGGAGGATAAGTACTATCTTCTGAACTAATTATACAAGATGATCAAAAATTATAGTAGACGATCAGTATAATCTGTTGCACTTATCGTACAAGGAACTCAAATCATACTAGCTGGAAGGGCTATTTTGCATTGATCATACAGGATGATTGTAGGATCGTCTTGGATGATCTTTGACGCCAGATTGAAATTTAAGGATTTTTTAGAGGCCTCACGTTTAAGCTCTCTTATTTTATCCTTAAAAAAATCTTTTGCTAATGGATTTGTGAGGGGATTCAAAAAGGTTGCTCCAATCAAGGTTTCCATCATATTCTTGAAGCTTTCTTCTTAATTCCTTGGTGCCTCTAAGAAGATGATCACCAGCATTAGATCCAAGTTCTCTACCTACTCTAGGAGGAAATAAAAGGATTGTCAGGTTCTCTGCCAACTCTAGGAGGGAGTAAAAGGATTATTAGGTTCTCTGCCTACTCCAGGAGGGATTAAAAGGATTCAAGGTACTCTGCCTCACTGGGTCTGTGAACGATTTTGTAAGGGCTTCTCTGCCTTACTGTGGGGGCAAAAGGAGAGACACTACTTTTTATGCAATACTTAGAGAGGAGGTTCTGGGGAATGGATGTAGGTCAGATTTGGCCGAACCACTATAAAATTTAGTGTGTTTTTTCTATTTACTATTTTCATATTTAATTTCCACATATTTGTTTGATTATCTGCATGGTTGAAAATTTTAATTTTTGTTATTTTGAAATTAGTTGTGCTTCTATATTTTGCGAAAAATTATTTGTTTTAAAATATTCAAAAAGATTTAAAAAAGATGCTTTAGCAAATTTTTAAAACTACCAATTCACCCCCTCTCTTGATTAGCCTCGGGCTAGTTCCTTAAGGTCTAACAACCTTTATGAACCTTCACTCTTGATTTGAGATTTGAATTGATTAAAGTCTGGGTTTGATATTTGAATTGATTGAAGTCTAGATTGATTTGAATTTGGATTGATTTAAGGTTTAAATTAATTTTAGATCTAGATTGACTTGAGGTCTAGATTTACTTAAGGTCTGGATTAACTTGAGGTCATGATTGATTAAAGGTCTTAAATGACTTAAGATCTGGATTAATTTGAGGTCTAGATTGATGAATTGACTTGAAGTCAAGATTGACTTGAGGTCTAGATTGATCTAGGGTCTAGATTGATCTTAATTCTAAATTGATCTAAAATTAGGATTAATCTAGGGTACAGACTGATCTAGTGTCAAGATTGGTTTGGAGTCTGGATTGATCTAGAGTCTAGATTGATTTGGGGTCTCAATTGGTTAAGTGTCAAGATTGATCTGGGGTCTAGATTGGTATGGAGTCTTGATTGATCTAGGTCTAGATTAATTTAGGGTTTAGATTTATCTGGGGCATATATTGGTCTCGAGTCTAGATAGAACATAGGGCCTAGATTGATCTAGGCTTGATTGATCTGGAGTTTAGATTAATCCTAGTGACCTCGTACAAAAATGAGGTCAATAAATTTATTTAAATTATTTATACTTTTTCTATAACAAATGTGAGGTATACAAATACATCTGGACTTACACTTGCTTAAAATGCAATGATAGCTAACAATTTAATACATAAATAATCACCCTAGATATAGTACATGATACGATCAGCTCTTCTTAAGATATCAAAGGTTGAATTAGATACTGAATCAATGACTCAAGATGAGTAATTTTAACTTTACGTTTAAATGACACTAATGAGATGACTCACCTAAAACATTAAATTTTATCTTATTTAATTTAACAAACTAAATTCTCTAATCATCAAGAAATTTTAGTAGCATAACAACCCTATACCAATAGAGAAAGCATAGCATCCTCTGAGCACAATGAGGACCCCACTATATTACCCATGATGGGCACAAAAATCTTAGGTTCTAGCATATGTAGCGAAAATAAAAAGATGTATGTATGTATGCATGGATAGGTAAAGTGCTAGTGTCTACAATACCTAATATTATATCATCCTAGAACTAATATACATGTTCCTATAAAGTTTTGAACATGCAAACAAAAAATAAATCTAAGAAAATTTCTACCTGCTAATATAAGTTATCACCCATATGAATACAATGTATAAAATGATGTAAATAAAAGAGATTGTATAAATAAAATAAAATTTATTCATTTATTGATTTAAATTTTTTCAATAGACTTAGACTCTATAGTTGGGGATATTAAAATTCATGCACCGGCCTCTTCGTGGCCCCCTTCTTTCTTCAGGATGCTGAGTTTTAATGTTCATGTTCTAAGACAAATTTTTAGAAGGTAGAATGGGCTTTAAATAACACATTACCCATAGATTTCACCCTCATTTGGTAAGGACTTTATGATCTAAGTTCAAGTTTCTTATTAGCACATGCTCCTATAGTTAATTGCCCCTCTTGATAATGAGAGAAAACTTTTGATTAAGGCTAGTCATCAAATAGATACAGAGTACTTGATGTATAGTAATAGCATAATTTAAGTATTTAAAAAATTAATATTTAATATTAGAAATTCACCACTTAACATTTAAAGAGGGTGGTGGGGGGAGTGATGATAGGCCCAATCAAGATGCCATAGTTTCATCATCTTGAGTAATCATGGTCCCTATTCTACTTAAACATTACAAGTAGTCAACCCAACCTTAAAAAAGGATCTTTATCGATAATTATGGGTTGCTTCATCCAAGGGTACCTTTTAGACTTGGGATGAATATTTATCTGTTGGGATAAATTTTAATCTGCCTTACTTGACAGAGGACTCTGATTCATTACTAAAGAATTTGAAGCGATTGGGGAACATATGAGCTCTGACCACGTGTAATTTAATAGTGCCATTTGGTAGTAAAACTACCCAGTCACAGGATCCTAGTTACAATCAATTACCTATGATTCCATTTAATGGCAAAATGCCCCGTCAGAGGATACATACCACATCCTTACTACTAATAGAAGGTTTGAGATTAAATCTTAGTGATACTTTTAACTAGATGTTTACTCTTTATGAGATGAAGTAATTTTTGATTTTTCCACCATTAAAAACTATTATGGAGCGTGGATGTGTATTTGGCTTTAAGTATTTTGATGTTTTATTTCAATTTTATTTTTTTAGATTTAGGTAATTTTTAAATTTTAAAATTATCATGGGAATTTGGAAGGCATTTTTAATAATTTGTAGTCCCCTCCAGCTGAGATTTTATATCAACACGACCATCATCAGGGTTTTTTGAGCAATTTAATTTTATTGGTTGAACCTTGTCAGCCCTATCTACTTGCAAACATGGGATCAGGTTCATCATCAAATTTAGGCCTTTATTAGTAATTTTTCCTTGTTATAGGACTTAAAACCCTAATATGAATATAAAAAAATATTTTGGTTGAAACCGCAACCATATATTTATATGATAATTGAGTAGTATTGACTTCTATCTATTCAAATAGAAGGATTAGGCTTAATAAATTCATTTCTTAACCCGCACAACATCCTCAGATGTCACGTGTGTGTATATAACACACTCACTGGGCCAATGTGAGTATATAGCTTTGTATGTATTCTGTATAATATATTTGTGTGGTGGTTAAATTTATGTGTATGTTGGCATATGTATTTGCTTTATACAAGATATTTTTTATATTTTGTAATGTGTATGTGCATGATATGATTACATATTAATATATCATCATGCTGTAATGCATTTTATATTATAATGTTTATGGGATGGCATTTTAAAAGTGTTTACACAAATCAGCTGCATGAATAATGGTCATTTGAGTATGCGTAATACTCTATTTAGAAGCATGTAAATTCTGCATATTAGCTTGTACAAGTGTTACCAATCCTATGACATTATTTAACAGTGCATTGGGTCTCATTTATCGACCATCAACAATGAAATTTAGTTCACTTCATTGTCTGCATATTACCATCTTCTTCAATATTCACATGTGGAATTGTACTTCATCCTATAAGAAAACTATGCATCACATCAGAAGTCTTCCACCTATTATTTGCAAGTGAGCAGATTTATCTGGTGTGATAGCTTGGCACGACAAATTTACTACTTCATTTTATTATTGACCCACATATTTTTACTACTAATTCACTGCTTATACTTACAAGCGAATCATATCATTATACTATGAGTCATTTATTATTTAATTGAGGAAGACTGTCATCCATAAACAAATCTCATGTAGTCACTCATAGATGCTCATATTTATCACTGGCTCATTGCTTTTACCTGCAGATAGTGTGTCGCATATTTTGTAATCTTCTTACTCAAGCCTGTAAAGAGTCCACCACACATGTAATACATTCATTATCATTGTTTATAGGCGATATAGTTGTAAGCATTTTCAGCCTTATGCTTTCATCTGTGAGCAAGTTTCTTTGCAAACAAATTTTCTAGTGCTACTTGTAGGTGTTTATATTTATTGCATTTCAATTCCCTTTTATTGTAGGGAAAACAATGTATTTTCCTTACATTGAATGGTTAGTGACAACTGGGAGAGCATTAAGGTTTTGGTGTAGAGAGAGAAAGGTTTTTCAAATTTTTTCTTTCTCGATTTTCTTCCGTTTCATGCGGCGCGGTGGTAGGTGATGGCAGCAGAGGGCCGCCGGACCTTTATGGCCACTGCCTCCTCATCAGAGCCCTTCAAGGAGGCCATGCTTGCTCGTGGAGGCGATGATGCTGTCTGTCCTCTCCCAGATACAGGAAATGTTACTGAAATTCATAGGAGAAGATCTTCATCAGGAATTGCTTTTAAGGAATCTGCTGCGTCAAGTCCTAATAATTAATCTCTGATTGAGGGTAAAGGTAAAGGTTTAGTTGAATGTTGTTCCTGTGATGTGCCTTGTTCTCTGTTAATACTGGTAAAGTTTCGCCTAAACCTAACGACAGTGAAGCTTCTTCCTCTGGTTTGAAGATCTTTGTTAACAGGTTTTGTAATTCAAATGCAATCCCCGGCAACAGTGTGATAAATGCGAATTCCATGATTTCAGTTAACAAAAATGTTCATAATCAAAGCAAGATAGCTGATTTTTGTTTAGGGGATTTGGTAATTGTTAATGATGGTTTGGTAAACTCAGTTGTTGATCAATTGCCTGAGAAGATTTGAATTGGTGCGATTAGGAGCAATCCATGGAATAAGAAGGATCATGTTAGAGTTAACTTTGAGAGTGATTGTTCTGTTTTAACAGAGGATGGGAAAGCAGTAAAACTAATTGAGTCTAACAAAATTACAAATTCTTCTCTTCTGAAGAACTCTTTGGTCACTAAGGTGTTCGGGAAAGAATTGCCATCTCATTTGGTGGCATGGGAGCTTAGAAGACAGTGGTCTCATTATGGACAGTTTCATTTGATTACCCTTGGTAGGGAATGGTTTTTATGCTCTTTTCAAAGCACTGAATCTATGGAGGGGTTCCTTACTGGGGGACCTTGGTTTGTGCATAGCCATATAATAGGACTGGATAAATGGTCCCAGGAGTTTTATCCTCTGACATTGAATGGTTTATCTTCTCCTATTTGGATCAGGATGCCTCATTTACAGTTGCAGTGCTGGGATAAGGTCAATGTAATGAGGATTGCATCTAGGGTGGGAGTTCCTTTAATGTTAGATGGAAATATGTTCCAGTGGAGGAGAAGGGAATTTGCAAGGGTCTGTGTTCGAGTTAAGCTGGATCAAAGTCTTCCCACGGGTGTTTGGGTTGAAAGCATGGCGGGAAGGTTTTTTCAAAAGGTGGAATACGAAAAGATATCTTCATTCTGTTTTGAATGTGGAATGATTGGTCATGACAAAAGTCATTGTATTAAATCTGAATTGAATTCGAAGGTAGTGTTTTCTAGCTTATCGTAGGAGGGTCATGATGCGGTTAAGAATGATGTACAGGAGAAGGAGTCTTATGGTCCGTGGATTCATGTTAATTATAAGAAAAGGAATAAGGCAAAGGTTGCTCCATTCAAATCCCGGCAGAACAAGGTAGTTAGGGGGGATTCTGCTTTCATTCCAGTGGTTATTGATTCCAAGGAAAAGAAGGTTGGGAGTGCAATTGCGGCTAATGGTGGTATTTCTTTGGATAAAGATTTACCTAGGAATATGGAGTTGGAGAATCCAAGTATGGAAAATAATCTTTATCTCGAATTGGCTGGGAAGGACTAGGTTGAGTTGGAAGGGGGGAATTCAATCCAGAATTCTTGTGTAAGCGAATTTGAGGAGGAACAACAGGTTTCAGTACTAGTTGATACGGTTGAAGCTGCTTCTACAGTTGGTGGTTTGGAAGAGCTAGTTAAACTATTGAACTCTCAAGATAGTAATTGTAATGAAGTTTTTCTTCAGAATGATATCAATCCTGTTGCGAGTGGAGATGAGGGGAAGGGATGCTTGCGAACTCAAGTAAGTCCGAATAGACTGCTTGCGAACTCAGGTAATCCCAATCTTAAAACTGATTTTCATCTACAAAAAGAGCTTCGTTCATTAGGGAAAGAAAATATTATTAATCATGGTAGAAGGGGAGTAGGGACTCTCAGAGGCAAGAAGGAAAGTAATCCCATTTCACTTTCTTAAATGTCTTCCCTAGCTTTCGTGAATTGTAGGGGGGCTAGGAAGAGTGTGGCCACTCATTACCTTAAAGATTTTACAAAGGAGTATGATGTCATTTTTGTTGGGCTATTAGAAACTAAACCCTCTATTTTTGATAGTAATGAGTGTTCTAAATTTATTGGTAGCAACTGGGATTTTTTCCTTTATCCTGTTGATGGTCTTTCTGGTGGCTTGTTGACTTGTTGGAGGAAGGATGTAGCTTCTTTCACGGTTTTGGATTCTTTTCCTTAAGGGATTATTGGGGAATTGAGGATAGCTAATAAAGGATTGTGTCTTATAGCCTCGGTGTATGGTAGTAATGAGGCTTCTAAAAAAAGGGAGTTATGGAGTAAACTTGGTAATTTTTCTAGTAGGAAACTTCCTTTTGGTATTGGTGGTGATTTTAATTGCATTTTGTCCCAAGAAGACCAGAGAGGAGGAAAAATATTTGTATCTTCTCAAGGTTCTCTTGACATGAGTAGTTTCATGAGTAGTTGTGACTTTCATGAGTTGGGTATAGTTGGTCCCAAATTCACTTGGTGTAATAATAAAAAGGGTTCTGCTCGTATCCTGGAAAGACTGGACCGATGTCTGTTCAATTCTCCAGCTCTTGAAACCTTTCATACTTCAACGGTTCGACACTTTGCTAGATTAGCATTGGATCACTATCCTATTATGATAAAGTTTACTTCTTCTACAGTTATAAGAAGAAAAATGATTAGATATGAAGAGGTCTGGTCATCTTATCCAGCTTCCTTTTCCATTGTTTCTAATTCCTAGAATAAGAAGGTGCAAGGTGTAGATGTTGTTGATTCGCTGAACTTGAAATTCCGTAGAGCATTGAGAGCTGTATTTTTTTGGAGTAAGGCAAAACTTCAAAATCTGGTGAAGTTGAAAGATTCATTGAAGCAGGATATTCTAAATCTCCGTATGGAAGAATCAGTTGTGGGTAGGCTCTCGGATGAAAAGGCGATCTTGCTTAAAGCTAAGGTTAATGAGCTTAATTCCACACTTGCTCGGCTTTCCACTTGGTGGAGACAATGTGCAAAGGTGAAATGGTACACTGATGGGGACTCGAATTCTAAATTTTTTCATGCATATGCTTCAAGAAGGAGATTGGTTAATCGTATCCATCAGGCGAAGAATTCAAATGGGATCTTAGTAGAGGACCAATAGGAGATTGAGAAGGTTTTTTATGAGTATTTTAAAAACAAATGGGGAGCTCGGTTCCGTAAATTGAATGGTTGGCCTTCCACACGGCTGATGTTGAATGAAGCTGATTGAGATTTGTTGCTTGCGGATTTCTCTAAGGAGGAGCTTGATAAGGTGGTTATTCACCTTGAATCCAATATCTCTCCAGGTACTGATGGTATTTCCTATTCCTTTATTAAATCTTATTAAAACATCATTAAAGTAGATGTGTGGGAGGCAGTTAGCTTTTTTTTTAGCACGGGTTTGATGTGTCCAACCTGGAAGGAAACTCTTGTGATTCTTATTCAAAAAGTTAAAGATCCCTTGACTCCTGCTAATTTTAGACCCATTAGCTTATGCCAATCTAGGTATAAGATAGTGGTGAGGATGTTGATGAACAGAATGGTTAATCTTTTTCCTAAGCTTATCTCTGAAGAGCAGGTGGCCTTTATTAAAGGTAGATCGATTTCTAAAAATGTCTTACTTGCTCAAGAAGTGTTTAATAAGTTTAGATTTTTTAAATCTAAAAATGGGCTTATGGCAATCAAAGTAGACATGGAACAAGCTTATGATGTATGAGTTGGCAAACTCTTAAGCAAGTGTTGGATAATTTAAGATTTCCTGGTAAATTCTCAAATCTTTTGCTCCAATGTGTTTCCTTTTTGAATTTCTCCATTCTTATTAATGACAATAGATCGGATTGGATTGAGGGGAATTGTGGGTTTAGGCAAGGATGCCCCCTTTCTCCTTATCTATTTGTTCTTTGCTTTCAATTTCTTTCGGATGCTTTTGCTCAAAGGGGGAGGCGTCTAGGAATCAAAATTGCTCCAGATGTTGATAGAATTTCCCATTTGTTATATACTGATGACATTGTGGTGTTTTTGGAAGCCAATTGCAGTAAAGTGAAGAAGGCTAAGAAGATATTGAAGGACTATTGTAATTGGTCTGGCCAGAGAGTAAATATTCAAAAATATGCCATTCTCTTTGGAAAGACACTTGCAAGATCTAGGAAGAGGTCTCTAGATAGAATTTTGGGTTACAAAGTGTTGAAGGAATTTAATTATCTTGGCATTAAAATTGCTTTGAGAAGGTTGACTGGTTCTGATTTTAGTTTGCTGATTGGAAAAGCTAATAACATTTTAAACATCTGGGGCAATCGGTTTATTTCACTGGCAGGGAAGATCCTTTTAGTAAGGATGGTTTTCTCTTCTCTTTTGACATATATTGCTACCCATTCTTTAATCCCTATGGGTGTACTTTACGAGCTGGACAGAATGTGTAGGGATTTCTTATGGAATAAACAAAATAGAAGGAAAGGACTTCACTATGTCTCTTGGGATGTGATTTATATAGCTAAAAGGTTTGGTGGTCAAGGAGTTCAGTCAGCGGCTTCCAAGGTTGGTCCCTTGAGGGCCAAATTTGCTTGGAATCTAATTATGAAGTCTAACTCTTTACTTAGCAGAATTCTTATAAGTAAGCATGGTTTTCTTCTTTGGAACATTCAGACTAAGAGGTATAATTCGCCTGCACTAAAAATCATTGTTAATGGTTTCAATTGTCTGAGAGAAATTGTAAGGTGGAATGTTTCTTCGGGAGACCTTATAAACACTTTGGTGGATATCTGGATTTGGGACAATTCTATCAGCAGATGGCCTACTTTTATTGTGGAAATGGAAGGTGAATTAAAAGGTTTGGACTTGTTTATTTGTGAAGGAGTTTGGATTGAAGACAAGCTGTTGCAGGTCTTTGGTCAGCAGCTTGTTGATGTCATAAAACAGGTACCTATTCTTCCTGAAAGAGGTGGAGATCAGTTAGAACTGACTTATAAGAATTCTGGGAAATCTTTATCTAATCTAGTGACGGATAAGTTGAGAGGTTATGGAGAGGAAGAAAGTAGTTGGCATTGGAGAAGAGATCTTAAACTCAGCCCTCGTGTGGATATATTCTGGTGGAGACTTCTTATCAACGCCATTCCTTCAAACAAGTTTTTAAAGTACAGAAGATTACTGGATTGTGCTGATTGTCCAAGAGGCTGTGAGACTATGGAGAGTGCTGAGCATATAGCAGTTAGCTGCTGTAAGCTGCTTCAAGTTCTCAGAATTCTTAGATCTTGGGGTTTCATGATCCCGAGTTTCTCTTCTTTTCCTGAATGCTGTTTAAGATTACAATCTTTATCCGATACTCATCTGTTCATTGGCAATTTGTACTGTTCGCTGGTCAGTGAGTGTTGGAAGAGCAGAAATAAATTAACTCATGGAGGTAAGGAGGACAGTTTAGTGATTATTGCAACTAATGCAATCAGCTTAGCTACAGCATCCTTTGGTCTTGATCACCATTCAGACAATTGGGATTCCAACCAGCTTTCGCTGTTTTATCATTGGTTTCCTCCTCCACCCAGATGGATCAAGCTAAATATCGATGCTTCTCTGAAGAGTAACTATCAAGCTGGAGTAGGAGGCATTTACCGTGATGACAGAGGAAGATTTCTTACTGCATTTGGAGTTAAAGGAGTGCATTGGGACCCATCTCAATTGGAATACTCTTCTATTTTGAATTTCAATAAGTATGTTCAAGAATGGATGATGGAATTCAAAGGCATCATCATTGAAGGTGATAATAGGAATGTTATAGATTACATTCGTAAGCTATTCAAGAATAAGTCATTCAAAGAGGATGATCTTCACAAGCATCATTTTTCTTTTCTGCTTGACTTCAATCAGGTCTTATTTCATTCTGTCGATAGAAAGACTAATAAGTTGGCTGATTTTTGCTCCAACTTGGCTTGCTCTTTTGATTTTTTCTGGGAAGACTTAGATTGTAATAATGTTCCTCCTTTGTTTTTTTCTTTACTTAGGGAGGATTGTGATTGTGGACCAATCACTTAGCTGTTTGTTTCTTCCTTTTCAGTAATAAAATTGCTCTTTGCACTTTATCAAAAAAAAAAAAATGGTTGTTGATGATAGGGATGTCATAGCATCCATCGTATGCTGCACCGTGTGTGTTTGTAAGTGGCTTTGTTATTTGTAGGCAATTTAGTGTATTCATTTATATATTGATTTGGGCCACCGGATAGGTTATGTTCACTAGTGATTTCCTTATGCATGTTGATTGGTGAATTACTACATTCGCTTTCATGTCTTTTAGTATTCATAGGAACTTCTATAAACATTTGTAAGCTAGCTGATGTTAAATATAGGGAGGCCACTACATTCACAACTCACCTATCATCATTGTTTCTTGTTCATGTATGTAGGATGGTTATCATGTTACATTAATGATTGTCTCATTCTTTCATGTAGGAGAGCAAGTGTACATTGTTGAATTCTATTAACTTTGCTTGTGAGTAAGATTATCACATACAGATGAATCATATTCAACACATATCCCCCATTATTTGTTTATAAATAAGCTATTGCATTACATGTTCCTTGCTTGTACCATTCTTCTAGTGAGTGAACACATTCATTGAGAGCTTTCCAGAGAATTAATATATTTATAGTGTATTATCTACAATCACTTGTATGCAACTCATGACATTCATTATGAACTCCCTTGCATTATTAGCAGATCACTATATTGCAAATTCCCTTATTCATGCTTGTAGATAAGTCACATTAATTAGATACTCCTTTTCATATGTGTAGGCACCATAAACATCTTTCATAAGTCAACCAACATGTGTAGTATGCATGATATTTTCTTAAAAACTTTCATTCGTTTGTCTGTAGATATGTTGCATCCATCACGTTAGAGAAAATCCTGCACAGATAATTTTCTCTTGTGTTGTAAATGCTAAAAATAAGAATTATGAGATTTTTAAGTTTAGAGGCATTATACCCTCATGACAGGATGATGATGTTGACGGTGATAGTATCAGCTTCGAGGGCATAAGGATCGAGGCATAAAAGTAAAAAAAAACTTCTCTTTCCTTTTTTTTAACTCTATCTCTCTTTTTTATTAAATTAATAATAATAATAATTAATAATAATAAAAATAATAGCAATAGTATATGGGATGATGGTTGTTAGAATATGGGTAATTGTTTTGGTTGAGTTTATGGGTTGGAAGTGTAGTTGGCCTTAAATAGAGGAAAAGGGCTAAGATGGGCTTAGATGTTGGTGGGCTTGGGTTTTATAGGTTGCTATTGGGACTTAGAGATAACTAGAGTGGAGTTAATTTAGCTATTATAGGGAGATAGAGGTGCTTAGTTCAGAAAGAAACTGAGGTTGTTGGATCAAAGGAAATAGTCAGTTGTTTTGTAAGTGGAGCTATTGCGTGTGGGTAGAAGGACATCAAAAGATTAAATGGTCTTCGATGGGATGGGAAGGTCTTAGGTTCAGCTTCAGGAAGATGGTGGGATCAATGGATGAGTTTAGACAAGTGAGGAGGATTTGTGAGGATGGGAAGTAGGCTTTAATCATATGTGGATCTCGACGTAGTGGGTCAATTAAGTCTAGATCGATAGGTAAAAGAGGTGGTTGGCTTGCATGGGATTGGAATGATGGAATGGATTAGAAGGAGCCTAATCTAGCAAGGTGCAACCTGATTAATTGGAGGTCTGGGTTTGGCCATAGACATGTGTGAGAGATAGGAGGAAGAAGTAGGATTCAACAGCTTGAAGTGGAATCAACATAGTGGCCTGGCATTTGAACTGGCATCCGATTGAGAGAGCTATTCGACAGGTATCAAAAGTGCATGGTGATCGGGCTGTTAATGGGAGGTTGGGGCAAATTTGATCGGAACATAGTGGTCTATGAAGGTATTTGAGTAGAAGAAGAAACCATCAAGAGCTCCGAGTTCTCATTTTAATAGCGCGGAGTCTGAACGAGCACTAGATTCATATAGGGAATGCAAGAGGCAACGTAAATGACATAGAATGAATAATAATTTTAGAAGGTTTTGAGCTAAATTTTTGGTATTTCAACCAATATTTGTGTAGGATTTTTTATTATGTGTAGAGGTTAATAAATGCCCCTAACAAATGTGATATGCGTCTAAAGGGAACCATTCTTATTATAACATGGTTAACCCTTTAAATATCTAAATATCTATCATGGATGTTCCACCTAAAAATTCCTTCTTATAGATCTTTGAGAATCTTATCTTGGTGATATGCCAGCTTTCTTTCTATATATATATATTTAGATGTACCATAGATAAGTTGACATGTTGGCTTTAGTCAAGTAGAGATCCATAAGATAGTGGCACAATACTTCATACTTGAATCATTAGAGCTTTACTTCACAGACTTCCGCTTATAGATAATATTGCCACAATCATATATGAATATAATATTCATATTGTATAATTATAAGGATTGATGAGAGTTTGTTCGAGCCTTGTAGATTTATTAACTTATAGGAATTTGTGCCTCATGTTTTCTACAATTTCCTTGAGCTTATGTACGTGCTTTTCTCCTTTTTTATCTTACATTTACACCACCTTATTTATTTTGATGTTTTGTTAACTTGTCCAGGTCCTAGAAGTTCATAATGCCCATTCTTTTGAAGGAATAGAGTGAGGTTGTTAACTGTCTCTTTAGTCATAGATTTGGGAGATATACTTCAGTCGTCTGAGAAGGACATTATACCTTTTTCTTTCTTGTTGGCTTGTGCAAGCTTGTAAAATGATGAAAATTATAAATTTATATATAAGTTTTGAATTAATAAAATAAAATAATTTCATAAATTCAGTCGTTCATGAGTTCTTCTCTTCTTTATGCTCTTGTAACTTCTATTATGTTATGTTCATGACCTTAGACACTCATTGGATTTAGTAGTTGCAGTCTTTCACAACTTTAGCTTAAATTCTTAGGTTTGGTTCCTTTTGTTCTATGCTTTGTGCAGTGGACATTTATGAAGGGTCACTTGATTTGTCCTTACTGACATGTCTGAAGTTTTTGTATGCTGTCTACTTCTTTCTTTAGCAAGTATGATGAGTAGATAATGGTGACCTAAACCCTTTAAATTTACATTAAGTTGTTGGCTAGAAGTCATTCTAGAGCTGTGAGTATAGCAGACTTGTTGATGACAAAATCTTCTTTGTTCAACCTTTGACTTTGTATGAACTTGAGATAATTTATTTAGTTCATTTCTTTGTGGTTTAAAAGACTTGTTCAGAAATTTATTGGTTTTAGGTTGAATAGGTGATACCAAATTAAGCTAATACCTTGACCCTTAATCAGTCGATAATACTTTAATCTGGGTTGCTTGAGTTTATCAGATTGGGTTAGCTAGGATTTGATAGCTATTATCATCCAACTATTGAAATGGGCGTTCCTCTATTATGACCTAACTTATGACGTGCTTAGGAAATGAAGGTGCTAGCAACTTGGCCACATCTCAGCTTATTGAGTCTAACCTTATTTGCATATTCAAGAATTAGACTTGAGCTATGGAAACATGCTTCCAAAGCTAGATTTGTTGAAGTTTACAAATTAAAAATCTTCCTTTATGGTTCATGATCTTGAAGCTTACATGCATTTGGAAGCTCTCTTAATTGAGATTAATCCTTCCCATTATAACCTTTATTATTTATTTAATTAGGAGAATTTTTGGGACTATGACTACTTGAACTTGTCGAGAAAAATAAACCTTCATGTTCCTAACTACTTTGACTACTAAGAATCTGAGGTTTATATCTCCTTTTGTTCTTAATACTCACTTAGCGAGTTTTCAATGATGATTTGTTAGGGAGGTTCTGGATCAAACAGAGTTGTATCCTGCTCGCTAAGATTTGGTAATCCCTCTTCCTATGAAAATCATATATCATTAACTCTAAGATGTGATGAGTGTGGACTCTAGTCAATATGGGCTTGTTATTCATACTTGCTATTTCTTTGGCTGATTTGGTCAAATAATCTAACTTGCTATTTTGAGCTCATGGAACTCAAGCTAGTTTCATATATTAAATTTACTGTATAAACTTAAGGACCCACCGGTGATAGTTGGGTAACTAAAGCTTACTAATTTTATAAACACCAAACTCGTAATTTATAATAAGCTGAGAGTCACCGAAAACTTGAATGTTCTAAATTTTGATTGAAATAACAATCTCCAGACCCACTATTAGAGCCTCATATTCAGCTTCTTTATTGGGTCAAGGTTTATTTAAACCTAATGAATATCTTATTATACCTCCCTCATGGATTATGAAAATGAGATCGATGAAAGCTAAGGCTTCTATCATATTTGAAGTTTTAATAGGTTTAATAGATGATGCCCCATTTAAGTACATGTCCTAAACTCATGGTTTCTTATTTTGTTTAACATGCATGATTTATTCATCACGTAGATCATAATTGAGTAGTTAATCTATAGGAATGGGATGTGATGCCATAAAATATGCCAATGCTTACATTGTTACTACTTTTTATGGAACATAGAAGTACCCCTACCCACATGGCTAAATAACCAATCAATGTTGGTCTTATCTTAAAGAACTTTAGTAGATTAATCTTTAATATTAGTGTGATTTTTTGAGATAGCATGGAGTGGCATAATTTTAGAACTACAAAACTCAATGTCAGATAATGCTTATCGATTGGAGAATAATATATCTCTACTTTGATCAACATTCGATTGATGTAGTAGAGTGTATTCCCTTTGCTTTCTTCATTATGCTGAGCTAGCAGAGCTTGGAGGGACTCTCCTAGTGCTATAATATATAGGATAAGAAGCTTCCCCATAATTGGTGCTGCGAGAATGTGTGGGCTTAATAAGATCTCTTGATATTATCAAAAGCTTATTTGCATTCTTTATCCCATATAAAGTGATTTTCTTTCTTCATCAATTGTGAGAATAGCTTGTACCAATCTGATCGATTCGATATGAATCCTTGAATAAAAGCTAGTTACCCTTGTAAGAAGCTATGCTATCTTAAGTTCCTTAGTGGTAGCATCTCCATAATTTCCTTAATATTGTTAGGGTCAATCTTGATTCCTTGATGGTGAACGATGCACCCCAAAAACTCCCCAAATGAAACACCAAATTCACACTTGAAGGGGTTCATTTTTAGATTAAACATTTTAATCCATTAAATATAGTCATCAAGTTACCTAGGTAGTCAGTTATGTCCATGATCTTAATGTTGAGATTATCCATATATCATTTTACCTTTTATTGAATTAATTGATCAAAGATGCGCATCATCACCGTCTAATAGGTAGCACCAGTATTCTTCAAGTTGATGGCCATGACCATTTAGTAGAATATGATAATGGGCATTTTGAATGACATATGCTTCTCATCTTCAGGCTCCATCTTAATTTGGTTATATCCTAATGATCCATCTATAAAGGTTAACATATTATAGTTGGACATATTATAAATTAAGAGCTTTGATATTTGGGGGTAAAAAGCCATCTTTTGGACATGCCTTTTTTATTTCCCAAAAATCAATACAAATGCAAAATTGTCCATTCTTCTTGATAGGGAAAATACTGTCAATCCAATTGACATATTTTTCTTCACAAATAAAGCCTACATCCATAAGCTTCATCATTTTTACAATCACCTATTCTTAAATCTCCAATCTTAATCTTCTTGGAGCTAGCTTGACAAGCACTTCATCTTCTTTAATAGCTAATATGTGAACTGCCACATTCGGGGATAAGCCATGCATCTCAGCGTATGTACAAACAAGGTGATCCCTAAATTCATAGAGGAGTTCTTTTGTTTCTTCAACTTGATCTTTAGGTAAGAAAGAAATGATGAAAGCTAGGAGAGGGTCTTCCTCGGTCCCCAGGTTAATCTCTTTCAGCTCATCCATTTTGGTAGCCTGTAGACCATCTTCAAGCTCTTTTGGTGTAAGTTTAGCTTCTATAGGCTGATCATTCAGAAGGTTAACTTCATATATCTCCTCCTAGTTATTGTCAATGGATTTAATTTCCCTACATGTGATTGCACAAAAAAACTCCTTACAGGGATACTTTTGCACAATAAATTTGATGCCTCAAGGGTATCCTTCTTTCATGAAATAAGAGGGCTTTTACAATATCATAACTTTAGAAAGAGGTGAGTTTATCATTTAGTTACATCGACGTGAACCCTTTCTTTTAACATTAGCATAGGCTTCTTGTATGAATTATCTCTCAACAATCAAAGAGCTCGATAAGCCAATCATACTTTTCTTCTTGACATTCTCTATATTTGTAGAATAAACACCCTTGCTTGTTATTTATACTCAAAGGAGGTGCATAAAATGTCTTGAGCTCTTTGACGTTATGCACCTCACAAGGGATAATTTCTTTGAAGTTTTGTAGAGAATGAGGAGTTACCATTAATATGCTTCCTATAACTAATACGCTAAGACACATCACACCTTTCTCACATCGGTAAACTCATGGTCATAATTAAAATCTAAATATTCATCCTTCTTTTCTTTGACTAGAGATTGGCATATCTTCTTGGATTTAATACGGATAACACCATCTTCCTCAATGTCACTCCCTAGGTGAGGCATAGTTTTGCTTAATTCGGGCATGACAGCTAGTTTAAGAAGAGTTGATGTCACCTTTCTTTGCCCAACCTACTTCTTCTCACCTTTTTGTTTGGGCCATTTTGTAGCCTTTGAATTTGATGCCTTGGCTTCAAGAGAGCTTGATGGCTTTGACTCTTCTGGAATGAAGTACTTCGCATCTTTATATATCCTCACTTCATGGATTGTAAAGGGTTGTATTTCACTAGTGACCTTGAATTCCTCTCCATCTATAAGGTACTTCATACACTATTGTAGGGTTGATGGGAGGTTTCCATTTTCATGCAACTAGGGATAACCCAGAAGCACCTTTGAATGATGTGTCTACGTAAATCACATGAAATTTAGCCTCTATATAAAGATCCCCAAATATGAAAGAAAGTGTGACTAATCTCATAGTCTTCTATCACTTCTCATTAAAACTATACACCATCAGCTTATCTCATCCAAAATGATGCACATGAAGTCAGAAGGATCTCAATGCTTTTAGGCTAATGAGATTGATAGAAGAACTCGGATCAATCAGGATTTGGCTGATTATCATATCGTCTCTCTTTACATTAACATACAAAGGGTGATTATGGTTTACTATTCTAAGTATCTGATCCTCTTCAAAAAAGTATTGATAGGTTCATTCTGAGCTTGTAAGACCGTAGTGATGCAGCAAAATATGCTTCAAATCTTTCATGATTTTGAGAGCTTGAATCAAAGTTTTTTTGAACATCTTCAAACATCAGAATAACATCATATATACTGAGTTATAATGGATCTTCCTCAAATGGGATAACATACTATAATCTAACCCTTTGTCTAAATTACCTTTCTTTTTAAGAACCTCAATAATAATATATTCATTGATAACTATCTCTTTTCCCATATCGTTATTATAGACCCCCTTATTTAGTGAAGATAAAAGAATCTTTCTACTTCTAAACTGCTCTTGGGCCATTTCATCTGATGCAGACTCATTTGATGAATCATTTTCTTTAAATTCAACTATTACTGCTTCCAGAGATTCATCTGCAGGCTTAGAATCACTGCTTTATTTTACATGCTTCATTTGGGATGCTATGTCAGGCTCTAATTTATCTTCAATCAAAAATACAGATCTTCCTTTGAACTATAATCCATCAATGTCGTCATCAGATAAGGCTCAAAAATTGTATTTTTTTTGTAGATTCTCAATTTGTTAGAATATCTGATGTTATAGAGATGGACAATCTTATTTTCACATGAGGCAAATCTTCATATCCTTCTTCAGCTTCATCTATTTTAAGCCCTGACATACATTCATCATGCTTATGTTTTGAGCATCTGACCTCTTTGTAATCATAACTTGAAAGATGAAATCAAGATTTCTTGTGATTTAATAATTTCTACCTCCAACTTTTGAAGCTCTTAAAATTAAATAGATATAAGACAATTATTATAATTGCACATCAAATATAGAATAAATAAGAAAAACATATTAATATATTTCATTTAAATTTTTCTTATGAATCGATATCGTTGGCTTTAGCAGTTGTGACCCTCCTAATTGCTATGACTTAACTCACCCTCCTAGTGACTTTGGGCGATTCCCTTGACTTTATTGGCAATGTAGTGAAGCTCTGTCACCCCGTCTGCAAGTTATGACACTCCCTCCTGTTAGTTTGGCCACCAATTTCTAGAGGTATCATGGAATCATCCTTCTCTCTTCTCCCTCCTTTGTGCATTCTCTTTATATTTTTTATTGTTTGGATTCTTGATATGTCCACCTTTGGCCCTTTGCGGCTGAAATGGTAGTGAATCAATTTTGTGATCTTGGATTTTGAATGGATCTTTGAAATCATGATCTTTCATTGATGCCCTAGATGGTTCTTCTTATAATTTTTTCTCTCCTAACTTAAAACCATATTCATTTTGTGGTATACTTTCTTCTTGGATCTTGGAAGATGAGATTCTTGTGCTAGTGGCTCCCTTTCAACTCGTGTTTGTGTGTTTCTTCCATTAAGGCATCCTAGTTTGGATTTTCTTTGCAAGTTCTTTTTAAACCTTAAGATTAATGCCAAGTTTTCAGTGACTTTTCTCGACCTGTCGCATGTGTTGAATAGGTTGACGAATGACCTAGATTATTGCAGAGTATTTTGTTGTAGATCCTACTTTCTAAAGAATTGCTTTATAAAATTAACCAAATGGACCCCTTCTCTTGATATTCGTGTTGAGTCACCCATGATTCCCATTTGGATTTACTTTCCAAAACTATGGCCTCATCTATTTTCTCTAAGGATCTTTCTTGCTTTGGGTTCTATGTTTAGTTATCCCTTAAAAGTCGACAATGTTACCTCTATTGGATCTTAGCCCTCTATTGCACGTGTTTTAGTTGAGATTAATATTACCAAAAATTATTCAAAAAAAATCTAGCTTAGTCCTAAAAATTTAAGGTACATTTTCATATGGTTGAGAAGATTTTCCATCAATTTTTAATTCCTGTAAGTGCATTAGGCATGTTAGGGATGAATGTCCATCCCAAGCCTCTACCCTGAAGATTGCTCCTACAATTGCTTTTAATCCTCGTCTTTATGATGAGAACGCTATTAGGAATGCATCTGGTACTTTTGAAACTTTTGTTTTAGATGGAAATGATGTTGTTGTCTTTGATAATTTTGATAATCCTTCCCCTTCTTTGTTTCCTGTTACGTTTAATAATGATGTGATCATTAACGGGGTAAATGATGTCTTTTTGGTATTTTTTTGGCCTTGGGGTGGTAGTGGCTAGGGTTGATGTTCGGTAGGAAGATGTTTCTGTTGGTCTTGATGTGGTGGTAGTGCATCCATCCACTTCTCTTTTTCCTATGGCTAATTTAAATCTCAATTTTGAGGGTATTTCTAAGGTTTAAATCATGAGGCTTGTATGACTAATTGTACCACTACTTTCCCCATTTCAAATTCTGGTGGTTTTTTTGGTTCTTTGGAACCTATGGTCTATGAAACTATTAGGCATTTGGATGTTTCTAATGTGCCTGTTAAGAGTGATGTTGATTTTGTTGATTTGGGTGTTCAAGCTCACAATGTAGTTGTTGATCAAATGGCTGAACCTGTTTTAAATTCTCCTATTGTTGACTCTCCTGATATACTTGGATGAATGGGAATGAGCTAGTTGTTGATGTTTCGATTATGCTTATCTCTTTTGATGATTTCAAAACTCAATTGGCTTACAATTTCATACAAACTTGTGAGGATCAAATTGATTGGCTGGATGGGTATTTATCCTACCATTGTGGGGATGTCAGGGATGGTTTGAATGGTTCAGGTGCTGGGGTGATTCAGGTGAGAAGGAGGATGATTATCATTACATGTATGGTTTGAAGGAGGGGCGCATTGTTGATCAGGACTTCTCTTGTGGTAGTGGGAAACATCATAAGGGAAAAAACTAAGAAGAAGTAGTTTATTTTTTCTGACAGATCTCCTCTTTAGTTATGTTTTTTCTCCTCAATTTGCTATGTTTTTAGGATGAGATATTGCTTTGGTATTGTTTTCTTGCTGTGGAAGATCCAGACAATGATAAGGCGGCTTTTATGCACCATGTTGTTGGCTTTTGCTTGTTGGGAACCTTAGCAATCGTTCCACCATGCAGTTCGGGAGCTTTTATTTTGGTTGTGAGATGTTGCTTGTTGGTTGTCCTTAGATTTGTTCTTGGCTTGCTGCATTAAATGGCTGGTACTTGCTTGGTTTGCGGGTGGTTGCACGATGCCTCATGCCACTTCCTAAGTCTGACTGGTTCTGTCTCTTATTTAATCTTTATAGCCTTTATAATCTTGCAACTTCTATTTTTGAGGTTCCTTTCTTTAGTTTCCTTATGGCTTTGTAATTTTATTTTGTATTCTATGGGACCTTTTTGTATTCTCTTTCTCTATGTCCCTTTAAAAAATTGCTTTAAAACATATTAATATATTTCATTTGAAGACAATAAATTTGCATGACTCTAATTTGGAAACCTCACTCTATAATATTATTATGAAATGAACATAATGTCTAGAATCCTATGGCGATAACACACATAAATACACTTGGACTTCATAAACCTCTTTCATAGAGATAGAACCAACCTTAATTCGAAGGGGGGAGGGTGGTGTTGAAAATTTATAAAAAAATTAAAATATTTATAAGACAAGATTCAAACTAAATTAAAAGCTTTGCATTATATTTTACATTTTCTTATAATGTTGCATTATAACTTCATTTGGAATCAATTCAATTACTTATTTCTCAGTATATAACACCAGACAATCATTGATCCAATCATAAATAATGTATTATTTTTAAAAGAATTTAATAAAAAGAAAATTTATACTTATAAAATTTGGGTTATGAAATCTTATACTCTCAGATTAAAAAAAAAACATTTTTTACTTCTATGAAATTTAGAATAATGTAATAGAAAATTATTCCATAGCACAAAAAAGCATATAATAGTGAGAGGTTGTTTTCTCTATTCTTTTATACACATGAAGCTAAACATTATTCGATCTTCCTGATAAAAAATAAATCTCATTAAGAACATCCACTCTCTAAAACTGTCGAAGTACTCCTGCTACCTTATAATGTTGAAGAAACATTGTTATTTTTCTGCTTTGAATATAATATATAATGTGAGTATGTTGTTTTTCCTTTCATTGTATAAGCTCACTATTTTGCTTCTTTGAGATACTTGATTTAGCCCTTAGTGTAGCAAACATCTCATGAAATCCTGCTAGATTAAGCACTTCTTCATTAACATACACAATGTTTTTATTACAATGTAGAGAGGTTGATTTGATGACTTGAATTCATTACCTCCAAATTACAATGATGGTAACATAATTATTACTCCAGACCCATTCAAAAACTCAATATATTTGTTTTATAATTGAAAGTTACTTTTCTTTAAGCCATGTGAAACTAATTGATTAAGGAAAAGACACAAATAGGATATGAAGATAATTAAATCATTGTATTTTAAGAATGTTTCATTAAAAAAAAAAAGAGTATACAAAAAAGTATTTCTCCAATCTCTCATTTTATAGTATGATGTTGCAAAATCATAGGACTATAAATCACAAAATAGTTCATTATGTTTTGCTAATCACACATTTCAAAGACAAGTATAACTACTAAGTTCTCATAAGAAATTTTTACAGGATAACACAAACAATAAATTACATTTCATGCATCCATTAAACAGAAGGAGTTTATTTAAAGACATATGGAAAGAACTTTAATTCATAGTCAATAAAAATATAAGCCTCGCAACTTAGAGCAAAAGTAAGTATTATAAGCATTATTACTTTCACAATCTTTAATTTCATTCAAATGATAGACTTTTTGTGTTTGAGCTTCTTAATATTATCATTAGATACAAATTAAATTTGTAGATGTGTGGTACATATCATTGTATCTTTATTTTTTCATTTACTCAAAAAATGTTTATATTATTATAAAGCAAATAAATTGTTCCATGAAGATTTTTCAACTCATAAATAGAAAGGTTAAACAATTACCTATATTATTATAGAGGAAGCTCGCAAATATGTGCTCACAATGCTTTAACAATTATTCCAAATTATTAGTGTTGTGATTAATTCTTTCTGGCCATTGAACCTAAATTATGTGCTAACCATTGAAACTCAAATAAATGGTTAATATTTCTACATCTATGGTCAAAAGGATTATAGTTGGTTGGCACTGTCAAAAGAATGTAGTCAGATAATTTTTGTATGAGGACTTCATCAGCAAGCGATGGAGGTTGAAAGGACCATACTCAGGCGATTGCGTTAAGAGAACCATAGTCAAGTGACTATGATTCAAGGGCTATAGTCGAGTGGTGATGGTCCAAAAACTATAGTTTATGGGCAAAGGAGTTTGGCAGGTTCGTAGTCATGTGATGATACCTCAAAGAGTGATAGTAGTTGGCGAGCGTACATATTAGAAGGACCATAGTTGTATAATTGTGGTTGTAGTATCATATTTGAGTGATGATGGTTTGAGGATTGTTGTTAGGCATCGATGGTATGATGCCATTAGTCCATAGGCAACATAAGTCGGAAGGAACATAATCAAACAATGGTGGCCAGCGATGAGATTAGTAGCTAAAGTGAACTATTAATGATCATAGTGTAATGACCCAAGGTCTAATTTTGGAATGTTATGCATGTAACATAAATAAGCATGAAACAATAATGCATAAATATAACATTTATTTATTTATTTTATTGTATAATACAAACTATGATTTGTTTAAAAATAAGGTGGCCAAGCTTGGATTTCTACTCCTGTTAATATAGGTTTAAATATATTTGCTTATTGTCTTCTATCTTCTTTTCTGTTATAGGATTTTATAATGCATCTCAAAGGAAGTGAAAGCTTTTACTTTTGGAACCCTATGTGTATAAGGAAATATCTTTAACCTTTTACCACTCTTTATACAATGTTATCTAGATACATTCTAAACTCTTTATTTTTAGCATTTAATTAAACATTTATATTGAAATTCTAAGTACATTTTAAAGGCTCTATACTGTAAGAAGAACATATAAACAAGAAATAAAAGTTCAATAGAATTCATCATGCAATTACTAAATATAGTGCAGTGTGTAAATAAGTGTGTAAATTTGTTCAATTTTGAAGAATACTAAAGTTAAGTAAACTTATATATGATGTCCTCCAAGAAAGGCACATTCAAGCACACCAAAACAACCACCAGCCTAGCCTAAGCTAAAGTTAGTTGTCCTAATAAACTTTCTATTGTGTGTAAAGATGGTTGTTTAGCTTTGATATGTCTTAAGGGTTTTTATTGTTTGAATAATTTTGATTTGAAATTATTTGTTTATTAGAATTTAAAGTGGTTTTGATTTATGTTAAATTTTAATGATTTAGTGTTTTATTAATAATATTTTAAAGTATTTGAGTTCAATTATTTAAATTTAAAGAACCATGTAAATTAATGACTCCAAAGTATAGAAGACACTAACCTACTTATCCTAAGGCTCATAATATAATGCATTCATTCCCCCATATAAGATAGAGTGATTACATAGAGTCCTTAAAATTTTATTTTAATATTTTGACCAATGATTTAGAAGGTTGTTTTATACAGAATATGTTAGTTGAAATATTTTAAATTTTTTTAAAGCGCTCAACCCCACATCTTGAGCGCCTTCCAAAATGAATCAAGCATATGCATAAAAGTCTTCCATTTATTAAAGATATATTATAAACATATAAATTTAATGCATTTTTGTCCTTCAGTAGAATTAAACATAATGCATAAAAGTCTTCTTAATTCAGTTTAAGTATTTATTAAGTGTGTTGATGTATTAGATTTAATTTTAAGTAGTTTAGTTTAGTTGACTTGAGTTTAAATGAGGTAATTTCAGTAATTTTGTTTGATTTTAATATTTTAAATTTGATTTAAAGTTCTCTAAATTTAGAATACTTTTTTAAATTTATTATGGTAAATTATTATTATTAAACATTTTAATTATTTATTTAATTCCTTCCTTATAGAATGAAAATGGTTTGGGTTTTAATTAATTAAATCAATCTTAAATGTTAAGGTGATTAATATCATTGCCTAGGAATAACCCATGGATCAATCACTAAAAATTTAAAATTAATTTGGAATAATTTTTAATTTTATATTAGTTTATTTAATTAATTATTAATAATAGTTTACTTTTAAATTAATCTAATTTATATTATAATTGACGATTGATTTTAAGTTTAATTTACAGTTGTTTAAAACTTAATTTGTACTTTTATAATCTTTAATTAATTACAAATTTTAAATTTTTTTTGGGAACACCCACTGAGGCGCCTATGCGTTAACAATGAAAATTGGATGCAAAGTCCATAAAGGACCAAATACTCAACTAAAAGAACACCATTTGAAACTAAACCTAATGAGCTAAATGTCCAACTAATTATAATTAATGAAAAGGAAAATGAAAACATAAAGAACTAAAAGGGGGGACAAAGATGACTAACAGAAAAAGAGTAGTGAGCCATAATTGAGTGTAACACCTCAAGGAAATCCGCAACACACCATAAACAAACACCTACAAGAAAAAACAACTTCTAATAAGGGGAATCAAATCTAAAAAAAGGGAGCACCACCAGCGAAGGCTCAAAACATGAAAGGAAAGACCAGTTAATCAAAAGAAAAAGGGCAGGCATCAACAATGCTATAGAAATACCAAACCGGCACCACCAACACCCAGAATAAACCACCCCAACAAAAGCCTCCATCCTAAAGAAAAAAATAACAAGGCAAAGAAAAAAAAGGACCCAAACCAATATTACTTGTTAGATTTTTTTTTAAATTTCCATCTACAACACTTAGAATAGCCATTGTCCAAAGCTTCCTCTTTGAAGTGAACCACATTCAAGCTAAAAGAAACTTGAAAAATCATCTTTTGATAAAAACAAATCATCCTCCTCACCATGACTATCCGTACACCCCTCACCTTCCAGCCAATCAAAAGGATGGACCTGGGCATTCAAAGAATCATAAGGAATGAAATAAATAGGCACATTAATAAGAGTCTCACAATCATATGCATGAGGATTAATAGGTGAATCCACCGAATGAGCTGAAGTAGAACCAGTAGAAATGACCATATACCTGCTTAAAGAGCTATTCACGTCAACCTGATTAACAACATAAAATTGCATATTAAGATCATTTAAAAAAGTGTGACTATCCAAAAATACCTTATGAACAACATCAAGGGAAACAACAATCTGGTGATCAGATAGGTAAGCAATTGATTCGTTTTGTAAACCCTCAAAAATAGGAAAATTTAAAAAGGGGAAAATTCTTCCCTAACAACAAAGCTATTAGAAAGCCCAGCAATATTCTCTATAGCTGAAGTAAACTCAGTAGTAGTTGATGGAGGAGACATGCCATCAGTCACCATGTTACCGCCATCCTCCATCGCCACCTTGTTATCCATAATAGGAGCAAAATCAGACGAAGCTGAAGGGCCAACCAGCATTTCAGGCTGAAAAGAGCACCCCATATCATCACCCACCACCACCGGAGCAAAACATGCTGAACATCTTCCTCTACACCAAACACCTAGAAATCATTTTCAATACCAATACCCCCACTAAGGCAGTATTTTAATATTAAAAGAAATTGGGAACAAATTAGAGAGAGGCATATCCAATTTTTTAATAGAAGAAATAAAATTACCATCAATAACAACATTCTCTAGCACAACGCCATCAGACAAAATAGGATTAGTGGAAGCCGCTTGAGGATTCATCAAGGTAGAGGGTAGGGTACGACAGTCCCCTCTAACATGCCCAATGCATTTACAAAAATAAAAAAAGTAGAAAAAGCTCCAATTTTGACCATTTAATTATACCTAAAATTTTTATGTCCAATCCACACCTTATCTAAATAATTTTTAGTAAAGTCCAGTTCAACAAAAACATCCATGACAGAGGGACGAGAACACATGGAAGTGGCATTATTGACTTTAAGAGGTCGACCAAACATTCAGCCTAAAGCATGAAGGATACAGGGAGAGTAGAGGTGTGACCTTAAATTTGGGATGGAGATCCATATGGGGATCATAGGGGATTCAATATCAATATCAAGTAAAGGAGACCATTTGGTTAATTTTAAAAACAGTTCTTAACAAAGTATGATCTATGAAAAAATACTAAATTATATCAAAATCATTCATAAACATAATCAAAACATGCGATGAATTGAGCAACATCACAGAGAAGTTGGCCTTAAGCTTAAGGGAGAAAAAAAACTTGCAAATAACGTCCAATAAAGGACATCAGGAAGAGAAAAAATGCACCAATGCATATTGAAAAGTTTTCGCAAGAGCCATGATCTCCTCTTATGAGATCCACAAAGAAGGAAGACCACAAAATGAAGCATGCTTGAGCTCAAGAAAATAACCATTTTAAGAGGAACCAACTAGGTAATCAACAAAAGAGTAAGATTTAAAAGATCCATCCAAAAAATTGAGAACAGGGATACAAATTACCCCCATTTCGACAGTGAACAACTTGAGCTGGATTATTCTTCTAAAAAAAATAGAAAACATGGATCAAATATAGAAAAAGTGCATATGAAATAAAACCTCCTTGAGCAAAGCAACCAGTGCCGGTGAGAGCTGTCGGGAGAGCCCAAACCCTAGCAGAGGCGAGAGGAATCCAAGCTACTTTTTTCTCTTTAGATTATTAAAAAAGCTTGATTTTAGGGTTTGTAGTTTAGCTAATGTAAAGAACTCTATTTAAGGAAAAATTAAATCCTTGAGTTCATCATTTCACTGAATGATCTTGGTTTGGGTTTCATACATATTAGATGTCAAGGGAATTTCCTGGACTTTTTTAAATTCACTAGACCATACCTTAAGTTATTTTTACTAGGTGACTTTGGTGTTGAAATAGGTATACTATTAATTATATCTAACCCTTACATGAATGTAAATATAGGACAGAAAATTGGTGATCTAACTCTACATGGATTGGGTGTAAAAAATTTCAAAGCATTTAGGTCAAATAATGACCTATATATTTTAAAATTCAATAATAGAGAATATGGGTATCAAATTTCCCAAGAAAAATTAAGAGATATAGGGAACATCCTGTAGTTCTCCCTGTCCAAATTTGAGCACAAGCTAGCTCATGGTTTAGGAGAAAAAAGTAAAGAATAGTAAATGTTTAAGTGTAAAATACTGTTTATCCATAAGTGCAATAACTCTAAAATTATTTTTAAAATGTAAGGGAGATCATCTTGGCTCCCTAGAGCCCCAAATCAAAAAAATTAATTGAGGAATGTAGCTAAGATGACTTTTCAAAGTTTGAGTAAGTTTTAGAATATTTAATTAAATATCTGGTAGTGACTACTAACTCAACCTTGTATCTCCTTGCGATAGTGCACAATGGGTCTTTTTATAAGGTGGTCGTCAAGCCCCTTATATAGTATGGTAGAAGTGAGGGTTGTCTGATTACGTGTAGTTTAGGTATGCAGCCTTAATGTGGTAAACGAGCAGTTTGTTCAATGGAGGCCAAACTCACAGTTTGAATGAGAGAATGGAACAACAGGATTACAAGTATTTAGATACAATAGAGGAAAATATTTTGTTATGATTTCACTCTCCATATGATAATACCCAAAACCCTAGTTTGGAAGAAAGTTCCAAACTTAATACTGAGTTAACCAAATGATTTGAAAAATTAAATAAAGCTTTCTCATAAATAGATGATGAGAGTTAAATAGTTTTTAGGCTTTAAAATGTAATGCAAGGAAAGCTATTTAAGTTCTATGGTAGAAATCTTGGGTTTAAAATTTATCGTAGTAGGAATGGTTTTAACTATTGCTTTTGGTCTAGTTTTCTTACTTGATGTCTAAGGAACAAGTTTGTAGAAGAAGCCAATGCTGGTGGAGCTACAGGGAACGAGTTTGGTAAGCTAGGATGAATGTTGGCTCAGTTAGCTCCTCCTGTCATCGAGTGATAAGCTCGAAATGATTGGACATCACTAGAGAACTATAGAGTAGATGAAGGGAGAAATGTAGAGGAGACTAAGGAAGAACAAAATTAAATCCCTTAAGATTTAATTAGATAGCTAGGATGCATCAGAGCTAATCCATGGATGTTTTCCAAGTGTCCCAGTTGGTTAGGAGCTAGGGTAGTGGGCAACAAAAGTTGAAAAAGACTCCTTGTTTCATTCAATAAGAAGGACCACAGGCTATTTTTGGCTAAACTAAAGGTTTAAGCCTGGTTAGGAACTATTTAAACATTATTCATATTTAATTTAGGTGGTTTAAAAAGGCTAGCTAAGCATGTATGAGCCATTTCATGTAAGTTTTACTAATTTAAATAATTTTAGTTTAATTGATCTTATTGACCAGTCAATTGGTCAAAGATGGCTGGGATAAATCATGGAGGGTCCCTAGAGGCTATTTTGGTTGAATGCATAAGGTTTGATGCATTTGGATTAGAGATTAAGTTTAGAAATTAATTTTGAATATGTTTTGGCCATTTTGATTAAGTTGACCAAGAAAATCTGGTCAAAGAAGTTTTCCCATAGTCTTGACTCATTAAAAAACATGAGGTGGTTTGAATTTAAGGGTTTTAGAGATATCAAGATTTAACCTAACCTTGACCTAACCTGATAAGTTTTATGTTTGGGTCAACCCATCTGGTAAATAGGTTGGGTTCGAGTTTAATATGTTAATCCATTTTAAAATCGGGTCAGATTTAGGTTGACCCAAAAATCTAAAATTGATCCAAAAATAATTGAAAATCTAGATCCTATGCCAAACATGTCTATTGTGTTCCTCCTAATTTCCACATCTCATGTTCTAGCCACACAAAAACTAGCGCCAGCCTCGCACTCGTAGACTGCCCCACCCAACCCCATGCCTTATGTACAAACCTGTGACCACATGCTCCAAATCCCCCGCAAACTGTGGCCCACCTCACATGTAACACCAACGAGCGAACCAATTTTATGTGCAAACCGAACTCATGGCCTATGGTCCAGCTCGCTTGCTCTGTGTTTTGTTTGTGTGTCAAGTTGAATTGACTTGGGTTTTGGGTGGGCTAGGTTTGAGTTCATATTCTAACCCATTTCCGAATTTGGGTAGGTATGTGTCACATGAAATAATGATAGGTCATTTTTGGGTTGGACCTGAACCATCTGAAAATCCATTTGACACCCCTAGGGAGTTTAATGGATTTGGTTTATTTGAAATTAGATGTTTCACCTAAACTAGTCAGGCTTGACAAATTTTAAGTGGAACTAACCAAGTCAATTGTTGATTGGGACATATTGAACAAATACGTTCAATGCATGAGGAGTAGATTTAAACTAATTTGATGAAGTTCATAGGAGAATTGAGGTTGTAAATAATCAATACAGGAGTTTGATTAATTTAGTAACTTGAGCTTATTTAACTAAGTCAACTAGGTCAAAGACTGGCTCAAACACTAGCTTGAGGCTTGAGTGTTGATAGATTTGATATGTGAAACTCTAAATGGTGTGATTTGAATAATGATTGAACTCAAGGGGAGTTGACTGTATGGAGCCATGAATTGAGCATGTTGATTATGAATTAGGGTTTTCATGTTTAATTGATCATAGATAGAAATGAGGTCAAAATGGTCAATTTTAGAAAGCCCCACTTAGTCTTAAAGTGTGGGAAGGGTTTTAAAAATGTGAAAATTTTGACAATCCTTTGAAATTTTAGAATCTCTAATTGAATGAATGTTTAATTAGCCAGTTTTTGAAACATAGAGAATCCTAATGTTATGGGTCATAAACCTCCATAAAGAATTTTGGTAGGTAAGGTTTCAAATCCTCCAAAATTTCAAATCAATATCTAAACTCTCTTCAAATCAAAATACTCCAAAAATTAAAAAAGCTGTCCCAAAAAATTGAAATTCTTCCCAAAATTTAAAATATCTTATAAAATTATCTTGAATCAAACTTCAAAAGTAAATCCTAAAATTGAAATATTCCTAATCAAATTCCCCCAATATCTTGACATTATATTATCACTACAAATCATTATAACTTGATGTGATGTTGGGACTTGGTCCATAAATTAAAGTGATTCAATTTTCAAAATTACAACTTTCTTTTAAAAGATAACAATCATGGAATCTAATTTATAAATATTTTCTATTTTAAGAAGATTGTTGGAAAGAGAACACTTGAGTAGATTCTTCTTATATTTCTAGGAAAATTGTTAAGCATATGATGGATGAACTATGGGTAAGTTTAAAAAATATCTATCAAGAAGAGGCTGCTGAGTTTGGTCATAAAATAAATGATTTATTAGATGATATATTAGTTAATGTATATAAAGTTTGAGACCCATGGATCATTATAAAAGGTATAGTCATCCAAGACCTATATTTAGTTTGTTATGATTGAGGAATGAAGCAAACTAAATTTAACCCAATGTCTATTGCATCAGCTGCTATAAAAGAAAGATCATATTTTTAAGATGGAGAAAATGATGGTTTTCATGGCCTATTTACATTCTTAGGGATCTCAACCATAATGAGCATAGGTCAAGCATGCTCCACCAGAGTCCATTCAAATGTTATATAAGAAAATGAAAATTTTAGTTTCTAATTAAGCTAATAGTCAATATAAGAAAGGATTAGAAACAAATTCAATTAAAAAAGGACTTAAAATAGGTTTTTTAGTAGCAATAGAAGTATACTTTGGCACTATCCCAAGAAATTTCATCTATTTAAAAGGATAAGATATATCTAAAGGAATACAATATGGTTTAGTATCCCTAGGAATCTATACTGCCTTCTTTTAAATTGTTCAAAAGTTCTAGGAACCTGTGACAACATCATGAGCACTTCAGAGCCAATTGTTGCATGATTAGGGGTAATGATGTAATATTTTTTAGAAAATTTTCTAATAATCTTTTAGGGGTTGTTATTGATTGTTATTAGGATCTCAAAAATGGGATAGTGCAAAATTTTGCTGAATTAGAGAATTTGTTTATTAAGAGATATGTTGGAGCATTGTATCATATGATTGTGGGGGAAGTGAGAGCGAAGAAATAGAAATCAGGTGAATCCTTGGTGGATTACATTCATAGAGGAAAAAAAATTGAGCATGAAATGTTAATCACATTTATAAGAGTAACATTCGATTAAAATCTTATTGAAGAACATTCACAAACTGATAGAATTCATCCTTAAGGGTTTCACCATCAAGACATTAAAAAATTTATTAAGCATCCAGTCTTCAAGAATAACCTTCCCAATTAACATTCTTAAAATATTAGCTAGTATCATACTTTAAGAAGTTGAAACCTTAGAATGTCTTAGAAAATAAATTTGGTTTAGTTTTAGTAGTTGATAAGGGAGAACATCATATACATGGTTAGGTTGATACTACTTTACCTATGTAGTACTAGCAATGTCAATAGTCACAATAATGTCATTATCAATAGTGATAGGTTCTATCCTAAGAAGAAAGAAAGGAATATCAAGATAGGTTCTTGCAAAAAATAATTTGACATTTTCATTTGAAATGGAAGCTTCTTAAAAATTTTCAAGAATCTCTTGAATAATGAATACTTCAGACTTACTAAATCCAAATGTTAAGAGATTTGGATAAAGTTGTTGAGCCTAATTTTTTTGTATCATTAGATGATTACTCAGAAGCTTGAGGACAACCTCACTTTTAAGGATTGGTTGGAAAAAACATAAAAGTTTGATAAGTTGGGATTCCTAAAGAGTATTTGGCATATTCGAAAGGATCTATCAAATGTATTTCTAGTAAGCATTATGTTCCTCAAATATTTTATTATTTTGATGATGGATGGGACATTGTCTTTCCTCATTCATCAAGGAAATTTCTTAGTAAAATTTATAAATTTTTCTAGTAGGTGTCCAAGTTTCTTGGAAACATAACCAAGTTGACTAGCCTGCGCTATAGGATAACTTGGGGATGACTTCATCTATGGAGCCCAAAGAAGCTCGAGTTAGCAAAAGTCTAGTAGTTTAATAGGAGGAAATTAAAAATAATATTATGAATAAAATGCTTATATTCATTGTAGATGAGGGAGTGAACCCCTTCCTATTGCTTACTCTATATGACTTTTATTTTATTCTTTTGGAAAGAAAAAGATCAATAAAGAATGATTCTTTGTATGCCTTAATGAATAATTATAATAATTCTTAAACTCAAATTTCTAGTTATAATGAACATACAGAGTCCATAAATAGGTTTTTGATATTGATGCTCCTATTTTTAAATTTTAGGGTATGCCTATTAGTATAAAAGTTAATTTGTTAGATTCTTATTGTTTGGTAGAAGATAAGTTGAGAACCATCAAGGCTTAGGTACATGTCACTTCACAATATTTATCCAAAGAGATTAAGGAAGTTAATATTCATAGTGGTAGTTTCAAACCACCTTAGATGGCTCTTAAGAATGGAGACAAGCAAATCATTGATACCCCTAAATCATCACTCCCATCATAGTTTATACCTTCTCATAATATGACTAGTTGTTGTATTTCCAAGGTTGACTAAAATATTTTTTTGTCATCTCACGAAGTTACCTACCAGACTAAGCATAAACATTTCCTTAAGATAAGCCTTAGTTAATGCTTTTCTTGATTCATATATTTGCATGGCTCAGTTAGTAATGATGCCTCCTAATGAAACTCCTTTTCTTAAGGAAGTAGGAGTGACATTTATTGATAACGATTTATTCTAGGCATTCTCAATAATAACCATGGATACTTTTCATATACATGAATATGGACAACTTCAATCTTTCTCTAGTTCTTATTGATTTGGGTGCATTCATATGTATAATTACCCTAAGAACTCTTGCTTACTTGAAGGTGGATACTCGTAGACTAAATTTTGACAAGATAATGTTGTGAGGCTTTAACAAGAAAGGTGTTATGACTATTAGGTTAGTAATTTTTCTTTTAGAAATCAGAGAGATTGAAGCAAAGTTTCATATAATCGACTCAAAAACCTCCTTTAATGTCCATCTGGGTATACCTACGTTACATGAATATAGAATTGATATATCTTCCTCTTAAATATATTTAGAATGGCATCAAATAATATATTCAGGGAGATTTACAATCTTTGTTGACTCATGAGGCCAGGATCTACAAAGATGGAACATATTACCTACCTAAGAAATAATAGGTCTTCTTCAAAGATCTAAATATAGCAAAAATGTAAGGGAAAAAAAAAAGAAAAGAAAATGTGAAAGGAAAAGAAGATTCTCCTAACCTTGAGCATGCAATTCATTAACTTCCTATCTCTCCTGTGTAATAGGGTGATAGGATGGCCTAGTGAGCTCTATGATGTGGTAGAGGATTAAAAATGAAAGTTGATAAGAATATGAAATTGGAATATTGACAAAAGTAAAAACTTATGATACATATAAATTTGTAGTCTAGTTTAGTAGATGAATCATATATATTTAAAGAAAAATAAATAGGTTGAGCAAGATAGCAATGAGGGTTTTCTTGCCTTGTAAAGACTTAAGGAATTGTAAAATGTTTATCTCTATTTCAAAAGTCTAAGGACATTGTAATTAAATTGGTTAATAATGTTACTCCATGTCTAAATATGGTTGATTGAAGGTTTTCTAAATTTTCCCTTCTTCATCTTTGAGCTCAATATTACCTGTAATGCTTGAAAATACTTTTTTGAATAAAATAATATAACTCTTCTTTGAATAGCTTCTAGTTGGTGTTAAAACTTCAATTAAAAAATGTTTAATATAATCTACTTGTAACAAGGGAAAATCATAATCATTTGAAGACCATTGGAATACAAAATATATAAAACCAAAGTAAGAACTGGATATTGGCCTTCATTACATTAATTTAATAGTTAATGATGAATATTGCTAAGTTTTTTCTAATAAGCAAGAGCTTGATGGATTGTCTATAAGTATGTAAATAATAAGTTTTGTTTAGAGATTTCAAATAATCTAGATGACTCTTAGGTTAGGGATGCACTCCACACCCCCCCACCACCCCCCCCCCCCCCCCACCCCGCCCCCACCCATACATAAATAAAAAAACTTAAAGAGAAAAGTTCAACCAAACATTAAGGAATTGAAAGAAATTAACCATGGAGTGAAAAAAAAAGCCCATCTAACTTTCATAAGTTCATTATTGAATAGGTTTTTTTGATGTGTTGTGCTTTGGAAATGAGTGAGATTAAAAGCTTGAAATGTTTTGACTTGATTGAATGCTTTGAATTAACCCATCTTGATTTGAGTTGACCAAACATTGGTCTACCTGATCAAGTCAACTATTGACTATGATTGGGTTTGAGGAATTATAGACTATTGATTGAATGGAGTTATATAGTTTTGAAGTAATGCTATTGGAGTTTGAATATGTGATGAGTGATTGTCTATGATTTGACCCAAGTTAAATAGTTGAACAAGTCAATGGTTGACTGATGATAGACCTTGGTGTATTCATACCATTTATTGGAGTGAGATTAAGGGTTTAAAGGCTTTAAGTTAAGTGAAAAGACTGGATTCACCCAATGTGACCTGATTTGATAAGGATTGGGTATAATTAACCAGGCCAACCAGTGTCTTGGTTAAGATGACCAATTAGTTCCAAATCCCTAAAAAGTTTAATTAAGTGAGTTTGATAAAATTCATAATGGATTTGAAATCTAATTGAGTGTGGATGGAGGTTCATGATTGATCTAGTCAATCAAGATTGACTTGGTCAATCATGTCAAACTAAGAGCTAAAATTGGGTCTAATATGTTCAAAAAAGTTATTTGAGATCAATTGATATGGTGTCATGTTATAAAATGATCATTTGGATTGAAATGGCCATTTGGACCCTCAAAAGGGCAATTTGGTCAATATCAGTTGACTTGGTCAACCATGCATGACCACTACTTCAAATTGAGCCCAATGCATTCCTAATGATTCTTAGGATGCATTAGAGGTGGTTTCAAGGTTTGATTCGACTATGCCATGTTGAGGTTTGGAGAAAACTTTAATTATTTTTCTTAAAGGGCATTTTGGTCATTTAGACCCTTGGTCAACTATGGGTCAACCTAGTGTTGACCACTTTTTTATATGAGGTCATGAGGACCAATCCAAATGTCCCTTTAGTGATCTAAGGGATGATAGTTGTCCATCTATTAGTCATAGAGGTGCCATCCTAATCTTAGCCAAGATCCCAGCTCAATCCTCAATTCCAGATCCCAAGTCTACCTTCAATCAGATATCAATCATACTCAGGTCAATCCCAATCATCCATTCACTTTTGATTGGTATAAAGAACTCAAATCCAACCTATCAAACCCAAACTGCATCCAAATCCGTAGCTCTAAGTCAAAACCAGGGCTAAGGACCCAAGTCCCGAAACCATTTTTTGGTGATTTTTCATTCACCTCAAAACCCAGCTTAATGATATTTGATTCATGATATAACAATTTCATATTATTTAGGCATGTCTTTAGGATCAACCCTCCAAATTTGAACTAAATCTAACACTCCTAGCCCCAAAAATTGAATCGATTTTCATAGGTTATAAAACCTTCAAATATTTACAACCTATGCCACTAGACTTGCCATGTAGTGAGATTTGATTTTGGAACCCTTTCCAAGTCCTTTAACCATGCTCATAACCTCTATTATGACATGATGACTAGTAAACTATATTTTTTGGTCTTGGTTTGACCCATGTTTGACTAGGGGTCAAATTGCCCCTTGAGGGACTTTTGGTCTTTTTCCCAATGTTCAACATGGCTCAACCAATTCAACCTCTCCAACCTCACCCAATGCATCATAAGCACCCTTAGGAAAACATTGGACCCAAACCCACTCTTTGGTTTGACTTGATTAACCAAGTCAACATTGGTTCACAAAAATGCCCTTTAAGGGTTTAAATACCCATTTCAATCCAAATGAACCCACCTTCACTTGCAATCACTTCAATTGAGTTCAAATGATAAACCAAAACTCAATGGACCCATCCCTTTACACCATCTCAACTTGGTTGACCAAGTCAACTAAGTTTGACTTAAACTCACATACACCTCATCCCCTTCAAACCCTTTAACCAAGGCTTCTCCAAACCCATTCAAATCCATGGAATGACCCATTAGGTCTCTAGGGAAGCACCCTTGAGATTTGAAGGCTTCGGGCTCACTTGGGTTAGCCATTTGTCTTGACCCAATTGTCCAAAGAGATGTCTCCCTTGAGCTAAACTCCATTCTAAGCTAAATAGGATCCAACCAATGGTTTCATTGGGTCCCCCTTGACCCAATGCACCTTCCCTAGTTGACCGAACCCATGGGTCAACTTAGCATAGGAATTGGGCTACCCAAATTGCACAAAACCACTAAGAGTTGAGCCATTTTTGAACCTAGACCTCATAAATCCCAACCAACACTTTCATTTTGTGGCCCTAACTCTAATACACCTGCCTAGCTTGCCCAGCACTTGGGTCAACTCAGGTAAATAGGGTTAACCCAAAGTGCTCAAATCCAGCTTGGGTTCATCCATTTAGCCATTTCTCATCTTAGGCTTCAATTGACCCAATAAATACTTCCACTGGGTGATCATAGGTCTAACACACCTACCCTCGCCAGGCACACCCTTAGGTTGACTTGGGTCAAGACTTAGGCTAGCCCAAAGTAGTCAAAAACACTTCAAGTTGAGCCATTCTGCACCCAGACTAGACGAGACCTAATTGACACTTGCATTGAATCCCCCTTGATGCAATACACTTCCAACATCAAGCCTAGCCCCTGACGCAGCCTGGGTCATACCTAAATGGACCCAAATATGCCCAGATTTGGGTTGACCCAAGCCATGTTAGGGAGTTAGGCCACACTATAGCCAATTCAGCTTATGGTTAGATCCACCATTACTTAACCTACCTCCCCTGCCAAGCTTAGGTCAAAGTGCCACTTGGGTTGCACCTAAATTAACCCAAACCATATAAGTTTTAGTCAACTTGAGGCATGCTATTGAATTGGGTTGCCTCCTACTCCATTGACTTTCCTATTGAGTTCACCCGACCTCTAGTGACATTTCCACCTCATCTTATCCAGTTAATGGCCGACAGCACCCAGAGAGAAGGGGAAACAAGCTATGGTGTTTCCCTCCATCTTAAGCCTCATCCAAAGGCTTCCAATGCTTGGGTTGACTGGCTTTAAGCTTATGAGGCTCAAGGAAGGTGCCCCTTTCCACTTGGTAGCCATGAAACGATTTACCTGAGCCATCCCAATCATCCATGGCAGTGGGGGTTATTCGATTCCAGCATTTCAAAAAGCCTCCGCAAAGCTCCCCAAATCTTCCTCTCTCATTTCTCAGCCTCCTAGCCCTTTCCAAGTACTATCTCGAGTGAACTCCAGTGAAGACTCTCCACCCATCGCTCGAAGTCCTACCTCTAGCAATCCTCCAACTTTGGTATCTCAAGGTAAATTCTTTGCACTAGTCCCCTCAAGCTTCTCAAAAGAAAAACCCACCTGTTGGGGCTTTCTACACGGTTAGATCATAAACCTGAGCTCCCTAGCTAGGTAGTCCGGTCATGTGTGAAAGAAACATCAATCCAATGGATTTACACTATTGGATTGAAAGGTTATACTGTCCTAATGCTCCCTAAGAAATTTGGAGGAGTTTAGCCTATGGGATCTCTCAAATCTTTCTAGAAAAGCTCCATGGCTAGGGGACTTTGCAGGAAGTTAAAGATATAATCAGAGCTATTGATGTGGATCAACGACTCTAATTAAATCCCATGCTCTCAGGGAGGGTTTTATCCCAATCGTTTGATCTTACATTGGATTGCCATAGTTAACTCTGCATAATCTTGTCAACTGCCAATGATTGGCTACCCAATCACGCTGTGCCAACATGGAAAATCACGGTTAATTAGCAAATTAGCCATTTAATAATTCTAGAAATTAAGAGAACTTCAAAAATTTATATCTCCCAATGCACTTGACCAAATTAGGTGTTCTTAGACTCATTAGAAAGATCTCAGGGAGATCTTCAAAAGCCCTATAGTCTTAAGTTATGGGCTTGCACAAAACTTAGTTAATTTCAGTAGTTATCTTAAGGGTATTTTTGGAAGTTCTCATGAAATTGAACTCACCCCAATTTGAGACTTTGGAAAATTAAATTTGTGCATGTCTTGATGTGCCCAAAATTTCTTTCCCCTGTTTGAATTGATTAAGGGCAAGATTAGGTTAATTTGAATTCAAGGCTCATGGTTTGACCCTTAAATTTGAATTAAAATCAACAATATGATTATTCCATTAAGACATAGGGTTTGATTATTTATGTGTTAATTATTCTTTGGATAAGGAGTTTAGAGCCACTAAATGCACCCCCCTCCCTTGCCTTAGGTAGTGAGCTAGGAATTTTCTAAGGTAACCTTATAGTTACATTTGGTGGTTTGGTTGACCACCTTAGGGGATAAAATTTAGGGAAAAATTTATTGGGCTTGGGCCTTGAGTTTAGGTTAACTCATGGCCCAAGTTTCATTTGAAATGGATCCCATTTGCTTCACCAACTAGGGAACCCAAAATCCCTTCCTAAATTTAACCTAGAGCCTCAATTAAATCATAATTAATTCATGTAAAATCCAAAAATTATGACTAAAGTCTCTAATTACTCATAATTAAACCTCTCACCCATGAAAAATAAAAGTCCTTTTAATTAGACCTTTAATATAAGGTTAATTTAATTTTTAAGGAAATTGATAATTAATTGAATAATTAATTAAAAATATTTAAAAATTCCAAAAATTTCTTAAATACTTGGGAATATCCCCTTGGGTCATTTCTAACCTTTTGGGAAGATTCCAATCAGTTTGAGATTGATTTGGATCAAAATCGCTTTAATTAAACTATTTTAATAACTCATTAATTAGCCAAACATTAAAAAATCATAAATAATTCTCGAAAAATCCAAATAACTCAAACTTAAAGCCATTCTAATCTAATTAAAATCTAATATTTTTAAAAACATCAAAACCTCAAAATCAATTTAAATTTAAAAAGTTAACTCTTCAGTCAATCGTAGTTCAAATTTAGGTCAAAACTTCAAAAAATCATACTTTAATGTAGAAAATTCCAAATTTAATAAGCTTAGTATCTTATTACTCATCTTAAGATTTAATTTTTAATAAAAATACTATAATATCATAATCCACTTTAATTTAAAAGGTCAATTTTTAACCCCTTAATTAATTCATTAAAATAATTCAAAAAAAAATTCCAAAATCTAATAATGAACTTTAAAATTCCAAAAAAATTATTTTAATTATTAAAATTAATAACCAACCAACATAATTAAAACTTTCCAACTTCCTACCCTTCATTCAATTCGCTTAATCAATAATAGTTACAGCTGGGTAACTCGGGCCTACGAGGTTATTAGCTTATCTCCAAGGGAGGTGAAATAAACTTCACAACCCAGGTGAGCAACAAAAGTGGTAACCATTTAACAATTAAAATATACTCAAAACAAATTTTGATAGATTAATATTTAAACTTGAACATAAATTTTTCCCTTTAACCTTTAACAAACCCAAACACTAGATGACTTCAACAAATAGCCCAGTCTAGGACATACTCAAACCACAAAACCTCTTGCAAGCACTTTAGATGGTTTGCTAGGACAACCAATTCTAGATCTAGATTAGGTTGGTGTTTACTTTCCTATTACTTGTGTGCTGAGCTTTCCAGGTTGTCACTACATACAGTGTTTAAAAATTGATTGATGTAAGTGTTTATTTACTTTAATTACAATCTATGAATTGATGTGATGGGCGATAGTCTACCCTTAGGTTAGGAATGATCTAGTTACTTGCTAAAGTTTTTCAGGTGGCCATGCTCATACAGGGCAATAAAAATGGGGCTAAATTTAATAGTTTTTATAACTACTACAGGTGCTTCAACTACTTAGCCCCAAATAAATAAAAGTTTGGCCAAGCGTGGCTGGTTATTTAATGTTAAAGCAAATATGCAATTGATTGGGATTTATTTAATTTCAACCGCTTAGGATAATCTTGTAGAGAGTCTAGACTTTTTCTTTAAAATTGTATGTAATTTAATTAAGTATTTGAGTTGTGAATGTGTCTTTGAGTCAGGATACTATTCCAAATATGGATTCCATGGAGGAAAGGACATCCCTTAGGGGAGAGTCCTCCACTTGGAAGCTAGAATTTGGATCATTTTAATACCCAAGGAGTAAAGAACAGAATCCCATAAAGGGAAGGGTTCTTCCTTCCACTTAGGTGTTCAAATAACACGAATTAAAGGAGCTTGAAGATAAGAAGGATGAAGAGCTGAATATAGAGAGTATCCCACTCAAAACTACTTACATTTATCATAGGATTAGAATATGGGTTTGTTATCGGTGGTGCCCGACCACATTTAATTTCTATAAATTTTGGGTTGTAATATTGGAAGGTATTTGCCAATGGACATTATTTTATTTAATTAATTTAATTAATTGATTGGTTCATTTACCTTCATTATGATTATGATTGCCTATTTTTCCTAATTTTTTGGCAATTTGCATGTCGTGTTTTATTTTAGTCTGGATACGACTGGAGGCTCATGAGGGCGTGCATAAAAAACTTTTTCTAGTCAAACATAAATAAAATTTTTATGATAACATAGAAACTCTAATGATCTAAGAAGTAACCCGGGACCGCTGGGAGTCTGTATAAGCATATCTTACCATCTCTTCCTTGTCAGGAACCTTCCCAATTGCAGGTTCTAGTATACCACCTGACTTGTGAGGGTGCAAATTTTTTAAGGGGATGTTGTAAAATCTCTTGAGAAAAATATTTTAATCCTTTTTAAAAAAATTACTTCATTTTCATTTTATACATTTTATCAAATCAATCAGTATGCATTATATTAGAAACCAATTTAAAAGAGTCTAATTTTTTAATTGCATTTACTTCAAGCATTTTTCACCTAATATAAGTCAAGGAACCAATTTTGACTCACTCTAGATGTCAGTCCTAATTCTCAAAAACTTTAATTAACAACATCGCTACCTTTCTTGTATGAAGTCGAACTCATGGATTTTAAATCTTTTAGGTGGTTAGTTGGCTCCCCAATTTAGGCTGCGGTAAGTCAACATTCTACATTGTATTAGTTAGGTTTGGGATGTTGTCATCCAATGCCCAATCTAGACTTAAGTTCTAAGGCAACTTTAGACTATAAGACCACAACCTTCCGGAATATAATCCCAAATTTCTAATAAAATTGATAACTCAAACAAAAATCATCTTTAATCAAGAATTTAAAGCCCAACACATAGTCTAGGTTGGGGTGCTTCTAAAGTTTTTTAGAATCCCAAAGCACATCCTACTCCTCTTTCTTTGAACTCCAGAAATAACTCTTCAAATTTAATCCAATCCCTGTTGAAATTCCTACATCATTCCTTTAATATCACTCCTTGAAAATTTCCAACTAAAATTTTCACTGTTATTTTAATTAAGAGATTTTATAAGAAATTTTGGTTCCCTATGATGTAATTAACTATGAGGTCTTGTACTCGTAGGAAATTTAGAACCCACATTAACTTTCAAAAATACTTTTTAAAACTCAATCAATTTTGTTTAGGAAAATTGGAACCGCCGATTATTATCGTTTTGTCTAGACGTTTGACAATAAGTGATATCTTCTTCCCTTAGGGATACATATCATTTATTGTCATGATTTTGAATATAAAATTAATGATCTTTTAATCTAGTCTTTAATAGTCAAATACTCGAAAGAACACCATTTCGACTCTTCAGGGTCACATGTTGTTCTTCCCCAAATTTGACTATTACAATTCAGATGAAACTTTCATTTATACTTTTTGAACTCATTATGGAATGATATTCTTACCTTTAAAGGTGATATATCATTCATAATGACTATTTCAAATTCAAAACTGAAATACCAAAGAACTAATCTATTTTCCCCAAAGAAAATAGAATTTTCAAAATGCTCTTTTTAAAACTTTTGCATCCCACACAAACACCTGGGTCCATCGAAGTACAATTTTATGTTCAATATGTCATTACAAGGGTTATGGACATGGTCAAAAATTTTGGGAAGGTTCCAAGGTCAAATTCCATAAGGTGGAAGGTCTAGTGGCATAGACTATAAATATTTGAAGGTTTTGCAGCCTTTTGATTTCAATTGAGTTTCTATAGTTAGAAGTCTTAGATTGGCCTCAAATTTAGAGGTTGACCCTAAGGAAATGACTAATAAATATATAACTTATAGATCAAGAATTTTGGGTTATTTGATTGAGTTTTAAAGTGATTTAAAAATCACCCAAAATGGGCTATAGGATATGGGCCTTTGACCTTTAATTTTGGTCTTAAATTCTTAATTTGAATTGAATTCTAGATTTGATTCATTGAATTTGAATTATCCACATCAATGAAAATCAGTTGAGTGATTATTGATTATTGGATAGAAGAAATCAAGTGGTGGTCACTTGGAGGTAATGTATTGAGCTAGATAATATACTGAGTCACCTAGCTACAGTGTATATAGTGTAGGGCTACAGCCCTAAGTGATCATAATTTATATGGATTGGATAATTGAAATTGATTTAGTATGATTGAAGTTTGTTTATAGTTTGACTAAAAAATAAACTGATGTTTGATTGAAGATTGAATTGAAGTTTTGATTGAGTCCTGGAAGATTGATAACTACCTGATTTTCAACCATCAGATCATCTTATAGAAGTCTGGATGGATCCTGATGATCTCATACATAAATGAGCTCAATAAATGGACCCCAAATATATATAGTAAAATAAAGTTCTACTATACATATTTGAGTTGAACGAATGAAAAGGTCAAATCTAAAATTTTCATTCTAAGGAAAGGAAGCACCTATCCTTAGAGAATCGAGGTTGAGTAGATACTAGGGTTGTGCCATGAAGAGTATACTCTACTACTAGTGGATCTAATCCTAAGAAAAGAAAGTATGATGACTCAAATCTAACTTTGAGTAGAAGAAAGTTAGAGTGCTTCCATGAAGGGTGTGCTCTACTATTAGCAAAATTAAATTTGAATGGGAGATTGACTCTAAAATAGAGAAATTAGAATGGTGCCATACGGGGCATTCTCCATCACCAATAGATCAAATCCTAAGAAAAGAAAGCATGATGACTCATATCTAACCTTAAGAAAAAGAAAGCTAGAGTGGTGCCAAAAGGGGCGTGCTCCACTACTAGTGGATGTTCGTATGGAAAGGAAGCTTAAGGTGGGGCCTTATACCTGACCACAGAGGATCAGAATTGAATTGATACTAGAATAGTTCCAAAAAGGGAATACTAGTGGATCTAATCCTAAGGATAGAAAACACAAGGAATCACATCTAACCTCAAGGAGAAGCGAACTAGAGTTATGCCACAAAGGGCATACTTCATTACTAGTAGATGGTCAAATGGAAAGGAAGCTTGAGGTGGGGACTCACACCTAACCATAAAGGAACAAGATTAAGATTAATACTAGGATGCTGCCTTAAAGGGAATGCTCCATTACTATTAGATCTAATCCTAAGGAAAGAAAGCATGACAACTCACATCTATCCTTATGGAAATGAATGCTAGAGTGATAAAATGGAGGGCATGCTTCACTACCACCAAAATAAATTTTGAATAGTAGATTAAATCCCAAATAAGAAAACTAGGATAAAACCATGATGGATGTGCTCTATCACTAGTAGATATAATCCTAAGAAAAGAAAGCATGATGACTCACATCTATCCATAAGAAAAAGAAAATGTTGACCGTTTGTAAGTTGAGATTTTCCTTTAATTGATTTAACTTGATTCAAAACCCAAAGATGTTTTATTGTTTTACAAGTCATGCTACATCAAGCATAATATTTCCTTAGAAAATGCAAATTGATTGGTAATATTGGATGATTTCATTTATAATCAACTAGATGATACGAGCCTCCTTCGTAAACTATCTCTATGATAAAAGGTCTTTTTCATATTGCTTCAAAGTTCTCACTAATATTTTGGTGGGCTAAGATCGGCCTCCAAAGAACGAGGACCAAGTCTCATACTTTAAAGGTTCTAGGTTGCACTAACTTATCATGAGCTTAAACCATTCAAGCTTTATACAATTCTAAATTTTGTTTAGGTGACACTCTTCAAAGAGATCGAGCTCTTCTAATTGGAGTTGAGTGTTATGTTCTATTATTATTTAATTATGTATCATAATCCTTAATGAAGTTATTTGTACTTCCGGAGGGAGGATGACCATTGACCCATACATTACGATGAATGGAGTGGATTGGGTCAGGGTCCTATAAGTGGTCTGATAGGCCCACAAGTCTTCCACCAACCTATCCAGCCATTAATGTTTGTTGTTATCTAGAGTTTTTTTGATGATTTGAATAATGTTTTGTTAAGTCCTAAAGCAACCCATTAACTTGTGGATAATAGATTATTGATTGTGTCTAATTAATACTATGGCATTTTGCAAAATTATTTATTTTTTAAAAAATTTTAATGCAGACCCATTATTAGATATGATATTATGCGGTATGCCAAATCAATATACAAAATGTTTAAGAAAGAATTTCATGATCTGGTGTGATATTACATTATGTAGGTTAACTACTTTGACCCACTTGGGGAAGTAATCAGTCACAACTAAAATGAAATAATAACCCCTTACGGAGGGATGGTCAATAGGCTCAATAATGTCCATGCCCCAACTCTTGAAGGGCCACAAAGCTATCGTGGGCTGTAACATATTAGGTAGTTAATGTAAAACAACACCATGAACTTAGTATTGATTATAATTTCTTGCAACGTTCATGCAATTGTTAATAGGACAATAATATCCAAGTCTTTTTATTTTTATTTTCATCTTAGGACCTAATTAATGAGCACCGCATAGTCCGAAATGGACCTTCTTCATAATCTTCAGGGCTTTCATTTGTCTAGTTAATTTAGCTACATCTGATCAAATGATTGATGACATATGATGTTATTCATAATTGCATACGATAAGGAAAATTTTTTAATTTGATTGGTAAGGGACCTATCCTGAGAAGGCTTTCCTTCTTGAAGGTAATTGATTAACGGTTTTCTCTAATCACCTTCTTTGTCAACTATTGAATAGTCAGATAGGACCTGAGAAGATTTCTTATCGATGTGCTCTAAATCTATAGGGGCTATGACCTAACGACCTTGAATCTCTATAGCAATGGAGTCTTCTTTTGGATAAGTAAATTCCTTCATAAGCTTTTCTAAGGCATCTGCTATAATAAGGCTTCAACATGGATTCTATACATAGTTACAATAGGAATTTGCTAAAACAAGTGATTTATGTATTGATGGTATTTCAAAAGATTTGGATTCAAAAACTTATAAGGTTTTGTAGTCTAGTTGATCACCTGTTGAGAATCACCAATGATTTTGATTTTTTTTATGTCCATAAATATTGCAAGTTTCAAACCAGTTACTAGAGCTTGTACTCAGCCTCGTTGTTTGTGCATGGCTTTAATAAGTGATAGGAAAATGCGTCATTTCCTTTTCTAGTGTTATAAAAATCAAGTGAATTCTAGCTTTTTTCATGCATAATAGATTTCTGTGCATTGCCTCACTGGGAGGACATCACACCATAAAAATATAATTCCTAGACACGATCATTAAATTCCATAAACCTCATGATTTGTTTGTTAGGTAAATCATCATTCAAAGGAGATTTCTCTGGCAACAGGTGTGCTACAAGAAAGTTAATAATGGCCCCTCCTTTCATAGCTCACAGAAAAATGGAAGTTATTTCAAATTTAAGCAATATCATATATCTCTGAGCCAGATGTCCTGATAATGTGGGCCATGTCATAAGATAAAGCAACATATTAACTCTTGATATCAAACTTACCTGATGAGAAAGAATGTAATGCCTTAGCATTTAGGCCAAAAAAATTAAAACAAGATAATGTTTCTCAATGGAAGGATACAAAATTTTAGTAGGAAGAAGTCATCAGTTTAGAAAGTAACAGGAATTTTCTTTTCCCTCATGATTGACAAGAGCCAATAGGGCACCAAACAACTCATCCAAAGCCATGATGTAGTGAATAAGAGGTTTCCTTAGAATAGGAGCTGCCAACACTAGCGGATTGATAATATATTACTTAATAGTATCAAAGGCACTTTAACATTTCTCATCCGATATGAATTTGGTATCCTTTTTAGCTAGGATAGATAAGGGTTGACACGTTCTAGTGAGATTAGAAATGAACTTCCATATATATGCCATTCTACCATGAAGAGACCTTAGTTGAGTAAAGCATCTAAGAGGAGTCATATCTAAGATGGCTTCGATTTTAACAGGATAAATTTCAATTCCACGATACTTCACTATGAAGCCTTAAAATTTTCCTAGGGTGACTATGAAGTTACACTTCAAGAGGTTCATTTTGAGATTGTATTAATGCAACCACTCAATGATGATTCTTAAGTCGTATAGGTGAGCCTCTTTGACTTTGCTCCTGATGACCAGATCGTCAATGTAGCATAAAACTTCATTATGGATCAATTCATCAAAGATTTGGGCTATGGCTCACTAGTAGGTTGCACCACCATTTTTAAGACCAAATGGCATCACCTTATAATTGCAGGGGTTCTGAATGAAGTGTGCCTCTCATCTTCTGGGGCCATATTGATTTAGCTGTAATTTTATGAGCCATTCATAAAGAAGAAAATTACATGAGATTAGGAAATACCCACTATGAGTTTGGGTATGGGTAAGGGAAATTCATCTATAGGAAATGCCTTATTCAGATCTCTTTAGTCAATAGAGATCCAAAATTGACCATTTTTCTTTCGAACCAGTTTGACACTAGCTACCCAAGAGGGATATTATTCCTCTCAAATAAATATGGCCTTAACCAATCTCTTTCAAAAATGACTTGTTGCCCAATGTTTAGATGCATGCGTCAAGGTTCTTACTTAATAGGAATGACATAGTGTCAAATTCCATGTTTATGAATCTCTATATTAGTAGATAGGCCAAGCATTTCTTCTTATGTGTAGGCAAAATAGTCCTTAAACTTGGAGAGAAGTTGAATTAGTTTCTTTGATTCTTCCTCACATAAGATAGAGCTAATGAATGTGGGGTGAGGGTCATCCTCTATTCTAGGGATAATTTCTTTAATTTTTCAACTATTAATTTAATCTCTTCTTCAAATTTTGGGGGTACATTCTGAACTTGAATTTCATCTAGATCATTTGATGTCTTCAAACAAAGCTTGTCAAGGGAGTCGACGATTTTTGTAGGGACCTTCTCAAATATAGGATAATTCATTATTATTAGATAATATTCACTATCATCAAATGAACTAAGGGTACCAAAGCTAATACCACTAGTCAAATTTCTTTTATTTTTTGTATACCATAGGCTCTTGTGGTATCTAGCTTGACCCTTGGTCCCTTGATCTAGCATGGGACCATTAAAGACATAATTTCTTAATTCATTAAAATCTTCATCCTCAAGGGTTACATCATCTTTATTCCTTGAGGTGGAGGGGCCACTAAAAAATATCTGGACAATCCTTCTCCATCTAAATTACGAGAGTCCTTAATTACTAATTATACAAGCCTGACAGCAGATAGTGCGATTAAGTTTAAGACTTTAATTCTCCTACTCATCTTTACATACATAATTAATTTAGTCTCATCACTTTGAACTTTTGGAGCATCACCCTTTGGATCATTATTTTTTTTTAAACTAAGATAAAATTTTTGAGGATTTATCTTACTGTAATCAAAAGGAATTTTTGCACCCCATACTTTTGAGTCATCATTGAAACTACGTGCTCGTTGGGCCATCCTCCCACCTCTTTGAAGCATGGCCTCAACTACGTGCTCATTGGGCCATCCACCCACCTCTTTAAGAGAAACTATTTGAAGGCCTAAAGACCAATCTCTTGATGTTGTCTTTACTATATGATTGTTGTCATATTTTTTTTTTTTTATCTTTTTCCCTATTTTATTTTTTTATTTCCTTTTGAGCGTTCTTGAATTTCTTTCTCATTTTTAATTGTGATATTGCATTTATGATAGAAAGAGGATCCTTTAGGTACATAGTGAGCTGCATCCTCATAGATCCCAAATGCATGAATAGAGAATAGTTGTAGATCACCCTTAGTCACATATTCAATGCCATATCATTTGTACTTGATGCATTAGTATAGAGTAGATGGAACCATCTTATACATATGGATTCATGACCTACCTAAAAGTATGTTGAAGGATGTTGTTGAATAAATTATGCAAAATTTGGCTTCTATTTTCAACTATCCTAGCTCTAAAAGGAATGTGATTGAACCTAAAGCCTTCATGCCCTTCTCACTGAACCAACATAGTACCATTTTATTGGTGGTGAGATTATGTGTGTCCACCTTAAGTTTTGTAGGAGTCTTTATGTTTATTACATTGACCCATGGACCTGGATCAACAAGGACTCTTGATTACTTAAAATATCCCATATTTGCAGAAATGTAAAATGGGTAATTATGATCAACCATTTCTTAAAGTAGATCCTCATTAAAGAAAGCTAGCCCTAGCATGGTTTGAAGTACAAAGCCTCATCTTGTCAAGTCATAGCTAATTGAGCTAAGAGAATTTTTGGGTCAAGAAGTGCTTTGATTAAAGATACTCTCATATCCTTTGAGAGAATGAGGGCATCATAGATACTTAACTTAGCTGATAACCTCCTAAAATAAGCTAAGATGTTATAATTAACCTTGGGAACACCAAGATCGGGGCTAGGTGGATTGGATGGAAGGTTTGATTATTACAGGCGATATTAAATTGGATCATTAGATACAACTTTTTTTCCCATTATTGAGGAGGAAGCCAAAGGGGTAGGACTTTACCACCATGTGGTTTGTAACTCCGCGATCTCCTTGGGAGGATAAACTGTGGCGGGGTGTACCCTCTCCTTAGGTGATTGAATGTCATTTTTTATGGGGAGTTTGAATCTAAAAAATTTATCATGAGGGGACTCCCTTAAAAATTGACTTTGGGGGTGCCACTATCTAATAAGATCTTAGATTCATCTCCCCATTTAGAGGTCAAATTTGAAGAATCGAGCTTTTGAGGATCTTGAACAATCACTACTGAGATTTGAGTTCCTTCTATGGAAGATTGATTTTGTATTTCATTCACTTGGTTAATCACCAAAATGTACCCAGAATGATCTTTTTTCATTAATTTTTTGACCCTTTGCCTTTGATGGAGCAAAGAAAAAGTTAAAGAACATTAGTGGGGATAGGGGGGTTTACTCCATCATCCACTACCTGAATACATATCTCATTAAGATCTTTCCTCTCTAAAAAATTTCACTTTTTCTTTTTACTATTTATAGTAGTTCATATAATTACTAGAGAGTAAATGATCTAAACTTTCTCCTACGATGACTCCAGCTCAACCTCTAAGATGGTGTCCCAGGATCTCATCAGCAACTTTTGAGAAAGATGAAAAGATTTATTAATTAAGTTTTTAAATGCTCATGATAGAGAACTATCCTAACCATCTTTAATTTCTAGAGAAATTTTAGAGTGTTTACCAAAAATTATTTTGATTGACCGCTGATCCAAATCTACGAAGTACTCCTTATGGATTATGATGTTGCCCTGTCTGAAGTTTTTCTCAAGCCAGACCTTAAAGACAATATAGTCTTTAACTGTGTGGCCAAACATGCAATGGTAGGGGCATAAATGGTGATCATCCCTCTTGTTGGCCTCTTTCAACTTCTTGGGCTCCAACAATCTAAATTTTGGCTTCTTTATGAGAATTTTAAGATCTTCCTTACCGACTCTTTTAAATGGAACCCTTTTGCCAATCTCTCTTTAAAAGTGATTGAGTAAGGCTCCCTAGTTGGTTGAGTGGTTACCTAGAATGGTTATTTCTTAAATATATGTGCACAAGGACCACTCGATAGACTTGTTGCAAGTTTTTTTTTCCTTTGTCTATGCAGAGACTGTAGCTTCCCTCTTCTCAAAAAACTTTTGAGGATTATTAGTTTTCTTTTCATAAAATGGCCTCTTCCTGCAGGTTATTGGCCTTATTGAGAAGTTTTTCAAAAGTTTTGATTGTGAATCCTTTTAGAAGAAAAGCATTAGGTTTGTGGATATTATTAAGAATAATTTCCACTACGTGTTGCTTTTACAGCTATGGTTCACACTTCATCAAGAGATTTTACCATCTCAAGATGTTCTCAACTAGAGACTCTCCCATCTTCTACTTCTTGATGACTAGATCACCCATGATAATATAAAACTGAGCTCCATAGAATTTCTCTAAGAATAAACCCTCTAGATCAACAAAGGTTCTCACTAAATATTTTGGCAGATTAGCATACCAATGGAAAGCGATACAAGAGTGATTACCAATAAACTATCAAAATAGTAGAACATCTAACCCTCCTACATTACATAATATCTTAAGTAAGTAAAAAAGAAGAAATTTTGGGATGAGTATATTTTTTATTTGTTGATGAGGTTACTTAAATTTTTTTTGAAAAGTTATCAAAACTAGATCTTAGGCTTGGTCTTTCACCATTTAACATAATATAACCCATTTTATTTATGGGTTATATTAAGTTGGGTTGTGACTCTTACTAAGATCTTTAAAAGGTAGGTTAGCATAACTAAGAAGATTCAATTCTAATCCTTCCAATATGTGCCAATAATTTTCTACTTTGTGTAAAAAGAATGCTTAATTTCATCGAGATAATAAATGCCATAATACTTTTGAGAGTATAAGGCAGAATTTGATGTAACTCCAATGTTTGTGTCTTATCTTAACACTTGCGGGTTCTAAAAATTCGCACCCCAACCTCCCTTAATTTTGAGGGGAGTTTTAACCGATTAGGTTTTGGGGTAAATTTTTAGAAGGAAACTCAGGTTTGTAATAAGACTACCCAGAGATTTCACCCTCATTTTTGTAAGGAATTATTGATCTAAGTTCTGAATTCCTATAGTTGCAAGTCCCTATAATTAATTAACTCTCCAGATAAAGAGAGAGAAATTTTGATTAAGGATAGTCATCAATATGATACATTGAGATACATGTATTTGGCATATAGTAGCAGCATGGGTTTAGGGTATTATTAAAAATTTTAAATTTAAAATTAGAGATTTTACCATTTTATACTTATAGCAGATGGAGCGAGGAGTGATGATGAGCCCGATCAAAATCCCATTGTTATGTCATCCCAGAACATCATGGTCCCCTATCTACTTAGTAAGAGGAGGTAGTCAATCGAACCTGATGGAATAATCCTTTTTTGTAGCCATGGGTTACGCCATCTAAGGGTACCTTTTAGACTTGGGGTAAGAATTTGCCTAAGGGGACAAATTTGAATCCATATTAGCTGACAGAGTACTTTGTACCCTATCAATTATATCCTATTAATTCATATCTCAAGGATTTAATATCATTGGGGAGCATACGGGCTATGGCCATAACCATAATTTTGTGAAGCCATTTGGCAGCAAATTGCTTGGTTTAGAGGGCCCTAATTATAACTATTTTTTCTTGATTATAACTGTTTACTTGTGGTACCGTTTGGTAACAAACTATTGCAAATCTGGCTTGAAGGATTATAGTTTTAATGATAATAAACATTTATGTGTTTTATTTTTATTTGGCTACCATTTTAGGTACAAAAGATCAAATGCAATTCAAGCCAACTCAAGATCAGGTCCACGTGTGTGTAAATGTAATTTTTTGCCTTTCTTGAGTCAAATGTAATGTAATTGACCCCCTAGCTAGGGAGAGAGTTTTAGTGAGTTAGAGTTTTTGTTTTTCAATTTTCGTTCATATCATCATGGACGATCAAATGAAAATAAAAACCATACTTAGGGCGACAATGTTAAGTCAGTTTGTTTAAGCAGATCGTCCTGGACGATAGACCCATCGTATAGGATGATATGCTCAAATCAGAAATTCTCAGTTGCTAGATTAAGTTAGGCAAGTTTTTATTTTTAGAGATTTGGTCTGATCATCCCTGATGATACGTGTATCATCCTGGACGATCCTTTACAATCTTTCCTAAATTAGTCTGGTGATTAATAAAAGAAATTAATGTTTGATTGATACGATCATAATATCCTGGACGATCGCAATATCGTACAGGATGATACATGCAAAATCCTAACCATCCAGAGCATTTCACCTAGATGAACTGAACTATCTTCTGGATAATATGCCCGAGTTTTAATTAATCATACAGTATGATAGAGATATCATCCCGGACGATCAAGTCATTTTTAATCGTACAGCACATTTTGTGCAGGTTGATCCAAACTATGTGCAGGATAATTTTGGGTGTTTTGAACTAATCATACAGGATGATAGAAATATCATCCTGGATGATCAAGTCATTTTGAGATCATCCAGCCTAAGTTTCCCTGGATGACTCGTACTGTCTTCTGGACGAAATTCTTGATTTACACTAATCATCCCGGACGATCGCAGAATCATACAAAATGATATGAACAAATTTTATCTTCTAATCATCCAGAGAAACTAGATTGTCCAGGCTGATATATGAGATTTTACACTGATCGTACAGGATGATCCTTTGATTATCCTGGATGATATGTGATGACCAGGTGAGATTTAGGGCAATATTGAGCCCTCCTATTTAAGATCTTTTTCTTCCAACAAGAAAAATCTTTTTCCACTTTCCTTACCAGAGAAAACCTTGAGAGAGAGAGAGAGAGAGAGAGCTTGGGAGAGAGAGAAGATCTTGTGAGGGGGAGTTTATATGGTGTTAACAAAGGTTGCTCCAAGCAAGGATCTGAGTCGTCTTCTTCAGTCGTCATCTCTTATCTTGTTGGTGGTTCTGTGGTAGGATCGTTCGCAAGAAGATCCAGGTTCTCTACTTGCTTCAAGAGGAAGTGAAAGGAGTCTAGGTTCTCTGTCTGCTTAAGGAGGAAACGAAAGGAGTTCAGGTTCTCTGCCTCACTTGGTTGGTGGAAAGGAGTTTTTGTAAAGGCTTCTCCACCTTTCTATGGGAGCAGAAGGAGAGTCACTTAGTGTTAGTGCAATACCCGGAGGGGAGGCTCCGGGGAGTGGACGTAGGTCAAGTTGATCAAACCACTACAAAATCTAGTGTATTCTTTTTGATTATTTTCTACACTTACTTTTCTGTTAATGATTACGTGATTATGATTATTATTCTATTATCATTGAACATCTACACATCATCGCATAACTGTAAACATTTTAAAACATTCAAAAAGATTTTCTAAATCGTCGTTTGCCTACGAATTTTTAAAACTACCAATTCACCCCCCCTCTTGGTTAGCCTCGGGACTAGTTCATAAGGGCTTAACATCCCTAATAAACTTTTAAGTGATATCAAAATTTCAGAAAATCAAGTTTTAAAAAACTTTTGAATTTGATCCATGGCAAACTTTGGAAATAGAAATACTGCTGAAGGTTATTCAATTACTTGTCCACCTTTGTTTGATAATATATCATTTGATTTTTGGAAAACTCACATATCCACCTTTTTATAATCTATTGATTATCGCATGTGGATGCTTGTTAAAGATGGTTATGAAGCACCTAATAGACTTGTAAATAGCATTAAAACTAAACTTCCTTTTACTGAATGGACATTTAATGATCATGATTTAGCACAACTGAATGTAAAATGTTTGAACTATTTTTTCTGTGCTTTAAAATTTGAAGATTACATGCGTGATTCCACTTGTATGACTGGTAAAGAAATCTGGGATAGATTATGTATTACCTATAAAGGTACATCTGAAGTTAAGCAATCTAGATTGAATATCTTGCATCACGACTATGAACTCATTTGCATGAAACCTAGTGAATTAATTTCCTAAAATGTATACTAGGTTCACTTAAATTATCACCTCCCTACATGCCTTAGGAAGAGAGCTTACTAATTATAAAAAAGTTAATAAGATTTTGAGATGTTTGCCTTCTTCTTATGATGCCAAGATAACTGCGATCACTGAATCTAAAGATTTGAATGCTTATTCTATTGATAACTTACTTGGATCACTCATTGCTTATGAGCAAGGGGTGAACCAAAGACAGCTTGATGCAAGTGAGAAAAAGAAAGAGAAAACTGTGGCACTGAAGGCCAAAAATACAGATACCAATACTTCCGGGTTTGATAGCGATGATGTTGCCTTAATCACTAGGTAATTCAAAAGCTTTCTAAGGAAGAAACACAAGAATTTTTAGAAGTGGAATAAAGGTAAGAGTAGGAGAAATTTTAAAGGTTCATCTCATACTATTTATTTTGAATACAGGAAGCCTGGACATATAAATGCTGATTGTCCTATACTTAAGGCTCACCCAAGTAAGGAGAAGGGTGAGGAGAAACCCAAGTTCAGGAAGGACAAGAAGTAGATTCAAAAGGCATTCTGTGTAGATTCTACATCTGACTCCTCTAAGACTGAAGCTGAAGAGGATACTACGAACTTGTGTCTAATGGCTGATGATCATCCTGATCAGTCTGATCAAGAAGAGGTATGTGAGCTAACCTATGATCAATTGCTAGATGCTTTTAAGAAAATTCATTCATCGTATAGGAAACTTGAGAAAACCCATGCCATCCTGAAATTGGATTTCTTAAATTTACAAAAATAGCATGATGTCATGATTAAGGATTATTCTACACTTGATAGAAATCACATGTCTTTACTTGATGAATTTGATAAATTTAACAAAAAGCATTCTGAACTAATTGTAGAGCATGAGTCATTAAAAACATCGCATGTTGATTTAAAAAAAAGTTTATAAAGAACTGGACACCATGGTATGTAACCTAATTAGTGATGAGCATTATTTGAAATTTGAAATTATAAGTGTCAAGAAGGAAAATAAATTTCTAAGATTGAAAATTAGTGCTTTTGAAATAAATGAAACACCTTCAACTTTTGCATAGTTTTATGCACCTCCATCATTTAAAGAATCTAATTCCAAATTATCAAAGCATGTTTCATTCAAACCTAGGAAGAGGCACTATCACCCACATAGATTAATTAACCCTTTTCCTAGTATTAGATATTTTTCTTGTGGCATGCTAGGACATGTCTCTTACACCTGCACTATTCACTATAGTACACATTGAGTGTGGAGACCCAAATTGCATGTTTCACAGCAGAGCACACATGCATTGCATTCTTCTTTTCGTAAGAAGGAACCCGAACCTGTTTGTGTTTCTAAATCTGACGTTTGATGATTTTGTAGGTGTGCTCTCATAAAAGGCCTCGTGAGAGCATGTGGTACCTGGATAGTGGATGTTCAAGATATATGACGGGAGATCCAAATCAGTTCATTTTGCTGGAGACAAGAGCTGGAGGCAAGGTTACACTTGGAGATAACACCACCAGGAGGGTGGTAGGAGCATGTATAATTGGTGATTCACAAAATTTAATTATTAATAATGTTTTTCTTGTAGATGGTCTGAAACACAATCTGCTCAGCATCAGTCAGCTATGCGATAAAGGCTTCAGCATAATGTTCCTGCCTTTTTGCTGCATTATAAGCTTAAATGACAAAATTATTTTGTAGGGAAAAAGGGTTAACAATGTCTACATACTGGATTTAAATTGCTTTAAAATTGATGTTGCTATTTGCTTAAAAAATGTTGCTGATGAGTCTTGGCTGTGGCGTTGGAGGTTATGTGATGCAGTATGAAAACTCTTAGAAGAGTCACCCAAAAAGACTTAGCTTGAGGTGTCCCCAAGCTTAAGTTCACTAAGGACCATCTATGTGATGCCTGTTAATTAGGGAAGCAAGTCCACTCCTCTTTCCACTCAATTAAGGACATCAACAGCTCTAGACCTTTAGAAGTCCTTCACATGAGATTGTTTGGATCCATTAGCACTACCAGCTTAGGGGGGAGAGTCTATGGACTTGTGATTGTTGATGATTACTCGAGGTTCACTTGGATTAGATTTCTGTCACATAAATATGAGTCATTTGATAAATTTAAATCTTTCTCTACTTGGATTCAGAAGAAGTTAGGATATGAGATTGTGATAATCCATAGAGATCATGGTCGAGAGTTTGAAAAAAAGAAATTTAGAACCTTCTATGAGGATCAAGTGATTAACCATAATTTTTTAGCTCCTAGGACCCCTCAGTAGAATGGGGTAGCTGAAAGAAAGAACAGAACTTTAGTAGAAGCTGCTAGAGCCATGCTTACTAAGTATTCACTTCAAAAATACTTTTGAGCTGAAGCGGTGAACACTACATGTTATGTGCTGAAAAGGGTGAATGTTAGATCCAATCTGAATAAGACACCTTATGAGATCATTAAGGGTAGAACTTCAAACTTGTCCCACCTCCAGGTCTTCGGCTGTAAGGTTTTCATTCTGAACAATGGGAAATCATCCTTATGAAAATTTGACCCCAAATCTGATGAAGGAGTGTTCTTAGGGTATTTTAGTAAGGGGAAATCCTTTAGGGTGTTTAATAAGAGGACTTTGGTGGTGGAAGAGACAACTCATGTGTGGTTTGATGAATCTGATCCTAAGGAGTCTAGAGTTGAGGAAGAAGAAGAGGTAGGAGAGATTTCCCAAGGAGTTGAAAATGCAAATCTGGGGGAAAGGGTAGAACCTGAAAATAAGTTGCCTAGAGATTAGATATATTCTTCGAGTCATCCTAAAAAACTGATCTTAGGAGATCCTTCTGAAGGTGTTCGAAGTAAGCATGGACTTAGGAAGGAAGTAAACCATTCTGCCTTTATCTCAATGACTGAACCCACCAATATTAATCAAGCCCTTTATGATGAATTTTGGATTTTAGAAATGTAAGAGCAATTAAACCAATTTGTAAGGAATGATGTTTGGGAGTTACTAGAAAGACCTAAGAATCAAAGTGTAGTGGGAATAAAATGGGTCTTTAAGAATATGATGAATGATTCTGGTGTGGTGGTTAGAAATAAGGCAAGATTGGTGGCTAAGGGGTACAATCAAATAGAATGGATTAATTTTGAGGAGACCTTTGCCCCTGTAGCTAGATTGGAATCCATTAGAGTGCTACTAGCCTTTGCCTATTATAATGGATTTAAGGTTTTTCAAATGGATGTCAAGAATACCTTTTTAAATGGGGCCATAAAATAATATATATATGTAGAGCAACCCCCAGGTTCTGAGAATTCTCAATGTCCTAATCATATTTACAAATTATAAAAGGCCTTATATGGATTGAAACAGGCACCTAGAGCTTGGTATGAGAGGCTTATCACATTCCTTCTAGAAAGAGAGTTTGTTAAGGGAAGCGTAGACACCACCCTTTTTCTTAGGAAAGTAGGTGATGATTTACTCATTATCCATATCTATATTGATGATATACTTTTTGGATCTTCTGATAAAAATTTATATGATAATTTTTCTATGATAATGATTTTGAGATGAGTGTGATGGGAGAATTATCCTACTTTTTGGGGTTTTGAATAAGGCAAATAGATGATGGAACCTTTCTGAATCAATTAAAATACACTAAGGACATCTTGAAGAAATATGAAATTGACAAAGCTAAGCCAATCAATACTCCCATGAGTTTCACTGTTCAGTTAGATAAAGATTCAAATGAAAAATCTATTGATCAGAAGAAGTTTAGAGGAGTAATTGGATCACTGCTTTACCTGACTGCTAGCGGACCTGATATTATATTTAGTGTTTATCTTTTTGTTAGATTTCAAGTTGATCCTAAGGAATCCCACCTGATTGCAATTAAGAGAATCCTTAGATATCTCTTAGGGACCCCAAACCTAAGAATCTGGTATCCTGGGCACAACACTTCTTTTGAGATTATTGTATATTTTTATTCTGATTTTGCAGGATGTAGGGTGGAGAAAGAGCACTTTTGGAACTTGTCAATTCATAGGACAATCATTAGTCTCCTGGTCAAGTAGAAAATAGAACTCAGTTGCACTTTCCGCTGTTGAAGCTGAGTACATTGCCTTAAGAAGTTGTGTGGCCCAAGTCCTTTGGTTGAAGAAACAAGTTTTGGATTTAGGATTACCTATTGGTACAATTTCAGTTCTATGTGATAACACTAGTGCCATCTACATTTCTAAGAATCCTATCCAACATTCAATAACCAAACACATTGAAATAAGGCATCACTTCATTAGGGACCATGTTACAAAATGGGACATTGAGCTACATCACATAACAACTGAAAATCAACTGGCTAACATCTTTACTAAACCGCTGGCCTTTGACTCATTCAGCATTTTGAGGATCAGATTGGGTGTGATTGACATAAATACTTGAATTTGATGATTACTAATTTTTGATTTTTATGGTTTTCATTTTGCTTTTAGCTTCTGTTTGATTTGATTGACTGTTTAACTTTAGAATTTTTTCTTTTTCTACTGATTTTCGTTGTTTGATTTGCTTATCATATTTGATTATTTTCTGTTGATTTTCATTTGCTGATTTCATTTACTTATTTTAATGTGTCTTTTGTTCTTTTTATTTACTTTTATTTACTATTTACTCTCATTAGAATCAGATCACTGCTCACTACTGCTGATAAACTTGATTTTTGACTAAGTATTTTACCTTGTTATTTTTATTTGAAAGCTTATAAGCAGTGATTGACTCCTCTGAATCAGTTAAAGGGAATAAAAATTGATGATTGTTTCTCTTCCTCTAACTCCTTTAGTGGTGTATTATTTCTTTTGGATAAAAATCTTCTTCAAAATAAAAAAAATTACTTTTTGAAATAGAGATCTATTTTATCTTCTTATAGTAATCTACCTCATTTGAATAGTATTTTCAATGCTTTGAATCAGTGTTATATTTTCTTAAACAGGTGATTACACTTATCATATGATGTATGGTTTTTGTTTTGTGAATTAATCCTCCTTACTGTAGAGAGTGAGTTTTTGTTTTCTCTTATGACTAGAAGGTAATTTCACAACCGAGATTTTTTTAACGATTATGAAAGAAAGCAAGTTTATAAAAGATACACAGTGTGCCAAACAAATTGAAAATGGCGCACAAAATGAGCCCAAAGCTAAAAAGATGCGCAATATCACCAAAGTGAACAAAAATATACAAAGTGTATCAAAAAATCAAAAGATGCACAGTGCGCCAAATAAATTAAAAAAGATGCACAAAATGAGCCCACAAAGAAACAAGCTTTCTTCTCTTTCAGTTCTTTAAATGTCTTAGAAAAATCCATACGCCAATTAATATTTTCAAAATTTTGAGTTTAAAAATCATGATTTCTGATTCCTTACTTCGTAATACTATTTTATCAGATATTTTTCTGGAATGAAAATTGAAAGGATCTCTTTTCGAATCTAATTTCTTTTCTTTTGAATTAGACTCTTGTTTGAAAGGAATTTGAACCTGTAAGTTGTACGAGGTAGGAGTTACGAAAGTCAATTTTTTAACTTTTCTGGATTTCAGTGTGATCGATTTTCTTCTTATTGGTTTTTAAGTTGAAACTCAAGGGGAAATTCTTATTTACTGGAGGTGATTGATTCAAAAAAAAGGGGGAGGGGGGGAGCAGTTCTCCACCATTCATAGCTACATTCAGCCACCACCACCTCCTCCTTCTCATCAGGATCCACCTCTTTATTAGTTTTCTATGTTGTGATGTTTCATGTTTGTGTTATTTTATCTGTTCTTCCTCCTTTTTGTGATGTCAAAAGGGGGAGTTGGTTTTTGATTTACTAGTAGTTTCTTTTACTATTTTTGTGTTGTAGTTGTTTCCTTTATTGTATTTAGTATCACTATTTATCAATGTTTAGTAAAATTTTAAATGAAAAATCTTCTCTCATATGTGCGTTGATTACTCTTATATGTTTTATCTGAAACTATTGAATAAATGTTTGCCATCATCAAAAAGAGGGAGATTATTGCAAATCTTGCTTTAAGGATTATAGTTTTGATGATAACAAACTTTTATGTGTTCTATTTTTGTTTGCTTAACATTTCAGGTATAAAAGATCAAATGTAATTCAAGCCAACTCAAGATCGGTTCCGCATGTGTGTAAATGTAATTTTTCCCTTTCTTGAATCAAATGTAATGTAATTGATCCCGTAGCTAAGTAACCTTGCACACACACTCATGGGGAGAGTTTTAGTGAGTTATAGTTTCTATTTTTCAATTTTTGTTCATATCATCCTGGACGATATGAATATCGTCCTGGACAATCCAATGAAAATAGAAACCCTACTTAGGGTAACCATGTTAAGTCAGTTTGTTTAAGCAGATCGTCCTCGATGATAGACCCATCATACAGGATGATATGCTCAAATCAAAAATTCTCAGCCACCAGATTAAGTTAGGCAAGTTTTTATTTTTATAGATTTGGTCTGATCATCCCGGATGACACGTGTATCATCCTGGATAATCTTTTACAATCATGCCTAAATTAGTCTGGTGCTTAAGGAAAGTAATTAATGTTTGATTGATACGATCATATCATCCTGGATGATCGTAATATTGTACAGGATGATACATGCAAAATCCTGACTGTCCAGAGCATTTCACCTGGATGAACCGAACTATCTTCTGGACGATATGCCCGAGTATGAACTAATCGTACTAGACGATAGAGATATCATCCCAGACGATCAAGTCATTTTCAATCGTACATCACATTTCATGCAGGCTGATCCGAAGTATATGTAGGATGATTTTGGGTGTTTTGAACTAATCATATAGGACGATAGAAATATCATCCTGGACGATCAAGACATTTTGAGATCATCCAACCTAAGTTTCCCTGGATGACCCATACTATCTTCTGGATGAAATTCTTGATTCACACCAATCGTCCAGGATGATAGTAGAATCGTTCATTAAGATCTGAACAAATTTTGTCTTCTAATCATCCAGAGAAATCAGATCGTCCAGGCTGATATAAGAGATTTCACCCTGATCATACAGGATGATCCTTCGATCGTCCTGGATGATATGTGACTACCAATTGAGATTTAGGGTAATTTTTGAGCCCTCCTATTTAAGATCTTTTTCTTGCGACAAGAAAAATCTTTTAGCACCTTCCTTACTACAGAAAACCTTGGGAGAGAGAGAGAGAGAGCTTGAGAGAGAGAGAGAGGAACTTGTGAGGGGGAGTTTGTGAGGTGTTCACAAAGGTTGCTCCAAGCAAGGATCTAAGTCATCTTCTCCAGTCATCGTCTCTTGTCTTGTTGGTGGTTCTGTGGTAGGATCATCTGCAGGAAGATTCGTGTTCTCTGTCTACTTTAGGAGGAAGCAAAAGGAGTCTAGGTTCTCTGCTTGCTTCAGGAGGAAGCGAAAGGAGTTCAGGTTCTCTGCCTTACCGGGTTGGTGGAAAGGAGTTTTTGTACAGGCTTCTCCGCCTTACTGTGGGAGAAGAAGAAGATTCACTTAGTGTTAGTGCAATACCCAGAGGGGAGGCTCCGAGGAGTGGATGTAGGTCAAGTTGACCGAACCATTATAAAATCTGGTGTGTTCTTTTTGATTATTTTTTGCACTTACTTTTCTGTTGATGATTGTGTGATTGTGATTATTATTTTATTATCGTTGAACATCTACACATCATCGAATAACTGTAAATATTTTAAAACATTCAAAAAGATTTTCTAAATCGTCGTTTGCCTATAAATTTTTAAAACTACCAATTCACCCCCCCTCCCCCTCTTGGTTAGCCTCGGGACTAATTCATATGGGCTTAACATCCCTAATGAACTTTCACAAACCTGTAGGTTAGAGGACACAAGTCATGTCCCCACTAGTAAGAGGTTATTTGAGAATGAATCTTAATTATATTCTTGATCAGACATTAGTTCTTCATGAGTTGAAGTAATTTTCATATTTGTCCACCTAGATTATTTTTTTGAGCAGGGTGGATGGGTTTTGCTTTCAAATTTTTGGGGATTTATTTCAATCTCAAATACTTTAGATTTTTATATTTTTAGAGTTTTTGAATTTCATGGGCATTTGGGTGATATTTTAAGTGTGTTAACCCCTCTAGTTGAGTTTTTATGTTAACTCGGCCATCATCGGGGTATATGGGCAATTTTTATTTCATTGATTAAACCTTGTCGACCTTATTAACTTATCGATAGAGGATGGGGTTCTTTATGGGATTCATACCTTTGTTAGTGTCTTTTCTTGATTATAGGCCTTGAAGGCCTAATATGAACTATAAAACCAAATATCATAGTCACGACCATAAATTTGTTCATTAGTTCAAGTCATGTTGACTCCCATCCTATCAACAAGAAGTATTAGACTTAAATTTAAATTTATTTATTGATTTGTGTAGCACCCTCAAATATCATGTGTGTCAATATAACACACTCATTAGGGCTCACACGGGTGTATGATTGTATATGCATTTCTGTGTATTTATGTGTATATATATTATAGTGCATGTGTAGGGGCATTTTTAGAATATTTGATGGGTCTTCTATGATAGCTTATAGAAGATTGTGTTTGTCGTAGCCCTTCTATATTTATCTATAAGTGACATGTTGAGTGCATCACGGGTCTTTTTTAGTTCGTAAAGAAGTACTGCATTCACCTATAACTATTATCATTAATTGGAGAGACATAATGATATTCTATGCATATTCCTTATAGCCACTACAAAATTCACTTTCCACTTGTAGGCTAGATGTTGTATGGATGGTAAACCTATAATAATGGTTTATAAGAGCTCATATGTATCACGAGTGTGTCATATTTTGATTATAGGTTGTGTGTTCATTTATTTAAAAGCTTAGATCAGTCGCTTAGAGATTAATATACTTGTTGCACATTCCATGTTTATGAGTAATCTATTGTATACATCATAGGCTATTCTTTATGCTGCTAGTTAATTTGTAAATGAAATTGTCATTGTCGCTTATTGCATTTTTACATTAACTGACACAATTATCATATTCAAGAAGAGTTTGCATTGTTACTGAAAGTACGAGATGCGCCAAGAGGGGGGGTGAATTGGTATTTTAAAAATTTAACCCTACACAAGAGTTCTAATTTTTTTTGTATTTTCAAAATATAATTTAACAACCAATGTGCGGAAGCAATTACAACGATCACAACGATAAAATTGATAACACTACGAGATTTAAAAATTGATTTTTCACCAAGCAATTAAAACGCACAAATTTAAAAGCATGAAAAGTAAAGTGCGGTAAACAGGAAAAAACACACCAGAAATTTTTATAGTGGTTCGGTCACTTGACCTACGTCCACTCCCCGGAGTCCTCTACTCCGGGATTTGCACTAGTAAAAGTTGACTCTCCTTTTGCCCCCACAGCAAGGCGGAGAAGCCTTTACAATACTCACTTTCACCTCCCTCGGTGCGGCGTGGACCTTCTCCTTTTTCTCCCTCCTGGAGATGGCAGAGTACCTTGGCGATGTTGATCTTGAAGTGATTCTTCCTTCGAGAACTTTCTTGAAGCTTCTAAAGCCACAAGAGGAGCAAAGCATGCAGCTAGCTTGGAGCCACCGTGTGATCCCCTCACACTACTTCTCCCTCACGCTCAAGCTCACCTTCACCTTCCTCTCTCAAGCCCTAGATCTCTCCAAACAAAAACTTCTCTCTACGAATCTCCTTCTTCCTCTAAGCTTCTCACAGCAAAGGATTGATCAACAACTACTCTAGAAAAATAATAAGATGTTTTTTATATCAGGCTTCAGAAAACCCTAAAAAATTCAACTTTTGCATTTCTGTTCGTACAGTACGATTTATAATCGTACAGTACGATCAGTTCAATTACAGCTCCGTCCAGTACGAGTGCAGACGAATAGGTATCGAATTTTATTCATATCGTACAGTACGATATGTATATCGTACCGTACGATACTATTGATTCGTACTGTTCGTACGGGACGAACCCCGGGACGAAAGAATTCGTCTCTGTCAGTCGTCCAGCACTCATTTAATCGTACAGTACGAATAGTGTTTTTCATGATATCGTCCTGTACGATAGGACTATCGTCCAGTACGATCAGTTCAAAATTTCTTGGGATCGTCTGGTACGATCACTGGGACGAAGAAAATCGTCTCTGTCAATCGTCCAGCACTCCACCAGTCGTACAGTACGATTAGTTCATTTCTTGATATCGTCCTGTACGATATGAATATCGTCCAGGACGATCAGAACAAAAAACATTGGTTTCGTCTGGTACGATCTCTGGGATGACTGAAATCGTCTCTGTCAGTCGTACAGTACGATTTAACATCGTACAGTACGATCGACATATAATTAGAAACCAACGTTTTATTTCCTGATTAGGGAGATAATTTTGGCAAGTTATTAATTAATCGTACAGTACGATACATATCGTACAGTACGAATAGTTCATAAAATCAAATTCGAAAACTTACCAAACTTATTCTGGCGGCTAGGGTTTCACAATTACAAATCATCGTACAGTACGATCTCGATCGTACAGTACGATAAGTTTGTAAATTTAATCAATAGAGAATTAGCCGTTGCCTGATTATTTTCAATTAATCGTACAGTACGATCAATGATCGTACAGTACGATCTGTTTTTAAAAAATTAATCATTTTAAAAGAAAAAAAAATCTCCCCCTGTGTGTGTGCATTATTGCTCCTTTCACATGCATGCTTCTGTGGCAGACTCAAAAAGAAAAATTAAAGAAATAAAAATTACAGACTCTTCAACATCCTATTCTACCCAATTTGAGTCTCCAGCAATCTTTAGCAGTGTGCATCTGACCTGAAATGTTAGTTCTCATATACAAAGATTAAACATTTGTAATCTAACGGAAGTCTATATTTACTCAGTAAATATTAGTTGTCACCATCAAAATTAAGTGCTCGGGATCCTGGATTCCAACAATCTCCCCCTTTTTGATGGTGTCAAATAATATTTTCTGATGTACAGATGTTCTGACTTCTTTAGCTCCCCCTCAGAAGAGTAGCTTATTAATTTTCAAATAGGAGGAGAAGAAACAGTTTTTTTTTTTTTTTTTTTTTTTATTATAAAAAAAAATACAACAACAAGATAAAAAAAAACTGAGAACATAAACAACCAATTAGCATTTAATAGTAGGCAAAAACATAATACAACACACAGAAAAGTCTCCCCTTTTGACAACACCAAAAAGGGAAGAAAAAGAAAAAACAAGTACAACAAAAATAGAAAACAGAAACATCTACAACAACCTAAAAATCTGGATCCTGATCCGGAGGTGGCGGTGGAGGGTCGGGAAACAGCTGGTGGTACTGATGAAGGGAGACGAACTGGTGATCGATCGATTGGAAGCGCTCCCTAAACCATTTCATATCCGTGTCATGCTCCTGATGCTGCTGAGTAATGTGAGCATCCAACCGAGTCTCCAGACGATCAAGTCGTCGAATAATGTCGTCGTGAGGGTAGTCGGGAGGTGCAAGGCCAGGTGGTTGGATTGGTGGTGGCGGAGGTGCGTCAGCAGGAGCATCAGCCTCCTCGTCATCAAACTCGGGATCGGCGGGAGCGGCCCCCCGATGGAACAGGATACGAAAGGAGGCATCCGAGTAGAAGATGGGAAGGTGATCAGGAGGGAGCGGATAATGAAGTTGGTATTTTGCATCTAGGATATAGCCAATGACATGCCCTAAAGTAAGGTTCAATTTACGACGGGCACCTGGATAGCGGAAGGCAGACAAGGTATGAATGTAGTCGAATACCATTTGGGCTTCATTGAATTTTGTGCCCGACATAATGAGATAGGTGACGACAGACAGTAGGGGAGTGATATGGATGCGATCTCCAGCCTTAGGTATAATAGATGTGCGTAGGACATGCTGGATAACGCGGGCATTTTGATTTAAGGTTTGGACCAGTGGTAGGTGTTGATTTGAGGGGACACCTCTAAGGGTCATATTGACGGACGTCCAATCATAGTCGTGGGAGATCATGGATTGGGGACGAGGACCGTCAGTGGACAGCCCGATGTGCTCAGCAATGTCGTCGACGATGATAACGACATTCTGTTTACAGACATAGGATGTGAAGGTAGTGTTTTCAAGGTTGACTCGGATGTTTGCAAAAAACTCAAATAATAGTTCGGAGTGGAATGGAAAAGTAAGAGTCAGAAGGAATTGAAGGCTAGTCGAGGCGAATAGATTCATCACCTCAAAATTTAAGGCGGCCTGATTGAGCATGCGGGAGGGAGTGAACTTTGCCTCCTTGATTTTGATATAAGCTTTCTCATCCGCCGCTGAGAGAAAATGATCGTCGAAGCGCCGAGAGGAGGAAGAGCTCCCGACAATCATACGACCGCGCTTACTGGACCCAGACATATTGGAAAAGAGGACTGGACGAATGAGGAGATTCAGAGGGATTGAAGGTGAGGAGAAATGGCTAAGAATCCCTCCCATTTTATAGACTTTGGGGTATATCGTACAGTACGATCGATCATCGTACAGTACGATATGCGCAATAATGTCGTCTGGACGACTTTTCAGAAAAAGTGAGCCAAATCGTACAGTACGATCGGTATCGTACAGTACGAATGTGAGTGTGAGGCGTTCGTCCCAATGAGTCGTCTGAACGACTTTTGACCAAAAGTGTTCGTACGGTACGAACAGGTGTTCGTACAGTACGATGGGCAATAATTTTCGTACCGGCCGATTTAAATTCGTCCTAATCCGTTTGCCACATGGATCGTACCGTACGATCGGGATGTTCGTACAGTACGATGACCAATAATTACTATCGTACAGTACGAGTAGTGAATCGTACAGTACGATGTGTATAAGACATGAAAGATCTGGATCGTGAATGGGAATGAACGGCTGAGATTTGAGTGATTGGAACCTGATCGTACAGTACGATAGTGTATCGTACAGTACGATTGTCAGAGAAGATCGAGGTTTGTGAGCAACATGGGAAGAGGATCAGGAATCCAATTTTTTGTTTGTTTGTTTTTTTTTTTTTTTTGTTTTTTTTTTGTTTTAACAACAAATACAAATCAACCACAAAAATTTTTTTGTTTTGTTTTTTTTTTGTTTTTTTTTTTTGTTTTGTTACATTAGGCGTGAATGTCTATGACACCTAATTTGGTGCGTAGAGTGCTAAAAGTGTCATAGCCTAATGGTTTTGTGAAGATGTCCGCCAATTGATCTTCAGTAGCAACGTGGTGTAGTTCAATATCGCCTTTGGCTACATGATCTCTAATGAAATGATGTCTAATGTCTATATGTTTGGTTCGTGAGTGTTGAATTGGATTTTTGGATATGCAAATTGCGCTAGTGTTGTCACACATGATCGGAATCGTTCCTACAGGTAGTGCTAGATCTACAAGCTGTTGTTTTAACCACAACACTTGTGCAACACAGCTACCTACCGCTATATATTCCGCTTCGGCGGTGGATAGGGCTACTGAATTTTGCTTCCTACTGGACCATGAAACTAATGATTGTCCAATGAATTGACAAGTGCCAGAAGTGCTTTTTCTATCTACCTTACAACCTGCAAAGTCTGAATCGGAGTATCCTAAGATTTCAAACGAGGTGCTGTGTCTAGGATACCAGATTCCTAAGTTCGGGGTGCCTAGAAGATATCTGAGAATTCTTTTGACAGCAGTCATGTGAGATTCTTTCGGGTCAGCTTGAAAACGGGCACAGAGGCACACACTAAACATTATGTCTGGTCTACTGGCAGTCAGATAGAGAAGCGATCCAATTATTCCCCTATACCTCTTTTGATCTACAGACTTCCCATTGGGATCTTTATACAATTGAATATTAGAGCTCATGGGTGTATTCATAGCCTTAGCATTGTCCATTTCATATTTTTTCAAAATATCGTTGACGTACTTAGACTGGCTAAGAAACGTTCCACCTTCCGTTTGTTTTACACTAAATCCAAGGAAGTAACTAAGTTCACCCATCATGCTCATTTCAAACTCGTCGCTCATTGTTTTTGAAAATTCATTGCATAGGTTTTTCTCCGTCGATCCGAACAATATGTCATCTACATAAATCTGAACAATGAGTACTTCAATTCCTACCTTCTTCAAAAATAAGGTGGTGTCTACACTACCCTTTACAAAGCCTCTATCTAGTAGGAACGTACTAAGTCTTTCATACCAGGCTCTAGGTGCTTGTTTTAACCCGTACAGTGCCTTTTTCAGTTTAAACACGTGGTTTGGAAATTGTGAGTTTTCAAACCCCGGAGGTTGCTCCACATACACATCTTCCTTGATTACTCCATTCAGGAAGGCACTCTTTACATCCATTTGATACAGCTTAAAATCCCTAAAACAAGCAAAAGCTAACAGTACCCTGATGGCTTCTAGTCTAGCTACCGGAGCAAAGGTTTCTTCAAAATCTATTCCTTCAATTTGGTTATAACCCTTCGCTACTAGCCTAGCCTTATTTCTTACTACTATGCCTGAGTCATTCATCTTATTTTTAAAGACCCACTTAGTTCCAACCACACTTTGCTCTTTAGGCCTTTTGACTAATTCCCATACATCATTCCTAACGAATTGGTTCAACTCTTCTTGCATTGCTAGGATCCAAAATTCATCTCCTAAGGCTTGATCTATACTCGTGGGTTCAATCATAGATATGAATGCAGAATGGCTAACCTCTTTCCTAAGTCCATGCCTAGTTTTTACCCCTTCTAATGGGTCTCCTAAGATCAGCTCTCTAGGATGACTAGAAGAAAATTTCCAATCTTTAGGCAGATGTTCCTGAGGTTCCGCTCTAGTCTCTATGGTAATGGTTTCTACTCCCCGTATAACCTCAACTTCTTCTTCTTCATGATTAGGTTCAGATGACTTATTGGATTCATCAAATACTACATGAGTGGACTCTTCTACTACTAGGGTTCTCTTATTGAAAATTCTATAAGCTTTACCTAAAGATGAGTAGCCTAGGAAAACCCCTTCATCTGATTTAGGATCGAACTTTCCTAAGGGTGACTTGCCATTGATTAGGATGAAGCATTTGCACCCGAAAACGTGTAAGTGGGAAAGATTGGGTGTCCTACCCTTAAGCAACTCATAGGGTGTCTTATTAAGTTTGGATCTAACATTTACCCTGTTTAATATATAGCATGCGGTATTTACTGCTTCTGCCCAAAAGTATCTAGGGAGAGTGTATTCAGCTAACATAGCCCTAGCAGCTTCAACTAACGTTCTATTCTTTCTTTCTGCTATTCCATTTTGCTGAGGAGTTCTAGGGGAAAAGAAATTGTGTTCCATTCCAACCTCTTTACAAAACGATTCAAACTTATCATTCTCAAATTCCCCACCGTGATCACTATGAATTGTTGAAATTACACATCCTAATTTCCTTTGAATCCAAGTGGAGAAAATTCTAAATTCTTCAAATGACTCACTCTTATGAGCTAGGAATTTCACCCAAGTAAACCTAGAGTAGTCATCTACTATTACAAACCCATACAACTTCCCTCCTAGGCTGGCTGTACTAACAGGTCCGAACAGGTCCATGTGGAGATTTTCTAGTGGCCTAGTGGTGCTGATATCCTTGATTGCATGAAATGAAGATTTAACTTGTTTTCCTAATTGGCAAGCATCACAAAGATGGTCCTTAGTAAAGTCTAACTTTGGTATGCCTCTAACTAAGTCTTTCTGAGTGATGTTCCTAAGTGTTTTCATACTAGCATGGCATAGTCTCCTATGCCATAGCCAAGAGTCATCTGCTATTATTTTCAGACACAAGGAATTTGAGGTTTCAATGCAGTTCAAGTCTAACATGTAAACATTGTTTATACGTTTTCCTTCTAACACAAGTGAATCATTTAAACTAATCATGCATTTGTTAGACAAAAATTTTATATCAAAACCCTTGTCACATAGTTGACTTATACTTAAGAGATTGTGCTTTAAACCATCCACTAAAAGTACATTCTCAATAATTAAATTTTTAGTATTTCCAATGTTACCTGAGCCCACCACTTTTCTGGTGGTGTTGTCTCCCAAAGTTACCTTGCCTCCTGACCTGGCCTCCAGTGTCACGAACTGCTTCATGTCTCCAGTCATGTGTCTCGAGCAGCCACTGTCCAGGTACCACATGCTCTCACTAGGTCTTTTGTGAGAGCATCCCTACAATGTCAATCATGGATTAGCTTTGGGAACCCAAGTGAGTTTGGGTTCCACATCATGCTTATATGAATGAAATGTATGCATGTTATGCTGTGATGATTGCGATTTTGGTCTCCACACTAGATGTGTCCTATAGTGAATTGAGCATGTGCGAGCTATGTGACCTAGCATGCCACAAGAATAACATCTAACACCAGGAAATGGGTTCACTAATCTACGAGGGTGGTAGTTCCTATTTTTGGGTTTGGATGATGCATGCCGTGCTGGTTTTGAATGAGATGATTCACATGGTGGAGGATGAAAGAATTCAGCAAACGTGGGAGGTTTTTTGTTATTCTCGTATGCATGAAGTTTTTCATTTAAGAATTTGTTCTCTTGGTTAAGACTAGCATATTCGAATCTCAATGCATGCTCACTACTACTAAGTTCCCCTGATAGTTCTTCTAGTTCCTTAAATGCATTATCTAATTCAACATGTGATGATTTCAAGGTTTCATGTGCAGTGGTTAACTCAATATGCTTCTTGTTTAATGCATCGTATTCATCAAGCAACGACATATGATCTCTATCTAAGTCAGAAAATTTTTTTACTACACTAGCATGTTCCTTTTGTAAAGTACTAAACTCAGTATTAAGACTAGCATGCTTTTTCTTCAATTTTCTATACGAGTCATGGATTTTTTCAGAAATAACAAGCAGTTCATCGTAAGACAGTTGACATACCTCATCTTGATCTGATTGATCAAGATTATCATTAGTCATAAGACACAGATTTGTTACCTCCTCCTCTGCTTCTTCTTCCGATGAGTCTGAGGCAGAGTCGGCCCAAAAAGCTTTCTGAGTCTTAAACTTGCCCTTCTTGAACTTAGATCTTTCCTCACCCTTCTCCTTGGTTTGATGAGTTTTGATGTTGGGGCAATCAGCTCGGAGATGACCGGGTTTCCTGCACTCAAAGCAAATTGTTTCAGATGCAGCCTTAGTATACTTTGAGTTCTTACCTTTGTTCCAATTGCTTTGATGATGGCGCTGCTTTCTTTTCAGAAAATTTTTGAACTGACGAGTCATCAAAGCTATTTCGTCATCTTCCTCCGCTGCTGAGCTGTCACTTTCAGAATTGTTTGCTTTTAAAGCCACTGCTCGCTCCTTTTTCTTTTCACCTGCATCACTTTGTCGTTGACTCACTCCTTGCTCGTAGGCAATGAGTGACCCAAGCAAATTATCAATAGAATAAACATTTAGGTCTTTTGACTCAGTTATTGCAGTGATTTTAGCATCGTATGAGCTAGGCAAACATCGCAGTATTTTGTTTACTTTTTCTGAGTTAGACAACTCTCTTCCTAAAGCATGCAGTGATGTTACAATCTGGGTGAATCGAGTGTACATGTCAGTTATAGTTTCACTAGGTTTCATGCGGAACAGTTCGTAATCATGTAACAGTATGTTCAACCTAGATTGTTTGACCTCACTAGTTCCTTCGTACGTGATACACAGTTTGTCCCAAATTTGTTTACCAGTAGTACACGTTGATACTCGCATATAGTCTTCTAATTTTAATGCGCAAAAGAAACAGTTTAGACATTTAGCATTCAGTTGTGCAAATTCTCTATCCTCAATGCTCCATTCATTAAATGACAGTTCAGTTTTCACTCCATTCAACATACGAAACGGTGCAGAATAACCTTCTTGGACTAACATCCACATGCGGTAGTCTAAAGACTGTAAAAATGTAGACATGCGTATTTTCCAAAAATCAAACGGTATGTTGTCAAACAAAGGTGGACGAGTTATGGAATAACCCTCCGTAGTGTTACGGTTACCAAATTGAGCCATGGATCTTACGTTTCTAGGTTTTCTAAAACACTATTTTAAAACCCCGCTCTGATACCACTTGAAAGTACGAGATGCGCCAAGAGGGGGGGTGAATTGGTATTTTAAAAATTTAACCCTACACAAGAGTTCTAATTTTTTTTGTATTTTCGAAATATAATTTAACAACCAATGTGCGGAAGCAATTACAACGATCACAACGATAAAATTAATAACACTATGAGATTTAAAAATTGATTTTTCACCAAGCAATTAAAACGCACAAATTTAAAAGCATGAAAAGTAAAGTGCGGTAAACAGGAAAAAACACACCAGAAAATTTTATAGTGGTTCGGTCACTTGACCTACGTCCACTCCCCGGAGTCCTCTACTCCGGGATTTGCACTAGTAAAAGTTGACTCTCCTTTTGCCCCCACAGCAAGGCGGAGAAGCCTTTACAATACTCACTTTCACCTCCCTCGGTGCGGCGGAATACCAAACGCTATGTCACCCTCCCGGTGACGGCAGCGGACCTTCTCCTTTTTCTCCCTCCTGGAGATGGCAGAGTACCTTGGCGATGTTGATCTTGAAGTGATTCTTCCTTCGAGAACTTTCTTGAAGCTTCTAAAGCCACAAGAGGAGCAAAGCATGCAGCTAGCTTGGAGCCACCGTGTGATCCCCTCACACTACTTCTCCCTCACGCTCAAGCTCACCTTCACCTTCCTCTCTCAAGCCCTAGATCTCTCCAAACAAAAACTTCTCTCTACGAATCTCCTTCTTCCTCTAAGCTTCTCACAGCAAAGGATTGATCAACAACTACTCTAGAAAAATAATAAGATGTTTTTTATATCAGGCTTCAGAAAACCCTAAAAAATTCAACTTTTGCGTTTCTGTTCGTACAGTACGATTTATAATCGTACAGTACGATCAGTTCAATTACAGCTCCGTCCAGTACGAGTGCAGACGAATAGGTATCGAATTTTATTCATATCGTACAGTACGATATGTATATCGTACCGTACGATACTATTGATTCGTACTGTTCGTACGGGACGAACCTCGGGACGAAAGAATTCGTCTCTGTCAGTCGTCCAGCACTCATTTAATCGTATAGTATGAATAGTGTTTTTCATGATATCGTCCTATACGATAGCACTATCGTCCAGTACGATCAGTTCAAAATTTCTTGGGATCGTCTGGTACGATCGCTGGGACGAAGAAAATCGTCTCTGTCAATCGTCCAGCACTCCACCAGTCGTACAGTACGATTAGTTCATTTCTTGATATCGTCCTGTACGATATGAATATCGTCCAGGACGATCAGAACAAAAAACATTGGTTTCGTCTGGTACGATCTCTGGGACGACTGAAATCATCTCTGTCAGTCGTACAGTACGATTTAACATCGTACAGTACGATCGACATATAATTAGAAACCAACGTTTTATTTCCTGATTAGGGAGATAATTTTGGCAAGTTATTAATTAATCGTACAGTACGATACATATCGTACAGTACGAATAGTTCATAAAATCAAATTCGAAAACTTACCAAACTTATTCTGGTGGCTAGGGTTTCACAATTACAAATCATCGTACAGTACGATCTCGATCGTACAGTACGATAAGTTTGTAAATTTAATCAATAGAGAATTAGCCGTTGCCTGATTATTTTCAATTAATCGTACAGTACGATCAATGATCGTACAGTACGATCTGTTTTTAAAAAATTAATCATTTTAAAAGAAAAAAAAATCTCCCCCTGTGTGTGTGCATTGTTGCTCCTTTCACATGCATGCTTCTGTGGCAGACTCAAAAAGAAAAATTAAAGAAATAAAAATTACAGACTCTTCAACATCCTATTCTACCCAATTTGAGTCTCCAGCAATCTTTAGCAGTGTGCATCTGACCTGAAATGTTAGTTCTCATATACAAAGATTAAACATTTGTAATCTAACGGAAGTCTATATTTACTCAGTAAATATTAGTTGTCACCATCAAAATTAAGTGCTCGGGATCCTGGATTCCAACAGTTACTTATCCTAATATCAACAACTCTATTGTTCATTCGCTTATGAACAAATCATATACATTGAGATTTTAGCACAGGTCCTCTATTAATTGACTAATGTTTATTTGGATGGCTCGGATTGATCATTTAGTATTTGCATGGTTATTTATTATTTGGATTTGAATCTTGTTCCAATATTGTATTCAAGTTTACAAGTCTCCTATCTTAGTTGTTCAAGTTTGGTTTGAATTTCATGCTATTTGCTCAAGTCCAAGTTCAATTAGAATCCTTTTTATTATTCCTTTGAGTTTAGATAAAGTGATGTTTGTGTCTATGATCATTTCTAGGCAATTGTATTTCCTTGTAACCATATTGTCATTTGTATGCGATAAGTTCCATGTAATTACAAGTTTAATTTTCATGTTCAAATTGTTCAAGTCAAATTCGAGTTCCTTACACTTAGTTCATTTGAGTTTAGGTCATTTGTTGTTAAATGTGCAAGTTCAAACCAAACCTTTCATGTTCATTCAAGTCTCCTATTCAGTTTATAGTGATTTTCTTAAGTTCAAATTCATTTAAATTTGCTTTGTCATCATTTACTTAAGTCTAGGTATCCTATCATTATAAAATTTAGCAGCCTCTCGGTGTATCCCCTATTTAGGGGAAATTTTAAGAGTCTAGCCTCTCGTGACATTGGAGAAAAGCATGTACGAGAGATGTCGGATGATACCGTGGCTGTAAATCTTAAATCCCACTATGCCAGAGAAAGGTGTGTATAGGTCTTCAGGGTACCTTTCTGAAATGTTTAGTTTCTTTCCCTATGGATGCCGAGGCATCTACGGGTACTTATACTCATCCCTGCCACGCTAGAGAAAAGTGCGTATAAGCCTACCCGCCTCATTATAGGCATCGCAACGGGTTCCTTTCCCACCACGTATGCTAGAGAAAAGTGTGTATGGTTTTTTTTTGTGTCATGAATGCCTAATGCAAGAATTTGAGGTAAGGATGTTATATTTGGATAACAACTGTAATGGAAAGATGTGTCAAAATAATGAATAAGATGCTCAAAATCCCTTCATTTCATTCTTATTTTTGCATTTTATCTATTCTCTCTATCTTTTTTTATTTTTCATCCTCATCATTCATCATCATTTTCTTATTATTATTTTTGGATATGCATACACATATGCATATATATACTTATGTAAATACATATAAGTGTGCATCTCATGGCTAGTAGTAATAATGTACATCATTAACAAATTAAGTATAATAAATACATTAGTTAACAAAAATAACTAATACAAATAATCAAGAACATAATGAAAAGAATTTCTGCCATTTCTGGTTCCCCTTTAAAAAAAAGAATCTTTGGAAAGGGTCACTGCTCTATTGATATGATCTACTACTATGAAGCGAGGCTTGACTGGAATAGGGGGCAACAAGTTTGGGAGAGTTATATGGTTGGAAGTGTGGTGTTAGGAGTTTCTCTTACTAGTATTAGATAAGAGTAGTTGTTGAAGTCAGAGTGGGGATTGGTGGAAGGGGCCTAGAATCAGCTGTTAACCATCGGATAAGGCCTTGACATAGTAGAGGGTTTAATGCATGGGACCCAATTGGCTTGAGAAAGGAGGGAAGATGGCTGGCGTAATTATAAGTGACAGGTCGGCATATGTGTAAGAGACATGGAGATGTTTGGTTGGGCAATAGCTGTGTCCGTCTACTCATGTAAATTGAGGAAGTCGATTACATGCATGGTCGGGTACGTTACATGTTCACACATGAAGGTGAGGTCTATCGTTGAAGAAGAATCTATTACAAATCTGGATCTAAGTACTATGATTTTAATAATAATAAATATTACTATTATTTCCTACTTCTATCTTCTATTAGTTATTATTGTATATCTGTTATGTTTCATGTGCACTAACATTTCAGGTCCATCGTACGCTATGCAAGGCCGGGTTCACTTCTTTCTCCAGGAGGAAGAAAAAGGAGTCTGGTTCTCTACCATCACTAGGGGGGTAAAAAATGATTCTATAATTTTCTACCATCACCAAGAGGGTGAAAAATTATTCGAGGTTCTCTACCGTCTCTTGGAGGGAGAAAAAGAATTCTAGTCCTCTGCCATCTCTTGGATTGAGAAAAAGAGCTATGGTCCTCTGGCACACTAGGTTGGTGGAAGAGAGCTTATATAGGCTTCTCTTCCTTACTGTGATAGCAAAATGAGAGTCACTTTATTTTAGTGCAATACCTGGAGTGGAGGACACTAGGGAATGGATGTTGGTCAAGTTTGACCGAACCACTATAAATCTCTAGTGTATTTGTTCTTGATTTACTTTTTCAAAGTTTATTTTCTGCATTTATTTTTGTGATAACTTTGTGGTGGAAATTTGTGATTACTTTTATTTTTGTTAAGTTTATTCAATTTTGCTTCGGGTGAAAAGGTTTTTTATGTTTCATAAAAAATATTCCATTTTGTTAAGAATTTATTAAATTACCAATTCACCCACCCTTCTTAGTGTGCTTGCGGACAACTTCACTTAAGCTAAACAACCTTCTCAAACTTTCAAGTGGAATTGGTGCAGGTTTCAAAAACAATGTTTTAGAAAACTTTTGAATAAATGATTAATGGCTTTTTTGGCAATTGTAACACTATGGAAGGATACTCAATCACACGTCAACCTTTATTTGATAAAAAAATATTTGATTTTTGGAAAATTTGCATATCTGCTTTCTTGTATTCTATAGATTATCACATGTGGAGGTTGGTCCAAGATGGTTATTCTGCACTATCTCATATTATTAATGGCATTAAAACTGAATTACCGTTTAATGAATGTAGCAATAATGATGGATACTTGGCTCAGTTGAATGCTAAATGCTTTAATTATTTTTTTCTGCATTAAAATCTAAGGACTATATGTGCGCATCAACTTGTAATACTATTGACCTCATCTTTGTATGAGGCCCTCAAAGCCCATATTACCTTTAATAAAACTCCAAGCCCAGCTCAAATCCTAATTCCAAATCGAATCATTCAGGTCTAAGAACCCAGGTCCTGAAGCCTATTCTATGTGAATTTTTTATCACCTGGAAGCCCAACCAATGACCTCTGATTCATAATTTGTTAGTTGCATATCAACAAGACATGTCCCTTAGGTTAACCTTTTAAATTTAAGCTCAATATGACACTTCCAACACTAAAAACTAAATTGATTTCCAAAGGCTACTAAACCTTCAAATATTTACAGCTTATGCCACTAGACCCTCCACCTTGTGGAATTTGACCCTAGGGCCTTAATTGAGACGTTTGAGCTTGCCAATCACCTTTGACCTGACATATTGACTAGTAAACTATATTTTTTGGATTCCATTTGACCCAGAGTTGTCTAGGGGTCAAAATGATCAAAATACCTCTTATGGGAAAATTTAGACTTTTTCCCAAAACTCAACATGGGGAAATCAAACCAATCTTTGAAACCTCTTCCAATGTACTCTAAACATCATTAGGAGTGCATTGGACCCAAATTTGGGCCTTGGCTTGACCAAGTTGGCGAAGTCAACCATGGTTTACCAAAAGGCCCTTTAAATGCCAATTTCAATCCAAATGACCTCACCAATGCTTAGGACCACTTCCATTGGTGATCATTAGGAGCAAAAGGGGTACAAGATCTCAAAAATCTACTAGTTAGATTGGAAGATATCTTACTTTTAGGTAGAAATCAAATTTGAAACTACAAAAAATTTACAATGCATGGAGCCTCCAAAGTTCAAGCATTGTAAGATTACGTTGCCCTTAATCTATGTTTCAAATTTTGCAAGATTTGGCTGAGCATTTATGATGTTTTTATTGTTTAAACATTTGAATTCATTTTGAACTAACTGGTTCTAGTTCAACTAGAGCCATCTGATCTCCACTTTTTTGTGATCAGACGACCCATATGGTGCCACATCTCTCATAAACTAACCTCAAACATTCATAGATTTTGAATGTGTGTAGTGCATTCTAAGTTTAGTCAATATAGTAGAATTCTATCCGTCCATTATGCACCATTTGAAATTGATTGCCATAATCGACTGCCACATGGAGTAGTGGAGCTAGTAGTGTGGCGCCGCATCACACAATCATTACCAATCATTCGCAATGATTGCGCCGAAAGGATTTATCACTAAATTGATTAAAAAAATCAATTTAAGCCACTAGAACTTAAAATTCAATGTAATTCTAATTTTACACCAAATTTGATATTCTAATATAGTTGGAAAGGGAATTTACTGTAGTATTTATTAAAATAGAAATTGACTTGATTTGATCACTATACTGTTAAATATTATAGTTTATTTAAAATTAGTTTTTTGTGATTTTCTCACAATCCAGTGATCAATTAGAGTTCAAATTTGGTGAAATTTTTTTGGGTATCTTAGGCATATTTTGTAATTTTCTTAGGACCAGATTCCTACTGGATTGTTGTGATGTGAATTTTCAACCCAATGGGTCCATTTTGGGCCCAAAACTTTAAAAATTCATAATTGTTCAAATCTTTAGAATTAGGGTGCATAATGTTGTGGTGTGATTGCATGTGTACCAGGGTTAGTTGAACAAGAATTCAAGTTCAATTAAACTTTAGTAACACTTAGGAACAACAATTGAGGACATAATCTAGATGACTTAGAAAATTCATAAGAAATTATACACACCCCTAACAGGGGTGAAACTTGGCAATCTCAAACTTTGTGACATTTGGAAGCATAGGTTTAAATTTGACTAAATTTGGAGCCATTTAGGTCAGAAAAGTAAACATATCAAAATTCAGCCCTTCTAGGAACTAAGAAAAATAAAAAAATGCAATAAATCTAAATTAAATCCAAAAAATATAAATAATATACCAAACTGACCAGAACATAACCCTCTACCTAGGAAAAATAAAAGCCCCTTACTGGATCTCTAATTTAACTTTAATTTAATATTTACTAAAAATTGATAATTAATTTAATTAGTTAATTTAAAATATTTAAAAATTCCAAAAAATATTTGAACACTTAGAAACACCTCCTTTGGTCATTCTTAACTTTATAGGGTGATTCCATGGAGTTTGGTATTGATTTGGATCTAAACATCAAAATCCCTTCAAATTAAGCAATTTTTAAAAATTCGTTAAATGCTCAAATTTCAAAAAATCATAAGTAATTTTAAAAAATTCCAAATTGACCAAACTAAAATACATTCAACTCCATTAAGGGTCAAGTATTTTCTAAAAAAGTGAAACCTCCAAAAATAAGTCAAAATCAAAAAATCAACTCACTGGTCAACCGTAGTTCAATTTCAAATAAAAAATTTAAAAAATTATAACTCAATGTAGAAAATTCCAAATTTTGGCAAACTTAGTATCTAATTACTCATCCTAGGGTCTAAAACTTTATAAAATTATTAAAATTTTTGAAGTCATTTTAATTTAACAAGTCAACTCTTGGCCTCTTAATTAACATGTTAAAATTATTCAAATAAATGAAAATTTAATAATTAATCTAAAATTCAAAAAAATATTAATTTAAATATTAAAATAAGTCAATAAAACTTTTAACACATAACAAACACTCTAAAGATAAAGTTTTTAGGATGGACTACCTCAGGCCGAGGGGCTAAGTGTCCTAAGGAGGTATCGTCCTCCAAGCTGATGTTACATGCCACGAATGGATTCAATGGAGTGTAAAACTTTAAAATTAATTGATAATTAATATCTTAACCAAATTAAAATCCTTAATTCAACTACATCAACCAGGTTTTTAGGATGGACTATCTCAAGCTGCGGGGCTAAATCTCTTAAGGAGGACTCATCCTCGAGCCTGATGTTATAATGCTACGAATTGATTGACGGCAAACTTGATTGAATTAAACTCTAAAACCAGAGACTAATTAGTTTAATTAAAGTTTTCTAATCCTCAAATCCTTAACCAATTGAATCCACTTAATTAATATCGGTTACCATTAGGTAACTCGGGCTTACGAAGCTATTAGTTTAGCCTCAAGGAATATGAAATAAACTTTAAGGACCCAGTGAGAAACAAAGATGGTAACCATTTAACAACTAAAATATACCTAAATTAAACTTTTATATACTAATATTTAAACTCAAACATAAATTTCCCCTTTAACCTTTAACAAATTGAAACACTAAACAACTCCAACTATTGCAAATCTAGATTCAAGGATTATAATTTTGAGGATCATAAATATTTATTGCATTTTTGTTTTCATTCTATTGTCACTACTACACATCTATTTTGATTACCCTACATACTAATGTTTCAGGTCCACAAGGTTAATTACAATTCAAGCCAGCTCAAGTTTGAGTAGATTAGGATTAAGTCAGTCTGTAATGTCAAATCTGTTGTTTTTTATTCTTCCTTGAGTCAATTATAAAATGGTGGATCCTGATGCTACGTAACCTTACACACATACACACTCAAGGGGAGAAACTCTATAAAATTAAGAGTTTGTCTGTCTTTGATTATATCATCCTGGAGAATCCTAAATCATCATGGATAATCAGATCAAAATAGAAACCCTAATTAGGGCAGTCGTGATAAGTCAGTCTGATTAAGCAGATCATCTTGGATGATCCTCCCATCATCTGGGATGATATGCTCAAATTAAAATTCCTCAGCTGTCAGACTCATTTAGGGAGGTTTCTATTTTATGATTTTGGTCTAATCGTATAGGACGATATACGTATCATCCTGGATAATTCATTATAATTATGCCTAAATTACTCACGTGATTAAGGAAAGTAATTAAGGATTTATTGATCAATGACATTATCCTGGCCGATCAGAAGATCATCCGGGATGATCTGTTATAAATCCTCATCATCCAACATAGTTTTCCTAGATGACCCAAACAATATGCTAGATGATATTGCCCATTTTTGAACTAATCATACATGATGATAGCCATATCTTCATTGACTATCAAGTCATATTTCTATATATCATCCTGACTTATCTCCTGGATGACCCAAACTATCTACTAGACAAAAATGTATGTTTGAACTAATCGTAGAGGGTGATTACCACATTGTCCTGGATGACCTATATAAATCTTATCTTCTGATCTTCTAGGAGAGCTAGATCATTAAGAATGAAACGTCTATTTTTGTACTAATCTTACAGGATGATCTACAGATCATCCTAGATGATTGACAGATCATCCTAGATGATCTTTGACAGCAAGTTAAAATTTATGGTATTTTTTGAGCCCTTCTATTTAAGATCTCTTTTTTGTTAATGTAGAGATCTTTGGCTACTATCCTGACCATAGAGAGTCTCGAGAAGTGGAGGGAGTGCTTGGGAGAGAGGGAGAGGAACTTGTGAGGGGGAGTTTGTGAGGTGTTCACAAAGGTTGCTCCAAGCAAGGATTCGAGTCGCCTTCTCTAATCATCGTCCCTTATTCCTTGGGGGCTTTGTGGGAAGGATCATTAGCAAGAAGATCGAGGTTCTCTGTCTACTTTAGGAGAAAGCAAAAGAAGGTAAGGTTCTCTGCCTGCTTTAGGAGGAAGAAAAAGGAGTTTGGGTTCTTTACCTCACCGGGGTTGGTGAAAAACAGTTTTTGTCATGGCTTTTCTGCCTTGCTGTGGGAGCAAAAGGAGAGTCACTGAGTTTTAGTGCAATACCTGAAGGGGAGGCTCCAGGGAGTAGATCAAGTTGACTGAACCACTATAAAATCTGGTGTGTTCTTTTTTTTTTTATAATTCTACATTTTAATTTCCATACTTTAATTTCTTGGGAATGATCGTGTGGTAAAAGTTATTGATTTGTTTGATTAATCATCTCCACATTAAAGAGCAATTATGTTTGTTTTAAAATATTCAAAAAAGATTTCAAAATCTTATTTTTGCTTAAGAATTTTTAAAACTACCAATTCACCCCCTCCCCTTTTATTTAGCCTCGGGCTAGGTCATAAGGGCTTAACAACCCTAACAAACTTTTAAGTGGTATCAGAGCAGGATTCCAAAATTAAGTTTTAGATAACTTTTGAATTTTGATCCATGGCTAACTTTGGTAACCAGAATATGGCAAAAGAGTATTCCATTACTCGACCACCCTTTTTTGATAACATACCTTTTGATTTTTGGAAAACTCGTTTGTCCACCTTTTTATAATTGATCAATTATTGAATGTGGATGCTTGTTATTGATGATTATGCTGCATTTTATAGACTTATTAATGGTGTTAATACTGAACTTTCTTTTACTGAATGGACTCTTGATGATAGGGATTTAGTGCAACTTAATGCAAAATAATTAAATTGTTTTTTCTATGCACTGAAATCTGAAGATGACATGAGTGTTTCAACTTGTACAACTGGTAAAGAAATCTGGGATAAATTATGTATCACTTATGAAGGCACAACTGAAGTTAATCAATCTAGGTTGAATATCTTGCTTCATGACTATGAACTCTTACACATGAAACTTAGTGAGTTAATATCCAAAACGTATACTAGGTTTACATAAATTGTCACCTCCCTGCATGCCTTAGGAAGATAACTCACTAACTATGAGAAAGTTAATAAAATTTTGAGATGTTTATCTTCTTCTATGATGATAAGATAACTATGATCACTGAATCCATTGACTTGAATACTTATTCTATTGATAACTTACTTGGATTACTCATTACTTATGAGTAAGGAGTGAACCAAGGATAACTTAATGAAGGTGAGGAAAAGAAGGAGAAAATTATGGTGCTGAAGGCTAATGATACAAATAATGATTCTTATGGGTCTAAAAGTGATGATGTTACCTTAATTACTAGGCAATTCAAAAGCTTTCTAAGGAACAAATAAATGCACCATCAAAAATAGAACAGAAGTAAGAATAGCAAAAATTCTAAAGATTCTTCTGATATGGTTTTCTTTAAATGCAGGAAGCCAGGACATATAAAAGCTAATTTTCTAACACTTATGACTCACCTAAGCAAGGAGAAGTGTGAGGAGAAACTCAAGTTCAAAGAAATAAATTTAAAAGGCTTTCAGGGCTGATTCTGCATCTGACTCCTCTGAGACTGAAGCTGAAGAGGAGACTACAAACTTAAGTTTAATGGCGGATGAACATCTTGGTCATTCTGACCAAGAAGAGATATGTGAATTTACCTACGATCAATTACTTGATATTTTTGAGAAAGTACATTCATCATCTAGGAAACTTAAGAAATTGCATGCTAGTCTGAAATTAGAATTCTTGAACCTGCAAAAAGAGAATGAAGTTTTGATTAAAGATCATTCTACACTTGATAGTAATCACATGTCATTACTTGATGAATTTGATGAGTTAAATAAAAAGTATTCTGATCTAATTGTTGAGCATGATTCATTAAAGTAATACATGTTGAATTAGAAAAGGAATATAAGTACTTAGATACTATTGCATCTGATTTAGACAGTAAGAAGTATGAATTGAAAATAGCAAATTTAATTCTTGAAAGTGCAAACAAGTTTTTGGAAGATGAATTAACTGCCCTCAAAGAAAATAAAAAACCTCCTGCACTATAAGAATTTCATAAACCTTCAACAAAGCATGCATAATTCAAACCTAGGAAAATGCACTACAACCCAAATAGATTACTAAACCTTTTTCCTGGAGTTAGATGTTTCTCATGTGGCATGTTAGGACATATCTCCCACACTTGCACTATTCACCGTAGTACACATTGGGTGTGGAGACCCAAATAACATGATTCACAATATAACACGTATGCATTACATTCTTATTTCCATAAGAAGGGAGCCAAACTTGTTTGGGTTCCCAAATCTAACATTTGATGATTTTGTAGAGTACTCTCACACAAGACCTTGTGAGAGCATGTCTTACATGGGTAGTGGATATTTAAGGCATATGACTAGAGATGCAAGTTAATTCATTTTGCTGAAGGCCAGGGCTAAAGGCAAGGTCATTCTTGGAGACAACACCACTAGGAAAGTGGTGGCACAGGTATATTCAAAAACTATAAGAACCTTTTAATTGAAAATGTCTTACTTGTAGATGGATTGAAACACAACTTGCTCAACATCAGTCAACTCTGTGACAAAGGGTTCAGCATAAAATTTTTGGAAAACACTTGCAGTATCAGCTTAAATAATAACACTATTTTGTAGGAAAAAAGGATCAATAATGTCTATATGCTTGAATTAAATAACATTGAGTGAGCTGCTTTATTTTTCTTAAAAACTCCTATTGATGAGTCTTGGCTGTGGCATAGGAGGTTATATCATGCCAGCATGAAAATCCTTAGAAGAGTAACCCAAAAGGACTTAGTTAGAGGAGTTCCAAAGCTTAAGTTCACTAAGGACAACATGTGTGATGCCTGTCAACTAGGAAAATAAGTCCAATCCTCTTTCCATTCCATTAAAGACATTAGCACCTCTAGACCTTTAGAAGTCTTTCATATGGATTTATTTGGACCCATTATCACTGCTAGCTTAGGGGGAAAAGTCTATGGATTTGTGATTGACGATGACTACTCGAGGTTAAATTGGATTAGATTTCTGTCACACAAAAGTGAGTCATTTAATAAATTTAAATCTTTCTCTACTTGGATTCAGAAGAAGCTAGGTTGTGAGATCTTGACCATCCATACTGATCATGGTGGAGAGTTTGAAAATGTGAGATTTGGAACTTTTTATGAGGAGCAAGGGATTAGTCACAACTTTTCAGCTCCTAGGACCCATCAGCAGAACGGGATAGCTGGAAGAAAGAACATGACCTTAGTGGAAGCCGCTAGAGCCATACTTACTGAGTATTCACTTCCAAAATACTTTTAGGTAGAAGCAGTGAACACAACCAATTATGTGTTGAATAAGGTGAATGTTAGATCCAAATCGGATAGGACACCCTATGAGATCATTACGGGTAAAACACCAAACCTTTCTCACCTCCATTTCTTTGGCTGTAAGGTCTTCATTCTTAATAATGGGAAATCACCCTTAGGAAAATTTGACCCAAAAATCTAATGAAGAAGTGTTCTTAGGATATTCAAGTGTGGGAAAATCCTTTAAAGTGTTTAATAAAATGACATTGGTAGTGGAGGAGACTACTCATGTAGTGTTTGATGAATCTGATCCTAAGAAGTTTAGAGCTGAGAAAGAAGATGAAATAGGAGATATTACCCAAGGAGTAGAAACTACAAATCTGGAGAAAAGGGTAGAGCCTTAAAACACTGATGGAGTAGGTGAGATTACCCAACGTGTAGAAACTATAAGTCTGGAGGAAAGGGTAGAATCTCAAAACTCTTTGCCTAGAGAATGGAGATGTTCTCATCCTAAAGAACTAATCTTAGGAGACCCTTTTGAAGGAGTTAGAACTAGGCATGGACTTAGAAAGAAAGTAAACCATTCTTCCTTTATCTCAATGACTGAACCCACCAACAACAATTAAGCCCTTTCTGATGAATTTTGGATCTTAGATATGCAAGAAGAACTTAACTAATTTGTGAGGAATGATATCTGGGAGTTAGTAGAAAGACCTAAGAATCAAAGTGTAGTAGGAACCAAATGTGTCTTTAAGAATAAAATGAATGATTCTGGTGTGGTGGTTAGGATTAAGGCAAGATTGGTGGCTAAGGGGTACAACCAAATAAAAGTGATTGATTTTAAGGATACCTTTACCCCTGTAGCTAGATTGGAAGCCATTAGAGTGCTACTATTCTTTGCCTGTTATAAGGGATTTATGTTTTTCCAAATGGATGTCAAAAGTTCCTTTTTAAATGGGGTAATAAAAGAAGATGTGTTCATAGATCAACCCCTAGGTTTTGAGAGTTCTCCATTTCAAAATCATATTTATAAATTAAAAAATGCCTTATATGGATTAAAATAGGCACCCAGAGCTTGGTATGAGAGGCTTATCGCATTCCACTAGGAAGGAAGTTTATTAAGGGGAGCCTAGACACCACCCTTTTTTTAAGAAAAGTAGGAGATGATTTACTCATTGTTCAGATCTATGTTGATATACTTTTTGGATCTTTTGATAAAAATTTATGTGATGATTATTCTAAAATAATGAGTAAAGAGTTTGAGATAAGTATGATGGGAGAATTGGCCTACTTTTTGGTTTTTAGCATAAGGCAAATGGATGATGGAACTTTTCTTAATTAATCAAAGTACACTAAGGACATCTTGAAAAAATATGAAATGGATAAAGCCAACCTAATAAGCACTCCCATGAGCTCCAGTGTCTAGTTAGATAAGGATTTAAATGAAAAATATGTTGATCAAAAGAAGTATAGAGAAATAATTGGATCACTGCTTTAATTAACTGCTAACCGACTTGATATAATGTTAAGTATTTATCTTTGTGCTTGATTTCAAGCTGATCCTAAAGAATCCCACCTGACTACAGTTAAGAGAATCCTTAGATATCTCTTATGGATCCAAAACTTAGGAATCTAGTATCCTATATACAACACTTCTTTTCAAATTATTGGATATTCTGATTCAAATTTTATAGGGTGTAGTATGGATAGAAAGAGCACTTCTTAAACTTGTCAATTCATAAGATAGTCCTTAGTCTCCTGGTCCTTTAAAAAATAAAACTCCGTTGCACTATCCACTATTGAAGTTGAGTATATTGCCTTGGGAAGTTGTGTGGCCCAAGTCCTTTGGTTGATGCAATAAATTCTGGATTTAGGATTGCCTGTTGGCATAATTTCAATTCTATGTGATAACACTAGTGCCATATGCATCTCTAAAAATCCTATCCAATATTTAAGAACAAAACACATTGACATAAGGCTTCACTTTATTAGGGACCATGTTACCAAAGGAGATATTGAGTTACACAATGTAGCAACTGAAAATCAATTGACTGACATCTTTATAAACCACTGGCCTTTAATACATTCAACATCTTACGGACCAGATTGGGTGTGATTGATATAAATGTATGAATTTGATGATTTCTGAATTTTGAATTATCTATTTTTTTTATTTGATTTGTTTGTTTATTTTTTTTGATTTCCTGTTATCTTTCTATTTTGTTTAGTTCCCTTTACATATCTTTATCTTTATGATTCAAATTTCATGTTTAAATTTTTCTTCAGTCTTTTAAAAAGAATAAGATTACTGCTTGTTTTTAAAATGAGATTTTTGCCTAGTTTTGTTTAGAAGTCTATTAGCAGATATTGACTTCACTAAAATAGTCAAAGGAAGAAACACTCATGATTGTTTTATCTTCCTCCAACTCCTTTAATGGTATGTTGTTTCTCTTTAAAGTAAAATCTTTTTTAAAATTCAAGAAATTGGACTTTGAAATAGAGATCTATTTTATCTTCCTACGATAATCTACCTCATATAAATAGTATTTTCAAATAATTGAATCATGAGCGTGTTTTCTTTATCAAGTGATTGCAGTTATCATATTAGTATGATTATATTTTGTGGGTTAATCTTCCATATACTAGAGAGTGAGTTCCTCTCTCTCTTATATTTGGAAGGTAATCTCACAACTAAGAATATTTAGAGGTTGTGAAAGGAAGCAGGCCTGTAAAAAAAATGAAAAAGGCACAAAAATAAGCACAACACTAAAAAGATGTGCAATGTTCGCCAATACAAAAATAAACAAAGTGTATCAAGGTTAAAAGATACGCAAAGTGCGCTATATAATTGAAAAAAAGGCACAAAATGAGCCCACAAAAATAAGCTTCCTCCCTTTTTAAACCTTTACAAATCTTACAAGAGTCTATGCGCTACTTATATTTTCAAATACTTGAGATTAAAAATCGTGATTCTTGATTCTTTTACTTTGGAATACTATTTTATCAGATATTTTTCTGAAACAAAGTTTGTAAGGTACACTTTTCTTATCCAATCTCTTCCTTTTTGAATTGGATTTTTGTTTGAAAGGAACTTCAAACTGTAAGGTGTACGAGCTAGGGTTTAGAAGATAATGTTTTTCTAACTTTTTCTTTATTTCAGCATCATCAATTTCTTCTTATTTGCTCTTAAATTTGAAATTAAAGAAAAAGTCTCATTTACTGGAGTTAATCGATTAAAAAAACTCTATTTTTAGTTATTTTTAGTCTTTTTGCATCGTCTTTTCGGTGTTTTATGTTTGATTTTTACTTGGTTTTTAGGGTTTGGGGCCTCTTCTGATCACCTCCTTCCATCATCAAAATTTTCAATTTCTTTGATCACATCATCCTAGACGGTATCATCAAATCACTCTTCTTCATCTATTTAACGGCCAATCTATCTCCATTATTTGAGATCATCCTAGATGATCCTCATCATCCTAGATGATCTGATCAAATTCTGCTTAATTATCTATGATCGTCCTGGATGATACACCTGTTCATCTTGGACGATCCACATGGAAAAAATGGTTACATGTTTTAAACTCGAATCTATTTTTGCTAATCATCCTAGATGATCCATTTCATTAATGGTCATCCAGCATGACTCCTCGGGATGATCGCCTGAGTATAATCATCATAAATGATGTCTAATCATCCTGGATGATAGGATCACCTTTTGACCAATTGGCTTGGACGTCATAATTTCACTTGATCATCCCGGAAGATCCATCGATCGTCCTGGTCGATATGCCCGACTCTTTAATAAACAGCTGGTTTCAAACATTTTCTTCACCATAAAACCTTCAAATCTTCCTTCTTCCTCACTCAAACTCTTATTCCTTCTACATCGCTGGTGCGAAAATATCCAGGATGGTGACTGGAAGTTCCTCGAGGGCACTTGTTGACCCTCATTTCAATGAGGTAGCTAATCAAGCTACCTATCTTCGCTACAAGACTACTAGCATCACTTCATCCTAAATCATCAATGCACACACCCTTACATACCCAGTACTTGATCTGTTTTTCCACACTTCTCTCACCTTTAACCTCACACTTGCTTTCCCCTTTAACTCCGAACTCCTCTATGAGTTCTTCACTAGCTTAAGGATCAATGCCACATACACTGCCCATTAATCCTATGCTCACAAACACCCCATTGAAATAACATACCAAGACTTTCATGTAATCCTTTAACTCTCTACCACTGGACATGAGCTGCATATCTTATTTTCTGATCCTAAATTCAACTGTGCTCATGTCAATCAACTCCTAAAAAACACCATTTCCACCTTTCATGATGGTGCCTAAAGCACCTTAGTCAAAGATGCTAGGACAATCCAACATGTCCTTTGAACCTCTATAATCCCAAAGGCTGGTGACCGTATCCACATCACTCCCCTACATTCAATCACCACATGCTACATAATGGCCCATAGGGAATTCAATGCCACAGATCTTTTTTTTCGATACATTGAGCACCTTATCAATATTAGGGACCATGACACAAGTGAAAACCCAACCATGCCCTAGGACATGTCATAGCTTTTGTGCTTAAGAACAAATACAACCTCCAATATCCTGCTGCACAACTATCAACCCTCATTCTACACATATAGCTTTTTCCATGTCCTTCATAGCACTGATCTCCATCTGAAGCATGCGGAGGCTACATGGGTCGAGGAGGAAGCTATTCCTACACCTATTCCTATCCTCCAATAGTCACAGTTGTATCAGCTGGTGGACATATTTGACTAGTTGAAGGCCCGCTTTGACTCCTACATGATTGCACAAGAGTAATAACATGCGATGGATATTGAACGATTCAATGCATATGTCGCCCAGCAGCAGTAGCAGTACGATAAGGATATGGCCTAGTTTTGAGAGAAGTTTGCTTCCATCCATAGTCTTTTTCAGCCACCACTACCTCCTCCACCGGATCAGGGTCCCTCCTACTTTTAGCTTGTTTGATTTTTTTTTTATTTTTCTGTGATGTTTTGTATTGTAGTTTTCCTCTGTGTTATTCTATATGTAATGTTATATATTTGTTTATCTTATTCCTCCTTTTTATAATGTAAAAAGGGGGAGTAGTGTCAGTGTTGTACTATTTCATGTATGTTTTAGTGAAATCTGAATTTCTTATGTTTAATTTTTTTCCTTTGTCATATGCTTTAATCTTTTTAATCTACTTGATTTGAAACTATCTAACAAATGTTTTCCATCATAAAAAAGGGGGAGATTGTTACAAATCTAGATTCAAGGATTATAATTTTGATGATCACAAACATTTCTTGCATTTCTATTTTTGTTCTACTATTACTACTGCACATCTATTTTGATTGCCCTGCATACTAACATTTCAGGTCCACAAGCTCAATTGCAATTCAAGCCTCAAGTTTGAGTAGATTAGTACTGAGTCAGTCTGTAATATAAAATCCATTATTTTTTACTCTTTCTTGAGTCAATTGTAAAAAGGTGGATCCTGATGCTAAGTAACCTTTCACACACACACTCAGGGGGAGAAATTCTGTAAAAATTAGGTGTTTACCTATTTTTGATTATATTGTCCTAGATAATCACAAATCGTCCTAGATGATCATAACAAAATAGAAATCCTAATTAGGGTAGCCATGTTAAGTCAGTCCGATTAAGCAGATAATCTTGGATGATCCTCCCATCGTCCGAGATGATATGCTCAAATCAAAATTTCGCAGCCGCCAAACTCATTTAAGCAACTTTCTATTTTAGGATTTTGGTTTAATCTTACAGGATGATATACGTATCATTCTTGATTATTCATTACAATCATGCCCAAATTAATTAGGTGATTAAGGAAAGTAATTAAGGATTTATTAATCGATCACATCATCCTGACCGATCACAAGATCATCAAGGACGATCAGTTATAAATCCTCATCATCCAACATAGTTTTCCTGGATGACCCAAACTATGTACCGAACGATATTGCCAATTTTTGAACTAATCATACAAAATGATAGCCATATCATCCTAGATGATCAAGTCATATTTTTATATATCATCCTGACTTATCTCCTAGATGACCCAAACTATCTACTGGATGAAAGTGTATGTTTGAACTAATCATATAGGACGATGACCACATCATCCTAGATGATATATACAAATCCTATCATGTAATCGTCCAGGTGAACTAGATCATCCAGACTAAAATGTCTATTTTTGTGCTGATCGTATAGAACAATCGATAGATCATCCTAGACGATCTTTGATGGCAAGTTAAAATTTAGGAATTTTTTTGAGCCCTTCTATTTAAGATCTCTTATTTGTTAATGTAGAGATCTTTAGCTGGTGTCCTGACCTGAGAGAGTCTTAAGAAGGAGTGGGAGAGCTTGGGATAGAGGGAGAGGATCTTGTGAGGGGGAGTTTGTGAGGTGTTCACAAAGGTTGGTCCAAGCAAGGATTCGAGTCGCCTTCTCTAGTCGTTGTCCCTTGTTCCTTGGAGGTTCTATGGGAAGGATCATCAGCATGAAGATCGAGGTTCTCTGCCTACTTTAGGAGGAAACAAAAGGAGGTAAAGTTGTTTACCTACTTCAGGAGGAAGAAAAAGGAGTTTGGGTTCTCCGTCTAATCGGGGTTGGTGAAAGGAGTTCTTGTAAAGGCTTCTCCTCCTTGCTATGGGAGTAAAAGGAGAGTCACTGACTTTTAGTGCAATAACTGGAGGGGAGGCTCCGAGGAGTGGATTTAGGTCAAGTTGACGAAACCAATATAAAATCTGGCATGTTTTTTTCTTTTTACTGTTCCACATTTTAATTTTTGTACTTTAATTTCTTGTAGATGATCGTGCAGTTAAAGTTATCGATTTGTTTGATTAATTATCTCCACATCAAAGAGCATCGTTGTTTGTTTTAAAAAATTCAAAAAGAATTTCAAAATATTATTTTTGCTTAAGAATTTCTAAAACTACCAATTCACCCCCCTCTTGGTTAGCCTCAGGCTAGTTCATACGGGCTTAACAACCCTAACAAACTTTCACCAACAAATTGCCTAATTTAGGACATATCTAAACTACATAGCCTGTTGCACATACTTTAGATGGTTTGCTAGGACAACCGACTCTAGATTTAGGCTAGGGTGATGTTTACTTTCCTATTACTTGTGTGCTAGGTTTTTCATATTTTTATTGTATGTTGGGACTGAAAATTATTTGATGTGAGTGTTTATTTTCCATAATTTGAATCTATAAATTGATGTGATAGGTGGTAGATTACCCTTAGGATAGGAATGATCTGATTGTTGATAGAGTTTTCTACATGTTTCTGTGCTCATACAAGATAATAAATCAAGGGGGTAATTTAAATTATCTAAGCTAATATGTTTTATGCAGGTGCCAAAAAATAGATAAGTCCCCCTTAAAATAAATAAGGGCATGGCTAAGTGGTTGGTTATGATTCAATTTATGTAAATATGTTAACTACTTGGGATTTATTTAATTTTAATTACTTAGCATACTCTTGCAGGAGATTCTAGATTTTTATTTTTAACTCTAATGTAATTCAAGGTATTGAGTTGTGAAAGTTAATCTTTAAGTTGGTATATATATATATATATATATCCAAAGTTTAGATTCCAAAGAGGAAAGGATACCCCTTAGGGGAGACAATCTTTTTTCCATTTGGAAGCCCAAGTTTGGATAATTTTAATACCCAAAGCAATGGGAAAAACCTCCTCTTTTGGGGTAGAGTTTTCTTTTTCATTCGGGTATCCAGGTATGACGAATCCAAGAAGCCCAAAGAGTTGAAGATGAAGAGTATCCCACTAAAACTTAACTTGTATCTATCCTAGGATTAGAATCCAGGTTTGTTGTCGATGGTGCCTGACCACCCTTAATTTATATAAATTTTGGGGTATAATATGTTAGGCATTTGCCTATGGAAATTACTTTAAGGAATTAATTTGATTATTTGACGTGATTGATTGATTTGATTGTGAATAAGATTGCCTGTTTTCTTAGTTTTTTGGCGATTTACATGCAATATTTTATTTTAGCCTGGATTCGATAAGAGGCTCGTGAGGGAACGAATAAAAAACTATTTCTACTCAAACTAAATAAAAATATTTAGGACAACATAACAACTCTAATGATCTAAGAAGTATACCCGAGACCGCTGAATGTCTACTTAAGCATATTTTTTATCTTCTCTTCCTCGTTAGGCACCTCCCCGCCTGTGAGTTCTGGCAGACGTGCTGGCCCTTAAGGGTGCAGATCTGTCAAGGGGATGTTGTACAATCTCTAAGAAAAAATAATTTTTAAGACATTTTAAAATTGCTTCATACTTACTTTACTAATTTTTTTGAGTCGATCAGCATGCATCGCATTAGAAACTAACTAAATGAGTCTAAACTTTTAATTACATTTGCTTCTAACATTTTTACCCAACATAAGTCAAAGGATCTATTAGGACTCACTCTAGATGTCAATCCTAATTCTCAAAAATCTTAATTAATAACATCCCTACAACTATTACATAAAAGACCAAACTCATGAATTTTAAATCGACCAGGTGATTAGTTGGCTCCCCAATCTAGGTCGGGGTAAGTATAGGTTTTGTACTGCATTAGCTAGGCTTAGATTACCACTTTTTGGTGCCCACCTTAGATTTAGGATCCAGGGCAAACTAAACATTATTAGACCCTAACCTCCAGTAAGTCAATCCAAAATTTCTAATAAAATTGACAACTTATACTAAAAATCTTCTCCAATAAATATTTAAAGCTTAACACTTAGAATAGGTTGAGGCACTTTTGAATTATTTCAGAATTCTAAGGTGCTTCTTACTCCTCTCCCTTTGACATCTGGAAATAAGTGCTCCAATTTAATCCTATCCCAATTGACATTTCAAAACTCAACCCTTTGGTTCCACTCCTTGAAAATTCCTAAGAAAAATTTTAGTCGTTATTATAATCAAGAGTTTTCATAGAGAATTTTGATTCCCTATGATGTAATTAACTAAGAGGGCTTACACTCATAGAAAATTTAGAATAAGCATCAATTTTGAAAAATCTAATTTTTAAAATCCAACAAATTTTCTTAGGGAAAATAAAAATTGATGATCATTACAGTCATGGTAGGACGATCGACAAAAAGTGATATATGCTTCCCTTGGGAAAATATATCATTTATTATTGTGATGTTGAGCTTGAAATTAATGATCATTTCATCTGAACTATAATAGTTAAATATTCGGAAGAATGTCATTTTGACCCTTCGAGGACATATGTAGTTCTTCCCAAAATTTGGCTATTATAATCCAAATGGAACTTTCAATTTTATCATTTGGACCTGTTAGGGAATGATATCTTCACCTCCTCGGGTGATACATCATTCATAACGATATATCCAATTTAAAAACTAGAAAATAAAATTTCCCAAAGAAAATTGAATTTTTCAAAACCTCATTTTCAATCTTTTTTGCACCAACCAAACAACTTCTGGCAAAGAAAAAATGAGATAGATTGTCTATAACTTATAAGAGAACTAGTGAAGTAAAACAGTCTAGATTAAATATCATGCTACATGACTATGAATTATTTTGCATGAAACCTAGTGAATCAATTTTTGAAAAATATACTAGGTTGACACAAATAGTGACATCACTATATGCACTACATAGAGAACTTAGAAATTCTGAAAAGGTTAACAAAATTTTATATTGTCTGCCTAGTTCATTTGATGCTAAAATTATGATTATTACTGAATCTAAGAATTTGAATATTTATTCAAATGATAATTTACTTGGGTCACTCATTGCCTATGAGAAAGGCATGAGCCAATAATTGTAGGAAGCAGCTGAAAAGAAAAAGGATAAGGTGATAGCTTTGAAAGCTAATGAGTCAGAAAGTGACAACTCTGCAAATAAAGAAGAAGGTGAAATAGCAATGATGACAACCAAATTTAAAAGCTTTCTAAAAAAAAAAATATAGGCATCATCATCAGTATTGGAGAAAGATAAAAGTAATAAAAAATATAAAAGCTTCTTCTGATGTTATTTGTTCCGAATATTGGAAGCCTTATGGCTTGCAACAGTCTTGATCAGGAACAGAAGCAAAACAGGAGGTAACAAATTTATGCCTTATGGCTTGCAACAGTCTTGATCAATTAGATCAAGATGAGATATGTGCACTTTCTTAAGACAAATTACATGCTATTTTAAAGAAAATCCATAATTCATATAAGAAATTGAGAAAGAAGCATGCTAGTTTGATTATTGAATTTTTCTACTTTATAAAAGGGGCATGATTATCTTAGAAAAGATCATTCCACTTTAGATAGCAATCATATGACTTTGCTTGATGAATATGATGAGTTAAATAAGAAGCATGTTGATTTAACTAGTACATATGATTCCTTGAAAACATCGCATGCTGATTTAGAAGAATTATTTAAAAAATTGAAAGCATGTGTATATGAGATAGATGATAGGGAGCGTACTTTGAAATTTAAAAATTGAAAATTCAATTCTTGAAAGTGCAAACAAGTTTTTTCAAGATAAAATAACTATATTTAAGAATAACAGGACACCACTTACTCTAGCATAATTTCATAACCCATCATCACAACATGCATCAAAAAATTAAAGAAAGAGGAACTATAACCCACATAGATTAGTAAATCTATTTCTTGGTGTTAGGTGTTACTCTTGTGGCATGGTAAGATACATAGCCCATACTTACACTATTCACCATAGAAAACATGAAGTGTAATGTAATCATTACTACCATCAATGCATAAGGTGGAATCCAAACTCACTTGGGTTCCAAAATTCATTTGAATTCATCCATTCATAGGTGTTACATTGTATGTGTTTGTCTTAGGGTTTGTTGCTGTATTTATCATTTTTTTGATTTAGTTGATGTTTGATATATGTGTTATCCTTTTTAAATGTTATATTTATATGAAAAGATGTCTCCTGATTACCACACACTCACTGGATAAAAATAAAAATTAAAAAATAATTTTGTAGTCCTAAGGATGTGTTGGATGGTCCGGGCATCTTTTACTAAGGAACTAGAGGCATCATCATGAAAAGTGGCTTTAGTGTCTCTAAAAGACGAGCATTAACCAGACCCCAATTAAACTCTAGATTTAAAGATAAGATATGAAGCTTGTCTCCAGTGGTGGAAAGGTGAAGAATTTCATGGAAGTCCTGATAAGTGATTTCTACGTGTTGCTTGTTCACATAGAAGTGAAGTGAGGTATAGGCAGAGTTAATTCGAAGGCTGGAAAAAAAACTCAAACAGAAGTTCAGAATTGAAGAAGAAAGTGAGGGTCAAAATTAAAATATGAGTTGTATGGGTGAACAGGTCAAGAATGTTATAGGTCAGAATAGTTGGATTGACCACTTTAAAAGGGGTAATCCTTGTAGAGTTATACCGAGCATAAGCAGCTTCATCCGTTGCTTTAATAAAGTGGGGATTAATAGTTCCCCTAGAGGAACTTCTTGTTAGCATTCTAGAATAATTGTGACCAGCCATATTGAAGATTTGAATGCAATATAGAGAGGAAATGGAGATTTGTAAGAAGAAAACAATTGAAATTGGCTGTTAAAAAAGAATCATCCAGATCATCCAGGATAATCACGAGATCATCTATGATGATTTAAAGCAATAATTTCATCTAAGATGATTGGTCAAAAAGGCGTTCAGATCATCCAAGATGATCAGAAATCATTGAGGATGATTAGACATAGGCAATCATCCCGAGGAGTCAGCCTATATGATCATTGAATGGTTGGATCATCCTGGATAAACTTGTGGATCGTCAAAAATGATGAGTCATTAAGTATCATACCGACTTTAGTTAAATTATCCAGCTGTGTGTGCCACGTGGATCATACAGGGCAATGGGGGGATTGTCCTATATGATCACCATAATGGGTGCAGATTAGCAGTTGGATGGGAAATAAGCAGTGATTTGATAAAATCGTCCAGGATGATCGGGTATCATCCAGGACAATGTGAACAAAAAATTTTGAAAATTTTGAGGATGGAAAGAGTTGATCAGGACATGTCCCAAAAATAAAAACAAGTAAAAAATAACAAAAAAACCATAAAAGAAAATTGATAACAAATAATAATAAAAGCAAATCAAAAAAAAATTTTAATCGATCAACATAAGTAAATGACAAAATTACATTAATTTTAGATTTAAAAGCATAAGAAATGACTTGACAACACTAAAATCTAGAAAAGTTAGAAATTAGATTAAGTAAGCCCTAGCTCAGACTCCTTTCAAGACAAAACTTTTTTTAAACAAAAATTTTAATTCAGAAAAGAAATAAGATTAGAAGAGTGATCCTCTCAAGCTTAATTTCAAAAAAGATATCTGATAGAATAATATTATAAAGTAATAAATAAAAAAATCATGATTTTCAAATTCATGTGTAGAAGATATCGATATGCATATGATGTCTTCTAAGAGTTTAAAGATTTGAAAGAAAGTGAAGCTAATTTAGTGTGGGCTCATTTTGGGCCTCTTTTAGCTTCTTTTGGTGCTCTTTGCTCATCTTTTGATTTTGAGCTCATTTTGTACCTCTTTTGAAAATTTGGCATACATTGCACATCTTTTTATTTTGTGCTCATTTTGTGCTTCTTTTCATTTTTGCATTGCATGCTTGCTTTCTTTCTAAATCTTTAAAAAATTATCAGTTGTGAGATTATCCTACAAAAATAAGAGAAGACTAATTGACTCTCTTATTGAAGAAAGAGTAAGCCACAAAATAGAATCCTATCCATATGATAAATGTAAACAACTTGATTTAAAAAATATGAAAGTGGTTCATTGATTTGAAACATTATTCCTATTAGATAGATTACTGAAAGGAAGATAAAAGATCTCTAATTCAAAGTCCAATTTTTGATTTGAAAAGGATTTTTGATTCAAGAACAATATGCACCACTAATAGTGTTATAGGAAGAGAAACAATCATCAATGTTTTCTCCTTTAACGGATTTAGAAAAGTTAAAACACAGGTTACATGTTTCTAAATAAAATAAGGCAAGTAGTCATTTAGCAACAGAGGTGAGTAGTGATCGAATTATTTAAAGAAAAAACTAAAAGACAAATAATGAAAATTTAAAACCAAGAATGAAAAGCAAACTCTTTAATTAAAAAAGTAAAAACATTTCAATTAAAAGCAACAGAAGACACAAAATTCAGCGTTCAGTAATCATCAAGTTCATGCATTAATTTTTATAACACCAAATCTGGTCCTTAAAATGCTGAATATTTCAAAGGCCAGTGGTTTAGTAAAAATGTTAGCCAGTTGGTTTTCAGTTGCAATATGGTGTAGCTCTATGCTCCTTTAGTAACATGGTCCCTAATAAAGTGATTCCTTATGTCAATATGTTTGGTTCTAGAGTGTTAGATAGGATCTTTAGAAATTCAGATGGCACTAGTGCTGTTACATAGAATTGAGATTATGCCTACATGTAATCCTAAATCTTGAATTTATTACTTTAACCAAAGAACTTGGGCCACACAAATTTCTAAGGTAATGTACTCAGCTTCAGTAGTGGAAAGTGCAATTGAGTTTTATTTTCCACTAGACCAGGAGATTAAGGATTATCCTATGAATTGACATGTTCCAGAGGTGCTCTTTCTATCCACCCTACACCCTACAAAATCAGAATCAGAATATCCAATAATTTCAAAAGTAAGTGCAATGCCTTGGATACAAATTCCTAAGTTTTGGGTTCCTAAGAGATATCTAAAGATGCTCTTAATTGCAATCAGGTGGGACTCTTTTGGATCAGCCTAAAATCTATCACAAAGATAAACATAAAATATTATATATGGTCGGCTAATAGTTAAGTACAGAAGTGATCCAATAATTTTTCAATATTTCTTTTGATCAATAGATTTCTAATTTAAATCATTATCTAATTGAATGGAGGAGCTCATGGGAGTGTTTATTTGTTTATCCTTATTCATTTCATGCTTTTTGAGGATGCCCTTAATATTTTTTGATTTGCTCAGAAAGATTTCATCATCCATCTATTTTATGCTAAATCCCAAAAGGTAAGTCAGTTCTCCCATCATACTCATCTCAAATTCTTTACTCATTATTTTGGAGAATTTATAACATATATTTTTATCAGAAGATCCAAATAAAATATCATCTACATAGATTTAGACAATGAGTAATTCATTTCCTACTCTCTTCAGAAGAAGGGTGGTGTCTATGCTTCCCTTAAAAAACTCTCTTTCCAGTAGGAATATGTTTAGTCTCTCATACCATTCTTTGGGTGCTTGTTTTAGTCCATACAAAGCCTTTTTTAATTTGAATACATGATTTGGAAATTGGGAATTTTCAAAACATGGGGGTTTCTCTATAAATACATCTTCTTTTATTACCCCGTTTAGAAAGGCACTCTTGACATCCATTTGGAAAAGCTTAAATCTCTTATAACATGTAAAGGCTAGTATAACTTTAATGGCTTCTAACCTGGCTACAGGGGCAAAAGTCTCCTAAAAATCAATCCATTCTATTTAGTTGCACCCCCTAGCCACTGATCTTGCCTTATTCCAAATCACCACACCAGAATCATTCATTTTATTCTTGAAGACTCACTTAGTTCCAACAACACTTTGACCTTTAGGTCTTTCAACTAGCTCCCAAACATCATTCCTAACAAATTGGTTTAACTCTTATTGCATGGATGGGATCCAAAATTCATTAGAAAGAGCTTGATTAACATTGGTGGGTTCAGTCATTAAAATAAAGGCAGAGTGATTTACTTCCTTCCTAAGTCCAAACCCATTTCTAACTCCTCTAGATGGGTCTCCTAAGGTTAGTTCTCTAGGATGACTTAAATTAAACATCTTGTTACACGACTATAAACCTTTTTGCATGAAACCTAGTGAATCAATTTCGGACATGTACACTAGGTTCACACAAATTTTCACTTCTTTACATGCATTAGGAAGAGAGCTTACAAACTATGAAAAAGTAAACAAAATTCTTAGATGTTTGCCTTCTTCTTTTGATGCAAAGATAACTGCAATTACTGAATCAAAAGATTTGAATAATTATTCTGTTGATAACTTACTTAGATTACTCATCACTTACGAGGAAGGGGTGAACCAAAGATAACTTGATGCAGTTGAAAGAAAGAAAGAGAAAACTGTGGCATTGAAGGCCAACGATTCTGATGCTAGTAATTCTGGGTCTGATAGCGATGATGTTACTTTAATCATAAGGCATTTCAAGAGCTTTCTAAGGAAGAAGAATAAGAATTTTCAAAAGTGGAACAAAGATAAGAGCAGTAGAAATTTCAAAAGTTCATCTGATACTGTTTGTTTCGAATGCAGGAAGCCTAGACATATTGAGGCTGATTGTCCTACACTTAAGACTCACTCAGGAAAAGAGAAGAGTGAGGAGAAAACAAAGTTTAGGAAGGATAAGAAGCGGATTCAAAAGGCATTCTGGGTAGATTCTGCATCCGACTCCTCAAAAATGGAAGCTGAAGAGGAGGTTACAAACTTATGTCTGATGGCTGGTGAGTACCTTGGTCAGTCCGACTAAGAAGAGTTATGTGAGCTTACTTATGATAAATTACTTGAAGTTTCTAAAAAAATTCATTCATTGTATAGGAAGCTTAAGAAAACCCATGCTAGCTTGAAATTGGATTAATTGACTTTGCAAAAAGAGTATGATGTTTTGATTAAAGATCATTCCACTGTTGATTGTAATCACATGTCTTTACTTGATGAATTCGATGAGTTGAATAAAAAACATTCTGATTTAATTATTGAGCATGAAGCTTTAAAATCATCGCATGTTGAATTAGAAGTTACTTTTAAGAAATTGAACAATATGACATGTGACATTGAAAGTAATGAAAGTGCAAGGACTTTTGAAATTGCAAGTATTAATAAATAAAATGAATTTTTAAGAGTGAAAATTGCTACTTATGAGAAGAATAAAACACCTCCTACCTTTAAACAGTTTTATGCACCTCCACCATTTGTAGAATCAAAATCAAAATCATCAAAACATGTCTCATACACATCTAGGAAGAGGCACTATCACTTACGATGTTTAGTTAATCCTTTTCCTGATGTTAGATATTTTTTATGTGGCATGTTAGGACACATCTCACACACTTGCACAATTAATTGTAGTACACATTGAGTGTGGAGACCCAAATTGCCTATTACACCACTCAGCACACATGCATCACATTCTTCTACTTTTTATAAGAAGGAACCCAAACTTAGTTTGGTTCCTAAATCTGACGTTTGATTATTTTGCAGGAGTGCTCTCACAAAAATCCTCGTGAGAGCACGTGATACCTGGACAGCGGATAATCAAGTCATATGACAGGAGATCCAAAGCAGTTCATTTTGCTGGAGACCAGAGCTGGAGGCAAGGTTACACTTGGAGACAACACCACCAGGAAGGTGGTAGGATAAGGTATAATTGGTGATTAAAAAAATTTTATGATTGATAATGTTTTTCTTATAGATGGACTGAAACACAACCTGCTGAGCATTACTCAACTCTGTGACAAAGGATACAACATCAAATTCCAACATGCTTGGTGCATAAACAGCTTAAATGACAAAGTTGTTTTGCAGGGATAAAGGATCAACAATGTCTATATACTGGATGTAAGTTGCTTTAAAGTTGATCATTCAATTTGCTTAAAAACTGCTGCTGATGAGTCTTGGTTGTGGCATAGGAGATTATGTCATGCTAGTATAAAAACCCTTAGAAGAGTCACCCAAAAAGACTTAGTTAGAGGAGTTCCCAAGCTTAAGTTCACTAAGGACCACCTATGTGATACCTGTCAATTAGGGAAGCAAGTCCACTCCTCTTTCCACTCCATTAAGGACATTAGCACCTCTAGACCTTTAGAAGTCCTTCATATGGATTTGTTTGGACCCATTATCACTGCTAGCTTAGGGGGGAGAGTCTATGGTTTTGTGATTGTTGATGATTACTTAAGGTTCACTTTGATTAAATTTTTGTCACATAAATCTAAGTCATTTGATGAGTTTAGATCTTTCTCTACTTGGATTCAGAAGAAGTTAGGATGTGAGATTATTACCATCCATAGTGATCACGGTGGGGAGTTTGAAAATGAAAGATTTGGAGTTTTTTATGAGGAGCAAGGGATTAGCCACAATTGTTTAGCTCTTAGGACCCCTCAACAGAACGGGGTAGCTGAAAGGAAGAATAGGACCATAGTGGAAGCCGCTAGAGCCATGCTTACTGAGTATTCACTTCTTAAGTACTTTTGGGCTGAAGCGGTGAACACTGCCTATTATGTGCTGAATAGGGTGAATGTGAGAGTCAGTCTGAATAAGACACCTTATGAGATCATTGAGGGTAGAACTCCAAACCTGTCCCACCTCCATGTCTTTGGTTGTAAGGTTTTCATTCACAATAATGGGAAATCACCCTTAGGAAAATTTGACCCTAAATTTGATGAAGAAGTATTCTTAGGATATTCAAGTGTGGGGAAATCCTCTAGGGTGTTTAATAAAAGGATTTTGGTGGTGGAGGAGACAACCCATGTAGTGTTTGATGAATCTGGTCCTAAGGAGTCTAGATCTGAAGTAGAAGATAAAGAGATTGTTGAGGTTACCCAAGGTGTTGAAAATATAAATTTGGAAGAAAGGGTAGAACCTCAACCCACTTTTCCTAGAGATTGGAAATATTCTTCGAGTCATCCTAAAGAACTAATCTTAGGAGACCCTTCTGAAGGTGTTAGAACTAGGCATGGACTTAGGAAGGAAGTAAGCCACTCTACCTTTATATCAATGACTGAACCCACCAACATCAATCAAGCCCTTTCTGATGAGTTTTAGATTTTAGCAATGTAAGAGGAATTAAATCAATTTGTAAGGAACGATGTTTGGGAGTTAGTAGAAAGACCTAGAGATCAAAGTGTAGTAGGAACCAAGTGGGTTTTTAAGAATAAGATGAATGATTCTGGTGTGGTGGTTAGTAAAAATGCAAGATTGGTGGCTAAGGGGTACAATCAAATTGAAGGGATTAATTTTGATGAGTCCTTTGCCCCTGTAGCTAGATTGGAACCCATTAGGGTGCTACTAACCTTTGCCTATTATAGAGGATTTAAGTTATTTCAAATGGATGTCAAGAGTGCCTTTTTAAGTGGGGTAATAAAGAGGATGTCTTTGTAGAGCAACCCCCAGGTTTTGAGAGTTCACAATATCCAAACCATGTTTTTAAATTAAAAAAGGCCTTATATGGATTGAAACAGGCACCATGAGCTTGGTATGAGAGGCTTAGCACATTGCTGTTAGAAAGAGAGTTTGTTAAGTGGAGCGTAGACACCACCCTTTTCCTTAGAAAAATAGGAGATAATGTACTCATTGTCCAAATTTATGTTGATGATATACTTTTTAGATCTTCTGATAAAGACCTATGTGATAATTTTTCTAAAATAATGAGTAAGTAGTTTGAGATGAGTATGATGGGAGAATTGTCCTACTTTTTGGGGTTTAACATAAGGTAATTAGATGATGGAACCTTCTTGAATCAATCAAAATATACTACGGACATCTTGAAGAAGTATGAAATGGTTAAAGCCAAGCCAATTAACACTCCAATGAGTTCTAGTGTCCAAATAGATAAGGATTCAAATGGCAAATCTGTTGATCAGAAGAAGTTTAGGGGAATAATTGGATCACTACTTTACCTGACTGCTAGTCGACCTGATATCATGTTTAGTGTTTGTCTTTGTTCTAGTTTTCAAGCTGATCCTAACGAGTCCCACCTGACTGCTGTTAAGAGAATTCTTAGATATCTTTTAGGGACCCCAAACCTAGGAATTTGGTACCCTAGGCACAACACTTCTTTTGAGATTATTGGATATTCTGATTCTAATTTTGTCGGGTGTAGAGTTGATAGAAAAGTACTTCTAGAACTTATCAATTCATAGGACAGTCGTTAGTCTCCTGGTCCAATAAAAAGTAAAACTCAATTGCACTTTCCACTACTAAAGTTGAGTACATTGCCTGAGAGAGTTGTGTAGCCCAAGTCCTTTGGTTGAAGCAACAAGTTTTGGATTTAGGATTACCTGTTGGAAAAATTTTTATTCTATGTGATAATACTAGTGCCATCTGCATTTCTAAGAATCCTATCCAACATTCTAGAACCAAACATATTGACATAAGGCATCACTTCATTAGGGACCATGTTACAAAATGGGACATCGAGCTACATCATGTAACAAATGAAAATCAACTGGCTGACATATTTACTAAACCACTGGCCTTTGACTCATTCAACATTTTGAGTGCCAGACTTGGTGTGATTGACTTAAATGCTTGATTCTGATGACTACTGATTTTTTATTTGTCTATTTTTCATTCTGTTTCTGTTAATTAGTTGTTTGATTTGATTATCTATTTTCTAATGGTTTTTTATTTTTCTACTGATTTTCATTTTTAGTTTTGTTGTTAGTATTTACTTTGATGTGATTTCCTACTTGCTTTTTGATTTACTATTTTATTCCTTTCAAAATTTCATCACTGCTCACTTTTTTGCCTTATTTTTGTTTGAAAGCTTGTAAGCAGTAATCGACTGCTTTGTATCTGTTAAAGGGATGAAATGTTGATAATTATTTCTCTTTCTCTGACTCCTTTGATGGTGTATGATTTATTTTGGATAAAAATCTTTTTCAAAATTAAAAAGTTGGTTTTTAAAATAGAGATTTATTTTATCCACCTACAATAATCTACCTCATATGGATAGTATTTTCAAAGTTTTGTATCATTGTTATGTTTTCTTAATCAAGTAATTGCATTTATCATATGATATATGATTTTTATTCTGTGAATTACTCCCCCTTATTATAGAGAGTGAGCTTTATCTTCTCTTATGTATGGAGGGTAATTTTACAACTGAGTTTATTTAATGATTATGAAAGGAAGCAAGCTTACAAAAGATGCGCAGTGCTCCAAATAAATTAAAAAAGAGGTACAAAATGAGCCCAAAGCTAAAAAGATGCGAAAATGCCAAATACACAAAGTGTATAAAAAAATCAAAAGATGCGCAAAGCGCCAAACAAATTGAAAAAGAGGCACAAAATGATCCCAAACTAAGCTTTCTTCCCTTTCCAATCTTTAAATGTCTTAGAAAAACCCATGCGCCCCTTAATATTTTCAAAAGCTTGAGATTTAAAATCATGATTTTTGATTCCTTACTTCGTAATCTATTTTATTAGATATTTTTCTAGAATGAGGCTTGAAAGGATCTCTTTTTGAATCTAATCTCTTTTTCTTCTAAATTAGACTTTTGTCTGAAAGGAATTTTAGCCTGTAAGATGTATGAGGTAGGAGTTACGAAAGTCAATTTTTTTGAACTTTTCTGGATTTCAGCGTTGTCAATTTTCTTCTTATTGGATTTTGAATTAAAAAATTGAGGAAAATTCCTATCTACTAGAGCAGTTCATTTACATAAACAAAAAAAAATGTTTTCTGTTTCAATCTTTTTTACTTTTTTATTTTGTATTGTTGTGTTTTCTATCTTTTTCTGTTGTCTTCCCTTTTTTATGTATCAAAAGGGGGAGTAGTTGCTGTTATTGTTGTTGTTATTGCTGCAACTTATGGTTATTGTGGTTATTATTTCTAGATCATTGAAATTCCTTGGCTCATCAGTGTTAAGATGTGGTTTTTAGTTTTTGAAATATCATTGTTCAATTACTATTTTTGGAATTATTAACAAGTGTTTGCCATCATCGAAAAGGGGAAGATTGTTACGAATCTGGTTTCAAGGACTATGATTTTGATGATAGCAAACATTTAGGTTTCTTGTTGACTGTCTAATCTTTCAGGTCCGCAAGATCAATTGCAAGTTCAAGCCAGTCCAAGGTCGAGTCAGTTTGTATTATAAATCAGGTCCAATGTACTATTTTTATTCTTTATTGAGTAAATGTAATGTAAAGGATCCCCTAGCTAAGTGACCTTACACACACACACTTAAGGGGAGTTTTTGAGTGATTTAATGTGATATTTCAAAAGACGATCGTACTGTATGATTTGTACATCGTGCGATATGATTGGTAATTAATTTTTAGGCTTAAGGCTAATTTTTAAAAGATTATTTTTTAGAACTAATTGTACTGTACGATTACTATCGTACTGTACGATTGGAAAACACTAGCCGCCAAGCCTATTTTGGTAAGAGTTAAATTTAGAATTTCTGAACTAAATCATACTGTACAATGTCAATCATACTGTACGATAATTCCAAATCTTGACATAATTAAGCCCCGTAATCAGGCAATTAAATCTTGGTTTCATAATTCCATTTGATCGTACTATACGATATAGATCATACAGGACGATGGTCAGAGATGATTTTGGATCGTCCCGTAGATCATACCACATGAAGCCATGATTTTTGTACTGATCATCCCGGATGATATTTGTATCGTACTATACAACTACCTGAATTGAACTAATCATACTGTACGAATATTATAGTGAGGGACGATGGCCAGAGATGACTTTCATTAATCCCAAAGATCATCCCGTACAAACTATTGAGAATAATTTTATCGTACCGTATGATCTGTGGATCGTACTGTATGATGTTTGAAAAATTTATGAACTGATCGTCTGCAGTCGTTCTAGATGACACTATTTTTGAACTAATCGTACTGTATGATATTGGATCGTACTGTAAGATCGACAACATCAAAATTTAATTTTAGGGCACTTTTTGTGCCCTCCTTTAAAAGTTCTCTTTAGTTCAACTGTAGAGATCTTTTGCCCCTTTCCTGTCTAGAGAAACCCTAGAGAGAGAGAGTTTGGTAGAGAGAGAGAGGATCTTGTGAGGGAGAGTTTGTGAGGGATTCACAAAGGTTGCTCCAAGCAAGGATCAAAGTCGTCTTCTCCAATCATCGTCTCTCAACTTTGTGATTGTTCTTGGGAGGATCATCGCAAGAAGATCCGGGTTCTCTGCCCGCTTCAGGTGGAAGGAAAAGGAGTCCGGGTTCTCTGCCCGCTTCAGGATGAAGCAAAAGGTGTTCGGGTTCTCTGCCTCACCAGGTTGGTGAAAAGGATTTTTTGTACAGGTTTCTCCGTCTTGCTGTGGGAGCAAAAGAAGAGTCACTTTTTTGTTAGTACAGTACTCAGAGGGGAGGCTCTGGGGAGTGGACGTAGGTCAAGTTGACCGAACCACTATAAAATTTTGTTTGCTCTATCTGATTATTTTCTGCACTTTACATTTCTGTTATTATCTACTTGGGGTGAAATATGTGATTGATCTTTTCATATCCATTTTTACTTATTTCCACTGCAAATTAGTGAAAATATTTTTCTGTTGCTCGTGAATTTTTAAAATAACCAATTCACCCCCCCCCCCCTCTTGGTTAGCCTTGGGACTAGTTCATCAGGGCTTAATATACCTATCGAACTGTCAAGTGGTGTCAGGGCATACCCACTTGACTTTCAGTATACAATTTAATTTCTTTGTTTAAAATTATTAAAGGTTACTTTGAATTAAAGTGTTAAATATATGGGGTTTTATTTTACGATAGATTTTAATTATTGAAGTTGTTTACTTTAAGTTAAAGAACACATTACTCAATAACTTCTAAGTGCTAGAATTCATTGATTAATAAGTCCTAGGCTTATATTTGTATTACTGTCAATCCTCTAAAAATTTTTTTTCTTATACTTGGTTGGGATTACTAGCTCTTAGGTTTTTTTTTCCTTTTGATGTAGATCTTCTGAGAATTAGTAAGATTATGATCCCTATAAGGACTTATAAATTCTTTTTATATTAACTCATAGGCCTCGTTTTGGGTTCTAAATAAAAATAGTATTAATAAAAATATTAAAACATTAGAGTCTAAATTCACCATTATACCTTTCTGCTTTATCCTGATCTTGCAACTCTAAGGTTCTTTCTTGAGCTCACTCTCACTCTCCAGTTTAACCCCCTTTGTGATTTCTTTATGGTTTTGTTTTGATTTGTACTTTCTTTTCATTTCCTGGTGCCTGTTTGACCCCTAGGGCTTTTTTCATTAAATATTTTATCATTTCTTTTCTTGTTCATATATATATATATATATATATATATATATATATATATATATATATATATATATATATATGGGTTTCACAGTTTAATGAGGGCTCCTCTATTGTTTAACCCTTGAAGCTCTAGCAAACCTTTGTCAAATGGTATGTTATCCTACTTTACTGGTTTGGATAATAAATCAAGATCATTTCGAGATGTTATTTCAGGAGCTACTTTTTCTTCACTTCATCTAATTTCTTTCGTTTATACTTCATTTAAAAGCATTCCTGTTGTATGTTTGATGAAGATGTTGTTTAAAAATTGGTAGCACATTTTGAGTTTACTCTTAGGATTAAGATCATATGTATAGACCTAATATGGACATTATTCATGATATTTTTGTGTATCCTAAACTTATAGTTCTTTTTTAGTGGATCATGTGGATCCTAGACATGTGGCTATCTAGTTAATTAATAATCATGATTATTGACAATTTTTTTCTTAGAAGATCTTATTATATCAATGGTTGTTAAATGATGATCATAAAATGGACTCCTTTGTTTGATATCTAAGAGGAATCTCCCATTGTTCATGTTTGGATTTCTTTCCCCAACCTTCATCTTCATATGTTTAACTCCCAAATCATCCATGCCTTAGATTCTATTTTTTGGAGACCTCTTAAAATAGATCAAGATACTATTGTGCGTTCACATCCATCTGTAGCTCGGGTTTTGGTAGAGTAGGATATTTCTAAAAAAATTATCCTAAAGAAATATGGGTTGGAGAAAAAAATTTTGGTTATATGCAAAATGTGGTATTCAGAAATATCCCAATTTTTTGTAACCATTGTTAAATCCATAGTCATGCCATTTATCATTGATACTATTGACTGGGCTCGGGTGCAGGATTCTAAAGAGAGAAGGTGCGGGATTCTAGAGAGAAAAGGTGCATTTTTCAAATTCTGCTTTTGGCGAGTTCTTCTTCCTTGGTTCCTTTCAAATGTTGAAGGAGCATCAGATATTGGAATAAGTTTAAGGATCAATAGCTTGGATTCTGGAATTGATCAGGAAGAAGAAGATGTGCACAAACAAAAAGCTAAAGGTGAACTGGTTATTTCTGAAAATAATCATTTGCACTCGATAAAGGTTAATTTTTTTGTAGGTAAAGGAAAGAATATTGCTGTGTCTGATGATTGCAAAACCCCTAACCATTTTTATTCAAATGGTATTTCTCTGCAAAAAATGTTTAATCCTGGGGCTTCGTCTTCAGGTATCAAGATTTTTGTTAACCGATACAGTAATTCAAATGCAATCCCTATCCATGACAGTAAGATAAAGCGAATTGCATGAATCTAGTTAATAAGAATAATCATATTAATGGTAAGACGCCAGCAGTCCTTTTAGAGAAAGCCATTGATTCGAATGCTTCCACGGCTGATCCTGTGTTGGGGTTAAAGTTTGATAACAAGTCATTTCCGTAGTTGAAAGGTGGGACAAATAAAGAGCACATTTTAAAAACTGATCTTGATAGGGGTAATTCAATTTTTGGAGATGGTAATTTAATGGGAAAGTGTGCAAAACAGGAATCTAATTCACAGTTTTTGGAACATGGTGTGTCCGACTCAAAAAAATTAATGGATAGCATTCCAGTAGTATGTAAGAATGTTGAGGAAAAAAGTTCTAAAGGTGACAGTCACAATCCTTGGGTTAGGAAACCCCAAATCAAGCTGAATTTCACAACAGATGAATCTTTCATTTCAGATGATAGCAAAGCTAATAAACTTAATGAGTCAAACATTAAGCTAAATTCAGAAAGGCTTCAATTTTCTATAGTTGTGAAGGTTTTTGGGAAGGATGTGCCCTTCCCTGGGATAGCCAGAGAGCTACGTCGCTAATGGGAATCTTTTGGAAAGTTTCATATAACATCTCTCGGGCTAGGATGGATTCTTTGTTCTTTTTTTGACATGGAGGTAGTGGAAAAGGTCTTAGAGGGAGGCCCTTGGTATGTTAATGGACATATTGTTGGAATTGATAGGTGGTCTCCACAGTTCTCTCCTTCTTCCTTAAAAGGGTTATCTGCTCCAGTATGGGTTAGATTTCCTCATTTTCCCTTGTTGTGTTGGGATGAAGATAATGTGGCTTGAATTGCTTCCATGATTGGTCATCTGTTGTGGGTAGACGGTAACATGTTTCAATGGAGTAAAAGGGAGTATGCTAGAGTTTGTGTTTGTATGGCTCTAGATCATCAATTCCCTTTAGGGGTTTGGGTGGAAGGATCGTTTGGTCATTTTTTTCAAAGAGTTGAGTATGAGAAAGTATCTACTTTCTATTTTAAATGTGGAAAAGTGGGTCATCTATTGGAAGTGTGTAAGGAGGGGAATCCTACTAGCTTTGAAGGCTTTTTGTTGAATTCAGATGAGGTAAATAATTCTGAGGCTTTTTAGCCAAAAGCCAAGAAGGAAGAGGCATATGGTCCTTGGACTCTTGTCAAGAACTTAAGGAGGAGGAAGGTATTTCCTAGAACAGAAAAAGCTACCAATAAGGTGGTGAATTCTAAGTTTCAAAAATCTATTTTTGTTAAAAAAAATAGATTTTGATCCAGTTCTTAAAGTGGATCAAAAAGATGGGAAAAATGCTGATCATAAACCTGATGATGTTGTTGAAATGGCTGTCCAAGGGATACCTTCAAAAGAAGATTTTTCTATAAATGTTGAATCCAGTGAGGACATCAATGTTGAATCCAAAATTGTTGTTGTTGAGCATGGGAATGTAAGGTTTCTTAAGGAAAATTCTATTACAACAGAAATTAACAATAGATTTAACATTCTTAATTCCAGTTTGGAAGGAGAAGAGATAGTTCTTGATAAGGAATCAAAGGGAGAAGATATAGAGAATGGGGAATTGCTAATTGAAAATAAAAAGGTGCAGGATTCTAGTTTGGAGAAGGGAGAATCAGAATCAGTAAAAGCTAGGGTGAAACTTCTTAAAGAACATAGATCCTTGGGTAAGGATAATAATCTCTGTCAAAGAAGGAAAGGAGAAGTGGACAAGAGGAATAAGAATGGGAGTCATCTTATTTTTAATCATAAATGACATCAATTGCTTTCTGGAATTGTAGGGGGGCAAGGAAGAAAAAGGCCTCTCATTATCTTAGGTTGTTTGTGAAAGAATTTGATATTTTTCTTGTTAGATTAGTAGAAACTAAAATTTCTACGATTGATAGAACTGATGTCAATATGTTGATTGGAAATGGCTGGTATTTCTTCAATGTTCTAGCTGAAGATCTTTCAGGAGGTATTCTAATCTATTGGAAGCATAGTTTTGGTAATTTTTCAGTAATTCATGCCTCTTCTCAAGTGGTAGTTGGTCTATTCAAAACTCCAAGTAGAGGTGAATGGTTGGTGGCTTCAGTTTATGGAAGCAGAGATATTTACAAAAGGACACAATTGTGGGAAAATTTAGAAGCTATTTTGGATACTCATCTTCCATTCATCATGGGTAGGGATTTTAACTGTGTTTTATCCCAAGAAGAAAAAAGAGGTGGTAAGAAGTTTGTTTTTTCTCAAGGACCTCAAGACATGAAAGTGTTCATGAATAATTGTGATTTTCATGATATTAAATTTATTGGTCCTAAATTTTCTCGGTGTAACAATAAGAAAGGGGGAGCACGTATCTTGGAAACATTGGATCGTTGCCTTCTCAATTCGGTGGCTTTATCAGCTTTTAAACCTATAGTTGTGCATCATCTTGGAAGAATTGCCTCAGATCATTGCCCAATAGTGTTAAAGATCTTTAATTCAGGTTTTAAGGTTACTAAGCAGCAGAATTTTGAAGAAATTTGGGCTTCATTTCCCGCTTCTTATTCCATAGTGGCCAAGTCTTGGAACAAACCAGCTGGAGGAGATGATGTCAATGTGCTGAATTTGAAGTTTAAGAGAGTTTTGAAGGCCTTGTTTTATTGGAGTAAAGAAAAGCATTCTAATCTCAAAAGTTTAAAAGATAAGTTGAAGAAGGAGATCCTGGAGTTGCAAGATGAAGAAGCAAATGTTGGGGTTTTGTCAGATTGCAAAATCTGTTTGGTTAAATCTAAGGTGTTGGAATTAAATTCATCTTTGGGTTGGCTTAGTTCTTGGTGGAGGCAAAGAGCAAAATTCAAATGGATGAGGGAAAGTGATTCAACTCAAAATATTTTCAATGTGTTGTAACTCCTAAGAGGAACAACAACTATATCAACCAAATTAAAGACTACAATGGTTCTTTGATTGAAAAGCAAGGGAAGATTGAAGAAACTCTTTTTGAGTATTTCAGTGGAAAATGGAGATATTCTAGCTGTGTTCTTACTGGGTGGCCATCTTTTAGTAGAGTTCTGGACGATGGAGATAAAAGATTGCTTTTGGCTGATTTCTCCAAAGAAGAGCTAGAATCGATAGTACGTCAGCTCGAAGGCAACATTTCCCCAGGTTTAGATGGTATTTCGTATTCCTTTATTAAAAATTATTGGCCAATAATAAAAGAAGATGTTTGGAAGGCTATTAGTCTTTTTTTTTAAACAGAAGTTATGTGTGAAGAGTGGAAAGAAACTTCTTTGGTCCTTATTCTGAAATTAAAGAATCCCTTGCTTCCTTCAAACTATAGACCAATTAGTCTTTGTAAATCAATTTACAAGGTTGTAACAAAGATGCTTTTGAATAGATTAGTTGGATTTATTCCTACATTGGTCTCGGAAAATCAAGTAGCTTTTGTTAAGGGGAGATCAATGTCTGAAAACATCTTGCTTACTCAAGAAGTTATTAGTAAGTTTAGATATTCAAAAGCTAAAAAGGGTTTGATCACAATCAAAGTAGACATGGAACAAGCGTATGACTGTATGGGATAGAAGACTTTGAAGCAAGTATTAGAGCAGCTTGGGTTCCCTATGAAGTTTACTAATTTTTTGCTGCAATGTGTGATGAATACTAAGTATTCCATTTTGATCAATGGTACTAATACTAAATGGATTCAGGCTAAGTGTGGTTTCAGGCAAGGCTGCCCTTTATCTCCCTTTTTAATCATTTTATGTTCCCAATTATTGACAGAAGCTTTCAATCAAAGGAGTAAAAGGATTGGTCTCAAAATTGCTCCTTCTTCAAAAAAAGTCTCTCACTTACAGTATGCAGATGATATCATTATCTTTTCTGAGGCCAACCAATGGAGTGCAAAGAAAATAATGAAAATTATGAAATATTATAGTTACTGGACGGGGCAAAAGGTGAATGTGTAGAAATCTTCTTTGCTTTTTGGGAATTCGGTTGGAAGGAGAAAATCCAAAGCTCTTTCCAAAGTTTTTTGAATTAAAGTAGTTAAAGAGATGATTTATTTGGGAGTTAGAATGGCATTGAGGAGATTAACAAGTGCTAATTTTCAAAATTTAATTGAGAAGGACTATGATAAACTTAACATATGGGGAAACAGGTTTCTCTCCTTATCAGGAAAGCTTTTACTCATAAAATCTTCTCTTATAACTCTACCTATTTTCCTTTCAACTCACTCTTTGGTTCCAATGGGAGTGTTGAAGGAATTAGATAAGTTAAGTAGGGATTTCCTTTGGAGGAAACAAGATAGAAGCAAGGGGCTTCATTATGTTAATTGGGAGACGCTGTGCAAACAAAAAAGGTTGGGTAGCCAAGGAGTAGTTTCAACAGTCGGTAAAACTGGGTCTTGGAGGGCCAAGTTTGCTTGGAGTTTGATTTCAAATTCTACTTCTTTGCTCAATAGGAATTTAATCTCAAAATATGAGAGTGATATCTAGAATGCGGATGTTAAAGCAGGAAAATAGATTACCTGGAAGGTTATTTTGCACGGAGTAAAGGTTCTGCGATAGGTTGTGAGATGGAAGATAGCAGATGGTAGAAGTGTTAATACTACCAAATACATCTGGATACTAGACAAGAGCATCGAGAGGTGTCCTACCTTTGTGGCGAATTACAGGATGATCAAGACTGCTTGGAGTATTTTATTCAAGAAGGTAGATGGAATGTTCTGAAATTACAGCAGGTCTTTGGAAAAGAGCTTGTGGATCTAATTAAATCTATCCCAATTCACATTAATCTTCCTTATGATAAAAGGGAGATGTTGTTTAATCATATAAGGAAATCTTTGGCGGCAATCATCTAAGATTATAGTATAGTACATGAAGAAGATGACAAAATTTGGAAATGGTTAAGGGACTTAAAATTAAGGACACGAGTGGAGCTATTTTGGTGGAGGTTGGAACACAATTCAATTCCTTCCAATGAGTTCTTGATGTATAGAAGGATAATCAGCAATAATGGTTATCTGAGAGGATGCGGAATGTGGAAAATTCAGAACATGTAGCAGTTCAGTGCAACTTTCTTCACAAGGTGATTCAAAAGCTTAACAAATGGGGATATAACATTCCAGTATTTGATAATCTGGAAAGCTATTATAAGGAGTTGTCCTATCTGTTTAAATCCAATCAATTTATGGGAAACTTATACTGTTCGGTGGTATTCATGACGTGGAAAAGTAGAAACAAATTGGTACATGGAAGTAAAGATGATGGAATTAATGTGATAGCAGCAAATGCAATTAGTTTTGCTTCATCTTCATTTTCCTATAATCTAATTTCGGTCAACTGGGATTCTAATCAGCTAAGGTTGTTTTCTCCCTCTTGGAATCACCCACCAATTGATTGGATTAAATGTAATGTAGATGCTTCACTTGATAATTCATACCAAGCTGGGGTAGGTGGTGTGATAAGAGATAGCAAAGGTAGATTTCTATTTGCTTTTGGTTGTAAATGCTTGCACTGGAATAGCTCAGTTTTGGAGCTGAAAGCCATTTTATCTTTGAGAAAGCTGGTTCAAGATTGGATGTATGAGGCTAAAGGAATTATCATTGAAGGAGATAGTTATAATATTTTGAAATTTGTGCAAAGAGTGCTGAATAATGAGGTACATTTAGAGGATGGATCCAATCAAGATGATTTTTTCTTTTTGAGAAATTTTAACCAAGTGATCATTCAAGTTGTGAATAGGGATTGGAATAAGTTAGCGAATTGTTGTGCTAACCTTGCTAAATCTATTGATTTTGTTTGAGATAGTTTAGATGGTTATAACATTCCTCCTCTTTTTTTAAATGTGTTAAAGGAGGAATGTGATAATTGTTTCTTGTCTTAGGCTCTTGTATTTCTTTGATCTCTTTGAATAAAATTGCTTCTTGCATTTTCTCAAAAAAGTCATGCCATTTATAAATGTTTTATTTTAAATCCTAATCTTAGGAAGCAAATTGTGATTTCAAAAGCCTTATTCTTTTAATCATAATATGGCTAGTTACAAAATTGTATTTTGGTTTCATATAAAAGTAAGGATGTTGATAAAACCAACAGAATAATTTAATGTTGGTTAATAGTGAATATATGGAGGAAGGTGAATTTATTGATAGAACATGCTTGGGTAAGAAGTTAATTACTTATATTATTGACTTTGTGATTTCTATGGCTACGTCTTCTTCTGTTCAGAAAAACTTGAGGAAGAATGTTTAGAAAAAAGTAATGGTTTTACTAAAATTGCTAAGAAGAAATATAAAGCTTTTAAAATTGTTTCACTTCAATCCCAAAGAATTCTGGATCTCAAAATGTTTAATTTCTTTTAATGTTTAAGGCTTTTATTTTGAATGTTAGGTGTATTGAATGCCCCTCTAATAGAATTAGGGCTAAGAATATTTATAGGATTCATAACATTCTGCTACTTGTTGTGATTGAACCTTTAATTATTGTTGATAAACTTATGTTTACTACTAAAGCTTTTCGCTTTAAATTTAAGCATGGTAACAATTCCAATAAAATTTGGGTTTTCTGAAATAGTCCTGTAAATATTGATTTTACATCTCAATTTGATCCATCTTTGCATTCCTCTATTATGTTGTTTAATTTTAAATGTGTTGCTTCCTTTGTGTATGTTACATGCAGTAGTATTATTGGGAGGAGACTTTTGGAGAAATATTCTAACTTTTACTTTATGTTTGATTTGCCTTGGTTTATTGATGGTGATTTCAACATCATTTCTTTTCCTGATGAGAGATTAGGAAGGGCCATTCCTAATTCTATTGCTATGGAAGAATTCAACAATATGATTCTTGACTACAATTTAGTTGATGTTGGTTTTACATGTAGCAATTTTAATTATAATCAGGGTACCCTTTCGTAAATGCTTAATCTTATTTTATTTAATAATTAATAGATTTCTACCATTAATTTAAACCTTTTCTGATTAATCCCCCCTTTTGGTCCATATAAAAAGTCATGTTATGAAATCCCCTTCCCTTTTTAGATTTCCAAATATGTGGTTTCTTGACTAGATATTTTTAAGCATGATTCAAGGTAATTGGTTTGCTGCTCTCCAACTTGATAATTCCTGTGGGGGTATATTAAGGCTTTGGCTTAAACTGAAGAGCTTGAAATACAAAATTAATTGGTGTAATAAAAAAGTTTTCATGAATATTTTCACTTATATCCTTGATACAGAGGAAACGATTGTCTATATTGAGAATAATTTTATGCATGTGCCTACTAATATTAATTTGAATTTGCTCCAAGATTCCAATAATCTCCTCAACCTTCTCTAGGATCCAGAGGAAACTTTTTAGAGACAAAAAGTTTTAGATAAACATTTATGTGATGGTGATAAGAATACCATTTTTTATGCCTCTATTAAGAAGGAAAGATGCAAAAAATATATTCAAAAAATTTCTCCACCTAATGGGGAAACTTATGATAATGAAGATTATGTTATATCTTTGGGTATTGAATTTCTTTGAAAAGCATTTCAAAAAAAAAAATTATCCTCAGCCTATTGAGCAAATTCATCTTATTCCTCATTTAAATTCAAATGAAGATAATGCTTTCTTGTTGAAGCCTCTAATGTTAAGGAAATGTAAGATACTATATTTGGGATGATTTGTATTCAGTTATTGGGCCTGATGGCTTCACTACTTATTTTTTCAAAAAAAAAAAAAAAACTTGGGATATCATTAAAGATGATATTGCAAATGCTATTTGGATTTTTTTGCTCGTGTTCCATTACACAAGTATTTTTCTTCTACTTCTATGTTTTGATTCCTAAGAGAAATGCTATTTACACTTGGTATGATTTCAGGCCTATTAGCTTGTATTCTTTTTAATAAGCTTATTTCTAAGATTGTGATGGGTAACTAGCTTTGCTTCTCTCTATGATTATCTCTCCTTCTCAAACAAGTTTTGTTATTAGGAGAGCATTCTCTGATAACATACTTCTTGCAGAAGAGTTGGTTCATGATTTTAATGCTATAGTGAAGGGTGGGAACATCATTTTCAAGCTTGATATTTCTAAAGCTTACAATAACATTGCATGGGATTTTCTTTACAACATCCTCTTTACTTATGGATTGGGTACTCAATTTATTCAAATTATTAAAAATTGCATTGAGAACTCTCATTTTTCCATAATTATTAATGGTAAAGTAACTATTTTTTAAAAAGTTTTTCTAGGTCTTAAACAAGGTGGCCCCCTTTCCCTTGCCTTTTTTTATTATTGCTTTGGAGTATCTCTTAAGAGGCCATGGCAATTTGTTTATGAACCACCTATTTTGTATTTTCATTCTAATGGGGGTCTCTCTTTTCTCATTTAAGGTTTGCTAATGAATTTATTATTTTTTTTTTCTAAAGGCTTTATTAGAATGATTAACTTACTTAAGAAACTTCTTCAAAAATTTGAAGAGATAAGTGGCTTAGTTATTAATTTTACTATAAGTTGTTTTATTACTAAAAAAAAATATTAGTGGATTGGAATTAGGTATTTGCATGTCGTATCTCTTTAATACTGTTGTTGTTTTTTCCGAGTAGGTTCCCTTACAAGTTCATATTAATATGTTCATGGTTTGGCTTTATTTAAAATGTTATTAGGTTTACTATTATTTACTAATTAAGGTTCTTTATGATTTCTTTTTTATTGGTTTCGTCTCACCTAGTTCTATAGGTCATATTTTAGTGCAGATCAAGACTTTTTTGTTAGGTGCTACATGCTTTCATTTTTTGCAGGATGATTGTGCTGAAAGCACTTTCTTGGATCTCCTATTTATGGGTGTTGGCTCTTGGCCACCCTAACTTTTTTCCTTATGTTTCTTTATACGTGTACTTAGATGGGATGTTAGCTCTTAATATATTTTTTTTTGCTTCTCGATCTTGCTCTTCTGATCATTAGCTTCTAAGCCTTTTAAGGACTTATAATTTCTTTTTAATTTAACGTGTAGGCCTCTCCATGGGTTTTATCTAAGAAAAAATAAATGCATTGAAACTTCCAAATTTCCTAAATAATCTAAGGAAAGCCAAGAAATGTAAAGTAATGTACATTGAACTCTTTGTGAATCATAATATAGAAAAAAGTAAATTAACATTAATTTAAAAGTAAACACAACTCATTAAAATTTCAAGGAATATTCTAAGAGTTAATATAGACTTGTGAGAAATTTTTCATGAAAATCTTCATCCATTTTAAGTTTCGATACTCAAAACCCAAGTCCTAACTCATAGGAATTCCTTAAGTTATGTATACTATAGAAAATTAACTAAAAAATAAAAATAAATCTATCCATATGAAAAATAGTTTCTTGGTGTCTTAATGACTTCTAAAAGTAGTGAGTCAAAATTCTATGGATCCAAAATTTAAAAAAAATGTTTTTATGACTTCGATAATAAAATATAATAAAAATAAAAACTCATTTGACTTCAATTTTAATGAGATCATCATGGGATTAAATTTGGAATTTATTTAGTTATAAGAAAATAAATAAATTAAGAAAATTCTAAGTTATAAAATTATATTAAAACGAGTAGAAATTTTTATTCGATGTTACTATGATTATCTATAATCTCTAGGAATTTTCTCATAAGATATTTAGCCTATCTTAATATTTAAATAAATTTTAATTATCAAATAATTTAAAACTAATTTAAATTAAGAAAACTTGAATATAATTATAAATTTGTATGCTATATTCTTTGTATTGACCCCATCTCTAGGGAACTATTTAGGAGTTTGTGAATATTATTTAAACAAAAAATAAAAATAAAAAAATGCTAAGTTTAGGAAAAAAATAAATAAAAATCGAGAAACTTGAAAATTAAATAATTATTTAAAAAATATATAATTTCATGAAAATTTTCTCTCATAAATCGTAAATAATAATAATAATACTAAATTTATAAAATATTCTTTTTTTTTAACATTTAAAGTGCCACCTCACATCTTAGGTGAGGGGTACATTTTACTATTTATGATTATTTAAATTGCAGTGTTCATGATAAGGCGAATGTTATACCTTAAAATATTTTTAAAACAATAAAAAATAAAAATCATAACCCAAAATCCTTAAAAACTCAAGCATAAAACATAAATTTTAATTGTCCCTTACCTAAAGTAAATATGTTAAAATCTGAGAGCCCGACCTAGTATTTTGATGATTACAAACAATATTGGCTCAATCATTTACTCGTCTCTACATTATGTATTTCTTATTTATTTCATGTGTTAATAACTATTTCAAGTATAACAAACACCAAGATGGATTAAGGAAGCAGACTCAAAATAGTGAAGCGTTAAGGTCTAGTCAGTTTGTAATAAAAGATGCTTTATTTATTTTTTCTTGCATGGGTCATTTTATAATTTGGTGAGTGATAGCTAGATAATCAAGTCCACACTCACAAGGGAGGATAAAAATTAAAAACTTGAATTATCTTCTTAATTGTATTATACAATCTCAATTATATTATATAATTTATTAATGCATAAATTAATTCTAGGATTTAATTAAATCAAATAAATTAAAATTTAAACTTAACTAATTATACTTTATGATGCTTAATAGTACAGGATGATCAGTTATCTTAATAAACCCCGTTGTCAAATTTAAGTTATCAAAATTAAAAAAATTTTAATTTTTAAATATGAATTGATCATACTGTACGAAGCATTTCATACTGTACGATTATTATGAATGTTATTTAATTTTGTCCCATAAATTAAGGAATCAAATGATGATAAAATCCAAAATATTATCATACTATGTGATTCTAATTGTATAGTTTGGCCAACCATTGAGCTCACTGGTCGAACCTTAGTTTATCCTAGACTATCTCTAATTTGATAGAGCTAATTGTATAATAGGAGTAAATATCATACAAAACAAATTGTGATAGAAATTCAAGTAATCAGATAGTACGCTCCTAGTATCCTACTATATAATCAAAAGTATTAAATTAAAAATTAATATTTTATTCTGATACCCACTTTAACTATTTGACAAAAGACATGAGGGGTTTTATTGAGTAGTTAGAGATGTGTTTTCTAGGGGGGGAGAGCTTCAAAGGGAGGGAAGCATTTCATTTATTATAAGAGAGTCTAAAATATATGGGGAATAGAAGAGAAGTGGTTGAGGGAGAGTTTTGCTTAGGGAGTGAAGGGGTGTGAGAGAGCACATGATTGTTCTTGCCATCCTGCACTTGGGGTCCTCCATTTTGTGGTTTTAAAGCTCTTGGAGAAGTTCACTTGGAAAAAATCTTTGGGAAAAAGACATGATTAATCAAGGGGGCAAGGGGAGCTACATCTCATCCATACGAGGAGAAGAAGTAGGTTGAACCATCACCATCATGAAACATGTAGGAGGGATGGGCATCTCCATCATGTGAGAAGCAAAAGGGGAAGAGGCATCTTCACCATCCCGAGAGGCTAAATGAGAGAGACTTTTTGGGGATATAGAAGTCTATAAAGGTCATTCTTCACTTGGTAAGGGAGAATGGCTTCTCTTCATGGATGAGTGCTAAAGGAGTAAATTCGAGTTGAATACAAAAAAAGGAGGACCCTTTGGGAGTGGACATAGGTTGATTTTGACCGAACCACTACAAATATTTGGTTTGTGTTTCCTTTACATTACTGCATTTATTTTCTTGTATTTTTGTTTACATTGCATATCCGGTGAAATTTGTGGTTATTAATTTTCTTAGTTAAGTTCTTGCTTAAAATTAAAAAAAAAATTAAAGTTATAAAAACCAAAAATTTTGTTCATTTTATTTTATGCTTTAAATATTTTATTTTCTTAAAATTCCACATAATACTTTTGTTTTAAAAAAAAAAGGTTTTAAAATACCAATTCAACCCCAACTCTTGGTATGCCTTAGCACATTCAAAATATTTTAAGATAAAATGAAAAATTAAATAAAATAATAGAATATTGCCCACATAACTTAACACTCACTTGGTGTTGGATAATATACGAGCCTTAGAGTTTTTAGGACAGGGTATCCTTTCTTGCATTTTTTATAAAATATTTTTTTATGTATTGTTTTATATTTCATTTCATTAAAATATTCTAATTCAAGAATAAAAAAAACTAAATTAAAATGATGTTAAAAATTATTTGATTACAAAATTTAAATCATAAATAAAACTTGAACCAATTTATTTGCAAAATTTGGCCAAAATTTTAATTTTTAACTCAATTCAAAACTTATTTTATTTACAACAAAATTCACTTGATTTACAATAAAATCAAAATTGATATGTGAATAGAGATAGCAAGCTTATTTTTAGGAAAGCATTGATTGTTCTTATAATATATTTTCTAGAAATATTTTTGTTATACATCACAAAGAATAAACTAAAATAAAATTAAAATTATATTTAGGAGTTAAATAAAAAATTTAAGAAGCCTCAAAGAATATATATAAATAAATTTTTTTTTTTCATTAGTTATAAGCATTTGCATATCTTTCATGGTCGGCCTACTTGACTTTAGTGACTAAGTTATAAGCCAAATTTTTTAAAATAAAAATAGCTTAGCTTGTCCTAGATTGTATATAAGCTTTAAAATTATTTTTTCAAAGTAATTATATGGGTTTAGTTGGTTGTTTTACCAAGGTAGAATTATAATTCCAGTAGATTCAAGCCCACTTAAACTCTCCATGGAGTTGATTGCCTTAAGTCCCATGTATCACTTTTTTCTTAAGTTTATGCTATTATTTGTTTAGTCTTTCTCACCATAGTTTTATGATCTGAGACTAATAATTTCTCATTTTCTATGCTATAATTCCTCACCACTTTGGCCTTTTGCCAGTCTTGCATTAATAAAATATATGCCCCAAATTTAAATTTTAATATTTTAAAGCTCAATATTGGATGATGGTTTGGAGCATTTCAAAGATTCTCGTAATCTAGTGCTCCCTACCTTTCATCCTTTGATCTGAAATAGAATTTCTCCAAATCTGAAGTAATCATATTAGAAATTTCAAAAGAACATCCATTATTAAAGTTTGAAATCTTAAAAATATTTATTACTATTTTAATCAAGAGTATTATTTCGAGATCCCTTTTCTTAATGTAATTAATTATAAGGTCTTGTTTCGAAGGAGATGCTATATTATAAAGTAATAGAATATTATCTTATTCTCATTTGGTAGGTGAAAATCTTTAGTAACATAAAGATTTTTAAACACTATTTTTAGTTTTAAATTCATTATAGTATATAATTTAAATTTTTTATGATGGTATGATATTCTCCATATCGTATATGATTACAAAAATATATATCTTTTTAATATGTAATTTATTTTTCAGATAAGATCAAGTGAATTCCACTCTAAAGTTGATTATAAGCTTTTTCTAGAGTTGAGGGGAAGATTGTTCAATCTGGATAAGACTAGAAGAACAGCAAGAGGAAAGACAGTAGCACATGGAGATGGACAAAACCACCTTCTTGAAGATTATGATGCCAAGATGAAGAATGCTAAGTAATAGTTCAATTGAGGAATTTGATAGGTATAGGAGAAGTCACCAACATGATTTTCCATTATGAATTTTATTGTCTATATTAGCTAAATTGATCATACACTATGCCAAGAGCAAATTAGTAAGCTTCGACAAGTCCTATATTATGCTGAGACATAAGGCACATCAAGATCTATCTTTCAACATTCGCTTATTAACCTAAGTCACTATAAGATGCACATTATGGTTTTGACCTATGAATTCAACCTTATTAAAATTCCAACATAAATGCCTTATATCAAAACTTTCTTCGTATACAGAGTGTTGTGAAGATCTCCTGTTGACCTCATTTTTGAATGAGGTCATTATGCTTATATCAAACAGTAATCTCCATTCATCAATAATTTAAGCCATACTTCTAACACTAAATTAAACCTAGTGCTATGTTTTGGCATAGTATCTTATCATTGACACATAAAATCATCACTTGATAATCACCATTGACTGTCATTTTATCATCTTTTCTACCTTTTGATAATCACAAAATAATTTCAAGTGATATGTTCATTACAAAGCTAAAATTTCTATAATAATTTACCTTCATTGATTAACTCAAAACCATAATCTAAATCAAACATTAAATTTAGTAGTTGATTGTCCCCTATAATAGTCAGCTAATCACTTGTTAAATCATTGACGATCATCAATGATTGTCTATGATCTGAACATTTTGGACCATAAATTCTCCTAAATCATTGAATAAACCAAATCTAAATTCAATCCAGTGACTAAACTCATTAACAATTTTAAACTCTAGAATCCAATGTCAGAACAAATCCCCTTTGTCTATAACCTTTTCTTAAGAAAGTTCCATTACGCTAAAAAACTAACCAAATGACTTTAGATTTTGATCTATCTCTTAATGTCTCTCTACTCTGGTGACTCCGAGGTGATTTTAGGGTTCTCTTGCTGGAGCATTTTTCTGCCGATTGTTCCTCTATTTTCACTCCAATTTTTGTTTGTTTATTTGGCTTCATGTTTTTTCTTTTGTGCATTTTCATTTTTCTGTGGGTTTTTGGGCGATGATGACTCTGTCTTCATCGATATCGTTGTTAAATCTTAATGGAAAATATCAGTCCTTTAAGGTTGTACTCTATGGTGGTTCTTCTTCTTCTAATACTAAGCTAGATTTTGTCCATACTTCCTTTAAAGGTTTACCTACTTTGATGTTTGACGATAACATTATTTCTCATCTTACCGCTCCTTTTGTCTTTACTCTTGTGGGTAATTTCTCTTAAGGTATCCAAATCTAGATGTTATTCAAAAGTTTTATCTAAACCTCAAACTTTCGGGGTCATTTACTGTTGGTTTGATGGACCAACGACATATTGCAATTTAGCTTTCGAATGACTTAGATTACAGTCATATTTTTTAAGAAGAGCTTACTATATACAAGGTTGTCAAACGCATTTACTAAAATGGACGCCAAATTTTTATGTTAAGGAGGAATCTCCCATAGCTCCTGTATTGATTTCTTTTCCTAATTTAAGGCTGCATTTCTTTAATACATAGATATTATTTGCTATAGCTTTTATTTTTGGAAGGCCTTTACAGACGAACGAAGCCACTGCGTCAGTTTCAAATCCATCTATAGCTTATATTATGGTTAAATTGGATATCTTTAAGAAACATCCCAAAGAAATATGGATAGGTTCTGAGCATAATGGATATCAACAAATAGTTGAATTTGAAAATTTGCATATATTTTGCACTTATAGTAAAATGCATGAACATGATAGTTCAATAGGGATGTTAAGCCCTAGTGAACTAGTCCCGAGGCTAACCAAGAGCGGGGGTGAATTGGTTATTTAAAAATTTTACTAGCAATAAAAAAATCTTTTCGATACTTAGCAGTGGAAACAAGTAAACAAGAATGAAAAGATCAATCACAGATTTTCACCCAAGCAGTTACTATCAGAAAAGTAAAGTGCAAAACAGAATCAGAAAAGCAAACCAGATTTTATAGTGGTTCGGTCAATTTGACCTACGTCCACTCCCTGGAGCCTCCCCTCCTGGTATTCCACTAAACAAAAAGTGACTCTCCTTTTGCTCCCACAGCAAGGCGGAGAAGCCTGTACAAAACCTTCTTTCCACCACCAGGTGAGGCAGAGAACCTAACCTCCTTTTGCTTCCTCCTGAAGCAGATAGAAAACCTTCGAACTCATTTTGCTTCCACCTGAAGCGGGCAGAGAACCCTCGAACTCCTTTTGCTTCCACCTGAAGCGAGCAGAGAACCCCGGATCTTCTTGCGAACGATCCTCCCACAACGAAAACCAACTAGAAGAAAGACGACGAGCGGAGAAGACGACTCTGATCTGAGCTTGGAGTAACCTTAGTGAATCCCTCACTAACTCCCCCTCATAAGATCCTCTCTCTCTCTCTCTCCCAACTCTCTCTCTCTTTAGGGTTTCTCTGGGAAGGAAAGTGGCAAAAGATTTTTCTAAATAAAGAAAAAATCTTTTATATGAGGGCTCAAAAATAGCCCTAAATCTCAACTGGTCAGCCAAGATCATCCAGGACGATCGATAGATCATCCTGTACGATCAGTTCAAAATCAGCTGTTTCAGCCTGGACGATCTAGCTCTTCTGGAAGATCAGTACAAAAAGTTGTTCATATCGTCTCGTACGATCCTGCAATCGTCCGGGATGATTAGTGTAAATCGAGGAATATCGTCCTGGAGACAGTTCGGGTCGTCCAGAGAAAATTGTGTTAGACGATCAAAAAATGACTTGATCGTCCAGGACGATATGGGAATCGTCCTGTACGATTAGTTCAAAAAGTGCCAAAATCGCCCTGTACACAGTTCGGGTCGTACAGCTGAAATGCACTAGACGATCATGATCGTCCGGGATGATCCTTCGATCGTCCAGGACGATATGATCGTATCAATCAAGTATTAATTACTTTCCTTAATTACTAGATTAATTTAGGCATGATTGTACTTGATCGTCCAGGATGATACACGTATCGTCCAGGACGATCAGACCAAATATATAAAAATAAGAACTTGCCTAACTTGATCTAGCGGCTGAAAATTTCTGATTTGAGCATATCATCCCATACGATGCAATGATCGTCCAGGATGATCTGCCTAATCAGACACAGTTAACTTGGTCACCCTAATTAGGGTTTCTATTTTTACTGGATCGTCCAGGATGATGTAAATATCATCCAAGATGATTTGAACAAAAAAATGAACAGAAACTCTAATTCACTTAAGCTCTCCCCATGAGTGTGTGTGTGCGAGGTTACTTAGCTAGGGGATCAGTTACATTAAAATTGACTCAAGAAAAAGAAAAATAGTACATTGGACACACTTGAACCCGATCTTGAGTTGGCTTGAGTTGCTTGTGATATTTTGTGCCTGAAACAGGTTAGCCAAGCAAAACCCAACAGAAACATATTTGTCATCATCAAACTAGATTTCTAACAATCTCCCCCTTTTTGATGTTGGCAAATACATGTGTAGTAGTTTCAAAAAACATAAGATTTTTTTTTTAATTTTTATTTAACAATCAAAGCAATACAGGAAACACAACTACAAAAATAAAATAAGAACAGAAACTACTACAACGGACTCCCCCTTTTGACATCACAAAAAGAGGAGGGAAAATAGAAACACCAGAACTAACAGAAAAATGAAAATAGTGCAAACAAAACAAAATAATTTTTTTTTATTTAAACGATCTGCTCCAGTAGATAGAAGTTTTCCTTAGGTTTTTAATTCAAAAACCAATAAGAAGACAATAGACAACGCTAAAATCAAGAAAAGTTTGGAAAAATTGACTTTCGTTACTCCGAACTCGTACACCCTACAGGCTCAAATCCCTTTCAAATAAAAATCAAGTTCAGAAAAGAAGAAATTATATTTGAAAAGAGATCCTTTCAAGCCTCGTTCTAGAAAAATAACTTAAAAAATAGTATTACGAAGTAAGGAATCAGAAATCATGATTTTTAATCTTAAGCTTTTAAACATATGAAGTGGCACACGAATTTTTCTAAGACATTTAAAGATCTGAAAGAGAAGAAAGCTTAGGTTGGGCTTATTTTGTGCCTCTTTTTCAATTTGTTTGGCGCACTACGCATCTTTTGATTTTTGATACACTTTGTGTATTTGGCATTTTCGCATCTTTTCAATTTTGGGCTCATTTTATGCCAATTTTTCAATTTGGTTGGCACACTGCGCATCTTTTGTAAGCTTGCTTCCTTTCAAAATCATTAAAGAATCTTAGTTGTGAAAATACCATCCAAACTTAAGAGAAGGCAAAACACATTCTCTACAGTAGCGAAGATAATTCACAAAATAAAAACCATAAGTCATATGATAAGTGCAATCACCTGATTAAGAAAACCTAACACTGACTCAAACTTTGGAAACACTACTCATATGAGGTAGATTACTGTAGGAGGAGAAAATAAATCTCTATTTCCAAAACTAACTTTTTAATTTTGAAAAAGATTTTTATCCAAAAGTGATCATACACCACCAAAGGAGTTAGAGGAAGAGAAATAATTATCAACGTTTCTTCCCTACAGATTCAGATAAGTCGATTACTGCTTACAAGCTTTCAAACAAAAATAAGGCAAAAACTTATAGTAAGAGATTCAGTTCATCAGCAAGTGAGCAGTGATCTGATTTTGAAAAGCATAAAACAGTAAATAAAAGAGATAAACTAATGAATAAAAATAGGTAGAAAATCACATCAAAGTAAATACTCAAATCAAACCAACAGCAAAGCTAACACATAAATTAGCAGAAGAGAAAAAGAAAAATAAAAATAACTGAAAGCAAATAATCAAATCAAAAAGCTAACTAACAAAAATAAAATAACAATCAGAAATTAGCAGTCATCAGAATTAAGCATTTATATCAATCACTCCTAATCTGGTTCTCAAAATGCTGAATGAGTCAAAGGCCAGTGATTTAGTGAATATGTCAGCCAGCTGATTTTCAGTTGCTACATGATGTAGCTCAATGTCCCCTTTTGTAACATGGTTCCTAATGAAGTGATGCCTTATATCTATGTGTTTGGTCCTAGAATGTTGGATTGGATTCTTAAAGATGTAGATGGCACTAGTATTATCACACAGAAAAGAAATTGTGCCCACAGGTAATCCTAAATCCAAGACTTGTTGCTTCAACTAAAGAACTTGAACCACACAACTCCCTAAGGCAATGTACTCAGCTTCAGGAGTGGAAAGTGCAACTGAGTTCTATTTTCTACTGGACCAGGAGACTAAAAACTATCCTATAAATTGACAAGTACCAGAAGTGCTCTTTCTATCCACCCTACACCCTGCAAAGTCAGAATCAGAATATCCAATAATCTCAAAAGAGGTGCTGTGTCTAGGGTACTGGATTCCTAGGTTTGGGGTCCCTAAAAGATATCTAAGAATTCTCTTAACAGCAGTCAGGTGGGACTCTTTAGGATTAGCCTGAAACCTAGCACAGACACAGACACTAAACATGATATCAGGTCGGCTAGCAGTCAAGTAAAGCAGTGATCCTATTATTTCTCTATACTTCTTCTGATCAACAGATTTTTTTATCTAACTGAATAGAGAGCTCATGGGAGTATTGATTGGCTTGGCTTTGTCCATTTCATATTTCTTAAAAATATCCTTAATTTATTTAGATTGATTGAGAAAGGTTCCATCATCCATCTGCCTTATGCTAAACCCCAAAAAGTAGGATAATTCTCCCATCAAACTCATATCAAACTCCTTACTCATTATTTTAGAAAAATCATCACATAAATATTTATCAGAAGATCCAAAAATTATATCATCAACATAAATCTGGACAATGAGTAAGTCATCCCCTATTCTCCCCAGAAAAAGGGTGGTGTCTACGCTCCCCTTAACAAACTCTCTTTCTAACAGGAATGTGCTAAGCCTCTCATACCAAGCTCTGGGTGCCTGTTTCAATCCATATAAGGCCTTATTTAATTTATAAATATGATTTGGATATTAAGAACTCTCAAAACCTGGGGGTTGTTCTACAAAAATATCATATTTTATTACCCCATTCAAAAAGGCACTCTTGACATCCATTTAAAACAGCTTAAATCCCTTATAACAGGCAAAGGCTAGTAGCACCCTAATGGCTTCAAATCTAGCTACAGGGGAAAAAGTCTCCTCAAAATCAATCCCTTCTATCTGATTATACCCTTTAGCCACCAATCTTGCCTTATTCCTAACCACTACACCAGAATCATTCATCTTATTCTTAAAGACCCACTTGGTTCCCAAAATACTTTGATTTCTAGGTCTTTCTACTAACTCCCAAACATCATTCCTTACAAATTGATTCAATTCTTCCTGCATAGCTAAGATCCAAAACTCATCCGATAAGGCTTGATTGATGTTGGTGGGTTCAGTCATTGAAATAAAGGCAGAATGGTTCACTTCCTTCATAAGTCCATGCCTAGTCCTAACACCTTAAAAAGGGTCTCCTAAGATCAGTTCTTTAGGATGACTCGAAGAATATCTCCAATCTCTAGGCAGTGTGGTTTGAGGTTCTACCATCTCGTCCAGATTTGTATTTCCAACCCCTTGGGTAATCTCCTCTATCTCTTCATCTTCTACTTCAGATCTAGACTCCTTAGGATCAGACTCATCAAACACTATATGGGTTGTCTCCTCCACCACCAAAGATCTTTTATTAAACACCCTAAATGATTTCCCCACACTTGAATATCCTAAGAATACTCCTTCATCAGATTTGGGGTCAAATTTTCCTAAGGGTGACTTCCCATTATTGTGAATGAAAACCTTACAACCAAAGACATGGAGGTGGGTCAAGTTTTGAGTTCTGCCCTTAATGATCTCATAAGGTATCTTGTTCAGTTTTGATCTCACATTCACCCTATTCAGCACATAACAGGCTGTGTTCACCGCTTCAGCCCAAAAGTATTAAGGAAGTGAATACTCAGCAAGCATGGCTCTAGCGGCTTCCACTAAGGACATATTCTTCCTTTCAGCTACCCCGTTCTGCTGAGGGGTCCTAGGAGCTGAAAAATTGTGACTAATCCCTTGCTCCTCACAAAAACCTTAAAATCTTTCATTTTCAAACTCCCCTTCGTGATCACTATGGATGGTAATAATCTCACATCCTAACTTCTTCTGAATTCAAATAGAGAAAGCTTTAAACTCATCAAACGACTCAAAATTATGTGACAAAAATTTAACCCAAGTGAACCTTGAATAATCATCTACAATCACAAACCCATAGACTCTCCCCCCTAAGCTGGCAGTGCTAATGGGTCCAAAGAGGTCCATGTGAAGAACTTCTAAAGGTCTAGAGGTGCTAATGTCCTTAACAGAGTGAAATGAGGACTGGACTTGCTTCCCTAACTGACAGGAATCACACAGGTGATCCTTAGTGAACTTAAGCTTGGGCACACCTCTACTTAAGTCCTTTTGGGTGACTCTCCTAAGGGTTTTCATACTGGCATGACACAATCTCCTATGCTACAACCAAGACTCATCAGCAACAATTTTTAAGCAAATTGAATTCTCAGATTTAATGCAACTTACATCCAGCTTGTAGACGTTGTTGATCATTTGCCCCTGCAAAACAACTTTATCATTTAAGCTTAAAATGCAGCCAGTGGACAAGAATTTGATGCTGTATCCTTTGTCACAAAGTTGACTGATGCTCAGCAAGTTGTGTTTCAGTCCATCTACAAGCAAAACATTATCAATCATAAAATTCTTTGAATCACCAATTATACCTGAGCCTACCACCTTCCTGGTGGTGTTATCTCCAAGTGTAACCTTGCCTCCAGCTCTGGCCTCCAGCGAAATGAACTGCTTTGCATCTCCAGTCATGTGTCTAGAACATCTGCTGTCCAGGTACGACATGCTCTCACGAGGTCTTGTGTGAGAGCACTCCTACAAAATCATCAAATGTCAGTCTTAGGAACCCAAACAGGTTTGGGTTCCTTCTTATGAAAAGAAGAATGCAATGCATGCGTGCTGTGTTATGAAATAGGCAATTTGGGCCTCCACACCCAATGTGTACTACGGTGAACAGTGCAGGTGTGGGAAATGTGTCCTAACATGCCACATGAAAAACATCTAACACCAGGAAAAGGATTAACTAAACATCGTTAGTGATAGTGCCTCTTTCTAGATGTGTATGAAACATGCTTTGATGAATTTCCAACAGATTTTTCAAAAGGTGGCGGTGCATAAAACTATTCAAAAGTAGGCGGTGTTTTGTTCTTTTCAAAAGCACTAATTTTCACTTTCAAAAATTCATTCTCTTTCTTTAAACTTGTAATTTCAAATTTTAGAGCTCCATTGGTACTTTCTACTTCACATGCCATGGTATCTAATTCTTTAAAAGCTCTCTCCAAATCAACATGCGTGATTTTCAAAGAATCATGCTCAGTAACTAAATCAGAATATTTTTTATTCAATTCATCAAACTCATCAAGCAAAGATATGTGATTGGAATCAATAGTGGAATGATCTTTAATTAAAACATCATGCTCTTTTTGCAAAGTTAAATAGTCCAATTTCAAACTAGCATGGGTTTTCTTAAGCTTCCTATACGATGTATGAATTTTTTTAGAAACTTCAAATAACTGATCATAAGTAAGCTCACATACCACTTCCTGGTCCGACTGACCAGGGTGATCATCAGCCATCAAACAAAAATTTGTTTCCTCCTCTTTAGCTTCAGTTTCTGAGGAGTCGGATGTAGAATTGGCTCGGAACACCTTTTGTATCCGCTTCCTATCCTTTCTGAACTTTGGTTTCTCCTCACCCTTCTCCTTACTTGGGTGAGCCTTGAGTGTAGGAAAATTAGCCTTTATGTGTCTAAGCTTCCTGCATTCAAAACAAACAGTATCAGATGAACCCTTAAAATTTTTACTGGACTTACCCTTGTTCCACTTCTGATAGTTCTTATATTTCTTCCTTAGAAAGCTTTTGAATTGCCTAGTGATTAAGGCAACATCATCGCTATCAGACCCGGAAGAACTAGAATCACTCTCGTTGGCCTTCAGTGCCACTGTCTTCTCCTTCTTTCATTCACCTGCATCAAGTTGTCTTTGGTTTACCCCTTGCTCGTAAGCAATGAGTGATCCAAGTAAGCTGTCAATAGAGTAAGTATTTAAATCTTTAGATTTAGGGATAGCAGTAATCTTAGCATCGTATGAAGAAGGCAAACATCTAAGAATTTTGTTCACTCTTTCGTAGTTTGTAAGTTCTCTACCTAAAACATGCAAAGAGGTAACAATTTGAGTGAGCATTGTGTACATTTCTGAAATCGTCTCACTAGGTTTCATGCAAAAAAGTTTGTAATCATGTAACAAGATGTTTAACCAAGACTATTTGACTTCAGTTGTACCTTCAAATATTATACATAATCTATCCAGATTTCTTTACCAGTTGTACAAGTAGAAACACGCATATAGTCTTCAGATTTTAAAGCACAAAAGAAACAGTTCAAACATTTGGCATTTAATTGTGCTAAATCACGATCATCAAAAGTCCAATCAGTAAAGGGCAGTTCAGTTTTAATACCATTAACAATTCTATGTGGTGCTTCATAGCCATCCTTAACTAACATCCACATACGATAATCGATTGATTGAAAAAAAGTAGACATGCGTGTTTTCCAAAAATCAAAAGGAATGTTATCAAACAACGGTGGTCTTGTAATAGAATAACCTTCAGCAGTATTACGATTGTTATAGTTAGCCATGGATCAAATTCAAAAGTTTTTAAACTGAAATTTTGAATCCCGCTCTGATACCACTTGATAGTTTGATAGGGATGTTAAGCCCAAGTGAACTAGTCCTGAGGCTAACCAAGAGGGGGGTGAATTGGTTATTTAAAAATTTCACGAGCAACAGAAAAGTCTTTTTGATACTTAGCAGCGGAAACAAGTAAACAAGAATGAAAAGATCAATCACAGATATTCATCCAAGCAGTTACTATCAAAAAAGTAAAGTGCAAAATAGAATTAGAAAAGAAAACCAGATTTTATAGTGGTTCGGTCAACTTGACCTACGTCCACTCCCCAGAGCCTCCCCTCCTGGTATTGCACTAAACAAAAAGTGACTCTTCTTTTGCTCCTATGGCAAGGCGGAGAAGCCTGTATAAAACCTCCTTTCCACCACCAGGTGAGGCAGAGAACCTAACCTCCTTTTGCTTCTTCCTGAAGCAGGCAGAGAACCTTCGAACTCCTTTTGCTTCCACCTGAAGCGGGCAGAGAACCCTCGAACTCCTTTTGCTTCCACCTGAAGCGGGCAGAGAACCCCAGATCTACTTGCAAATGAGCCTCCCACAACGAAAACCAACTTGATGAAAGACGACGAGCAGAGAAGATGACTCTGATCTGAGCTATGAGCAACCTTAGTGAATCCCACAATAACTCCCCCTCACAAGGTCCTCTCTCTCTCTCCCAACTCTCTCTCTCTCTCTAGGGTTTCTCTAGAAAGGAAAGTGGTAAAAGATTTTTTCTAAACAAAGAAAAAGATCTTTTATATGAGGGCTCAAAAACAGCCCTAAATCTCAACTGGTCGGCCAAGATCATCCAGGACGATCGATAGATCATCCTGTACGATATGTTCAAAATCAGCTGTTTCAGCCTGGATGATCTGGCTCTTATGGACGATCGGTACAAAAAGTTGTTCATATCGTCCCGTACGATCCTGCGATCATCCGGGACGAATAGTGTAAATCGAGGAATATCGTCTAGGAGACAGTTCGGGTCGTCCAGAGAAAATTATGTTGGACGATCAAAAAATGACTTGATCATCCAGTATGATACGGGAATTGTCCTGTATGATTAGTTCAAAAAGTGCCAAAATCATCCTGTTCATAGTTCGGGTCGTACAGCTGAAATGCACTAGACGATCATGATCGTCCGGGACGATCCTTCGATCGTCTAGGACGATATGATCGTATCATTCAAGTATTAATTGCTTTCCTTAATTACTAGATTAATTTAGGCATGATTGTACTGGATCGTCCAGGACAATACACGTATCGTCCAGGACGATCAGACCAAATATCTAAAATTAAGAACTTGCCTAACTTGATCTGGCGGCTGAAAATTTTTGATTTGAGCATATCATCCCGTACGATGCAATGATCATCCAGGACGATCTGCCTAATCAGACATAGTTAACTTGGTCACCCTAATTAGGGTTTCTATTTTTACTGGATTGTCCAGGACGAGGTGAATATCGTCCAGGACGATCTGAATAAAAAAATGAACAGAAACTCTAATTCACTCAAGCTCTCCCCCTGAGTGTGTGTGTGCAAGGTTACTTAGCTAGGGGATCAGTTACATTAAAATTGACTCAAGAAAAAGGAAAATAGTATATTGGAAACACTTGAACCCGATCTTGAGTTGGCTTGAGTTGCTTGTAATCTTTTGTGCCTGAAACGGGTTAGCCAAGCAAAACACAATAGAAACATGTTTGTCATCATCAAAACCAGATTTCCAACAAAACATAGTAATGCTGAATGCTTTAATTTGCACCCTTATTTAGGTAAGCAGAAGGACATCCCTAAAGACTCAAAAAGGAATATCATTGAGACGCCAAAGCTAGGAGGATTTGAGGAGGTTAGTGGGCAGGCTGATGTTCCCATGACTGGCGGGAATGGTTTCGAGCATCCTGTTGACCCATCTCTGGTCGGTATTGCTAGAAATGGAATGAACATGGCTCTTCTTGAGCATTCTACTAAGCAAGTTGTGATCGTGGATTCTCCTGATAGTGTGGTCAAGCGTCGTGGGTCTATCAATGTTGAGGAACAAATTGATGTTATGGTTGTGGAGCAAAATAACATTTATCTTGCTTGAGAACTCTTATATCTAATGGAAATATTTCTTCTGATATTGTTTCTGTCCTAAACACTGATGAGGTTTCTTATCATGTGAAATCTGACTTGATATCTCATGAGCAGGACAAGGAGAAACAAACCTTGAAAGAAGGAGAACTTGTTCAAGTGGAAAGTGAGGAGTGTGCCATCAACCAGGCTATAAATTTGGAAAATGATTGTAATGATTCTCATAATTTATCTCAAATTAATGTTGCTAAAAAGGGTAAGGAAAAATACAGTGGTGGTAACATAAGAGTAGGTGATGAGGCTAATGATTTTTCTAATGTTAGTTCAAGAAAAAATAAGAAGAATAAAAATATTGGTCTGAAATCCCCTAGAACCACCCGATCTCAAACTTCTCAATTACTATCTAATGTTTAAGTCTGTTATTTCGAATGTGAGAGGTATTGGTTGCACGTCCACTAGAACTAGAGTTAAGAATTTATGTCGTATTCATAATATTTCTATGCTTATTTTGATTGAGACTTTTATTTTTAATATCAGGTTGGAAAATATTACTAAGTTTTTGGTCTTTAATCATGCTGTGTCTAATATTTCTAACAAGATCTGGGTTCTTTGGAAGGATCCTATGGTTGTTTATATTGTGGGTGATTTTACTCAAGTGATTCACTATAGCATTAATTTCTTGCAATTTAATTATTTTGCCTCGTTTGTTTATGCTGCTTCCTCTCGGATAACTAGAAGATATTTATGGGACCAACATATTCAATTTAATAGTCATGTTAACTCTCCTTGGTTGGTGGGGGTGTTTTTAATGCTCTCTCCTCTCCTACTGAAAGGATCTGCTGGTGGATGGTGATTTTAATACTATCTCCTCTCCTACTGAAAGGCTCGGGGGGTCCAACCCTATTTATCACTATACAGAAGATTTTAATAATATGATCTTGGATTGTAACCTCATTGACATTGGTTATACAAGAAGAAAATTTACTTGGAATCATGGTAACCTCTGGCAATGTTTGGATTGAGTTCTTTTTAATAATACTTGGATTAATTATTTTAGTTTTACGCATATTGAACACCTTAGTAGAACATTTTATGATCCTTCTCCTGTGATTATCTCTATTAGGTTAAATCAATGTATCTCTTTGTTTAATTTTAGATTTTAGAATTTGGCTTCTTGATAACTCTTTCATTAATATGGTTCAAGAGAACTGGCAAGCCTCTCTGCATTTTGATAATTCTATATTTGGGATGAATGGATTGTGGTATAAACTGAAGAGATTAAAGCAAAAATTAAATTGATGGAATTGTAATGTTTTTAAAAATATTTTCTCTAATATTTTGGTTGCTAAGGATATAGTCAATTCTTTAGAGCAGAATTATCAACTTCATCCTTCCGATAAAAATTTTTTTGACCTCCAACAAGTTAAAAATTATCTTTTCTCTTTATAAGCTCAGGAAGAAGCTTACTAGAAGTAGAAAGCTGCTTCTAAGCATCTTATTGATGGGGACAAAAACACTAAGTATTTTCATGCTTTAGTTAAAAGAAATAGAGCTAGCAATTGGATTCATAAAATTTCTAAGGATGATGGCTCTTTTACTAATGATACTCGGGATATTACATCTTCTGGGGTGGATTTCTTTAATAATTTATTTAATTAAAATTTTACTCCTTCTATTATTGATAATCCTAATCTTATTCCACATATCATTAATCAAGATGACAATTTGTCCCTCACTTCTTTTCCTACTTTGGAGGAAATCAAGAAAACTATTTTTGATTTAAACATTGATTCTATTGCTGGTCCTGATGGTTACACTACTAAATTTTTTCAAAAGCTTGGGACATAGTTAATTTTGATCTTTTTAATGATGTTAATGATTTCTTTGATAGTAATATCCTGCCTAGGTATTTCTCTTCTACTTCTATTATGCTTATCCCAAAAGTTGTTGGCGCTTGTAATTGAAAAGATTTTAGACCTATTAGTCTTTGTACCTTTTTTAGTAAGTTGATTTTTAAAATACTTATGAATCGCCTTGCTCCTTTACTCTCAAGAATTATTGCTCCTACTCAAACTGGCTTTGTTAAAGGTAGATCCATTACAGATAATATTTTATTATCTCAAGAAATTATTCATGACAAGATGTTAAGGTGCATGGTGGCAACATTATTTTTAAATTGGACATCTCTAAATCTTATGATAACATTAATTGGGATTTTATTTACCAAATCTTACTTCTGTTTGGCTTTAATTCTGTCTTCATTAACCTTATTAAACAGTCCATCAAAAATTCTTATTTTTCTATTATTACTAATGGTAGAAGTAATGGTTTCTTTAAGTCTTCTCATGATTTAAGATAAGGGGATCCTTTTTCTCCTACCCTTTTTATTATTGCCATGGAGTATCTTTCTAGAGGCATTTCCAATCTTTATGAGAATTTTTTTGAGTAATTTCTATCGAACTTTGGGTGGTTGCCTTTTTCCCATTTATGTCTTACTGATGATGTTATTATTTTTTCAAATGCTTCGATTAATCGAGTTAATAGAATCATGAAGTTTTTAAATGAGTTTCAAAGCTGTAGTGATTTGAATATTAATAAGAGTAAGAGTTTCTTTGTTGTGTTTAACAAGGTTTCTCATGATCGGGTTATATCCATTAGGAATAGTACAGGTTTTTTAAAAGTTACTTTACACATTAAGTACTTAGGGGTCCCCCTTTATAAGGGTAGGAAGAAAACCTTTGTTTTGATGATCTTATTACTTTTGTGCAGAAAAAGCTGAATTCTTGAAATTTTAATTTTCTTAGTTTTGGTGGTAGATTAGTGCTTATTAAAAGTGTTTTGTGTTCCTTACTTGTTTATATTTTTCAAACTTTACAACCTCCCAACACTGTTTGTAATAGAATTGAAAAATTATTGAATAAGTTTTTTTGGCGTGGTTCCAATGTGAATTCTAAAGTTCTTTGGTCTTCATGGACTAATTGTTGTGGGACTTTGAAGAAGATAGGTTGGGTTGCAAGAATATGTATGATCTTTCTAATGCTTTTTCTTTTAAATTGCGGTTCAACTTTAGGTAAAAACTTTCTCTTTCTGCTAAGTTTATGACTGATAAGTAGTATATTTGTCAGCATCCTACTATGTGTTCTTATAATAAAGGTGACTCCACGGTTTGGAAAATACTCTGTAGAATTAAGTGGAAAGTAGAACCTCATGTTAAATGGGGTCTTGGTAGAGACAACCTCTTCTTTTGAAAGAACTAATGGCTTAGAGATCAGTCTATTCACTCTATTCTTAATACTTTTACTACTAGTGCCATTAAGGTGGACCATTTCATCACGGATAATAATTGGGACTATAATAAGCTTGTTGATATGATTCCTGAAGATGTCATTTTTAGAATTCTTAATCTTCCAATCAATATGAATTCTAAAGATTTGCTTTTATGTGATTTTTCTCATAATGGTATGTTTAGTTTGAAGGATGCGTGGCATGTGTTTAGAGATAAGCATTCTGTTGGGAAAGTTTTTTCTATGATTATATTCCTACTTATGACATTTTAAGGAAGAGAGGTTTCATTATTACTTCTAAGTGTCAATGCTGCTATCATGTGAAAACTATTAATCATGTGTTTATTTTTGGTCCTATTGCTACTAGAATTTGGGTCTACTTTGAAGATAAGTTCAAGTTAAACTATTTTAATGCTCACGTCTCCATTAAAAATTTGTTAGATTTATCGTTTATTAACTCAAAAGGTCATATCAGGAATTTGATTCCTTCCCTCATTCTGTGGTATTTATGGAATGCTAGAAATAACTCCTTTTTCATCAATATCCACTCAGATTACAACATTATTATTCAAAATATTGAAGACAAAGTGCGTAAGCTTTTTAATGCTAACCTCTTGAACCAAAAACATTTTAAGAACTACTTTTTATTACTCATAATTTTGTCATTATTCTTCATAATGGTAGTTTTTGGACTTCCTAAAATTGATTTATTGGTTAAAACCTCCTCATAACACTTTTAAGTTTAATACTGATGGCTTGGTTCATAACTGTAGGTATGGTTGTGGTGGCATTATTAGAGATGAAAGGGGTAGCATGATCATGGCTTTTGCTGGCCCTTTAGATAAATATTTTATACTTATGGCTGAACTTTATGCCATTCTCAATGGGCTTAAATTATGTATCTCTTGGTATAACTAATATTTGGATTGAGGTGGATGCCACTTTTACTATTCATTATCTTAAGAATCTTTCGGATAGTATTTGCAACCTGAATTTTTTCTATTTTATTAGAGATATTAAGCAGCTATTAATTTTTGTTAACATTAATTTTACTCAGGTTCATAGGGAAGGAAATGCTTGTCTTGATTGGTTAGCCAATTTCGGTTGTGGTCTGGATTGCCTTAAGGATTTTACCGATGCTAATTTACCTTATCCTCTGAAAGGCAAGATTATGTAGGATAAAATGAATTTACCTTATATTGGAATTTGATTTGGCTATCTACTTTGGTAGTTTTGTTGGGTTTGACTTGTTTACCTTGGTTCTACCTTCTTTCTAGTTGTGGCCTTTAAGTTTGGCCTTTCACTTTGTTTTTGTGAGGTTGTAGTTTTCTTGGCTTGGTTTTAATTTCTGTAATGATTATCTTGTGAATTTATATGGTGTTTGGTATGTCTTTGTGAGGGGCTTGAGCAATGATTGGAATCTTTCAAAACCTGATTCAACCCCTTTTGTTGCTCATCTTTCCCTGGGGTGATTTCGCTGATTGGTTGTTTTAATCACTAGATGCTGGTTAGTTGTATTTTAACCCATAATATTACTGGGGCTATTCCTAATGCTCTATATTGCTGGAAGGTTTGGGGGATTATTCTTAGCCTATGGGCTACTTTCGATATTTGTCTTGCTCCTTGGATTAGTTGTAGTGCCATGGTTTGGGATTGGGTCTGTTCTAATGCTGTCATTATTGTTATTATCATCTATATGGCTCTCCTTTCTATTACTCACCTCTTTTGTTTCATGAACCTGAGAGTGCATGGGTTTAGAATGGAGCAGCATTAGGGTTTCTTAATGTTGGTTGAATTGGGTGCTTAATCCTGAGCTCTATTGGCCCTGATCCGTGTTTAGATTTGTTGTTTTTAACATTTCTTCCTTTTTTGGCTGTTCATTTGTCCATTTTGATTTGCTTTGGTGTTAGTTATCTCAGGTATTGGTTTTGGGTTTGGAGGAGCTTTTGCCTCTGCAACTGCATGTTTGTTACCTTTTTTTACATATGGTTTTCTGAGAAGTTATTGTGTTGTGATGGTTTGGTTGCTCTCAGGATTTATTTCTTCTTCCTTGGTGTTCCTCTTGGCTGGGGGTGTGGTCAGTGGCTCGTAAGTTTCCTCACAGGTTAGCTGAGGGGGATCTTTTGAGTTTTGGAGGCTCTACTTTTCTGCGGCTGCATTGTTAGGAGGGTATCTTCCAATTAATTACTATTATGCTTGCTTACTTCTATTCCCCTTATAATTCTACTGCAAGGCTATGTTTCAGTTATTGAATATCGTGGTTAGGGGTTTTAATTTCTAATTTTTATCTTTATATGGTAATTGGTTTAATTGGTTTTTCAATTGTCATATTTTGCCTTACATGCCTCTAATTGTTTTTAGTATTTCCTATTATGCTTTGGATATTTTGCTTCTTAAATATTTTGCTTCTTAAATTCCTGGATTTTGTAATGGAAGGATGGTGCTTAAAGCTTATCTTTGGATCCTTTCAATTTTTTGGGTGCTGTCCTCTAGCCACCCTAGAATGTACCTAGGTATCTTTGTATTTTTTATTAGTTGGGCCCTTGAACTCGTAGGATTTATTTTGGGTTTTTTTGTAGCTCTTTTCAGTAGTATTGAGCTCGAGGACCTTTTAAGGACCATATACTTTTAATTTAATGAACACATAGGCCCCTCCACGGGTTTCCCCTGAAAAAAAGATTCTTGATCTATTTCTTACATATTGATTAAGAATGTCCCATGGGTCTACCACTTCAATTTGAACGCATTTCAGCATCCCTATCCCTAAAACTCAAAGCATTTCCATAGGATGTAAAATCATCAAATATTTATAGCTTATACTAAACATGACATAATGTAATTTTTGATCTTGGAAGCCTCTCCAAACACATTGATGATGACCACCATCATGAGCATTATGTATTATACCAGTATTGAATCTTGGTTGACCATGGTTGATTGAAAAATCCTAAAATCCAAAATCTTAGAAATTGAGTATTCCTTAAACCTCAGCATGGCCAGTAAAACCAAGCATTGCAACCTTCTCCAAACATATCATGATTATGATTTGAAGTGCATTAAAACAAATCGCAAGCCCATGTAACCTTACTTGACCAAGTCAACCTAGGTTGACTAAATTGCCCTTTTAACCCTCTAAACAACATTACATGAATGGAGACTCAAGCAATATTGGGACCACCATAGAAAATTCTAAACATCATTTAGAATGCATTGAACCATCCCTTGGTCCCCTAAATATGCATTTTAAACTAAATGACCCTGCAAAACATTGGGACCACTTCCAACATGTCTAAAATATTATTTGGAAAGAGTTGGATCCACCCTTGACCCTCGGTCAAACATTGTTTACCATTTCAACCATAGTAAACAAAAATATGCCATACATATTTTAAAAGTACCATTGGCCCACCTGGTTTAGCCATTTGAGCTAAACCAAGTGGACTGAAAGGGGTTTTTTGTGAGACAAAATCAAACATTTATGAAATTAAATTTAATAGATGGCTACAGTAGGTGTGTATTGTCCCAATAAACATTACCCATAAATCCTAACCCATGGTTTGACATGAGTTAACCTTTTTTTTTTTAAAGATGCAATAGCAATAACATTAAAATAAAAGGCCTAATACAAGCTACCAATACGATCACATTCCTCCTTTAACAAATGAATAAAGGAAGGAGGAATCTTATTCATACTAATATCATCCCATACAAAATTACTACTAAGAGCAAGGTTAGCACAAAAATAAGCTAACTTATTACATTCTCTATACACACCATTAAAAATAACATGATGTAATTCTTTAATAAAGCAAGCTCTTCCATCCACGTTTCGGCCTTATTTCCATCCATCTTCTTCATAGCATCTTGAAGAAATTTGATGACATTAATATTATCACCTTCAATTATGATTCCTTTATATTGCAACATCCACTCTTGCATAAATGAGCTCACAACCTGAACAGCTAACATCTCCAACTAAGATACATCCCAATGTACTCCACTACATCTAAATGCCAATAAAAACCTTCCTTTGTAATCTCAAAATACTCCCCCAATACATGCCTTATAAGACGATAATAAGGAAGCATCAATATTAACTTTGATCCAATTGGGAGGATGATGGTGCCAACAGTTCATGAACAACCGCTCCAGCTAATTAACACCCAAGATACTCTAATTTAACAGCCCACAACCCACTGAAGGTGAGAATGAGACAAAGCTAATTGAATTGGCTACAATAGAAAAACTACTATCATCCTTACCACCATATACACCTTTACTCCTAGACTTCCATGATAGATAGACAACAATATAGTAAAGCTTAACCAAAACCCATTCTTGGAAGCACAGCACTCCAACCACAAGCAACATTCCTCAAATGAATCAAAGATTGAAAAGCAAAATCCCCATTTATTCATAATTTGAATTTCTTGAATGAGCTTCAAGCATTTCACAACCACATTTTCATAGTGCTCCACCACAAAACAACCTCAAGGATAATAATTATCTTGTTTTAACCTTCTATAAACCCGAAACTGAAATGTAGGAATTACATTATAAAACATCCACCACTAAAAAACCTCAACATGTGGATTAAATTTTACCTTCCTAATCCACATCCAATACTTCCTCTTAACCATATAATGTACTGAGGACTAAAATGCTAGAGCATAAATTGATTTCCCCACACAATGATGAATAAGTTGCAGTTGATCTTTATCCAATTAAGGAAAAATATGAATTTTTACTAATCACCATAACCAACTCCTCACCAAATAAATTTTGAAGTTCATCCATATTCCATACTCCATTCATGATGAACTTATCCACCATGATGTCAATGCTCCCTTCAATTGAAACAAATGTAGGCCATTTTTTAAAGCTCTTATCCAAAACCCAAGCATCATTGAAAACATTAATTGAGTTACCTTTTGCAATCTTCCATATAACAATGGGAGCAAGAGCTTTGGCACCATTCAAAATAACCATTCCATCAAGTCAACGAGCCATTCTTCAGCTTAGAATTCCAATAGCAAGATCCATACATGTTTCCCAGAATTTTGTACAGCATCATACCTACCACAATAAGGAACTTCCAGGCTAGTTTTTCTCATAAAGGTATCACCTTATTAACACAAGAATGAAGGCCTCGCCCACCTAGATCAACCAGCTTGCACAACTCATCCCAACTCACATAATGAAGGCCATTCTTCCATCCTGCTTATGCCAAATAAAATTCCTATGAAAATTATCAATTTCCAAAAGAACACCTCTCAGAATAAGAGAGTGAGTACATTAAAAAATTGGAAGTGAGAGAATAACTGATTTAAGAAGATTAATTCTACCAGCTCAGGAAATAAATTTAATCCCCCAAGCATTAATTTTCCTTATATATTTATCTAGAATGTATTGAAAATCAGCACCCACATGTCTCCTCAAAGCAATCTTCACACAAAAATAATTCATATCTTTAATCGGTTTACATCAACCAAGATATATAATACTTCTTCCTCCTTTCACAGTATTCCCATAAAGAATGATAGATTTTTCATAGTTAATTTTTGGCCAGACCAATTTCAAAAGTTTGAAAGTATCTTTATAATCTCCTTCACTACCTTTATATGAGCTTCAAAAAAAATCATGACATTGTCTGCATAAAGAAAATGAGAAATCCTTGGAGCATTTGGACAAACTTTGATACCAATTGCATCACCTTATTGAATCAAAGCATTTGATAAAATTTAGAGCAGAAGATAAATAAGAATGTGGATAAGGGACAACCTTATCAGAACCTGGTACTAGCCTTAATCCAGTTGGATGAGGTTCCATTGATTAAAACTAAAAACATGGGGTATTCAACACATTCCATTATAAGCCTTGAAAACTTCAAAGGAGAGCCAAAGTACTTCAAAACTTGTTTTAGAGTGCACCACCCCATACTGTCGTAGGCCTGCTCCATATCGATTTTAAAAGACACCAAACCTTTTGAGGATTTAGAAAATCTGAATTTCTGAAAATTTTCTTGAGCTATCACACATGCTACGATAAGGATCTTCCTTTCACAAATGTTGCTTGCTCTTCAGAATTAACATTTGGAATTTTGACTTTAAATCATTTATAAGAATTTTAGCCACAATTTTGTATATTGTTATACATAAACTAATATACCTGAAGTTCGACCGGATCAAAGGATCATTCACCTTTGGAATGAACACAATTAAAGTCTTCTTCCAATCAGCATCCATAATTCTTGTGAAAAAAAATGATTGATAGCATTCCACACATCTTCCATAATAACAGACCAATATATATTGATGAATGAATTAGAAATTCCATCATTCCCTAGAGCTTTATTTCCACCATGTTGATTCACAACTCACATAACTTCCTCCATAGACAATTCTATCTCCAATAGCCTTCTATCGACATCATCCAGCATGCACAAAGGAATGGCCAACCATCCAACACACAAGATCTATCTCGCCACTTCTCTATAAAGAAATCAAAGAAAACACATTCAACTTGATTTTAGTCTTCAACAACCAACCCATTATCTATCTTTGATCTTATCCAATTTGAATTCCTTCTAGCACTTGCAAAAGAATGAAAAATTTAGAATTAGAGTCCCCATCCACCATCCACTTGACCTTAGCTCATTGTCTCCACCAAGTGTTCAACCAAGTGAGTGTACTAGATTTGAAGTGGCTGAAGAAATTAAAGGTTTCTCCTAGAGTGTTTCTTTTTTGGTGGAGACTCTTCAATGATTCTTTACCCACAAATGTTTGGTTGAATCATAGAAAATTACAAGACAACATTAGCTGTCTGAGAGATCGCAGTGAAGTTGAAGACTTGAAACATATATCAACCCATTGTATCAAACTATTAAAAGTATTAGATATCCTAAGACACTGGGGTATTAATGTACCTAAGTTTCAAAGCATGTGGCATTGCTATAAAGGGTTGAAGAATGCCGTGGCAGTGAAACCAGGCTTAGTTAGAATATATGTTTTTGTTGTGCATCTGAATTGGAAAGTAAGAAGTCATTGTAAGCATGGAAAATTTTCTCCATCAACTTCGTCAATTGCTACCAAAATACTATTCAATTTATTTTTTTGCATTTATTTCCAATCAAAAAGTACTGGGACAGCAAGGTTTGCTATTGAAAGCTTGGTGTCCTACACCTAAAGATTAGATCAAACTGAATATATATGCTGCTATTACGCATTTCAACTTGGCGGGTATTATAGGTGTCTTGAGAGAATATAAAGGAAGAGTGCTTTGTGCTTACAGCAAGCAAATAATCCATTGGGACATTTCTTTTTTGGAATTATCTACTATCTTGGACTTCAAATACTTTATACAAGAATGGATGTTAGAGAATAAAGGAATAATTATTGAAGGGGATAATGTAAATATCACTAAGATGCTTCAGAATTAAGTTAAGAAGTCTTCTGATAGAAATAACAAAACTCAAAGGGTGGATCTTTCTTTCTTAGATGTTTTTAAGAATGTTATTTTTCATTTTATCTCTGGAGATTGTAATAATGTGGCAGATTATAGTTCTCATTTTACCATGCTAGGTGATTTTATTGGGATGTTTTTTTAGATAGTGAACTTCCATCAAGGTTTGTTGACTTGATTAGGAAGGACTGCAATAGGCTATTTCCTTAGTTGGTATCTTTCTTTTATTGATTGCAATTTGGATGCCATCCAAAAAAAAAAGAACAGAGCGAATGTATTATTATGTTCACTTAGCTTCGATCTAAGGATCAAAATCTTATCTTCTATGAGACCACCTCTAATCACTTCCTCCATTTGCAACTAAAGAATCTCATTTTTAAGGCAATCCTTTAAATGAATAAAATCATTAAGCTTAGCTTTACTCCAATAGTATAAGGATTTCAAAGCACTTTTAAACTTAATGTTATGAATTTTAGAATAAATCCCAACAGCTCTTTTAGTCCAAGCATTAAATATAATAGGTAATAAGGCATGATAAGAGACCCACTTGTCTTCAAATCTTATAACCCTATTAATCTTAGGTTTATGACTCAACAGATTTAACAAAATAGGGCAGTGATCCGAAGCAACCCTTACAAGATGATGCACCACCAATAAATAGGAAGAATTAATTGTAGCAGAGTTCAAAAAACACCTATCAAACCTCTCCAATATACATGCTACCCCATCCTTGTCATTGCACCAAGTGAGTTTAGAGCTTTTATATCCAACTTCATGATAATCATTATTTGTTAAAAAGCCTTCATGTCCATGGGTCCTTGAGAAAAAATAAATCTTTTCCCTCCCCTTTTATCACTCTTAGATAATAAGCAGTTAAAATCCCCACCCACCACCGATGGAATGTCTTTGGAAGAATACAATTCAATTTTATTCCAAAGCTCCCTTCTCTTATAAACATATTTGTTCCCATAATTTGTAGAGATTCTCCAAACTCCTTTATTATGGATGTTTAACTCACCAATAATAGATTGGCAAGAAGATTCCAAGGGAGAAAAAGAAGCCAAATTAGACTTCTATAACACAAGTATACCTCCAGACAACCCATCTGAAGGAAAGTGACAGAAATCCCAATCAACACTGATTAACAAATTAACTTTCTTCCTATCAATATAAGTTAGCTTAGTCTCCATCAATCCAACAAAACAAAACATCTTACTCCTTCACAAATTCCTTAAGATATAGAGAAGCTTGATAGCTCATCTACAATTCCAAAATGCAATAGATGTCATTAATAATTTGAGGGGGAAGATTGCCCCACTCTGTCTTTACTCCCTACATCCATTTTCCTATTTCTAGGAATCAACTTAATTGGAACTAGTCCTTTAAATTCTTTAATAAGTTTTCTTTTAACAGATGAAGACTCACCCTCAAAACAACCTCTTCCAACCGTTTCCAAGTGAATTTTATCATTAAAGAAAATCTTAGGAACACCAACATCTCCCAACCCTTCACCGCTAGATTCACCAACCCCAGCATCCCCCTCATTAACAGTATCATGGATCAAATCTACCTCCACACCAACATGAGTTAACCATTTGGGTTGAACCAAGCTACACAAAACAACTTTTCTTAGGCCCATTCTTGATTTATCCCAAATTGGGCCTAAACATTACATTGAACAAATTATAACATTCCAAGGATAACTCATGTGAAGCTCACCCCACCGTAGCTGCTAATGTGGCAAGATTCCCTAAAATAACCACTCTATAATGATTGTTTCACTAATAACTCCCTAAATAACCAACCTCATACTTTCAAACTCTCTAGAACATTCTCTTAAATCCCATTGGTCAATATGTAGCTAAAAAGGTTTTTTGCATTGGCTTATGTGGCAAGATCTAAGATCTCCATCTTATTTTTTCTCTCCTGTAAATACTCCATCTTCCCTTAAAGAAAAGGTTAATCAATCTTATTCCTCAGCTCTATGTCCAACTCCCCAACTCTCACATAGATTTCTCTTCCCTCCCATAGTTCAAGAAAACCCTAAACAAGTAAGAGAGAAATAGAATGATAGAGGAAGGATAACTCAAATCCAACTTTTAATCTAGTGGAAATTAGCTCCTTGAACCTCTTGGAAGTTAAAGATGATATCTCAAACCTTCTAACAACACTAAGATCATCACAATCCATACACAAGTTAGTAAGAAATCACTATTTGAAGTTTAAATTTCAAATTCCAAATACTCATAGATTTCAATGCATTTAGACTTTAGGGTTTAAAATCTTAGGGTACCTTGATCCTAGTTTCAAATTTCATCATATTTGAATGCGAGGATTGAAAGTTATGAGCAAATGAAGTTTTAGTTCAATTTTGAACTGAAATTGAATCAGCTAATCTGGACACTCTAATCGCTTGCATTTCATAGTTAGATGGCTTAGATCATTCTAGACTATCAAATGCATACGACAGGTTTTGAACAATGCTCACAGTTTTTGAATCTAGGCGATGTGGCCCAATCACATGTGTCCATTCAAACTATGAATAATCTGATGATGCCGCTTAGCCTGTTGATGTGGTTAAGTGAAATTGCATGTTTCCACTTTTTTTGCCCATGTCTCGGCATGCTTCAACACTGTAAATGGTCGTGCCACTATTTTATTTAATTAAATTGAATTAAAAAAATTAAATAATTTCTTATAACTTCAATAACTTATAAAAAATTCATTTTAACTCCAAATTGAGGGTTCTTGGGCTTATTGTAAAGCTATTAAGCTCTTCTATTTATTAAAAATAGTTTCAAGAGTATTTGACAAGTGGATCTTGAGAAAATTAGACATATTTAGTCCTAATTTTCTTGAATTTCTCAAGCTCCAATGGTTAAATTAACCTCAAATTTGGATGGTCGATATTAGGGAGCATCCTTATTATACCTTAATATTCATGGATCATGATCTGATCAGGTTTTAATTGAACTGAATTTTCAAGCTTATCCGTCTATTTAAGACCCATAACTTTGAAAATTCATAATTTTCCATACACTTAGAATTATATTTTCATTCTTTTGTGATGTGTTTATATGTATGTTCGGATTAGTTTGCTACTGATTTGATCCAATTCCAATATGTATAGATCCTAAAACAAATAATGAATACAATAGATATACTTAGATTTAATTAATAATTTTTAAACCAAATAAGGCTTTTATGAGCCCAAATTTAGTGAGATTTAAACACATGTACTAATGTTCCTATGTTTCAAATTTTACTGTATTTTGAGATTATTTGGTTTGTCATTTAGTGAACCAAGATTCATGTACATAATTGACCTAGGATCTTTAAGAACTCATATTAAATTTTTTTCATATCCGAAATTTAGATTTAATATATCAAAATTCTTAGAATTAAAAGATTAACATATGGAAAATAAAATCCCCTCAACATTCACCAAAAATGAAAATGAAATTAATAATTAAGTAAATCAAATAATTAATTAAAATAAATAATTAAAAATATATAAGGAATACAAAATAAATTTAAAAAACATAAAATCATCCTTGGGAGTCTTTTATGACATTTGAGGAAGATTTCAAGAGATTTGGAGTTGATTTGGTTCAAAAATAAGAAATTTATTCTAATTAAACAATTAAATAAAAATATTAAATCATTAAAATTCAAAAATTCAGAACTAAATAAAACAAACTCTAAATTAAGCAAAATAAAATGCATTGGACTCATCTCTAAGTCTAGTAATTATGAAAAATACAAAAACTCTAAAATTCAATGTATATCAAAATATTAACATTTGGGTCAAACTTTGTACAAAAAAGTATTAAAGTTTTAAAATACACAACTAATTATAGAAAAATCTAATTCCTACAAACTTAATATAATTTTACTCATATCTAGGTATAATTTTTATGAAAATATAAAAATGGTAGAAATTAATGTAAATCAAAATGTCAAGAAATGGATCACCCAATAAATGTATTAAAATGTTCATTAAAATATGAAAAATAAATAATTAATTAAGTTTTCAAAAAACCATTAACCCAAAAAATTATATTAGTAAACAATAATTAAATAAATAACACTCTATAAATTAGGTTTTTAGGTTCGACTCCCTTGGACGGTGGGGCAACGTATCTTAAGAATGCCTTGGTCCTAACGCCCATTGTGACAAATCCATGATTAAATTTTACAAAATGTAATTATTAAAATTATAAATTTAATAAATTAATAATCAATAAAAATAACTTTAGATGTTATAGCTTTTATACCCTTACACTTTATTCCTTTTAGGAGGGCAAATGTGTATTGGATTAAGTAGCTTTAAGGATCAAAATAGTTAATTAAAATGAAAGACTCTATACTATCAATCTATACCAATTTTGGAGGACTGGTAGCATTACATATATGAGCGTAAGGTTTACTGGTCAATAACTTCTTGCACTTAGAATTTCTTGAGCGATATGGTCTACAAAATCTAAAATTAATAATTATAACTATCAAATCCTCTTTAAAAAATAAAATTCAAATATATAAACCATTAAATATTTAAATTTAAACAATACCTCAAAGACCTTACACATATTTAGTCAATTATAGACAATTTCAAACTAATAAAACCTAGAACCTATCCACTTCACATACTCATCTACACACAGTTAGATGATTTGCTAGAACAACCAACACTAGCTTAAGCTTGACTGGTGATTTAATTCGGTTTGCTTGGAGTGACTTGCTTAGAGTGTACTCATGTTTATGTATTTACTTTTAATACTCTTGATATTATATTTACTTTCAGTTAGTGCACTAGAAATCTGAGTGAAAATTTAGAGCTGTACAAATTTATTTCAATTTAAATTTTTATATATATAATTGCTCACATTTCACCATTTCGTATGTACTTTTTATATAACCACTCTTTTATATTCCTGTAAAATAGAATGTACCTAGGAAATGATTTAAAGGCAAATATAAAGGAAATGATGTAAATATTTATATCATTTGTATAGCTAGATTGAGTTATACATTATTTGGAGTTGTAAAAGATTAAAAATAATTATTTACATACAAATATATGGGTCCCAAAAGGAAATAATTCTTATTTTGAAGATCATTATATTTTAGAATACTATAAATGATCAAACATTGAAAAGATTAATGACCAAAAATAAATAATCAAATTCAAATCTAATTGACATAGGCTGTATTTTGATATTATAAATGAATAAAAGTTCTTTCATTTATATTTAGATTCATACATCATTTCATTGCATAATCATAAAAGTTCTTTCATGTACATATAAAAGTCTTGATTATAAAGTTTTCTAAACAGCTTCCTTGATTCTTAGGATAGAGCCTATCTAATCTTGCATTCATTGGGCGATTGATTGTGCTTAAGATAGTTTGCAAACAACTAACTCTAGGAAAGTGTAAATCCAAATTGTATACACCCCCTCACTCTTAGTACATTCCTGTTCTATTCTATTTTTTCAAAATCCAAAATCTAAATTTAAATTCTAAATGCATCCATAGAATTTATTATCCAAAACCTATAGATTAAAATCTTGTTAGCCAAATCATTTCTTTAAATCTATATGTATTTGAAAATCCTTTGCCTTCACTTTATTTGAGAGTATTCTCATAAGAGATGTAATTAACTATAGAGATTTTTATCCGTTGGGGTGAATTGAATATTCCCTATGCTGTGTTTAACCATGAAAATAAATTGAAGTTTTCTCTTATCAAATTGATAATGAGGCATTATTCTATCCTTAAAAATAGTATAATGTCAATCTATATAAATTTGAATAAAAAAACTTAAATATAATTTAAAACAAATCTTTTGTGGCACAAAAAGTTTTCTCGCAACTCTATTTGGTATAAAGTTCTCTCTCCATCTTTATTAAAGACTAAACTTTTAATATACATCTGGAATTATTATGTATTTGGACTATTATATTTCATGTTGATACATGTTTATTTAATTTTTAGTCATGTATATACATATTTGGTTTAGTTTTATATATGCATGCTTTGTTTAGTTTTTCATGCTTACATGTTTATTTACATTTGAGTATATGCTTATAAAAGTAAGTAGATACCATGGTTACTTAGTTTCAACCTAAGAATCAAGAAAAAAATTAGAAAAGTGATTGGTCCTAGGTCTAATTGGGGTGCTTCCCATTTATAGTCGTATATTTGCATGTGCATTTCTAAATCTATTCTAATTTCCTAGATTAAATCTAGGAGGATAAGTTGGTCTTGAATTGTTATTAGCTTGGTTTTGATTATACCAAGTTTCTCGTTGGTTATTTTAACTAAAATTTTATTGATTTCCACATTATTATTTGACCAATTAAAATTAGGGTAATTCCTCCAACATAGAATATATGTATTTAATAGAGATTGTTTTGTTTTCCAATCAAATTTATATTATCAATCCCTTGGATATCCTTCTCTTCCATTGAGCTTTTTTCATCCAAATGTAAATATGAATCAGAATTTAAGTCTAAAGTGCTCAACTTCTTTTATGTTGTTACAACTTGTGTAGCCAAAATATATAGATAATCATTTTCATAGACTCATGCCACTCTCTTAGGATTCACCCTATCAGTAGGCCGCCAAAATTTATTTACTGTCATTTTCTCAAATAATTCATAGGCATACTAAAAAGTTTTTAATATCAACTGCATCATTAATTATGGCTCTACGAGATCCTACCAATCCATTATAAAATGTTTTAATTAATAACCAATCAAGTAAGGCATAATGAGCGCACTTTCTAAGCATCTCCTTGAATCTCTCCCATATCTCATAAATAGATTCTCCTTCTAACTGAATAAAAGAAGAAATATCATTTCTAAGTTTAGCAATCTTTGAATGTGGAAAATACTTTCTTAGAAATTTGCGGGCCAACACATTTCATGTGGTAATATAATCTAGGGTAAAAAATATAATAACATTTTTTCCTTATCTGTTAAAGAAAATAGGAACAATCTAAGTTTAATAGCATCATCTCTAACACCATTGCACTTAAAGGTTGCATAATTTTTTTAAAAAATTACTAAATATATATTAGGATCTTCAATGGGAGTTTCCCCGACTAAGAATTCTATTCCATCTAAATGATTGCAGATTTTAATTCAAAATTTTTTGCTTATATGGCAGGTCTATGTATGCTCTAATGAATACCATATACCATAGGATTTGCAAAATCCTTAATAGGTCTTGAATAGGTTCAACCATTCTTAAAATCTTTTTGGTTTTTTTAATTTTAGAAAGGGTTCTCCCAATTATTGAGTCAAAATCTAGCAATAGTTCCCTTCTATGGATTCTAAATATGCAACCACAAATGTGTAGTTAGTAAAATAAAATAAAAGAATAAAATAATATAGTAGAACTAATTATGTAATTGATTCAACAATATAGTAAAATTATAAATAAAATAAAATCCTACTCATCAACGACGCCAAAAACTTGATGGGGGCAGTGGAGTAATCTAAAGAATTAAAAAAAATAATTTAAAGCTTTATCAACCTCTAAATAATACTTAGGTTTTCTTTGATATAAAAATTATGAAATCATCCCTTAATATATACAAGTATATATGTCGAATTAAGTAATATAGTGATAGTGTTGAATATCGATCCCATGCGAAAGAATATTTACATGCAAATACTAGTACTATTTGCTATAATTACAATAATTATTATACTCAATAAAAAAAAGATTTGGTGGTGATTCAATTAATTAGTTTATAATAAATAAAAAAATTAAATGAAAAACTATTTGGTCAAAATGTTTTGGACAGATAGAATGTTAAGACAATATGTTTTCTAATTATTCTCTTTTATATTGTTGTTATTCAAATCATTTGCATCATTGATCGCTTAGACAAGTTGGAAGAGACAAAGGAACGATTAAACCCTTCCAATCTCAATACAACTCTAAACTCTCATAGTTTGCCTCCCAATGAAAATATTAGAAAAATAAATCTTGTACTGTTAAAAACCCTCATTATAATTCATCTCTATAAATTTAATATATGTCAAGTACTATGCCTATGCTTGCATCATATCAATCTAATGTACCTGTGTTGTACCTACTTTCCCATTCTTAGGCTCCACATTATACTTGATATTAATTACATATATGGTCACTATATATATTAAATGAAGACATGGTATATTGAAAATATCATTAAATTATTGATGAAGAGAATTTATTCGTACTCCACATTCCAGTTACATCATTAATATAAAACTATAGAAATTAGCCAAACATAAAGAATAAATGAAGCAAACTCATTTTCATTAATTACACAAAAGAAAGAATGTATAGAAGAAAAGATATTATCAGATGGGTTCAATGATCTTCGCTTACTCCTTCATAAACTTATAGTGTTTCTTCCATAAATATTGACCAAACACTCCTATCAAGTGAATCTAGTACTCCCAGAAATACCTTAGTTATCACTCCTAAGGAAATTACAGAGAGGCAATTTGAAGACTTAAATTAATTAAGTGACTGAACTCTTTTACAAACATTACAAAAGAACTATTTATAGAAAAATTTCGAAAATGGATTCTGGCATCATGGTGCTCGAGGAACTAACACCACGATGCCCATAAAATGAACTAATACCGCAGTTCTAAAGGATTTCCTCTGCTGATGTGGACCCTTCAATTAGTGAATAGCAGCATCGCTTCATTGAATGATCTAGTCCTGAATGGTTATAATTATAGTATTGTGGTGCTGGTGATGGTTGATTGTTGAAGTATCGATGTGGCATTCCCTTGGGCTTCGTAGTGCTGGAAATTGGCACTACAATGCTAGGTCGTCAAAGATTGGGCTTTACAGCATTGACACCTTTGATGCTATGACACTATTAAATAGAGACTGGGTGCAACCATATTCATATTGGATGGTTCGATGATGTCAATGATGGAGCCATGGAGGTATAGTGTCCAAGCCATGACGTTGTACCATACTTAAAATTTTTGAACATTTCCTTCCTTTTCCTACACAAACACAACTAAAACAAAATGGTTTCACAATCAATTTAACATATAAAATGTAATATTATTTACTCTCATGAAGTATTAATTAAAATAAATATTTTAAGATATATAAAAATATGTCAAATATCTTTTAAACACTTAAAATCATCCCTAGAAGTCATTTATGAAAATTGGGAAAGTTTTCAAAAGGTCTAGAGCTAATTTGATATAGAAATAAGAAAGGAACCATATGTTATTAAATAAATCTATTAAATCATCAAGCTTTAAAAATTCATAACTAATTAAAAAACTCTTATTTGAGCAAACACAAATGTGTTGGACTCATCTCTGAGTTTAGTATTTAAGAAAAATATAAAACTCCAAAATTCATTGTAAATTAAAAAGTCAACATTTGGGTCAAACTTAGTACAGAAAATGCATTAAACTTGTAAAATCCATAACTAATTTTAGAAAGTCCAAATCCACCATACATAATGGCCTTTTACTCATCTCTAGGTCTAGTATTCATGAAAAATATAAAAAAATCTAAAATTCACTATAAATAAAAAAATCAAGAAATAGACCCCATATTAAATAAATTAAAATATTCATTAAATATTAAAAATTAAAAAATTATTAAAATTTTGGTAAATCATTAACCCAATGAATTAAATTAGTATATTACAATTAAATAAATAACCAACACTCTATCAATAAAACTTTTATGCCAGACTACCTTGGGTTGTAGGTCTATAGGTTCTAAGGAGGCCTTTGTCCTCCTATCATTGTGACAATATCAAGAATGAATTTAGCCGAATGTTAATATTAAAATTATAAATTTAGTAAATTAGTAATAAAACAATCTAAATTGGTTTAAAAATTAATAAAAAAACATTTACATGTTATAGCTTTATACTCTTCTACTTGATTCCTTTTAAGAGGGCAAATGTGTATTGGATTTAGAAATTTTAAGGATCAAAATAATTAATTAAAATGAAGTACTACAATCTATCCATCTACACCAATTTTGGAGGACTTGTAGCATTATAAATATGAGTCTAAGATTTGATAATAAATAGTTTTTAGAACTTTAGAAGTTGTTTAGCATTATGTTCTACAAAATCTTATATTAACAAATATAAGAATTAAAATCCTCTTTAAAAATTAAAATTTAGAATATCTAAAAAATTAAATACTTAAATTTAAAGCATCCCCTAAGGAACTTAAACAAATTAAATCAATTATAGACAATTTCAAACTAAGAAAACCTAGCACCTATCAAGGTCATATAGCCTTCTACACATAATTGGATGATTTGATAAGACAACCAACACTATCCTTCGCTAGACTAATGATTTGATTTGGTTTTCTTGGAGTGCCTTACCTTGAGGGTACTCATATTTTTTTGTTTACTTTTGTACTTTGGAAATCATATTTACTTTCTATTGGTGCACTAGAGATCATAGAAAAAATTAATAGTTGTGCAATTTTTATTTTAATTTAAAATTTTGAATATATAACTACCCACACTTCACCATTTCACATGTGCATATTTATATAATTTCCCTTTTAAATTACTGCAAAATAGAAGGTTACTATGAAATGATGTAAATGCAAATGTAAAAGCAATGATGTAAATATTTTAGATATTTGTATAGCTAGATTGAATTGTACAGAGTCAAGAGTTATTAAAGATTGAAAATAATTATTTATCTAAATTTATATAGGGTCCAAAAGGAAATGATTATTCTTCTTTTGAAGATCATTTTCATTTATAATATTATAAAAGATCGAGCATTCAAAAGATTGAAGACCTAAAAAAACCAATCATATTCAAATTTACTTTCTATAGGATTAGAAATCCTAGCTTGTTGGTGGTGGAGCTAGTCCAGCTTAACATTATAGCAGACCCTGGATTGTACTCTAAACTATAAATGAATAAAACTTCTATTATTTATATTGTGATTTATGCATCATTTCATTACATGATCATATACATAATGCAAAGTCTTGATTATAAAGTTTTTTGAACTATAATTTCTTAATTTTTAAGGTAGAGCCATCTAATCTTGCATTCATGTGTCGAATGATTGTGCTTAGAAATTTAAGCTGATAACTCACTCCAAGAAAGTATATGTCAAGATTGTACCCCTCAATCTGTACATTTTTTGGTATATTCTATTCTTTCAAAATCTAAAATCTAAACTTAAATTTCAAATGCAACAATAAAATTTAGAATCTAAAACCTTTTTTTTAAGCAAATGCTAATAACATTAATAAGAAAGAAAATACAACTTAAGAAATAGAACCTACACTATCACAATTTTCCTTTAAAAGAGATAAAAAGAGGGAGGAATGTGCTCACTACGAATGTCATCCCAAAGAAAATCATTAAATAAAGCAAATTTAGCACACAAATCGGCCAACTTATTACAACTCCTTTTAGAAAAATGAAAAAGAATTTGATTGAACTCCTTTAAAAATGAGAAATTGCCTTCCAAGCAATTATTGGAGTTGACCTTTGAACCATTAAGTGTGCGTTGAAGAAATTCAATAATATTGTAGTTACCTCCTTCAATGATAATACCTTTAGCTTCCATCATCCAACCTTACATAACTTTTCCCAATGAAAGTATAGCCATCATCTGCAATTGTGCTACATCCCAATGTATATATGTGAAGCCAAAAGCAAGGACAAACCTCCCTTTACAATCTCTAAACACTCTTCCAATTCCAGCTTTATTTGATCTTAAAAGAGCATCATCAATTTTTACTTTAATCCGTCTAGGTGGTGGAGGATGCCAAGCAGAAAATGACATATAATCTAAAACATGTACATTGAAATTTGTTAGCTCAATAATTTCTTTTAATTGATATATATTTAAAAATCCTTAGTCTTTTCTTTAATCTAAAGTATTTTTTAGGAGATATAATTAACTATAGGGCGCAATGGGTACTAGAACCCAGAATAAAACAAATATTTTCTTAGTTTAATTGTAAGATAGGGAAAATCTTTTGGACATACACCTAAGCTTTAAACATTGGTTTAATGTCATAAACAAAATAAGTGAATTTTATTTTTATTCGTTATTTGAATATTTTTATATATTTGATAATAAATATAAATAGATTAATTTAATTTATGATTAAGTGACAAGTGAATATTTCTTTTATCCATATGGATTAATTGAATATTTCTTACATAGTTTGATTATAAAAATAAATTCATTAATATACTTTCATGATTAAAATTATAAGTGAATATTCCTTTTATCCTTTAGGGTGAATTAACTCCCTATGATGTGTTTGGTCTTGAAAATAAATTGAAGGTTTCTCTTCTCAAATAGATAGTGAGATATTAGTTTATCCTTTAGGATGATATAATATTAACCTATATAGATTTGACTAAAGAAAACTAAATATAGTTTAAAATAAATCTTGCATGGAATGACGTGAAAATATGTCCACATAACTAAAAGTTATTTAATGAATGATCAATAAAATTGAAAATAATTTGTTGGCATAAAAGTAAAGGAAAAGTAAACCATAAAAGGCAAAAAAAAATTTCTAATTCAACATTTAAGCTCTGCAAGCATCCTAATATAATTGATCAAATAAGGGACATGATGCCATGCATTGTTAAGATTCTTGAAATCTAAAAATCATCTTAATTTTTTTTAATTATTAATAGATGTAATTCTTATTTCTAATTTAATATAGGGGGTTTATAAGAAATGTTCAAAATTGATTCACATGCAACAATTCTTCCATCTTTAGTTAACATGATGGAAAAACTATATCTCTAAGTGATAACTCTTTTTAAAGTAGCATTCCAAGGTATAGATGCCCATTAAGGGAAAATCACCATGCATTTAAGGACTTAAGAGAGACTTTCTAAGTAAAACTATTACATTTAAAGAGGCAGTGATACATAAATTACACTTACAAATGAATCCTCAAAAAACTAATGCAGTTTCCTCTTCTCTAAAAATGTTATAATTCCATGATCTAGCACCAAATAAACTATGCAATAAAAATATTATTTATTTAATGACCTTCTGAAGATCTCCTAGCACCACCTATCCAATTTAGTTTTAAAATTATTCCTATAACCAAGACATTAACTTTCTTATATCAATCTTAAACTTTATTGTCATAGATCTTCTAAATTTTGATAAGTTATTATTGCATTTTATTAGTTTTTACCAAAGATGAGAAGTTTATATCTTAAAGAATAATAAAAAGCATGCCATAGAAGGAACTAAGGTATTATATTTTTAATTTAATTAAGAGATGTTTATGAAAAAAGAGAGAATGTTGGATTCATTAAAGAAATATGAAAGACATAATTATGGTGTGCAAAATCACCCAAAGCTCTTTCTAAACCCCATACCTAAAATCAATAAAAAAGAAGCCAAGAAATACTTAATACTTTAGTGAAAAACTTTTCACATAAAGCTTTCTCCTTACAAGATCCAAAAAAATCTCTAAAATCCCTTGATAGAACCCTAAGCCAATGAGAATTTTTGTCGATGAGAAGAAAAAGAGTCCTTTAAGATAAGATAAAATCTTAACTTATAAGGGCATATGAAACATGAAGGATCAGAGTATTATTTATTCTAACATTTCTATAATTGAACTCTTTTACATGTGTCTAGAATGTGATACATTTCTGTAATTGAACTCTTTTTTAGTATAAATCTTTAACTAAAAGTAAAGTAATGTGATACATTTCTACAATTGAACTCTTTTACATTTGTCTAGAAATGTTATATGTATATTAAAAAAGGGTTTGCATATGTTCTAAAATGAGTTCCAAAGATTGATTATATGTTCTTGTAACTTAAATTTCTATCTAAATTTATTTTTTATACTAAAAATGATGATAATTTTGCACTTGTAAAGCTTCCACCTTGTAACTTTCAAATTATTATAGTGCTCTTTAAGAGGAAGGTACCATTAGTAGTTTTTATTTTAAATAAAGTGGTTGAATGTGTAAGAATCAGTGAGCATGACGATTAATTCTATAAGAGGCTGAACTCCTTGATGAGCCAGGAGGAATTTTCTATGGTGTTTCAAGCCTAGTTCGTACCCCTTCAAGATGTCAGCAGATACAAGAGACTTTTCTAAGATTAGTTAAAGGGATCAAAATGGTCATGCTGTATGAGTTAGTGTTTATAACTTTATCCTGATAAGCACCAAAATTAAACAACCATTCTAGAGAGATGTACTATAAATTTTGAGAGGATTATGAGATAGTCTCAGATAACCACTAGCCCCATTTCATGTTTTTTTATTTCTCTATGCTTATAGTTCATTTGATTGAGATTGATTTAATAACTACTCCATAGTGGTGTGTTGCAAATCTTGGCCCAAGTACTGTGATTTTGATGATAACAAACATTATTACTTTTCTTACCATGCTATCTCATGATAATTAAGTTTATTTGCATATCTATTTTTTATGAGTGCTAACATTTTAGGCCTACAGATCACTTGTAATATCATCAGCTCAAGACTAGGTAGACTAGGGTTGAGACATTCTCTAATTTCAATTTCAGTACTTTTACCTTTCTTAAGTAAAAAAATGCACTGTGTTGGATCCTAAAGCTAAGTAACCTTATGCACATGCACTCAAGGGAGTGAGTAGGAGTGTTAGAAATTTTTTTGTTTTTTGAACTAATCTTACAATCCAATTTATATCGTACTGGATGATCTATTTACCAAAATCCATAATTAATGCATCTCTATTAATTAAGATTGATTAAACTAATCATCCTTGATGATCCTTATCGTATAGGATGATACATTTTAATCAAGAATTTAGCCATCAATCATAATTTAGGAAAGATTTTATAATTCAAAATTTGTTTATATTGTATAAGATGATCAGCATCATCCTAGATGATAGATAAGAATCATGCCTAAACTGATCCTGTGATTAGGAAATAATTATGGTAAAAATTATTCAATTCGATCATAGAAGATAATCGATGACCCTCATCCTAGATGACAAATAACACATATGGGACGATATGGTATCATCACCAACCGTACAGAATGAAGAACATAATTTTTCTACTAATCATCGAGGATGATTTGCCCTTTTCGTACTAGATAATAGATAGGTGCATGGAATGATAAGGCATTGCCACCTATCATACTAGATGAAGTTTAATAGTTTTATACTAATCGTATAGAATAATAGTTTAATCGTACGGGACGATTAGCTTCTCTCACTTAAACTGATTGTACAAGGCAATGTAATTCATACTGGTTGAATTGTTATTTTTGAACTAATCGTACAGGATGATCGTATGATCTTACGAGATGATTAATGCTTTGATATTGAAATTTAGGGCTTCTTTAGAGGCCTTCTATTTAAGTAATTGTATTTGTCTTTGGGTAGATCTTTTGCTATTGAGTTGTCTTGTTAGAGCTTTGAAAGGGAAGAGAAGGAGAGATTTAAGATAGAGAGATCCTTATGTGGGGGAGTTATAAGGGATTCACAAAGGTTGCTCCAAGCAATGTCCATCATCATCTTTAAGCTTCTTCCTTAATTTCTTAGTGGCTCTGGGGAGACGATCTTCAGCATCAAATTGAAGTTATTTACTTATTCTAAGAGGGAGAAAAAGGATTCTCAGGTTCTCTGTATGCTCCATAAGGGAGTAAAAGGATTCTCAAGTTCTCTGTCTACTCTAGGAGGGCGTAAAAGGATTTTTAGGTTCTCTACCTATTCCAGGAGGGAGTAAAAAGGATTCAAGGCACTCTGTCTCATCGGGAAAGTGGAAAGATTTAATAAGGGCTTCTTTGCCTTGCTGTGGGGGCAAAAGGAGATACTCTTCTTTTGGTGCAATACCTGGAAAGGAGGTTTCTAGGGAGTGGACATAGATCAGGTTGACCGAACCACTATAAAATTTGGTGTGTTCTTTCTATTCATTTTTTCTATAATTAAATTCTGCATTTTTTTATGATTTATTCTATGGTTAAAATTTTTAATTTTTCTTTTTCTGAAACTAATTTTGATTCCACATTATGGTATAAATTCATTATTTTAAATTATTAAAAAGATTTCAAAAAGATTTTATTTTTTCTTTTAAGCAAAAATTTTTAAAAACTATAAGTTCACCCCCTCTTAGTTAGCCTCAAGCTAGTTCTTAAAGGTTTAATAACCTTCATAGTTTTAAGTGGTATCAGAGCACTTTCAAGTGGTATTAGAGCAAGGTTCATAAAATTAAGTTTTAAAAAACTTTTAAAAAATGATTCATGGCTAACTTTGGTAATTGTAACACTACAGAAGGCTATTCAATCACTCGACCACCTCTATTTGATAATACTCCTTTTGATTTTTAGAAAATTTGTATGTCCACATTTCATAATCAATTGATTATAGCATGTGGATATTAGTTTAGGAAGGTTATTATGCAGCTTCATAAATTATTAAGGGCATAAAAATTGAACTTCACTTTTATGAATGGAGTATAAAAGATAGAGATTTAGCCCAACTTAATGCTAAATGTTTGAACTACTTTTTTGTGCTTTAAAATATGAAGATTACATATGTATTTCTACTTGATCTACTAGAAAAGAAATTTGGAACAAAATATGCATAACATGTGAGGGAACAAATGAAGTGAAATAATCTAGGCTAAATATTCTGCTGCATGACTATGAAATTTTTCGCATGAAATCTTATGAATCAATTTATGAAATGTATCTTAGGTTTACTCAAATTGTTACTTCCCTGCATACCTTAGGAAGTGAGCTTACAAACTATGAAAAAGTTAACAAAATTTTGTATTGTTTACCTTCTTCTTATGATGCAAAAATAACTGGCATTATTGAATCTAAAGATTTTAATGTTTATTCTATTGATAACTTACTTGGGTCACTCATTGCCTACGAACAATAAGTGAGTCAAAGGTTGCTTGATGCAGGTGGAAAGAGAATGGAGTAAATTGTAGCCTTAAAGGCTAATGATTATGATAGTGATTCTTTTGGACAAGAAGATGGTGACATTACACTTTTGACTAGGCAATTCAAAAGCTTTTTAAAGAAAAAGTAAAAAAATAGTAGCAATGACATAAAGATAGAAATAATAAAAATTCAAATGTTTCTTCTGATATTATATGCTTTGAATGCAGGAAGCAAGACACCTGTTGTCTGATTACCTAACTCTTAAAACTCACCCAAATAAGGAGAAGGGTGAAGAAAAACCTAAGTTCAAGAAGGGCAAACAAAGGACTCAAAAAGATTTTTGGGCAGACACAACATCAGACTCTTCAAAAATTGAAGCAAAAGAGGAGGTTGTTGACCTCATTATTCGATGTCAACTTCTCCAGAATCAATCTTTTTAGCTCATAGGTCTTCATAACCTAGAATAAATGTCGCCTATAGGATTTTCCTTAGGGGGATACCCATTGACGCAGCACTGACTAAGCCCTGTAATTCGACCCAAATCAAATAACAAAAAGTTTTTTTTGAAGATAATGAAAAATTAAATTTGTTAAATATGACTTTAATCGAACCTAATTTGATTAAATCACCATCAATTGAAACTCTTCAATGTAAATCTACACAATATCGAGTTTAATCAACTCAAATTGAGTTCGATTTAATATAGATGGTTCTAATCAGCCTAAATTAACTTGTTGTAAGTTATCGAAACCAAATTAATTTTAATCAAATTATTTAAATTGATTTGAACCTATATAAATTAAAAGTTCAATTAATTTTACTTAATTAACATATCAATTTCATTAAAATTGGTTAATTATATCTTTTAAATTTAATTAACTAATATATAGCTTGTAGATTTGTTTGATATAAATTAAATTCATCACTTAGCTGCTAAAAAAACTCAAATAAAGAGATAGCTAAGGGGTTCGGTTGGGACGGTTCAAGCAAGACCTCTTCCCTATTCATTCACAAACCGCCCCCCACTCTCACCCACACTCTCATTCGAAAACCACCTACTCGCCTACTCCCTCTCACCCCTCTCTATTTTGGTGAACTGCTCCATCTCCCTCTTTGAAGGTTCACAAGAAGCTCAGGCAAAGGTCTGTCTCCTCCTCTCTCTTACTCTCTTTATCTGCAAGAACAGAGCCCCAAGAAAACCAGTCTGCCTCATCTCCCTACATTGCCCCTCTATCTATTGCCTCCCCTATTCGCAAGCAAGAAAGCCCCAGGCGGAGTCCCCATTCTCATGTGGACGGTAGGCACTAGCTCTTCCACTTCCTCCTTCGCCTTTCACTCTCTTAACCGGACTAAGGCCCTAGTATTGCCTACTGCAAATGTTCGCCTCACCTGACTCTAACTGGCGCTAGCTAGCCGTGTTACCCTAACTCCACCATGTCCGACCGAACTTACCTTGACAGCAGGTATATTCCTCCTATTTCCTCTTCTTCAGCACTTCTTTCTTTCCATGCTTCTTCTACATCACTTATTCACTTATTCTTCTTTCACCCCTCTATCTCAAGATAATGTTCAGCCCTATGATTTAAAATTTCATCTCTCTTTTATATACAAGTTTCTTCACACAGTTATCAATATGTTGGAAACATTTTTTTTTAAATATTTATGAGATAGTTATCACATGAATTATGTTGGATTTCATGTAGGTTCTTTTGATGATCTCAATCAAATATATGTATGAGACATAGTTTTCATACCTGTTGCTTTATGTAATGTTGCAAATTTTGTAAATCAATTATTCAATGAAAAGTATTTAGGGGAAAGTTATGATGGTTTTGTTTGTTTTGAAACTTTGCAAGAGGATTTCATTTGTGTTAAAATTGGTGTTGGATGTGTAGATATATGAACAACTTTGTATGGCTAGTTATAACCCATACTTATAGAATTATACTTGAGGATTTGAATCAAACACTTTATGAGAACGTTCAGTATGAAAATTTCATATTCCCTCCCATCTTAATTATTGTGACATTGAGCACATTTTCGTCTGCTAAACTTCTCCATGGTTTCTTTAATGTGGTGTGTTATACACTTCTCATGATTATGATAATTGAAGTTGTAGATTAAATCCCATGATGTAGTGATCTAATGGTCTCCTTTCCATTTAATTTTCTTTGAGTAAATGTTTTCTTATAGATTGATGTAGTGATCGGATTTATACATTTGGTTTCTCTAAGCCCATGATGTATGCATTTGCATGTTTTGGAAAGTGGAATGTGGAGATTATTTGTTTTAAAGGTGAAAAGTGTATATTATGGATAAGTGACTTGTGTATGTGTCTTCGAAAAATAACTTTTGTGTGTCTTGAAAAGTGGTGATGGGGAGCTTGTGTGTAGTTGAACTTGTGTGTGTTGAGAAGTACACGAAGTGTGTATTCAAGAGAAAGTGTATAGAGCATGGAAGGTGACATGTATGCATATTGAAAAGTGTTTTGTGTGGAAAAGTGTATATTTTAAAAGGGTGATTGTGTGATCTTTGGAAGATGGAAGGTGTATATTTTGAATTGGGAAATGTGTCATGGTGTATATTTTGAAGGGTGATTTGTGAATGTGAGTGTGAGTGCTAAAGGAAAAATGTGTGAACTTTGAGAGGTGAGATGTGGGAATTTTGAGAAAATAAAATGTGTGTATAATTCGAAAATCAATATGTGTGTTTCTTTGAAAAATGAAAAGTGTATGTTGAAATGAGAAGTGAAGTGTTTGATTCTTGAAAGGTAAAGTGACATGTGTAAGTGTGTCTGAAAAATAGATTTGTGGAGTTTGTGTGTATTTCGAGAGTTGAGACGTAAATGTGGGAAAGTAAAGTATGTGTAGGAAAAGGAAAAATTGCAAGTCTTCGGAGTTAAAAAAGTGAAAAGTAAAAGTGTTAGCGTTGAAAGGAGAAGTGTTTTGAAAAGTGCATCAGAAAAGAGAAGGGTTTTAAAAAGTGTTGTATGGGAAAAGGAAATGTTTTGAAAGTGCTTGTGTTGAAAGACAAAGTGTGTTAAAGAGTGAAATGTGGAAGTTAGATTGTTTTGGGAGATGAAGAGTGTGGGCATTGGAGAGTGTGTTAGTTGGGTGTTTATTATAAAATGAAAGGTTAAAAGGAAGCAATGACCCCCTTTCTCTCTCTCTACCCCTCTTCTTCTTCTACCACTTTTCTATTCTTATGCCTCGAGATAAATTTTAGAAAGTATAAAGTATACTATCAAAAATGAAAGGGTTTAAAGAGACAAGTAATCGAGCCTGTGTCCAAGACCAAAAAAGGTACATTTTACTTTAAATTATTATTTTCAATTATTTCAATTTAAAATTATTAAATGTGCTTCTAATCCCTCTTTTAATTTTTTTTATTTACATGAACTGTGAGAAACGATATTGATCAAAACAACAAAAGGGAAAAGAGACAGAGGCGTCAGTCGCCTCTATCCAACTGGGTAGAGGTGCTATAAGGGGAACCACTGGGTCATAGCCCCCAGTGTTGAAAGTTTTCTTAAAACCTAGAAAGCCCCTAGGAGGCCCTTGGTGTGGTTTGTGCGAACTCTTCCCCTTTAGGTCTCTATAATAACTTCAATTTTGTTAGGATTATTATTTTATTTTCTTTTAGATCCATAAACCCCTTTTCACGTGTGCAATGTCCTAAGGGTTAGTGATAACAAACTTTTCATTCCATTCAACATTAGTGACATTTAAGGATGAAAATTATGGACTGAGTAGTAGAAATCCTAGACTTAGGATGCATGCACACTTTAGGGTAGAAACACATGACCTAGAAAACTTAGTAACATTCCCCTTAGGATTAGTGTGTATTATTAACATAACCTTAATTAAATCTAATCAAAATTAAATAATCAATTAATAAAAACTTCAAACATACTAATGATACTTCAGATAAAAAAAATACATGAGCATTACATAACCCTTAATAATCAAACCATAATTAACACATATAACCATTAAGAGATTAAATTTGAACATAAATTTAAAATTGAATCTAATAAATATTTTAACCATCCACAATCAAATAATAACTAATTAAAATCTTCAAAACTTTAATAAATCATCAACAATGTCACAAATCAATTAAAATTTTAATACGTCTTTAAAGAATCTAAATTTCAATCATTTAAAATTCAATAAATAATTAAGTTAAATTTTCTAAAAAAAATGATATTTAATTAAAACACCTTAAATAACCAAACTCATTAATCAAATTTTAACAATTAAAATTTAATTTAAAACAAACTTCAAAATATTAGAGACACTAAAACTTAAATTTGAACATCAAATTCTCCTTGACCTTCAACAAACAAAATTCAATGAACTAGAAAACCCCAACTAACAATTTAACTTAGGATATATCTAAACTACACAGCCTACTGCACACACTTAGATTTATTTGCCAGGATGACTAACTCTAGCTTTAGATTTGGCTGGTGTTTACTTTCTTACTGCTATGTAACGAGCTTTCTAAGTTTTCACTGCATGCTGTTCATGATTGATGTGAGTGTTTATTTACTTTTACTGCTCTCTGTGATATGATTTCATGGGCGATAGATTACCCCTAGGTTAGGAATGATCTGGATGCTCACAAAACTTTATGCAGGTGGTCATGCTCGTATAGGGCTAAATCAAAGGAGACAAATTAAAGTTTTAAACTAACAAAATTTTATGCAGGTGCAAAATGCCAAGCCCCCTTAAAATTAAAAGAGCATGGCCAAGTGTGGTTGGAAAATTTATTTTAAATGCACACGTATAACTGCTTGGGATATTTTTATTATAAATTGCCTCAGATAACCTTGTAGGTGGTCTAGATTTTTATTTTATCTAAGTTGTAATGTAAATATGTTAAAAAGAATTGTAATGTGAATGTGATTCAAAATTGGGATATCACATCCAATTTGGAATCGAAAGAGAAAAGAGTATCCCTTAGGGGAATATTCTCTTCTATTTGGAAAGCCAAGTTAGGATGATTTTAATATCCAAAGGGAAAAGAAAATACCCCTTTAGGGATGAGTTTCTTTTCATTTTGATATCCAAAATCGATGAATTCAAGGAGCTCGTGAAAGGAAAGAATACTAAGGAGACAAGATGAAGAAGAGAAGATCAGAAGAGATATCCCATTTCAAAATCACTTGAGTTAGTCTTAGGACTAATATTTGGGTTTGTTGTTAGTGGTGCCCGGCCACTTTACTATTTTTGCAGACTCTGGGTTATAAATAAAATGGAGTTTGGACATTATATTTTTGGATAATTTAACTTGATTGTTTACATTATTTATGCAATAGAATTACCAATTTTTCTAGGTTTTTCTTCCATGCCGTGTTTTGTTTTAGCCTGGATATGAACAGAGTTTTTGTGCAGGCACGAATAAAGCTTTTGTACTTATAACTTTAATAAAATTATAGTCTCACATCGAAACTCTAACGATCTAAGAACTAAGCTCAGGTCATTCGAGAGTCATCATAAAGCATATTATTACTTTCGCTTCCTTATTAGGCACCTCCCCGCTACGGGTTCTGGCAGACCACCTGTCTTATTAGGGTGCAGTTCTGTCAAGGGGATGTTATGTAGTCTCTAGGGAAAAATCTATTTTCTAAGCCTAATTTTAAAGCTATTTCATAAATCATTTTTTGCATTCGAGTCAATTAGCATGTATTGCATTAGATATGAATTAAAAGAGTTTAAAATTTTAATTACATTACGTTCTCAAGCATCATTTACCCTACATAAGTAAAGGGGCCAACTAGGATTTGTCTTAGATGTCGGCCCCAATTCCTTAAAACTTAAATAACATCCCTACCCATCTTTCCTAAAGAGACTGGACACATGGTTTTTAAGTGCCTAGGTGGTTAGCTGGCTCCCCAATCCAGGCCAACATAACTCCAGATATGCACTTCACTAGTTAGGTTTGAGTCACTACTTTGTAGTATCAAATTTTGATTTAGGTTCTGAGGCAAATTTTTAAATCTTAAGTCCTCACCCTCCAGGAATATAATCCTAAATATCTAATAAAATGTCAACTTAAATATGAAAATTCTCTCATAAAATGAAAAGCACAATATAGTGTAGACTGGGGTTACCTCTGAGCTTCTCAGAATCTGACACCTCCTACATTTCCTCATTTGACTCATTAATAACTGTTCAATATTGAGCTTTCTCCTTAAAAAATTCTTACTTCTTTCCTTGTCTTCTACTTTGTAATCAAAGGGTATAGAAATCCCTGCTTTAATCGAGAGTTTTCTTAGGAGCACACCTCCTAAGATGTAATTAACTATAGGGGCTTGCTTCAATAGAGATTTTAGAACTCCATATTAAAATAAACCTTATTTTATTTACATAAAACAAGGGAAAAATCTCTAGGAATGCATATTATCTCTTTAAAAGTCATTTTTAACTTTAAATATATTTGTATAATGTTATTTTTGTCTGCCCAGATGATATAAAATTCTCTTTGTTATATTCAATTTTAAAAGTGATGAATTTTATAAAGCCCATTCTTATTTTTAGATTCCTTGAAGAATGTCACATTCATATTTTAAGATGATGTCATATTCTCCTTGTTACCTCTAATCAGAAGAGTGGTTGAATTTTTAAAACCTCATTTCTTTTTTTAAACACATTCTACAGAATTTCATGTTCATCTCTCGAGAAGATATGTTATCCTTTGAATTGTGTTTGATCATAGAAATATCATTTTTAAAAACCCTATTTTGATATTGAATCCATTGTAGAATATTATGCCAGTCTCCTGAGACTGTACTTCATTCTCAATGCAGTATTCAATTACAAAATAGGAGAAATCAAAATCTATATGTCGACACAATTTTTTTTCCCGAGAGGTTTTTCTGGTGACTCCACTGGGGATTAAATCCTCTCTCCATCTTTAACAGTGCTTCATACCCTTATATCGATAGTATACTTGTGCATCGCATATGTTGTAACTACCTTTCTTCCACCATTTCTTTTATTCATTTCATTGTTGGATAATTTGGTCGGTATCTAAAAATTTTAGAGGTCTTATTTTGGACCCCGTCAAATATCGACGGGAAGCTCCTTTAATAACCTTTTGTTTAAATAATTAGAAAAGAAATCCTCATGTGCTAATTCAAATGTTGCAGTTACATTTTTATTCTATCTTGATGTTTGACTTAGCACTGGGTCTAAATTCTTAAAGTGAAAATTAAAATACTAAATAAAATTCATTCTTATCTTGATATTATGTATCGTAGTTATATTTTTATATAACTCGATATGTATGCAATGAAATAAGACTTGAATTATTTAGTTGAATTAATTAAACTTTTACAATTAAAATAATTTATTTAAAGTCTAAATCAAAATTTTTCTTGAATTTCAGGAAAAATGATGGGTAAATTAATCTTTTCCCTATCGGATAACATGAACCTGGCATATAATCCTTTTGCTGATGGTAGCATAATCATATTTGGAAAAGGATTTGAGGATTTGCAGTTGTCTGTTAGTGGACCTGAGTTCACTATTATCCCACCTACTGAGATTGCAAATCAGAAACCTATTCAAGAATTCACTTTGGGATGTGGGTCTCAAACTGCCCTTGTAGCCCCTAGGCCCTCAGTGTTTGCTAGAATGGAACAACCTAGTCAGGATCAAAAACTTAAGTCAGTTATCATAGTAGACAGTGCTGCTCCTTTCAGTGCCCCTAGCCAATTTGAAATGGGTTCCTCTTCTAATTTGTCAACGATCTTGACTAAAATACAGAGAAGAAATAAGAACCACCTTGTAAAGAGATGGATGGAGAAGTTAAGAAAGTTAGGAGAAAATGAGTCTATCCCTCCTACCTCTCCACACCTTAGTGGTAGTAGGTTCCATCTCCTCTCTGCTGCTAATGGAGAGGAAGATGTGAGGAGGATTGCTTGTTCAACTCCTACTACTGTTTAAAAGTCAGTCACTAAGCCTTTTAAGAATAAAGAAGTACATATTCAAAATATGGTGAGAGCAATAATATAAGAGTGTGCAGATAATCATTTCCAAACTAAGAAAGGATTTTTGAGGAATATGAAAAGAATGATCAATGAAAGGATCAAAGAAGAAACCTCGAGTCAGAAGAGTACTGGAACTTGGGTAGTGGGTCGGTCGAGGGCAAGAGATAGTAAAAGAACATTTAAACCTGTTGTAATCTCTGCACTCACTGATGGATACCCTAGGGAACCAAGAAAATCTCACAGGAAGACAGATAATTTTATTTTGACTGATGCGTTATTAAAGATTAAAGGTACTCAACATGTTCCACAGAAAGTCGATCGTTAGTTTTCTCCTTCTTCTACACTACCACAAGGTTCTGGAAAGATTCAGCATTATTCTCATACCCATTCTTCTCTCGGGTTAGATAGGCACCCACTCTGGGTCCTTCTTCATCTTCTTATCTTGATGTAGGGCAATTGGAATCATCAAACGAACCCCCTCCAACATCTTATGAGAAGAAGGCTTGGAGACCCAAGGAAAAAGCTGCCTATCATGTAGCAGCTTCACCTAAGAGGCCTATAGAAAGTGAACCTGAAAAGGAGGAGAGGGTTGAGACTAACCCTCTAGATTATATGAATTCTGAAAGATATGTTTCCATTGATCACCACTATATTTCCAAAAGGTCTATAGAGGAGATGCTAGATGAACTGAAAAATAACATTAAAAATTTGGATAATAAAGAGGCTTTAAACTTTGATTTAGATCAAGATGAAATGTTAGATGATGCAGTAGTCAATGTCCATATAGTAGAAATAAGGGGATCAGCTCATGGTAAGCAAGCTAAAAATGCTGGAATATAAGATGTTATATTTGAGGAAGGCATTACACCGGATTTAAGTCAACATCTTATACAACAGTTAAAACAAAAGGATGAGCATATCTCAAATATGGAAAAGAAGATAGAGGAAATGATGGCTACTATGGCTTCCTTCCAATGTCAGGGTCCTTTACCACCATGAGCATAGGTTGAGTCTTCTCAACCCGAGTCTGTTCAGGTGGTAGGAAAGAAACAAATAATTGAGGCTGTAGAAGAGTACCAATCAGATCTAGAGATTAAAGCCTCATAATCAAGACAGATAAAATAGATGGTAGAGAAGCAAGTAAGGAAGGCACTAGCAGAGTCACAAAGTGCATCATATACTTTGAAGGGTAGACCTTACCCAGAGAAATTTAATGTAGTTTCTTATTCAAAGGGGTTTATGCCTCTATCCTTCAAGATATTTGATGGTATTTGAAACCCAAGGCAGCATATAGCATACTTTAGAGCCAGTTATTGTAATGCTGGGGGAAGTGATGCTTTACTTTTCAAATAGTTTGTTAATAGCCTGTGAGGGGTGGCTTTTGATTGGTATACAGATCTGTCCAATGGTTAAGTGCATAGTTTCACAGAGTTGGAAAATATTTTTGTCAAGAGATTTATGGGCAGTCAGCACCATGTTATAGTTGGAGATATTGTCATAGAGAAGAAAAAGCCTGGGAAGAAGGTAGTTGATTATATACTAAGGTGGAGGAATTTGAGCATGATGTGTAAACCTCAATTACAAGAACAACATGCGATTGAGATTCTACTTAAGAATATTCATGGACTGGTAGCCTTTCTTTTGAAAGGTTTAACCATTAAAACATTTAAAAAATTGCTCAATAAAGCCTCCAGTTTATAAGAAGAAGCTTCGTAGTTTACTTTCCTTGTTGATCAGTCTTCTTTAGACCCTAAGAAGCTGAAACCCCAGAAGGTCTTTGAGAAGAAATTTCGGACGGTGTCAACTGTTGATAAGGGAAAGCAACCAATAAAAATTTAGGAAGAAAATCCCCCTTTACAGTTCTATAGTTAGCAGTATCAGAGGTCTTTGTATCCGCCACCACAGTATCAAAGACCATAGTATCCACCACCACAATTTCAGCCACAGTTTAATCAACAACGACCTTACCTTACCCAGAAAAAAGAAGGGAAAACTTTAATGTAATGGTTAGTAAGACTTATCCATTTAAGAAGGAGGCTTTAAAGAGGATATTAAAAAATCTTCTGAAAAAGCTAGACTTCAAATTAATTGTACCTAAAAGGCCAGATGAAGTGGGTACATCAGATAAATAGAATTATTGCCCCTACCATAAAATATTGGGCCATCAACTTGAAGATTGGTTCACTTTTAAAGAATGGCTTGACAAAAACATGAAATTAAGAGCTGTAGTGATTCCCATGGAATACTTAGTGGATTTGAGGCAGGGATCAGCTAAGGGTGTGACTGGTGAGCCTATTGTTCCTACTTCTTTTTCAAATTTTGACTCTACTTAGGATATAGCTTTATCCCATTCTTCAAAGAAATTTCTGAACAAGCTTTACTTTTCTTCTCTTCAGGAGTCTTCAGGAGCTCAGAAGCCCCTCCAGGTTAATATGATAGTTCCAGAAGGTGATATAGAGATGACTCCACCTTCAGAGCTCAAGGAAGGCCAAGTCAGCCAGTTTCCTAAAGTTAAGGAGAAGGAGGATAGTGGTGATTGTCTTAGGTCTTTTAGTAGTGTTGACAATGATGTGTCTTGTAAAGTTATATTTTTTAGGGATGATGAAGCTATAATCCTCAATCCTCTTACTCTAGATGACTTTTATTTTATATTGTGTGATGATGTGAAATCAATGAAAAAGGATTCTAAGTATATCTTATCTATTTCTGAAAGGGATGTTACAGATGACTTAAAAAATATGTCTGAAAATGATTCTCTGCATAATCAATTTGATTTTAAAGAATTAAAACATTATCTTTCCTATTATTCAGATAGTGATGCCCCTATTCTTGATTTGTAGGGTACGTCTATCTATATTGAAGTAGAGATGTCAGATTCTAAAAATTTAACAGAAATGTAATAAGAGTTAACTGAGGTCAAAGTAGATAACCTGCCTATCTCTTCTTCTGAAGAGATAGTACAAATCAAACTTCACAGCAGTAAGGTGCTACCACCTTAAGCTTCTTCTCAAGATAAAGGGAAGCAAGTTTTTGACAAATGAGAGTCTTCTCTTCCACCTCAGCCTATTCCTCTTCAGGGTCCAATTGAGAGTGGAATACCCAAGGTCGATTACAATGTCCTAGCTTATCTCAAGAAGCTACCTGCCAAACTAAGCATTTTTTATGCATTGATTCTTTCCAAAGAAATGAGGGAAGCATTAATCAAAGCTCCGTTAGATCCATATATCTGCATAGCCAAGTTAGCAGCTGCACAGCCTGATAAAGCACTTTATTCTAAAGGAGTTCCTGAAATTTCTTTTTCTGATGAAGATCTATGTTTAGGGATGGCTGATCACAACCATCCATCATACATAACAATTAACATAGATAACTTCAGATTATCATGTATCCTGATTGATCCTGGTGCATCAGTTAAATTTATGACTCTCAAAACTCTTGCTTATTTGAGAATAGACATTTATAAGCTCAGTTAAGATAAGATGATCTTACGAGGGTTTAACGAAATTGGCGAGAGGGTTTTAGGTTCAGTTACTCTTTTGTTGGAGATTGAAGAATTCAAAACTGAAATAAAGTTTCATATTATAGACTCTCCAACATCTTTTAATGCTCTTCTAGGTAGACCCTGGCTTCATGAATATAGGATGGTTCTTTTATCCCTACATCAGTGCATTAAATATATCAGAGATGGCATTGAGCACTGCATTAAGAGAGATTTGCAACCATTCGTGATTCATGAAGTATGAATTTATGAAGATGTCACCTATTATTTGCCTAAAAAGAAAATGACTATTTCCAAAGATCTTGAATCGGCCAAAAGTAAAATTGCACTTGAAAAGAAAAATGAAAAAATAAGAAGAAAAAAGAGATGAAGAATATCACTGCCTCAAAGATAGCATCCTTTGGCATCCTGGTCCTCCCAAACAAAGATGTGGTAGGATGACCCAATGGGGGCAAGGTAGAGGCAGAGGATGGCAAAATCATGAAATTGTAATGTATGAAATCATACAAAAGGAAACCCCTATGATAAACATTGATTTAGAATCTAGTTTAGAAGATGAATCATGTGTATCAAAGCCTTAAAATAGTAACAAAAGGCTAAATTTTGAGATCTCTTTGGAACACGATAGTGATGATGATAAAATTCAGGCAAAATATAGGGGATGATTCAGATTTTTCTACATATGAAATGCTTAAAGGATATGTGAAGACTTTAGCTTTAACCCCACTATCAGAAGATAATATAGCCGGGTTGGCAGTTAAGGTTTCATCCACTTCGAGCGATAATTATAGAACAACTATGTTTATTCCATTTACTAGCAAGAGTGTTAAAACTGATGTACACATTGATGATCCTTTGATGAATGAAATAGTGGAACTCCCTTTTGATTGGTATCATTATGGTGTTAAAAATTTTATTGAGCAAGGTCTAACCCCATCTACTTGGACTAAACGTCAAGCTCAGTCCTTTGAAAACCTTTGGAATACATAATACTGTAAATCAAAGTCAAGAGTAGGACTAGGCTTTAGTAATGTTTGTCCATTTGATGATAATGATTATTGCTTGGTAATAACTAACAATTTAGGATCTGATCGTCTTTTTGTAAAGGATATTAAAATTCTAAATGAATCTTGTCTATAAACTTTGAATGATTCGGATGACTTTCAAGTTAAGGAGGCACCTCCCAAACTTGAGGAGGAAATCCAATCAATTGTTAATGAATTGAAAGAAATTAACCTTGGTAATGAAGAAAATCCATGCTTGACATTCATAAGTGTTTTATTGAATAAGGACGAGTCAATTAACTTAGTCAAGTTACTTTCAGAGTTTAAGGATTACTTCACCTTGAACTATAATGAAATGCCTAGATTATCTCCAGAAATAGCAGTCCAGATACTTGAAATTCAACCTGACATAATCCATGTCAAGTAAGCCCCACGGTGCATGCCCTTAGAAATTGAACAATAAGTTGTGACTGAAGTCAAAAAAATTGATCGATGCAGGATTTATTTGAGAGGAAAAATATCCCTCTTGGTTGGATAGCATCGTCCCAGTAAAGAAGAAGAATGGTCAAATTTGTGTATGCATCGATTATAGGAATCTGAGTAAGGCTTGTCTGAAAGATGAGTTTTCGTTACCCATACCGAAACTCATGGTAGACATCACCTCTGATCATATAATTTTCTCTTTTATGGATGGTTCATCTGGATATAACCAAATCAAGAAGGCCCCTGAAAATGAAAAATTCACAACTTTCAAAACACTTATAGGGGTCTTCTGTCACAAAGTCATGCCTTTTGGACTTAAGAATGCTAATGCAACTTACCAGCGCGTTATGACTCGAATCTTCGATGATCTAATACACCAACAGGTGGATTGTTATATCAATGATTTGGTCATCAAAAGTCATCAAAGGGAAGACCACCTTCATGATCTGAGAATCATTTTTGAAAGGTTATGCCACTATAATCTAAAGATGAATCCCTTAAAATATACTTTCAGAGTTACTTTAGTGAAATTCTCATGATTCGTAGTGAGACACCGAGGTATAGAAATTGATCCTTCCAAAATAAAAGCTATCTTAAATATGCCACCTCCTAAAAGTCTTACCTTAAGATCTTTTTAGTGTAGGTTGGTATATCTATGAAGATTTATTTCCAACTTGTCTGGTAGGTGTCAACCATTTGCCGCTTTATTTAAGAAAGATGCCCAATTCCATTGGGATGAAAAGTGTTAAAATGCTTTTAAGAGCATAAAGAAGTATTTGATGATGCCACCAGTTCTAGTGGCTCCTATCCCAAGAAAACCTTTAATACCTTACACAGCAGCTTTGGACAATTCTATTAATGCCTTGTTAGCCCAGACTACTGAGGAAGGAAAAGAGAATACACTTTACTACTTGAGTATATGGCTCCTGCCAACTGAAGCTAATCATCCGCCTATTGAGAAACATTATTTAGCTTTGATTTTTACTGCCCAAAAATTAAGGCATTATATGTTAGCTCATAAGATCAATCTCTTTTCTAGAGTCAATCCACTCCAATACCTAATGACTCATCCAACTTTGTCAGGGCATTTAGCGAAGTGGTTAGTGTTTTTACTCCAATTTGATATCACGTTTATACCATTATGTACTAGAAATGGTCAAGCCATGGCTGACTTCTTAGCAGCACACCCGACCCCTATTGAGTCCCCTTTAAATGATGATCTCCCTGATGAATAAATTATGAGTTTAGAGGAGCAGAAAGGAAATACTTGGGAATTTATATTTTGATGGTGACACATCTTCACAAAAGATTGGGGAACCCCGGGAGGTAGTCCCAGGGAAAGCCTATATCGGGTTAATTTTCATAACCCCTGAAAAAGGTTTATGGGACAGAAATTTAATCCAAGTGAACCTCGAGTAGTCATCTACAATCACAAACCCATAGACTTTCCCCCCTAAGCTGGCAGTGCTAATGGGTCCAAAAAGGTCCATGTGAAGGACTTCTAAAGGTCTAGAGGTGCTAATGTCCTTAAAAGAGTGAAAGGAGGACTGAACTTACTTTCCAAACTGACAGGCATCACACAAGTGGTCCTTAGTGAACTTAAGCTTTGGCACACCTCTAACTAAGTCCTTTTGGGTGACTCTGCTAAGGGTTTTCATACTGGCATGACATAATCTCCTATGCCACAACCAAGACTCATCAGCAGCAGTTTTTAAGCAAATTAAATTTTCAGTTTTAATGCAACTTACATCCAACTTGTAGACATTGTTAATCATTTGTCCCTGTAAAATAACTTTATCATTTAAGCTTAAAATGCAGCGAGTGGGCAGGAATTTGATGCTGTATCCTCTGTCACAGAGTTGATTGATGCTCAGTAAGTTGTGTTTCAGTCTATCTACAAGCAAAATATTGTCAATCATAAAATTCTTTGAATCACCAATTATACCTGAACCTACCACCCTCCTGGTGGTGTTATCTCCAAGTATAACCTTGCCTCCAGCCTTGGCCTTCAGTGAAATAAACTGATTTGCATCTCCAGTCATGTGTCTAGAACATCCGCTGTCCAGGTACCACATGCTCTCACGAGATCTTGTGTGAGAGAACACCTAAAAAATCATCAAACGTCAGATTTAGAAACCCAAACAGGTTTGGCTTCCTTCTTATGAAATGAAGAATGCAATGCATGTGTGCTGTGCTGTGAAACAGGCAATTTGGGCCTCCACACCCAATGTGTACTATGGTGAACAGTGCATGTGTGAGAAATATGTCCTAACATGCCACATGAAAAACATCTAATACCAGAAAAAGGATTAACTCATCTACGTGAGTGATAGTGCCTCTTCCTAGGTTTATATGAAACATGCTTTGATGATTTTGAACTAGATTCTACAAAAGATGGAGGTGCATAAAACTGTGCAAACGTAGGAGGTGTTTCATGTTTTTCGAAAGCACTGATTTTCACTTTTAGAAATTTATTCTCTTTGTTCAAACTTGCAATTTCAAATTTTAAAGCACCATTGCTACTCTCCACTTCACATGCCATGTTATCTAATTCCTTAAAAGCTCTTTCTAAATCAACATGAGTGGTTTTCAATGAATCATGCTCAGTAACTAAATTCGAATATTTTTTGTTCAATTGGTCAAATTCATCAAGTAAAGACATATGATTACAATCAACAATGGAATGATCCTTAATCAAAACATCATGCTCTTTTTGCAAAGTCAAATAATCTAATTTCAAGCTAGCATGGGTTTTCTTAAGCTTCCTATACGATGCATGAATTTTTTCAAATATTTCAAATAACTGATTATTAGTAAGCTCACATACCTCTTTCTGGTCAGAATACCCAAGGTGATCATCAGCCATCAGACACAAATTTGTTTCCTCCTCTTCAGCTTCAGTCTTAGAAGAGTCGAATGTAGAATCTGCCCAGAACACCTTCTGAATCTGCTTCTTATCCTTCCTGAACTTGTGCTTGTCCTCACCCTTCTCCTTGCTTGGGTGAGCTTTAAGTGTAGGACAATCAGCCTTAATGTGTCCAGGCTTCCTGCATTCAAAATAGAAGTGTCAGATGAAGCTTTAAAATTTTTACTGGACTTAACCTTGTTCCACTTCTGATAGTTCTTATGTTTCTTTCTTAAAAAGCTTTTGAATTACCTAGTGATTAAGACAACATCATCGCTATCAGACTTAGAAGAACTAGAATCACTCTCGTTGGTCTTCACTGCGACTGTTTTCTCCTTCTTCTTTTCACCTGCAGTAAGTTGTCTTTGGTTCATCCCTTTCTCGTAAGCAATGAGTGATCCAAGTAAGGTATCAATAGAGTAAGTATTCAAATCTTTAGATTCAGTGATTGTAGTAATCTTAGCATCATATGAAGAAGGAAAACATCTAAGAATTTTGTTCACTCTTTCATAGTTTGTAAGTTCTCTACCTAATGCATGCAAGGAGGTGACAATTTGAGTGAACCTTGTATACATTTCAGAAATGGTTTCATTAGGTTTCATGCGAAAAAGTTCGTAGTCATGAAGCAAAATATTTAACCTAGACTGTTTGACTTCAGTTGTACCTTCATAAGTTATGCACAATCTATCCTAAATCTCTTTTTCAGTTGTATAAGTAGAGTCACGCATGTAATCATCAGATTTTAAAGCACAGAAAAAATAATTCAAACATTTGGCATTCAATTGTGCTAAATCACGATCATCAAAAGTCCAATCAGTAAAGGGCAGTTCAGTTTTAACATTGTTAAAAAGGTGGTTCATATCCATCCTTAACTAGCATCCACATGCGATAATCAATTGATTGAAGAAAAGTGGACATGCTAGTTTTCCAAAAATCAAAAGGAATGTTATCAAACAATGGTGGTCGTGTAATAGAATAACCTTCAGCAATGTTACGATTACCACAGTTAGCCATGGATCAAATTCAAAAGTTTTTCAAAACTAGTTTTTATGAATCCCGGCTCTGATACCACTTGAAAGTTCGATAGGAATGTTAAGCTCTGATGAACCAGTCCCGAGGCTAACCAAGAGGGGGGGGGGTGAATTTGTTATTTAAAAAATTTGAGAGCAACAATGAAAATCTTTTCTATGATATGCAGCGGAAACAAGTAAGTACTCAAACGAAAATATTAAACACTTATTACAACCAAGAAGATAATCACAGAAAATTAAAGTGCAGAAAGTAATTAGAAAGAACACACCATATTTTTATAGTGGTTCGGTCAACTTGACCTACGTCAACTCCCTGGAGCCTCCCCTCCGGGTATTGCACTAAACCAAAAGTGTCTCTCCTTCTGCTCCCACAGCAAGGCGGAGAAGCCTGTACAATAACTCCTTTCCATCGACACGGTGAGGCAGAGAACCTGACCTCCTTTCGCTTCCTCCTGAAGCAGGCAGAGAACCTCAGACTCCTTTAGCTTCCTCCTGAAGCAGGCAGAGAACCTTGAACTCCTTTTGCTTCCTTCTGAAGCGGGCAGAGAACATGAATCTTCTTGCGAACGATCCTCCACAAAGAACACCGATGAGAACAGAGATGACGGACGAAGAAGATGACTCTGATCCTTTCTTGGAGCAACCTTAGTGAATCCCTCACTAACTCCCCCTCACAAGATCCTCTCTCTCTCTCCCAAACTCTCTCTCTCTCTAAGGTTTCTCTAGAAAGGAAAGTGGCAAGAGATTTTTCTTGTTGAAAGAAAAAGATCTTTTATAGGAGGGCTTAAAATTTGCCCTAAATCTCAACTGGTCGACCAAGATCATCCAGGATGAATGATATATCATCCTGTACGATCAATTCAAAATCAGCTGCTCTAGCCTGGATGATCTGGCTCTTCTGGATGATCAGTAGAAAAAGTATTCGTATCGTCCCGTACGATTCTGCGATCATCCGGATGATTAGTGTAAATTGAGGAATTTCGTCCAGAAGACAGTTTGGGTCATCCAGAGAAACTTGTGCTGGACGACTCAAAAATGACTTGATCGTCCAGGACGATTGGGATATCGTCCCGTATGATCAGTTCAAAGAGTGCCCAAATCGTCCTGAACACAGTTCGGGATGTACAGCTAAAATGCACTAGACGATCATGATCGTCCAGGATGATCCTGAGATCGTCCAGGATGATATGATCGTATCAATCAAGTATTAATTATTTTCCTTAATTACCAGACTAATTTAGGCATGATTGTATTGGATCGTCCAGGATGATACACGTATCGTCCAGGACGATCAGACCAAATATCTTGAAATAAAAACTTACCTAACTTGATCTGGCGGCTGAGAATTTCTGATTTGAGCATATCATCCTGTACCATGAAATGATTGTCCAGGATGATCTGCTTAATCAGACGCACTTAACTTGGTTGCCGTAATTAGGGTTTCTATTTTTACTTGATCGTCCAGGATGATGTATGTATCGTCCAGGACGATCTGAATAAAATTTTTGAATAGAAACTCTAATTCACTCAAGCTCTCCCCCTAAGTATGTGTGTGCAAGGTTACTTAGCTAGGGGATCAGTTACATTACAATTGACTCAAGAAAAAAAAATAGTACACTTAGACATACATGGACCCGATCTTGAGTTGGCTTGAGTTGCTCGTGATCTTTTGTGCCTGAAACGTGTTAGCCAAGCAAAACACAATAGAGACATGTTTGTCATCATCAAAACCAGATTTGCAATAAAAGTGACTTGTGTATGTGTCTTCAGAAAATAACTTGTGTGTGTCTTGAAAAGTGGTGATGGGGTGCTTGTGTGTAGTTGAACTTGTGTGTGTTGAGAAGTACACGAAGTATGTATTGAAGAGAAAGTGTGTAGAGCTTGGAAGGTGAGATGTATGCATATTTAAAAGTGTTTTGTGTGGAAAAGTGTATGTTTTAAAAAGGGTGATTGCGTGATCTTTAGAAGATGGAAAGTGTATATTTTGAAATGAGAAATGTGTGATGGTGTATATTTTCAAGGGTGATTTTGAATGTGAGTGTAAGTGCTAAAGGTAAAATGTTTGAACTTTGAGAGGTGAGATGTGGGAATTTTGAGAAAATAAAATGTGTGTATAATTCAGAAATTGATATGTGTGTTTCTTTGAAAAATGAGAAGTGTATGTTGAAACGAGAAGTGAAATGTTTGATTCTTGAAAGGTAAAGTGACATGTGTAGGTGTGTTTGAAAAATAGATTTGTGGAGTTTGTGTGTATTTTTGAGAGTTGAGATGTAAATGTGGGAAAGTAAAGTCTGTGTTGGAAAAGGAAAATATGTATGTCTTAGGAGTGAAAAAATGTGAGTTTTGTGAAAAGTGAAAGTGTTTGCGTTGAAAGGAGAAGTGTTTTGAAAAGTGCATCGGAAAAGAGAAGTGTTTTGAAAAGTGTTTGTATGGGAAAATGAAATGTTTTGAAAGTGCTTGTGTTGAAAGACAAAGTGTGTGAAAGAGTGAAAAGTGAAAGTTAGATTGTTTTGGGAAATGAAGAGTGTTGGTGTTGGAGAGTGTTTAGTTGGGTGTTTATTAGAAAATGAAAGCGTAAAAGGAAGCAATGACCCCCTTTCACTCCCTCTACCTCTCTTCTTCTTCTACTACTTTTCCCTTCTTGTGCCTCGAGAAAAATTTTAGAAAGTATAAAGTATACTATCAAAAATGAAAGGTTTCAAAGAGACAAGTAACCGAGCCTGTGTCCAAGCCCGAAAAAAGGTATGTTTTACTTTAAATTAATGTTTTTCAATTATTTCAATTTTAATTTATTAAATGTTCTTCTAATCTTTATTTTAATTTTTTTTTATTTGTATCAACTGTGAGGAACAGTATTGATCAACAAAACAAAAGAGAAAAGAGACAAAGGCGTCAGTCGCCTCTATCCAACAGGGTAGAGGTGCTACGGTAGGAACCACCGGGTCATAGCCCCCGGTGTTGTATGTTTTCTTAAAACTTAGAAAGCGCCTAAAAGGCCCTTGGTGTGGTTTATGCGAACTCGTCCCCTTTAGGTCCCTATAATAGCTTCAATTTTATTAGGATTATTATTTTATTTTATTTTATATCCTTAAAACCCTTTACACATGCGCAATGTCCTAAGGGTTAGTGATAACAAACTTTCATCCCATATAATATTAGTGACATTTAAGGACAATGATTAAGGACTAAGTAGTAAAAAACCTAGACTTAGGATGCATGCACACTTTAGGGTTGAAACACAGGACATAGAAAATTTAGTAACATTCCCCTTCGGATTAGTGCATATTATTAACATAACCTTAATTAAATCTAATCAAAATTAAACAATCAATTAATAAAAATTTCAAACATACTAATGATAATTCAGATAAAAAAATATATGAAAATTACATAACCCTTAATAAACGAATCATAATTAACACATAACCATTAAGAGATTAAATTTGAACATAAATTTAAAATTGAATCTAATTAATATTTTAACCATCTTATAATCAAATAATAACTAATTAAAATCTTCAAAACTTCAATAAATCGTCAACAATGTCACAAATCAATTTAAATTTTAATAACTCTTTAAGGAATCTAAATTTTAATCATTTAAATTAAATAAATAATTAAGTTACGTATTCTTAAAAAATGATGTTTAATTAAAACACCTTAAGTAACCAAACTCATTAATCAAATTTTAACAATTAAAATTCAATTTAAAACAAACATCAAAATTTTAGAAACACTAAAACTTAAATTTGAACATCAAATTCTCCTTGACCTTTCAACAAACTAAATTCAATCAACTAGAAAACCTCAACTAATAATTTAACTTAGGATATATCTAAACCATATAGCCTACTGCACACACTTAGATTTATTTTCTAGGATGACTGACTCTATCTTTAGGTTAGGCCGGTGTTTACTTTCTTACTTCTGTGTGACGGGCTTTCTTGGTTTTCACTGCATGTTGTTTGTGATTGATGTGAGTGTTTATTTACTTTTACTACTCTCTTTGATATGATTTGATGGGCGATAGATTACCCCAAGGTTAGGAACGATCTAGATGCTCACAAAATTTTATGCAGTTGGCCATGATGGTGTAGAGCTAAATCAAAGGGGGTAAATTAAAGATTTAAATTGACAAAAATTTATGCAGGTGCAAAATGCCAAGCCCCCTTAAAATTAAAAGAGTATGGCCAAGTGTGGCTGGAAAATTTATTTTAAATACACACATATAACTACTTGGGATATTTTTAATATAAACTGCTTAGGATAACCTTACAGGTGGTCTAGATTTTTATTTTATCTGAGTTGTAATGTAAATATGCTTAAAAAGAATTGTAATGTGAAAGTGATTTGAAATTGGGATATCATATCCAATTTGGATTCCAAAGAGAAAAGAGTATCCCTTAGGGGAATATTTTCTTCTATTTGGAAGGCCAAGTTAGGATGATTGTAATATCCTAAGGGAAAAGAAAATACCCCTTCGAAGATGATTTTATTTTCATTTGGATATCAAGAACCGGTGAATTCAAGGAGCTCACCAAAGGAAAGAAGACCAAGGAGAGAAGACAATGAAGTGAATAACAAAAGAGATATCCCATTTCAAAATCACTTACGTCTGTCTTAGGACTAGAATCCCAATTTGTTGACAGTGGTGCCCGCCACTTTACTTTTTTTATAAACCCTGGGTTGTAAATAAGATGAACTTCGGACATTATATTTATGGAAAATTTAATTTGATTGCTTATATTATTTGTGCAGAAGAATTGCTATTTTTCTATATTTTTTTTGCATGCCGTATTTTATTTTAGCCTGAATACGGTCGAAGTTTTTGTTAGGGCACGAATAAAGCTTTTGTACTTATAACTTTAATAAAATTATAGGCTGACATAGAAACTCTAATGATGTAAGAAGTAAGCTCGGGACCTTCGAGAATCACTATAAAGCATATTATTACTTTCTCTTCCTTATTAGGCACCTCCCCGCCTGTGGGTTCTGGCAGACCACCTAGCCTATTAGGGTGCAGTTCTGTCAAGGGGATGTTGTGCAATCTCTAGGAAAAAAATTATTTTCTAAGCATGATTTTAAAGCTGCTTCATAAATAATTTTAAGCATTCAAGTCAATTAGCATGCATTGCATTAGATACAAATTAAAGGAGTTTAAAATTTTAATTGTATTACACTCTCAAGTATCATTTACTCTAGATAAGTAAAGGGGCCAATTAGGATTTATCTTAGATGTCACCACTTATTCCTTCAAACTTAAACAACATCCATACCCATCTTTCATAAAGAGACTAGACACATGGTTTTAAAATGCCTATGTGGTTAGTTGGCTCCCCAATCTAGGCCGAGGTAAGTCCAGATTTGCACTCCATTAGTTAGGTTCGGGTCACTACTTTATAGTACCCAATTTAGATTTAGGTTATGAGGCAGATTTTTAAATCTTAAATCCTTACCCTACGAGAATATAATCCCAAATTTCTAATAAAATATCAACTTAAATGCAAAGAATCTCTCATAAAATGTAAAGCCCAACATAGGGTAGACTAGGGTTGCCTCTGAGCTTCTCAAAATCTGACACCTCCTTCGTTTCCTCCTCTGACTTATTAAATACTGTTCAACATTGAGCTTTCTCCTTAAAAAATTCTTACTTTTTTCCTTGTCTTCTACTTTGTAATCAAAGGGTATAGAAATTATTGCTTTAATCGAGAGTTTTCTTAGGAGCACACCTCCTAAAATGTAATTAACTATAGGGGCTTGCTTCTATTGGGATTTGGGAACTCCAAATTAAAAAATACCTTGTTTTATTTACATAAAATAAGAGAAAAATCTCTGGGAACCCATATTATCTTTTTAAAACTCATTTTTAATTTTAAATATACTTGTATAATGTTATTTTCATCTCCCCAGATGATATAACATTCTCCTTATTAAATTCAATTTTAAAAGTGATGAATTTTATGAAGCCCATTCTTATTTTTGGATGCCTGGAAGAATATCATATTCATATTTTAAGATGATATTGCATTATCCTTGTTGCCTCTAATCAGAAGAGTGGTTGAATTTTCAAAACCTCATTTCTTAAACACATTCTATAGAATTTCTGTTCGTCTCACGAGAAGATATGTTATCCTTTGAATTGTGTTTGATTACAGAAATATCATTTTCAAAAACCCTATTTTTATATTGAATCTATTATAGAATATTGTGCCAGTCTCCCGAGACTATACTTCATTCTCAATGTAGTAACTATTTACAAAATAGGAGAAATCAAAATCTACGTGGCGACACAAATTCTTTTTCCCCATAAAGGTAAGCAACCTATGCTTAATGGCATATGTTCATCTTGATCATTCTAAAGTTTCTAAAAAAATTCATATTGTTTATAGGAAGCTTAAAAAGTCATATGCCAACCTTAAATCTGAGTTCTTAATTTTGCAGAAAGAGCATGAATACCTAAGGAAAGATCATTCCACTATAGATAGTAATTATATGTCTTTGTTAGATGAATATGATATTTTAAACAAAAGGTATCTTTATTTAACTATTAAGCATGATTCCTTAAAAGCATATTATCTTTATTTAGAAAGCTCATTTAACAAATTAAAAGCATGTTTAGATGAAGCTGATGATAGAGCGCATATATTGAAAGTAGATAATTCAATTCTTGAAAGTGCAAATAAATTTTTACAAGCTAAAATAACTACTTTTAAGAAAAATAAAAAACCACCTACACTTGAAGATTTTCAAAAACCATAATCAAAGTATGCATCATTTAAAACTAAGAAGAGGCACCATAACCCAAATAAATTAGTAAATCTTTTTACTGGAGTTAGATATTTTTCCTGTGGCATGCTAGGACATATCTCTCATACCTGTACCATTTATCATAGAACACATTTGATGTGGAGATAAAAATTACAAAATTCACTGTATAGTATACATGTATTTTATTCTTCTTTCCATAAGATGGGACCCAAACATGTTTGGGTTCCCAAATCTAATATCTAATGATTTTATAGGATTATTTTCAAAAAGGCCTCGTGAGAGCATGAAGTACCTGGACAATGGATGTTTAAGACACATGGCTGGAGATGCAAAGCAATTCATTTTGCTGGAGGCCAAGGTAGAAGGTAAGGTGACACTTGGAGATAACACCACCAGGAGAGTGGTGGGCTCAGGTACAATTAGCAATTCTAAAAATTTCCTTATTAAAATTTTTTTATTAGTAGATGGCTTAAAACATAATTTGCTCAGCTTAAGCCAGCTCTATGATAAAGGCTTCAGCCTTAAAGTTTTATTAACTAGCTGCATCATAAGCTTAAATGGAGATACTATGCTGTAAGAAAAAAGAATTAATAATGTTTACATGCTTAAGTTAAATTATGTTAAACCAGCTAACTCTCATTGCCTAAAAACTATTACTGATGAATCCTGGTTGTGGCGTAGGAGATTGTGTGATACAAGCATGAAAACTCTAAGGAAAGTTACCCAAAAAGATTTAGTAAGAGGAATTCCCAAGCTAGAGTTTACTAAGGACCACCTATGTGATGCCTGTCAATTAGGGAAACAAGTCGAATCCTCCTTCCACTCAATTAAGGATATTACCACTAATAAACTTTTAGAATTCCTTCACATGGATCTCTTTAGACCCATTAGCACTATAAGCCTAGGAGGGAAAGTCTTTGGGTATGTGATTATTGATTATTACTTGAGGTTTACTTGGATTAGATTTCTATCTCAAAAAAATGAATCATTCGAAGAGTTTAGGCTTTTATCCACTTGGATTCAGAGAAAACTAGGTTGTGAAATTTTAACCATTCATAGTGACCATAGTGGAGAATTTAAAAATGAAAATTTTGAGATGCATTATAATGAGCAAGGGATAAATCATAACCTTTTAGCTCCTAGAACCCCTTAGCATAATGAGATTGCTAAAAGGAAAAATAGTACATTGGTAGAATCTGCTAGAGCCATGTTAGCTGAATACTCACTTCCTAAATATTTTTGGTCATAATTAATAAATACATCCCATTATGTTCTTAATATGGTAAATATTAGATCCAAGTTAAACAAGACACCACATGAAATCCTAAAGGGTAGGACACCCAAACTCTCTCTCCTTCATGTCTTTGGATATAAAGTGTTCATTCTAAATAATCAGAAGTCTCTACTAGAAAAGTTTGACCCCAAATCTGATGAAGGAGTGTTCCTAGGTTACTTAAATGTTGAAAAGTCCTATAGAGTTTTCAATAAGAGGACACTGGTGGTAGAGGAGACAACTCATGTTATTTATGATGAATCTGATAATTTTGGTGGGTCTAAGGTAGTACAAGAAGAGGAAGTTGTAAAAATTACCCAATAAGTAGAATATGTAAATTTGGAGGAAAGGGTAGAAACTCAAAACTCTTCATTTAGAGAAAGGAGATATTTTTTAAGACATCCTAAAGAACTGATCTTAGGAGACACATTTAAGGGTGTTAGAACTAAGCATGGACTTAGAAAAGAAGTAAACCACTATGCCTTCATTTCAATAACTGAATCCACTAATATTAATCAAGCCCTATCTAACAAATTTTGGATCCTAGCCACGCAAGAAGAATTAAATTAATTTATGAGGAATGATATTTGGGAACTAGTGGAAAGACATAAGGACCAGAGTATTGTTGGAACTTAATAGGTTTTTAAAAATAAAATGAATGATTTAGGAATAGTGGTTAAAAAAAGCAAGATTAGTGGCCAAGGGGTATAACCAGATATATGGGATTGACTTTGAAGAGTCCTTTTCCCTTGTAGCTAAATCGAAAGCCATTAGGGTGTTATTAGCTTTTGCCTGCTTTAACATATTTAAACTATACCAAATGGATGTCAAGAGTGCATTTTTGAATGGGGCAATAAAGGAAGATATGTTTGTTGAATACCCCTAGGTTTTTGAAAATTCTCAATTTCTTAATCATGTGTTCAAATTAAAAAAGGTATTATATAGACTAAAATAGGCACCTAGAGTATGGTATAAAAGGCTAAGCACATTCCTACTAGAAAGACCATTTGTTAAGGGGAGCATAAACACCACCCTATTTCAAAAGAGGGTAGGAGAAGAACTACTCATTGTCTAAATCTATATTGATGATATTCTCTTTGGATCTTTTGATAAAAAATTATGAGATGAATTTTTAAAAATAATGAGTAAGGAATTTGAGATGAGTATGATGGGAGAATTGACCTACTATCTATGATTTAGCATAAAGCAGATGGATGATGAAACTTTCATTAATTAATTAAAATACCTTAAGAATATTCTTAAGAAATATGAAATGGATAAGGCCAAACAAATAAACACTCCCATGAGCTCCACTGTTTAATTAGATACACACTTAAATAAAAAATCAGATGATCAAAAGAAATATAGAGGAATAGTTAGATCACTTCTTTACTTAACTGCTAGCAAACCTAAGATAATATTTAGTGTTTGTCTTTATATAGGATTTCAAGGTGATCCAAATGAGTCCCACCTGACTGCTATTAAGAGAATCTTTATATATCTCTTAGGGACCCAAAACTTAGGAATCTAGTATCCTAGGCATAGCATTTCCTTTAAGATTATAGGATATTCTGATTTAAAATTTATATGATACAAGGTTAATAAAAAAATACTTCTCAGACATGTCAATTCATAAGATAATCTTTAGTCTCCTAGTCCAGTAGAAAATAAAACATAATAACTCTATCCACTCTGAAGCTAAATATATTGCCTTAGAAATGTTGCAAATCTGGTTTTGATAATAACAAACATGTTTCTATTGTGTTTTGCTTGGCTAACCCATTTCAAGTACAAAGGATCAAGAGCAACTCAAGTCAACTCAAGATCAGGTCCAAGTGTATCTAAGTGTACTATTTTTCATTTTCTTGAGTCAATTATAATGTAACTGATCCCCTAGCTAAGTAACCTTGCACACACACACACTTAGGGGAAGAGCTTGAGTGAATTAGAGTTTCTGTTCATTTTTTTTTGTTCAAATTATCCTGGATAATATTCACATCGTCCTGGACGATCCAGTAAAAATAGAAACCCTAATTAGGGCGACCAAGTTAAGTGTGTCTGATTAAGTAGATCATCTTGGATGATTCCTACATCGTACGGGATGATAAGCTCAAATCAGAAATCCGCAGCCGCCAGATCAAGTTAAGCAAGTTTTATTTTTAGATATTTGGTCTGATCGTCCTGGAAGATATGTGTATAATCTAGGACGATCTAGTACAATCATGCCTAAATTAGTCTGGTGATTAAGGAAAGCAAATAATGTTTAATTGATACGATCACATCGTCCGGGACGATCGCAAGATCGCCCGAGATGATCTGGATCGTCTAGTACATTTCAGCTATACGTCCTGAGTGGTGATCAGGACGATTTGTGCACATTTTGAACTAATCATACAAGATGATATACGTATCATCCTGGACGATCAAGTCATTTTTGGGTCATCCAGCACAAGTTTCTCTGGACGACCCGAGCGATCTTCTGGATGAAATTCTTGAATTTACACTAATCATCCCAGACGATCGCAACATCGTACGGGACAATCTGAATAATTTTTTTCACTGATCGTCCAGAAGAGCCAGATCGTCAAGGCTGAAATAGCTGATTTTGAACTGATCGTACAGGATGATCAATAGATCGTCCTAGATGATTTAAGCCGACCAGTTGAGATTTAGGGAAAATTTTGAGCCCTCCTATAAAAGATTTTTTTCTTCCAATTAGAAAAATCTTTTGCCATTTTCCTTTCCAGAGAAAGCCTAGAGAGAGAGAGAGAGTTTAGGAGAGAGAGAGAGGATCTTGTGAGGGGGAGTTAGTGAGGAATTCACTAAGGTTGATCCAAGCAAGGATCAGAGTCGTCTTCTCCGCTCGTCATCTTTCATCTTGTTGGTGTTCATTGTGGGAGGATCGTTCGCAAGAAGATCCGGGTTCTCTGCCCGCTTCAGGAGAGAGCGAAAGGAGTTCAGGTTCTCTGCCTGCTTCAGGAGGAAGTGAAAGGAGGTTAGGTTCTCTGCCTCACTGTATCGATGGAAAGGAGTTTTTGTACAGGCTTCTTCGCCTTGCTGTGGGAGCAGAAGGAGAGTAACTTTTGGTTTAGTGTAATACCTGGAGGAGAGGCTCTTGGGAGTGGATGTAGGTCAAGTTGACCGAACCACTATAAAAATTTGGTGTGTTCTTTCTGATTACTTTCTACACTTTAATTTTCAGTGATTATCTGCTTGGTTGAATTTAGTGTTTGATCTTTTTGATTGTGTGTTTTACTTGTTTCCACTGTAAATCATCGAAAAGTTCTTTACTATTGCTCTCAAATTTTTAAATAACCAAATCAGCCCCCCTCTTGGTTAGCCTCGGGACTAGTTCATCAGGGCTTAACATCTCTATCAAACTTTCAAGTGGTATTAGAGAGGGGTTCATAAAATCTAGTTTTGAAAAACTTTTGAATTTGATCCATGGCTAACTTTGGTAATCGTAATATTGCTGAAGGTTATTATATTACACGATCACCTTTGTTTGATAACATTCCTTTTATTTTTTGGAAAACTCGTATGTCCACTTTTCTTTAATCAATTGATTAACGTATGTGGATGCTTGTTAAGGATGGATACGAACCACCTTTTAGAATGCTTAATAATGTGAAAACTAAACTGCCCTTTACTAATTGGACTTTTGATGATTGTGACTTAACACAATTGAATGCCAAATGTTTGGATTATTTTTTTATGCTTTAAAATCTGATGATTACATGCGCGTCTCTACGTGTAAAACTGGTAAAGAAATTTAGGATAGATTGTGCATCATGTATAAAGGTACAACTGAAGTCAAATAGTCTAGGTTAAACATTTTGCTTCGTGACTATAAACTTTTTTGCATGAAACCTACTGAAACCATTTCTGAAATATATATGAGATTCACTCAAATTATCACTTCATTACACGCCTTAGGTAGATAACTTACAAACTATGAAAGAGTGAACAAAATTTTTAGATGTTTGCCTTCTTCATATGATGCTAAGATTACTGCAATCACTAAATCTAAAAATTTGAATACTTACTCTATTGATAGCTTACTTGGATCAGTCATTGCTTACGAGCAAGGGGTGAACCAAAGACAGCTTGATGCAGGCAAAAAGAAGAAGGAGAATATAGTGGCACTGAAGGCCAACGAGAGTGATTCTAGTTCTTTCGAGTCTGATAGCGATGATGTTTCCTTAATCACTAGGTAATTCAAAAGCTTTCTAAGGAAGAAACATAAGAACTTTTATAAGTGGAACAAGGGTAAGTCCAGTAAAAATTTTAAAGGTTCATCTTAAACTATCTGTCTTGAATGCAGGAAGCCTGGACACATTAAGGCTGATTATCCTACACTTAAAGCTCACCCAAGTAAGGAGAAGGGTGAGGAGAAACACAAGTTCAGAAAGGATAAGAACCAAATTCAGAAGGCGTTCTGGGCAGATTCTGCATCTGACACTTCTGAGACTGAAGCTGAAGAGGAGGAAACAAACTTGTGCCTGATGGCTGATGATCATCCTGGTCAGTCTGACCAGGAAGAGGTATGTGAGCTTACTTACGATCAATTACTTGAAATATCTGAACGAATTCATGCATCATATAGGAAGCTTAAGAAAACTCACGCTAGCTTGAAACTAGAATTTGTGAACTTATAAAAACAGCATGAAATTTTGATTAAAGATCATTCTACTGTTGATTGTAATCACATGTCTTTACTTGATGAGTTTGATGAATTGAATAAAAAGTATTTTGATCTGACTACTGAGCATGATTTACTAAAAACCACGCATGTTGATTTAGAAAAAGCTTTCAAAGAATTAGACAATCTGACGTGTGAAGTGGAGAGTAGCAATGGTGCTTTGAAATTTGAAATTGCAAGTTTAAAGAAAGAAAATGAATTTTTGAAAGTTAAGATCAATGCTTTTGAGAAACATAAAATGCCTCCTACATTTGCATAGTTTTATACACCTCCACCTTTTGTAGAATCTTATTCAAAATCATCAAAGCATGTTTCATATAAACCTAGGAAGAGGCACTATCAATCACGTAGATTAGTTAACCCTTTTCCTGGTGTTAGATTTTTTTCTTGTGGCATGTTAGGACATATTTCTCACACCTGTACTGTTCACTGTAGTACATATTGGGTGTGGAGGCCCAAATTGCTTGTTTCACAGCAGAGCACACATGCATTACATTCTTCTTTTCATAAGAAGAAACCCTAACCTGTTTGGGTTCATAAATCTAACGTTTGATAATTTTGTAGGTGTGCTCTCACACAAGACCTCGTGAGAGCATGTGGTACTTGGATAGCGGATGTTCAAGACACATGACTGGAGATGTAAATCAGTTTATTATGCTGGAGGCCGGGGTTGGAGGCAAGGTTACACTTGGAGATAACACCACTAGGAGGGTGGTAGGTTCAGGTATAATTGGTGATTCAAAGAATTTTATGATTGATAATATTTTGCTTGTAGATGGACTGAAACATAACCTGCTGAGCATCAGTCAACTCTGTGACAAAGGATACAACATCAAATTCCTGCCCACTTGCTGCGTTTTAAACTTAAATGAAAAAGTTATTTTGCAGGGACAAAGGATCAACAATGTCTACAAGCTGGATGTAAGTTGCATTAAAGCTAAAAATTTAATTTGCCTAAAAATTACTGTTGATGAGTCTTGGTTATGGCATAGGAGACTGTTTCATGCCAGTATGAAAACCCTTAGGAGAGTCACCCAAAAGGACTTAGTTAGAGGTGTCCCAAAGCTTAACTTCACTAAGGACCACCTGTGTGATGCCTGTCAATTAGGGAAGCAAGTCCAGTCCTCCTTTCACTCTATTAAGGACATTAGCACGTCTAGACCTTTAGAAGTCCTTCACATGGATCTCTTTGGACCCATTAGCACTTCCAGCTTAGGGGAGAAAGTCAATGGTTTTGTGATTGTTGATGACTACTCGAGGTTCACTTGGATTAAATTTCTGTCACATAAATCTGAGTCATTTGATGAATTTAAGTAATTCTCCACTTGGATTCAGAGGAAGTTAGGTTGTGAGATCTTGACTATTCATAGTGATCATGGTGGAGAGTTTGAAAATGTAAAGTTTAGAAGTTTATATGAGGAGCAAGGGATTAGTCACAATTTTTCAGCTCCTAGGACCCCTCAACAGAATGGGGTAGCTGAAAGGAAGAATAAGACCTTAGTGGAAGCTGCTAGAGCCATGCTTGCTGAGTATTCACTTCCAAAATACTTTTAGACTGAAGCGGTGAACACTGCCTGTTATATGCTGAATAGGGTGAATGTGAGATCAAATCTGAATAAGACACCTTATGAGATCATTAAGGGTAGAACTCCAAACCTGCCCCACATCCATCTCTTTGGCTGTAAGGTTTTTATTCTGAACAACAGGAAATTATCCTTAGGAATGTTTAACCCCAAAACTAATGAAGGAGTGTTCTTAGGCTATTCTAGTGTGGGGAAATCCTTTAGCGTGTTCAATAAGAGGACTTTGGTGGTGGAAAAGACAACTCATGTGGTGTTTGATGAATCTGATCCTAAGGTGACTAGAGTTGAGGAAGAAGAAGAGGTAGAGGAGATTACCCAAGGGGTTGGAAATACAAATCTGGAGGAAATGGTAGAACCTCAAACCACACTGCCTAGAGATTGGAGATATTCTTCAAGTCATCCTAAGCAACTGATCTTAGGAGACCCTTCTGAAGGTGTTAAGACTAGGCATGGACTTAGGAAGGAAGTAAACCACTCTGTCTTTATCTTAATGACTGAACCCACCAATATCAATCAAGCCCTTTCTGATGAGTTTTGGATCTTAGCTATGCGAGAAGAATTGAATCAATTTATAAGGAATGATGTTTAGGAGTTAGTAGAAAGACCTAGAAATCAAAGTATAGTGGGAACCAAGTGGGTCTTTAAGAATAAGATGAATGATTCTGGTGTGGTGGTTAGGAATAAGGCAAGATTGATGGCTAAGGGGTATAATCAGATTGAAGGAATTGATTTTGAGGAGAACTTTGCCCCTGTAGCTAGATTGGAAGCCATTAGAGTGCTGCTAGCCTTTACCTGTTGTAAGGGATTTAAGTTATTTCAAATGGATATCAAGAGTGCCTTTTTAAATGGGGTAATAAAAGAGGATGTTTTTATAGAACAACCCCAAGGTTTTGAGAGTTTCCAATATCCAAATCATATTTACAAATTAAAAAAGGCCTTATATGGATTGAAACAGGCACCTAGAGCTTGGTATGAAAGGCTTAGCACATTCCTGTTAGAAAGAGAGTTTGTTAAAGGGAGCGTAGACACCACCCTTTTTTTGAGGAGAATAGGAGATGACTTACTCATTGTCCAGATCTATGTTGATGATATAATTTTAGAATCTTCTGATAAATATTTATGTAATGAGTTTTCTAAAATAATGAGTAAGGAGTTCGAGATGAGTATGATGGGAGAATTGTCCTATTTTTTGGGGTTTAGTATAAGGCAATTAGATGATGGAACCTTCTTGATCAATCAAAATATACTAAGGACATCTTGAAAAAATATGAAATGGACAAAGCTAAGCCGATCAATACTCCCATGAGTTCTAGTGTCCAGTTAGACAAGGATCCAAATAACAAATCTGTTGATCAAAAGAAGTTTAGGGGAATAATTGGATCACTATTTTACCTGACTGTTAGCCGACCTAATATCATGTTTAGTGTTTGTCTTTGTGCTAGGTTTCAAGCTAATCCTAAAGAGTCCCACCTGACTGCTGTTAAGAGAATTCTTAGATATCTTTTAGGGACCCCAAACCTAAGAATTTGGTACCCTAGGCACAGCACTTCTTCTGAGATTATTAGATATTCTGACTCTGATTTTACCGGGTGTAGAGTTGATAGAAAGAGCACTTCTGGAACATGTCAATTAATAGGAAAGTCATTAGACTCCTGGTCTAGTAGAAAGCAGAACTCAGTTGCACTTTCCACTGCTGAAGTTGAGTACATTACCTTAGGGAGTTGTGTAGCTCAAATCCTTTGGTTGAAGCAATAACTTTTGGATTTAGGATTACCTGTTGGCACAATTTCTGTTCTGTGTGATAATACTTGTGTCATCTGTATTTCTAAGAATCCTATCCAACATTTTAGAACCAAACACATTGACATAAGGCATCACTTCATTAGGGACCATATTACAAAAGGGGACATCGAGCTACATCATATAACAACTGAAAATCAGCTGGCTGAAATATTTACTAAACTACTGGTCTTTGACTCATTCAGTATTTTGAGGACCAGACTTTGTGTGATTGACTTAAATGCTTGATTCTGATGAATATTGATTTCTGATTTGTCTATTTTTCATTATGTTTCTGTTAGTTAGTTATTTGATTTGATTATTTATTTCCTGTTTATTCTTATTTTTACAGATTTTCATTTTATTCCTGTTGTTAGTTTGATTTGAGTATTTATTTTGATGTGGTTTTCTACCTATTTTTATTTAGAGGTTCATCTCTTTTATTTATTATTTTATGCTTTTTAAAATCTGATCACTGCTCACTACTTTTGATAAACTGAATTGCTGACTGAGAGTTTTACCTGGTTTTTATTTGGAAGTTGGTAAGCACTGATTGATTCCATTGGATTGGTTAAAGGGAAGAAACATTGATGATTATTTCTCCTCCTCTAACTCTTTTACAGGTGTATTGTTTCTTTTGGATAAAAATTTTCTTCAAAATTAAAATATTAGTTTTTGGAATAGAGATGTATTTTATCTTACTACAGTAATCTACCTCATATGAATAGTATTTTCAAAGTCTTGAGTCATTATTATGATTTTCTAAACCAAGTGATTGCACTTATCATACAACATATGGTTTTTGTTTTACGAATTACTCTTCCTTATTGTGGAGAGCATCTCCTATGTCTGGAAGGTAATTTTACAGCTGAGGTCCTTTAATGATTTTGAGAGGGAGAAAGCTTACAAAAGATGCGCAGTGCGCCAAATATATTGAAAAAGAGGCACAAAATGAGCCCAAGCTGAAAAGATGCGAAATGTTGCCAAACTAAAAGATACACAAAGTGTATCAAAAATCAAAAGATGCGTAAAGCGCCAAACAAATTGAAAAAGAGGCACAAAATGAGCCCAAATCAAGCTTTCTTCCCTTTCAGTTCGCTAAATGACTTAGAAAAATCCATACACCACTTCATATTTTTAAAAGCTTACGTTTGAAAATCCTGATTTCTAGTTTATTACTTTGGAACACTATTATATCAGATATTTTTTTGGAATGAGGCTTGAAAGGATCTCTTTTCGAATCTAATTTTCTTTTCTTCTGAATTAAATTTTTGTTTTGAAAGGAATTTGCATCTATAAGGTGTCTGAGGTGGGAGTTACAAAAGTCGATTTTCCAACTTTTTCTATATTTCAGTCCTGTTAATCGTCTTCTTATTGGTTTTTGGATTTAAAATTAAGGGAAAATTCTGATTTACTGTGGTAGATTGATTAAAAAATAAATAAAAATAATATAAAAAATTATTGTTATTTTTATTTTTGTTCTCGTTTTGCATTTTTTTCATTTTGGTTTTGTTTTCATTTTACTATTTGTTTTTCTGTTTGTACTGGTGTCTCTGTTTTTCTATTTGTCCTCCTCCTTTTTGTGATGTCAAAAGGGGGAGTCAGTTGTAGTAGTTTTTGTTCTTGATTTCAGTTGTAGTAGTGTTTATTCTTGTCTTGTGATTAGTTACTTCATGTGTAGTTCTCTTTCCTGTAATATTCTGGTTGTTCAATGCAATTTGGAAAGATATTTATTTTTTGATCTCCTAGTTCTTTTAGTTTTTAAACAACTGCACTAATATTTGCCATCATCAAAAAGGGGGAGATTGTTACAAATCTGGTTTTGATGATGATAAACATGTTTCTATTGTATTTTGCTTGGCTAACATATTTCAGGTACAAAATATTAAGAGCAACTCAAGCCAACTCAAGATCGAGTCCAAGTGTGTCTAAGTGTACTATTTTTCCTTTTCTTGAGTCAATTATAATGTAACTGATCTCCTAGCTAAGTAACCTTACACACACACACACTCAGGGGAAGAGCTTGAGTGAATTAGAGTTTCTGTTCATTTTTTTTTGTTCAGATCGTCCTGGACGATATTCACATCATCCTGGATGATCCAATAAAAACAGAAACCCTAATTAGGGTGACCAAGTTAAGTGTGTCTGATTAAGTAGATCATCCTGGATGATTACTACATCATATGGGACGAAAAGCTCAAATCAGAAATCCGCAGCCGCTAGATCAAGTTAGGCAAGTTTTATTTTTAGATATTTGGTCTGATCATCCCGGACGGTACGTGTATCGTCCAGGATGATCCATTACAATCATGTCTAAATTAGTCTGGTGATTAAGGAAAGTAAATAATGTTTAATTGATACGATCACATCGGCCGGGACGATCGCAAGATCATCTAGGACGATCTGGATCATCTAGTACATTTCAGCTGTACGTCCTGAGCGGTGATCAGGACGATTTGGGCACATTTTGAACTAATCGTATAGGACGATATACGTATCATCCTGGACGATCAAGTCATTTTTGGGTCATCCAGCATAAGTTTCTCTGGACGACCCGAGCGGTCTTCTGGACGAAATTCCTGAATTTACACTAATCGTCCCGGACGATCGCAGCATCGTACGGGACGATCTGAACAATTTTTTCCACTGATCGTCCAGAAGAGTCAGATCATCCAGGCTGAAACAGCTGATTTTGAACTAATCGTATAGGATGATCAATAGATCATCCTGGACGATCTAGGCCCACCAGTTGAGATTTATGGCAAATTTTGAGCCCTCTTATAAAAGATTTTTTTCTTCTAATAAGAAAAATATTTTGCCACTTTCCTTCCCAGAGAAACCCTAGAGAGAGAGAGGATCTTGTGAGAGGAAGTTAGTGAGGGATTCACTAAGGTTGCTCTAAGCAAGGATCAGAGTCATCTTCTCCGCTCGTCGTCTTTCGTCTTGTTGGTGTTCGTTGTGGAAGGATCATTCGCAAGAAGATCCGGGTTCTCTGCCCGCTTCAGGAGGAAGCTAAAGGAGTTCAGGTTCTCTACCTGCTTCAGGAGGAAGGAAGCGAAAGGAGGTTAGGTTCTCTGCCTCACCGTGTCGGTGGAAAGAAGTTTTTGTGTAGGCTTCTCCACCTAGCTGGGGGAGCAGAAGGAGAGTCAATTTTTATTTAGTGCAATACCCGGAGGGGAGGCTATGGGGAGTGGACGTAGGTCAAGTTGACCGAACCACTATAAAAATTTAGTGTGTTATTTCTGATTACTTTCTGCACTTTAGTTTTCAGTGATTATCTGCTTGGGTGAATTTAGTGTTTGATCTTTTCGATTGTGTGTTTTACTTATTTCGGCTGCAAATCATCCAAAAGTTCTTTACTATTGCTCTCAAAATTTTAAATAACTAATTCACCCCCCCTCTTGGTTAGCCTCGGGACTTGTTCATCAGGGCTTAACATCCCTATCAAACTTTCAAGAAAGTTATGTGGTCCAAGTCCTTCGGTTAAAGAAATAAATTCTATACTTAGGATTACCTGTTGGAAAAATTTCAATCATATGTGATAACACTAGTGCTATCTCCATTTTAAAAAATCCAATCCAACACTCTAGGACCAAACACATAGATATAAGATATCACTTCATTAGGGACCATGTAACCAAAGGAGATATAGAAGTACGCCATATAGCCACTAAAAATCAATTTGTTGACATCTTTACAAAACCACTAGCTTTTAATACTTTTAATATTTTAAGAACTAGATTAGGTGTGATTAATATTAATGCCTCAAATTAATGCTTTCTATTCATCACTATTTTATTTAAGTATTTTATTTCTTTTATATGTTTTTATGAGGCTTTAATTTTCTATTATTTTTCCCTTCAGTGTTCTGAGAATCTGATCACTCTTACTGAGAATTATTTTAAATGATATTTTAACAATTATTTTTTATTAGAAATTTGTAAGCAGCGTTTTGACTCCTCTAAAATAGTTAAAGGAAGAAATATTGATGATTTTTCTTCTTCCTCTAACTCCTTTAGTGATGAATTTTCTTTTTAAATCAAAATCTATTTCAAATTAAAAGTTGGACTTTGAAATAGAGATTTATTTACTCTTCCAATCGTAATCTGTCTCAAATGAATATTATTCCAAGTCAATGAATCTCTTTCAAGTTTTTCTAATCAAGTTGTTCGCATTTATCATATGGATATGATTCTATTTTGTGATTTAGTCTTTCTTCTATATGAGAGTGAATTTGTCTTCTTTTATATTTTGAAGATAATCTCACAACTAAAAATTCTTTAAGATTTAGAAAGGAAGCAAGCATGTGAAAATAAAAAGAGGCACAAAATGAGCCTAAAATTGAAAAGATGCGCAATGACCACCAAAGAATTGCATGATGCACAAAGTGCATCTGAAATTCAAAAGATGTGTAATGTGTGCTAAAACATGATAAAAGAGGAATAAAATGAGCCCACTATGAGTTAGGTTCCCTTTCTTTCAATTCTTTAAACTCTTGAGAGACATCATACGCATATTGATATCTCTTACACTTGAATTTAAAAATCATGATTTTCATTGATTACTTTGCAATATTATTCTATCAGATATTTTCTAAAAAGAAGACTGAAATGATCATTTTTCCTATCTAATTTCTTTTCTGAATTAAATTCTTTTTTTAAAAAGAATTTTGACCTATAAGGAGTCTGAGCTAGGATTTATAAAATTAATTTTTAAAACTTTATTGATTTCAGTGCAGTTAATTTATTTCTTACTGGTTTTTAAATCAAATAATGAGGTAAAATTATCAGTTGATGGAATTGATCGATTAAAAAAATTATATTTTTTTGGGTGTTTATATCTTGTTGGTTATTATTTTTTTTATTATTGTATGTTTTGGTGATCTGCTTACTCTATTTTGGTTGTTATTTTCTTGTTCCTCCTTTTTGTGATGTTAAAAGGGAGAGTAGTGTGTTGTTAGTAACTCTTATTTCCTATTTAATATTAGTTTGTTTCCCACTTAGTATTCCTATTTAGTATTTACTATTATGCATTTTCATTAAAAAATATTAAAAAAAATCTCCCCTATTTTTCAAAGATAAACTTAGTAAGGGGGAGTGTAGACTTCCAACAATAATATTTGCTATCATAAAAAAGGGGGAGATTATTACAAATATGTGGCCAAGTACTGTGATTTTGATAAAATTAAACATTATTATTTTTATTACCATGTTATCTCCTTATAATTAAGTTTATTTGCATATCTATTTTCTATGTGCTAATATTTCAGGTTCACAGATCACTTGCAATGTCAATTAGCATAAGACCAAGTAGACTACGGTTGAGTTAGCCTGTAATTATAATTTCAAAGTACTTTTACCTTTCTTAAGTAAAAAATGTACTGTGGTGGATCCTAAAGCTATGTAACCTTGCACACACGTAATCAAGAGAGTGAGTAGGAGAGTTAAAAACATTTCTATTTTTTGAACTGATAGTACAATATAATTTATATCATACTGGATGATCAGTTTACCAAAAAATCTTATTAAGGGCATCTCTATTAATTAAGATTGATTAAATTAATCATCCTAGACAATCATTATCGTACAGAATGATACATTTTAATCAAGAATTCAGCCGCCAACCACAATTTTGGCAAGATTTTAGAATTTAAAATTTATTTATATCATATAAAAAGATCAGCATCATCTTGGATGATGGATAAAAATCATGTCTAAGTTGATCATGTGATTAGAAAATAATTATGGTAAAAATTATTTGATACGATCGTACAGGATGAACGGTGAATGAGAGAGAACACACATGGGATAATAAGGTATCATCATCAACTGTACAGGATAGAGACCATAATTTTTCTACTAATCATCCAGGATGATTTAACCTTTTTATACTAGATGACAGAGAGGTGCACAAGATAATAAGGCATCATGGCCTATCGTACCAGACGAAGTTTTATAGTTTTATACTAATTATACAGGATGATTAGCTTATCTCTCTTTAATTGACTGTACATGGCAATGTAATTTGTACTTGATGAATTAGTTTTTTTAAACTAATCGTATGGGATGATCGTACGATCGTACTGGACTATCAGTGTACAATATTGAAATTTAGGGCTTCTTCAGAGGCCTTCTATTTAAGCAATTGTATTTGTCCTTAGGCTGATCTTTTGCTGTTAAGTTATCCTAAGAGTGCTTAGAGAGGAAAGAGAATGAGAGCTTTAAGAGAGAGAGAGAGAGATCCTTGTGAGGAGGAGTTATGAGGGATTCACACAGGTTGCTCAAAGCAAGGATTCCATTGTCATCTTCAAGCTTCCTCCTTAGTTCTTTGGCGGCTCTAGGGAGATAATGTTTAGCATCAGATCCAGGTTCTCTACCTACTCCAAGCAGGAGTAAAAAGATTCTCAAGTTCTCTGCCTACTCCAGGAGGGAGTAAAAGGATTTTCAAGTTCTCTGCCTACTCCAGGAGGGAGTAAAGGGATTCCAAGATTCTCTGCCTACTCCAGGAGGGAGTAAAAGAATTTTCAGGTTTTTTGCCTACTCTAGGAGGGAGTATAAGGATTCAAGGTACTCTATCTCACCAGGTCGGTGGAAAGATTTTATAAGGGCTTCTCCGCCTTGCTGTGGGGGTAAAAGAAGAGACACTACTTTTAGTGCAATAGCTAGAAAGGAGGTTTTCAGGGAGTGGACATAGGTCAAGTTGACCTAACCACTATAAAATTTAGTGTATTCTTTCTATTTATTTTTTTCGCATTTAAATTCTATATTTTTTTGTGATTTGTTCTGCGGTTGAAATCTCTTATTTTTATTATTGTGAAACTAATTTTGCTTTCATACTTTAGAAAAAGTTTTTTATTTTAAAATATTTTAAAATATTTTATAAATATTTTCTTTTTTTTTAAATCAAATTTTTTAAAAACTTCCAATTCATCCCTCCTCTTAGTTAGCCTCGATCTAATTTTTTAAGGTTTAACAACCTTCATAAACTTTCAAGTGGTATCAAAGCACTTTTATGTGGTATTAGAGCAGTTTTCATGGTGGAATGCAAATATAAAGTTTTTTTTTTGGTGATGAGACTTCTAACAATGAATTCTTTGTAAAGAAGAGCAAGTTTGGATTAGGACAATCCAAGAGAAGGGGATAGTCTATAAAAAACTTTGGCAGTTGTTCTGTGGCTAGTTTTAGTTCTATTAATGGACTACCTATCAGTTAATATTATGGTAGATGAATTTTTGGTCAATGTAATAAGATGTTAAGATAGTATTTCAAGTGCAAGTAGTTTGAATATTGGATAGCTTAAGTGTCCCCACACACAACCTAACAGTCATTCTTAGCCCAACCTAAGAGTTTAGTTAAGTTTACAAAGAGATTGAAGATAATTTTACCTTATAGATTTGGTGAGAGATTAACTAGTGGAGGAAATAGTTCTAGTTCTATGGTAGGCTTTATAAAAGGTAGATCATATAAAGGTTAAAGATATTTTAGTAGTTTTATTATACCACGCCATATTTAGAAACATGTCTAAAGTCTTATGCCATATAAGGATTGAGATGCCCAAGATGTTGTTATAAGTATGACTTATATTTCTCATCATCCTTTATCACATTCTGTTTGATTCAAGAGTCAACTAGTCATTATTTTAGGGTTATTTATATTTACTACACTTTCCTTTAGTTTACTATCTTTTTCATTTTTGTTTTTATTATCGACTAGAGATAGTATGATAGCTAGTAGGGTATATTTCTATGATATATAGAAATCTAGTAAAATGTGAAAATGTAGTCTCATTCTATTCCTCCTTTTTGAATTTGATGTTAATTTAGGTATGGACTAGATGAACAAATATCAGGCTCAAATTCATTGTTTGAAGAAATGAGATACCTCATATTTAAGCAGTGAGGGTTGTCTATTTTATAGAGTTAGAGAAGTTTTATCAAGTTTGATCTCTATTATTAAAGTGGTTATGAAAGAAAGCTTATATAATACTTCTAGTATCAGTATGGAATAAAAGAGTTTAGTTTGAATTTATTTATAATGTTCCAATAGTATAAGAGTTAATTAATTTTGAGGAGTTAGTTAGTTTACCTTTAGATAGAAATGTTGAATTATTTGTTGATTTATTTTTTATTATGACTCATATTTCCAAGGCTCCATATAGGATGGCATCCAAGGAGCCTTACAAGTTAAAGGTGGAGCTTTAAATGCTAGTTGATCAAGGTTTTATCTATCCTAATGTGTCTCTATGGCGAGTACTTATTCTATTTATGAAGAAAAATGATGGTATGATATGTATGTATATTAATTATAGGGATTTGAACAAGTTAATAATAAAAATAATAATCCTCGATCAAGGATTGATGATCTATATGATCAACTTGTTTAATCTTCTGTATTTCTTAAAATTGATCTATGATCTAATTATTATAAAGTGAAGCAATGAGAGGCTGATGTGATTAAAATTACTTTTAGATCTTGAAACAAACATTACAGGTCCTTAGTCATGCCTTTTGGGGTGAGTAATATACCAATAGTATTCATGGATCTCATAAATATAGTGTTCCAAGATTTTTTGGATTAATTTGTAAAATTTTTGATGATATTTTGGTTTATTCCACTTTTGAGAAGGATCTTGCTATGCATCTGAGAATAGTTCTAGAAACTCTGAGGTAACATCGATTATATGCAAAGTTCTCCAAGTATGAGTTCTGGTTAAAAAGTATTTTATTTATAGGACAGGTAGTAAATACTAGAAGTATTTTTGTAAGCCTTTAAAAAGTTTAGGTAGTTCTTACTTTGTCGAGGCCTTTTATCATATCTAAGATAAGTAGTTTCATAGGTATGACTGATTATTATATGTTATATGAAGGGATTTTCTCAAATTTCTTCACCTCTAATGACCCAAAAGTTAGTAGCTTTTATCTGGATATTTGATTTTGAGGTTAGCTTTAAGAAGCTAAAGCATTATTTAACTTCAATTCTAGTCATGACTCTTCTATTTAACATTGACGGATTTAAGATTTTTAGTGATGCTTCACTAAGAGGATTAGGTTGTGTCTTGTTGCAGCACAAGAAGGTTCTTGCTTATATATTTAGGCAGTTGAAGCCACATGAAAGAAACTTTCTAACAAATGGTATGGAGCTTGCTACTGTTATATTTGAATATCTAAAAATATTATTTATATGGAGTCAGATGTGAGATATGGATAATTAGATTATAATGTAAATATTCACTCAGATGGATCTAAATTTAATACAAAGAAGATGGATTGAGCTGTTCAAGGATTATGATTTGATTATTCAGTATTATTATGGTAAGGCTAAGGTTATGGCAGATGCTCTAAGTAGGAAATCCTCATGATTATTATGTATTCAAGTTACTTCTAATGTGTTTTTGATATGGGACATTGAGAAGCTTCTGATGGTGGTGATTTCTACAAACAATCTTGATTCTACAATTTTAGCTCATAATATCATTCAATTATCTCTACAGGAAATGATTCAAGAATCTCAAAAATTAGATTAAGAATATTTGATGTTGATTGATCAGATCAAAAAGGAAAAGAAATCTAAACTATGAGTATCAAATTCTAATGTTATCTTATATAAGGACAAATTCCCTATTCCATGTTCTAGAGATCTAAGATCCATTATTCTGCATAAGGCTCCACATTCTAGTTATACTATTCAGCAAAGAAGTGACAAATTTTATAATGATTTGAAAGGTACTTTTGGTGGCCTAGTTTAGAAAGAGATGTAACAAATTCTGTATCTAAATTTGAAGAATGTTGGTTAGTAAAAGATGAACATTAGTGATCGAGATGTTTTTATATCCATTACCCATTCTTTAGTGGAAATGGAAAATAGCTATGATAGATTTTTATATGAGTATTTCCTTGTTGAGAAATGGGTATGATTTCATTTGAGTTGTGGTTAATCGTTAGACAAAGTTAACTCATTTCATTCTATTTCAATAATATGATTTTTTTGACAGATTGGCATAGTTAATATATGAGTGTTTATCAAACTACACTGGATACTGAAGGTTACCATTTTTGATAGAGATGCTAGGTTTGCTATTAGACTTTAGTGAGGTCTTTAAAAAGGTTGGGTTTAAAATAATACTTTAGCATAGAATTTCATTTCCAGATTAATGGTCAGTGTAGAAAGATTATTCAAGTACTAGAAGATCTTTCAAATTTATGTGTTATAGAGTTGGTAGTATTTAGGAAGACCAAATTCCTCTGATCAAATTCCTTATATGCTTACAACAATAGTTTTTAGTCAAGTATATGTATGGCCCCATATTATGCTCTGTATGATAGGACCATAATATTTGAACAAAGACGGGTGAAAGGAATCTAATTGGATTAATTTTGGTCAATGACGCTGCTGAAAAGATCCTTTCGATCAGAGAGATTAAAGGTTGTACTATATAAGAAAAAGTAAAAATTTTGATACTAAGAGCCGTGCAGTATAGTTCTTGGTAGGAGATTTGTATATGTGAAAATTAGGTCGATAAGGGGCATCAACAGATTTGGAAGGGATGGATAGTTTAATCTAAGGAAGGTTAAACCTTTTGAAGTTAAAATGATTGAAAAATCTATCTACATGTTATAGTTATTTGATCATATGTTAGAAATGCATAATGTATTCCATGTGTCACTTCTAAGAAAGTGGGTATCTAACTCTAGAAAGTGTATAGTTTATGAATAAATTGAGGTAGATCCAAATCTCATCTATAAAAGAAACCATAAAGGATTTTGGCTTATAATGTGAAAAGGTTGAGAAATAAATGGATTTCAATATTTAAAATTTAGTGGAAGAATAGAATTGAAAAAGAGACTTCTTGGGAGTAGAAATCTAAAACAAAATAATTATATTCAAATCTATTCTGAGCATCTGAGTTTTGAAATATCATGGATGACAATTTTGTTTGAAGGTGAGAGTTATGACACTTCCAAGATCAGAGTACTATTCAAACCATTCTAACCTGATTAGAATTTACGTAATTAATGAATTTTTGTATTGGATCTCTTTTGCATGTGTGTCAAATAATATATGCGTATGAAAAAATGGTCTTTATGTGTTTTGAACCAAGTTCTGGGTCTAAATGTATGTTTATGAACTCTATAATTTTTCCCCTAGGGGGTAAGGTGGCCCCTCAACTCTAAGCTCTCTAGATTTTGGAACAAGTGAACTAGCATAGTGGCACTAGGATCAGGGCATCGCAAAGAAAGGTCAATTTTTTATATTATTCACTCTGCTCATTTCATTGTAAGTAACCTGCATAGAGAAAGGAGAGAGATTTTGAAAGAGAAGATGTTTTTATAGCTGTTTTGGGCCATTTTTAGCTATCGAAGTTCTCAAAATTAGATAGATCGAGGTATGTCACACAATGCATATCTCTGTTTCATAAAATATGGGGATTTTATAAATTATTTATTAAATTTTTATTTCTATTATCAAAAAATAAGAATAATATTGCACTTGCTAAACTTTCACTTTGTAACTCTATGTAAGTTCTAGAGACATCAGTTCTAAATATTTAGAGATTTTCTAAGAAAATTTTAACTTGGCATTTTCAAATTTTGGCCTTTTTATCTATTTGAAAACTAATTTGAAATGCAAAAATAATGTTATAATATAATTAAAGGCTTGATACATTATTCTCAACAGTCCTCATTAATTTGATTATGTTCTAAAATAGTGAATTTTATACAATAGTGTATTATGGTGCCTACCATTGGATAATAGTGTAGAAATTATGAAATTCTATTTTGAGCAAATTTATGCTTAAATTTCTACATTGCAATAAATTATGCGAATTTTGATGTTAAATATATCTATTGCAAAATTTAAGTTGCCTAAATATTTTTGACTCTGTCTAATGCAAGAATCTGGAACCCTCTAAAAATCTATCTATTAGGAGTTTTATAAGGGGCCAGAATATTTAGATTATGTTTGATATAGAGGGAACTTTTGTCTATTGGGAGTTATACGGGGAAAGAATCTTTGGATTCTTTCTGATAGAGGGGAAAACATTGTTACCTTCTGCTCAAGATACGAAATTATTGTTTATTTATATTACTAATATTTTTATTTGTATTTTGGATAATGGTACTTACTATTTCTTAGCACGATAATTTACTTTATTGCCTTAAATATTTTGTTGAATAATTGACAAATGAAATTATTAGAAACATAGATTTGAAAATGTGCATGTTGAACCGTGTTAACTCATTGTTATTTCGTCTTCTATTTTTAGGATCTAGTAAGGGAAAAAGGGCTTGTTGATTAGCGGTATTTGGATCTGATCTGAGTATGTAGAGGTATTTCATTATGTTGATTTTTGTAAGGACTTGGCTAGTTTTATTGCTCTATTTTATAGCTCTATCTATAACCTTTCATTGTAGTTATATATAAATTTTGATGATCAATAAAAAGAGGATTATTGTGTATGAGTTTCTTTTCAGCACATTGGATGTTATTAGCAGCACTATGTTTTTATTATTTAAAGTTAAAATTTGGATGAAAACACTGAATAATTTTTAAAATTTGGATCTTAAGATTTGTTTGTTGCAAGCCAACATGACAGGACTTGATCAGTTTTTGGTAATGTAGTGTTGGCTTTTGATAGGGTATGTCAATTGAAGTCTATCATTCTTGACTTTTGACATGGCTCAAGAAGCTTCTTAAATGGCACCTATTATAGTCATTAATTATTCCTTAAACGACACGCAATCCCATGTGATGTGGATGGTTAAGTTTAGTACCAAACAAACTTTTGTTAAAAAAAAATTCAATAAAATAAAAAATGAAAACTAAAACACCATTATCACAAACCAAACTAATAGACTCAACATTATTTTGTTATCTTTTTTACTTTTTAGGGATATAAATATGTAATAATTTTTTTAAATTTGTATTCGATTTAATCTGATTTGACTTTGACTTACTGATCTTAAATGGTCTTGTATTGGATGGTTTTACTTCTTGTTTCAAATTGATATAATAATAATGTTGTTCTATGATTTCATATAAGTAAATCAAATAAGGGTTGTGATTTCATTTGAAATAATAAAAAAACTGTTAGGTGTCAGAAACCAAAAAAAGAAAAAAAAAATATTTATGATTATATTTATTTTATTTAATCAGTTAGGTTTGCTTTATTTTGATTTTATTAAACCTCAAACCTTGGCCAAATTTAAAAAAAAAAATCACTTCTATAAAATATAAAATCAAAATATTGACAAATTCAAATTAAATTTCCAAAACAAAAACCTTACTGCTACTATATGTCAGATAACACGCGACTTATAAGTAACTGTTTGTGTTGCCTCAAATTTGGCTCAACCCTTCACTACAAGAAAATGGGTCAATAGTGACGAAAAAATAGAGATAAAAAGAAAATGGTTGCTAAAGATATTTTTTAGCTACAAAAAGTATCTATGGCTTGTAAATAAAAAGTAAACTTGATATTGTTCATATCCTTGATCGGCTTACGTTTTGTAGATATGTCGAAGTCTAAGGGCATAGTGCCCCCTGGCGGGATTTGACTTACCCGATTAGGTCGTAGGGCCAAGGGGCAGCGCCCCTGCATGTGTTTCTGGGGTCACTGCCCCCGGAACAAATTTTGGTTGTGAGGATATTTTTGGAATTCAAATTAATAAATAAAATGATAAATTATCTTTACTATTTCTTTTTATATTTGGTTCATCGCTTCCTTACAATAACATCTCTACACAATGTGTTTAATTATACTACGGGCAATTGCCTAAAGATCATAGTATTTTAAAATTTTTAGGGGTGGCAATTGCCTAAAAACCCTTGTCATAAAGACAAAAAAATAAATGAAGGGGGGATAAATCATCTAAAGAAACATATAATAAATTTTTATTATTATTATAGGGATCCGCCCTTGTAATTAACTATAAGGGCTTGCGCCTATTTGAAACCGTAACTCAGATCTGAAGTCGTGGCAAAATGAGGGTGAAATCTCTGGGTAGTGTCTTATTTCAAACCCGATCTGCCTTTCGAAAATTTACCTCGAACTTAATTCGCTAAAATTCTCAGGAAAGCAAGGGAGGCCGAGGGGCGAATTTTTGAAGCCCACAATCTTTAATCAATAGAACTCTAACGTCGTTAGTCCTTAAGGCATAATCAATTAATAAATAAAAAGGGTGCAATTACTGCATAGTTTTATTGGATCGCTTTCATTAGTATTTGGAAACCATTTGTATATCTACTGTAGCTAGCATCCAATACGTAATCCTACAGATCCAACAATCATTGACATGATAGGATTTAGTCTACATTTAAGAAAGTGAGCCTAGCTCACAATGGCTATGCTTAGATAAGACATGAAAAAACTCAATGGCTATGCTTAGGTAAGCCAGTAAAAAATCCTAATGGCAACGTAGATATGATGTGATCTCTTGATTATTTTAATTACCTGATGAAATCAGCATTGAACGTCTATGAGGGTTCTCTCCATCCTTCAATAGCAACAGATATCAAATTTAAATTAATAATAATAATAATAAATATTAAATAAATATTTTTAACAAAAAATTCAATAAAGATAATTTAAAAAATAAAGAAAATCTTATAGTATCGAGTTACAAATAATTCTCCAGGTATTTTAATTTAATATGAATATAAAATTTCAAATTATACATAATAATAATTTGTTAAAATGAATTTTTTAAAAAAATTAATTTTATTATAATATAAGTATTTAAACTTACTATTCAACATAATTAAAAATGATAATTTTATTTATACCAAATTAATTAAAAATTCATAAATCATTACATGGATGACCTGTACCGCATGAAGTTAGGAATCACTGCATAGCTAAACACTTGTTTTTTTACCACTTAGCTAAACACTTGGTCCAGTATCAAAATTTAAATTTTGCTTTGTTTTTTTGTTTTGTTTTTGTTTTTACATTTAAATTTTTAATATATTATTTATGTTTAACCTTTTATCAATGTTTGTCTTGATGCAGCACTTTATTTCATTTTATTTTCTAGTTTATTTTTCGCAGCATAAATAAATGATACAGCATGAAGACATTTAAGATAAATACCAAACTGGTAGGCTCCGTAAAGCACGAAAAGACAAATGGAGATAGAAGAACATCAGTTTGACTCATTTGGTTTGGGGATGGAGAGATTATTACAAGTGGAGTATGGATTGGAGTTGTGTTCGATTTTTTGTGAGTATGTACAACAAAAACATAGTGGTGAACAACAACTGTGATTTTATTATGTACACTCATAAAAATAGTTCTCCTGTCCGAATTCTACATATAATAATCTCTCGTGGGGACGAGATGAACTGATTGTTTTCATTACGACAATAAAATATGAAGTAATTTAGACATTCCTGTCATCAGCTGTAATATCTTTATAAATTACAATAGTAAGCAAAAGCTGACAAAATAGTCCATAGCATATTTGACATAAGTAGCAGGCTTTATAATTGATTATTCCCTTAATTAATTATATTACAAGGATTGATTATTTTTCAATCCACAGTAATCTGACCAATTGGAAAGCCTGTTTTATTGGACTATTTACATTGAAAGCGTCTATTGGCTTGTTTTAATACGAGAGATTTCTTCTTAGCTTAGCATATGGAAGAAAATCTACTGGCTTTTAACCTTTTCCAGGGTTGCATTGTGTATGGTGCAATCGCATTGGGTTTGAACATTTCATGTTAGAAAGAATCTTTTAGATGATCTGATGCTACAAATCTACCACTTTTATAAAATCTAACGCATTACTTCTAAGAAATTATATATATATATATATATATATATATATATATATATATATATATATATATATATATATATAGTATTTCAATTTAGTTATATTACATAAAAAAAAAAATCAACTTGATTGGGTATGAATCTCGAAGCATATTTAAATTGGAAACTTCCAACGTTAAATTTGGGACAATCAAAACTTTCATTTCAGTAAACTTAGAATCAAACTAAATGTCTCAACATGGCGAACCCAATAGCACCAAAAATGCACCAATCAAAGCTTAAATTATATAACTAAAGAAGAACTAGAAACTTCAAAGCATTAATTAGATGACCAAATAATCTCTCAATTTTGTATGCTTATAGTAGAATCAAGCAACATGATGATACAAATCTAATGAGCCTTAGATTGCATAATTATGACATCATTAAGGCACCTAAAGCCGAATGAATATTTTATGATCAAGGGAATTAAGATGTTTCATGCAATGGAGTGTTCCAAGATTTCTACATATTTATAGGGCATTTCACTCACAAAAATTTATAAGTAGTCTCTTACTCTCCACATGAAAGGGAGGTTTAGACCCTTAGCTAGAGATTTAAGTGATCTCTCAAAATTGAGGAATCTCGAACCTCCACTCGAGCGCCACCACTTGTGAACCCTTATCACTTGGACACCATCACTACCAGGCCTCCACACGATTATCCTTGCTTGACTTTCATTAGCTAATAGTCATCAAACCTTAACAATCGAACCGCCACCAAACCTTTGCTCGGTAGGCAATACTAGAGCTTAGCTGGTGGACGAGTGCTGTCCCTTGATCATCATTGTTAAACTATGGTCCTCTTACCTCTGTCACTTGTCGATATGCTCCCTAGATTATTATCGCTTGACTATGATCCCTAGACCATAATCCCCGACTATGGTCCTCTAAACACTACACCTGACTATTATCCTCTAACCTATGTCACCTAACAACTATTGTCCTTAGAACTCTATCGCTCATCAACTATGGTCTTCTATTCACCATTTCTTGACAATAGTCCTCAAACCACTATCACCCATTGATTACAATCCTCGGACCATCAGTGCTTGGTTAAAGTCAAATTATCAACACACGACTATATTCCCTTAACAATAGTCACCCAATAATGATCTTTTAACCTTTGTCACTCAAATATATTCTTTTTAACCTTTGTTGCTCACCAGTTATGATCCTTTAATCTGTCACCTATGATAATATTCCTTTTGACATTATTACTGCTTACTATAATCTTAAGACCACTGCCACCCAATCACCATCCTCTGAATGGTGGTCTCCTACAATCCTCTAACCACTAGTGCATGCCAACTACTATCCTTAGACCTCGATCTCCATAGTATAGTCCTCTTAATACTATTACCAAACTACTATCCTTCTAACCTCATCACTCGACTATGGTAATATTGGCTTTAATCACCCAACTATAGTTCTTTAATGACCATCATCTAACTATAACCCCTTTACCTCTGTTGCCTAATTATAGTCCTTCTGTCCTCCATCATCGGGATATGATACTTCAAACCTTTGTTTCTCCTCGATGATGATATTTTGAGCATTCCCCAACCAAAATTCTTTGACCACTTTCTCCTAATTACGGTCATTCTGACTTTTATCTCCCCTAGATTATGGTTCTTTAATTTTCATCACCCGTCAATTATGGTCCTCCAACCGCCATCACCCATCAAGTTTAGTTCTCAGACCATTATTTTTCATTAATGACCCATAGGCCAACATTATCTAGATTATAGTTCTTTTGACCATCATTAATGAACTATGACATTTTTCTCAACCTTCTTTTTGTTTAAAAATGGTAGTTTTGAAAATTTAAATTTTCTTTAAAAAATTTTAATTTCTGTAATATTATTTTTGAAATTAAATGCTTTATTATGAATGATATGTTACCTAAAGAGGCAAAAATATCATTTTCTAAGGTTTAGATTAAAAATTTTTGAGATTACCCTAATTATCACAGCCAAATTCAGGAAAGAATCACATATGACTCTAAAAGGTCAAAATGATGTTCGATCGATTATTTTTGGGCAATGAACAATAGTGGTATGAACCTAGCTAATGTAAATGTGAATCTTGATTTACCCTAGTCTAGATTGGGAAGCCAGCTAACCACTTAAGTACTTTAAAATCATGAGTTCAATCATTTATGAAAGAGTGGTAGGAACATTTAAATACATTTTGAGAGAATGCGGATGACATCTAGAGTAGATCCTAATTGGCCCCTTAACTTATATAAGTTGATGTAAAATTTAAAATAAAATAAGATTAAATTCTAGACTCTTTTTAATTGATTTCTACTTCAATGTATACCATCTGACTCAATAAATGCATAAAATCTAAATGAAATAGTTTTAAAAAGTTTTAAAAATAAGTTTTATCCTAAAGATTGCACAATTTGCCCTTGATGGGACTGCACCATAATAGGTTATGTGGCCTACTAGAACCCGTAGGCGGGGAGGTGCCTAACTAGGAACAGAAAGTATAATATATATGCATAAGACCCTCGACGATCCAATCTTACTTCTTAAAGTCCTTAAAGTTACTATGTGAGCTTAAATATTTTTATTTTATTTTAGTAGAAAAATTTTGTTCACACTCTCATGAGTCTTTGATAGAATCCAGGCTAATTAAAAAATGACATGTAAGAAAAAAACCAAGAAAAAACATGCAATTTCTACTGCACAATCAAATCAAATTAAATTAAATTCAAAGTCCATGTGACAAGTGTCACTTAACATTATAACCCGTAATTACAAAATTTAAAAGTGACTAGGTACCACTAACAAAAACTTGGATTCTATCCCTAAGACTGACACAAGTGATTTTGAGAATAGGATTATTTTTATTCTTCATTTCTTCATCGTTTTGCAAGGTCGTTGAGTTCGTTGGGTCTGGATATCCAAGTGAAAGAAAACTCCACCCTGAAGGGGTGTTTTTTTTTTCTCGTTGAATATTTATAAGTATCGTAAAGTTTATTTCTAAAAAAAGAGGAACTCTCCCCTAAGGGTTGTTACCCTTCTCTTTGAAATTTAGGTTAGACAACTATTTTCCCATCTCAAAGCACTATTACATTACAACTCTTGATTACAACTCAAATACATTAAATTACATGGAATATTAAAATAAAAAAAACTAGACTCAAACGGCCTACATGGTTATCCTAAATAATAAATAGTTAAATTAACATCCCAAGCAGTTAATATTCATCAAATTAAAATGCTTAACAGTCACACTTGACCATGCTCTTTTAAGTTAAAGAGGGTCTAAACATTTATAGCGCTTGTAGAAAATTTTCTTAATTTTAAAGCTTAATCAAGCCCCCTTTATTTTATATCCCTGTATGAGCATAACCATATACCTATGATTGAATTAGCATTAAGATCATTCCTAACTTAAAGATAATCTAACACCCATCACATAAATTTATAGAGTATATAAATTGAATAAACAATCACACCAATTAATTACATCTAACAACTAGTATATAGTGAAACCTCAAAAAACCTGGCACACAATAGCAAGAAGGTAAAACACTTGCTTAGCCTAAGATTAGAGTTGGTTGTCCTAATAAACCATCTAAAGTGTGTGTAGTAAGCTGTATGATTTGGATGTGTCCTATATAGGATAATTAGTTAAAGTCAAACAGTATTCTAGTTGATAGAAAGGCTCTAGGGAAAATTTAATTAAAGTTTAAATATTAATATTTTATGGATAATTTTAAAGTATAATTTAATTGTTGGGTGATTACTACCTTTGTTAAATCAGGGCAATGAAGTTTATTTCACCTTCCTTGGGGCTAAGTTAATAACCTCGTAGCACAGGTTACTAGAAGTAACCAGTATTAATTAAGTGAGTTGATTAGTTTTAAGCTTAAAGCTTGATAAATTTTTAATAAAGTTGATTGGTTACTAATTCTAATTTCAAATTAATATTTTCTAAAACTTTAAGTAATTTTTGAATTTTTTTAATTTTTTGAATTATTTTAATCATTAAATTAAGGGGCTAAAATTTGACTTTTAGATTTAGATTGAATTCTGAAGTTTTGATATTTTTCTTAAATAGTAGACCCAATGATGAGTAATTAAACTCTAAGTTTGTCTGAATTGGATTTTATTATATTTAGTTATGAGTTTTTGAAGTTTTAACCTAAATTTTGACTTTAAGGTTGACCAAAAAGTTGACTTTTTAAATTTAAATTATTTCAGATAGTTTCATGTTTTTAATAAATATTGGACCCCAAATGGATTTCAATGCCTTTAAGTTTACTTAATTTAGATTTTTTTAGAATTAGTTATGAATTTTAGAAGTTTGGGTACTTAATTAAATTTTAAATTGATTTAATTAAAAAAGCCTTTAATGATTTGAATTTTAATGAACTCCAAACATCTTGAAATCATCTCTAAAGGTCTGAAATAACCTAAGCAGGAATTCTCAAGTGTTTGATATTTTTTTGTAGTTTTAAAGATTTTTAATTAATTAAATTAAATTAATTACTAATTTTTCTTTAAAATTAAATTAATCCTAAAATTAAAGTTCAATCCTAGGGCTTTTAATTTTCTCTGATTAAGGGTTTAATTATGATCAACTTGATTTATTATTTGAATTTTTGGATTTAATTTTAATTTATTAAAATTTTTAGAAATTTTAAGGCATAATTAAGGGGTTTGATTTTAAGTTAATTAAATAATTTGTTTGAGGATTTTTAAAATCTGTGGAGAATTTTCATAAGGCTAGAGATGCCATTAAATTTGAATGTTGAAAGTCTCATGTCTAAGAGAAATATATTTTAATTTTTTATATTTTCCTAAGTTCTTTAAACAAAACCTTAATGTTTATCCTTAAAATGTCACTAAGTTGAATGGGCTTAAAACAATGTTCCACTAATAGTTAACACACATATAAATGCACACATAATAACAATAAAGTCTTTAGAATTAGGAGAGCCTAAAACTAGGGGTATGTGTGTGCATCCTATTATTAACCTCATTTTTGTATGAGGTCATCAGTACCTATCTAAATCCTTGCTTGGTGATTCTATGGTTGACAATTGCCTAGTTGTCAATGACAAAGACCCCAGTCAAATTCCAAAGCCAAGGCCAAAAGACTAAGTCCTAAAGCCTATTCTGGATGAATTTTTTGTCACCTAGAAACCCTACTTAATAATCTCTGATTCATGATCTATTAGTTGCATATTGACGAGTCATATCTCTAGGGTCAACCCTCTAAATTTGAACCCATTCTGAGGTCTCTAGCCTCAGAAACTAAATTGATTTCCATAGGCTGTAAGACCTTCAAATATTTATAACTTATACCATTAGACCCTCACCTTATGGAGATTGACCTTAGAATCTTCTCCAAAGCCTTTGACACTACCCAGGACCATCAAACTACACTTTCCCATATCTAGTTTGACCCAGGGCTGATTAGAGGTCAAAATGAATAAAATGCCCTTTTAGGGGATTTTTGGACTTTTGGCCAAAACTCAACATGGTCCAGCCTTTCTAACCCTTAAAATCTCTCCAAACAAATCTTAAATATCATTTGAGATCCATTGGACCCAGACTCTAGTCTGGGTTTGACCTGGTTGACAAAGTCAACCAAAGTTGACCAAAATGCTCTTTAAGGGCCCAATAGGCCCATTTGGCCCAATTAACCTATCCATCCCTTGGACCACCTCCAATATGTCCAAAACATCATTTCAAACTATTAAGCCTAGACCCATCCCCTGGGTCAACATGGTTGACCAAGGCAACCTAAGTTGACCCAATGGCCCTTTAAGAGTATAAATGGTCACTTTAACCATTTGGACCATTCTAGCCCTTGAAAATACCTCTAACAGACTTTAAATATCAAACCCAACCTATTGAGTTTGATCCCTATCATTTGGTCAACATGGTTGACTAAGTCAACCTAGGATGACCAAATCAACCCTTAAGCTCCTTTACACCCAATCAAATCTCAAATCAATATCAAATCCACTCAAATTTTCTTTGGATGAATTCCTTAGTAATTTGAACTTGATTGGACCCTTTCATCCAATTATGAGTCAACTTGGTCAACTGTGAAAGTTTGTTAGGGATGTTAAGCCCTTATGAACTAGCCCAAGGCTACAAGAGGGGGGTGAATTGGTATTTTTTAAAAATTCATGAGCAAAAATAATTTAGAAAATCTCTTTGAATGTTTTAAAATGATTACAATTTTATGATGATGTGTAGATGTTTTAATGATAACAAAATAATAACTATAATCACACGATCATCAATAAAAAAATAAATACATAAAATAATTAGAAAGAACACACCAAATTTTATATTGGTTCGATCAACTTGACCTACGTCCTCTCCCCGGAGCCTCCCCTCGGGGTATCGCACTAACACTAAGTGACTCACCTTCTGCTCCCACAGCAAGGCAGAGAAGCCTTTACAAAACTCTTTTCTACCAACCCGGTGAGGCAGAGAACCGAGACTTCTTTCACTTCCTCTTGAAGCAGGCAGAGAACCTTACCTCCTTTTGCTTCCTTCTGAAGTAGGCAGAGAACCTTGATCTTCTACAGACGGTCCTTCCACGGAGACACCAAGGTTAAGAGAAGATGACCAGAGAAGATGACTCAGATCCTTGCTTGGAGCAACCTTTGTGACTCACAAACTCGCCCTCACAAGATCCTCTCTCTCTCCCTAGCTCTCTCTCTCTCCTTCTCAAAGTTCTCATAGGAAAGGATAGTGGCAAAAGATCTCTACGATAGAAGACAAGAGATCTTAAATATGAGGGCTTAAAAATTGCCCTAAATTTCAACTAGCGATCAACATCATCCTATACGATCAGTGTAAATCAGACCCTTTTGGCCTGAATGATCTGGTTATTCTGGACGATTAGAGGATAAATTCTATTTATATCATCTGAGATGATTTTGCGATCAACTTGGATGATTAGTTCAAACCAGGAATATCATCCAGAAGATAGCTCGGGACATCTAGGAAAAAAACCTGGATGATTTGTAGAAAATGACTTGATCATCTAGGATGATATGTGTATCATTATATAGGATTAGTTTAAAATTGCCCGAAATCATCCGGCACACAGTTCAGGTCGTACAGGTAAATCATGCTAGACAATTTCAAAATGACTTGATCGTCCAGGATGATATTGATATCATCCCTTATGATTAGTTCAAAATTGGGAATATCATCCGTCATCCAAGTGAAATGTACTGGACAATTAGGTTTTCTAATTGATCGTCCATGATGATTTTATGATCGTCGAGGATAATATGATCGAATCACTCAAACCTTAATTATTTTCCTTAATCACCTGACTAATTTAGGCATGATTATAATACATCATCTAGAATGATATACGTATCGTCTAGGACGATTAGATCAAAAAGCTAAAAATAAAAACTTGTCTAACTTGGTTTGGCAGCTGGAAATTTCTAATTTGAGCATATCATCCTACACGATGGGTATATCGTCCAGGATGTTCTGCTTAATCAGATTGACTTAACATGGTCCCCCTAATTAGGGTTTTTATTTACAATATATCATCGAGGATAATATGAATATCGTCTAGGACGATATGAATAAAATTTTAAACAGAAACTCTAACTGACTAAAACTCTACCCCTGAGTGTGTATGTGCAAGGTTACTTAGCTTGGGGATCTATTACATTACACTTGACTCAAAAAAGATGAAAAAATATATTGAACCTAAAAACTCAAACGGACTGACTCTATCATGAGCTCGCTCGGATTGTAATTGATCTTGTGAACCTGAAAGATTAGGCACTCAACTAGAAATGAAAAGGTTTACTATCATCAAAATTATAGTCCTTGAATCTAGATTCACAACAATCTCCCTCTTTTTGATAATGACAAATATTTATTAGTAATTCGAAATTCAGTTTATAAAGAACAAATCCATAAAAATTAAGGAGTTCAATTTCTATTAGCCAAGTGAATAATATAAGAACACTGAACATCAATAAAACACTTAACATTAATAACTTAACCAGTACACTAACTACTACAAGATAACATAACACAAATTATAAACTACTCCCCCATTTGACATCTCAAAAGGGGGAAAACACCACAAAAAACACATTAGAAAAAAAGTACAAAAACTAACACAAGAAAATAGTAAAAGCAAACAAACTTGTACAAAGGGAGATCCTAATCAGATGGAGGCGGAGGTGGCTAAAATAGACTATGGATGGAGGCAAACTGTTCGCCAAACTAGGCCTGGTCGTGCTGCTGCTGCAGCTAGGCTACATAGGTATTGAAGCGATTGACATCCTCAGCATGCTGCTGCTCCTGGGCAACCACGTAGGAGTCAAAGCGTGCCTCCCACTGGTCAAACCTGTGTACCGGGTGATCTAAAGGTGATTCTATGCAGAGAGGATCAGGTGAAGCAGGTTCAAGAGTAGCTCCTTCGTCTTCTCCCTCAACATCTGTGCTAGGCTCCGGATGAAGTTGTGTACTGTAAAGAACATGGAAGGAGTTGTTGGAGTAGAAGGAAGGATTAATATCAGTTGGAACCAGATATTATAGATTATACTTAGTTTTAAGAGCATAGGCAATTAGGTTGCCTAAGGCTAGGTTGGGGCGTCTCCTATGGCTCGGATCCCTAATGCTAGTGAGGTGTTTGATGTAGCAAAAGATGAGGTTAGCTGAACTGAAATTATGATGGGCCATAATGTAATAGGTAGTCATGGAGAGTAAGGGGGTAATATGGATGCCGTCTCCAGCCTTTAGAATGATAGAGGAGCGAAGGACATGCTGGATTGTCCTAGCATCCTTAACTAAGAAAGTGCAAGCATTATTGTGATAATGGGCATTGGTGTTCCTAAGAAAGTGATTGGAGACACTCCAGTCAAAATCAGGATCAAAGGACATAAGATGGAGTTTATCACCATTAATTAAAAGTCAGAGAATATCATGAAAGTCTTGGGTGGTGAGTTTGACTGGACAACGATTAACAAAGGAGCGGAGAGCAGAGTAAGAGGAATCAATACAAAGATTTGCAAAGAAAATATGGAGAAGCTCGGTACTAAAAGAAAAAGCGAGTGTAAGGATGTAGGTGAGGTAAGTGTGGGTGAAAAGGTCAAGTACCAGATATGTGAGAGTGCGGGGGTTGACAATTTTTGATTGAGTGATCCCTACGTTAAGGTAGTGTAGGAAGGTAGCCTGATCGGCTGCATCTGAAAAGTGGGGATCGACATTTCCCTATGAAGAACTAGCACCTGGTGCCTATAATGTTTGCCACCAGCCATAAAAAGATGATTTGAGTAAGGAGTGAAGGAGGAGTGGCAAAAAAATGGTGAAAATTGGCTATTTAAAAAGAATTCGGCCAGATCGTCCAGGATGATCGCAGAATCATCCAGGACGATAGGAGAAATAATGGTATACAAGATGATTGGTCAAAAAGGCGATCGAATCATCCAGGATGATTAAACACAGGCGATCATCCCAAGGAGTCAAGCTGGATGACCATTGATGAAAAGTATTATTCAGGACGATTAGGTGGATCGTCCGAGATGATATGCAATAAATGAATCGGACGGGCTGAATTTGAATCGTCCAGCTGCTGTCATGTGGATCATCCAGGATGATGAGGTGGATTGTCTAGGATGATCACCAATAATTGGTGCATATCAGCTGTTGCATCATGATGGGGATAATTTGAACGGATCATCTAGGACGATGTATGGATTATCCAGGATGATGTATGGATCATCCAGGATGATGTATGGATCATTCACGATGATGTATGGATCATCCAAGATGATGTGAAAGATAAAAAATTGACCAAGATGAAGAATGGAGAGGAATGATAAGGGAATCCCAAAAACGTACAAAAAGGAAAAATCAAAATCAAAGCAAAGACAGAAAAATTGAAATGAGAAAAATAACATTAAAAACCCTTTTTTTTCGAATCGATGATGCTAAAATCCAAAAAAGCTGGAAAATTGATTTTTGTTACTCCTACCTCACACACCTTATAGGTTTAAATTCCTTTCAAACAAAAGTCTAGTTCAAAAGAAAAAAAATTAGATTCGAAAAGAGATCCTTTCAATCCTTGTTCTAGAAAAATATCTGATAAAATAGTATTGCAAAGTAAGGTCAGAAATCATGACTTTCAATCTCAAGTTTTTGAAAATATTAAGTGACGCATGGATTTTTCTAATACATTTAAAGATCTAAAAGGGAAGAAAGCCTTTTTCTTTATGGGCTCATTTTGTGCCTATTTTTTAATTTATTTGGTGCATTTTGCTCATCTTTTGATTTTTGATATACTTTGTGTATCTTTTAAATTTTTGGCATCATTATGCATCTTTTTATTTTTGGCCCATTTTGTGCCCTTTTTTTTCTTTTTGCAAGCTTGCTTCCTTTCATAATCATTAAAGAATCTCAGTTATGAAATTACCCTCCAGGCATAAGAGAAGATAAAACTCACTCTCTATAATAAGGAGGAGTAATTCATAGAACAACACCATACTACATATGATAAGTGCAATCACCTGATTAAGAAAAATATAATAATGATTCAATGCTTTGAGACACTGTTCCTATGAGGTAGATTACTGTAGAAAGATAAAATAGATCTTTATTTCTAAAACCAACTTTTTAATTTTGAAGAAGATTTTTATTCAAAATAAATAATACATCATTAAAGGAGTTAGAGGAAGAGAAATAATCATCAATGTTTCCTCCCTTTAATAGATTTAGAGGAGCCAATCACTGCTTACAAGCTTCCAAACAAAAATAAGGAAAAACTCTCAATCAGAAATCTAATTTATTAGCAGTAGTGAGTAGTGATATGATTCTGAAAGGAATAAATAGTAAATAACTAAAAAGAAGAACAACAAATAAACGAAAATCAGTAAATGAAAATTAGCAGGAAATAACCAAATCCGATAAGCAAATCAAACAAACAGAAATCCACAGAAAAAATGCTAAAATGAATCAGACAATCAAATCAAACAAAAAATTAAACAAAAAATGAAAAATAGAAAAATTAGAAATTAGCAATCATCAGATTCATGCATTTATGTCAATCACACCCAATTTGGTCCTTAAAATGCTAAATGAGTCAAAGGCCAGTGGTTTAGTAAAGATGTCAGCCAGTTGGTTTTCAGTTGCTATATTGTGTAGCTCAATGTCCCCTTTTGTAATATGGTCCCTAATGAAGTGATGCCTTATGTCAATATTTTTGGTTCTTGAATGTTGGATAGAATTCTTAGAGATGCAGATGGCACTAGTGATATCACATAGAACTGAAATTGTGCCAACAAGTAATCCTAAATATAAAACTTGTTGCTTCAACTAAAGGACTTAGGCCACACAACTTCCTAAGGTGATGTACTCAGCTTCAGTAGTGAAAAGTGCTACAGAGTGTTTTTTTTTTACTGGACCAGGAGACTAAATATTGTCTCATGAATTGGCAAGTTCTTGAAGTGTTATTTCTATCCACCCTACACCCTACAAAATCAGAGTCAGAATATCGAATAATCTCAAAAGAAGTATTGTACCTAGGATACCTGATTCCTAAGTTTGGGGTCCCTAAGAGAAATCTAAGGATTCTCTTAATTGCAGTTAGGTGGGATTCCTTAGGATCAGCTTGAAACCTAGCACAAAGACAAACACTAAATATAATATCAGGTCAACTAGCAGTCAGGTAAAGCAATATTTATTCCTTTAAACTTCTTCTGATCAATAGATTTTCCATTTGAATCCTTGTTTAACTGGACAGTAGAACCCATGGGAGTGTTTATTGGATTGCCTTTATCCATTTCATATTTCTTCAAGATTTCCTTAATATACTTTGATTTATTGATAAAAGTTCCATCATCCATTTGCCTTATGCTAAACCCCAAAAAGTAGGACAATTCTCCCATCATACTCATCTCAAACTCATTACTCATTATTTTAGAAAAATCATCACATAAGTTTTTATTAGAAGATCCAAAAAATATATCATCAACATAGATCTGGATAATTAGTAAATCATCCCCTACTTTTCTCAAAAAAAGGGTGGTGTCTACGCTCCCCTTAACAAACTCTCTTTCTAATAGAAATGTGTTAAGTGTCTCATACCAAGCTCTGCGTGCCTGTTCAATACATATAAGGCCTTTTTAAATTTTTAAATATGATTAGGATATTGGGAACTATCAAAACCTGGGGGTTGCTCTACAAAGACATCTTCCTTTATTACCCCATTTAAAAAGGCACTCTTGACATCCATTTGAAAAAGCTTAAATCCCTTATAACAGGCAAAGGCTAGTAGCACCCTAATGGCTTCCAATCTAGCTACAGGGGCAAAGGTCTCCTCAAAATCAATCCCTTCTATTTGATTGTACCCCTTAGCCACCAATCTTGCCTTATTCCTAACCACCACACTATAATCATTCATTTTATTCTTAAAGACCCACTTGGTTCCTACTACACTTTGATCCTTAGGTCTTTCATTTCTCACAAACTGATTAAGTTCTTCTTGCATAGCTAAGATCCAAAATTCATCTGAAAGGGCTTGATTGATGTTGGTGGGTTTAGTCGTTGAGATAAAGATAGAATGGTTTATTTCCTTCCTAAGTCCATACCTAGTTCTAACACCTTCAAAAGGGTCTCCTAAGATCAATTTTTTAGGATGACTCAAAGAATATCTTTAATCTCTAGGTAAATTATTGTTAGGTTCTACCCTTTCCTCCATATTTGTATTTTCTACTCATTGGTTAATCTCTCCTACTTCCTCTTCTTCATCAGCTCTAACATCCTTAGGATCAGATTCATCAAACACTACAAGAGTAATCTCCTCCACCAATAAAGTCCTATTATTAAACACCCAAAAGGATTTCCCCACACTTGAATATCCTTAGAGCACTCCTTCATCAGAATTTAGGTCAAATTTTCCTAAGGATGATTTCCCATTATTAAGAATGAAAACCTTACAACCAAAGACATGGGGGTGGTACAGGTTTGGAGTTTTACCCTTAATGATCTTATAGGATGTCTTATTCAGATTGGATCTAACATTCACCCTATTCAACACATAATAGGCTGTGTTCACTGCTTCTATCAAAAAGTATTTTTGAAGTGAATACTCTGCAAGCATGGCTCTAGCAGCTTCCACTAAGGTCCTATTCTTCCGTTCAGCTACCCTATTCTGCTGAGGGGTCCTGGGAGCAAAAAAGTTATGGCTAATCCTTTACTCCTTACAGAAGGTTCCAAATCTCACATTTTCAAACTCGCCACCATGATCACTATGGATGGTCAAGATCTCACAATCTAACTTCTTCTGAATCCATGTGGAGAAAGATTTATATTCATCAAATGACTCATATTTATGTGACAGAAATCAAATCAAAGTGAACCTCGAGTAATCATCAACAATCACAAATCCATAGACTTTTCCCCCTAAGCTAGTAGTGCTAATGGGTCCTAAGAGATCCATGTGAAGGACTTCTAAAGGCCTAGAGGTGTTGATATCCTTAATGGAGTAGAAAGAGGATTGGACTTGCTTTCATAACTGACAGGCATCACATAGGTGGTCCTTAGTGAACTTAAGCTTGGGGACACCTCTAACTAAGTCCTTTTGGGTGACTCTTCTAAGGGTTTTCATGCTGGCATGACATAATCTCCTGTGACACAATTAAGACTCATCAACAATAGTTTTTAAGCAAAATGAAGCAGCACATTTAATATTATTTAAATCAAGCATGTAGATATTGTTAATCCTCTTGCCTTAAAAAATAATATTATTATTTAAGCTTATAATGCATGTGTTTGCCAGGAACATGATGCTGAACCGTTTATCACAGAGTTAATTGATGCTGAGCAGGTTGTGTTTCTGTTCATGTACAAGTTAAACATTTTCAATCAAAAGGTTCTTGGAGTTTTTGATTATACTTGTGCCCACCACTTTCCTGGTGGTGTTGTCTCCAAGAGCGACCTTGCCTCTAGCCCTGGCCTCCAGTAAAATGAATTAATTTGCATCTCCAATCAAATGTCTTGAGCATCCATTATCCAGGTACCACATGCTCTCATGAGGTATTGTGTGAGAGCACCCCTAAAAAATCACCAAACATCAAATTTAGGAACCCAAATAGGTTTGGGTCCCTTCTTATGAAAAGAAGAATGCTCTGCATGTGTGTTATGCTGTGAAACATGCAGTTTACGTCTCCACACCCAATGTGTACTACGGTGAAGAGTGCATGTGTGAGAGATATGTCCTAACATATCACATGAGAAACATCTAAGATCCGAAAAAGGATTAACTAATCTACGGGGGTGATAGTGCCTCTTGTTAGGTTTGGATGATGCAAGTTTTGATGATTTTGAGTGTGATCCTTCAAGGAATGGAGGTTTGTAAAATTATGCAAATGTAGGAGGTGTTTTTTTTTTCTCAAATAAACTAATTTTTACACTTAGAAATTTATTTTTCTTTTTGAGACTTGCAATTTCAAATTTCAAATAATGCTCACTACTATCTAAATCAGATGCATGAGTTTCTAATTCTTTAAATACAGCTTCTAATTCAACATGCGATCTTTGAATAAATCATACTCAGTTATCAATCGAGAATGCTTTTTATTCAGTTCATCAAATTCATCAAGTAATAACATATGATTGCTATCAAGTGTAGAATGATCCTTAAGCAAAACTTTATGCTCTTTTTGCAAATTTAAGAATTCCAATTTTAGATTCGCATAAGTTTTCTTAAGTTTTCTATATGACGAATGAATTTTTTAGAAACATTAAGCAATTGATCATAGGTGAGTTCACATACCTCTTCTTGATCAGACTGACCATGATGTTCATCCGCCATCAAACACAGGTTTCTAGTCTCCTCTTTAGCTTCCGTCTCAAAGGAGTCGGAAGCAGAATATGCCCAGAAAGCCTTTTGAATTTGCTTCTTATCCTTTTTGAACTTAGGTTTCTCCTCACCCTTCTCCTTATTTGGGTGAGCCTTAAGTGTAGAACAATCAGCCTTTATAAGTCCAGGTTTCTTGCATTCAAAACAAACTATATAAGAAGAACCTTTAAAATTTTTACTACTCTTACCTTTGTTCCACTTCTGATAGTTCTTGTGTTTCTTCCTTAGAAAGCTTTTGAATTGCCTAGTGATTAAGGAAACATCACTATTATCAGACCCGAAAGTATCAGTATCCGTATCATTGGCCTTCAATGCCACAGTTTTCTCTTTCTTCTTCTCACCTGCATCAAGCTGTCTTTGGTTCACTCCTTGCTCGTAAGTAATTAGTGATCCAAGTAAGTTATTTATAGAATAATTATTCAAATTTTTTGATTTAGTGATTGGAGTTATCTTGGCATCATAGGAAGAAGGCAAACATCTCAAGATTTTATTAACTTTTTCATAGTTCGTGAGTTCTCTTCCTAAGGCATGCAGGGAGGTGATGATTTGAGTTAACCTAGTGTACATTTCAGATACTGAATCACTAGGTTTCATGCGAAAGAGTTCATAGTCATGAAGCAGAATGTTCAATCTAGACTCTTTAACTTTAGTTGTGCCCTCATAAGTGATACACAGTTTATCCCAGATTTCTTAGTCAGCTATACAAGTTGACACACGCATGTAATCTTCATATTTTAAAGCACAAAAAAATAGTTCAAGCATTTTGTATTCAATTGTGCTAAATCTCGATCATCAAACGTCCATTCGCCAAAAGGAAGTTCAATTTTAATATCATTTACAAGTCTAAAAGGTGCTTCATAACCATGTTTAATAAGCATCCACATACGATAATAAATTGATTATAAAAAGGTGGACATGCGAGTTTTCCAAAAATCAAATGGTATGTTATCAAACAAGGGTGGACGAGTAATGGAATAACCTTCAACAGTAATTCTATTACCAAAGTTAGCCATGGATCAAATTCATAAGTTTTTCAAAACTAGATTTTATGAATCCCGCTCTGATATCACTTGAAAGTTCATTAGGGATGTTAAGCCCTTATGAACTAGCTCGAGGCTAACCAAGAGGGGGGGGTGAATTGGTTTTTTTTAAAAATTCATGAGCAAAAATAATTTAGAAATTTTTTTGAATGTTTTAAAACAATTACAATTTCGTGAAGATGTACAGATGTTTTAATGATAAAAAAAAATAACTACAATCACACGATCATCAACAGAAAACTAAATACAAAAAATAATTAGAAAGAACACACCAGATTTTATAGTGATTCGATCAACTTGACCTACGTCCACTCCCCGGAGCCTCCCCTTCGGTATTGCACTAACACTAAGTGACTCTTCTTCTACTCCCACAGTAAGGCAGAGAAGCCTTTATAAAACTCCTTTCCACCAACGTAGTGAGGCAGAGAACCCAGACTCCTTTCGCTTCCTCTTGAAGCAGGAAGAGAACCTTACCTCCTTTTGCTTCCTCCTGAAGTAGGTAGAGAACCTTGATCTTCTTGTAGATGATCCTTCCACGGATACACCAAGGATAAGAGATGATGACCAGAGAAGACGACTCAGATCCTTACTTGGAGCAACCTTTGTGAACACCTCAAAAACTCCCCCTCACAAGATCCTCTCTCTCTCTCTCCCAAGCTCTCTCTCTCTCTCCCAAGCTCTCTCTCTATCCTTCTCAAAACTCTCATAGGAAAGGATAGTGGCAAAAGATCTCTACGATAGAAGATAAGATATCTAAAATATGAGGGCTCAAAAATTACCCTAAATTTTAACTAGCCGTCAAAGATCATCCAGAATGATTGGTAGATCTTCCTATACGATCAGTGTAAATAAGACCCTTTTGGCCTAGACAATCTGATTCTTCTGGACGATTATAAAACAAATTATGTTCATATCATCCTGGATAATTTTGCGATCATCCTAGATGATTAGTTTAAATAAGGAATATTGTCCAGAAGGTAGCTCAGGACATCCAGGAGAAAAGCCTGGATGATCTGAAGAAAATGACTTGATCGTCAAGGACGATACATATATTGTCCTGTATGATTAGTTTAAAATTGCCCAAAATCATCCGGCACACTATTTTGGTCGTAGAGGTAAATGATACTGGATAAATTAAAAATGACTTGATCATCCAGGATGATATTGATATCATCCCGTATGATTAGTTCAAAATTAAGAATATCGTCCGACAAACTGTTCGGGTCGTCCAGGTGAAATGCACTGGACGGTTAGGTTTTCTAATTGATCATCCAGGACGATCTTGCGATCGTCTAGGATGAATTAATTGAATCACTCAAACCTTAATTATTTTCCTTAATCACTTGACTAATTTAGACATGATTATATTGCATCATCCAGGATGATACACATATCATCCAGGATGATAAGATCAAAAAGCTATAAATAAAAACTTGCCTAACTTGGTCTGGTCGAAAATTTTTAATTTGAGCATATCATCCTGTATGATGGGTATATCATCCAGGATAATCTTCTTAATCAGACTGCCTTAATATGGTCGCCCTAATTACAGTTTTTTTTTAATGGATCGTCCAAGATGATATGAATATTGTCCAGGATGATGTAAACAAAATTTTGAACAAAAACTCTAACTCACTAAAACTCTACCCTTGAGTGTGTGTGTGTGTAAGGTTACTTTGCTTAGGGATCCATTACATTTCACTTAACTCAAGAAAGATAAAAAAATATATTGAACCTAAAAACTCAAACAGACTAACTCGATCTTGAACTGGCTTTGATTGTAATTGATCTCATGAACTTGAAAGATTAGGCACTCAACCAAAAATGAAAAGGCTTGCAATCATCAAAATTATAGTCCTTGAATCTAGATTAACAACAAACGGAAGCTAAGTTCAGTCAAATATGACCTATCTGGGTCAAACTACATAATGATATCATGCCAATGTACTTAAGCCTTCAATGTTACTACAATAAATGATTTAAATTCATTTGAGCTTATTTTGAGTCAAGCCACTTTGATTTAACATGGTCAAACCTTCACCCATGGTCAACCCTCCACATAGACATATTAATCTGCACAAACTTCAAGTAAATTACTTCATAGTCAATTCAATCATCCCTTGAGGCCACTTGGCTGCCACTTCAGCAGTCAATAGGGTCGATGGACTAGTAAATATGGGTCAACAAAGTCTCCAAAGGGGTTTTGAGTATTCAAACCCCATCAAACTTTGCTCCCTTCCATCATGCATTGAATTTAAGACATCCCACGAGCATTGGAGACCACTCAGCTGCCACCTCATCAAAACTTTAGATCTTTGACTGGTTAAAAAGGTCAATCTAAGCTTAAATATTTCCATATGGTCAAACTCACATGCTAGACTATCTTACCTTGATTTATGCTGCTAGGTTAATCCGAAATAAGAGCTAAAGCTCTCCCAACGCCCCTCAAACTAAGCCCAAAGGCTAGTTTGACCCAAAAGGGAAATGATCCCCCCTTTCATGCCCAAAGCCACCAATGGGGTTAGGGCCTTTTCCAGCCTTTCTCCTACCATGTTAACCACCTAGGGCACATGGCGAAGATCTAAGGGAGCCCCTGATTAATCCCAACTGTCCATTTAATATAAGGACATTTGAATAAGAAAAATGCCCTAACCTAAGGATTTTTTAAACCAAGCTCTCTCTCACCCGCCCGACTCTCTCAAACCCTGACTCTAATTTCTTTGAGCTTCCTAGACCTGCCTCTACCATCCCTTAGTCTAGAACCACCAGCCAAACCCCTTCGGCAGCAGGCTTCCTGATGAACCAAAGGGTTTTCTATTCAAGGAGTTATAGGGATTGATCCAAGCATCCTTAGACCTTGAGGTCTTCTATAAACTTGAGCATTGACAGATAACATGTACAGAGGTATCTCATATGGTTCAAACCATCGTTAAACCAAGGTAAATTCTTAAACCCTAATTTAAGACACATAATTTTAAATAGATTTGTTAAAAGTGTATTTTACATCACAAAAATAATTCCCAATCTATTATGTTCATGATTCCTAGTCAAGCTTAAAATTTTGTGAGATTTGGTGGATTTGATCTTGCCTTTGGGTTATTTTTCTCACTAGGGCTTCGATTTTATGTAAAGCCCTAGTGTACAAAATCTCCACAGTTGATTTCTTGATTGGCGATCGAGATTTTGACCATTCGCTGTCTTAGCTAACCGCACATGTGATCTTGCGATCATTCTTATCATCTGGTTGCATCTGAGCCCTTGGTTCAAAGTAGCAAGAGATCAGATGGTATCCACTAAATATATTAACTACATAATATCCAGGCCGTTGATTTCTTGATCAACTGTTCAAATCGGGTTACATGACAGTTCCTCCGAACTGTGGGACATAGCCATTGCAGGGATCTTCCTTCGATGTGATCTATGTTGTCCATTATAAAACATGCTCAATCAGACGTTTTTGCGACCGAGCTGACTCGAATTAGTGGCTCGCGACGCCACGTAAGATAATGATTGCCACAGCGCGATCATTGGCAATTATTGCCCTCTTGTTAATGAGGTTTTGATCCCGCGGCTCATGTGGTGCCACGTTACCCGCCCGTCACTGTGATTTTGTCCCGAGACAACGGATTGTGCCACGTGGTTTGCCACTATCCCGCAGCCATTAGTTAGATTTTAAGTATATTTTAAATATTAAATTTTCTTTAGGAAATTATTAAAAAATTAATTTTAAATTAGGAAATTATACATTATATATTAAAATTTTAAGAAAATTAAATGCTTTAATTTAAAATTAATTTTAGTTTAAAACATTGAGCATATATTTGAAATATTTAAATATTAAATGTTAAGCACTTTAAATTAATACTTAATGTGAAAATTGTTTTAATATTTTCAAAAAAACTAATTAATTTATTTTTGAGAATATTTTCTGTATTTTTTTTATAAAATTCTTAAGAACATATTAAGTGGATCTAAAATTATATTTAATATTATTTATACTTTATTCTGTCAAAAATACATATTTAAATATCAAAAGATTCATGAATTAATTAAAACTTTAAAATTAATAAAAAATTATTAATATTTAATATTAAAATTTTAAAAAAAAATTTAGATAAAAATAATAAAATATTTTGCTTTAAAAATTTAAAAATATTTTAAATGACTCTAAATATTTAAATAATTAAACACTTATGAAAGTACGAGATGCGCCAAGAGGGGGGGTGAATTGGTATTTTAAAAAATTCAACCCTAAACAAGAGTTCTACTTTTTATAATTTTTTAAAGGATAACTTAACAAGCAAAGTGCGGAAGCAAGTAAAACGTTCACAATCACGATATTGATGATTCAATTATCACTTTCACAATCCAAGATTTAAAATATAATTTTTCACCAAGCAATTTAAAGTACTAATTAAAAGCATTAAAATTAAAGTACGGTAAAATGGAAAAAGCACACCAGAGATTTTTATAGTGGTTCGGTCACTTGACCTACATCCACTCCCCGGAGTCCTCTACTCCGGGATTTGCACTAGAAAACGTTGACTCTCCTTTTGCTCCCATAGTAAGGCGGAGAAGCCGTTACAATACTCACATTCACCTCCCTCGGTGTGGCGGAATACCAAACGCAATGTCACCCTCCTGGTGACGGCAGCGGACCTTCTCCTTTTTCTCCCTCCTGAAGACGGCAGAGTACCTTGACGATGTTGATCTTGAAGTGACTCTTCTCTCAAGAACATTCCTGAGACTCCCCAAAGCTACAAGAGGAGCAAAGCATGCAGCTAGCTTGGAGCCACCGTGTGATCCCCTCACACTACTTCTCCCTCATGCTCAAGCTCACCTTCACCTTCCTCTCGCAAGCCCTGGATCTCTCTGAAGAAAAACTTCTCCTTCAAGAATTCCCTTTCTCACTCAAAGCTTCTCACAGCAGGAAAAATAGATCAACAACTCTCATAAAAGATTTTATGTTGTTTTTTCATATCAGGCTTTCAGAAAACCCTAAAAATTCCAACTTTTACGTCTCTGTTCGTACAGTACGATATATAATCGTACAGTACGATCAATTCAAACACAGCTTCATCCAGTACGAGCACAGATGAACAGTTATCAAATTTTATACACATCGTACTGTACGATATGTATATCGTACAGGACGATCATGTTGATTTCTACTATTCGTATAGGACGATTTATGGGACGATCCCTGGGATGAAAGAATTCATCTCTTCCAGTCGTCTAGCACTCCACTAATCGTACAGTACAATTAGTTCGTTTCAGGATATCATCCCATACGATATGAATATCGTCCAGGACGAATAGAACAAAAAACCTTGGTTTTGTCTGGTACGATCGAAGGGACGAATGAATTCATCTCTATCTGTCGTACAGTACGATATAGTATCGTACAGTATGATTGACTTTAAATAAGAAACCAATATTTATTTCCTGATTACGGTGGATAATTTTAGTAAGTATTGAATTAATCGTACAGTATGATCAGGATCGTACAGTACGAATAGTTTAGAAAATAAAAAATATAAACTTACCAAACTTATTCTGGCGGCTAGGGTTTTTCAAATTAATCTCATCGTACAGTACGATAACTATCATACAGTATGATTAGATTACAAAGATAATCATAAAAAAAATAGCCGTTAGCCTGAGTATTAATTATGAATCGTATAGTACGATATTTTCAAAAAAAATTTTAATATAATAATAATCTCCCCTGTGTGTGTGCATGGTTGCTCCTTTCACATACATGATTCTGTGGCAGACTCAAGAAAATAAAATAAAGAAATAAAAATTACAGACTTTTCAACATCCTATTCTACCCGGTTTGAGTCTTCAGTAACCTTGAGCAGTATGCATCTGACCTGAAATGTTAGTGCTCATATACACGAATAAACATTTATAATCTTAAGGAAACTCATATCGATCAGTAAGTATTAATTGTCACCATCAAAAATATACTGCGACGTAGGTCAAGTGACCCTAAGTAAATTATCAATAGAATAAATGTTCAGGTCTTTTGACTCAGTTATTGCAGTGATTTTAGAATCATACGAGTTAGGTAAACATCGCAGTATTTTATTAACTTTTTCGGAGTTAGACAACTCTCTCCCAAAAGCATGCAGAGATGTTACAATCTGGGTGAATCTAGTGTACATGTCAGATATAGTTTCACTAGATTTCATGCGAAATAGTTCGTAATCATGTAGCAGTATGTTCAACCTAGATTGTTTGACCTCACTAGTTCCTTCATATGTGATACACAGTTTCTCCCAAATTTACTTACCAGTAGTACAAGTTGATACTCGCATATAGTCTTCTAATTTTAATGCACAAAAGAAACAATTTAGATATTTAGTATTTAACTGTACAAGTTCTCTATCCTTAATGCTCCATTCATTAAATGATATTTCAGTTTTAATTCCATTCAACATACGAAACGGTGCAGAATAACCTTCTTGGACCAACATCCACATGCGATAGTCTAAAGACTGTAAAAATATAAACATACGTATTTTCCAGAAATCAAATGGTATATTGTCAAATAAAGGTGGACGGGTTATTGAATAACCCACCGCAGTGTTACAGTTACCAAATTGAGCCATGGATCTTACGTTTCTAGGTTTTCTAAAACACTATTTTGAATCCCCGCTCTGATACCACTTGAAAGTACGAGATGCGCCAAGAGGGGGGGTGAATTGGTATTTTAAAAAATTCAACCCTAAACAAGAGTTCTACTTTTTATAATTTTTTAAAGGATAACTTAACAAGTAAAGTGCGGAAGCAAGTAAAACGTTCACAATGACAATATTGATGATTCAATTATCACTTTCACAATCCAAGATTTAAACTATGATTTTTCATCAAGCAATTTAAAGTACTAATTTAAAGCATGAAAAATAAAGTACGATAAAATGGAAAAAGCACACCAGAGATTTTTATAGTGGTTCGGTCACTTGACCTACGTCCACTCCCCGGAGTCTCTACTCCGGGATTTGTACTAGAAAAAGTTGACTCTCCTTTTGCTCCCACAGCAAGGCGAAGAAGCCTTTACAATACTCACTTTCACCTCCATCGGTGTGGCGGAATACCAAATGCTATGTCACCCTCCTGGTGACAGGCAGCGAACCTTCTCCTTTTTCTCCCTGCTGGAGACGGCAGAGTACCTTGACGATGTTGATCTTGAAGTGACTCTTCTCTCAAGAACTTTCTCGAGACTCCCCAAAGCTACAAGAGGAGCAAAGCATGTAGCTAGCTTGGAGCCACCGTGTGATCCCCTCACACTACTTCTCCCTCACGCTCAAGCTCACCTTCACCTTCCTCTCGCAAGCCCTGGATCTCTTCGAAGAAAAACTTCTCCTTCAAGAATCCCCATTCTCCCTCAAAGCTTCTCATAGCAGGAAAAATAGATCAACAACTCTCATAAAAGATTTTAAGTTATTTTTTTATATCAGGCTTTCAGAAAACCCTAAAAATTCTAACTTTTGTGTCTTTGTTCGTACAGTATGATATATAATCGTACAGTACGATCAGTTCAAACACAGCTTCATCCAGTACGAGAACAAACGAACAGTTATCAAATTTTATACACATCATACTGTATGATATGTATATCGTACAAGATGATCATGTTGATTTCTACTGTTCGTATAGGATAATTTGTGGGACGATCCCTAGGATGAAAGAATTCGTCTCTGCCAGTCGTCCAGCACTCCACTAATCGTACAGTACGTTTAGTTCATTTCAGGATATCATCCGGTACGATATGAATATCGTCTAGGACGAATAGAACAAAAAACCTTGGTTTCATCTGGTACGATCGAAGGGATGAATGAATTCGTCTCTATCTGTCGTACAGTACGATATAGTATCGTACAGTACGATTGACATTAAATAAGAAACCAATGTTTATTTCCTGATTACGGGGGATAATTTTGATAAGTATTGAATTAATCGTACAGTGTGATCAGGATCGTACAGTACGAATAGTTTAGAAAATCAAAAATATAAACTTACCAAACTTATTCTGGCGGCTAGGGTTTTTCAAATTAATCTCATCGTATAGTACGATAACTATCGTACAGTACGATTAGATTACAAAGATAATCATCAAAAAAATAGCCGTTAGCCTGAGTATTAATTATGAATCGTACAGTACGATATAGAATCATACAGTACGATATTTTTAAAAAAAATTTAACATAAAAATAAATCTCCCCCTGTGTGTGTGCATGGTTGCTCCTTTCACATACATGCTTCTGTGGCAGACTCAAGAAAATAAAATAAAGAAATAAAAATTACAGACTTTTTAACATCCTATTCTACCCAGTTTGAGTCTTCAGTAACCTTGAGCAGTATGCATCTGACCTGAAATGTTAGTGCTCATATACACGAATAAACATTTGTAATCTTAAGGAAGCTCATATCGATCAGTAAGTATTAGTTGTCACCATCAAAATTAAGTGCTCGGGATCATGGATTTCAACAACTTAAGTAATATTTAATTAAATTTAAATTTAAATGTTTTCAAAAAATTAAAATCTTTATTTCAAGAATATTCGAAATAATCAGAGAATTATTATAAAATATTTTAATTTAAAATTCAAAATTAATTTAAGGTATTTTGATTAACTTTATTATCATTTTCAATATTTTAATAATATTAAAATTTTAATATTATTTTAATAAAATCAGAAAGTATAACTCAATTTGTTTTTAAAAAAAATTCATTCTCAAATATTTAATATATATTAAATGATTTAAGTCACTTAAACATTTAAATATTCAACCAATATTAAATTAAATTTCAATTCAAATTTCTTCAACATTTCAAGAATTTTATTTTAATTTTTTTTTTCAAATTACCAAAATATTTTCAAAAATATTTTGAATTTATTTTAAAATTATATTTGAAATTATTCTGAATTATCTTAAATTTTCTTAAAAAAATTGCTAAAATCAAGCTATTTTTCAATAAAAAAGTTTGTTTTTTTTAAATTATATTTATTTTAAATTTGAGTGTTTGAGTGGAGCTTTTGAAATTTCAAACGTAGGTTATTTGACATGAATAGAAATCATGGGGAAGGATTAGTGAATGGTTGTGTTCTAACCATTCACTAATTTAGTTATTATTATTTTAATTAGTCTTTAATTCTTGCAGGCTTAGGGTGCACACACTTGCACGTAGATGTAGGCTCTCCTAGTCCTAGGATTTGATTGTATGATTGTGTGTGCATACTTATATGTTTGTCCAAGGGTTAGCGACACTAATTTTCAAGCCTACTTAACCTAATGACAACTTAAGGACAAAAATTAAGGACTCATTTAGAGAACTTAGAAAAATTTTAGAAATTAGAATACACATCCATTAGGGATGAAATTTAAACCATTTAAACTTAGTGAGACCTACAACCCATAAGATTTTTTTTAATCTAATTTGAGAAATTATTAAGATATTTAATTAATTAATCCTTCAATTAAGCCCATGAAACTTCAAAAAAATTACAATAAATCAAATATAAATCTAAAAATTGCATATAATACCTCAAATTAACTAAAATTTAATCTTTAACCAGAGAAAATTAAAACCCCTCTAATTTGGCATCAATTATAAAAATAATTTAATTTTAAGTAAAAAATAATATTTAATTGATTAAAAATAATTAAAAATTTTAAAAAATTTCCAAACACTTGAGAATCTTAACTTAGGTCATTCCTGACCTTTGGAGCTGATTTCAAGGAGTTTAAAATTCATTTGAAGTAAAATTATTTAAACCTCTCTCCATTAAGGTAATTAAATAATTCGTCAAATGAATAAACTTTAAAAAATCAAAAATAATTCCAAAAAAATCTAATTCGATCAAACATAAAGGTATTCAACTCTAATTAAAATATAGTATTTTGTAAAAATATCAAACCTTCAAAATCAAGTCAAAGTCAAAAAGATAACTCCCCCGTCAACCGTAGTTCAAATATAGGCTAAAACTTTAAAAAATCATAACTTAATGTAGAAAACTCCAAATTAAGCAAAAAAATAGTCTAATTAATCATCAAAGGGTATAATATTTATTAAAAATTTGATACTTTCAAGATTAACTTTATTTTAAAAAGTCAACTTTTGGCCCCTTACTTAATACAATTAAATAATTCAGATAATTTCAAAAAAATTAATAATTAATTAAAATTATAGAAAATTATAATTTGAATAATAAAATTGATCAACCAATACTTTAATACATAACAACCACTCCAAAGAAGAAGTTTTTAGGATGGACTACGTCAGGCAGTGGGGCTAAGTATCCTAAGGAGGCCTGGTCCTTGAGCCTGATGCGACAATGCCATAAATGAATTCAATGAAGTGTAAAACTTTAAAAATAATTGATTATTAAAGACTTAAACAAAATTAAAATTCGTAAGTCAACTACATCAACCAGGTTTTTAGGATAATATACCTCGGGTTGCGGGGCTAAGTGTCCTAAGGAGGCCTTGTCATCGAGCTTGATGTTACAATGCCATGAACCGGTTGATGGTAAATTTAATTAAGTTAAACTTTAAAAATAGTATCTAATTAATTTAATTAAAATTTATTAAACCTTAATCTTCAAATCAAATAAATTATTTAATCAATACTGGTTACTACTAGGTAACTTGGGCATACGAGGCTATTAGCTTAGCCCCAATGAAGGTGAAATAAACTTCATGGCCCCAGTTTAACAAATGTAGTAATCAGCTAACCCTTAAAAACATCTTAAAATTAATCTTAAGACATTATAATGTAATGTTTAACCAAATATTCTCTTGAGTCTTTCAACCAACCAGAACATCAAACAACTTTAACTAATGGTCCCATTTATGACATATCCAAATCACACAGCCTACTCCACACTCTTTAGATGGTTTACTTGGCCCCCACTTCTAGATCTAGGTTAGGCAGATGTTTACTTTTCTATTGTGTACCAATTTTTTTGAGTTTTTACTGCATGTTGGGATTAAAAATTAAATTATTGTGAGTATTTATTTACTTACTGTATTTTGTGGATTGATGTGATGTATGATAGATTACCCTGAGGTTAGGAATGATTTGGTTGCTCACTGAGTTTTCTGTAGGTGACCATGCTCAATCAGAGTAATAAATAAAAGGGGGATAATTTAATAATCATTATAAATGCTACAAATGCTTCTACAGCTTAGCCCCCAAATGAATAAGGACATGGCCAAGTGGCTAGTTTTATTTTACTTTATGCAAATATATTAACTACTTGGGATGTTTATTTAATTTTAATTGCTTAGGATAACCCTACAGTAGAGTCTAGATTTTTCATTTTAAAGTTGATGTAATTTGTTTAAAAGTTAAGAGTTGGAAAGTCAATCTTTGAGTTCGGATACAGATCCAAAGTTTTGATTCCAAGGAGAAAAGGACATCCCTTAGAGGAGAGTCCTTCTCCACTTGGAAGTCCAAAATTTGGATCATTTTAATATTCAAGAAAGAAAGAGTGACATCCCCTAAGGGGGAGAGCTCCTTCTTTCCACTTGGATATCCAGGTACGAGAAATCCAAGGAGCCCGAAGATAAGATGGACGAAGAGCTAAAGATCAAGAGTATCCCACTCAAAACTACTTGCGTCTGCCTTTGGATTAGAATTCGAGTTTGTTGTCGGTGGTGCTTGACCACTCTTAATTTATGTAAATTCTAGGTTATAATATTAAAAGTCACTTGCCTATGGACATTTTATTTATTTAATATAATTAATTATTCAGTTGATTATCTAATGTTGATTACATATAAGATTGTCTACTTTTTTAGTTTTTTTTTGGCTATTTGCATGTTATGTTTTGTTTTAGCCTGAATATGATCAGAGGCTCATGAGGGCACGTCAAAATTTTCTACTTAAATTAAATTTAAAAATTTTAAGCCGACATAGAAACTCTAGCACTTTTAGGAAGTAAGCCCGGGACCATAGGGAGTTCGCATAAGCATCTTTGTTGCATCTTCTTTCCTTTGTTAGGCACCTCCATGCCTACGAGTTTTGGTAGGGCACCTGGCCTGTGAGGGTGCAGATCTATCAAGGGAATATGTGCAATCTCTAGGATAAAACTTATAATTAAGACTTTTTTTTCAAGTTTCTTCATTCAAATTTCAAACATTTATCGAGTCACTTAGCATGCATTGCATTAAAAACTAATTAAAAGTGTGTCTTAAATTTTAATTGTATTTATCTTTAACATTTCCACCAACATGAGTCAAGGGACCAATTAGGATTCGCTCTAGATGTTAGTCCCATTTCTCAAAACCTTAATTAATAACGTCCCCACCAGTCTTACAAAAAAACCTAATTCATGGATTTTAGATTTACTAGGTAGTTAGCTGGCTCCACAATCCCGGCTAGGGTAAGTACAAATTTTACACTATATTAACTAGCTTTATGTTACCACTATTTGGTGCCTAATTTTGATTTAGGATCCGAGACAAACTCAAAATTATAAGACTACAACCTCCAGGAATCTAATCCCAAATTTTTAATAAATTGATCAACTCAAATTAAAAACTTCTTTCAATCCAAAACTTAATTATCAATACTTAGAATAGGTTGGGGTGCTTTTGAAGTATTTTAGAATCTCAAAGCACCTCCTACCCTTCATCCTTTGAACACTAAAATAAGTGCTCCAATTTGATCCATTCCTTGTTAAAATTCAAACTTCAATCCTTTGGTATCACTCCTTGAAAAATTCTAAATAAATTTTTTTTTGTTATTTTAATCGAGAGTGTTCTAAGGGATTTAGGTTCCCTATGATGTAATTAAATATGAGATCTTGTGCTCATAGGAAATTTAGTGCCCACATCAATTTTCAAAGATTTGACTTTCATAACTCAAACCGCTTTCTTTGGGAAAATCAAAAATTAACGATAACTATCGTCAGGTTCAGATGATTGATTTATAAAGGATATTTTCTCTATTTAGGGAGATATATTTTATGTCATTAAAACTCTGAACATGAAATTAGTGATCTTTTATCTAGGCAATTATAGTTAGATGCTCGATAGAACTCTAAGTTGACCCTTCGGGGTCATGTGTAGTTCTTTCTTGAATCCGACTGGCATAACCATGATGAATCCCTTAGGTTTATTATATGGACCTATTAGAGAATGATATCTCCACCTCTTGGGCTCATATATCATTCATAACGGTATGTCTGATTTCAAAATTAGAATTCCAAAATCAAATTTCCCAATGAAAATTAAATTTTTCAAAACCTCTTTTTCAAACTTCCCTGCTCCAACACATCAACAAACCAACAAAATTGCAACCACAGTGGGTCCAAATTTCTTTCTCCATCTTTAATAATGGCCTACATTTTATTACATTTGTAGTTTTGACTACCCTCCTTCTGTTGGTCCCTATTCCCATTTCTTTCTTGGGAGAGCTTGGCCAACAACAAAATTTTTTTGTCAAAAAAAAAAAAGAAAAGTTAAAACTTTACTCAAGATTAAGCTTTGACCTTCTACCCCCAGGTTAATTGCGAGGGTGATAACGTCATGGCAAACTATCAAAATTTTCTCCTCAATTTTATGAACCAACATTATTGAGTCCAACTCAATGTTTTGAGTTCTAAAGTTGTAAGGGGCCCTGTTAATCTTGTTTCCAAGATCTTTAATTTCTCAAAATTTTCTTATCTTTGACCTTCCACCACTAGCTAGTCTATGAGGTGGGAGGGTCAAGCACATAAACTTTTCCAAATGTTCTTTCCCATTTTGTAAGCCTCCAGGTTGGGTGAAAACCCGACCTATTGTGTTTCAAATTCATGGAAAATCTCTTTTCAAAACTTAATTTTAAATTCACTTCACCAAATGCCACTCTACAACATCCTTTTGTAGTTTGGCTTATGTATTAAAAATTTCAACCTCTTTTAGACTCGTAACTAACTTCTATATTTTAACACCATATGTCGGGTCATGAGTCCCACAACTTGGCATATGAGATAAAATATTGGTTTGTTACAATTTTCAAAATTATTTCAAAAATATTTGATTCCAAACTTCCTCTAAAATTCCAAAAAATTCAATTCAATGGCCGCCAAGCTTATTTTCACTTTTGAAATGGGTATGATCGGTGAAGAGGTTAATTTTGGAAAGATAATTCAGTTTGGTCTAGATTTTCAACACCTTGAGCTGTCAATGAATGGGGAGACACTAGTTGATATTGATGCCACTAAGTCAGACTCACCTGTATTGAAATTAGTTTTGGGGTCAGGAACTGAATCCCCAACCCTGACCTAGAAAAAGGAAAGTCTCTAGCTCCTGTTGAGGTCTACAAAGTGAACTTCTTTTGAGGAGGGATCAAGTTTTGGCACACCATTTATAAGTAAGAATCAGAGAAAGAACTATCTCAGGAGAGTTAGAAAGAATATTTCTAAGGTAAGAAAGGTGGTTGAAGTTAAGACTCTGGGCCAAGTAGACCTAGAGGTTGTTGATGATCTACCTATCCCTACTTCCTCTCCACTTCTTCAAGGGAGTCATTTTTATCCCTTAGCTACCGTTGTAGGGGAGGAGAGGGTGACTAGGATAGCTAGTATCCCACCATGCCCAGTTAACTACTCAACCAAAAATGCTCCTGAGGAAAAATAACTACATAGGGCCAGGATCCCAAGGAACATGATTCACACCTACGTTGCTCATGCAGGTGAAACTAACGAGCAGTATGTTAGAATTTTGATGGGAATGATCTCACATAAATTTGAGAAGGAGATCCTTAGGGAGGAGAAATTGATGCAAGAAATCTAACTCTTCAGCCTATTAGGAAGAATAAAAAGTTTACGAGACAGCCTGCTACTTCTATGTTAGTTTGATGGTTTCCACTGGGTGCCATGCCCTCCATCCTCTAGAACAGAGGGTATCGTACTTACTACACCTGGGCAAGGCTTCCATTCTACTGGTAGGCCATTAGCCCCTTCACCAAAACCTCCAAAGTTGGACTCAGTGGTGGTGAAAACCAAAGAAGATATTGAAACCAGAAGGATGACTAAAATTAAGGGCAAGAGGCCTAAATCTTTAGAAAAAGGATATGTCTCTATGAAGACTACCAAAGATGATCTCCTACCACATTCAGTTAGGCCATCTCAACCTTTAGTTAACCCACCTTAGATTCCAGTCATTATTGCCCCAGTTTCTCTTGATCTAGTGGAGGCATCAGTTGTTCCAACAGTTAGTTCAATTCTTATTTTAGTGGCTAGTTCAGTTATTGTACCAGTGGTCAATTCAGGTGATGTCCCAGTTGTCAATTCAAATGATACTTTAATTGATATCCAAAACACTCTCTCTCATATTTCCTCTGTTATCCCTGAGCTCCCTAACCAGGGAACTGAGGACTTTACCTTGCCTAATGTGGGAGCAGTTGCTCTCCAAACTCCCGCATCACTGCCTAAGGTAGATGTCCCCTCCCCATTAGGGAGGCCACCCTTTAGGCTGCCGACTCTAAGGTAGATGAAGGGGAAGGGATGGTCTTTACCTCTGATGAAGAAATGATTGATCAAATGTTAGAAGAACTTCTCTCTGTCAAGGATCTAAAAATCCAAAATGTCTTTTCCCAATTAGAGTGCAAAGAGTTGGATGAAGTGATGGATCTAAAGGGTACCTACCCTTCAATGCTAAGTTGGTAGAGGGCTGATTGGCTGAGGAGGTGGTACAAGAGATAAGGGACATTATCAAAAAGAAGGATGTTGATGCAGCCTTTGATGCAGAGATGGATGATTTGTTGGTAGAAGAGGATGGGGCCAATGCTAGTGTCTGTATGATTGAAACTAAGGGGTCAACCAAAGAGACTAAGAGAAGTAAATGCTATTCTAGCAAGGAAGAAGGTTCATCTACTGTTGAGTCAGATTTAGATATGTTAGTAAGGGTAAGGGATGGTGATCAATACATTTAGAACGTTGAAGCACAAGTTGTAGATATGTTGCTACAAGTTAAGGAAATGTAAGAGCATTTCGATAAGTCACAACACGCTTCACTAAAATTACAACAAGATACAACCAGGGTGATCATTAACCAAACTTACAAATCAGAATCCAGTTCTAAGGTCCCTGAGTCTGTTTTAACCGTTCCTCCTATTCAACAACTAATTTTGCCTGCTCCCCTAGCTCAACCAGTAGTCCAACCGGTAGTTCCCTCAGTTTCTTCATTACCAATCCATAAAAACATCAAGTAGTTAATTGAGGACCACGTAAGGGAGGCCTTAGCCCACTTACAAGGAAGTGCATCCATTCCAAAGGATAGACCAAATCCCGAGGAGTATGATTTCATTCCTTATCTGAAGGGATTTGTGCCACCGTCTTTCAAACTTTTACCGGTGTAGAGAATTTGAGATAGCATCTACCCATTTTTGAGCAAGTTGTTCGAATGGTGGAGGGTCGGATGCTCTACTTTTTTGCCAATTCATTAGTAGTCTTTCTGATATATCTTTCGAATGGTATGCAAATCTGCCCAACATTTCAGTGAAAACATTTAGTGAACTTGAAAATATATTCTTAAAGAGATTTTTAGGAGTGCAGCAGCGCACAATCGTGGGCAATCTTGTCATCAGGAAGCAAAAGCTGAGGGAGTCTCTAGTTGAGTGCATCTTGAGGTGGAGAAACCTCTAGATGAAGTGTGAACCCCAGCTGCAAGAGTAACATGCAGTGTAATTTCTTTTGAAGAATATCTACGGGCCTGTAACTTTTCTTCTGAAGGGTTTCAATATTAACACTTTTAGGAAACTTCTAAATAAGGCTAGCAACCTACAGGAAGAGGCTCCTAGGATTCCATTCTGGAAGGATTTGTTTGGAAAAAATAAGGTTGATAGACCCATCAAGTCCTTTAAAAAGAAAGCAGCCACCACTTCAATAGTGGATAAGGGAAAATAACTTGTTGCTAGCCAACCCAGCACTCCACCACCACAGCCGATCTAAAGATAACCATTCTGGATAACCACCCAACCTCCTAGGGAACCTTCTTGACCTTCCTTAAAAGAAAGGTAGGCAAAACCATACCCATTCAAGAGAGAGTCAGTAAGGAAAATATTCAGAGTCTTTGAAAGAAGTCGTATTTTCAGTTGCCTGAGGCTAGATGTCTAGAGGATGAGCATAAGAAGGATGATCCTAACTATTGCCCTTACCATCATATGCTTGGCCACTTAATTAAAGATTGTGTTGTTTTCAAGGTCTAGGTGGAGAAGAATATTAGTATGGTAATATTATCATCCCTAAAGAATATCTGGTCAATCTAGAACAAGGGTCAGTCAAAGTAATTTTCGATAACACTTCTAAGTATTCATTGTCCCTAGAAGATGGTTGGGACATAGCTTTGTCTAGGGTACTTAAAAAGCGATTAATTGATTTTTTCATCTTTCTAAGCATATACCAATGAGAGCCCAGGGCCCGATTTGGGAGGTTGACCTAGAGGCTTCGCAGGAGGATGTTGAGCTATTTTCCTCGCTAGTAGTTGTAGAAACTACTGTAATAAGTAAAAAAGAAAAGAGTGAAAATTTTGTAGAGAGGAAAAATATTGATGAGAGATGTATTCGTGTGGCGGATGGTAGTGTAAAAACCCTTTCCCCACTCCTGTTATCTAACTTTTAGATTGCCCCATCAAAGGAAAAGGGTCAAAAATTTAATAAAAAGTATCCTTCTGTGTTAATTTTGATGATTAACCATAAAGATGAAATGAAAATTGATAATTCTTCCAATGAAATCCAAAATTCTATTGAGATCAATTCAAGTGTTCAAAAACTTGATCTTCTGTATTTGACTTCTAAATAAGAAAAAAGAATTTAAAGTCCTATCAGATAGTGGACTACCTGAAATCAATTTCACCAGGAAACCTATTGTGATTGAACTTTTATATTGAGATTCTTCAGAAGATGATGGTGTATAGCCAATGGAGAGTGTAGTCCCTCCAACCGTTTGTCCCCCTGATCAGATCATGGAGGTACAACTTCATGGTGGCAAAATCTTACCCCTTAGGCTCCCACCTCAGCATAGAAGCAAGTAAGTTATCTCTAACAATCCAATCTCTAATCCTCCTCAACAAACAAATCTTCTCTTGAATCCATCGGGTTCTGATCCGATATTCCTAAGGTTGGTTATAATGTTTTGGCTCTCCTTAGGAAGTTACAAGCTAAGTTGAGCATCTACGATGCCCTTGTCCTCTCCAAGGAGATAAGGGAATCCTTAATTAAAGCACTTCTCGATCCCCAGATTTGCTTAGCTCAACTGGCTTCGACCTCCCATGGTTAAGCCCTCTACTTTAAGGAAATCCTAGGAGTAACCTTTTCTGATGAAGATTTACTTCTGGGGACTGCCAATCATAATCGCCCACTTTACATTATTATGAACATGGGTAATTTCAATTTATCAAGAGTCCTTATTGATTCGGGTGCATCAGTCAAAGTGATGAACATAAAGACTCTCGCTTACCTCAAGATAGATACGTATATACTCACTTCCGACCAGCTGATACTACGCTAGTTTAACAAAAAGGGCGAGAAGGATTTATATTCGATCACCCTGTTGTTAGAGATAGAAGATTTGAAGATAGAGGCAAAATTTTATTTAATTAATTTGGCAACATCTTTCAATGTGCTCTTAGGTAGACCCTAGATCCACCAATATAGAATGGTTCCTTCTAACCTGCATCAGTGTGTCAAGTACAATCAAGGTGACATTGAATATGTGATTAAGGGGGATTTGAAACCTTTTTTTTATTTAAGAGGTCAGGATTTATGAGGATACTACATATTTTATCCCTAAGGGGTCCTCTTCTAGTTTGAAGGTTGAGATCAAAAGTAAGGAGGAGAAAAAAAATGAGCAAAGCTCCATTCAAGTTCAAGAATCCAAAGGATCAAATGAAAAATAAAAAGATTAGAAAAAGTAAGAATCAAGTAGTGAAGGCGGCATTGAGCTCATAGCCTTTAGGCCTCCAAACACATTACCTCAAAGAGGTGGGAGGATGGCCCAAAGAGCTTGTGGCCGAGGATGTGCTTCTTTTGAAAGAAATATGCCCCTAATGTTTTTGGATCAGGTCTCAAGTTCCGATGAAGAATCGATCTTGTGGGGTGCCAGAATTCCTTTTGATTATCAAAAAATTAACCCTCCTCCAAAGTTTGATCTCACCTTAGAGTCGGATAGTGACTTAGAAGGCAATAATTAATGATGAGCCTGAATTAATGATTTATGAAAAGCTTAGTAGGAGAATTGAGGCCCTATCCTTAACCCCACTGTCAGCCGGTAGGATTGCAGGCTTAGAGATTAAAGAGACCCCTAACCTAAGCGATGGAGTGAGGAAGTCTAGAAATTTTTCCTTGGCTCCTCCTCCTCAAAGGATGAAAGTGATGTAACCCTCGAGAGGGAAATTTTCAATGAATTAATAGAATTATCTTTTGGCTACTTTCATGTTGGTGTGAGAAGTCTTATATTTAAAGGTTTTGTGCCATACCAATGGACTAAGGGTCAAGCTTGATACCACGAGGCCCTTTGGCATTCCAATAATAAGAAGAATTGGACCTGTGGTATTGGTTTTGGTACCGTTAGGTCATTTGACGATAATGAACACTACTTAATGATAAATTATCATCTTGAATCTCAAAATATCCCTATTCAAGTCGTCGGTCCCCTCGACGGACTCTATTTGGATACCTTAGATGATCCTGATGAGCTTCAAATTTGGGATGCACCCCGTGAATTTGAGGAAGAAATTAAATCGATAATTAACGAGTTAATAGAGATTAACCTAGGAACGGAGGATAACCCCAACCCCACCTTCACAAGTACCCTGTTGAGTGAGGATGAGTCTAGGGGTCTGATTGAAATCCTCTCTGAGTTTAGATATTGCTTTGCCTAGAAATATGTCAAAATGTTAGGCTTGTTTGTTTATGTTGCAGTTCGTAAGCTTGGAATTTGACAGGATGTCCTTCCTGTTAAACAAGCTCCTAGGTGTATGTGCTTAGAAATCGAGCAACAAGTCATTTCTGTAGTTAGAAAATTTGGTTGAGGCCAGATTTATTTGGGAGGAATAATATCCCTCCTGGGTGGCCAACATCATGCCAGTTCGAATAATGAATGGTCATATCTTGATTTGTGTCGACTATAGAGATCTGAATAAGGCATGGCCCAAGGATGAATTTTCTTTACCCATACCCAAGCTTATGGTGGACATTACCTCCTTGCATGTTATTTTTCCATTATGGATGGTTCATCCAGTTTCAATAAAATCAGGATGGCCCTAGAAGATGAGAGAAATAATTCATTCAGGACCCTTATAGGAATCTTTTATTATAGAGTGATGCCATTTGGCCTTAAAAATGCTGGTGCTACCTACCAGCAGGCCATGAATCATATCTTTAATGATCTAATCCACAATCAAGTCAAGTGTTACATCGAGAATTTAGTTGTCAAGATCAAAGTCAAAGAGGCTCACCTTTATGACTTAAGAGTCATTTTCGAGCGATTATGCTTCTATGATCTTAAGATGAATCTCTTAAGGTGTGCTTTTGGTGTCAAAAACAACAACATCAACATCAAGCCATTATCCCACTATGTGGGGTTGGCTACATGAATCCTTTTTCTACATTGTGTCCTATCAAAAGTAAAATTCTCATTTAAATCTAATAAAGAAAGATCATTTCTAATATTTTCTAATCAATTCTTTTTAGGTCTACCTCTACCTTACTTAATATAAGTCAAATCTAATACAAAATCTCCATCGTTGATTTTTGGATCAACGGTCAAGATTTAGACCTTCTATAGCCTTAGCTAACCGCACATGTAATCTTGCAGTCATTCTTATCATCCAGCTGCATCTGAGCCCTTAGTTCAGAACAGCTGTAGATCAAATGGTATTCGCTTTATGCATCAACTATATAATATATGAGCCATTGATTTCTTGATAAATGGTTTGAATCGGGACACATGACGGTTCCTCTAAACTGTGGGATATAGCCGTTGCACAGATCTTTGTCTGACGTGATCTACGTTGTCCATTTTAAAACACACTCAATCAAATGATTCTGCGATCGAGCTGAAGTAGCTCAAGGCAATGCGTCTGACAATGATCTCTGTTACGCAATCATTGGAATTCATTGCCCTCCTGTTGATATGGTTTTTATCTCGTGGCTCATGTGGCACCACGTCGCATGTCTGTTACCATGATTCCGTCCCAAGTTACTGGATTTTGCCGCATGGCCTGCCGTTAACCCGTAGCCGTTAGTTAGATTTTAAGTATATTTTAAATATTAAATTTTCCTTAGGAAATTATTTAATAATTAATTTTAAATCAGGAAAATATACATTACATATTAAAATTTTAAGAAAATTAAATGCTTTAATTTAAAATTAATTTTATTTTAAAACATTGGGCATATATTTGAATTATTCAAATATCAAATATTAAGCACTTTAAATTAATACTTAATGTGAAAATTGTTTTAAGATTTTCTAAAGAAAAAAATTAATTTATTTTTGAGAATATTCTATCTTTTTTTATAATATACTTAAGAACATATTAACTGGATCTAAAATTATATTTTATATTATTTATAATTTATTCTACCAAATACATATTTAAATATCAAAATATTCAAGAATTAGTTAAAACATCAAAATTAATAAAAAATTGTTAGTATTTAATATTAAAATTTGAAAAAAAATTCAGATAAAATAATAAAATATTTTTCTTTAAAATTGAAAAATATTTTAAATTATTTTAAAATATTTTAAATGACTTTAAATATTTAAAAAATTGAACACATAACTAATATTTAATTAAATTTAAATTTAATTTTTTTCAAAGATTAAAAGCTTTATTTAAAGAATATTCCAAATAATTAGAGAATTATTATAAAATATTTTAATTTAAAATTCAAATTTAATTTAAGGTATTTTGATTAACTTTAATTATCAAACCTATTCAATAATTGATTAAATATGTAATTCAATTTAAATATTTTCAGAATATTAAAATTTTAATATTATTTTAATAAAATAAGAAAGTATAACTCAATTATTTTTGAAAAATAATGATATAATGTGTCTGGTAAAGTAGGCACACACATAATATGATATGAATAGTTATCTTTAATATGCATGGTAACCTATTCTAATAAGTTTTGAAAAGAAATAAAATATAATGATAGCAATGTGTTTGTTATGTATATTCATAAACATATACGTATTCACATGATTGACAAGCATGCATATTATTTAATTTTCATGCATTAACACAGTCGTAAAATTTGGTGACTTGTAGGGTTGTTAGCTCACTATGTGGTTTCTTTATTTTAGTAATGGGAAAGGAGCCAGAGGAGTGAGGTAGTTGATGTGCCAAAAACCTAACCAAGATGAATCTAGTATAAGCATTCACTATCATAAGCCCATAAGATTATGTTTCTATACTTGTTGAACTAATAGGTCCAAATAAATTCTTATGAAGTACTTCTAGTGGTGGAAAGGTAATTATAGCCTTAAATGATCAAAATGAAAATCTGACATATTTTCTTAGCTTGCAAGCATTAAATAAATATTCTTTATTTAAAATAAAATTTTCATATATTTCTATCTAAATCAAGATCTCAATGAGTACTTTTCCTTAATGCTCTCATGATAGCATGACATATCTTCTATGCCATAACTAGGGCTCATCTATAGTGATTTTTGTTGACAACATTTTTGTATGAGGTCATTAGGACCTATTTGAACCCCTACCAAATGATCTGAGGGTGGATAATTATCCACTTGTCAATCATATAGGTCCCTTCCAACCTCTAGTCCACTCCTTAGCTCTAGGCTCTAAGTCAACCTTCAACCAAACTCCAACCTTGTCTAATCATTAACAATCATCCATTTGATTATAAATGATATGGAAAACTCAAAATAAATCCATTAAACTCATAACTGATATCAAATCTAAAATTCCAAGTCAAAACCCAGGGTTAAGGACCCAGGTCCTGAAACCCTTTTTGGGTGATTTTTCAATCACCTAAAAACCCTACTTAGTGACCTCTGATTCATTATATATTAATTGGATATTATTTAGGCAAGTATCTAGGATAAATCCTCCAAAATTGAGCTCAATCTAACACTCGTAACCCCAGAAACTTAATCAATCTCCAAAGGCTATCAAACCTTTAAATATTTACAGCTTATGCCACTCAACCTGCCATCTAGTGGAATTTGACTTTGAGACTCTTCCCAAGGCCTTCAACCATGCTCATAACCTCTATTATGACATGATGCCCAGCAAACTACACTTTTCTGGGCTTGGTTTGACCCATGTTTGGCTAGGAGTCAAAATGACAAAATTGCCATTTCAGGAGATTTTTGGTCTTTTCCCAAAGTTCAACAAGGCTCAACTAATTAAACCTCTCCAACCTATCCCAATGTATCCTAAGAATCATTAGGGGCACACTGGACATAAGCCTACCATTTGGTTTCACCTAGTTGACCATGTCAACCATGGTTGACCAAAATGCCCTTTAAGGGTTTAAACACTTATTTTAAACCAAATGAATTCCTTTTGACTTGGAACCATTTCCATTGATTAGTTCAAATGATCAAACCAAACTATATGGAACCAACCATTGATTGTAGGTCAACTTGGTTGACAAAGTAAACCAAGTTTGACCAAATCTCTCATACACTTCTACCCACTTTAAACCCTTTGACCAAGGCTTTATCATGCTAATTCAAACCCCTAGAACTATCCATTGGGTTTTGAAGGATGACCACTTGTGAGCCCAATCCCTTAGACTCACTTGGGTTAGCCATATGGCTTGACCCAAGTGTTCAAAGAGAGGTATCCATGAGCCAATTCTGAACCCAATCTAAATCAAATCCCACCCATGGCTCTATTGGGTCCTACATGACCCAATAGACCTATCCCAATTGACTCAACCCTTAGGTCAACTTAGGTTGGGAATTGGACTAGCCCAAAGGGGCCAAAACCACTAGTGGTTATGCCATTTCCTAGCTTAGGCATCACTAATCCCAATTAACACCTCTATTAAGTGGTCATAGCTCCAATGTGCATACCCAAGCGGGCCTAGCAATAGGGTTGACTTGGGCTAGGACTTAGGTTAGCCTAAAGTGCTCAAAACCACTTCAACCTAAGGCATTCCTCATAATAGACCAAATCAAATCCAATTAATACTTATATTGGGTCCCCCTTGACCAAATACACCTCCCACATCAAACCTAGCCCCTGACCCAGCTTGGGTCTAACCCAAATGGACCCAAATTAGCCCAAAAGGGGAGCCACGTTAGGGGATTAGGCCACCCTATGGCTAATTTAACCAATGAATGGGTTCACCATTATCCAACCTACCTTCCCTATCAATATCATGACCTGGCTTGACCTGGGTTACACCCAAATTGACCCAAACCTTTGGGTCAAATTGAGCCATCCAAGTGAATTAGGCTGCTTTCTATCCAATTGAGCTCACCATTGAACTCACCCCACCTCCTATAAGCTTTCCACCTAAACATCACCCAACCAGTGGCTGGTGGAAACCAGAAGGAATGAAAGAAGAGCTTCAGTGGTCCCCTCTATCTTAAGTCCCATCCAAGGTTGGTTAATGGCTCAACACATTGGCTTTGAGCTCACAGACCCTTGGAGACATGTCCCCTTCTAATTATTAGTGATCCAACAGTCTACCTCGGTCAATCCTAGCCATCCATGGTCACAGGGGTAGCTTAAATAGGGCAACTCTACCAAGCTTGCCTGATTCACTCCCATGCATTTCAAAACTTCCCAGAGCTCTCCAACCCTTCGTCTCTCATTTCACATCCTCCTATCCATTTCTAGCTACTATCCCGAGTGAACTCAGATGGAAGCTTTCTGCCTCCCGCTCAAAGTCCTACCTTCGATGATCCTCCAATCTGACCTTAGAAGGAGAACTGGTTGCCTTCATCCTCTAAAACTTCCTGATAGAGAAGCTAATTTTTGAGACATTCTCTGAGGTATAAATCCAACCTGAGCTTCTAGCTAGGTAGTGCTGATCAAGTGTGAAGCAAACCATCAAACCACCATGGTCTAATCATTAGATTGATAGTTTGTGTTGGTTAGATCCTTTTTGTGAAGCTTGGTAGAGGTTCAGTGACATGCTCTCTCGAATCACGCAGGAGAAATACTACAGCTTTGGATGTCTATAGGTGGTTGAAGGCATAATAATTGACGTCAATCTCAATTAATGATTTAGATTGAATCCTGTGATTTTGGAGCTGTATTAACTATAGCCATTCGATTAATGATCTGGCGGCTATAATCATTGTTTTGTTCATACTGTCAGCCCCAATGTTTGGATGATAAAATAGCAATCTCTTGCATGGAAAAGTATAGGCTGACTGTGTAAATCTGAATTTAATTATCCCAAAAATCATAAAAAACTTCAAAAATTAATATATCCCAATCTACTTAACCAAATTAGGAGTTCTTAGGCTCATTGGAAAGATCTCAGGCAGATGTTCAAAAGCCTATGGTCTCAATCCCTGAGCTTGCATGAAACTTAAGTTATTCCAATTAGAATCTTATGGTTATTTTGTTAATTTTGGCATTAGTTTAACTCTTCAAGGATTAAGACTTTGGGGAATTGAATTTAGGCATGTCTCTGACATGCCCAAAATTTCTCCCCTCTGTTTGATTTAATTTAGGGCATCATTTGGCTAATTTGTAATTAAGGGTCATTATTTAATCCTTAACTTTAAATTAACCCTATTCCCTTTCCAATGAGAATTAGGGTTTGATTTCTTATGTTTTAAAAGTGTTTATGATAGGAATTTTACAGCCACTGGTTTCATCCCCCTTCCTTGCCTAAGTAGTGAATTTCAAATTTTCTAAGGTAACCCTATGACTACCTTGGGTAGTTTGATTAACCACCTTAGAGGAGTCAATTTGGGCACAAATTTAGTGGTCTTGGGCCATGAGTTTAGGTGAATTCATGGCCAAAGTTTCATTAAAATTAGGGCCCATTTTTTCCACCAATTAGGGAACCCAAAATCACCTCCCAGATTTCACTTAAAGCCTTAATTAAATCATGATTAATTCATTTAAAATCCAAAAATTATATGTAAAGAAACAAAATATTCATAACTGAATCCTCAATCCATGAAAATTTAAAATTCCCTTATCAGATGTTTAATTTAGGCCTAATTTAATTTTTAATAAAATTAATAATTAATTAAATTAATTAATTAAATAGATTTTAAAATTCTTAAAATTTTCTTAACACTTTGAATTATCCATTTAAGTCATTTTTTACCTTTGGGGGTGATTCCAAGGGATTTGGGATTGATTTGGATCAAAATCCCAAAAAGCTCTTTAATTAAATAATACTGCAAGTTCATTAAATACCCAAACTTCAAAAAAATTATAAATAATTCCAGAAAAAAATCCAAATTAATCAAACTCAAAACCATTCAACTCTAATTAAAATCTAGTATTTTCTAAAAATGTCAAACTTTAAAAATTAATTCAAAGTCAAGAAGTTAACTCTTCAGTAAACCGTACTTCAAATTTAGGTCAAAATTTTAAAAATTTATAACTTAATGTAGGAAATTCTAAATCTAGCTTACATAGTTTATAATTACTCATCTTAAGGTCTAATATTTAATAAAAATATCAAAAATTCTAGAAATCATCACAATTTTAAAAGTTAACGTTTAACTCCTTTATTAACAAATGAAAAATAATTCCAAATAATTCCAAAATTTAATAATTAACCTAAAAATTCTAGAAAGCTAAATTTAATTATTAAAACCAGTAATCAACCAACTTAATTAAAATTTTCCAACCCTTAACTCTTAACCAATTAAATCATTTAACTAATACCGGTTAGTACTAGGTAGCCCAAGCCTGTGAGGCTATTAGTTTAGTCCCAATGAAGGTGAAAAATACTTCACGACCCTAGTGAGAAACAAAGGTAGTAACTATTTAACAATCAAAATATACCTAAAATAAACTTTAACACATTAATATTTAAACTTGAACAAAAATTTCTTCTTCAACCTTTAATAAATCTGAACACTAGATAACTTCAATAAATTGCCCAGTCTAAGACATACCCAAACCACACAGCCTCTTACACACACTTTAGATGGTTTGCTAGGACAACCACTTCTAGATCTAAACTATGTCAATGTTTACTTTTCACTATTGTGTGCTAGTTTTTTAAGTTTTCATTGTATGCTAGATGATTGAATTGATTGCTGTGATGTTTACATACTTACTATACTCTATGAATTGATGTGACAAGCAGTAGATTACCCCTAGGTTAGGAGCAATCTGGTTGCTCATTGAGTTTCCTATAGGTGGCCATGCTCATATAGGGCTATAAGTCAAGAGAGTAAATTAATATTGTCTCTACCACTCCTATATAAAAGACCAAGCTTATGGATTTTAAATTTCCTAGCTAGTTACTTGGCTCCTGAATCTAGAGCTGGGATAAGCCTAGATTTTACATTGCATTAGTTAGGATTGGGATATTATAATTTAGTGCCTAAATTAGACTTAGGGTCTGTGGTAGACTCAAAATTATAAGACCCCAACCTCTAGGAATCTAACCCCAAATTTCTAATAAATTGGTCAACTTAAATTAAAAATTCTCTTTCACCAAAAACTTAAAGCATAACACTTAGAATAAATTGAGGCACTTTTGAAATATTTTAGAATCTGAAGGTGTTTCTTACCATTACTCTTTTGACCTCACAAAAGTTAAAACTTTGATCCAATCCCTGTTGAAATTCAAACTTCAATCCTTTGACATCACTCTTTGAGAATTCTTAAATAAAATTTTTGCTATTATTTTAATCAAAAGTTTTCATAGGGAATTCTTGTTCCCTATGATGTAATTAACTACAAGGTCTTACGGTCGTAGGAAATTTATGTTGCAACTCAAGAATTAAGACTAAGAATATGATTTTTTTTATAGAAAATATTATTGTTCTAATGATTTTATTGTTTCTCCTAACATATATTGGATATTCCTTTTTGTTCTTGTCTGTACTAACATTTCATGGAAATCATATTCTAGACTACTGAAGACTTCAAGACTGGGTATAATAGGATTTCATGGCATGAAGTATGTATTTCTTTATTTTTATTTTGAGTCTGAATGAAGTGTGATTATAATTAGGTAAGTATGCACACACACAGGGGGAGAGAAATAAAACTTAAAATTAAAATTTTTTAAACTAATTATTCTGTATGATATATAATCGTACTGTATAAATTGTCAGTTCTCCTCTAGTATACAGTCAATCAAATAGTGGATTAAAATATTAAACTATTCTTGTTGTATGATGTCAGGTTGTACAAATGACTAACAGTGTACCAAATTAGATTCATACGAAATCGTACTGAATGAATACATTCAATCATTGAACTATTCATACATTATAATCTGAAGTCGTACAGACGACTGATAGCATACAAAATAACATTCGTACTAGATTGTATCAATGAATACAATTAGTTATTGAACTATTTCTATTGTACGATCTTAAGTTGTGTGGACGATTGACAATGTATGAAATAACGTTAGTACCAGATCATATCGACGAACACATTCAGTTATTGAACTATTCGTATAGGATGATCTTAATTTATACAAACTACTCACATTGTACTGAACTAGGTTCATCCATATTCATACCAAATGAAGCTTAATTTGTTGAACTATTCGTACCATACGATCCACGATCGTATAGTATGAATCTTGAACGAATATCTTGAGCACTAAAATTTTTGGACAATTTTTCTTATCTTTTCTATATAAGGAGTCCAATAAACTGTCTCTAAAGGACCTTGAGAGTGACCATTGAGAGTGTATTTTGGAGAAATTAAGTAAGTGAGAAGTGAGAGACCTAGTGAGGGAGAGTTGTGAGGGATTCACAAAGTTTCCCAAAGTGAGGTTCTCTTTTTCTTCTTATATTTTATGCCTAAGTTCTCTGGAGACTCTTGAGGAAAGATTTTTAACATTGGAACTTAGTTTTCTACCATCACCAGGAGCATGAGAAAGGATGACTTGGTTCTCTACCATCACCAGGAGGGTGAGAAAGGATGACTTGGTTCTCTGCCATTACCAGGAGCATGTGAAAGGATTAGTTGGTATGTCGCCATCACTTGGAGAGTGTAAAAGGAGTTGGTTCTCTACCGCACCAAGTTTAGTGGAAGAGAGTTTATAAGGGCTTCTTTGCCTTGCTGTGGGGGAAAAAGGAGAGTCACTATTAGTTAGTGCAATACCTATAGAAGGAGTATCTAGGGAGTGGATGTAGGTCAAGTTTGAACTGAACCATTATAAAATTTGGTTTTCTTCTGTTGGCTTTAATTTTTCTGCATTCTTCTTTTCTACACTTTAAATTTTTTTTTTTGAAAAGTCCTCTATGATAATCTTTTTTTTTTAAATAATTGAATATTTGAGGATCATTAATTTAAATTTCTAAAAATTAAAAAAAAGGGTTTTAAAAAATCCATGAAATTTTAAGTAACCAATTCACCCACCTCTTGGTTAGCCTTAGGACAGTTTTATATGGTCTGGCAACCTAATCAAACTTTCAAGTGGAGTCAGAGCCTATCTCAAAAATTAAAGTTTAGATTGCTTTTTGAAGATTGATCAGGGCTAATTTTAGAAACTGAAATACTGTAGAAGGATATTCAATCACTAGACCACCTTGGTTTTATAATATTCCTTTTGATTTTTAGAAAACCTGCATGTCTACTTTTCTGCAATCACTTGACTATCACATGTTGATACTAATACAGGAAGTTTATACTAGACCAACTAGACTTGTTGATGGCATCAGAGTAGAAACATCATTTGTTGATTAAACTTTAAAAGAAAGAGAATTAGCAGAATTAAATGCAAAATTTTAAACATTCTTTTTTGTGCCTTAAAATCTGAAGATTATATGCATGTTTCTTTTGTAAGACTGGAAAAGAAATCTGGGATAGGCTTTGCATCACTTATGAAGGAATAGATGAGGTGAAACAGTCTAGGTTAAACATTTTATTACATGATTATGAACTCTTCCAAATGAAACCAAACGAGTCAATTTTTGACATGTACACAAGGTTTACTCAAATAGTTACCTCACTACATAGTTTAGGCAGAGAACTTAAAAATTCAGAAAAAGTTAACAAAATATTGCATTTTTTACCTACTGCTTATGATGCAAAGATAATTACCATAACTGAGTCGAAAGATCTAAATGTTTATTTTATTAGCAATCTGCTTGGATCACTTTTTACTTATGAGCAAGGAGTAAATCAAAGACAGATTGATGCAAGTGATAAAAGGAGAGAGAAATATATAGTATTGAAGGATGATGATACAGAAAGTGATAAGTTGATGCCAAAAGATGATAAAGATATTGCTCTCATGACTAGGCAATTTAAAAGTTTTCTTAAAAAAAAGAAGCGATGACATCAGCAGTATAACAAAGGTAAGTTCCATAAGCATTCTAAGGTTCATAATGAAGCAATTTGTTATGAATGTAAAAAGCCTGGACACATAACGAGTGAATGCTCAAATCTCAAAGCCAACCCTAGCAAGGAGAAAGTTGAGGAGAAAATAGATGTTAAAAAGGGCAAGAAGAGAATGCAAAGAGCTTTTTGGGCTAACTCAACTTCAGACACTTCAAAAATAGAAGTAGAGGAGGTGGTTACGAATTTGTGCTTGATGGTAGATAAACTTGATCATTCATATCAAGAAGAGGTATGTAACATATCCTATGATGAATTAATTAAAGTGTCCAAGAAAATTCATAATGCATATAGAAAACTTAAGAAGTTGCATGCAAATTTTACCATAGAGCATTTGAGTTTACAAAAGAAATATGAACAGTTTAGGAATGATCATGCAGGCATAGATAGCAATCTCATGGCCTTGCTATATGAATTTGATGATTTGAATAAGAAGCATGATCTATTGAAAACATCTTATACTGAACTTAAAATTTTTTTTTAAAATAATTTAAGGATGAATCTGATCAAAGTGAGCATGATTTGAGGATTGAAAATTCAATTTTGAAAAGTGCTAACCCTTATCTAAAAATAAAATTAAAATCACTTAAGGAAAATAGGCTAGAACCCTCACTTGCACAATTTCATAATCCTAATCATAAGCATCCGTGTTTAAAACCTAAGAAAATATATTATAATTCACGTAGACTAGTAAATCCTTTTCTTGGTGTTAAGTGTTTTCATGTGGTATGATGGGGCATATTTCCCACACTTATACTATTCATAGCAGAACTCATTTTGTGTAGAGACTTAAGATTCATAAATCAAAGCATATCAAACATGCAACTAAATTATCTTTGCCAAGAGGTGAACCCAAATTTATTTGGTTTCCCAAGTCTAATATTTGATAGTTTTATAGAGACGCTCTCATACAAGACCTCGTAAGAGCTTATGGTACCTAGACAGTGGATGCTCTAAACACATAATTGGAGATGTAAATCAATTTTTATCGTTGTAGGCCATGACTGGAGGCAAGGTGGCACTTGGAGGTAATACCACAAGGAGAGTGGTAGGTATATGTATGATTGGTGATTTGAAGAATTTGTTTGTAAAGAGGAAGGGATAGATCAAAATTTTTTAGCTCTTAGGACCCCTTAATAGATGGGGTTACTGAAAGGAAAAATAGAACATTGGAAGAAGCCTATAGAGCCATGTTGGCTAAATATTTACTTCCTAAATATTTTTGGGCTAAAGCGATTAGTAATTAGTACAGCTTGTTATGTTCTGAATAGGGTGAATATAAGGTCTATGTTGAATAAGACACCGTATGAACTTCTTAAAGGTAGGACACCTAACCTCTCACACCTACATATTTTTGGATGCAAAGTGTTCATTCATAATAATGGAAAAACTCTTTTAGGAAAATTTGATCGTAAATATGATGAGGGAATTTTTCTAGGATATTCAAGTGTTAGAAAGTTCTATAGAGTTTTTAACAAAAGGACTTTGATTGTAGTGGAGACCACTCATGTAGTTTTTTATGAATCTAATATTTCTTGAGGGTCTAGGGTGGAAGAAAAAGATGTTGAATTGATAACCCAAAGAATTGAAGATGCAAAACTTAAAAATATGGTTGAAATAGAAATTCAATTGCCTAGAGAATGGAAATATTCAAAAAGTCATCCTAAAGAACTGATTTTAGGAGACCCAAGTGAAAGTGTTAGAACTAGGCGTGGGCTTAGCAAAGAAGTGAATCACTCAGTATTTATTTCAATGATTAAACTCACTAATATTAATCAAGCTCTTTTCAATAAATTTTGGATTCTAGCTATGCAAAAAGAGATAAATTAATTTTCTAGAAATGATGTTTGGGAGTTAATAGAAAGACCTAAAAATCACAGTCTTAACGAAACTAAGTAGGTTTTCAAAAATAAGATGAATGATTCAGGTGTAGTGGTTAGAAATAAGGCAAGATAGGTGGCCAAGGGGTACAATCAAATAAATGGAATTGATTTTGAGGAGACTTTTCCCTTATAGCCAGACTTGAAGCAATAAGAGTGCTTTTAGCCTTTATATATTTTAAAGGATTTAAATTATTTGAAATGGATGTTAAAAGTGTCTTTCTTAATGGGGTGATAAAAGAGGATGTTTATGTTGAGCGAACCCCATGCTTTGAAAATTTAATGTGTTTAAATTGAAGAAGGCATTGTATGGATTAGAATAGGCACTTAAGGCATGGTATGAAAGGCTAAGCATATTCCTACTAGATAGATCTTTTGTTAAAGGGAGTATGGACACCACTCTCTTTATAAAAAGAGTAGGAGATGACATACTCATTGTACAAATTTATATTGATGAATTTATATTGATGAGTGGATCAACTAATAATAATCTTTATGATGATTTTAGAAATAATGAGTAAGGAATTTGAAATGAGTTTGATGAGAGACTTTTGTTACTTTCTTGGTTTTAGCATAAAGCAAAAAGAAGATGGCACCTTCTTTTATTAGTCATAATACTTAAAGGGCATCCTTGAGAAGTATGAAATGGATAAAGCTAAACCAATTAGTATTCCCTTGAGTTTCTCGGTTCAGTTAGATAAGGATTCCAAAGGAAAATCTATTGATCAAAAGAAATTTAGAGGAATAATGGGATCATTGCTTTATTTAACAGCTAGCAGGCCTGATATCATGTTTAGTGTTTTCCTTTGTGCTAGATTTTTAGCTGATCCAAAAGAATCCTATTTGACTGTAGTTAAAAGAATTCTTAGATATATTTTAGGAATTCAAAATGTAGGGATATGGTATCCTAGGAACAACTCTTCCTTTGAAATCATTAGGTATTTTGATTCAAATTTTATAGGGTGTAGGGTTGATAGAAAAAGTACTTCTGGAACTTATCAATTTATAAAAAAATCTATAGTTTCCTGGTCTAACAAAAAATAGAACTCAGTAGCCCTTTCCACTTCTGAAGTAAAATACATAGCCTTAGGAAGTTGTGTGGCACAGGTCCTTTGGTTGAAACAACAACTTATGGATTTATGTATTTCAAGTGGCACTATTCCAATCTTTTGTGATAATATGAGTGCCATTTGTATTTCAAAGAATCTAATTCAATATTCTAGGACTAAGTACATAGATAAAACATCATTTAGAACCATGTCACCAAAGTAGAAATTGAGCCACATCATGTATCTACAGAAAATTAACTTGCAGATATTTTCACAAAATCACTTGCCTTTGAAATTTTTAGTATTTTAAGGACAAGACTGGGTGTTATTGATATTCATGCTTAAGAATTATAAATTTTTAAAAAGATGATTTTATACTTTATTTTTTTGTCATTGATTGTTTTGTGTTTTTTATTTGTTTTCCTATTTTTATTTGACAGGTTTTTTTATTCATTATTTTGTCTTTAATTTTTTTATTGGTTTTTATTTTCTTGTTTTAAGGGTCATGGGTGTATTAACTCAGAAAAATATCTTGTAAAGCATGTACGAATCCAAAGTTCCAACTCCATTCATACTGTATAAACTATTTTCATACTATACAAATTCTCTAATTTTTCTATGATTTCTTTTCTTAGTGCAGACGAATTTCTTGATTACCCATTATATTTATATGGTACGAACACCTCATCATACTATATAAAACTTAAATCTTTATCTGTATGAATATGAATCTTAAGCAGTTAAGGACATTACGTATTGATGATCGTCCCGGACAAACACCAGTTCATCTGCATGATCCATTTGTCAATGTGCATGTGGATGAATTCAATCAGCATGTATGATTACTATCGATCAATTATACCATACGAACACCTGTTCATCTATATGATCAATCTTGGCCAAGCTTCATATGAAATGACGCCTCGAGAAGGCAATAATATGAAAAGATGTTTCACTGCCATAATTGTTCATGGCAATTTTTTATCATCTGTATGAAAGCCTATTCGTACTATACGATTTTAAGAATCTATGTACGAACGTGATTTTATATAGTATGAAATCATCCAATTTCTATTTAATGAAAGCCTTTCCTTGAAATTTTTCACAACCTCTTTCACACTCATATTCTCTCTTTGTTAATCATATTCCAATGGCAAGCAGCAGCAAAAAGGCACATATTTCCAAAGGAAGTTCTTCATGTTCTGATCGAGATAAAAACTTTCTTTCAAAGGAAAATGAAAATGCCTTTGACCATTATGTAGAGGCAAAAATCACTCCTTCCCACATTCTCCTCCAAGATGACATTAGCTTTCCAGTAATGCCTCTCTTCATTTCTACACAATTCTCTTTCATCCTTATCTTATTCTTTGCATATCACTCAGACACTCTCTACTACTTTCTTATAAATATGAAAATGAGAGATGATAATGCTGGGATGACCTCATTTATTTTTTGTGAAAGAGTAGAAATCACCAAAGAAGATTTAGGCACATTCCTACATCTTAGAACTGAAGGGGTTACAACATTCCATGGTGAAAGTTCGATAGGGATGTTAAGCCCTAGTGAACTAGTCCCGAGGCTAACCAAGAGGGGGGGGGGGGGGGGTGAATTGGTTATTTAAAAATTTCATGACAATCACGAAAAATCTTTTCGATACTTAGCAGCGGAAACAAGTAATCAAGAGCGAAAAGATCAATCTCAGATAATCACCCAAGCAGTTAATATCAAAAAGTAAAATGCAGAACTGAATCAGAAAAGCAAACCAGATTTTATAGTGGTTCAGTCAACTTGACCTACGTCCACTCCCCGGAGCCTCCCCTCCGGGTATTGCACTAAACAAAAGTGTCTCTCCTTTTTCTCCCACAGCAAGACGGAGAAGCCTGTACAAAACCTCCTTTTCACCACCCGGTGAGGCAGAGAACCCGACCTCCTTTTGCTTCCACCTGAAGCAGGCAGAGAACCCTCGAACTCCTTTTGCTTCCACCTGAAGCGGGCAGAGAACCCCGGATCTCCTTGCGAACGATCCTCCCACGAAGAAATCCATTTAGACGGAAGACGACGAGCGGAGACGACGACTCTGATCCTTGCTTGGAGCAACCTTAGTGAATCTCTCACTAACTCCCCCTCACAAGATCTTCTCTCTCTCTCCCAACTCTCTCTCTCTCTCTAGGGTTTCTCAGGGAAGGAAAGTGGCAAAAGATCTTTTTGTTTCAACAAAAAGTTCTTTTAAAGGAGGGCTCAAAAATAGCCCTAATTCTAAACTGGTTGGCCAAGATCGTCCAGGACGATCGGTCAATCGTCCTGTACGATCAGTACAAATTCAGCTGTTTCAGCCTGGACGATCTGGCTCTTCTGGACGATCAGTAGAAAAAATTATTCATATCGTCCCGTACGATCCTGCGATCGTCCGGGACGATTAGTGCAAATCGAGGAATATCGTCCAGAAGACAGTTCGGGTCGTCTCGGAGAAATATGTGCTGGACGACCAAAAAATGACTTGATCGTCCAGGACGATGGGGATATCGTCCTGTACGATTAGTTCAAAAAGTGCCCAAATCATCCTGAACACAGTTCGGGTCGTACAGCTGAAATGCACTAGACGATCATGATCGTCCGAGACGATCCTGCGATCGTCCAGGATGATATGATCGTATCAATCAAAAATAAATTGCTTTTCTTAATTACCAGATTAAATTAGGAATGATTATACTGAATCGTCCAGGATGATACACGTATCGTCCGGGACGATCAGACCAAGTATCTAAAAATAATAACTTGCCTAACTTGATCTGGCGGCTGGAAATTTCTAATTTGAGCATATCGTCCCGTACGATCCAAAGATCGTCCAGGACGATCTGCTTAATCAGACCCTCTAATCATGGTCGCCCTAATTAGGGTTTCTGTCTTTACTGGATCGTCCAGGATGATGTGAATATCGTCCAGGACGATCTGAACAAATTTTTGGACAGAAACTCTTATTCACTCAAGCTCTCCTCCTGAGTGTGTGTGTGTAAGGTTACTTAGCTAGGGGATCGGTTACATTACAATTGACTCAATAAAATGAAAAATCATACATTTGACACACTTGGACCCGATCTTGAGTTAGCTTGATTTGCTTGTGATCTTTTGTACCTGAAACGGGTTAGCCAAGCAAAACACACTGGAAAACATGTTTGTCATCATCAAAACCAGATTTGCAACAATCTCCCCCTTTTTGATGATGACAAACATTTGTAGAGTATTTTGAAAATAAAACTAAACAAGAGATCGCAAAATAAATATATATTTTTTGATTTTCATTTAACAATCAAACTAATACAGAAAATATAACACATAACAAATACTGAAACGACTACAACTGACTCCCCCTTTTGACATCACAAAAAGGAGGGGGTGAAACAAAAACAACAGAACTAATTAGTACAAAAGCACAGTAGGGCAAACCCAACAAAAAAAATAGCAACTACACAACATAAAACTAAAGCTGAGATGGATGATGAAGATGACCGATCAGGATTCCAAATACACAATCATGTAAATCAAAATGACACAAAAATGACGAAAAAACTCACAGAAGAAAAAAAACATGAAAAAGCAAAGTTTTTTTTTTTAATCAAGCTGCTCGAGTAAATCAGAATTTTTTCCTTGATTTTATATTCAAAAACAAATAAGAGGACGATTGACAGTGCTGAAATCCAGAAAACATTGGAAAAATCGACTTTCGTAACTCCTACCCTGGGCACCTTATCCATGCAAACCTCTTTCAAAACAAAAATCCGATTCAGAAGAAAAGACATTAGATTTGAAAAGAGATCCTATCAAGCCTCATTCCAGAAAAATATCTGATATAATAGTGTTACAAAGTAAAAAATCAGAAATCAAGACTTTCAAACACAAGCTTTTAAACGTATTAAGTGACACACGAGTTTTTTCTAAGACATTTAAAGATCTGAAAGAAAAGAAAGCTTAGGTTGGGCTCATTTTGTGCCTCTTTTTTTTTTTAATTTGTTTGGCGCACTGCGCATCTTTTAATTTTTGATACACTTTGTGTATTTGGTATTTTCGCATCTTTTTAGTTTTGGGCTCATTTTATGCCTCTTTTTCAATTTGGTTGGCGCACTACGCATCTTTTGCAAGCTTTCTCCTTTTCATAATCATTAAAGAGTCTCAGCTGTGAATCTATCTTCCAAACATAGGAGATGACTCTCCACAGTAGGGAAGAATGATTCACAAAATAAAAACCACACATCATATGATAAATGCAATCACTTGGTTTTAGAAAATCAAACTAATGACTCAAGACTTTGAAAAACACTATTGATATGAGGTAGATTACTGTAGGAAGATAAAATAATCTCTATTTCAAGAAACTAACATTTTAATTTTGAAGAAGATTTTTATGCAAAAGAAACCATACACCAGTAAAGGAGTTAGAGGAAGAGAAACAATCATCAATGTTTCTTCCCTTTAACAGATTCAGTGGAATCAATCACTGCTTACTAGCTTCCAAATCAAAACAAGGTAAAAACTCCCAGTCAGAAATTCAGATTATCAGAAGTAGTGAGCGGTGATCAGATTTTGAAAAACATAAAACAATAAGTGCAAGATATGAACCAGTGAATAAAAATAGGTATAAAATCACATCAGAATAAATACTCAAATCAAACTAACAGTAAGGCTAAAATGGATATCAACAGAAGAAATAAAAACAACTGAAAGCAAATAATCAAACCAAAAACTAACTAACAGAAAAACAGAATACCAGTCATAACAATCAGAAATCAGCAGTCATCAGAATCAAGCATTTATATCAATCACTCCTAATCTGATTCTCAAAATGCTGAATGAGTCAAAGGCCAGTGGTTTAGTGAATATGTCTGCCAGCTGATTTTCAGTTGCTACATGATGTAGCTTAATGTCCCCTTTAGTAACATGGTCCCTAATGAAGTGATGCCTTATATCTATGTGTTTGGTCCTAGAATGTTGGATTAGATTCTTAGAGATGCAGATGGCACTAGTATTATCACACAGAATAGAAATCGTGCCAACAGGTAAACCTAAATCCAAAACTTGTTGTTTCAACCAAAGAACTTGGGCCACACAACTCCCTAAGGCAATGTACTCAGCTTTAGCAGTGGAAAGTGCAACTGAGTTCTGTTTTCTACTGGACCAGGAGACTAACGACTGTCCTATGAATTGACAAGTCCCAAAGGTGCTCTTTCTATCCACCCTACACCCCGCAAAGTCAGAATCAGAATATCCAATGATCTCAAAAGAGGTGCTGTGCCTAGGGTACCAGATTCCTAGGTTTGGGGTCCCTAAAAGATATCTAAGAATTCTCTTAACAGCAGTCAGATGGGACTCTTTAGGATCAGCCTGAAACCTAGCACAAAGACAGACACTAAACATGATATCAGGTCGGCTAGCAGTCAGGTACAGCAGTGATCCTATTATTCCTCTATACTTCTTCTAATCAACAGATTTTCCACTTGAATCCTTATCTAACTGAACTGAGGAGGTCATGGGAGTATTGATTGGCTTGGCTTTGTCCATTTCATACTTCTTCAAAATGTCCTTAGTGTATTTAGATTGATTGATAAAGGTTCCATCATCTGTTTGCCTTATGCTAAATCCCAAAAAGTAGGACAATTCTCCCATCATACTCATTTCAAACTCTTTACTCATTATTTTAGAGAACTCATCACATAAATATTTATCAGAAGATCCAAAAATTATATCATCAACATAAATTTGGACAATGAGTAAGTCATCTCCTAATCTCCTAAGAAAAAGGGTGGTGTCTACGCTCCCCTTAACAAACTCTCTTTCTAATAGGAATGTGCTAAGCCTCTCGTACCAAGCTCTGGGTGCCTGTTTCAATCCATATAAGGCCTTTTTTAATTTATAAACATGATTTGGATATTGGGAACTCTCAAAACCTGGGGGTTATTCTACAAAAACATCCTCTTTTATTACCCCATTCAAAAAGGCACTCTTGACATCCATTTGAAACAGCTTAAATCCCTTATAACAGACAAAGGCTAGTAGCACTCTAATGGCTTCCAATCTAGCTCCTGGGGCAAAAGTCTCCTCGAAGTCAATCCCTTCTATCTGATTATACCCCTTAGCCACCAATCTTGCGTTGTTTCTCACCACCACACCAGAATCATTCATCTTATTCTTAAAGACCCACTTGGTTCCCATAATACATTGATTTCTAGGTCTTTCTACTAACTCCCAAACATCATTCCTTACAAACTGATTCAATTCTTCTTGCATAGCTAAAATCCAAAACTCATCCGAAAGGGCTTGATTGATGTTGGTGGGTTCAGTCATTGAGATAAAGGCAGAATGGTTTACTTCCTTCCTAAGTCCATGCCTAGTCCTAACACCTTCAGAAGGGTCTCCTAAGATCAGTTCTTTAGGATGACTCGAAGAATATCTCCAATCTCTAGGCAGAGTTGGATGAGGTTCTACCCTTTCCTCCAAGTTTACATTTCCAACACCTTGGGTAACCTCAACAATCTCTTCATCTTCTACTTCAGATCTAGACTCCTTAGGATCAGATTCATCAAACACAACATGGGTTGTCTCCTCCACCACCAAAGTCCTCTTATTGAACACCCTAAAAGATTTCCCCACACTAGAATATCCCAAGAACACTCCTTCATCAGATTTGGGGTCAAACTTTCCTAAGGGTGACTTCCCGTTGTTTAGAATGAAAACCTTACAGCCAAAGACATGGAGGTGGGACAGATTTGGAGTTCTACCCTTAATGATCTCATAAGGTGTCTTGTTCAGCTTGACTCTCACATTCACCCTATTCAGCACATAATAGGCAGTGTTCACCGCTTCAGCCCAAAAGTATTTAGGAAGTGAATACTCGGCAAGCATGGCTCTAGCGGCTTCCACTAAGGTCCTGTTCTTCCTTTCAGCTACCCCGTTCTGCTAAGGGGTTCTAGGAGCTGAAAAATTGTGACTAATCCCTTGATCTTCACAAAAACTTCCAAATCTTTCATTTTCAAACTCTCCTCCGTGATCACTATGGATGGTAATAATCTTACATCCTAACTTCTTCTGAATCCAAGTAGAGAAAGATCTAAACTCATCAAACGACTCAGATTTATGTGACAGAATCTTCACCCAAGTGAACCTCGAATAATCATCTACAATCACAAACCCATAGACTCTCCCCCCTAAGCTGGCAGTGCTAATGGGTCCAAAGAGGTCCATATGAAGAACTTCTAAAGGTCTAGAGGTGCTAATATTCTTAACAGAGTGAAAGGAGGACTGGACTTACTTCCCTAACTGACAGGCATCACACAGGTGATCCTTAGTAAACTTAAGCTTGGGCACACCTCTAATTAAGTCCTTTTGGGTGACTCTCCTAAGGGTTTTCATACTGGCATGACATAATCTCCTATGCCATAACCAAGACTCATCAGCAGCAGTTTTTAAGCAAATTGAATTATCAGATTTAATGCTACTTACATCCAGCTTGTAGACGTTGTTGATCCTTTGCCCCTGTAAAACAACTTCATCAATTAAGCTTAAAATGCAGCCAGTGGGCAGGAATTTGATGCTGTATCCCTTGTCACAGAGTTGACTGATGCTCAGCAAGTTGTGTTTCAGTCCATCTACAAGCAAAACATTATCAATCATAAATTTCTTTGAATCACCAATTATACCTGATCCTCCCACCTTCCTGGTGGTGTTATCTCCAAGTGTAACTTTGCCTCCAGCTCTGGCCTCCAGCGAAATAAACTGATTTGCATCTCCAGTCATATGTCTTGAACATCCACTGTCCAGGTACCACATGCTCTCACGAGGTCTTGTGTGAGAGCACACCTACAAAATCATCAAATGTCAGTCTTAGGAACCCAAATAGGTTTGGGTTCCTTCTTATGAAAAGAAGAATGCAATGCATGCGTGCTGTGCTGTGAAATAGGCAGTTTGGGTCTCCACACCCAATGTGTACTACGGTGAACAGTGCAAGTGTGTGAGATGTGTCCTAACATGCCACATGAAAAACATCTAACACCAGGAAAAGGGTTAACTAATCTACGTGGGTGATAGTGCCTCTTCCTAGATGTATATGAAACATGCTTTAATGAAGTTGCAACATATTTTTCAAAAGGTGGCGGTGCATAAAATTGTTCAAAAGTAGGCGGTGTTTTATTATTTTCAAAAGCACTGATTTTCACTTTCAAAAACTCAATGTGTTTGTTTAAACTTCCAATTTCAAACGTTTTTGCACTTTCATTACTTTCTAACTCAGATGCCAAATCATTCACTTTCTTAAAAGCAAGTTCTAATTCAACATGCGATGTTTTTAACAAGTTATGCTCAACAATTAAATCAGAATGCTTTTTATTCAGTTCATCAAACTCATCTAGTAAAGACATATGATTGCTATCAATGGTGGAATGATCCTTAATCAACACTTCATGCTCTTTTTGCAAAGTCAGATAATCTAGTTTCAAACTAGCATGGGTTTTCTTAAGCTTCCTATACGATGTATGAATTTTTTCAGAAACTTCAAATAACTGATCGTAAGTAAGCTCACATACCTCTTCCTGGTTGGACTGACCAGGGTGATCATCAGCCATCAAACACAAGTTTGTTTCCTCCTCTTCAGCTTCAGTCTCAGAAGAGTCGGATGCAGAGTCTGCCCAGAATGCCTTCTGAATCCGCTTCTTGTCCTTTCTAAACTTTGGTTTCTCCTCACCCTTCTCCTTGCTTGGATGAGCTTTAAGTGTCAGACAATCAGCCTTAATGTGTCCGGGCTTCCTACATTCAAAACAAACAGATTCAGATGAACTCTTAAAATTCTTACTGGTCTTACCTTTGTTCCACTTGTGAAAATTCTTATTCTTCTTCCTTAGAAAGCTCTTGAACTGCCTTGTGATCAAGGCAACATCATCGCTATCAGACCCGGAAGTGCTATCATCTGAATCTTTGGCCTTCAATGCCACTGTCTTCTCCTTCTTTCGTTCACCTGCATCAAGTTGCCTTTGGTTCACCCCTTGCTCGTAGGCAATGAGTGATCCAAGTAAGCTGTCAATTGAGTAAGTATTTAAATCTTTGGATTTAGTAATCGCAGTAATCTTAGCATCGTAAGAAGAAGGTAAACATCTAAGAATCTTGTTCACTCTTTCGTAGTTAGTAAGTTCTCTACCTAAAGCATGCAAAGAGGTAACAATCTGAGTGAACCTTGTGTACATTTCTGAAATAGTCTCACTAGGTTTCATGCGAAAAAGTTCGTAATCATGTAACAAGATGTTTAACCTAGACTGTTTGACTTCAGTTGTACCTTCGTATGTTATACATAATCTATCCCAAATCTCTTTTCCCGTTGTACAAGTAGAAACACGCATATAATCCTCAGATTTTAAAGCACAAAAGAAACAGTTCAAACATTTGGCATTTAACTATGCTAAATCACGATCATCAAAAGTCTAATCAGCAAAGGGCAGTTCAGTTTTAACACCATTAACAATTCTATGTGGAGCTTCATAGCCATCCTTAACTAACATCCACATGCGGTAATCAATAGACTGAAGAAAAGTAGACATGCGTGTTTTCCAAAAATCAAATGGAATGTTATCAAACAACAGTGGTCTAGTTATAGAATAACCTTCAGCAGTATTACGATTGTTACAGTTAGCCATGGATCAAATTCAAAAGTTTTTAAACAGAAATTTTGAATCCCGCTCTGATACCACTTGAAAGTTTGATAGGGATGTTAAGCCCTAGTGAACTAGTCCTGAGGCTAACCAAGAGGGTTGGAGGGTGAATTGGTTATTTAAAAATTTCACGACAATCACGAAAAATCTTTTCGATACTTAGCAGTGGAAATAAGTAATCAAGAGCGAAAAGATCAATCTCAGATAATCACCCAAGCAGTTAATATCAAAAAGTAAAATGCAGAACTGAATCAGAAAAGTAAACCAGATTTTATAGTGGTTCGGTCAACTTGACCTACGTCCACTCCCCGGAGCCTCCCCTCCGGGTATTGCACTAAACAAAAGTGTCACTCCTTTTGCTCCCACAGCAAGGCGGAGAAGCTTGTACAAAACCTCCTTTTCACCACCCGGTGAGGCAGAGAACCCGACCTCCTTTTGCTTCCACCTGAAGCGGGCAGAGAACCCTGGAACTCCTTTTCCTTCCACCTGAAGCGGGCAGAGAACCCTCGAACTCCTTTTGCTTCCACCTGAAGCGGGCAGAGAACCCCGGATCTCCTTGCGAACGATCCTCCCACGAAGAACTCCAACTAGACGGAAGACGACGAGCGGAGACGACGACTCTGATCCTTCCTTGGAGCAACCTTAGTGAATCTCTCACTAACTCCCCCTCACAAGATCTTCTCTCTCTCTCCCAACTCTCTCTCTCTCTCTAGGGTTTCTCAGGGAAGGAAAGTGGCAAAAGATCTTTTTATTTCAACAAAAAGTTCTTTTAAAGGAGGGCTCAAAAATAGCCCTAATTATCAACTGGTCGGCCAAGATCGTCCAGGACGATCGATCAATCGTCCTGTACGATCAGTACAAATTAAACTGTTTTAGCCTGGACGATCTGGCTCTTCTGGACGATCAGTAGAAAAAATTGTTCATATCATCCCGTACGATCCTGCGATCGTCCGGGACGATTAGTGCAAATCGAGGAATATCGTCCAGAAGACAGTTCGGGTCGTCAAGAGAAATCTATGCTGGACGACCAAAAAATGACTTGATCGTCCAGGACGATGGGGATATCGTCCTGTACGATTAGTTCAAAAAGTGCCCAAATCATCCTGAACACAGTTCGGGTCGTACAGCTGAAATGCACTAGACGATCATGATCGTCCGGGATGATCCTGCGATCGTCCAGGACGATATGATCATATCAATCAAAAATAAATTGCTTTCCTTAATTACTAGATTAAATTAGGCATGATTGTACTGAATCGTCCAGGACGATACACGTATCGTCCGGGATGATCAGACCAAGTATCTAAAAATAATAACTTGCCTAACTTGATCTGGCGGCTGGAAATTTTTGATTTGAGCATATCGTCCCGTACGATCCAAAGATCGTCCAGGACGATCTGCTTAATCAGACCCTCTAATCATGGTCACCCTAATTAGGGTTTCTGTCTTTACTGGATCGTCCAGGACGATGTGAATATCGTCCAGGATGATCTGAACAAATTTTTGGACAGAAACTCTAATTCACTCAAGCTCTCCCCCTGAGTGTGTGTGTGCAAGGTTACTTAGCTAGGGGATCAGTTACATTACAATTGACTCAATAAAATGAAAAATCATACATTTGACACACTTGGACCCGATCTTGAGTTAGCTTGATTTGCTTGTGATCTTTTGTACCTGAAACGAGTTAGCCAAGCAAAACACACTGGAAAACATGTTTGTCATCTTCAAAACCAGATTTGCAACACATGGTGTCTAAAAGTGACTTTGATTGGACACCTGTAAATCAAACTCTTAGGGGAACACCTTCTATCTCACACTTATCTCATGTTTACACCCTAAATTAAAATGCCAGGATCATCCAACATGTTCTGAAAACATCCATTATTCCAAAAGGTGGTGAAAGAATCAATATTACTCCTTTGCTTGCTTTTGTCACTTACCTTCTCATATCAAACACTCAAATTGATGAAGCCCAGTTAACTCTGGACTACATCTAAAGCCTTACTGATATTAAACATCAAAACCTTGAAGAAAGAAGAATGTGGCCTTAGGATATCTGATTGCCTATATTGTTGAAAAAAATACAACCTTGATAATCTCGATCCCCCAAACATCCTTCCAATCTATTTTACCAATGCTTCCTTTCGCACTCTTTTCCATCTAAATCAAGGGGATGAGGGAGATGATGGTGGAGAAGAAGAAGGACATGCTCCAGCACCTGCACCTAAGCCTCAATTTTATCAAGAGTAGATCCAGAGATTCGACCATCTCGAGTCTAATTTTGATCAATAATTTGATCATATTGAGACTCATTTGGCAGGACTACAGATATAATGAGGATATGAAATAGGCTAGAGGACAACTCGATTCATTGAACAATCAAGTAGCTACCATCAATAACAACTTTAACATGTTCAATCCTCCACAGCCTCCTCCAGATCAGGGTCTAGGATTCTAGTTTTGTTGTTGTTATTGTATATATTTATTTTCTTGTTTTTATGATGTGTTAGATGTTTTTTCTTTAAATATGTGTATTTACTTTTTGGTTGAGTCTGTGTAATTTTGTCATTTTAAAAAAAAATATTGTGTGTTTATTGTTGACTTGTTTTGCTTTCTCTAAATTGTTACTATTGACTAATCTAAGAAGTTTGATCTCAAGGAGTTAAATTTTAAATTTTTGTAGTTCAACATTCTTCTCTCAAATTTGAAATCAAATTATAATTGAATCTAAATAAAGAGATCATTTTCATGTTCTAATGTACATCTATCTTATAGTTATAATTGTTGCAAAAAGATGATGTATTTGTCTTTTATTTACTTGTTTAATCTGTTAATGTAATTGTTATCTATTGGGTTAACAAAGAATTGCTGATCAAGAAATGAACAAAATAAAAAAAAGATACATAAAGTGTACTAAATTTGAAAAGAGGCACAAAATTATCCCAACCTGAAAAGATGATCAATGATCGTCAAATTACAAAAAAGAGACAAAAATTAGCCCAGCCTAAAAAGATGTGTAATGTTTGCCAAATTAAATTCAAAATCAAAAGGTAAAGAGGCATAAAATTAGCCCACACTACATTTAGTTCTTTCTCTTTGTCTCTAATTCTTAAAAAAAATCCATGCAATACTCAATGATTTTAACTATTGAATTTAAACTATTTGATTTTTTACTTTAATTATTTTTGCAATAATTACTCTATTTAATATTTCTACTTTCTAGATCAAACATTGGATCGGATCAACTATTTTTTTATCTTATTTATTTCTTAATTTAAAATATGAGTTGTTCACATCAGGAATATAATGTTGCAACTACAAGTTTTTAAAATTCTTTTTCTTATCAACTTGTAGATTTGTCCATAGCATCTTATTTTTTTAGGGAATTTCTTTTTTTCTCTTTTTGCTGATGTCAAAAAGGGGGAGGTAGTTTGTGTTTGTTTGATTTTGGTCTTGTTTTCTTTATCTTGTATGGATTTTTGGTCTTGTGTTTCTTGGAGTTTTTAAAATTTTTTGGTCTTGTCTTATTTAGTTTTAAAATATAAGAAAAAAAAAGGAAAGAGGAAGAAGAAATATTATTTCCCATGTCTTCCATCTTTTTACTCATTGAGGGGGAGCTTAGGAGAAAAGTACTCTATTATGTAATTCAAATAATAATTATTTTATCATTATAAAAAAGTGGGAGATTATTGCAGCTCAGGAATCAAGGCTGAGATTTTGATTTTTGATGATAGCAAAATATTATTATTTTGATGATTTTATTATTTCTCCAAACATATATTGGATATTCCTGTTTGTTCTTGTGTGTACTAACATTTCAGGGAAATCGTACTCCAAATTGCTATTAAGACTGGGTAGAATGGGATTTCATGGAATAAAGTCTATATTTCTTTATTTTTATTTTTGAGTATGAGTGAAGTGTGATTGTAATTAGGTAACGGTGCACACACACATAGAGTGAGAGAGATAAAACTTAAAATTAAAATTTTCTAAACTAATAATAATGTATGATATATAATCAAACTGTATGATTTATCAGTTCTCCTCTAATAGACAGTCAATCAAACTATGGCTTGAAACATTAAATGATTCATACCATACGATGTTAGGTCATATAGACGACTATTAGTGTACAAAATTAAGTTTGTACCAAATTGTACTGAACGAATGCATTTAGTCATTGAACTATTCATACAGTACGATCTAAAGTCGTACAGATGATTAACAGTATATGAAATAATGTTCATACCAAATCATATCAAGGAACACATTCAGTTATTGAACTGTTCGTACAGTACGGTGTCAAGTCATACAAACGATTGATAGTGTACAAAAATACATTCGTACCAGATCGTATCAATGAACACATTTAGTTATTGAAATATTCGTATAGGACAATCTTAATTCGTATAGACTACTCACATTGTATTGATCTAGGTTCATCTAAGATCATACCAAATGAAGCATAATTTGCTGAACTGTTCGTATCGTACGATCCACGATCGTACATTATAAATTTTGGATGGTTCTCTTGAACACTTTAGTTTTTGGACAGTTTTTCTTGCCTTTTCTATATAAGTAGTCCAACAAACTATCAGAATAGGACCATTGCTATTGTCTTTACTTGAGAGTGACCATTGAGAGTGTGTTTGGGAGAAATTAAGTGATTGCAGAGTGAGAGACCTAGGGAGGGGGAGTAGTGAGGGATTCACAAAGTTGCGCAAAGTAAGGTTCTCTTTTTCTCTTGTATTTTATGCCCAAGTTCCATGGAGACTCTTGAATGAAGATCTTTAACATTGGGACTTGGTTCTCTTCCATCACCAGGAGGCTGAGAAAGGATGACTTGGTTCTCTGTCACCACTAGGAGAGTAAGAAAGGACGACTATGTTCTCTACCATCTTTAGGAAGGTGATAACGGATGACTTGGTTCTCTACCATCACCACGAGGGTGAGAAGGGATGAGTTGGTACACTTCCATCACTTGGAGAGTGTAAAAGACATCGATTCCTTGCATCATCAGATTTAGTGGAAGAGAGTTTGTAAGGGCTTCTCTGCCTTGATGCAGGAGCAAAAGGAGAGTTAATATTAGTTAGTGCAATACCTGGAGAAAGAGTTTCCAATGAGTAGATGTAGGTCAAGTTTGGATTGAACCACTATAAAATTTGGTGTTCTTATGTTGGTTTTAATTTTTCTACTTTTTTATTTTCCGCACATTAAATTTCTGTGGTTGAGAAATCCTCTATGATAATCTTTTTTAAAAAAACTAAATAATTGAGGATTATTGATTTAACTTTCTAAAAATAAAAAAAAGGGTTTTAAAAAATCCAAGAAATTTTAAGTAACCAATTAACCCCCTCTCTTGGTTTGCCTTGGGATAGTTCTATAAGGTCTAACAACCTAACCGAACTTTCAATTTAGAACCCACATCTACTTTCAAAAATCTATTTTTTTAAAATTCAATCAATTTCCTTTGGGACAACCAAAATCGACAATAATTATCATCATGTTTGGACGATCTATTTGCAAAGGGTATTTTTTTCCTCTGGGAAGATATATCCTACGTCTTCAAGACTCTGAATATAAAATTAATGATCTCCTATCCTTGTTATTATAGATAGATACTCGATAGAACTCTATATTGACCCTCCGAGATCATGTGTGGTTCTTTCTTGAATTTAACTATCATAGCCAGGATGAAACTTTCATTTTTGTCACCTAGACCTGTTAGGGAATGATATCTTCACCTCTTGGGGTGATATATCATTCATAATGGTATGTCCAATTTCAATACTAGAATTCTAGAAATTAAATTTTCAAAAACAAATTAAACTTTCAAAACCTCTTTTCCAAACTCTTCCAACCCCCACAAATTGTTTCCAAATAATACACATCCTCAAATTTACTCAGCAATTCAGTCAGTCATATACATATTAGTATATTCTTTACTTATAAAGTAGTTTTATCTTTCAAAATAAGTAAGCATTTATCATAATAAAATTTAATATCAAAACAATTATCATAGTTGGCTAATGTTTAAAAGATTATGTTTTAACCCTTTAATTAATCAAAACTTCTCAATAGTAAATGAATTAGCCTTACAGGAGTGCTGGTACAAATTACCTTTTATGTGGTTTTTTTACCAAGAGCCATATTTCTAACACTTCTAAACTAACGTAAGATGTACTTACTTTATCTCCAAATATGTAATATGATCATTCGCTATTCAAGAACTACATGACTTTACCAATCCTTTTGTGAAGGAACATCTAAAAAGTATATTAGGTTCTAATTTTAGAAACCCAAATAATGGGTCCCCAAAATATATGCAATGAATGTGTGCTATGTTATGACCTTAAGGCTTGAAACCCCCATGCAAATTGAGTGATCTGGTGGATTCTATGTCTGTAAATTCTTGCAATATGTCATACCATGCCATAAGGGTAATGCCACTTCTTGAAATTAATGCGATAACCTAAGTGATGAAAAACACATCTTCCTAGAAGAGAATGATGTTTAAAGTGCCCTCCTAAGTAGTTTACGATTAAGTATGTGGCAACATGAAAATTTTCTAACCTCTATGATCTCCTTCCTTGACTATGCATTTATACTTTTAACAATTCCAACTTTGGCCTTAAGGTTATGGTCAACCTCATGACAATGAAGTATCTTAATTTCTAATGCATTATATGAACTTTGAGGCCTTGTATGCATGAATAATTTTGTATTTAATTTATTTTTGAAAATTTTTAACTCCTAGATTATGATAGTATACCCCTCTTTTAATGAACAATATTCTTTTTTCAAAGCTAAACTTTTTTTCTCTAACTTAATGTAACTTGTATGCAATTGTTTAGTAAACAATAATAACTCATTCTATGAAAACTACTTATATTTGTTTGAGTCACCTGAGCATTGATTAAACATTAAGCGTAATTGGTGACTCCTTCTTCCACTTCATTCTTCGAGGAATCTAAAATAAAATTAGCCTAGAAAGCACATTAGGATTTCGTTTTACTCTTTTTACACTCTACCTTATCCTTTGCCTTTTTTTTTTTCACTATTGATTCTTCATATTGATGCATTCCCATTTAATGGGACCTAGATTTTTACATTCAAAATAATTATTATTAAATGATAAATTAATAAACATTTTATGTTTGCCCTTCCATTTGTTTTTATAACATTTCAACTTGTTTCATGATGATTTTGAATTGCCTAGACATCAGTGTTATGTCCTCACCACTAATGCCTTTGGGTCACTGCTATCAATTTCATCCACCTTTAGTAGTTTTACTTTATCTTTTTTCTTTTCACTTACAAAAGCCTACTTTAGTCCAGGAGCTATCAATGAACTAAGGAAAAGATAAATAAAATAAACAGTTAAATCTGTAGATTTAGAAATAAGATCTCCTTGGCATCTCAAAATTCTAACAAACATCTATGTATTTTAATAACTTTGTCAACATTGGTAAACTCCCCACCTAATGTATGCAATAGAGTGATATTTTGGTAAAATGTGCATACATGTTAAAAAATTTTCATTTAGTTGTATGCAGAAAAATTCCTCATGTAACAACATTGTCATGTAAGATTATTTCACTTCATTTATTATTTCATATGTTACACCCAACTTATCCTAAATTTCTTTTAGCATAGTGTAAGTAGCTACATGTATGTAATATTAAAATTTCTAAGCACAAGAAAATGAATTTAAATATTTAGAATTACCTATAAAAATTATCTTACCACAACATTCCATTCGTTAAAAGAAAGTTTTATTTTTATGCCTTTTTCTACTCTATGGAGTGGTGTGTAGTTTGATTGTACTAAATTCCATCTCATATAGCCTATTAATTGTATGAAAGTGGCCATGTGCCTTATCAAGAGTAAAATGCAATATTATAAAATAATGGTGGCCAAGTAACCTAATACCTTTATAAGAATTTTTTCTTAAGAGCAAATGTATATATATATTTTTAAAATTAAGTTCCATGATTATAAAATAAAGATATTGTTTTAATGGGTCTAAACAATATTAAGAGAGAAAATCTATAATAAGTTAATATATTTTTATTTAATATGGAATTCAATAATGATATCCCTACTAAGAATATATCCATAAAAATAAAGTACATAAAGTAAAATGCAAAAGAAAGAATGGAAAAATTAATTTATAGTGGTTTAGCTAACTTGCCTATGTCCATTCCCTAAGTCCTCTCCTTAGAACTTTCCCTAGTACTCTCTCATTTTTGTCCTAGTGAACTCTCCTTTATAAGATAATGGAGAAATTGCTAAACTGCTCTTCTTCTCAAAAAGCTCACAACCAAAAATTCCTAGGGTAGATCTCCAAGGTAAACAATACCTTAAGAACTTCACAGCCATTTCAACAACACTCTTGAAAACTCTCCACAAAGAGCTTACAATACATCCCAAAGGAACAAAGGATGCATTTATAGAAATAACCAAAGTAAACACCTCACTTAAATTTCAAGAACTCCCTCTAGAAATTTCTCACAAGTTACTCAAAAGACATTTGCAAAACTATTATAACTCTCAAAGCTCTCAACAACTTTCAATAGCTTAGAAATTCTCATAGATTTAGAATATAAGGGATAACCAACATAGAAACCTTAGAGAAGTTGAGTATTAGAATTGTTAGCCTAATTGTTTACTTTGAACATGATATTTTAAGTAGCTTGAGATCCTAATAATTTTTCTTTATATGATTGGATTATACAGTATAGATCTTATATTATAATTAGTTTAATCTCTCATACTAAGATATTATATTGATATGTATGATTAAAAATTATACCAATATCTTCTCTATTTGTTGCGATTGTATGATATGAACAATTTAGTACAAAACTTTGCTAATTTTATTTTTAATAACCATCTTAGATTCTTGAGTACTAAATAGGTACATATTCTAAATAATAGTATAGTAGGAATGAGATGTAGAATACAATCAATTTCCTTTTGAAATTATGAATTAAAGAAAAATAATTGGTAATTGGCAAGTTTATTCGAAAATAACTTATCATATGATCTGACATGACTCACACAACACGATTTGTTTTTATAATTTCTTTTGTATACTTTTGATTAATTAGAAAATTTTAATTTTTCAAAATTACCACTATGCTACATATATCGTATAGTATGAACAAATTCGTATAATACAATCTTACTGAAAATTAAGTATTCTTTTTTTATTTTTTAATCTATTTTAATCTTATGAGTGTAATATTTGGCATAGTTATAAGAAAACTCAAAAATTAAAAATTAAAAATTAAATTATAAGTTATGTTACTTGGGAAATCTTCTTTCTTTGATGGCATTATTTCCTTAATTTAGGTTAATCATGCTTTTATGATTGCCATCAAGTATGTGTTCAATATCATTTGACCATTGTCTTTTGGTTTACCTAGAATGTTAGTTTAAATAAAAATAGACTTGCACACATAAATTCATCAATCTACTTATCACAATCAATAATATTTACGTTCATGAAAACCTTAGTAATCTCACATGCTCATGGGTGTAGAAACTTCAGCACCTACTTTGCAACATCGTCGAATATCTCTAGAGGAAAATGTTGACCCCTATACGTCAAACCATGCGCAAAAGGACAAAACTGGCAAATCAAGTAAAGGGCTCATTGATGTGATGCATCACTTGGAAGATCAAATGACCTCCGATTGTGTAACAAGTTGCACCATTGCAATCAGGATGTCGAATTTGCCTAAGCAGAAACCGCTCGTAGTCAAATCGGATTGGATTAGTCCAAAGCGATGACAAATAGCTAAAATCGATCACAGCACAAATTTTGTCGTTGCCTTCAGAATATCCTCACTACTCAAAAAATTCATTTTATTTGTTCAACTAGTATTGCCCGATGAAGTGGCATAAATCCCAATGTGATAACACATAAACCAACGAAATTAGCCCTTAACGTTACCCAAACAATGTCAAATTATGCAATGCACTTCATCGTTGCATTTTAAACATCCTCAATACTCAAAAACTATATTTTATTTATTTAATTGGGATTTCTCGATAAAGTGGCTCAAATCCTAAGGCGATAATACATAGATCCAAGAAATTAATGCTCGATGTTGCCCAAATAATGTTCGATCATGAAACAGACTTTGTTGTTGAGTTTAAAATATCCTCATTACTTAAAAACTATATTCAATTTGATTGATTGAGATTGCCCTATAAAGTAGCATGAATCTTGAGGCGATAACACACAAATGATGTAGGACTGCAAAAAGGACTTCGCCATTGTCTTTGGAACATCATCAATACTCAAAACTGGCCATTAATTTATTCAATTATAACTGTGCACATAAATTGATGTGGGTCCTGAGGAAACTAAAAGCAAATAGCTTGACATTGCCCAAATGATGTCCTAATGTAAAAAAGGACTTCATCATTATATTTAGAATATCGTCAATACCCAAAATATGCTATTAATTTGCCCAATGAAAATTATACGGCAAAATTAACATGTAAATGAGACAAAAAGTATGAATTTCGAGAAAATCACTTGAATTGATGTACTTTTTTATGAATGAAGCCTTTTCTATCTTTTCAGAGTCTAAAAATAGTGATCATTAATTTTTGTTACCTTATTAAGGTAATTATGAAAGGGAAATCTAAAGTCAACAAGAGAAATCCAAACTAATTATATGAAAACATTGGATAATAAGCACTAAAGCACTACGAAAATCCCATAAATACTATCATTTACTCGATGCCTTTATCTCAATCATCCCCTAATAGTTGTAATTAAAACACGAGATAGAAAGAAACTCCTAGCTTCTTCCGTGAGTTTCAAATAATTCATGCGATAGAAACTTATTGCAACTCAGGAATCAAGACAGAGATTATGATTTTTTATGATAGCAAAATATTATTGTTCTGATGTTTTTATTATTTCTTCTAACATATCTTAGATATTCCTATTTATTCTTATGTGTACTAATATTTTAGAAAAATCATAATCCAGATTGTTGAAGACTTCAAGACCGAGTAGAATAGAATTTCATATAATATAGTCTGTAATTTTTTATTTTTATTTATTGAGTCTCAGTAAAATGTGATTGTAATTGGGTAACTATACACACACACATAGAGGGAGAGAGATAAAGCCTAAATTAAATATTTATTAACTAATCATACAGTACAATATCTAATCATATTGTACAATTTGATAGTTCTCCAGTAAGCTGTTGATCAAATCATGGCTTGAAATATTTTAATTTTTTATACTGTGTGATGTCAGGTTATACAGACGACTAACAAAGTATGAAATTAGGTTCATATAAGAATATAACGAAATAACACATTTAAATATTGAATTATTCGTACAGTATGATGTCAGGTCGTATAGACGACTAACAGAGTACAAAATTAGGTTTGTACCAGATCATACTGAATGAACACCTTCAGTTATTGAACTATTTATACTTTATGATGTTAGGTCATACAGATCAATGATAGGGTATGAAATTAGGTTGATCATACAGAATGAACACCTTTAGTTATTGAATTATTTGTACAGTACGATATAAAGTCATACAAACGACTGACAGAGTATGATATTAGATTTGTACTTGATTGTACCAAATAAATACATTCAGTTATTAAACTGTTCATACCATACTATCTGAAGTTGTATAAATGACTGACATAGTATGATATAAGATTTATACCAGATCATATCGAATGAATAGGTTCATTTTTTAAACTATTTGTACAGTACGATCTAGATTTGTTAGACGACTCACAGTGTACTAAAATGGGTTCATCAAAGTTTGTACCAAATGAAGCCTTAATTTGTTGAAATGTTTGTACCATATGATCCACAATCATACAGTATGATTGTAGGATGGTTCACTTGAATATTTCAATTTTTGGATGTGTTTTCTTGTGTTTCCTATATAAGGAGTCCAATAGACTATCACTTACCCCTTTTGTTGTTATATTTACTTGAGAGTAACCATTGAGAGTGTGTTTGGAAGATATTAAGTGAGTGAAGAGTGGGAGACCTAGTGAGAGGTTGTTGTGAGGAAATCACAAAGTTGCCTAAAGTGAGAATCACTTTTTCTTCTTCTATTTTCTGCCCAACTTCTTTGGAGACTCTTTAGAGAAGATCTTCAACATTGGGTCTTGGTTCTCTACCACCACCAGGAGGGTGAAAAAGGATGTGTTAGTACTCTGCCATCACTAGGAGGGTGAAAAAGAATGTGTTGGTACTCTGCCATCACCAGGATGGTAAAAAAGGACGTGTTGGTACTCTACAATCACTAAGAGGGTGAAAAAGAATGTGATGGTATGCTTCCATCGATTGCAGAGTATAAAATGCATCAGTTCTCTATCACACCAGGATTAGTGGAAGAGAGTTTGTAAAGGCTTCTCTGACTTACTATGGGGGCAAAAGGAGGGTCACTGTTATTTAGTGTAATACATAGAGAAGGAGTCTCCAGGGAATGGATGTTGGTCAAGTTGAACCAAACCACTATAAAATTTGGTGTTCTTCTATTGCCTTTACTTTTTCTCGCATTTTTATTTTTCATATTTTAATTTTTATGGTTAAATATTTCTCTGTAATAATCACTTCTATAAACAACTGCATATTTGAGAATTAGTGATTTAATCTTTTGAAAAAATCTAAAAAGGTTTTAAAAAATTCAAGAAATTATTAATAACCAATTGACCCCCCCCCCCCCCCCTCCTCTCGGTTAGCCTTAGGACAATTCTATAAGGTCTAATAACCTACACGAACTTTCAAGTAGTATTAGAGCCAATTTTAAAAATTAAGATTTAGACTACTTTTTGAAAAATGATCATGACAAATTTTGGAAATTGAAATACTGTTGAAGGATATTTTATCACTAGACCACCTTTATTCGAGAACATTTCTTTTGATTTCTAGAAAACTCACATATCTAATTTTCTACAATCACTTGACTTTCGCATGTGGATATTAGTACATGAAAGTTATACTAGACCTACAAAACTTGTTGATGGCATTAGAATTGAAACACCATTTACTGATTAGACTGTAAAAGAAAGAGAATTAGCATAATTAAATGCAAAATATTTAAATAAATTTTTTGGTGCTTTGAAATCTAGGGATTATATGCTTGTTTCTACCTGCAAAACTGGAAAAGAATTTGGGATAGACTTTGTATAACTTATGAAGGAACATATGAGGTGAAATAATCTAGGTTGAATATTTTATTACATGACTATGAACTTTTTCACATGAAACCAAATGAGTTAATTTTGGATATGTATATAAGGTTTACTTAGATTATTACCTCACTACATGCTTTAGGTAGAGAACTTACAAATTCTGAAAAGGTTAATAAAAATTTATGTTGTCTATCTACTGCTTATGATGCAAAGATAACTGCCATAATTAAGTCTAAAGATATGAACGTATATTCTATTGGTAATCTGCTTAGATCACTTATTCCTTATAAGTATGGAGTGAACCAAAGTTAGATCGATACAGGTGACATAAGGAGAGAGAAGAATATAGATTTTAAGGTTGATGATTCAGAAAATGATAAATTAATGCCAGAGGATGATGAAGATATTGCTCTTATGATTAGGCAATTCAAAAGTTTCCTTAAGAAAAAGCAATGTAAGAATCGAAAAGCTTCTAATGAAGTAATTTGTTATGAATGCAGAAAGTCTGGACACATATAGACTGAATGTTTAAATCTCAAAGTTAATCCTATCAAGGAGAAAGTTGAGGAGAAAACCAATATAAGGAAGGGCAAGAAAAGAATGCAAAGGGCTTTCTAGGCTGACTCAGCTTCAAACACTTAAGAAATGAAAGCAGAAGAGGATGTTATAAATTTGTGCTTAATACAGATAATTTCGATCATTCAGATCAAGAAGAGGTATGTGAACTAACCTATGATGAATTATTTAAAGTTTCTAAGAAAATTCTTAAAGCATATAAAAAACTTAAAAAATTACATGTAAATCTAAGTATCGAGCATTTGAGTTTACAAAAAGAGCATAAAAATCTTAAGAAAGATCATGGAGATATAGATAGCAACCACATGACCTTGCTAAATGAATTTGATGATTTGAATAAGAAGCATGAATAATTAAAATCATCACATGTTGAATTAGAAAATACTTTCAAGGAATTAGAAATACTTGCAACTCAATTGGAAAGTAGTGAGCATGCATTAAAAGTTGAAAACTCAATTATTAAAATTGTAAACAAATCCATGCAAGATGAATTAAATCCTTTCAATGAAAAAAAATTTCACTTACACTTGCATTATTTTATAACAAACCATCACGGCATGCATCCAAACCTAGGAAGAGGCACCATCACCCACATAGATTAGTAAACCCTTTTCCTGGTGTTAAATATTTTTCATGTAGTAGGTTAGGGTACATCTCCCACACTTACACTATTCATAATAGAAAATATTTAGTGTAGAGACCTAAGATGCATCAATCACAGTATATTAAACATGGATCTGGATTATCTTTTCCAAGAGGTGAACCAAATTATTTTTGGGTTCCCAAGTCTATTGTTTGATAATTTTATAGAGATGTTTTCATACAAGCCCTTATGAGACCATTTTGTACCTGGATAGTGGGTGATCTAAACACATGACTGGGGATGAAAATCAATTTTTATCGCTGGAGGCCAGAACTGGAGGCAAAGTGACACTTGGAGATAATACCACTAGGAGAGTGGTAAGTACAGGTACGATTGGCAATACAAAAAAAAATTTAACTGAAAATATTTTATTGGTAGAAGGCTTAAAACATAACTTGTTAAGTATTAGTCAGCTTTGTGATAAAGGTTATAACATAAAATATTTGCCTACAAGCTGCATTATAAGCCAAAATGGAGTTGATGTGTTGCATGGTGATAGGATAAATAATGTTTACTGCATGGTGATAGGATAAATAATATTTACATGCTTGATTTAAATTTTGTTAAATCTTCTAATGCTTTTTGTCTAAAAGGTGTTGCTGATGAATCTTGGTATAGAAGACTTTATCATTCAAAAAATCTTAGGAAAAATACCCAAAATGAATTAGTTAGAGGCATACCTAAATTAGACTTCACTAAGGACCACCTGTGTGATGCATGTCAATTAGAAAAACAAGTCAAGTCCTCCATTCATTCGATTAAAGAAATTAGAACTAGCAAACCCTTAGAAGTCCTTTATATGGATCTCTTTGGACCTGTTAGCACAGTAAGTTTACGAGGGAAAGTATTTGGGTGTATGATCGTTGATGATTATTTGAGGTTCACTTGGATTAGATTCTTATAACAAAAGAGTGAATTATTTAATGACTTTAGGAATTTTTCTACTTAGATTCAGAGAAAGGTAGGTTGTGAAATCCTTGTAATTTATAGTAACCACAGGGGAGAATTTGAATATGAAAGTTTGAAGTTTTCTATAAAGAGCAAAGGACAGATAAGAACTTTTTAGCTTTTAGGACCCCTCAAAAGATTGGGGTCGCTGAAAGGAAGAGCAGAATATTGGTAGAAGACACTAGAGCCATGTTACTAGAATATTCACTTCTAAAATATTTTTGGATTGAAGTGGTTAGTACAACTTGTTATGTTCTAAATAGGATTAATATTATATCTATATTGAATCAGACACCCTATGAACTTCTTATATGTGACCCAACCTGTCACACCTCAATGTCTTTGGATGTAAAGTGTTTATTCATAATAATGGAAAAACTCTCTTAGAAAAAGTTGATCCTAAATCTGATGAGCGAATTTTTCTAAGATATTCAAGTGTTGGAAAATCCTATAGAGTTTTTAACAAAAAGATTTCGGTAGAATAGGAGACCACTCATGTAGTTTTTGATGAATCTGATATCTTTGGAGGGTCTAAGGTGGAAGAAGAAGATATTGAAGAAATACCCCTAGGAATTTAAAATGAAAATCTTGAAGATAAGGTTGAAATAGAAAAGAATTTGCCTAGAGATTGGAAATATTTCAAAATTCATCCTAAAGAACTTATTTTAGGAGGCCTGAGTGAGAGTGTTAAAACTAGGCATAGACTTAGCAAAGAAGTGAAGCACTCAGCATTTATTTCAATGATTGAACCCACTAATATAAATTAAGCTCTTTCTGATGAATTTTAATTCTAGCTATGCAAGAAGAGTTGAATCAATTTGCTAGAAATGATGTTTGAGAGTTTATAAAAAGTCCTAAAAATTAAAGTGTCGTTGGAGCTATGTGGGTTTTCAAAAATAAGATGAATGAATCAGGTATAGTGGTTAGAAATAAGGCAAGATTAGTGGCCAAAAGGTATAATCAAATAGAAGAATTTGATTTTGAGGAGACTTTTGCCCATGTAGCCAGACTTGAAGCAATAAGGGTACTTTTACCTTTGCCTATTTTAAAGGATTTAAATTATTTTAAATGGATGTTAAAAGAGTCCTTCTTAATGGGTTGATAAAATAGGATGTTTATATTGAGCAACCCCCAGGTTTCGAAAATTCACAATTTCCCAATCATGTGTCTAAATTGAAGAAGGCATTATATGGACTAAAATAAGCATCTTGGGCTTGGCATGAAAGGCTAAGCACATTCCTACTAGAAAGATCTTTTGTTAAAGGGAGTGTGGATACCACTCTCTTCATAAGAAGAGTAGGAGATGAATTACTTGTTATTCAAATTTATGTTGATGATATCTTTATTTGGATCCATTGATAAAAATCTTTGTGATGACTTTTCCAAAATAATGACTAAAGAATTTGAAATAAGTTTGATGGGAGACTTGAGTTACCTTCTTGGTTTTAGCATAAATCAAAAAGATGATGTCATCTTTCTTAGTCACTCAAAATATATTAAGGACATCCTTAAGAAGTATGAAATCGATAAAGCTAAACTAATAAGTACTCGGTTCAATTAGATAAGGATTATAAAGGTAAATCTATTGATCAAAAGACATTCAAAGGAATAATTAGATCTTTGCTTTATTTAACTGCTATCTGGCCTAATATCATGTTTAGTATTTATCTTTATGCTAGATTTCAAGATGATTCAAAAAAATCCCATTTGACTATTGTTAAAAGAATTCTTAGATATCTTTTAGGAAATCAAAACATAGGGATATGGTATCTTAGGCACACCTCATCCTTTGAAATCATTAAATATTCTGATTCAGATTTTATAGGATGTAGGGTTAATAGAAAAAGTACTTATGGAACTTATCAATTCATTGGAAACTCTTTAGTTTTTGGTCTAGCAGAAAATAAAACTTAGTAGCCCTTTCCACTGCTGAAGCAGAATACATAGCCTTAGGAAGTTGTATGGTACATGTTCTTTGGTTAAAATAATAACTCCTAGATTTAGATTTTTCAATTGGCACTATTCCAATCTTCTGTGATAATACAAGTGTCATTTGCATCTCGAAGAATCCAATCTAATATTCCAGGACTAAGTATATAGACATAAGGCATCACTTCATTAGGCTATGTATAATTTAAAACCTTTAAAACAGGCAAAGGCTAGAAAAACCCTAATTTCTTCAAGTCTAGCTATAGGGGCAAAAGTTTCTTCAAAATCAATCCCTTCTATTTGATTATACCCCTTGGCCACCAATCTAGCCTTGTTTCTAATCACAACTCTGGAATCATTCATTTTATTTTTGAACACCCACTTAGTTCCAACAACACTTTGATCCATAGTACTTTCAATCAACTATCAAACATCATTTCTTACAAATTAATTCAATTCTTCTTGCATGGTTAAAATCCAAAATTTATCCGAAAGTGCTTGATTTATATTAGTGGGTTCAATCATCGATATAAGAGCAGAATGATTCACTTCTTTGCTAATTCCATGCCTAGTCCTAACACCCTCACTAGGTTCACCTAAAATCAATTCCTTAGGGTGACTCTTAGAAAATTTCCATTTCTAGGCAAAGGGTTTTCCATCTCAACCTTTTCTTCCAACTTTATCTTTCCAATTTCTTGGGAGATATTTTCAATATTTTCAAAATGAACTTCTTCCAACCTTAGCTCTTCTAAAATGCCAGATTCATGAAAAACTGCATGTGTGGTCTCCTCAACTACCAAAGCTCTCTTATTAAACACCCTATATGATTTTCCAACACTAAAATATCTAAGAAAAATTCTTCATCAGTTATTATTTTGAGACAGAAAGTTTCAAAAGATTTAAAAACATTCAAATCAAGCATGTACATATTGTTTACCCAAATTCCATGTAAAACATCAATTCCATTTTGGCTTATTATACAACTAGTGGGAAAAAATTTACACTATAACCCTTATCATATAACTGAATAATACTCGAAAGGCTATGCTTTAAGCTATCTACCAATAAGATATTTTTAATGAAAAAATTATTCAAGTTTCTAATTACAACTATACCTACCACTTTATTGGTGGTATTGTCTCCCAATGTTACCTTGCCACCATTCCTAGTTTCTAGTAATATAAATTGAGTTGTATCTCTTATCATATATTTCGAACATTCGCTGTCCAGGTACCAAAAGCTCTCATGAGATCTTGTATGAGAGTGTTTCTACAAAAAGATCAAATGTTAGACTTGGGAACCAAAATAAGTTTAGGTTCTCCTCTTGACAAAAATAAACTAGATGCATGTTTGATATACTATGAATTATGCATCTTAGGTCTCTACACTATATGTGTTCTACTCTGAATTGTACAAGTCTGGGAAATATGCCCAGTCATTCCACATGAAAACACTTCACTCTAGGAAAAGGGTTTTTACTAGTCTATGTGTGTTATAAGATCTTTTCCTAGGTATTGAACTCATCCTCTTTTGCTTAGACCTAAAGAATTATTCAAGTGTGGGTGTCAGTCTATTTTCCTTAATAGTCTTCAATTCTAATTGAAGATATGAGTTTCTACTTTCCAACATAGAAAATTCTATTTTTAAATCAATCTCTCTATGTTCTGCTTCTTCCAAAAAAACTTTACAATCATTCTCAAGTTTAGTGTGTGATGACTTCAAAAGTTCATGCTTTTTGTTCAAATCATCAAACTCATCCAATAAAGTCATGTAGTTACTATCAATTAATGCATGATCTTTCCTAAGGATTTCATGCTCTTTTAGTAAATCTAAAAATTCAATATTTTGCTTGGCATGCAATTTTTTGAGTTTCCTATATGTAGTATGAATTTTCTCAGAAACTTCAAATAACTCATCATACGTTAAGTCACATACCTCTTCTTGATCTGACTGATCAAGCTTATTGGCCATTAAACCCAAGTTCGTGACTTCCACCTCTGGTTCTATTTCTGAGGAATCTGAAGCTGAATCTGCCCAAAATGCTTTCTGCAGTCTCTTCTTGCCCTTCTTCACATTTGTTTTCTCCTAGACCTTCTCCTTGCTAGGATTAGCTTTGAGATTTGGGCAATCAAATTTGATGTGTCCTGTCTTCCTGCATTCATAAAAATTTACATCATTAGAAGCCTTAGCATTTTTATGGAACTTACCCTTATTCCAGTGTTGACGTCACCTTTGCTTCCTTCTTAGGAAACTTTTGAATTGCCTCATCTTGAGAGTAATATCTTCTTAATCCTCAGGTTGTGACTGATCACTCTCTGAGTCATCCACTTTCAATGATTTATTTTTCTCCTTTCTCTTGTCTCCTGCATCAATTATCTTTGAGTCACTCCTTGCTCGTAAGCAATTAGTGATCCAAGAAGATTGTCAATAGAATAAACATTTAAGTCTTTTGATTCAGTTATAGTAGTTATCTTTGCATCATAAGCAGTAGGAATATAATAAAGAATTTTCTTTACTTAAAATTGTAAAGCTACAAAAATATGATTGTGTACTTTGTTTGTTTGTCTTTGTTGTTTTGTGTTTTTAATTGTATTTTATTTTCCTATTTTTCTTTTTCATGTTTTATTTTTCTTTATTTTGTCTTTGATTTTTCTTGTTTTGATTTTTTTTTACTTATTTTATGGGTCATGGGTAAATTAACTTAAAAAAGTACCTTGGTCAGCATATACAAATCCAAAATTCTATTTCCATTTGTATAGTATGAACCATTTTTGTACTGTACGAATTCACCATATTTTCCATGATCTCTTTTCTAAGTAGTGCAGATGAATTTTTTTATTACTCATTGTAATCATATAATACGAACACCTCATTATACTGTACGAATGTTAATTGTTTGTCTGTACAAATTCAATTTGAATTATGTTATGGGCAGTTATTGATTGATAATCCTTTCGGACGAACACCTTTTTGTCTATATAATCCATTTGTCAGGTTGCATGTGGATGAATTCAATTGATAAGTATGATCATTATTGATCAATTGTACTGGACGAACACATGTTTGTTTGTACGATCAGGTTTGGTTAAAGCTTCATATGAAATGATTCCTCGAGAAGGCATATTTACGAAAAGACGTTTCACTGCAATAACTATTCGTGATAGTTTATGATCGTCTGCATGAAACATTATTTGTACTATATGATTTCAAAAGTCATACATACGAACGTAATTTTCTACTGTACAAAATTGCCTATTTTCTATAAATTGGAAGCCTTTCTTTAAATTTGTTCACAACCTCTTTCACACTCAGAATCTCTTGTGATCAATCATCTTCTAATGGCAAGCAGTAACAAAAGGGCATGTCTTTCCAAAGGAAGTTTATCTAATTCTAATCGTGATAAAAACTTCTTTTGGAAAAAGAAAGAACATGCCTACGACCATTATTTTGAGGCAAAAATCACTCCATCCCATATTCTTCTTCAAGATGACATCAACTTTCCAATTATTCCTCTCTTTGATTCTAATCAATTTTCTTTCATCCTTACTTTAATTTATGCATTCCACTCTGATGCTCTCTATTATTTTCTTGCAAATTTGAAAATGAGAGAAGATAATGCTAGAATGACCTTATATGACTTCTGTGACGGGGTTAGGGCACATTCCATGATTTCTAGGAGTGATTTTGATTGGACACCTATAAATTAAACCCTTAGGGGTACACCATCAATCTCACACTTATCTTATGTTCATACCCTAAATTAAAATGCCAGGATTATCCAGCATGTCATGAGAACTTCTATTATTCCTAAAGCTGGTGATCGAATTAATATAACTCCTTTGCTTTCTTTTGTTACATACCTCATAATGTCAAACACTCAAATTGATGAAGCCCAGTTGATTCTAGACTACATCAATAACCTTGCTAATATTAGACACCCTAACACCTGAAGAAGATGAATGTTGCCTTAGGATACCTGATTACTTATGTTCTTGAAAAGAAATACAACCTTGTTCATGTTGCAAATCTGGTTTTGATGATGACAAACATGTTTCCAGTGTGTTTTACTTGGCTAATCAGTTTCAGGCACAAAAGACCACGAGCTACTCAAGCCAACTCAAGATCGGGTCCAAGTGTGTCAAATGTATGATTTTTCCTTTTATTGAGTCAATTGTAATGTAACTGATTCCCTAGCTAAGTAACCTTGCACACACACACTCAGGGAGAGAGATTGAGTGAATTAGAGTTTCTGTTAAAATTTTGTTCAGATCGTCCTGGACGATAGTTCCATCGTCCTGGACGATCCAGTTAAAACAGAAACCCTAATTAGGGCGACTAAGTTAAGAAGGACTGATTGAGCCGATCGTCCTGGACGATCTATGGATCGTACGGGACGATATGCCCAAATCAGAAATTCTCAGCCGCCAGATTAAGTTAGGCAAGTTTTATTTTAAGTATTTTGTTCTGATCGTCCCGGACGATACGTGTATCGTCCTGGACGATTTACTACAATCATGCCTAAATTAGTCTGGTAATTAAGGAAAGCAATTAATGTTTAATTGATACGATCACATCATCCTGGACGATCGCAGGATCGTCCCGGACGATCGTGATCGTCTTGTGTATTTCAGCTGTACGTCCAGAACTATGTACAGGACGATTTGGGGCCTTTTTGAACTAATCGTACCGGACGATTACCATATCGTCCGGGACGATCAAGTCATTTTTTGGTCGTCCAGCGCAGTTTTCTCTGGACGACCCGAACTGTCTTCTGGACGATTTCCTTCAATTTGAACTAATCGTCCCGGACGATCGCAGTATCGTACGGGACGATATGAACAACTTTTTCTACTGATCGTCCAGAAGAGCCAGATCGTCCAGGCTGAAACAGCTGAATTTGAACTGATCGTACAGGACGATCTACCGATCGTCCTGGACGATCTTGGCCGACAAGTTGAGATTTAGGGCAAATTTTAAGCCCTCCTTTAAAAGAACTTTTTCCTAGATTTGGAAAATATCTTTTGCTGCCTTCCTTCCCTGAGAAATCCTAGAGAGAGAGAGTTGGGAGAGAGAGAAGAGATCTTGTGAGGGGGAGTTAGTGAGGGATTCACTAAGGTTGCTCCAAGCACGGATCAGAGTCGTCTTCTCCGCTCGTCGTCTGTCGTCTAGTCGGTGTTCTTCGTGGGAGGATCGTTCGCAAGAAGATCCGGGTTCTCTGCCCGCTTCAGGAGGAAGCGAAAGGAGTTCGTGGGTTCTCTGCCCGCTTCAGGTGGAAGCAAAAGGAGTTCGAAGGTTCTCTGCCTGCTTCAGGAGGAAGCGAAAGGAGGTCGGGTTCTCTGCCTCACCGTGTGGTGAAAAGGAGGTGTTTTGTACAGGCTTCTCCGCCTTGCTGTGGGAGCAAAAGGAGAGTCACTTTCGTTTAGTGCAATACCCGGAGGGGAGGCTCCGGGGAGTGGACGTAGGTCAAGTTGACCGAACCACTATAAAATCTGGTTTGCTTTTCTGATTCAGTTTTGCACTTTACTTTTCAATATAAACTGCTTGGGTGATTATCGTTGGTTGATCTTTTCGTTATTGTTTACTTGTTTCCGCTGCTAAGTATCGAAAAGATTTTTGTTGTTATCGTGAAATTTTTAAATAACCAATTCACCCCCCCCTCTTGGTTAGCCTCGGGACTAGTTCAGTAGGGCTTAACATCCCTTTCGAACTTTCAGTTCATTCGGATCCCCCAAAAAATATGCTAATATATTTTATTGATGCCTCTTTTAACACTCTTTTCCATCAAGATCAAGGGGATGAGGGAGTTGAAGTTGGTGAAGAAAAAGCACCTGCTCTAGCACGTGCACCTGAGCCTCAATTCAATCAAGATTGGATTCAAAGATTCGATCATCTCGAGTCTCATTTTGATCAATAATTTGATGATATTTAGACTCATTTGGATCAGTAGGATTACAGATACAATGAGGATATAAGCTGGGTTAGAGCATAGCTTGACTCATTGAATAATCAAGTAGCTACAATCAACAGCTAATTTACCATGTTCAATCCTCCATCGCCTCCTCCAGATCAAGATCCAGGATTTTAGTTTGATTGTTTTTGTTATATGTTTTGATTTTTTAGGTTTTATGATATTTTAGTTGTTTTTGTTTTCAATTAGTTGTATGTGTTTTTGTTTGAGTTTGTGTTATTTTTGCCATTTAAAAAAAATGTTTATTGTTGATTTGATTTGTTATCCTATAAATTGTTACTATGGACTAATCAAAGAAGGTATATCTAAAGAGTGACATTTTTATATCTTTTGCATTACAACATTATTTCTCTCAAATTTTAAATTAAGTTATAATTAGATTTAGATAAAGAGATCATCTTTATGTTCTAATAGATATCTATCCCATAGTTATAATTGTTGCAAAAAGGTGAAGTATTTTTCTTTTATTTTCTTATTCAACATGTTGATTTTATTGTAATCTATTGGGTTAATCTAAGATTTGTTGATCTATGAAAGAACACAAAATGTCAAAAGATGCACAATGTGTGCCAAATTTGAAAAGAGACACAAAATAAGCCCAACCTGAAAGGATGCGCAATGATCAACAAATTTAAAAAAGAGGCACAAAATTAGCCTATCCTGAAAAGATGTGTAATGTTCGCCAAATAATTCAAAATCAAAATGTAAAGAGGCATAAAATGAGCCCACACTAAATTTAGTTCTTTCCTCTATATCTCTAATTCTTAGAAAAATCTATGCAATAATCAATAAATTCAACAATTGAATTTGAAACTATTTGATTTATATTTTAATTATTTTTGCAATAATTATTCTATTTGATATTTTTACTTTCTAGACTGAATATTGAACCTAATCAACTATTTTTTATCTTATTTATTCCTTGATTTACAATATGAGTTGTTCACATCAGGAATCTAATATTGTTCTTGCAAGTTTTAAAATTCTTTTTCTTATTAACTTTTAGATTCATCAATAGCATCTTACTTTTTCAGGGGATTTTTTTCTCCGTTTTTTGCTAATGTCAAAAGGGGGAGGTAGTTTGTGTTTGTTTGAAGTCTTTTTGGTATTGTGTTCTCTGTCTTGTATGTCTTTTTGGTCTTGGGTTTCTTGGTCTTGTGTAGTTCTAAAAAAAATTAAAAAAAATAATAAATAAAAATATATAAAATAATAGGAGGACAAAATTCTTATTCTCCATGTTTTTTATCTTTTCACTTATTGAGGGGGAGCTTAAGAGAAAAGAACTCTAAATTTGTAATTCAAAAAAAATTATTTTTGACATCATAACAAAGAGGGAGATTGTTACAACTCAGGAATCAATACTAAGATTATGATTTTTGATGATAGCAAAATATTATTGTTCTGATGTTTTTAATATTTCTTCTAACAAATCTTGGATATTCCTATTTATTCTTGTGTGTACTAACACATCAGAGAAATTATACTCCAGATTGCTGAAGACTTCAAGACCGAGTAGAATAGGATTTCATGTAACAAAGTCTGTAATTCTTTATTTTTATTTCTTGAGTCTGAGCAAAGTGTAACTGTAATTGGATAATTGTACACACACACACACACACACACAGAGGGAGAGACATAAAGCTTAAATTAAATTTTTTGTAACTAATAATTTTGTATAATATCTAATCATACTATACGATTTGACAGTTCTCCAATATATAGTTAATTAAATCATGGCATGAAATGTTTTAACTATTCGTACTGTATGGTGTCAGGCCTTACAGATGACTAACAGAGTACAAAATTAGGTTCATGCCAGAACATATCGAACGAACACATTTAGTTATTGAACTATTCATGCAATACAATATCAGGTCATATAGGTGACTAACATAGTACATAATTAGGTTTGTACCAGATCATACCGAACGAACACCTTCAGTTATTAAACTGTTTGTATTGTATAATGTCAAGTCGTATAGAGTATTGATAGTGTAAAATTAGGTTTGTATTGGATGAACACCTTTAGTTGTTGAACTATTCATACAGTATGATATGAGGTTCTACAGATGACTAACAGAGTATGAAATCAGGTTCATACCAGATTGTACCAAATAAACACATGCTTTTATTGAACTGTTCATACCATACAATTTGAAGTTGTACAGATGGCTGACAGAGTATGAAATAGGATTCATATAAGATCGTGTCGAACGAACACATTCAATTTTTTAGCTGTTTGTATAGCATGATCTAGATTCATACAGATGACTCATAGTGTACTAAATTGGGTTCATCCAAGTAAGTACCAAATGAAGCCCTGATTTGTTGAACTGTTCATACTAGATGATCCACGATCGTATAGTATGATTCTAGGATGGTTCTTTTGAACATTTCAATCTTTGGTCAGTTTTTCTTTTGTTTCCTATATAAGGAGTCCAATAGACTATCACTTAACCCTTTTATTGTTATGTTTACTTGAGAGTAACCATTGAGAGTGTGTTTGGGAGAAATTAAGTGAGTGAAGAGTGAGAGACCTAGTGAGGGGTGTTGTGAGGACTTCATAAAGTTTCCTAAAGTGAGGATAACTTTTTTTTCTTCTATTTTCAACCCAAGTTCTCTAGAGACTCTTGAGAGAATATATTTAACATTGATTCTTGGTTCTCTGCCATCACCAAGAGGGTGAAAAAGTATGTGTTGGTACTCTGATATCACCAGGAGGGAGAAAAAGGATGTGTTGGTACTCTTCCATCACCAGGAGAGTGAAAAAGGATGTGTTGGTACTCTGCCATCACCAGAAGGGTAAAAAGAATGCGACAACATGCTGCTATCACTTAGAGAGTGTAAAAGGCGTCAATTCTCTGCTGCACCAGGTTTGGTGGAAGAGATTTTATAAGTGCTTCTCCGCCTTGTTGTGGGGGCAAAAGGAGAGTCACTATTGTTTAGTACAATACCTGGAGAAGGAGTCTCCAAGGAGTGGATGTAGGTCAAGTTGAACCTAACCACTATAACTTTTGTTATTCTTCTATTGCCTGTTTTTCTAGCATTTTTAGTTTTTGTATTTTAATTTTTATGGTTGAATATTTCTTTGTGGTAACCACTTCTATAAATAGCTGCATATTTGAGAATTAGCGATTTAATCTTTTCAAAAAATCTAAAAATATTTTAAAAAATCCCAAAAAATTTTAATAACCAATTCATCCCCCCCCCCCCCCCTCTTCGTTAGCCTTAGGACAGTTCTATAAGGTCTAACAACCTACATGAACTTTCAGAACTTTTTTCTTTTTCCCTACTTAGCTTCAAAGCCAAATCCCCTTCTGCTTTTACTTTCCCTTCGTATAAGAAGCAACCCAACCAAACAACCCTCCATCAAACTCCTCCCACCTCCAAATCCTTGTTCTTCTCTTGCCATAAAACCCCATAGACCATCTTCTATAGCCATTCACATCTTCAAGATTCTTCTTATCTGTTAACACAAACAAGGGAAACAAATTAAATGCTTGAACATTACTTGAACTCCTCCCCACTAGAACCATTCAAACTGAAACCCAATAATAGTGAAAACTTGTTCGAGTGTCTCTATTCTATACTTAATTGAGCCTCTCAACCAATAGCCCTCTTCACACTTCTCTGATCCAGAACCGTCCAAGCCCTTCTGACCCCATGTTGAGGCCTTATCCAAGAAGCCACACTAGCTCTGTCTCTCTTTCATGAATCCAGCTCCTCAAGCCCAAGATAACCCATCCCTTTTCATTAGCCAAATATATATACATCATCCATTTTCCTCCTCCAAACAAACCATTCAAACTCCATAGACCAAAAAATCTTGCCTGATTTCCTTCTAATCCAGTCGAACTCCTTCACATTTTTGGAACTCCTTTGTAAACACCCCAAAAAACTACAGTTTGTACTCTTTGCTCAAATAGTTCACTAGCAACCACCATTAGTTAAGCTAATTTCTCCTTACCTAAGCCAAGTCCTCCTACAACTTCATGTTTGGCTTCTACCTCACGGTCAAGAACATGGACTCTGTTTCTGTTCCGTAGCTTTCTTTGTTTTCTCCCAAACTCATTAAAATATGAACATTTAAGGTGATTTCAAAATCACCCCGATGATGTCCACATTGAAAGTAAATATCAATCGGAGAGGTTCACATGAATTTCAATGAAATGCTCTAAATCTCAAAATTAATAAATTGGGGCTAAAGTTTAAATTAAAGTTTCAATTCTATACTCTTCAAAAATTTAAGATATTTAATTAAAATTTAATCACCTAAATTTACAGCAAAAATCCTATCCACACTCCATAATTATTTATTTAGGTGGACAATTTCAAATATAACTTTAGCTCACAAAGAAAGTATGACTGGTCAAGAATATCTCTAAGATTCATTCTCAAATAGTTTCATGCTAGTAAGGACAGGGTACATGCCCTCTAACAGATGATTTAGCCACCAAATGGCATCGCATGTAAATAGTTATGACTGATGCCCTCCGAACTGGGGGTTTTCCTCCAAATGGCATCGCTAAATTATGTTCATGGCTAGAGCCCATATGTTCCACAATGCTATTAAATCCTTGAGATATGAATCAATAGGATATAATTAATAGGGAACAAAGCCCTCTGTTAGCTAAGGTGGATTTGAATTTGTCCTCTTAGGCAAATACTCCCCCTAGGTTTATAAGGTACCCTTGGAAGACTCAACTTATGGCTACCGACAAGGACCCTTCTATCCAGTTGGGTTGAATACCTCCTCTGATTAAGTATACAAGGGACCATAATGGCTCGAGATAATAAAATTATGGGATCTTTATCGGGTCTATCATACATTCCCCACCATCTCTTTAAGTACAAGATGGTGTATTTTAAATTTTAAATATCAAAATTCCAGACATTCTAACCATGCTACTACTATATGCCAGAACACATATATTTCTATGTATCTCTTCGATGACTAGCCTTAATAAAAAGTTCTCTCTCATTATCAGGAAGGGTAATTAACTATAGGGGCGTGCACCTATAGGAAAACATAACTCAGATCATAAAGTCCTTACAAAATAAGGGTAAAATCTCTGAGTAATATCTTATCTACAACCCAATCTATCTTCCTAAAATTTACCCTAGAATTTAATCTATTAACCCTCCTTTGAAAGTAAAAGGGAGGTTGGGGCATAAATTTTTTGGAGCCTACAAATTTCTTGTGACTCTACTGGGCTTTGGTTTCTCTTTCCATCTTTGGCTAGTTGTCTAAGTGCTGTAGTAGCAAATAAATTAATACAGGCTAAAAAATTTTGAATTTTCATAAAGTGATCATTCAATGAATCAAAATGTCAAATATTCTAAAATGATCATTCAATAAATTTATCGAAAGTCATTAAGTGGACTTTAAAATCTATTTTAATTGCTTACTTATTTTGATTATTTTTGTTTGCTTTGTTAGTTTGTTCTATGCAAGTCTCTATATTTTAAAAGTTTAGGGTTATGTATTAGATATTGATTTCTAGCCCTTGTCCTTCATTTATGCAGATGAATCTATAGAATACTCTATCACTATCTAGCAAGGATGAGGAGCTATCATCAAGCTAGCTAATGCTATTATCAATAATAGGAATACCAGAGCCACCATCCCATTTGGTAGGTAATAATTTCCTGTAGCTACTACAAATTGCTACCGTCGTTCCTGTGAATGACATGAATTCTAGAGGGCACAATATGAGGACCCACTATGTTGGAACTTTAACACATCATGCGCATCTGCTAGCATAGTGACCTAATACTGAAGTTGTTGTATGCCACACACATTTTCTAGCACCATGCGCCACTAATGTCTCAGAAAATCATCACAAAAGGATTTCTATATTTGAAAGGTTATCACAGCCTAAGGCCCTTACCACCAAGAGTATTGTGATTCATGGAAGAGTCTCTGTGGTGACTGTAAACACCACTACCCTATCGACCATATTACCTGCACATAGAAAGCATGACATGAAGGTGTACTCATTTGGATGAAAGCTAATGAGAAGATAGAGGAGAAATATGAATGCCAAGCTCTGAGCTCAATAGCAACTGGTAATTGTATACTCATTAAATTTACTTGCCCAAGAACTTGAAGCCTATGTTCCCACCCAAAATAAGTTAACTGACTTAAGGTGGGTGAAAAGAAATAGCTCCTCTAGTGAGATGAAGAGGTCTTTCTGGGATCAATGGTTTGAATCCCTAGTCCTTTTGAACAAGAAGGTGCCTGAAACACTATCAACTCGAGTTTATAGCGTCCTAAAGATAATGAAGGAGAAAGAGCTTAAAAAGAAGAATTTCTAGTGGCTTTTATTGATTGAGGCCAGGAGAACTCTACGGAGAGAGGCCAAAGATGACAACAATTTGTAAAAGCTTCTAGTTAGGCAGGCACACCAGCACCACCATGAGGCTAGTTCCACCATCGATAGAGGTGGATGTTCTTTGGAAGAAGAATGAGAGGAGGATATTTAAATGAATCCCCTCGATGTTGAAAACTTCATGGTCATTGACATGAGAAGTAAGATGAGGTGACAAATGATGGCTAAAGATTGGAAAATCTATCAGTTGAATGAGAACATAACCAAGATGATGACCTAGAAAGCGATAATGATGTAAATGATGTTGAGAACTTGTGCCATCGGTCCCATGCTTGATCCATCTATTGATCCTCCAAATCTCCAAATGCCTCAAATCTTAGGAGTACGAGGCGATCCTGAAGGCCGCCATGAGGTTCACAACATCACCCACCAGCCCACCCTGCAAAATATTGTAAGTACCTCTAAACCTATGACTGTTACATAGCTAGACATAATTATCACCGAGAAGATCAAGGCTATTATAGCCTTGATCAAATGGAGAAATTTATTAGCACAGGTTGTATATATCCTGTAGAGTATAACCAAGTGTCATACCTAAAACGGTATTATGTCTCAAAATTTAATAGCTTTAATGGTAATAATAACCCTAGTAGCACTTGGCATAATTCAAAGCCACCTACTGGAACATAGGAGGTAATTATGTATTAATCTTTTGACAATTCTTTAGTAGTTTAATGGCTGCTACTTTCAAATGGAACATTGAACTACCAAACGACTCTGTGAAGATGTTCATAGAGTTAGAATCAACATTCATGAAGAGATTCACCAGTATGACGGAAAACATAACCATCAGTAACCTCGCCCTAAATAAGAGAATAAGGGACGAGTCAATAATCAAATACATTATTTGCTGGCGTAACTTGAGTAGAAAATATGAGAATTAGCTTGAAGAAGAACATCTCGTGTAGTTGTTAATGGAGAACATCAATGACAAGATACAATCATTTTATGCATGGCCATAATCATCACATTTCAGGACCTGCTTGATAGAGTGGTCAACTTTGAGAAACTAAATTTTGTCAAGATCATAAAGAGACATTAATAAGCCTAAGAAGACAAAGACCTTGAATGCAAAAAAGGGTGAAACCAACTCTATGTCCTCTCTTAGGAAAAGTAAAGAAAAATAAGTGGTTTATAACGTGGATAAAGGTAAGCAGTCAATGAAATATGAAGAAAAGCCACAATAAGCTTACAATCCTGACTCCCAACTAAAGCTAATACTCGTGGAAATTATAAGCCATGAACCTTTACTGGTGGAGAGCACCCAAAGAAAACAACTGGAACTGGTCATCGAATGTTCCCATCTCATAAGGATAAAATGAGTAAAGAATATTCTTTTAAGAGGGAAAGCATCACCAAGTTATTTTGATAGGTGTTGAAAGCCGGCTAAGAACTACTAGAGTGTAAGAGGCCTAAGGAGTTGAAACGTACTAGTGACCTAAATTACTATCCATACCATCAGGTAATCATCCATCCAATTGAAGATTGTTACATCTTTAAGGATTGGCTTAAGAGAAAATATCAAAAAGGATAACTCATATTATCAAACAATATTTTGGCTCACCCTAGGAAGGAATCAACTCAGGTAGTTACATCCACTTTCATATCCCTAGTTGGAGAAAAAAGTGAAAAGAAGTCAATACAAGAAGAGAAGTGGGAGATTGCGGTCTCTATGAAGACTATAAAAATGTTGAATCAACTCGAAGGAGTTCTAGGTGTGAAATGGAAGTCTCTTACTGAGCTGGTGCTAGATTTAAAGGTGTTGCCTATGACATGAGCATCCACCTATAAAAAGCGTCCTAATTAGGCCTTCTCCTAGAAGTCTAGAAAGGTGAAGTCTATTTAAAAGAAGGCCAAACATAAGAAGCCCAAGGACAAAAAGACTGCAACACAAAGGCTCATCGATAGTTTGGATGAATACTATAAGACCGTGAGGCATCCTATTAAGCTCGCTGACTTTATGTCAGAGCTCAATATTGATGAAGCAAAGAGACAGATGAAGACCTTCCTTCCATGGAGACTTATCGGGTTATTTCAGTGACAACAATGGCTCTGACCAAAGAAAAATGTATCAATGAAATAGCTATTATAACTTATCTGGCAGTGTCATCGATAGACTACAGTTCAGAGGAAGATCTATACATCCTGAATGAAGCTGAGTCCATAGACAATATAACATCACAGATGGAGCATGTGAAATTGGAGGGTGACTCTAAAAATGAGACTTTGGGTACTATGATGGCTGATTATGAGGAAGATGCTCTACTAAATATGTCTGGGACAAATGAAATAGCCTAGGTGCGATTGAGAAATGGCAAGATGCTGCCACCTCCGTCAAAGAAAGGGGTCTCTAACATAGAAAAGGGGAAAGAGATAATTTTTAATAAAGATATTATCCTTGAAGACCCTAAGAGGAAGGACACTTTAGCCAAGGGGATAGATTATAATATCTTATCCCATCTAAATAAAATTTTGGTGCAGCTCATATATATGGTGCTCTAGTATTGTCTAAAGACCTTCGGGAGAGTTTTATTCAGGTTCTCAAAGATCCTAAAAGATACAAGGCATAATTTATAGAGCATAATATGATGGAGGTTCTACAATCATATAATAATCCATTCATCTCCTTTATCGAAGAGGACATGATTCTTGAAATGATAGATCATAACTCCCCTTCTATATATTATTGTGGAGAGTGATGACATAATAATTAGTCGAATATTGATTGATCCTGGGTTCTCCATAAATCTCATGAGCTTAAAAGCACTAAGATCATTGTGTCTCTATATGAAACACCTTGAGCCAGATAAGTTGATGGTGGGGCACTTTAATGAGAAGGGGCAAAAAACTCTGGGATCATTTATACTCTCCCTTATATTTGGAGAACTCATATAGATGCCAAATTCCATGTTCTTGATATAGAAAAATTATTTAAGGTGCTTCTTGGTTGCCCATAGTTTCATGAGTACCAGATTATTCCATCAACACTACACCAGTAAATGAAATATCTCAGGAATGGAGAATAATTCATGATCTTTGGTGACATCCAACCCTTTGCAGTTCATAAAGCATTAAGCTATGAAGACACATAGTACTTCATTCTAAAGAAGCTAAAACCATCAAGCTCTTTGAGGCCAAGGAGTCAAACTTAAAGGCTGTAAAGCAGCCCAGACAAGAAGGTGAGAAGAAGTAGGTGGGGAGAAAGAAGGTGATGCTGACTTTTTTCAATACAGTCATCACTCCTAAAGAAAGAAAACATGTGCCTTACCTAGAGAGTGCTATAAATGAAGATGATGTCACCACTACCAAATCTCAGAGACTATGCCAGTCAATGGCCAAAGTGAAGAAGAAGGCCAAATATTTAGATTCTGATTACGACTACGAGTCTACCTACACAAGCAAGGTATAGTATGTATTCTTAAGAAGAATAGGTAGCCTATCAATCTCAGATAACATATTCGTATTCACACGCATTCCCCTATAATAATTTAAAGAAATTATTCCATGAGAGGTGCATAATGTTGGATAGCTCTTAACCCATTATGTACCTCCTCTTAAAAAAGGGCTAGGCTAGGGAGCTTATTCTATTCCCTTCAAGAGCTCAAAAAAGAAGAAAATTGTAACTGGTTTCGTAGGCTCATTGATTCTAGGGAGTTAATACCTATGAGGTTGCCTTGGTATAATTCCAAAAATATCCAAAAAATGTTACAAAAGCAAGCTACTACTCATAGCTCTAAATAACAAGTTCATTTCTTCTTGAGCCTCTAATATCGAAGAAACCCCCATTCATTATTGAGGAAGGATATTATTGTAAGAAGAGGACTCAAATTCATCATGCAAAAATATCCCTGAAAGGATACTTGTCGAGAAATCACATACGGGGAAATCAAATCTGATGACAACAGCGACGAGAAAATATCTGAAGTTGATACTTATGATGACCAACCTGTAAAGGCCAAACCTGCAATTGAAGAGCTTGAAGTTGGTGGATAGGCAGCTATTATGGACAATCTAAAAGAAGTCAATTTGGGATTTGAAGAGGACCCTCACCCAACCTTTATTAGTTCCTTTCTACCAGAAGACTAAGTGGAGAAAATGAAAGAACTCATTTATGAATTCAAGGGTTGCTTTGCTTGGACATGTACTAAAATACCTAGATTATCACCTAATGTAACAGTTCATAGATTAGCCATTAAGCCATATGTGACACCCATCAAATAAGCTCTTCATGAGCTATGCTTTGGTAGATTTGACTTGGTCAACCCGTAAATGGTGGTCAAACTAGGTCATTCTAAGTCAACCCACTCCATATAACCAAATTAAACCTCCAAACCCCTCTAGACTCTTTTATTGCATGCTTTAAATACATTCAACACTTCCATGGGTGAACCCACCATGAGTTTAACTTAGTCAACCCACCATGGGTGGTAAAACTCAAGCTTATGTCTAATGCTTCACTCAAACATCTACACCACTCCCTTAAACCCCTTAACATTGACCCTAATTAGCCTTTATTTCAAGGCTGAATTTTCCAAAAATCACACTAAAGCAAGGTCAATTCATAAAAATATAAAAATACCTTCATCCAACTCTAAATCAATCCTACAATCATTGAAAAAAAATTCAGATCTAAATTTGATTAAATTTTAATTAATAATTAATTAACTCTTAATTAAATATTAATTAAATAAGTTCATTAAAAATAAAATATAAGTCAAATAATCTCACACTTTAAGATATTGATATATTGGTCATCTATAACAAATTTTATCAATTTCATAAAGTTTGGAGTTAATTTGATATCAAAACTAAATAACCCACATTATGTTAATAATTAAACCCTATTTAATAATACAATATGGGCCAATTTTCAAAAATTATTAAATAAATATTAATGAATTATTCATAATAAATTTAAATATAATTCAAAGGTTAAAACCTTAATTTAAATAAAAGTTTTAAATAAACTTTTATAATCATTTATTAATATTTAAATAATAATTAATGAAAATTAATTAAAATTTCAATAATTGATAGAAAATTCTAAATAATTCAATTAAAATAAAAAAATTAAATCATAAAAATAAAATTAATTTGATAATTTATCTGATTAAAATTTATTTTTAATCATATAAATTTGATAATTATTATTAACTAAATAATAAGACCTTCTATGCTTAATTCTTGCCTGCTTTGGAGGGAATTTTAGCATTTTAAGGTCTTTATTACACTCTAAATCACCCAATAATTCCTTTATATGGTACATGATTCTTTTTTGAGGGCACACACATACTTCGTTAAGGGATCTTAATATATTTTAATAACCAATTAAGGGTTCAATGCACCATACTAGCCTCCACTTGTGGAATGCATGATTATATAAAACACATAACCCTTAATCAAAACCTTAATAAACCATTGACCTTATACATCACGCTTGATTCCATTTGGAAGGCATATGTATTGATTTGAAAGGTCCCTTCTCTATCCCTTAATAAATCACTAATAAATCTTATAGGCTTTATGTGATCATCTATCCAATATGGGGGATGATTACATTACATTTATAGGCCTTGGGATCTATAAGTTAATAGCCCTAAAACTTATTATAAATTCTTTAAATCTAAATAAATAATTCCAACCATTCAAAACTTAAATACTAAAATCAAAATTCATATAAGTTAAACTTCAACTAAAATTTCATTTTTGCCTTAAAGAACAAACACTTTAAACTCATGCAACTTAAATATTAAACTCCTATAGGACATACCAAAGCTACACAGCCTCTTTCACACGCATAGATTGATTGCTTGAACAACCAACTCTAACCTAGGCTAAGCTGGTGTTGTGAATTACTTATTATGTGCTTTGCTTGGAGAGTAACCTATGTATGTTTATTTATTTTTAGCAATCTCGATGTCATGTATTTTAATTTTTGCTGGTGCACCTAGACTCTTTAATGATTACATTAGAATCATTAAAATATTACACAACTTGTTTGTACCTTATTTTCAATTCTTATACTTCTTTTATATGTTTTATATTTCATATAAGAGTCAAAGTAGAATGTACCTATGAGATGTTGTACACATGTATGATCATTGTAAATGTAATTTGTATATAGATTGAATTGTACAACATGCTAACTTGTAAAAGAACCAAATATACCAGCTTATAGATATAAGTGCATTCCAAAAGATGATATCCTTTAATTTAGAGGATAATATCTTTTGGTATTCCAAAGATAACTTAGAGCTCGAAGACATTATGTAGATGCATTTGATTCTATACATAAGGTTGGCTTAGAAACCTAGGTTTACTTTTGTGAAGCCTGACCATCTAACTTTTTTATATGTTGACCTCCACACATAATCAAAAATCCTTCTCAAATCCTAGTTAAATCCAAAAATTTCAACTCAAAACTCGATGAAATTATTATTCATTCGATGACATTTACATCACCTTCCACATTCCTAGAATGTATTCAGCACTTGATTAGACTCATCGCTATTAAAATAATAGCTTAAAGCTCTAGATGGTTCTTCTTCTACTCAAATCCATGTGCCAACCCCTTTGTTCTGATCGAATTAGCCCAGACCCTCCTTCAATACCCTGATATCCATACTCTTCCAATACCTACCAACTTAGCTCTCTTGATTGGACGCATGTTCAACTGCCAAGGCCACTATGTTGTTTCCTCATCAAACCATCAAATCTACTTCTTCCTCCTATCTCTCATACGTATCTATGCTCAATCCCAAGCCTCTAATTAATCAAGCTGCACCTAGCTTGATTAGACCCTCTCTGATCCCATTCCAACCTTTTGATCTGATGTAAGCCAACCACCTCTTTTACCTATTGATCAAGACCTGATCGACCTTCTAAGCCAAGACCCACACGTGATCACAGCTAGCTAACCGTCCATCTGAATCCTCCTCACTCGCCCAACCTCACCCGTCGATCCCACCATCTTGCTTAAGCCAATCCCAAGACCTTCCAAACCCATCAAAAACCCTTTAGCCTTTCGATCTCAAAGAGCTTCACTATGAATATAGTCAATTTTTACCAAAAATCTAATGCCCCCAATTGCTTGTTGAACTAAGCCATCTCTATCTCCCTATAAAAGTTGAGTTAATCTAACTCCACTACTCTCCATGGCCCAACAACTGTTGCAACTTAAATTCCATGATTAAGTTTTATATCATGTGATATTTTGATGATGCAAAAATATTACTGTTATGATTACTGTTTCTCCTAACATACATTGTATATATTTTCTTTGTGTTATTTTGTGTACTAATGTTTCAGGGAAATCATACTCCAGACTACCGAAGACTTCAAGACAAATAAGACTAGGATTTTACGTAATGAAGTCTGTAAATTTTTCATTTTTCTTGAGTTTGAGAGAGTGTGATTGTAACTAGGTAATCATGCACAGACACACTGGGGAGTGAATAAAACTTTAGATTTTAAAACTAATCATACTGTATGATTTTTAAATTGTATTGGACGATTTGCCATGGTAGTTCCTCCAAAATAAAGTTATTCAAATCAAGTTCAGGAAATTTCTTTTATACTGTTCGTATTATATAATGTTGGGTTCGTACAGACATTTCAAAGAGTACAAAATGGGATCATCCATGTTTGTCCTAAATGAAGCATAATTTGTTTAAATAATTCATATTGAATGATGTATGGTTTGTACAGATAATTCATAAAGTACGAAATGGTTCGTCCATGATTGTACTAGATGAATGAGTTCAGTTTTTGAATTGTTTATACTGTATGATGTCAGTTCACACTGATGACTGATAGAGTATGAAATGAGGTTCATACATAATAATACTAGATGAATGAGTTCATTTTTGAACTATTCATATAGTACGATGTCAGTTCATACAGATGACTAACAAAGTACAAAATCAAGTTTATACAGGATCGTACATGCATTTTTGAACATTTTGTACAGACAATCATCGATCGTACTATACGATCTGAGTAAGTTTAAATGGAAATTTTTAATTTTCTGGATGATTTTTCTCGTCTTTCATATATTAATGTCCTAAAAATTGACACTCACAAGATCTGACTGCGAATTTTTTTTGAGAGTGGACTTGGAGAGTGTTTGGGAGAGTGTTTTGGAATTGGAGGGTGAGAGATCTTGTAAGAAGGATTTGTGAGGGAATTCACAAGGTTGCCCAATGGTGAGGATCTCTTACTTATTCTGCGAAGTTCTTCTCTACTTCCTTGAAGGCTCTTAAGAGAAGAATATCAAAGAAGATCACAGTACTTTGCCATCACTAGGAGGGTGAGAAAGGATGTTGTTACTCTACCATCATCAGGAGGGTGAAAAAGGACATTTGGGTTCTCTGCCTTCACTAGGAGGGTGAAAAAGGATGGTGGTTCTCTGCCGCATTGGGTTGGTGGAATAGAGGTTTTTGTAAGGTCTTCTCCCTTGCTATGGGAGCAAAAGGAGACTCAGTAGTGTTTAGTGTAATATTTCGAGAAGGAGTCTCTAGGGAGTGAACGTAGGTTTGTTAAACCGAACCACTATAAAATTTGGTGTCTTCTATTCTTTATTTTCTTTTATCGCATTTTATTTTCTGCACATTTTATTTTTTATGGTTGAAAAAGTATTTTGTTAAAATCATATCTAGTCAACTGCATGCTTGAAGATCATTAAATTTTTTAGAAATTGGTTTCATAAAAATCCAAGAAATTTTTAAAATTATTAATTTACCCCCCTCTTGGTTAGCCTTGGGACAATTCTACTAGGTCTAACAACCTACATGAACTTTCAAGTGGTATCAGAGCCATATTTCAAAAATTAAGGTTTAGACAACTTTTTGAAAATGGATCATGGCTACTTTTGGAAACTGTAATACTCCTGAAGGATATTCAATCGCTAGACCTCATTTATTTGATAACATACCATTTGAATTTTGGAAAACTTGCATGTCTACCTTTCTGCAATCACTTGACTATCGCTTGTGGATGTTTGTATAGGATGGCTATACTTCTTCTACTAGACTTGTTGATGGCATTAGGATTGAAACACCATTTGCTGATGGGACATTAGAGGAAAAAAATTAGCTCAGTTAAACGTAAAATGTTTAAATAGCTTTTTCTATGCTCTTAAATCTGAAGACTACATGTGTGTTTCAACCTGTAAAACTAGAAAAGAAATTTGGGATAGGCTTTGCATTATGTATAAAGGAACTAATGAGTTAAAATAATCTAGATTGAACATACTATTACACGAGTATGAACTTTTTCTCATGAAACTAAATGAGTCATTCTCTGACATGTATACACATTTTACACAGATAGTTACCTCATTATATACTTTAGGTAGGGAACTAATGAATTTGGAAAAAGTTAATAAAATCCTACGTTGTTTACCTATAGCTTATGATGCAAAGATAACTGCCATAACCGAGTCTAAATATTTGAACATATATTCTATTGATAATTTGCTTGGATCACTTATTGCTTACGAGTAAGAAGTGACTCAAAATAGATTGATGCAGGTGACAAGTGAAAAGAGAAGAACATTACGTTGAAACCGGATGATTCAAAAAGTGATCAATCACAGCCTGAGGATGAAAAAGATATTGCACTCATGATGAGGCAATTCAAAAACTTCCTTAGAAGGAAGCAATGAAGACAACAACATTGGAATAATGGTAAATTTAATAGGAATGTAAAAGTTTTAAATGATGTCATTTGTTATGAATACAGGAAGCCTGAACATATTAAGACTGATTGCCTGAATCTCCAAGCTAATCTTAGCAAAGAGAAAGTTGAGGGAAAATAATGTTAGGAAGGGCAAGAAAAGAATGCAAAAAGTTTTTTGGGCTGACTCAACTTCAGGCACCTCAGAAATAGAAGTAGAAGAGGATGTTACAAACTTTTGTTTAATGGTAGACAAATTTCATCATTCAGATCAAGAAGAGGTATGTGATTTAACCTATGACAAATTATTTGAAGTTTCTGAGAAGATAAATTCTGCATATAGGAAACATAAAAAATAACATGCTAAATTAAACTTAGAATTTTTAAATTTGCAAACAGAGTGTGATATCCGTAGGAACGATCACGCAAATATAGATAGCAACTACATGAGCTTATTGGATGAATATGATGATTTGAACAACAAGCATGAACTATTAAAATCATCAAATACTGAACTTGAAAATGATCTTAAAATTTTTATGGGTGAAGCTGAACATAGGGAAATAGATTTGAAAATTAAAAGTTTGATTTTATAAAATGCAAACTCATATCTTGAAATAAAAATGAAGGCTGTTATGGAAAATAGACCGACTCCCACACTTGAATAATTTTATAAGTCTAAGCAAAAGCACACAATTTCAAAACCTAGGAAGAGACATTATAACTCATACAGATTAGTAAATCATTTTCCTAGAATTAAATATTATTTATATGGAATGTTAGGGCACATATCCTACACTTGCACTATTCAAAGTAGAACACATTTAGTGTGGAGACCTAATAAATCACAGCATACAAAGCATACATCTGGTTTATCATGCTAAGAGGTGAACCTAAATTTATTTATGTTCCCAAGTCTAACATTTAATATTTTTGTAGAAACGCTCTCATACAAGACCTCATGAGAGCATTTGGTTTGTTCAAAGCACCTGACTAGAGAAACAACTCAATTCATATCGCTAAAAGTCAGGAGTGGAGGCAAAGTGACACTTAGAGATAATACCACTATGAAAGCGGTAGGTACATGTATGATTGGCAATAAGAACAATTTTTTAATTAGGATGTATTATTGGTTAAAGGCTTAAAACATAACTTGTTGAGTATTAGTCAGCTTTGTCATAAGGGTTATAGTATTAATTTTTTTCCTACAAGCTATATTATAAGCCAAAATAGAATTGATGTGTTGAATGGAAATAGGGTAAATAAGGTATAAATGCTTGATTTAAACTTTATTAAATCTTTTAATGCCTTTTATCTCAAAATAATCCCCGATGAATCACAGTTGTGCCATAGAAGACTTTGTCATGCAAGCATGAAAAATCATAGGAAGATTACCCAAAAAGAGTTGGTAAGAGCGATACCTAAACTAGACTTTACTAAGGATCACTTGTGTAATGAATGTCAATTAGGAAAATAGATGAAGTCCACCTTTCATTCAATTAAAGATCTTAGAACTAGCAAACCATAGAAGTCATACACATGGATCTTTTTAGACTAGTTAGCACTGTAAGTCTAGAAGGTAAAGTTTTTGGGTTTGTAATTTTTGATGCTTTATAAAGATTTATTTGGGTCAAATTCTTATCTCATAAGAGTTAATCATTTGATGAATTTAGAAATTTTTCTACTTGGATTTAGAGGAAGTTAGGGTGTGAAATTTTGTCAATTCAAATGTATTCTGGAGGAGAGTTTGAAAATGAAAAATTTAAAGATTTTTGTAAAGAATAAGGAATTGATCACAACTTTCCAGCACCTAGGACCCCTCAGCAGAATGGGGTTGTTGAAATAAAGAACAAAACTTTGATAGAAGCTGTTAGACCCATATTAGCAAAATATTCTCTTCCAAAATATTTTTGGGCTGAAGCGGTTAGTACAGCTTGTTATGTTCTGGATAAGGTAAACATTAGATCCAAGTTGAATAAGTCACCCTATGAACTTCTTAAGGGGACAACACCTAATCTTTCACATTTGTATGTTTTTGGATGTAAGGTGTTCATTCATAATAATGGTAAAACTCCTTTATAAAAATTTGATCCCAAATATGACTAAGAAATTTTTCTAGGATATTCTAGCATTGGCAAATCCTATAGAGTTTTTATCAGGAGAACTTTGGTAGATGAGAAGACCACACATGTAGTTTTTTATGAATCTGGTATTTTTGAAGAGTCAAAGTTGGAAGAAGAACCTATTGAAGAGATCTCCAAGGAATTAAAAATTAAAACCTGGAGAAATTATTGGAATAGAAAATGCATTGCCTAGAGAACAGAGATATTCTAAAAGTCATCCTACATAATTAATTTTAGGAAACCCGAGTGAAGGTGTTAAAACTAGGCATGGACTTAACAAAGAAGTGAACCACTCAGCTTTTATATCAATGATTGAGCCCACAAATATAAATCAAGCACTTTCTAATGAATTTTGGATTTTGGCCATGTAGGAAGATATGAATTAATTTGTTAGAAATGATGTTTGGGAATTAATTGAAAGGCCTAAAGATCAAAGTGTTATTGGAACTAAGTAGGTGTTCAAAAATAAAATAAATAATTCAGGTGTAGTGGTTAGAAATAAGGCTAGTTGGTGGCCAAGGGGTATAATCAAATAGAAGGAATTAATTTTGAAGAAACTTTTGCCCCTGTAGCCAGACTTGAAGTGAAAAGGGTATTACTAGCCTTTACCTATTTTAATGGTTTTAAATTATTTCAAATGGATGTTAAGAGTGCCTTTCTTAATGAGTGATACAAGAGGATGTTTATGTTGTGTAACCTCCAGGTTTTGAAAATTCAAAATTTCCTAATCACATGTTTAAATTGGAAATGGAATTGTATTGACTAAAATAAGCACCCAGGGCTTAGTGTGAGAGGTTAAGCACTTTCCTACTAGAAAGGTCATTTGTTAAAGGAAGTGTGGACAACACTCTCATCTTTAAAAGGGTAGGACATGACATACTCATTGTTCAAATATATGTTGATGATATCTTATTTGGAAACAAAAATAAAAATCTTTATTATAATTTTTCAAAAATAATGTGAAGTGAATTTGAAATGAGTTTGATGGGGAATTAAGCTATTTTCTTGGTTTTAGCATAAAGCAGAATGAGGATGGAATATTTCTTAGCCAGTCAAAGTATATTAAAGATATCCTTAAGAAATATGAAATGGATAGTACTAAACTAATAAGTTCACCAATGAGTTCCTCAGTGTAGTTAGATACAGACTCAAAGGAAAAATCTATTGATTAAAAGAAATTTAGAGGAATAATTGAATCAATACTTTGCTTAACTACTAGCAGACTAGATATCATGTTTAGTATTTATTTGTGTGCTAGATTTTAAGCCAATTGAAAGGAATCACATTTGACTACTGTTAAAAGAATTCTAAGATATCTCTTAGGAACTCAAAACTTAGGGATTTGTTATCCTAAGTATAGCTCTTCGTTTGAAATTATTGGATATTCTGATTCAAATTTTATTGGATGTAGGGTTGATCAAAAAAGCACTTCTCAAACTTTTTAATTCATAGGAAACTCTTTAGTTTCTTGGTCTAGCAGAAAATAGAATTCAGTAGCCCTTTCTACTGCTGAAGTAGAATACATTGTCTTAGGTAGTTATATGGCACAGGTTCTTTGGTTAAAATAACAACTAATTGATTTAGGATTTTTTATTAGCACTATTCTAATTTTTTTTGATAATACATGTGTCATATGCATTTCAAAAAATTATATTCAACATTCTAGAACTAAGCATATAGATATAAGGCATCACTTCATTAGAGATCATGTTGCTAAAGGAGAAATTGAATTACATCATGTTACTACTGAGAATCAACTTACAGATACTTTCACAAAACCACTAACTTTTGAAACATTTAGCAACTTATGAACCAGATTAGGTGTGATTGATATTAATGCTTAAAATTGTAATTCGACAAATTGAACTTGTAATGTATTTCATGTATGTTGATATTTGTTTTTTGTCTTTTATTTTTGGTTTGTTTGTATTTTGTTAATGATTTTAAAAAGTGTCTAGTTTATCATATCTTAAATTCATTTCCATTCGCACTATACGAATGAATTCATTAGACTACATGATACGTTTTCCTAAATTAAACAGACAAAATAAGATTTTTAAAGCATATAGTACTGTACGATGACATCTTCATACTATACGATTCATTAATTTTCATCTATATTGACGGATGCATTTTCCAAATGATAGTTATTTTCAAAGATCGTATGTATGAAATTGCATTTTGTATGTATGATCCTATTGTCAATTTTTCATATGGACGAACTTAACCGCCAGAAATAATCATTATTATTCTGATCGTCCCAGACGAACAGGTGTTCGTCTGTACGATCGTATGGTTAAAAAAGCTATACAAAATGACTCCTCGGGAATGGCAGTTTATAAAGTCATTTTATTTTTGGTAGTTTTTATTTTCGTACTATACGATAGTCATTTTTCTTTAAATTAAAAGCATTCGATGGTTTTTCTTCACAATCTTCTTCAATCTCAAACCATCTCTTGTTCTATCTCTCGAAATGGCTAGCAACAGCAAGAGAGCACAAACTTCCAAGGCTTCATCCTCTCATTCTAGTCAACTTGGTGAGAACCTTCTCTCAAAGGAAAATGAGGAGGCCTACACTCATTTCTTTGAGGTGAAAATAACTCCATCTAGTCTCCTGATCCAAATGGACATTAACTTTTCAGTAATGCCTCTAATTGATTTGACCCTATTCTCTTTCATTCTTACTCTAATTTATGCTTATCATCATGACGCATTCCACTACTTCCTTGCAAACTTGAGAATGAATGAAAATCATACTAAGATGACTTCATATATTTTTAAACAGCGAGTAGAGATTACCAAGAAAGATTTAGGCACCTTTCTACATCTTATAACTGAGGGGGTTAGGGCATACACAGTGACTCTAGGTCTTATTTTAACTGATCTAAAACTAATCAAACACTTAGAGGTTCAATCAATCATCTACCTCGTGTATACACCTTGAACTGAAATTCTAGGATCATCCAGCATGTATTACAGACTTCTACTATACCTAAAGCTGGTGTTTGTATCAACCTAACTCCTCTACTTTCTATAGTCACATATCTCATCATGACATACACTTCTATAGATGAAGCCCAATTGATTTTGAACTACATCTACAAGCTTACCGACATTGGACTTCCTCACAATAGAAGAAAGAAAAATATGGCTTTAAGATATTTGGTGGCCTATATTCTACACAAGAAATATAACTTGATTCATCCTGGTCTGCCTACTTAACTTCCTATCTATTTTACTGATGCTTCTTTCTATTCTCTTTTTAATCGAGACCAAGGAGATGAGGGAGATGAATCTGATGAAGAAGGAGCACCTACTCCAGCACCTGTACCTGCTCTTGGACCCAATCAACACTTCTATCAACAAATGGTCCAGCATTTTGATAGACGGCAATCTCATTTTGTCCAATGTTTTGATCAAATTGAGACTCACCTAAACTAGAAAGATGCGAGGTACAATGAAGACATGGGGTGGATTAGAGGATAGTTTGATTATGTCAACACTCAAGTAGATACGATCAATAGCTACTTTATGATGTTTAACCCTCAGCCACCTCCAGACCAGGGTCTCTCAGAATTTTAGATGTCATTTTTCTAATGTAGTTGTCATTTGTTTTTACTTTTCTAGTTTTCAGCTGATGGAGTTTGAATGTTTGTGTATTTGTTTCTGCTTTATTTTCATTTGTATCCTTAGTTTGTATATAAAAAAAAGAATGAAATGATGCTTGTCTTGTGTTGAAGTTAATCTTCTTGAATTATTTTAAGTTTCTATAGACTAATCAAATGTAGTTGATCTCTAGAATAAAATTTTAAAATACTTTGCTCTACAGATTAATTTTCTTGCAAAATTTAATTTCTCAAACTTTTCAATTAAATTATGGTTAAGTGTAGATTAGAAGATTATCTTCATGTTCTTATAGACAAATATCATATAACTATAATTGTTGCAAAATAGATGTTTTATTTTTATTTTATCTTTTTTTCAATATGCATATTTTTTTTAATTATTAGAATTTGTTTTAAGATTTATTGATATTAGAAAGACAAAAAATGTAAGAAGATGCACAAAATGTGCCACATGTTTAAAAAGATATGCAATGTTCGCCAAAGTGAAAAGAGGCACAAAATTAGCCCAAACTAAAAAGATGCATAAAGTGTGCAAAAAATTAAAAAGATGCGCAATGTCAACAATTTCTAATTTCATTTAGTTCTTTCCTTTATCTTTCTATCTCTTATTCAAATCCATTTAATCAACAATAATATACACTATTGAATGAGAAACTAATTAAACTTTATTTCATCAATTTTGTGATAATTATTTTTATTTTTGATATGTCTAGAACGAACAATGAACCTGGTTGATTTTCCTTATTTTAATTGTTCTTTACTTTGAAATTTGAGACTTTCTTTTCTGCATTAGGAAGTTAATATTGTCTTTACAAATAGTTTAAAATCTTCTTTTTCATTATCTGTAATTTGAAACTCATCTTTTTAAGAAGTACTTTCCTTTTTGTTGTTGTCAAAAGGGGGAGTCATTAGTTATTGTTTGATGTGTTATATGTGTGATGTGTTATTGTTTGATGTGTGCATGATTATTTATGATTATTTTTTTATGTGTGTATGATTATTTATGATTATTTTTTTTGTGTGTATGATTTTTTTATGTGATTTACGTGATGTGTGTAGTATGTATGTTTTTGTTATATATGTAAATTTTTTTAATTTGTTGTTGTTTTGATTTTCATTGGAATCCCTTATTTTTTAAATCGATCATTCATTGAGGGGGAGCTTAGGAGAAAAATTGCCGTTTAGTGTTAACTCAAATAATAATTAATTTGGCATCATCAAAAAGAGAGAGATTGTTGCAACTTAAATTCCCAGATTAAGTTTTATATCATGTGATTTTTTGATGATACTAAAATATTATTGTTATGATTACTATTTCTCCTAACATACATTGGATATATTTTCTTTGTGTTATTTGTGTATGCTAATGTTTCAGGAAAATAATACTCCAGCTTGTCGAAGACTTTAAGAAAGATTAGACTAGGGTTTCATGTAATGAAGTCTATAAATTTTTTATTTTTCTTGAGTCTGAGAGAGTTCGATTGTAATTGGGTAACCATACACACACACTGGGGGAGTGAGTCAAAACTTTAGATTTTAAAACTAATCATATTGTATGATTTTCAAATCGTAATGGATGATTTATTATGGTAGTTCCTCCAAAATGAAGTTATTCAATTCATGTTCAGGAAATTTCTTTTGTAATGTTCATACTGTACGCTGTTGGGTTCGTATAGACGTTTCATAGAGTATGAAAATGGATTGTCCACATTCGTACCAAATGAAGCATGATTTGTTTAAACAATTTGATTAATGTATGGTTCGTACAAATGATTCATAGAGTACGAAATGGGTTCATCCATAATCATACCAGATGAATGAGTTCAATTCAAATTACTCGTACTGCACGATGTCAATTCATACAGACGTGATAAAGTATGAAATGAGGTCTGTACAGTGCCTTCACAAGGAGGGTGAAAAAGGATGACGATTCTCTACCGCACCGGGTTGGTGGAAGAGAGGTTTTTGTAAGGACTTCTCCGCGTTATTGTGGGAGCAAAAGGAGAGTCACTAGTGTTTAGTGCAATACCTAGAGAAGGAGTCTCCAGGGAGTGGATGTAGGTCTTATTGGACCGAACCACTATAAAATTTTGTGCCTCTATTCTTTATTTTCTTTTAATGCATTTTTATTTTCCACACATTTTATTTTCTGTGGTTGAAAAAGCATTTTCTTAAAAATCATACCTAGTCAATTGCATGCTTCAGGATCATTAAATTTTCTAGAAGCTGGTTTCGTGGAAATCCAAGAAATTTTTAAAATTACCAATTCACCCCTCACTTGGTTAGCCTTGGGACTGTTCTACTAGGTCTAACAACCTGCACGAACCTTTAACAACAACCTAAAAATATAAATCCCACCAACATCTAAGCTCATCTTAGCCCATTTCTTTTATTTAAAGCCCACTACACTTCCAATCCACAAACTCACTGCATAAAAATTACCCATATCCTAACATCCACCATCTCTTCAACTATAGCTATTATTATTATTACTAATTATTATTATTAATAATAATTTAATAAGAGGGCTAGAGTTTCAAAAAAAAAAAAAAAGTTTTTTTTTTGCTTTTGTTCCTTGATTCTTGCACCCTCAATGCTGACACTATTACCATTAACATGATCATTCTATCACAAAGTTATAATGCCATCTGAACTAAAAAAATCTCCAAATTCCTAATTTTTGGATTTGCAACACACCAAAAAACCACCTATACACACTTTTCTCTATCATGGTGGGAGGGAACCCAGTGCAACTCTTACGGAGAGGCAAGTAAGCCTTGTGTATAATTTTCTTAGCATGGTGGAATAAAATTTAAGTACCCATGTACGTGGCTCAGTGCCAGCAAAGAAAAATTGTATTTCCAAATAGGTACCCCTGAAGGCCCATACACACATTTCTCTAGTATGGTGGGATTGAAGATTAGGACGGTAGAGTCATCTGACACTGACCATGCACGTGGATGGGTAACCTAAGGATCTATAAATTTCCCTTAAATGGGGAGACACTAGGAGACTATCGAAAGTCAGATTGAAAATGTACAGAACTTAAATAATAGGGGACCTAATTTCAGAAGAACTATATGGGACCAAAATTTATATAAAACACGGGGAACCAAACTATGTAAAGTTACAGAGAACTAGACATTAACAAAAATGCATAATTATACTAAGAAACAAATGCTAACTAATAACCTTCATCATCCAAATGAAATTTGTAATGAATGCAACATATATACAGACAAAGATAAGAATGTTGTAGGGAAAATATACTGCATAGTACCAATGTTGGTTGCCTTGTTAAAGATGTTTGTACTGTCTGCACATATAAAAAGAAGCATATAACAAATGTGACTTATCTACAAGCATAAACTAGGGAATTTGCAATATAGTGATCTATTCATAATGTAAGTGAGTTCATAATAAATGTAACGAGTTGCATACAAGTGACTTTAGATAATACATTACAAATGAATTAATTATTTGGAAAGCTCCCGATGAATGCATTAACTCACTAGAAGAATTATACAAGCAAGGAACGTGTAATGTAATAGCACATTTACAAACAAACAATGTTGGAGGATTTGCATTGAATGTGATTCATTCGCATCTGATAATTCTATCTGCAAGCAAAGTTAATAGAATTCCACATTACATAATGACCTACCTATAAGAAATAATAAGCAACTTGCAGTGTAACATAATGACCATCTTATAGACATGAACAATCAACAATGATAATAGGTGAGTTCTGAATGTAATGGCCTCTCAATGTTTAACTTCAGCCGGCTTCTTCAATATCAGCCAGCTTATAATTGTATAAAGTAGTTCCCACGAGCACTAAAAGATATATAAGTGAATGCAGCAATTAACCAATCAACATGCATAAATAAATAATTGATGAATAACTTATATCCAGTGTCCCAAATCAATATATGAATTAATACACTAATTTGCCTGTTAACAACATAAGCTCTTGCAAACACACATAGTGCATCATACGATGGATTCTATGATACTTGTACAGTCAACAACTGTTCAATGTCAGACAAATACATTGATCCCATGCAAGTAAAGGGGATAGATTCACAATATATGTAAACACTTTTGGGCATCTCTAGAAGATTTACGTGCAAAGCTACTTGCTTACAGATGATAATAGATGGCTGAAAATGTATATAGTGGTCCCGACCACAAATAACAATAGTGATTGTATTGTAGCTATGGTGGACTCTTCACAGATTTGAGTAAGGAGACACATTATTTATAGGCAAAAGTGATAAGCCTCTGATAAATACGAGCATGTATGAGTCACTATAGGAGATTTGTTAGTGCATAATACTCTACCTATGTAAAATAATAAATAACTCAAAACATAATGCTACGATTCACCTGTAAGAAAAAGTATGGAATCAATAGTAATATGCTTCAGGTCACTAAAAAAGGTAGTAAATTTATATTGCTAGGATGTCACGCCAAATAAATCAGCTCACTTGTAAACAATATGTAGAAGACTCATGGTGCGACGTATAGCTCACTTGCAAGATGAATTACACTCCAGCATGTCAAATATTGAAGAACATGGTAATATGCACATGATAAAATTGCGACAAATGAGACCAAACACGTAGCTAAATAATTCCATCGTATTTGCAACACTCGTATAATAAGATAGATGGCATTTATAGGCTTCTAAATAGAGTACTATGCACACTTAAATGACCATTATTTGTGCAATTAATTGGCGTCAACAATTTTAAAACATCCTCCCACTTGATTATGATATGCAAAACATATCATGCAAGTACATCATTTAGTATGTAAAATGTGTTACGCCATGATGTCATATTAACATGCAGTTATATCATGCATGAACACATTGCAAAATATAAAACACATCATGCAAGATGCAAATACACATGCCAACCCACACATATACGTATAACCGCTACAAAAATACAATATACATAATATATGCAAAGGTATATACCCATATGAGCCCCAACAAGCATGTTGTATACACACAAATGATGTCTGAGGATGCTGCATGGGTCAAGAAATGAACTTAAGTTTGAGCTTGATCCTTCTATGCGAATAGATAATAGTCGACAATACTCGGGCTATCAAATAAATAAACAGTTCTTGTATCGATTGGAATATTTATTATATATGTTCATATTAGGCCTTCAACTTCTATAAAAAGGAAAATTCACTAATAAAGGCATAATATTGATGATGAACTTGATCCTCTGTCTGCATTAGATAGGGTCAACAAGGTTTGACCAATCAAATAAAACTGTTCAAAAATCCTGATAATGGCTATGTTGATAGAAAATATTAACTAGAAGGGACCACAAATATTTAAAAATGCCTCCCAAATTCGCATAAAAATTTCAAAATTTTAAAATAACCTAAATATAAAATATTTAAAATTTAATTAAAACATCAAAAAATTTAAAGCCAAATATATAGCCACCCTCTATAATAGTTTACCGAGGTGGACAAAATAAAAATCACTTTAACTCACAAAGAGTAAATGTCTGGTCGATAATATCATTAAGATTTATTATCAAATCATCTCTTACCAAAAAGGACATGGCACGTATCCTCTAAATGGTAGTTTCACCATTAAATGACAGCACAGGTAAATGGCTATGGCAGGGACCCACTGATCAGGTGTTTTTTCCACTAAATGGCACCATTTAAATTATGGTCATAGTTAGAGACCATATGTTTTCCAATGACTTTAAATCCTTGAGCAAAGAATCAATAGGATATGACCGATAGATTATAAAGCCCTCTGTCAGCTAAGTTAGATTCAAATTAGTCCTCTTTGACCAATATTCACCCCAAGTCTACAATGTACCCTTAGACAAAGTAGCCCATGGCTATTGATAAGGATCCTTCTATCAGGTTGGGTCAACTACCCTTTTTGACTAAGTAGAATAGCGACAATGATGACCTGAGATGACAAAACTATGGGATTTTTATGGGATCTTTCATCATTCCCCCCACCATCCACTTTATGTGTGAGGTGGTAAATTTCCAATTTTAATATTAAATTATCAAATACCTAACTCATGATGCTACTATACACTAGATACTTTCTATCTATTTGATGACTAGACTTAATCTATAGGGGCTTATTCCTATAGGAAACCTGAACTCATATTATAAAGTTCTCACAAAATGAGGGAGAAATCTTTGTGTAATGTCTTATTTAAAACCCAATTTTCCTTCTAAAAAATTGCCTCAAAATTTAAATGTTAAAACTCTCCTCGATGACCCAAAGAAAGAAGGGGGCTACAGATATGTTAAGGGACAAATTGTTAGAGCCCACAGATTTTCAATGACTCAATTGGGGATAGTTTCTATTTCCATATTTCGATAGTCTTCTAAATGGTATAGTAACAGCAAATGATTTCCCATGGGCCAACCTACTTTAGTCATTTGTGTTTAACCAACTTTACCAAAAGTTATTTTTGTGAGCAAAAACCCAACCCTTAAAAAATTAAATTCCCTAAATAGTTGTAACATAGGTGTATTAACCCAATGCACATGAACCATAATGCCTAATCCCTAGTTTGATATGGGTCAACCATAAAGGTTAAACCAAGCCACCCAAAACCCACTTTCTTGGGCCCATTCCTGATCTAGCCCAAATTGGACCCAACCAATGGCTTCCATAGACTCCCAAACCTTCCCTTATAGCTCATGTTAAGCCCATACCACCTCAAATGTTGATTTGGCAAAATTACATAAAATAATCACTCTCCAATGATAAGTTTAACCATTACTCCATCAATAACCAAGAAAGTACTTTTAAACTCTCAAGAACCTTCATTTAGATCTTATTCATTAGTTTCTAACCAAAATGGCCACTAGCCTTTGCTTAGGTGGAAAGATCTAAGCTCTCCATTGTATTTTATCTCTTATATAAATACCCATTCATTCCTTGGGAAAAAGATTGATCTAATTAATTATATAGCCTTATAGCAAGCCCGCAAACACCTTGATAGCTTCATCTACCTTCCTCGGTTAAAAAAAATCCCAAACCATCAAGAGATAGAGAGAGAGAGAGAGTAGGAGATTGAAAGGATGATCTCAGTCCATATCTTGATCTAATAAAATCAACTCATGGAGTCTTCTAGGAACTCGAAGAGGATCCTTCAAGCAATTCATAGGATCTAAGATCTTGTATATCCATCCATAGGTTAGTAAAATATCTCCACTTCAAGTTTTAAATTCAAATTAAAATGTCCCACAATATCTCAATATATGGGGCCTCCAAACTCCAGGGATTAAAAGTCTAGGGTATCATGGTCCTTTGTTTCAAATTTTATAAAATTTTGATAGTTGGATCAAAAGTTATAGGCATTTGAATATTAGTTCAATTTGAACTAAATTAGACCATTCAATCCGAGCCATCCGATCATTTAATCAGATGGCCCAAATCATAAACCATGCATGTGTGATGGTCCAGATATTTGAACATATGCCATTTTGAGACCGCACGGGTAATGTGCGATCATAATGAATCATTTTAGAAATTGGGTTGGTGGAAGTGATACTCTTAAGGGCTTTGAAAATTACATGTTGAAAATTTTATGGTTGATGCTTTATTAATTAGATTAAATTATTATCAACATTACTGAAATTGTAGTTTAGTTAAATTGATTCCGCATCAGGTGATAAAGTTTTATATTTTAAGTTATTTAAAAATTTCAAAATAATTTTTTTTATGTTAAATAAATTTTAAATAACCAATTAACCTCCTCTTGGTGTGCCTAGGGACAATTCAATGAGGATTAACACCAACCATTGAACATTCAATTGGTATCATAGAGGGTCTCATAATTATGATTTAATAATCTATGAGAAGAAGATCTAATGGCACATTTTGGAAATCAAATACTGTGGAGGGTTATTCTATAATTCATCCATCATTATTTGATAATATTTCATTTTATTTTTGGAAAATTCATATATTTACTTTCTTGCAATCTATTGATTTTCGTATGTGACATATGATTCAAGAGGGATACTATACACCTTTTAGATTTGTTAATGTCATTAAAGTATAAACACATTTCACTTAATGGAGTAATGAGGATGGAGACTTAATGTAATTGAATGCTTTATGCTTATACTAAATTTTTATACACTTAAGTCTGAAGATTACCTGCGAGTATCTATCGGTACCACTAGTAAGGACCATAGGGATAGACTATGCATTACGTACGAAGGTACTAGTGAAGTCAAAAAAACTAGGTTGAACATTTTATTGCACTATTATATACTTTTTTGCATGAAATCTAATGAAATAATCTCAAATATGTACACTAGTTTTACTCAAATAGTGACATCCTTGCATGCTCTAGGTAGATAACCTTAAATCTCTAAGAAAGTTAACAAAATTCTACATTGTCTACCAAGAAATTACAATGCCAAAGTCACTATAATATATGAATCTAAAGATTTAAATATTTATTTTATTGATAATTTACTTGGCTCACTCATCGTCTATGTGTAAAATGTGAGTCAAAGACTTTTGGATGCAGGTGACAAAAGAAGGAGCAAGTTGTGGCATTAAAAGCCAATGATTTAGAAAGTGATAACTCTGTAGCTAATGAGGATGATAACTTAACATTTATGATCGAACAATTCAAGAGCTTTCTAAAGAGAATGAAAAGACGTCATCAACACTAGAATAATTGTAAAACTAGTAAAAATATAAAGGTTTCCTCAGATGTTTTTTTAATGCATGAAACCATATCAATTAAAGTCAAAATTGGCCCAACCTAAAATCTCACCAAATCAAGGAGAAGGGTGAGGAGAAGACTAAAGTTAGAAAGGGGAAGAAAAGGACACAGAAGGCATTTTTTTCAAACTTCACTATAGACTCATCAAAACTAGAAGCTGGGGAGGGGGTAACAAATCTATACTTTATGGAAAATGATAGTCTTGATCACTTTGATCAAGATGAGATATGTGAACTTTGATATGATGAATTTTTTTAAAGTCTATGAAAAGTTTCATGATGCATTTAAGAAGTTAAATAAAATACATGCTAGTTTGAATTTAAGTTTTCTTAATTACAAAAGGACCATGATAGTATTAGGGTTGAAAACATTGATTTACACAAACAACATCTATCTATACTTGAAGAAATTTGATGCATTAAATAAGAGGCATCATAACTTAAGCCAAACACATCAATCCTTAAAAATTGAGCATCCTAAATTAGAAGAATTATATAAATAATTAAGAACACTTACACCTGGACTAGACCATAATGAGCATGCATTGAAACTTAAAGTTAAAAGCCTTTAAAATGCCAATGAGTTCCATAATGCAAAAGTTCATGCAACTCAAAATAATAAATCACCACCTCCACTAACACAATAGCATAACCCGACATCACTATATGTATCACAAAACATTAGGAAGAGGCACAACACCTTGAGTAGATTAGTGAATCCTTTCCATGGTGCTAGGTGTTACTCTTATGGAATGTTAGAACACATATCCCGTACTTGCACCACAGATAGTAGAACACATAACCCGTACATAACATAACCTTCTTAGTATTAGTCAATTGTGTAATAAAAATTTTGATATTAAATTTCTGTCTATTAGGTGTCTAATTAGCTTAATTGGTAAAATCATTTTAGAAGGTAAAAAGATTAATAATGTCTATATGCTTGATTTAAACTATGCTGACTATTTAAATTATGTGTATTTAAAATATGTTATTGATGAATCCTGGCTATGGCCTAGGTGACTATGTCATATAAGTATGAAAACTCTTAGGAAGATTACCTAAAAAGTCATAACTAGAGGCATACCTAAATTAGATTTTTCCAAAGACCACCTTTATGATGCCTACCAACTGGAAAACTAATCAAAAATTCTTTTCATTCCATTAAAGACATCATCACCTCTAGACAACTAGAAGTACTTCACACGGATTTATTTGGACTTCTTAGTATAGCTAGCCTAGGTGGGAAGACCTTTGAATATGTGATTATATATGATTTTTTTGCATTCACTTGGGATAGATTTCATGCACATAAAAGTGAATCATTTGAGGAATTTAAGAACTTCTCTACTTGAATTCAGAAAAAATTAGGATGTGAAATATCAACTATCCATAGTGATCATGGTAGTGAATTTTAAAATGATAGATTTGAATCATTTTGTGAGAGGTATGATATAGAACATGAAAGTTTGATAGGGATGTTAAGCCCTTATGAACTAGTCCCGAGGCTAACCAAGAGGAGGGGGGGGGGGGGAATTGGTAGTTTTTAAAATTCAAGAGTAAAACAATGATTACTAAAATCTTTTTGAATGTTTTAAAACTTTTACAATCATGCGATATTGTGCAGATGTTTAACGATAACAGAATAATAAGAACAATCACATAATCTCCAACAGAAAATAAGTGCAGAAAGTAATTGAAAAGAACACACCAGATTTTATAGTTGTTCGGTCAACTTGACCTACGTCCACTCCCCGGAGCCTCCCCTCCGGGTATTGCACTAACACAAAGTGACTCTCCTTTTGCTCCCACAGCAAGGCGGAGAAGCCTGTACAAGAACTACTTTCCACCAACCCGGTGAGGCAGAGAACCTAAACTCCTTTTGCTTCCTTCTGAAGCAGGCAGAGAAACAAAAATCCTTTTTCTTCCTCTTGAAGTAGGCAGAGAACCCGAACTCCTTTTGCTTTCTCCTGAAGCAGGCAGAGAACCCGAATCTTCTTGCAAACGATCCCACCAAGAACAACCAGCAAGACAAGAGATGACGACTAGAGAAGATGACTCTGATCTTTGCTTGGAGCAACCTTTATGAATCCCTCATAAACTCCCCCTCTAAAGATCCTCTCTCTCTCTCCCAAGCTCTCTCTCTCTAGGTTTTCTTAGGTAAGAAAAGTAGCAAAAGATTTTTCTTGTTTAAAGAAAAAGATCTTTTAAAGGAGGGCTAAAAAATTGCCCTAAATCTCAACTGGTCATTAAATATCATCCAGGACAATCGCTAGATCATCCCGTACGATCACTTGAAAATCACATGTATCAGACTTGATGATCTGGTTCCTCTGGGCGATTAGTAGACAAGAGTTGTTCAAATCATCCCGTACGATTCGGCGATCGTCCGGGACGATTAGTGTAAATCAAGAATTTCATCCAGAAGATAGCTCTGGTCGTCTAGGGGAACTTGTGCTGGATGATCTCAAAATGACTTGATCGTCTAGGACGATATGTCCATCGTCCTATACGATTTGTTTAAAAAGTGCCAAAATCATCCGGTTCACAGCTCTGGACGTATAGGTCTTAACATGTTGGATGATTTCAGAATGACTTAATCGTCTGAGATGATATGGGTATCATCCTGTACGATTTGTTCAAAAATAGGATTATCATCCTACACATAGCTCTTGATGTACAGGTGATAGGCACTGGACGGTTAAAATTTTTAACACATCATCCCGTACGATCCTGCGATCGTCCAGGATGACATGATCGAATCAATCAGACCTTAATTACTTTTCTTAATCACCAGACTAATTTAGGCTTGATTGTAATGGATCGTCCTAGATAATACACGTATCATCTGGGATGATAAGACCAAATCTCTAAAAAGAAAAACTTGCCTAACTTAATCTGGTGGTTGAGAATTTTTGATTTAAGCCTATCATCCGGTACGATCCAAGGATCATCCAGGGAAATCTACTTAATCAGATCGACTTAACTTGGTTGCCCTAATTAGGGTTTCTATTTTCACTGAATCATCCAGGACGATGTGAATATCGTCCAGGACGATCTGAACAAAAAATGAACAGAAACTCTAACTCACTAAAACACTCCCCCTGAGTGTGTGTGTGCAAGGTTACTTAGCTGGAGGATCAATTACATTATATTTGACACAAGAAAGGGAAAATAGTATATTGGACCTGAATTACAAAATAGACTGACTCGATCTTGGGCTGGCTTGAACTTACAATTGATCCTACGGACCTGAAAGATTAGACAATCAACCAGAAATAGAAATATTTGTTATCATCAAAATCATAGTCTGTGAAACCCAGATTTGTAATAATCTCCCCCTTTTTGATGATGACAAATATTTATTTAGTAGTTTCAAATTAACCAGATTGCAGTAAGTAAAGTACATGCGAGAGACGATAAATTTTACTAATCATTAATAACCAATGACATTCAATACAACAAAGGACACAACTACAACAAAAATAATAAATGAAACTACTACAACACAAAAACAACTCCCCCTTTTGACATCATAAAAAGAAGGAACAGAAAAGACAAAAACAACAGCAAACTAACAGATCACAAAGAAAGTAAAACAAACAATCTAATAAAGAGGCGGATCTTGAAGGAAAGATCAGGATCCCAAAAAAATATAAGACAAATAGAAAATAAAAAATAGAGTAAATAAAAAATAGAAACGAGAAAGCAAAACTAAAAATAATAAAATTTTTTTGATCAGCTCCAGTAAAATAGAATTTTCTTTGATTTACAATTCAAAAGCCAACAAGAAGAAAATTGACAATGCTGAAATCCAAAAAAGTTGAAAATTTGACTTTCATAGCTCCTACCTCGATCACCTTACAGGTTTAAATTCCATTCAAATAAAAATCTAATTCAGAAGAAACCAAATTAGATTCGAAAAGAGATCCTTTCAAGCCTCGTTCCAGAAAAATATCTGATAAAATATTATTCCGAAGAAAGGAATCAAAAATCATGATTTTCAATCTCAAACTTTTGAAAATATTAAGTGGCTTATGGATTTTTTTAAGGCATTTAAGGATCTGAAAGGGAAGAAAGCTTGGTTTGGGCTCATTTTGTGCCTCTTTTTCAATTTATTTGGTGCACTACGCATCTTTTAATTTTTGATACACATTGTGTATTATTCAATTTGGCGACATTTCGTATCTTTTCAGCTTTGGGCTCATTTTGTGCCTCTTTTTTAATTTGATTGACGTACTGCGCATCTTTTGTAAGCTTGCTTCCGTTTATAATCGTTAAATAAACTCAGTTGTGAAATTACCTTCCAGACATAAGAGAGGACAAAACGCACTCTCTACAATAAGGAGGATTAATTCATAAAATAAAAACCATACATCATATAATAAGTGCAATCACTTGAGTAAGAAAACATAATAATAATTCAAAGCTTTGAAATCACTATTAATATGAGGTAGATTACTGTAGGAAGATAAAACAGATCTCTATTTCAAAAACTAATTTTTTAATTTTGAAAAAAGATTTTTATCCTAAAGAAATAATACACCAATAAAGGAGTTAGAGGAAGAGAAATAATCATCAATGTTTCTTCCCTTTAATAGATCCAGAGGAGTCAATCACTGCTTACAAGCTAACTCTCAATCAACAAACCAGTTTATTAGCAGTAGTGAGCAAGAATCTGATTTTAAAAGGAATAAAATAGTAAATCAAGAACAAGTAGAAAATCGCATCAAAATAAATACAAAAGAAAAACTTGATAATAAAAGGAAATCAACAGTGAATGAAAATAAAATAGGAAACATATAATCAAATCAAAAGACTAACATAAACAAAAGAAAAATAAAAAAAACTCAGAAATTATCAGTCATTAGAATCATGCATTTATGTTAATCACACCCAATCTGCTCCTCAAAATACTGAATGAGTCAAAGGCCAGTGGTTTAGTAAATATGTCATACAGTTGATCTTCAATTGCTATATAATGTAGCTCAATGTCCCCTTTTGTAACATGGTCCCTAATGAAGTGATGTCTTATATCAATCTATTTGGTTCTAGAATGTTAGATTGGATTCTTAGAAATATAGATGGCACTAGTGTTATCACATAGAACTGAAATTGTGCCAACAGGTAATACGAAATCCAAAACTTATTGCTTCAACCAAAGAACTTGTGCCACACAACTTCTTAAGGCATTGTACTCAGCTTCAGCAGTGGAAAGTGCAACTGAGTTCTATTTTCTACTAGACCAGGAGACTAAAGACTGTCCTATGAATTGATAAGTTCCAGAAGTACTCTTTCTATCCACTCTACACCATACAAAGTCAGAATCAGAATATCCAATAATCTCAAAAAAAGTGCTGTGCCTAGGGTACCAGATTCCTAGGTTTGGGGTCCCTAAAGATATCTAAGAATTTCCTTAATAGCAGTCATTTGGGACTCTTTAGGATCAGCTTGAAACCTAGTACAAAGATAAACACTAAACATAATATTAGGTCGACTAGTAGTCAGGTAAAGCAGTGATCCAATTATTCCCCTAAACTTCTTCTGATCAACAGATATTCCATTTGAATCCTTATCTAACTGAACAGTGGAACTCATGGGAGTATTGATTGGCTTGGCTTTATCCATTTTATATTTTTTCTCAAGATGTCCTTAGTGTATTTTGATTGATTCAGATAGATTCCATCATCCATTTGCCTAATGCTAAACCCTAAAAAATAGGATAATTCTCCCATCATACTCATCTCAAACTCCTCACTCATTGTCGTAGAAAAATCATCACATAAATATTTATCAGAAGATCCAAAAAGTATATCATCAACATAAATCTAGACAATGAGTAGGTTATCTCCTACTTTCCTAAGGAAAAGGGTGGGTCTACGCTCCCCTTAACAAACTCTCTTTCTAGTAGGAATGTGCTAAGCCTCTCATACCAAGCTCTGGGTGCCTATTTCAATCCATATAAGGCCTTTTTAATTTGTAAATATTATTTGGATATTGGGAACTCTCAAAACCTGGGGGTTGCTCTACAAAGACATCCTCTTTTATTACCCCATTTAAAAAGGCACTCTTGACATCCATTTGAAACAGCTTAAAACCCTTATAACAGGCAAAAGCTAGTAGCACCCTAATGGCTTCCAATCTAGCTACAGGGGCAAAGGTCTCCTCAAAATCAATAACTTCAATTTGATGATACCCCTTAGCCACTAATCTTGCTTTATTCCTAACCACCACACCAGAATCATTCAACTTACTTGGTTCCCACTACACTTTGATTTCTAGGTCTTTCTACTAACTCTCAAACATCATTCCATACAAATTGATTCAACTCCTCTTGCATAGCTAAGATCCAAAACTCATCAGAAAGAGCTTGATTGATGTTGGTGAGTTCAGCCATTGAGATAAAGGCAGTATGGTTTGCTTCCTTCCTAAGTCCATGCCTAGTTCTAACACCTTCAGAAGTGTCTCATAAGATCAGTTCTTAGGATGACTCGAAACATATCTCCAATCTCTAGGCAAAATGTTTTGAGGCTCTACCCTTTCCTCCATATTTTCATTTTTAACTCCTTGGATAATCTCTCCTACCTCTTCTTCTTCCTCAACTCTAGACTCCTTAGGATCAGATTCATCAAACACCACATGAGTTATCTCCTCCACCACCAAAGTCCTCTTGTTAAATACCCTAAAGAATTTCCCCACACTATAATAGCCTAAGAACACTCCTTCATCAGATTTGGGGTCAAATTTTTGTAAGGATGGTTTCCCATTATTCAGAATGAAAACCTTACAGCCAAACACATGGAGGTGGGACAGGTTTGGAGTTCTACCCTTAATGATCTCATAAGGTGTCTTATTCAAATTGGATCTAACATTCACCCTATTTAGCACATAATAGGCAGTGTTCACCGCTTCAGCCCAAAAGTATTTTGGAAGTGAATACTCAGCAAGCATGGCTCTAGCAGCTTCCACTAAGGTCCTGTTCTTCCTTTCAGCTACCCTGTTCTGTTGAGGGGTCCTATGAGCTAAAAAATTGTGGCTAATCCCTTGCTCCTCATAGAATGTTCCAAAATTCACTTTTTCAAACTCTCCACCATGATCACTATGAATAGTCAAGATCTCATAACCTAACTTCCTCTGAATTTAGGTGGAGAAAGACTTAAATTCATCAAATGACTCAGATTTATGTGACAAAAATTTAATCCAAGTGAACCTCGAGTAATCATCAACAATCACAAATTCATAGACTTTTTCCCCTAAGCTGGCAGTGCTAATGGGTCCAAAGAGATCCATGTGAAGGACTTCTAAAGGTCTAGAGGTGCTGATGTCCTTAATTGAGTGAAAGGAGGACTTGACTTGCTTCCCTAAGTAACAGGCATCACACAAGTAGTCCTTAGTGAACTTAAGCTTGGGGACACCTCTAACAAAGTCCTTTTTGGTGACTCTTCTAAGGGTTTTCATACTGGCATGACATAACCTCCTATACCACAGCCAAGACTCATCAGCAGTAATTTTTAAGCAAATTGAAACATCAGTTTTAAAGCAACTTACATCCAGCATATAGATATTGTTGATCCTTTGTCCTTGCAAAATAATTTTGTCATTTAAGCTTATAATACAACAAGTGGGCAGGAATTTGATATTGTATCATTTGTCACAGAGTTGACTTATGCTCAGCAAGTTGTATTTCAATCTATATACAAGAAAAACATTGTTAATAATGAAATATTTTGAAACACAAATTATACCTGCTCCTACCACCCTCTTGGTGGTGTTGTCTTCAAGTGTAACCTTGCCTCCAGCTCTAGTCTCCAGCAAAATGAACTGATTTGGATCTCCCGTCATATGTCTTAAACATCCGCTTTCTAGGTACCACATACTCTCATGAGGCCTTTTGTGAGAGCACACCTACAAATTTATCAAACGTCAGATTTAGGAACCCAAACATGTTTGGGTTCCTTCTTATGAAAAGAAGAATGCAATGCATTTGTGTTGTGCTATGAAGCATGCAATTTGGGTCTCCACACCCAATGTATACTACGATGAACCGTGCAGGTGTGTGAGATATGTCCTAGCATGCCACAAGAAAAACATCTAATGCCAGGAAAAGAATTAACTAATCTACGTGGGTGATAGTGCCTCTTCTTAGGTGTGTATGAAACATACATTGATGATTTTGAAACATATTCTTCAAAAGGTGGAGGTGCATAAAATTGTGCAAAAGTAGGAGTTGTTTTATTTTTCTCAAAAGCACAAATTTTCAGTTTTAGAAATTCAATTTTCTTTGTGAGACTTGCAATTTCAAATTTCAATACTCCATTACTACTCTCCACTTCACATGCCATGTTGTTGAATTCTTTAAAAGCTCTTTCTAAATCAACATGCGAGATTTTTAATGAATCATGCTCAGTAATAAATTCAGAATGCTTTTTGTTTAATTCATCAAATTCATCAAGTAAAGGCATGTGATTGTTATCAAGTGTAGAATGATCATTAATCAAAATTTCATGCTCTTTTTGTAAATTCAAAAATTCTAATTTCAGGCTAGCATGAGTTTTCTTAAGTTTCCTATATAATGAATGAATTTTTCCAGAAACATCAAATAACTGATCATAAGTAAGCTCACATACCTCTTCTTGATCAGACTAACCAGGATGATCATCAGCCATCATACACAAATTTGTAGTCTCCTCCTCAGCTTCAGTCTCAGAGGATTCGGATGCATAATCTGCCCAAAATGCCTTTTGAATCCACCCAGAATGCCTTTTGAATCTGCTTCTTATCCTTCCTGAACTTGGGTTTCTCCTCACCCTTCTCCTTACTTGGGTGAGCCTTAAGTGTAGGACAATCAGCCTTTATATGTCTAGGCTTCCTGCATTCAAAACAAACAGTATCAGATGAACCTTTAAAATTTTTATTGGACTTACACTTGTTCCACTTCTGAAAGTTCTTATGTTTCTTCCTTAGAAAGCTTTTGAATTGCCTACTGATTAAGGCAACATCATCGCTATCAGACTCGGAAGAGTCAGTGTCAGTATCGTTGGCCTTCAGCGTCACAACTTTCTCCTTCTTCTTCTCACCTGCATCAAGCTTTTTTTGGTTCACCCCTTACTCGTAAGCAATGAGTGATCCAAGTAAGCTATCAATAGAATAAGTATTCAAATCTTTAGATTCAGTGATCACAGTTATCTTAGCATCATACAAAGAAGGGAAACATCTAACAATTTTATTCACTCTTTCAAAGTTAGTGAGTTCTCTTCCTAAAGCATGTAGAGAAGTGATAATTTGAGTGAACCTAGTATACATTTCAGAAATCGATTCACTAGGTTTCATGCAAAAGAGTTCATAGTCATGAAGTAAGATGTTCAATCTAGATTTCTTAACTTCAGATGTACCTTCATAAGTGATGCACAATCTATCCCAAATTTTTTTACCAGTTGTACAAGTAGAGACACACATGTAATCCTCAAATTTTAAGGCACAAAAAAATACTTCAAACATTTGGCATTCAGGTTGGCTAAGTCCCGATCATCAAGAGTCCATTCAATAAAAGATAGTTAAGTTTTAACATTATTAACCATTCTAAAAGGTGCTTCATAGCCATCCTTAGCAAGCATCCACATGCAATAATCAATTGATTATAAAAGGTGGACATGCGAGTTTTCTAGAAATCAAAAGGTATGTTATCAAACAATGGTGGTCGTATAATTGAATAACCTTCAGCAGTATTACGATTACCAAAGTTATCCATGGATTAAATTCAAAAATTTTTAAACTTAATTTTTGAATCCCTCTCTGATACCACTTGAAAGTTTGATAGGGATGTTAAGCCCTTATGAACTAGTCCTGAGGCTAACCAAGAGGGGGGGGGGGTGAATTGGTAGTTTTAAAATTCAAGAGTAAAATAATGATTATGAAAATCTTTTTGAATGTTTTAATACTTTTACAGTCATGCGATGTTGTGCAGATGTTTAATGATAATAGAATAATAAGAATAATCACACAATCACAAACAGAAAATAAGTGTGGAAAGTAATTAAAAAGAATACACCAAATTTTATAGTGGTTTGATCAACTTGACCTACGTCCACTCCTCGGAGCCTCCCCTCCGGGTATTGCACTAACACAAAGTGACTCTCATTTTACTCCCACAATAGGCGGAGAAGCCTGTACAAGAACTCCTTTCCACCAACCCGGTGAGGTAGAGAACCTAAACTCCTTTTACTTCCTCCTGAAGCAGGTAGAGAACCCAAACTCCTTTTGCTTCCTCTTGAAGTAGGCAAAGAATCCGAACTCCTTTTGCTTCCTCCTGAAGCAGGCAGAAAACCTGGATCTTCTTACGTACGATCCCACCAAGAACAACCAGTAAGATAAGAGACGACGAATGGCGAAGATGACTCTGATCCTTGCTTGGATTAACCTTTGTGAATCCCTCATAAACTCCCCCTCATAAGATCCTCTCTCTCTCTCCCAAGCTCTCTCTCTAGGTTTTCTCTGGTAAGGAAAGTGGCAAAAGATTTTTCTTATTGAAAGAAAAAGATCTTTTAAAGGAGGGCTCAAAAATTACCCTAAATCTCAACTGGTCGTTAAATATCATCCAGGATGATCGCTCGATCATCCTGTATGATCAGTTCAAAGTCACATGTATTAGCCTGGATGATCTGGTTCCTCTAGATGATTAGTAGACAAGAGTTATTCATATCGTCCTGTACGATTCGACAATCATCCGGGATGATTAGTGTAAATCAGGAATTTCATCCAAAAGACAGCTCTGGTCATCCATGGGAACTTATGCTGGACGTTCCTAAAATGACTTGATCGTCCAAGATGATATGTCTATCATCCTATATGATTAGTTCAAAAAGTGCCAAAATCGTTCGGTTCATAGCTCTGGACGTACATGTCATAACATGCTGGATGATTTCAAAATGACTTGATTATCCGGGATGATATGGGTATCATCCCATATGATTAGTTCAAAAATAGGATTATCGTCCAACACACAGCTCTGGACGTACAGGTGATAGGCACTAGACGGTTAGAATTTTTAACACATCATCGCGTAAGATCCTGCGATCGTCTAGGATAATATGATCGAATCAATCAGACCTTAATTATTTTCCTTAATCACCAGACTAATTTAGGCATGATTATAATGGATCATCTAGGATGATACATGTATCATCCGGGATGATTAGACCGAATCTCTAAAAATAAAAACTTGCCTAATTTAATCTGGCGGCTGAGAATTTTTGATTTGAGCCTATCATTCGGTACGATCCAAGGATCATCTAGGATGATCATCTTAATCAGATCAACTTAACTTGGTTGCCCTAATTAGCATTTCTATTTTCACTGGATCATCTAGGACGATGTGAATATCGTCTAGGATATCTGAACAAAATATGAACAGAAACTCTAACTCACTAAAACTCTCCCCCTGAGTGTGTGTGTGTGCAAGGTTACTTAGCTGAAGGATCAATTATATTACATTTGACTCAAGAAAGGGAAAACAATACATTGGACCTGAATTATAAAACAGACTGACTCGATCTTGGGCTGGCTTAAACTTGCAATTGATCCTACATACCTGAAAGATTAGACAATCAACCAGAAATAGAAATGTTTGCTATCATCAAAATCATAGTCCTTGAAACCCAGATTTGCAATAGAACATAATATTTTTACCCCTAAAACCTCTCAACAGAATAAGATAGCTAAAAAAAAATCTTAGTAGAAGTTGTTAGAGCCATGTTCGTAGAGTATTCATTTTCTAGATATTTCTGGATAGAAGCAGTTAACAGTACTTATTATATTTTAAATAGGGTAAATCTTAGATAAGGATGTAATAAGACTCCATATGAGCTACTTAAGGCTAGAACACCTAATATGTCTTACCTTCACATCTTTAGTTATAAATATTTTATGTTGAAAAAATAAAAAATCACCTCTAGGAAAATTTGACCCTAAATGTGATGAAGGAATTTTTTTAGGTTATTCATATGTAAGTAAAGCTTATAAATTTTTCAATAGAATGACCTTAGTGGTAAAGGCGACAAACTATGTATTATTTAATTAATATCATAAATTTGGTGAGCACAAGATAGAAGAAGAAGAAGAAGAGGTAGTAATCTCCAAAGGAATTGAATCCATTAAGCTAGGACATAGAACCTCAAGAGACTTTATGCAAAGATTCAAAATATGTATCTAGCCATCCTAGATAATTCATCATAAAAGATACTTCTTTAGGAGTTAGGATTAGCAATGGACTTACGAATGAAGATAGTCACTCTTCTTTCATCTCTATGGTAGAACCCACTAGTATAGATTAGGCCTTATCTGATAAATTTTGGATCATAGCTATACAAGAAGAATTTAACCAATTTGTTAAAAATAATGTTTGGAAACTAGTTAATACACCTAAGGACTAGAGTATTGTAGGAACAAAATGGGTTTTCAAGAACAAGATTAATGACTATAGAGTAGTAATTAGAATTAAAGCAATATTAGTAGCTATGGGATATAATCAAATAGAAGGCATTGATTTTGAAGAGACCCTTGTCCCTGTAGCTAAGTTAGAAGCTATTAGAGTATTGTTAGCCTTTGCTTGCTTTAGAGGCTTTAAGCTTTACCAAATGGATGTAAAGAGTGCCTTTTTAAATGGGATGATTAATGAAGAAATATATATATATATATATACTAGATTTGAAAATTCAGCCTTCCCTAATCATGTTTATAATTGAGAAAGCCACTATATAGAGTGAAGCAAGCACCCAGGGCGTGATATGAAAGGCTTATCACTTTTTTCTTGGATAGATACTTTTGTGAGGGTAGTATGGATATCACCCTATTCATTAAGAAAGTAGAGAAGATCTACTCATTATTCAAATTTATGTAAATGATAATTATTTGGATCAACAAATGAAAATCTTGATAATGAATTTTTAGGAACCATGAGTAGAGAATTTGAAATGAGTATGATGGGAGAGTTGATTTATTTCCTTGGTTTTAGTGTAAAACAAATGGATGATGGAACTTTTCTAACCCAAGATAAATATATTAAGGATATTCTAAGGAAATACAAAATAAAAAAATATATAGTAATTAATACACTCTTTATCTCTTCCATTTAGTTAGACAAAGATGTAAATGCAAAGTTAGCAGATCAAAACAAGTATATGGGTATAATAGGTTCCCTTTTGTATTTGACTACTAGTAGACCTGACATTATGTTTAGCATTTAACTTTGTATCATATTTGAAGTAGATCATAAGGAATCATGTCTGACATCTATTAAGAGAATCCTTAGATACCTTATAGGAACCAACAATCTTGATATATGGTACCATAGACATAGCTCCTCATTTGAGACATCTTCACCAAACTATTAAGCTATGACACCTTTAGCACACTAAGGACTAAACTAGGTGTCATTAACATTCATGCTTGATTCAGGGCAAGATGAAATCAACAACTTGAGATTTTATATATTTTGTGTCTCTGTATTTTTTATTTATGTTTGTTATGTGCTCAGTATTGTTTGCATAGTAGTAGTTGTTCCCTAATCATCACAAATTAAAAATAAATAAATAATTTCACATCATACTATACAAACATTAGTTATACTATATAATCTATACAACTCATCACATCTTCGCCATCTATGATTTCAACTATTATAATTTGACCAATTATATATGATCATGTAGTACGATCCACATGTTAGTAACAGTCAAATGAATTAAATTATCTAATATAATAACATAAACATCTTTATATTGTATGAACTCCTATTCATACTGTACAAACATTTTAATTAGAGGTCATACTAATGACTCCTCGAGATGATCACTTTTAATGAAGATCATCCAATGTGATGCTGATCAAACTATATGATTTGACCCCTTTTTTGAAAGATCATCCAGTCAAGTTGAATTCTTCTGATTGTACTCTACGATCCTTGATCATTCTGTACGATATGCTGAAAATCTAAAAGGAGGGATTTTTAAAGTTTCATTCACTTCATTTCTCTATTCCAATTTTCAACTTACTTCATACCTTCAATCCTCCTAATGGACGGTGGAAAACAATCACGTCAACTGCTCTAAGTTAGTTCTTCTCATTGTCTTACTAATGACCATTTCCAGATAGTTGATGATAAAGAAGCCTATCATAGATACAAGGAAGCCTAAATGACCATCCCATACTCTTAAATAGCCAATTCTTAGCTATCAGGGATCTCTTCGCTACATGCACACTCCAATTTCTACTCACCCTAGCCTTCCCTTTTAATTCGAAGCTGCTTTATGATTTTTTTGCTAATCTATGAGTATCTACAAATTTCTCCGCTATGACGTCATATGTCTGCAAACAACCCAAAAAAATTACTAAATAAGATTTAGATGAATATCTCCACCTATTTACTGAAGGGATTTAACCCCATGTTCTGTCATCTGAGGGAGACAATGACTGTACAACTGTAAATCTAATTATTAGGAATAATCCTCTAAATGAATATCAGCCAGTTGTCTTATCCCTAAATCAAAATGCTCCTATCATCCAACATGTTCTCTAAACTTATGTTCTTCATAAAGCTAGAGATAGGGTAATTATCACTCCTCTCTTATGTGTAGTCACCTACTTAATCATGAATGACACTATTTTTGATGAATCCTAAATGATTACTTTCTTATCTTCATAACCTCACTTCCCTTCACTAATACTCAACCTATCGTAAGCACAATCTTGCACTAGGTCACCAAATTATCTATATCTTGGACCAAAAATATCAATTACGTATCCCAGACCAGTAGATAAATTTCATATTTTCTACTCAATGGCTCTTTTTAGATCTTATTTCATCGTCACTAAGGAGATCAGCCCAAAGAAGAGGTAGATTTTGATGAGAAAGGGGGAGTTGGTCCAACACCAGCACTAGCACTCGTACTAGCCTTATTCCAATGAGACACTTATACAAAGCTTTGATCAATCGGAATCTCGACTAGATAGTCATATTCATTAGTAGCATAGTTTGGTGAGCAATTTAACATGATTCTCTGCTATTTTCAGCCACCACCTCCACCACCCCCAGATCAGGGTCTCTACTTCAAGGATGCATGTTTTGTTATCGTCTTTCTTTAAATATGTATTTCTTTTTTGTGATCGTTCCTTTTAGTATTCTCTTTTTTTTGTGATGTCAAAAGGGGAAGTAAATGGTTGCTTTTATTTTATGTTATTAATATATGAAATCATTTTTCTTTTCTCACTATTGTTTGTGTTTTTATTTGTGTTTTAAAATAAAAAAATAAAAATAAAATTAAAAATTAAAAAATACGTAGTTTTTTGTACTCTAATCTACCTTTTTAAAAATATCTCATGTATTAAGGTAGAGGTTAAAATAAAATATAAGCTCTTACAATTTCAACAAAAAATGTTTGCCATCATCAAAAAGGAGGAGATTATATCAATCTGGGATCCCGAGCTTGTGATTTTGATTATAATAAATATTATTGATTGAATTTTCATTTCTCCTACTATTATATACTGCATATATATTTTTGTGTATACTAATATTTTTGATGCATCATACACTATATAAGAAGATTAAGGGCTCAAGTTTTGGTAAAATAGGAACCTCGTTGATAAAAGTTTGTGATTTTTAGTTATTTATTTTTAATTATTGTGAATCATAATCCTATAAAAGGTGCATGTTATGATGGTGATCATGCTCACATAAAGGGGAGTGAGAAAATCTTTTTAATTTTTTGAACTAATCATATTATATGATCCTATTTATATTGTACGAGCAGTTATTTTTTAAACGAGTTTAAATGGCTAATTTTTTATTTAATATTTTTAAATTACTCATACTGTATGATCTGTTTAAAATAGTAACCTAGCCACCAATCAAAATTAAGTATGTATCTAAATTTTTAAATTTTAAACTTATCATACTATACAATCTGTTTATATAGTGTGATATTTGAAATCTTACTTAATTTAATCCCTTGGATTAGTCAATCAAATCATGGTTTAATTAATTTGGTAGAATGTATTATATGATGTTGATCATAATATATGATAGGATAAGACAACAACAATAACAACAACAACATCAAGCCTTTATCCCACTACGTGGGGTCGGCTACATGAATCCTTTTTCTCCATTGTGTCCTGTTAAAAGTCAAATTCTCGTTTAAATCTAATAAAGAAAGATCATTTCTAATATTTTCTAACCAAGTCTTTTTAGGTCTACCTCTACCTTTCTTAACATAAGTCAAATCTAAGACCTCTACTTTCCTAACCGGGTCATCGGGAGGCCGCCGTTTTACGTGACCAAACCATCTAAGGCGACTCTCTCTAATCTTATCTTCCACTGGAGCTACTCCAACCTTTTCACGAATATGCTCATTTCGTATCCTATCTCTAAGGGTAAAGCCACTCATCCACCTGAGCATCCTCATCTCTGCAACACTTAACTTAGAATTATGCTTCTCTTTTAATGGCCAACATTCGGCACCATAAAGCATTGCAGGTCTCACCACCATCTTATAGAATTTTCCCTTAAGTTTGAGGGGTACTTTTCTATCACACAATAAGCCTGATGCATTCCTCCACTTCAACCATCCAACTTGGATTCTGCTGATAATATCCCCATCTATATCACCATCACTCTGAACAATAGATCCAAGATATCTAAAACGTGTACTCTTATTAATGACTTGATCGGCCAAAGTCACAATGCCCTCACTAGGTCTATTATTACTAAAATTACACTCCATATATTCCGTTTTAGATCTACTCAAGCGAAAACCTTTAGACTCTAAGGTTGACCTCCACACTTCTAGTTTACCTTCAACTCCCTCTCTAGTCTTATCAACAAGAAGAATATCATCAGCAAAAAGCATACACCAAGGTACATCCTCTTGCAAATGTCTAGTGAGAACATCCATGACTAAAGCAAAAAGATATGGGCTTAAGGCTGATCCTTGATGTAATCCAACCGAAATAGGGAAATACTTGGTCAAACCACCTTGTGTTTGAACACAAGTAATAGCTCCTGCATACATATCTTTAATGATTTGAATATAAGCGTTATTAACTCTTTTCTTTTCAAGAACTCTCCATAGCACTTCTCTTGGAACTTTATCATATGCTTTTTCTAAATCAATAAATATCATATGTAAATCCTCCTTATTCTCTCTATATTTCTCCATCAAACCTCTTAATAAATGTATGGCTTCCATAGTAGACCTACCCGGCATGAATCCAAATTGATTTTGAGAAACATTAGTATCACGCCGCAACCTATGCTCCATAACTCGTTCCCATAGTTTTAAAGTATGACACATTAACTTAATTCCTCTATAATTAGCACAATCTTGTGCATCACCTTTATTCTTAAAAATAGGGATTAACACACTCATTCTCCACTCATCTGGCATCTTTTTATTCTTCAAAACAGTATTAAAAAGTTTAGTAAGCCAAGAAATTCCTTCATCTCCTAAGCATTTCCATACCTCTATTGGAATATCATCAGGTCCAACAGCTTTTCCACCCTTCATTTTCTTTAAAGCCTCTCTAACTTCAGTTTTACTAATACGCCGATAAAAACATAAATCTTTATTTTCATTTAGGGTGCTAAGATCACTACAGTCAATTTTATTATTACATTCTTCATTAAAAAGTTTAGCAAAATATCTCATCCACCTTTGTTGAATATCATCTTCTAAAAAAAGTACTTTTTGATCTTCATCCTTAATACACTTCACTTGAACTAAATCCTTACTACTCCTATCTCTTTGTTTGGCTAGCTTATACATATATCTTTCTCCCTCCTTAGTATCTAATCTATTATATAAATCACTAAAAGCTAAACTCTTTGCATCGCATATTGCTTTCTTAGATTCCTTACGTGCCTCTTTATATATTTTCCAATTATCAGAATTTTTACAATTAAACCAATTTTAATAACAAATCTTCTTACTTTTAATCTTTTCTTGCACATTTGGATTCCACCACCAACTATTTTTACTATTAGGAGCTTTTCCCTTTGAAACTCCAAGCACATCTTTTGCAATATTCTTAATATAACTAGCCACTTTTTCCCACATAACATTAGCATCCTCATGCACAGACAAAATCTTAAGATCTAAAATCTTACTCTCAAAAATATTTTTGTTAATATTCTTTAAATGCCCCCATCTAATCCTAGGAAATCGTTTTACTTTATTTTTTATTTTCTTCCCCATTATCTTCATGTCCAAAACTAATAAACGATGTTGGGTACATAAGTTTTCACTCGGAATAACTTTACAATCTTTGCAATCTAAACGATCTAATTTTCTTATAAGAAAATAATCAATCTGAGTTGTATTATAACAATTTTTATAAGTAATGAGATGCTCATTCCTTTTCTTAAATAAGGTATTAGCAATTAAAAAATCATAAGCTAAACAAAAATCTAAAATAGACTTACCACCTTCATTTGTAGTTCCAAAACCATGGCCACCATGAATGCTTTTAAAATCATCTACCTCTCTACCAACATGTCCATTTAAATCTCCTCCAATAAAAACTCTTTCTTCAAGAGGTATCTTTTGTATTAATTCTTCTAAGTCATTCCAAAATTTTAATTTTGAATCCATATCCAAACCCACTTGAGGAGCATAAGCACTTATAATGTTAACAACTTTAGCATCCACAACAATCTTTAAAGCTATAATTCTATCTCCAATTCTATTAATATTTATAACATTATCCTTCAAACTCTTATCTAAAATCACGCCTACACCATTTCTAGTACGACTCCTACCCGAATACCAAAGTTTAAAACCTAAACTATCAATCTCCTTAGCCTTCTCTCCAACCCATTTAGTTTCCTGAATGCACAGAATATTTATCTTCCTATGAATCATAACATCTATTAATTCCATTAATTTTCCTATAAGGGAACCTATATTCCAAGTTCCTATCCTAATTTTAGTTTCATGGACTAGCTTCTTTGCCCACATCCGTCCTTGATGTGGGAACCCTTGCCTATTTAACACTGCACCCGGGCGGCGGTGCAGCGGCCCTTGCACACTTGTCGCTGTATTTAGGCCATACAATGCGTCGCTTCCAGGGGACGCCCTAGCATTAACACAATTTCTTAAAGGATTCATGTCATTATTATTCGACAAGTTTTACGCTGGCTGTCGACTACCTAACGCAACCCTCCACTTTTCTCATCCAGGACTTGGGACCTGGCAACGGCAGTGTTATATGATAGGATAAGACAAAAAGCATTTATCTTAGACAAAATCTTGATTTGTCAACTAATCATATTGTATGATGCCAATCATACTAGATGATGGGCAAAGATAATTTTTAATCATCCTGATAATTATCCTGTATGATCTCAAGATAATCGAACTAATCATACTTTACAATCTATAGATCATACTGTATGATCAGTATATTGATTTTAAAAAGTTCATCCCAAGACTATTCTATCGTAGTAAACATTATCTAGTTTTGAACTAATCATGCAATACGATCATGGTTCGTATTACACAATCAATTTCATATGAATTATAAATTTAGTGTATTTGAAGACCTTGTATAAAAATATTTTCTTAATAGTTTCTATATGAGAAACTTTGTCTATTGAAGGTATTTTAGGAGAGAGCAAAGAGAGATATTTGAGAGTTGAGAAGGAGATGTTGAGGTTTGTGGGAGGGAGAAATAGTGTGGAGGTTTCACACAGTCGCTCCAATCAAGCTTGTACCTTGATTCCTCCATAGGGATCTCTGGCACCATGCTAGACTTCAAATTTCAAATCCCATCCTCTATGGGAAGCAAGGCATCCATCCCACAAAATCTATCAAATTTTCTTTTCCTTAAGTATAGTTTTTCCCTTCCTTTAGGATTAGACTCACTAGTGGTAGGGAATGTCCCATGACACTACCCTGATATATATTCAAATCATGATTCTTTAGGAATAACTTTACACATTCCTTTAGAACTAAAATTTTAGACTTGGCCATTCAATTTGGTCAACGCCAATATGTGCAGTAGAACTTCATTGTACTACACATATTAGGGGTCCATTTGTTGACCTCATTTTTATATAAGGTTACTAGGACCAATCCAAATCATAGGATCCAACTAGATCTTAAATCAATCCAAATCAAATCCAGATTTCAAATCAATATTCAAGGTTCAAAGGTCCTATCCTAAAAGCCATTTTTAGTGAATTTTTAAACATTTCAAACCCTATTTAATTGACCCCTGATTAATGATATATCAATTGCATATTGATTATTCATTTCTCTAGAATCTACCCTGCATATTTGAGCTCAATATAAGGCCTCTAATCCCATAATCTAAATTGAAATCCAAAGGCTATAAAACCTTTAAATATTTATAGCCTATGCCACTGGACCTGTCATATAGTGGATTTTGACCTTGAAGCCTTCTCCAAACCATTTAATTACATTCAAGCCCTTGATTATTATATATTGAACATTAAATTATAATTTGATGTACCCACTTTGACCCCTAGTTGACTAGGGGTCAAAATAACCAAAATACCCCTTTGGAGTATAAACAGTCATTTTGAATCAAATGACCATATTTTTGGATGGAACCACTTCCAATTAACTCTAAATACTAAAAAAAATCTGTTGGATCAAATCCCAATCCCTGGGTCAACCTGATTGACCAAGTCAACCAAGATTGACCCAAAATGCTCTTTAAGGGCCCTAATAGTCATTTTTGATTGAAATGACTTCCCTATACCATGGGACCACTTACACTGGTCTTCAAAAATCAAATCAAACCTTTTAAGCCCAAACCTTGGCCCTGGGTCAACTTAGTTGACCAAGTCAACCTAGGTTGACCAAATAACCCTTAAAGGGTTAAATGAGCCAAATCAAGCCCTATGACCAAATCAAATCATTTGAAACCCTCAAATTCATTCCAAAACTATCCCAATTATAGTCCAAATATTTTAAAATTTTATTTTGGATTAAACCCTAGCTAGCTTGACTAAATCACCAAGTCAACTCAACTAGATTTGGTTAAACCTCTTTCCATACACACACATGCATTCAAATTTTGAATCCTTAATCTCAAGCCCTATTTAAATTAATCAAACCAGCTCATAAGGCCTTCCCCCATGCCACATAAGCATTTTTTACTCATTTGAATAGTCAAAATACTCAAAAAATGGTCAAAGAGAAGGCTTACGTGGTTTTGCCACATTGGCAAAGTCAAATCCCCTAATAATCTAAGCTCTCATGCATTTGGTGGCTAGGAGGGTTAGTTGGAAGCACCATGAAGTCTTTCTCTCTCTCTCTCTCTCTCTCTCCAATAAGTAATGATTAGGAGGAATGGGATTATCTCACACTTTAGTCAAAGTTTTGGAATTATCTCTAATCATCCAAAATGAGTAATTCTAGCTGCCTTGAGCCCATCCCATTCATTATCTATCCTCTCCAGCTATAATAGAAGCCTTCCCATGCTTTTCCCAAGTTGTTGCAAGCCTAAGTATCCAAATTTGAGAAGAGAGGGAGAGGAAGAGAGAGAAGGATAGTTGCTATAATAGATCCTAAACCAACCACCAATAACTCTTCGACCCTTGAAGGAAGTTGTAGAGGATTCAAATACCTTTCCAATAAGCCTAAGAACACTCAAATCCATCCATAAGATTATAAGTTATCTCACTTTCCTATAAAATTTTAATTTGAAATTATAGAAAATCTACAACACATGAAGCTTCCAAACTTCAGGTGTTGGAATATTAGGTTGCCATAAACTTTTTTTTTCAAATTTCATCCAATTTGGATGAGTATTTTCATGTTATTACTATTTAAAGTTTTAGTTTTTTTATCGCGTTTTGATTGCACTTTTACTGCACTTTGACTGTGATTTTACTACGCTTTTACTGCACCTTGACTGCACTTTTACTGTGCTTTGATTGTACTTTTACTGTGCTTTAACTGCGCTTTGACTGCGCTTTACAAAAATTAATTTTAAGTGGCCAGAATTTCCAAAATTTATAGAAAATCAAATTTTTAACCAAATTTAGTGTTCTTGGGCTCGTTGGAAAGGTCATGAGCCCTACTATTTATTAAAATTAAAATCAAAGTGCTTGGATAACAAGATTTTGAGTTATTTGAGATTGTTTGAAATATATTTTTCGCAATTTGTTCACAATCCAATGGTCAAATTGAGCCGAAATTTTGATGAAATAATTTTGAGCATCTTAGGCATTCCTTGCATTTTTCGTAGGCCCAGATAATTAAAGGATTTCTGTGGGATGAATCTAAAAAGTAATGGATCCATTTTGGACCCAAACATTTAAAAATTCATAACTCACCAAATTGATAGAATTAGGTTATTTGATTATTGTGGTATGCTTTCATATGTCCTAGGGATAGGTGAAAAAAATTGAAAACCCACTTGAATATTAGAGACATCTAGGAAAAATAATTAAGAAAAATGTTTAGTTAACTTAAAACAAATTTTAGGAAATTGTACACACACTCAATAAGGGTGAAACCTCAGGTTATTAAACTTAGTGAAATTTTACACATAGGTCCAAATTTCACTGGATTTTGAGGTCATTAGGTCAGAAAATTAAACAAGTCAAAATTCATCCCTTTTTAAGACCCAAAAAATTCAAAAAATTATAATAAATCAAAATTAAATAAAAAAATTACAAATATTATATCAAATTGACCATAATTTGATCCTCTATTTAGAAAAAATAAAAGCTCCATCACTGGACTTTTAATTTTACCTTAATTTAAGTTTTAGTGAAAATTAATAATTAATTATATAAAATAATTAAAAATTATTAATAATGCCAAATAAATTCTAAGCACTTGAAAACACTATAAGTTTGGATCAAAATAATCAAAACCTCCATAATTAAGTAATTTAAAAAATCCATTAATTAGCCAAAGTTTAAAAAATCATAAATAAATCAAATTAAATCCAAAAATTCTAAATAATATATCAAATCAACCATAACTCAATCCTTAATCAAGTAAAATTAAAATCATTTTAATTTTACTTCAATTTTGAGGATAATTTAATTTTAAGTAAAAAGTACTATTTAATTAATTTAACTAATTAAACATTCCATAAAATTCATATAAACTTAGGAATCTCTCCTTAGGTCTTTTCTAACCTTCGAAGTTGATTCAAGGAGTTGGGAGTTCATTTGGATCAAAATCATTAAAATGCCCTAATTAACCAAATTAAATAATTCAAATAAATACACAAACATTGAAAAATCATAACTAATTATAGAAAACTTCGAATTGAGCAAACTTTAAGGAATAGTACTCCATGTAAGGCCTAATTTTATCAAAAATATTAGCTCACCAAAAATCACTTAAAATTAAAAAGTTAATTTTTTGGTCAACTCCGGGCTACGGGGATATGTATCCTAAGGAGGCTTTGTTCCTCAAGCCTGGTGGCACAACGCCACAAACTAGTTGATAGCAAACTTAAAATAATTCTAACTTTTAAAATTAGCAACTAATCCAATTATTAAAATAAGTCCTAAGGAGGCTTTGTTCATTTAATTAAACAACAACAAAAATGCATTTTAAAATAAACTTTAACACATTAATATTTGAACTCTAATCAAATTTTCCCTTCAAACTTCAACAAACCTAAACCTTAGACAACTTAAATTAATTACCCGATATAAGACATATCCAAACCACATATCTTACCACACACACTTAGATGGTTTGCTAGGGCACCACTTATAGATCTAGGCTAGGCTGGTGTTTACTTTTCTATTATGTGCCGAGTTTTTTGAGCCTTCACTACATGCTGGTTATTAATATTGATGTGATTATTTATTTAATATTTTCACTCTATGATGTGACTGATGGTGTTTGATTTAACCTTAGGATAGGGGCGATTTAAATGCTAATACAATCTTATGCATGTGGTTATACTCATACATAGCATTGAAATTAAAGGGGGCAAAGTTAAATTTAAATTAATCAAATTTTAGCAAGTGCTCCACAATACTAAGTATCCCTTTAAAAATCAAAACAGCATAGCCAAGTGTGGCTAGTTTGAGCATTATAAATTTTATTATATTAACTACTTGGGATGATTTAAAAATAATTGCCTAAGATAACCCTACAAGTTGTTCGAGTCTAGATTTTTAATTTTCACTAAATGTAATTAAAATTTATTGAGTTGTAAATCAAAGTTATATTTGAGAGGGGATATATAAGTACCCAACTTAGATTCCAAAGAGTAGAGAACATCCCTTAGGGGAGAGTTCTGCTCCATTTGGAAGACTAAGTTAGGATAATTTCAAATATCCAAAGGGAAAAAATACCCCTTCCGAGGGGGAGTTTCTTTTCGTTTGGATATCTACATTTAATGGATCCATGAAGTTCAAAGAAGGATAAAGAAGTGGAGATCAAGAAGAATCTCATTCTTAAATTCACTTGAGTCTTAGGAGTAGAATATGGACTGTTGTTAGTGGTACTCGGCCACTTTACTTTCTATAGACCCTGGGTTGTAATATTAAGTGTCACTTGCTACATGGACTTTCAATTTGAACATTAATTTAATTAATTTGATTAATGATTGATATGTTAATTGTGATATAGGATTGCATACTTTTAGTATTTTTTGGCACTTTTGCATGTCGATCTTTGATTTTGCCTGAAACGCGATCAGAGGCTCATGAGGGATCGTTAAAACTTTTTCTACTTTGATTAAATTAAAATTTTGAAGACAACATAGAAACACTAATGCTTTTAGGAAGTAAGCCCAGGAACCCTGAGAGTTCTCATAGCATATTTTCTGCACTTTCTTTCCATTGTTAGGCACCTCCCCACCGAAGGGTTCTGACAGACCACCTGGCTTATGAGGGAGCAGATCTGTTAAGGAGAATTTACACATTTTAGGATAAAAACTATTTTTAAGCCATTTTAAAATTGCTCCATTTAAAATTTCAAATATTTGAGTCGACTAGCTTGTATTGCATTAGTTACAAATTAGATTGAGTCTAAAACTTAATGTATTATTTTATTTAAGTTTCATAATACCCAACATATGTTAAGGGGTCAATTAGGAATACTCTAGATGTTGGCCCTATTCTCCAAAAACTTATCTTAATCAAATGTCCCTAATCCCTATTTCATAAGAGATATGACTTACGATTTTGAAGCACCTAGGTGGTTTAGCTGGCTCCCCAATCCAGGCCAGGATAAGTCCAGATTTAAACTTTATTAGCTAGGTTAGGTTTACTGATTTTCAATACCCAATTTAGATTTAGGTTCTGAGGCAAACTCAGGCTATAATACCTCAACCTCTGAGAATCTAATCCCAACCTTCTAATAAAATTGACAACTTGAACTTAAATCTCTTTCAATCAAATTCAAGCCCAACATAGAAGGTAGATTAAGGTGTTTCTGAATTATTTCAGCTTCCTAAATATCTCCTACTATGCCTCCTTTGATTCCAAAAATAAGTGCTCAACCTTGATTCAATCCTTATTGAATTTCCAACCTCGCTTCCTTTAACATCAAGTCTTGAAATCTTAAAATAAAAATTCTACCGTTATTTTAATCGAGAGTATTCGTAGGAAATTCTAATTTCCTAAGATGTAATTAATTATGAGGGCTTGCACTTGTAGGAGGTTTAGAAACCCATATAAATTTTCAAAATTAATTTTTTAAAACCTTAATTATTTATTTTTGGGCAAATTTAAATCAAAATCAATGATCATTATAGTCATTTTCAAATGATCAATAATAATGGATATCATCTTCCTTCAGGAAGATATATCAATTATTATTCTAACTTTGATTATGAATATAATGATAATTTATCCAAATTTTTGTAGTCAAATACCTAAGTGAACAATTATTTTGACCCTCCGGGGTCAAATGTAGTTCTTGCTCAAATTTGACAATGATAATCAGGATGAAATTTTAATCTTATAAATTGAACCCATTAGGGAATGATATTTTTGTCCCTCTCGATAATATATTATTCATAATGATGCGTTCAATTTCAAAATTAAAATTTATGAAATTAAATCACCGAAAGATAACTAATCTTTTCAAAATAACAACACTTTTTAATAAAATAATAATATATTCATTGATTTAATTTCATGATTAAAATGATTGGTGAATATTCCTTTTATCATCCAAGGTGAATTAAACATTCCTTATGCTGTGTTTGGCCATTAAAATAAATTGATGGTTTTTCTTCTCAAATTGATAGTGAAATATTAGTTTGTCCTCTAGGATGGTATAATGTTAATATATATAGATTTGACTAAAAAATCTATATATAATTTAAAGCAAATCTTATGTTGCATGACATTAAAATTACCCACATGTACAAATCCATTTGGGTTTATACTCACTCAGAGTACACTGCCAGCTAACAACCCAATTATATAAATTTGAAATCTTGATTTCGAGATCTAATGCATGTAGGAAAGAATGCTACTTTATTAATAGAATGAAGAATTTTGGTTAAGATTTTAAATTAGAATTTAGTAATGTGAGTTGGGTCAGATGCACGTAAATAATGCAGTTTTAATGCAATAACACATTAAACTCTAAATTTCTATTTTAATTAACACTAAAATTTTAAAATTTTCTAAGTTAAAATTTTCTTAAAACTTTGACTGCATAATAACCATAAATAGATCAAGAATAGTAGAGAAACCCCCCTAACGCCATGGGCCCCCCTTTCCTTTTACTGTAGGCTTGTGTACTTTATTTTAGTATATAATGCAAACAATTTAAAATGCATCTATGTATGTGTGCCAGGGTAAAGGTGTTTATGTATACAGTACCACTATCATATCATTTTAAAACTAGCATACATGTTTCTACAAAGTTCAAAACATGAACACTTAAAGAAACCTATGTAAAAACTACCCTCTAATATAAATCTACCCCCAATATAAATGTTATGCATGTAGCATGAAGCAATATAAAATAATATAGTACAAATAAAACTTTTATTCAATTATTTTAAATGTAAAATACAAACTATGGTTTGTTAAAAAGTAAGGTGGCTAAGCTACACCACAACAAGCTTTGAATTCAACTCCTATAAGTATATGTTTAAATGTATTTTGCTTATTATATTTTGGCTCCATGTCATCTATACAATTTCAAAAGATCGTGCTTTTAAAAGGAAGATAAAACATTTCTTTTTGGACTCCTATGTGTATAAGCAAACTCTTTTAACCTTTTACAAATCTTTGCACAACAATATTTAGGTAAATTCTGGACAATTTTGACATTTGACTTTTCCATTTACATTGAAAGCCCAAGTACATTCTAAAGATTTTATAGAGTAGATAGATGTTGACTTCATTTTTGAATAACATCAACTCCCTATACCAATATTCATCCTTCATATATCAACCATCTAACTACACTTCAAACTTTAAAAGAAAATTCATCACTTTGTTTTGACATGGTGACCTAATCATTGAACCTTGAAATCATCACATGATAGTGACTCTTAAATGTTAATGATATGATAATTATAAAACTAAAGTTCTTTCAATCATTGCATCTGTTTATAATTTTAAAATTTAAATCAAAATTAAATGTTAAATCCTTTAGTTGGAAGTCCCCAATGATAGTCAACTGATGACATGTTCAATCATTGACGATCATTAATGATTTTCAATTATCTAAGCATTTCAAATCCTAAAATCCCATAAATCATTGACTAAACCAAATCTAAATCAAATCCATTGATCAAACTCATTGAGAAATCCAAATTATATTACATATATGGAGACCCCACCAAACCCTTGGGCCACCTCCAACAAGCCCTAAATATTATTTTGAATGCATTGAACCATGTTTCAACCCTTGGTCCGACCTAGTTAACCAAGTCAACTTATGTTTACCAAAGGGTATTATTAACTTTTAAACATATATTTGAACCAAATGACCCCAACAAACCAGGAAACCACTTCCAATATGTTCAAAATATCATTTGGAATGAGTTGGAGCTATCATTGACCCCTGATAGAACCTAGTTGACTAAGTAATCCATAGTTGACTAAAACATGCCCTATACACTTTCAAAATGTGAAGCTCCTTATATCCTCATGAGTTATTTAAAAAAGTTTGAGCCCATGGGCCACCTACTTTAGTCATTTGGGTTGAACCAAATGGACCAAAAGGGGTTTTTATGAGCCAAAACCCAACCCATATAAAGGTAAAATCCCTAAATGATTATCGCATAGGTCTATTAACCCAATGCACATGACCCATAATGCCTAATCCACGGTTTGACATGGGTCAACCATATGGGTTAAACCAAGCCACCCAAAACCCACTTTCCTAGGCCCATTCTTGATCTAGTGAAAATTGGACCCTACCAATGGCTTGCTTAGACTCTAGAACCTTCCCCTTTAGCTCATGTTAAGTCCATACCTCGTCAAATGCTGATGTGGCAAGATTCCATAAAATAATCATTCTCCAATGATAAGTTTAACCACAACTCCCTCACCAACCAAGCATGTGCTTTCAAACCCTCATGAACCTTCATTTAGATCTTATTTATCAGTTTTTAACTAAAATGGCTACTAGCCTTGACTTAGGTGGCAAGATTTAAGCTGTCCATTGAATTTTCTCTCATATAAATACCCCTTCTTTCCTTCAGAAAAAGATAGATCAATCTGATTCTTCGGCCTTGTAGCAAACCCCCAAACACCTCTATAGCTTCATCTGCTATCCTCAATTTAAGAAAACCCCAAACCATTAAGAGAGAGGGAGAGAGAGAGAGAGAGAGAGAGAGAGAGAGAGAGAGTAGAAGATAGAAGGGATGATCTCAGTCCATCTCTTGATCTAATAAAAATCAACTAATGGACTCTTCTAGAAACTTGATGAGGGTCCTAGAGTCCACGATCTAGCATACCCATCCACAGGTTAGTAAAGTATCTCCACCTAAAGTTTTAAATTTAAATTAAAATTTCCTAAAAATATCAATATATGGGGCCTCCAAACTCTAGGGATAAAAAGTCTAGGGTATCATGGTCCTTTGTTTGTAATTTCATCAAATTTGGATAGTTGGATCAAAAGTTATAGGCATTTGAATATTTAGTTGAATTTGAACTAAATTATACCATTCAATCATCCAATTAGTCAATTAGATGGCCCAGAACATAAACCATGCACACGTGATGGTCCAAATATTCGAACATATGCCATTTTTAGATCTCATAGGCGATGTGCAATCATAATAAAATTTTTTTGGAAATTAGGTTGGTGGAAGTGATACTCTTAAGGGATTTGAAAATTTTATATTGAAAATTTTATGGTTGATGTTATATTAATTAGAATAAATTAACATCAGTATTATTGAAATTGTTGTTTAGTTAATTTGATTCTGCATAAGGTGATAAAGTTTTGTATTTTAAGTAATTTAAAATTTTCAAAATATTTTTTTTATGTGAATTTTTTTTTTAAATAACCAATTCACCCCCTCTTGGTGAGCTTGGGGACAAATCAACAAGCCTTAACACCCTCCTTTGAACATTCATTTGGTATTATAGCGGGTCTCATAATTATAATTTAAATGTTTATGAGAAAAGTTCAAATGGCACATTTTGGAAATTAAAATACCATGGAGGATTATTCAATAACTCATCCACCATTATTTTTTAATATTTAATTTGATTTTTAGAAAATCTGTATATCTACTTTCTTGCAATCTATTGATTTTCGTATATGGCATATGATTCAAGAGGGACACTATGCACCTTTTACATTTGTTAATGGCATTAAAGTAGAAACACCATTCACTAAATGGAGTAATTAAGATGGAGACTTAGCTCAACTAAATGCTATATGCTTATAATATTTTTTTGTGCACTTAAGTCTGAAGATTATATGTGAGTATCTACTTGTACAACTAGCAAGGACATTAGGGATAGACTATGCATTGCGTATAAAGCTACTATAGAAGTAAAAAAAACTCAGTTCAACATTTTATTTCATGATTATAAACTTTTTTACATGAAACTTAATGAAACTATCTCAGATATGTACACCAGGTTTACTCAAATAGTGACATGCTTGCATGCTGTAGGTAGATAACTTTCAATCTCTAAGAAAGCTAAAACAAATTCGGTGTTGTTTACCTAGTAACAATGATGCCAAAGTAACTACAATATGCAAATCAAAAGATTTAAATATTTATTTTATTCTTAATCTACTTGTCTCACTCATCGTCTATAAACAAAGTGTGAGTCAAAGACTTTTGGATACAAGTGAAAAAAGAGTGAGAAAGTTATGGCGTTAAAAGCCAATGATTCAGAAAGTGATAGCTATGTAGCTGATGAGGACAATGACATAACATTGATGAATATACAATTTAAGATCTTTCTTAAGAGAAAGAAAGGACATCATCAATAATGGAGTAAGTATAAAACTAGCAAAAATATAAAGGTTTCCTCAGATGTTATTTTTCTTGAATGCATGAAACCAGATCACTTAAAGTCAGATTGTCCCAACCTAAAATCTCACCCAACCAAGGAGAAGGGTGAGGAGATGACTAAAGTAAGAAAGGGTAAGAAAAGGACACATAAGGCATTTTCAGCATACTCTGCTTTAGGCTTATCAAAGCAAGAAACCGAGGAGGGGTAACAAATCTATGCTTTATGAAAAATGATAGTCTTGATCACTCTGATCAAGATGAGATATACAAACTTTCATATGATTAATTATTTGAGGTTTATGAAAAGATTCATGAAGCATATAAGAAGTTAAAGAAAATGCATGTTAGTTTCAATTTAAAGTTTTCTTAATTACAAAAGGAACATGATAGTCTTAGGGTTTAACACATTATTTTGCACAAATAACATCTCTCTTTACTTGATGAATTTGATGCATTAAATAAGAAGCATCATGAATTAAGCAAAGCACATGAATTCTTGAAAACTAAACATCTTAAATTAGAAAAAATATACAAATAACTAGGAGTACTCGCACCTGAACTAGACCATAATAAGCATACAATGAAACTTAAAGTTTAAAGCTTTAAAAATGCCAATGAGTTCCATAATGCAAAAGTTCATTCACTTCATAATAGTAAGTCACCACCTGCATTAACACAATTTCATAACCCCACATCACATCACAAACTAGTAGGAAGTAGCACAACACGCTGAGTAGATTAGTGAATCCTTTCCATGATGCTAGGTGATGCTCTTGTGGCATGTTAGAACTTATAGCCTGCACTTGCACCATACACTATAGAAACATTTAGTGTGGAGGCCAAAGTCAAGTTCATTACATCACAACATATTGAAGTATAAGGTGGAACCCAAAATTACTTGGGTTCTCAAATCTAATATTTGATTTACTTTATAGGGGTGCTCTCACAAAAGACCTAGTGAGAGTATTTAGTACTTGGATAGCAGATGCTCATGACACATGATTGGAGATATGATGTAATTCATCACGATGGAGGCTAGGGCAAGAGGCAAGGTAACACTAGGACATAACACCACCACGAAAGTGGTTGGCTCAGGTATGATTATCAACTCAAAGAATTTTATTATTGAAAATCTCTTATTAGTAGATGTATTGAAACACAACTGATTAGTATTAGTCAATTGTGTGATAAAGATTTTGATATCAAATTTATGTATACAAGTGTCTAATTAGCATAAGTGGTAAAATCATTTTAGAAGGTAAAAGAATTAATAATGTTTGTATGCTTCATTTGAACTATGTTGACTATTAAAATTCTGTGTGTTTAAAATATGTTATTGATGAATCTTGTTTGTAGCCTAGGTGACTATGCCATGCAAGCATGAAAACTCTTAGGAATATCACTTAGAAAGACCTAATTAGAGGCATACCCAAACTAGATTTTACCAAAGACCTCCTTTGTGATGCCTTCCAACTAGGAAAATAATTCAAAAATTATTTTCATTCCATTAATGACATCATCACCTCTAGATCACTAGAAGTACTTCACATGGACTAATTTGGACCCATTAGTGTAAAAAGCCTAGGTGGGAAGACCTTTGGATATGTGATTATAGATGATTTTTCTAGATTCACCTGTGTTAGATCTCATGCACCTAAAAGTGAATCTTTTGAGGAATTTAAGAACTTCTCCACTTGAATTCAGAGAAAATTAGGATGTGAAATATCAACTATCCATAGTGATCATGGAGGAGAATTTAAAAATGATAGGTTTGAATCATTTTATAAAAGTATGATGTAGAACATAATTTTTTTACCCCAAGAACCTCTCAAAAGAATAAGATAGCTGAAACAAAAAAATAAAATCTTAGTATAAGTTGTTAGAGACATCTTAGTAGAGTATTCACTTCCTAGATATTTCTAGAAACTAGTAGTTAACACTACTTATTATATTTAATATGGTAAATCTAAGATTCAAACTTAATAAGAATCCAAATGAGCTACTTAAGGGTAGAACACCTAATCTGTCTCACCTTCACAGCTTGGATGTAAATATTTTATTCTAAAAGAATGAAAAATGATCTCTAGGAAAATTTGACTCTAAATACAATGAAAGAATTTTCCTAGGTTATTTATCTATAAGTAATGCATATAGTGTTTTTAATAGAATGACCTTAGTTGTAGAGGAGACCACCCATGTAGTATTTAATTAATATGATAAATCTAGTGAGCACATGATAGAAAAAGAAGAAGAATAAGAGGTAGAGATCACCAAAGGAATTGAATCCATTGACCTAAGAAATAGAGAAGAACCTCAAGAGCCCTTGCATAGAGATTGGAAATATGTATCTAACATCCTAAAATTACTTTTGTACGAGTTAGGATTAGCCATGAACTTACAAATGAGGTTAGTCACTCTTCTTTCATCTTTATTATAGAAACCCACTAGTATAGATTACGCCCTATCTGATGAATTTTAGATCATAGCTATGCAAGAAGAATTCAACTAATTTGTTAGAAATAAAGTTAGGAAATTGGTTAGTATACCTAAGGACCAGAGTGTTGTAGGAATCAAATGAATTTTCTAGAACAAGATTAATGACTCTAGAATAGTAATTAGAAATAAAGAAAGATTAGTAGCTAAGGGGTTTAATCAAATAGAAGTTATTAATTTTGAGGAGACCTTTGCCCTTGTAGCTAGGTTAGAAGCTATTAGAGTGTTGTTAGCCTTGGCTTGCTTTAGAGGCTTTAAGATTTGCCAAATGGATGTAAAGAGTGCATTTTTAAATTGGTTGACTAAACAAGATGTTTATATAGAGCAACCCCCTGGATTTGAAAATTCAACTTTTCCCAATCATGTTTACAATTGAAAAAGGCATTGTATGGATTGAAGCAAGCACCCAGGGTATGATATGAAAGGCTTACCACTTTTTCTTAGATAGGTACTTTGGTAAGACTAGTATGGATATCATATTATTCATTAAGAAAGTAGGAGAAGATCTACTCATTATTCAAAATTATGTAAATGATATATTAATTGGATCAACAAATAAAAATCTTTGTAGTGAATTTATAGGAACCATAAGTAAAGAATTTGAAATGAGTATGATCATTTAGATCAACTAAGTTAAAAAAGCAAGGAATGGAAAATCTTCTAATTAATCATCAGTTGTTAGAGAGTACACTCCTATAGATCTTCACAATATAGTAATGAAATCCATTAAAGAGATGATGGATCACCTAAAGGAGAGTATTTAACAAATGAATATACAACATGCTACAAAGAATATATAAACAAATCTATAAGATGAAGAAATGGTTGAAATTATATTCATGGTGGATGCACGATCATCTATAAAAAAAGATAAGAGGAAAATAAAAATGAATCTAGTAAAGGCTGAGAATGAAAAAGAGGAAGAAAAGAATGAAGAGTATGTTCCTAATTTGACTAGTAGACTTTTAGATTAACGAAGTCAAAAATATGAAAAGATAGCTTGGATGAAAAATAAGATGAAGGAGGTAATGACTTCTATGGTGACCCTCCAAAGCAAAGAGGTTCCTTCAGCTAAAGCTAAGATAGATTCTATATAAGTTAAATCTATCCAACATTGCAACAAACCTGAATAGGTAATAAAAGAAAGTAAAATTGAGGCTATGAAAACAAAAAAAGGTAATAGTATAAGTAGTAGGCATCAAACAAATGATAAAAGAACATGTCAAGGAGTCTTTAGCATATTCTAAGGGTACCTCATCTGTTATGAAGGGTAGAACCTATCTGAAAGAATATGACTTGATTCCTTATCCTAAAAGATTTGTGCCACCATTATTTAAAAGTTTTGATGAAACACGTACTCCAAAGTGATATCTAGCACATTACAAGACTAGTTGTTGTAATGTAGGAGGCAATGATCCTTTACTTTTTAGATAGTTTGTAAGTAGTTTGTCAAGTATTGCATTTGAATGGTATGCTGACATACCTAATGGGTCAGTCCACACATTTACAGAACTAGAACAGATGTTCACGAAAAGGTTTGCTAGAGCACATCATCATGTCATGGTGATGGATATGGTAGTAGAAAATAGAAACCTTGTGGAAGTCTTGTTTTCTATATCTTGAAGTGGAGGAACATCAATATGAAATGTGATCCTCAACTCTAGGAACAACATGTTATAGAAATTTATTTAAAGAACATTCTTAGCCCAATTGCCTTTTTTTTGAAGGGGTTTATAATAAAACTTTTGTGAAGTTATTGAGTAAAGCCTCTAATCTTCAAGAGAAAATATCTCAATTTACTTTGTTGAATGATCAATCTTTAGCAAAGATAAGAAAAGTAAAACATCAAAAGGTGCTAGAAAACTAGTCTAGGTTACTATTTAAAGTAGATAAAAGGAAACAACAAACACAAATTCAGGTAGAAAATTTGAATCATCCTCCTTAGTATTAGCAATATAATAAGCCTTAAAGTGACCAATAGTTTAGATATAGGCCTTATATAACTCTAATGAAAAATAGGAAGAGGTTTGAGGCAATAAGAAATAAGAGTTATTTATTCAAAAGGGAAGCCATGAAAAGAATTTTCAAAAAACTTTTAAAGAAAATTTAATTTAAACTGCCTGAACCTCAAAAACTGGAATATTTGGGCAAAGTGGGGCAATCCAACTATTACACATATCATCGGATGATTAGCAATAAAATAGAAGATTTTGTAACCTTTAAAGAATGGTTTTATAAAAACATCAAGGATGGATCGGTTGTGATACCAATGAGTATTTAATTGATTCTAGTTAAGGATCTACTAAATGCATAATTAGTGAGCCATCCATATTAATTTAAAATTTAAAACTTGATGATGATTGGAATATAGCTTTATCTGATCTTTGTTGATCTCATTTTTGTATGAGGCCATCTGGACTCATCCAGACTCTTGTATATTAATCTAATGCCTAACCTTCATATAGATGCCAATCATCCAGTCTTCAATAAGTTTTCAATCAATCCTCAATCAAAATCTTAATCAAACTTTAACCGAGTCTTCAAATCAAACTTTAATCCAAACTTCAATTAAATCTTCAATTAAACTTCAATTCAATCTTCAACTCAATTTTCACTTCAACCTTCAATCTAGCCTTCAATCAAACTTCAATCATATTCAATAAATCTCAATCACCCATTTAATTCTCATTTATGTGGATGATTTAAAACCAGTCAATTAAACTAAAAATAGCATTCAAATCAAGAATTCAATACCAAATTTAAATGTTAAAGGTCTATGTCATATAACCCTTTTTGAGTGATTTTTGAATCACCTCAAAACCTAATAAAATGACCTACCAATAACATATTGATTAAGCATGTCCCTAGGGTCAACCCTCCAAATTTGAGTCCAATCGAAGACCTCTAACCATAGAAACTTAATTCAAATCCAAAGGTTGCAAAACAATCACATATTTACTAATGTTTAAAATTATGCAATTAGGTATTGAGGTGTTTTTCTTTTGTGAGGCGAGGCGTAAGCCTCAAGGTGTGTTGAGGCATAAGCCTCAAAATTCAAAAATTGCGTAAAATGAAAATAAATTTTATAAGTGATTTTTTAATATAATACTCAAATAATATGTTAAAGAATAACATATTAACTTTCTATTGAACCATGAAGTAACAAATTGACATACATAAAAAACAAAAATTGCATAAGATGTAAAGTGACAAGTGATAAATTGCATGAAAGAGAATTAAAATTCAAATATTACAAGAACAAAGAAACATGAAATATAAGAATCACATAAAAGTATCCAATAACATTAAGTTAACCTCCAAATGTCTTCTTCCTTAGTTCCCTTCTCATCTACATTCAATTCCTATAAAAGGCTAACAAAATTGGCAACAACTCAAAAATTATTTGCACCATTATGAATGAGGGGTATTTATTTGAGTCATCATCATAACAAATTGATATCATCTTTGTCTCATTCTGTGGAGTTCAATGCCTCAATCTATTTCTTCTTCATTTATTTCAATCATCTTATTCTTTCATAAATATTTGTCAATAATATAAAGATGAGAATAATACTCCAAAATTTTTAGAGGAGGAAGTGGTGATGGTTTATAGTATTCAAGTGATTCCTAGCTATGGCTACGATGGTGTTGGCTTTGGAAAAGGCAATGGGCAAGAAGTTAAGTTTGTTGAGAGGAAGTTATTGGGGCTTCGGGGTGCATTAAGACCTGATTTATTAATGGCTTTAGTTTAGGGTTTATGTAAGTTTTAATATATATATATATATATATATATATATCAGTTAAGGTGTACGCCTCATGCTAGTAAGGCGAGGCGAGCTTTAAGGTAAGCCTCAGCCAAGTTGAGGTGTAAGCCTCATAAAAAAAGCTCGAGGCATTAGCCTTGAGACATTTTTTACTAGAATTATGTTGAGGCGGGCCTCAAGGAGAGCCTTATATTGCATAGTTATAAACAATGATATTTACAACCAATAACATTAGACCTTCCACCTTGTGGAATTTTATCTTGGGACCTTCCTCAAGACTTTTAACCAGGTCTACAGCCCTTGTTATGAAATGTTGATAATTAAAATGCACTTTAGTGGACCTAGTTTGACCCACAGTTGACCAGGGGTCCAAATGATCAAAATTCCCTTTAACAGAAAATTGAAATTTTCTTCAAACATCAATATGGCCTAGTCAAATCAAACCATAAAACTTCTTCTAGTGCATCCTAAACATTATTAGGAGTACGGTGGACTCAAATTCTAGCCTTGGTCATGCCTGATTGACCAAGTTGACCTTTAAGGGTTCAAATGGTTATTTCAAGCCCAATGACCATTTCATGGCTTGAAACCATTCCTATTGATCACAAAACACTCTCCTGAACCTATTGAGTCCAACTCCAACCCTTGGTCAGACATGGTTGACTAGATCAATAATGAGCCTCCATTCACTCTGAACCTCATCAAAACCTCAAGGCCACCAAATCACATGCCTTGGATATCTCCAAACTTACCATGTGTCATGTCATGAGGGGTTTGACCAAGTCAAAAATTTAAACTTTGTCAAACTCCTAATGCTTTTGGTTAAACCACATCATATATTAAATCAAACTCTATCAAGCCTAAATTGTACTTCAATCCATGGTTTAAATGGATTCAAATTCACCATGACACAAGCCATGAAAGGCTTAACCAAGTCAACCCATAAATTTTGTTAAACTACTCATTCATTCATTTATGATTTTGACTCAACACCCTTAGTCCTCCCAACTCTAGTTCAAACAACACCCACACTCCATCAAATCCACCTCACTAGTCAACATGACTAGTTAACTAGACAAATGATCAACTAGAGGCTTATGTAGATTTAAATGGTCAAACCACATTACAGATGGCTTCTCCCTTCAATCCAAGCTATTTAGATAATTCCATTTAGATCTAAAAGCTCCCTTGGAAGCCTTTAAGCTAAGCTAAGGCCTTAGTTTAACTATAGAGGAAGGAGTAGTCTCCTACTTCTCCAAGAGACACCAATGGTAAAATAGCTTGGCCCATCCTTTCTTATGCTCCCTAACCAACTTGGACATATCTCCTTCATCAAATGGTGAGGTTTGATCAATCGCAACCATCTAATTCAAACTCTAGGGCATAAGGTAGGGAAAAGAGCTCATTCCATTCATTCAATCCCAACCCAAAGCTCCTCCAACCAATTTCTTATTTCATTTTAACTCCGTAAGACGTCGTCATCAATTCCCCGACCAGAATACAATGATCAATAGCCAATGATGATGAATTTTTGGTGAGAGGAGCCACCAAGTCTGTCCAAGCATCATTATTTGCGATCTAGGCCATTTTAACCATGGTTTTCTTCTACGTAATATAACATCTCCTTAGGATTAGATCTACTAGTGATGGAGCACACCCTTTGTGGCACCATCCTAGTTCAATTTTAATCCTTACGCTCTATAGTTAGGTGTGAGTCCCAGTGTTTTCTTTCCATAGGATCATCCACTAGTAGTGGATCATGCCCTTTATGGCACCACTCTATTTAATTATAGAATCTAGCATTCCTTTCAATAATGTTAGGTGTGAGTCCCTGTTCTTCATTTCCTTAGGATTAGATCTACTAGTGATGGAGCACAACCTTTATGGAACCATCCTAGTTGAATTTCAATCATGATCATCTATGGTTAGGTTTGAGTCCCAGTGCTTCATTCCCATATGATCATCCACTAGTAATGGAGCATTCCCTTTATTGTACCACTCTAGTTTATTCCAGAATCCTACCTTGTTTTCCTCAAGGTGAGGTGTGAGTCGCCGTGCCTCCTTCCCTTAAGATTAGACCCACTAATGGTAGAGCACATCCTTCATGGCACTGCCCTAGTATCAATTCAATTTTGATTCTCCCTCTGATTAAGTGTTCCTTTTCCTAAGAATCAAAACTCTTGTCTTGACCTTTTCATTCAATTAATGGTAATATGTGCAGTAGAACTTTGTTCTAATACGCATTTTGGGGTTTATTTGTTGACCACATTTTTTTTGTGGTCATCAGGATAGCTCCAAACTCTTGTATGTTAATTTAATGGTTAAAATTCGTCCACATGCCAATCATCTAGTATTTAATAAGTTTTCAATCAATCCTCAATCCAAATCTCAATCAAAATTTAACCATGTTTTCAAATCAAACATCAATCCAAACTTTAATTCAATCTTTAATCAAACTTTAATTCAATCTTTAACACAATCTTCACTTCAACCTTCAATCTAACCTTCAATTAAACCTTATGTTGTATCTCAGGATTCTGAGTTTATATTTTTGATGATAATAAATATTATTGATTGCATCTTTATTTCTCCTAATATTTGTAGAGCATTTTTGTTTGTGTGTTGACTAACATTTTAGGTACACCATACACCATTCTTTGAAGATTTAGGGATCAAGATTGGGAAGAATAGGTTATGTTGAAAGAGTCTATAATTTTCATTTATTTATTTTTTATTTCTTGAGACAAGTCTTGTAATGGTGTATACAAGCCTGGTGACCATGCACACACACGCATAATGGGAGCAAAAATAATTTTAAATATTTATTTATTTTTTGCATCATACTGTACGATCTAGTGTTATAGAAATTAATTAAAATATTTTATTTTTCTAAAAAAAATAATTTTAAATATAACTATTCATATAGTACGAACACTACTTCGTACTAGATGATCTATTATAATTAGAAACCCTACCGTTCTTTAAATTAGGCAAAAGTTTGAATTTGAAAAGTTATTCTATTCATACTATACAAACCTAATCATATTGTATGATGTTTAAAATATTACCTAGTTTAATCCTATGAAAAATCAATCGAATCTTCTTAATTTTGATATTTTGATCATACTGTATGAAGTGGATCATACTACATGATATTTGGTCATCCCATAATACATCCTAGAAAAACTATATTTTGGTTGAACTAATCATACTGTACGATTGGTCATTCGTACTAATGATGGTACAATAATAATAGGCAAATTTGAACTAATTGTACTATACTAACGAGTGATTTTAAAGTATTAAAAGGTCAAATTCTGCATATCATATTATGTGATCTTACGATCATATTGTGTGATCTTTGACGGCTGAATTGATTTTTTATTTATTTTTTGAAGCCCTCTATTTAAGCTTTCTCATAAGACTTTGAAAGAGTCTTTTGCATGTATTGAGTCTCAGTTCTTTTGGAGAAAACTTAAAGAGAAAGCCTTGAAAGGGAGAGAGGAAAGGGTGGCGTTTCAGAGGGAGAAGATCCTTGTGGGTTTCAACAAAATGAGGAGGGGGTTTCACACAGTTGCTTTGGCAAGCTTGCACCTTAGTACCATCATAGTCAAGGTTCATCTTGAGGGAAGTTTTGGTAAGAAGAAGATCTCTTTGGTGTCAAAGGACCTGGCTACTCTTTCACACCGGGAAGGTGAATATGATTCGTGGTTCTCTATCATCTCCTGGACGGAGAAAAAGGAGTCAAGGTTCTCTACCTGTAAAAGGAGCTTCGGTCCTCTACCACACGGGGTTAGTTGAAGAGAGTTTGTAGAGGCTTCTCCACCTTGCTATGGGGGCAAATGGAGAGTCACTATAGAGGTAGTGCAATACCTGGAGTGGGTGACTTTGGTAGTGGATGTAGGTCATGGTTTGATTGAACCACTATAATTATGGTGTGCTCATTCTAACTTTTACTTTCTGCACTTTATTTTTATGCATTTTATTTTATGTTATAATTGCTTGGTTAAAAATCTGTGATTGATATTACAATTTATTGATTAGGCTATCATCACTATCTTTATAACTTTTGATAAGTGTACTAGTTTCTGCATCAAGTGATAGCTTTATTTTCATCTTAGTGAGCTTTGGGCTAGTTCCTTAAGGTTTAACAACCTTTAGGAACTTTCACCTTAATCATATTCAATCAATACTAATAACCCATTTGATTGTCTTTGATGTGGATAATTCAAATCCAACCAATCAAACTCAAAATTGTAATCAAATCCTGAATTCCTGACTAACTATTAAGGTTAAAGGCGGCCTTTGTTATATAACATTTTTAGTGATTTTTTAGTCACTTCAAAACTCATTCAAATGACCTTTGATTCATGATATATCAATTGTATATTGATTAGGCATGTTCCTAGAGTTACCTCTCCAAATTTAAGTCCAATCTGAGACCTTTAACCCTAAAAACTCAATTGAAGTCCAACAGCTGCAAAACCTTCAAATATTTATAGCCTATGCAACGAAACCTTCGACCTCATAGAATCAAATCTTGAAACCTCCTATAATACATCTTAAACATCATTAGGAATGTATTTGACTCAAATTCAAGTCTTGGTCACGCATGATTGACCAAGTCAACTAATGTTGACAAAAGTTACCCTTTAAGGGTTTAAATGGTCATTCCAAGCCCAATAACTCTTTTATGGCCTAAAACCATACCTATTGATCTCAAAACACTCTCCTGAAACCATTGGGTCCAACTCTAACCCCTAGTCTAACTTGGTTGACCAAGTCAACCATGATTGACCAGGTCAACCATGGTTGACTAGATCAACCATGAACCTCCATCCACACTCAATCAAACTTCAAATCAACTCTGAACCATATAAAAACCTTCTAAGAACCTCTCCTAGTGATTCACACATGATTAGACACCTTAACCTAATCAATAGATAACTTGGTCAACTGAGTCCAATTTTTGTCAAATTTGACCTATTCAAGTTAAACCACCATATACAATCTAATTAAGCTCTTCAAACCCTCAAGGCCACTCAATCACAGGCCTTAAACATCTTGAAACATACCATGAGTCATGTCATGAAGGGTTTGACCAAGTCAGCACTTTAAAATTTGTAAAACACTTAATGCTTTTGGTTAAATCACATCATGTAATAAATGAAACTCTATCAAGCCCTCAATTATACTTTAATCCATGATTTAAATGTATTAAACCATAAATTGTTTGATCAAGTTAACCCACGCATTTGGTCAAACCCCTCATTTATTCATTCATGGTTCAAACTCAACACACTTAGTCCTACCCACTCTAGCTTAAACAACACTTACATTATCAAATCCAACTCACTAGTCAACCTGACCTATTAATTAGTCAAATGGTCAACTAAAGGATTATATAGGTTTAAATAGTCAAACCACATTACACATTGATTCTCCTTTTAGCCAAGATGTTTAGATAATTCTATTTAGATCTAAAATCTCCTTTAGAATCCCTTAAGTTGAGTTCAGGCCTTACTTTGACGTAAAGAGGAAGGCGTGGTCTCCCCTCTCCATCCCGGCCTTTCTATTGCCCCCTAACTGACTTAGACACCTTCATCAAATGGTAAGGTTTGATCAATCTCAACCCCCCAATTAAAATCTTAAGGCTTAAGCTAGGGAAAAGATCTCATTCAATTCATTCAACTCCATCCCAACCCCAGAGCTCCTCTAGTTGATTTCTCATTTCATTCTAACTCCCTAAGTCTTCCTCTTTACTTCCCCAGCCAAAATCCACTACTTAATAGCCGTTGGCGATGAATATTGAGCGAGAAGAGCCACCAAGTCTGTATAAGCCTCATTGCTTGCGATCTAGGCCATTTTAACCATAAATTTTCTCTAGGAAAACATACATGGATAATCTACAAGCTCGATAAGCTCTTGAACACTCAAAGCTATCAAGTAAAAAAGGGTATATTTTAGACCCTAACTCAAATCACTTGGGTTAAAATAGCTTTTTGAAAAGCTAATTTTAACCCAAACAAACATTCTTCCATGAATGCTCTTTATGTATGCATGCTCTATTTAAAATTTTATTAAATTTGATAGTTTGGATTAAAAGAATGAGTCAATTATTTATTTATAGGGTTTATTTACTTAGCCCATGCACATGTATATGATATGAGCCATTGATCAATCAATGGCCTGGATCGCATCATACTATGGTTATTTTAAACTGCTTGGTTCTTCAGCTTCATCTGACAACATCACAACCATCCATTCCAAACCATACACGATCCAAGGGCTGTCGCAGTATGTTGACACGGATAAATGGACCGTCTCAAAACCTCGCTGCATCTAGTTTGACTATAAATGATTGTCGATGATGTAATCATTGGTAATCAATGTGCAGCTGCATAATCATTGGCTTACAATTTAATCCGATGAACCAGGAGCACCATTAGGCTTACCGCCATTGCAACCGGTTTCAATTTGTTTAACATTAATAATAAATCCATTTTAATCACTGAATTTTCAAAAGTTCATAACAGATTGATTATTTGGCCAAAAATTATGTGTATCCACTCAAATTGCTTATAATTTCAAACCATTTCATTTAAAAATATCTATAATGTATGATGATTTGTATTTTGGGAGTTATATTAACATGTTTATTTAGCCATTTTCTTTAATTAGTCCATTAATACTCATTTGGTTGAGTTGAAACTTGGTGACATTAATCCTCATGCCATCGCTGTTTCTATTGATTTTTTCAAATTTTTTTATTTGTAATTTGATGTCATCTAATTTCACCTTAATATGGCTCTTCATTAACCTTGTCTTTTAAAAATTCATTTGAATATGATGTTGGCATTTCTCTTGTTAGTCAAACCTTTAATTGAAGTTGTTAAATAGAGCATGATCATTAATGAAGTGAATTAATCAAATATAATGCAAGCATTTTGGACATTTGCATATGATCCATTATTTTATTTTTTTATAATAATCCCTTAGGCATCTTTGACTTACATTTGGATTTGATTAACAAATGTTATGGTAAATGTCATTCTTACCATAATATTTCAATGTTAATAATGTGGGGGAGTTGTTTTGGGGTGAATGTTTAAGTATTTGGGTTATAAGCTAACCCAAATACTTGAAGATTCATTTTTCTTTGTGCACCAAGATTTAGGCCAAATGATTGGCTTTGAATTGAATGGTGTGAATGGTTTTATCAATTTTAAGGGTTAGCAAACTTTGATTCCAACCCTACATAACTTAGTGATGCCTAAGGACAAAAATTAAGGATCAAGGTCTAGGAAATTAAGGAAATTATTGAAATTCAAGAATGTACCTAATAGGGGTGAAATTCAAGACACATAAATTTAGTGACATTACCTTCCTGAGGTAAGGACTTCACTAATTTTAAAACTCATTAGCTCAGAAATTCAATTAAGTCAAGATTTAACCCTTAAATTAATCCTGATACTTCAAAAATCATAATTAATTCAATTTAAATCTAAAAAATATAAATAATATATCAAATTTTTTAGAATTTAGCCCTCAATCAAGGAAAATAAAAAGCCCCTTATTGAACCTTTAGTTTGAGCTTAATTTAATTCTTAATGAAAATTAATATTTAATTAAATTAATTATTTAAAAATTATTAAAAAATTTAAATAAATTTCAAACACTTAAAAACACTCTCCTAGGTTATCCCTCACCTTTGGGAGTGATTTTGTGAAGCTTAGAATGAGTTTGGAGCAAAATTGTTAAATCCCTATTATTTAAGTAATTAAAAAATTCAATTAAATACTCAAACTTTAAAAATTCTTAATTAATTCTACAAAATTTCTAATTGACCAAACTCAAAGGCATTAGACACCATTAAGAGTCTTGTATTTATAAAAGAATGTCAAACCTCTAGAAACCATTCAAAGTCAAAAGGTTAACTTTTAGGTCAATTGTAGTTCAAAAACACGTTAAAACTTTAAAAATTCACAACTTAATCTAAAAAATTCAAATCCACTAAACTTATTATTTAATTACTCACATTAGAGTCTAGTATTTAGAAAACATATCAAAACTCTAGATTTTAACCTTAATAAAAAAAGTTAAATTTTGACCGCTTAATTTAATAAATTAAAATAATTCCAAAATTCAATAATCAACTTAAAACTCTAGCAAACATCAATTTGATTATTAAAAGCACTCCAAATATATAACTCCAAAGATGAAGTTTTTAGGATGGATTATCTTGAACTACAGGGCTAAGTGTCCTAAGGAGGCCTAGTTCCTCGAGCTCACTATGACAACGCCACAAGCAAGTTAATAGAAAATTAAAATAAAAAAAATTTAATGATTAAAAATAACAACCAATCAATCTAATTAAAAATTACCAACTCCTTAATTTCAATGAATTAAATTAATTAATATATACTAGTATCTGCTAAATAACCCGGGCCGACGAGGCAATTAACATAGCCCCATGAAAGGTGAAATAAACTTTCAGCCTCGGTGTAAATAAAGATAGTAATCACTCAACACTTAAAATATATCCGAAAATCAGCTTCAAAACATTAGCACTTAAACTCAAATTAAAAATTCCTTAAGCCTACAATAAGCATTAAAATATTAGACAACTTTAACTAATTACCCAACATATGACATATCCAACCAATACAAGAAAACAACTCATTTCTGACAGAATTTTTGGTGAAAATAAATTCGTCACAAATTACAACAGATTTTCCTGCAGATTACCGACCAAAATTTTCCATCAGATTTCCTGATGGATTTTCGGCAAATTTTTTTATTTACTTTTTGACAATTTATTTGCAATGAAATTTTCGACCAATATTAAATTTTTCTTAAAAAATGACAATAATAAATATTTATAATTAATTAAGTTAAATAATTTAATAAATTATTATGAAATAAAATGGTTTTAATTAAAATTTTATTAATTTAAATAAATTAATTTAATAATTCATTATTAAAATAAATTAAATTTATTAAATTGATAATTACTTTTTATATTTAATAAGTTATAATTTAAATAAAATAAAAAAATAGATAAAGAAAATTTGCCTTCGTGTTGCAGTGTTTAGGGACTTGATGGTAAATTAGCAGGGGTTCGAATTTTGCCTTTGGCAAGCTGTGGAGTAGGTCCATAGGCCCACAAGAAGGCTGGCATGGGGCGATTTGGCATGGTGGGTTGGCATGGGTCTAGTGGATTGGGGCAGCACGGGTGGGGCACTTTTGAGGGGTACTAGTAGTTCTGGCGACCTGCAGTGCGGGTTGGTCGAGCTATGGGTTGGGTGGTCGAGTTAAGCTGCATAGTTATAAATTTATTTATTTTTTATTATTTTTGGTGAAAAATAATCCTCCAAAAATTTTAATGGTGGATTAATTCCATCAAAAATTAGCTGAAAATATTTTCGGCAGACTATTTTGCGCTGGAATGACTTTTCTTACATGCATTTTATTGTTTGAAAAAACTCATTAGAAATCCGCCAGAATTACTAATTTCAGACATATTTTGAGCATTTTTTATGGATTTTGGCTGCCATTAACACACAATTTTCCTGTAGTGAATCAACACAGCCTTATGCACACACTTTAGATGCTTTGCTGGGTCAACCAACTTTAGTTCTAGGCTAAGGCAGTGTTTACTTTTTTGCTACTTATAATTAATTGATTGATGTGATTGCCTTTTGATGTGTTAATTTTATGCTATCTGTGAATTAAATTAATGCACATTAGATTACTCCTATGTTAGGAATGATCTAAATGCTCACAGAGTTTTTTTATAGGTGTCCATGCTCATATAGGGCTAAGTCAAGGGGGAAAAATTAAAGTTTAAACTGACAAATTTTCTGTATGCACTAAAAATGCTTAGTCCCCCCTTCAAATTAAAAGAGCTTGGCCATGTATGATTTAATTTAATTCATATATACAATTGCTTGGGATGTATTTTAATTATAATTGCCTAGGAAAACCAAGTAAGTTGTCTAGAGTCTTTTATATTTTTGAGATGTAAATGTCATTTAATGTAATTGAGTTATAAAAGTCAATTTTGAGATATGATATCAACAATCCGACTTGGAATCCAAAGATAAGGGAAAAATCTTTTAAGAAGTTCTAAATAAAGTTTATCATTAATCTATTTAGGTATTTCAAGGAATGCAGAGTCCCCTCCAAGTTGATCTAGCAACTCCTAAAGCGGAAGTATAAAATAAATTTCCTTTTGAAGAATGTAAAATGAGATTAATTGGTTAGTCTTTTGTAATTCAAAAAGTGGAATTCAAGAGTGAAAATAATCATATAAACAACAAAGTTGTAGTTTCTTCCAATAGCAAAGAAAAGGATCTTATACCTCTTACATTATATGACTTCTATTTTGTCCCATCCGGGGATAATAAAGCAATGGAGATAGATTCATTGCATATCTTGTTTATATCTAGTGACGTTCAAACAAATGACACAATAGAAAAAAATTCTACAGAACCTAAAATAAACTTAAATGAGTTAAAAGACTCTCTTCAATATTTCTCTAATAGTGATTCCCTTATCATCGATATTTAGGATGATCTTATTTGCTTAGAAATTGAGATACTAATTCTGATAATTTATCAGATGAAACATTAATGGAAAATGAATATATAGAATCAAAAGAATCCATTATTTCATCCTCAGAAGAGATTACCCAAGTAAATTTGTGCAGTGGTAAAGTATTACCACCATCAGTATCTACAGCTAGTAAAGGAAATTAAGCGGCTGATAATCTAGATACCTTAACACCAGTTCAATAAGATTTTGATATTGCTAATTAAAACAATCCTAAAATAGACTTTAATGTGTTATCACATCTTTAAAAATTGTTGCAAAACTGAGTAACAATGGTGCTTTAGTTCTTTCCAGGGAAATGTGGGACGCCTTAGTCAAAGAAGTCCAAAGAAACACTTTTTTATAAAAAGGTCCCAGAAGTTTCATTCTCAAATGACGATTTACTGTTGGAAACTTCATATCATATTTATCCACTATATATATATATATATATATATATATATATATATATATATATATATATATATATATATATATATGAACATAGATAATTTCAAATTATCTCATATCCTTATTAATTTGAGTGCATTGCTCAACATTATGACTCTTAGAACTCTCCCATACATAGGGGTGGATGCATGCAATCTTAGTTCTGATAAAATAAAGTTGTGAGGGTTTAATGAAAAAAGTGAAAGAACTTTTGCTTCAATTATTTTGCTTTGGAAGTATGAAACCTAAAAAATTGAAATAAAATTTCATATAATAGATTTTATAATTTCTTTTAATGTTTTTTTTGGTAGACCCTGACTACATGAATATAGAATGGATCCTTTCACCCTTCATCAGTGTATCAAATACTTTTACGAGAGAGTAGAGCACTGTATTAAGGATGAGCTACAACTATTTTTATTTCATGAAGTTGGTACATATGAAGATGCTTCATACTATCTTCCTAAAAAGAAAACTTTCTTATCTAAGAATATCAAACTGGCTGAAGATGAAGCAAAAAAAAAAAGTAAAAGAGAAGGAAAAAGAAGTAAATCATCTCAATCTTGAAAATGATGTTCATTGGTCACTTGCTCCTTCCTAAAAAAGAGATGGTAGAATGGCTTAATGATCTAGAGGAAGAGATTGAGGATGGCAAAATCGAGTGACAAAAGAAAATAAAACGTAAAATATGCAAATAAAGGTGCTTGTAATACATATCAATTTTGAATCTTGTTCAGAGGAGGAATCATGTGTGATTAATAAAATTCCATATGTTTTAGAATATAAGATTAATATAAAGTTGCCAAAGTTTGATATTTCTATAGAAGCTGATAGTAATGATGATAGTTTCAAGGTTGCTAAGGATGCTGATTCAAATCTATCTACTATGGAGAGATAAAAGAAGTACGTGGAAAATATTACCCTTACTCCACTCTCCAAAAGTGATCCAAAAAATTAGAGCTGAAAGCCTCTTTTCCTTTGAACATAGACACCAAAGCTAACATAATTGTACCTTCTACCAGTAAAACCACTAAAATTAATGTACCCTTTAATGATCCATTTAAGGATAAAATAGTAGAACTCCCATTTGACTGATACTCTAGTTATGTAAGCAAGTTTGCAAAGCAAGGTTTAACACCATCAAGTTGAAAGTTTAAGATGGTGGTTAAACCTTACAAAACCAGCCTGAGGCACACTAAGAGGGGGGTAATTGGTAATTTAAAAAATCTTTACTAGAAAGAAATCTTTTTTATTTTTGTTCAAAAATAACTTTATTACCCAATGTGGAAGAGAATAAATTTAACAATAACAATAGTAATCATAGATTTTAACCGTGTAATTATCCCAGAAAAAAGTGAGAAATAAAGTTCAAAATAGTAAAAAATAAGAACAAACACACAAGAGATTTATTATGGTTCGATCAACCTTAACCTACGTCCACTCCCCGGAGTACTCCACTTTGGGTATTGCACTAACAAAAAGTGACTCTCCTTTTGCCCCAACGACAAGGCAGAGAAGCCCTTACAAAATCTTTTCACCAACCCGATACGGCAGAGAATAATAATCCTTTCACAAGAAAAGAACCTGGAATCCTTTTTCTCCCTGCAAGAGATGGAAGAGGATCAAAATCCTTTCATAGATAGAGAACCTTGAATCCTTTTTCTCCCTCCAGGAGATGGCAGAAGACTTTGATTATTTTCACACACAGAGAACCTTGAACTACTTTCATGTTCCTCGGTGTGGGGGAGTAGCCGGGTCTTTTGACACCAAAGAGATCTTATTCTTCCAATAATCTCCCTCAAGATAAACCTTGACTATGGTGGTGCTTAGGTGCATGCTCGCTGGAGCAACCATGTGAAACTCCCTCTCACACTCCCTTGAAACCCACAAGGATCTTCTTGCTCACTCAAACTCCACCCTTTCCTCTCTTAAGCTCAAGGCTCTTTCTTTAAGTTTTCTCCAGAAGAGATATGACTCAATGAATGCCAAAGTAACTTATGAAGTCTTTTTAGAAAGCTTAAACAGAGGGCTTTAAAAAACTTAAGAAACTTAATTCTATCATCACTGATCTATAATATGATTAGTTTAATATATTAATGAATATTATAGAATCTTTATAGCATAACCTATTCTATTCAATCTTGATCCTTGAATCTTTATTGGATGGTGTATGGTGTTCCTGAAATCTTAGTACACACACAAATAAATATATACTGCAAATACTATGAGACATAAAAATGTAAGCCACAATGTTTATTTTTATCAAAAATATAAACTCATGAGCTTGAGTTGTAACAATCTCCCCCTTTTTTATGATGGTAAATGTTACTGGTTAAATTTGAAAACTAAAAATATTTTCTCCTAATCTCCCCCTTACTAAGAGAATCAATTTATGAAAGTTGGTAGAGATATAAGCAGATGCTTAGGAAATTTGCTCATAATGCTTTACCTGATTGGTTGGTTATTTAGACCTTTTATAATAGATTACTAGGATCTCAAAGGTCAATTATAGATGCTGCAATTGGAGGATCTTTAATTTCTATGCCATTTGAGGATGCTTACATACTAATAAAAAATAACTACTAATAATTTCCAATGGCCTAATAATATGGTGAATCCTAAGAGAGTGGATGGAGTCTGTGAATATGATACTTTGTTAATTCGTACATCTCAGGTAGCTATTATTTTAAAGAAATTAGATACTATTGGAATTCACTTAGGATCTAGCTCATCTATAAAATTGGAAGAGACTCATTTGAATTTTGTTGAGTATACTAGTTCTTTAGAAATTGAAAACATGAATTTGATTGGAAGATAAAATAATCCTAATTCTGATACATATAATATAGGTTTGATATACCATCGTAATTTTAGTTGGTTAGATAATTGGTGGAAGTAATCAGTGATATTCAAGCTAACCTAATTAAGGAGGAAATTTGAATAATCATTAGAAACCTATAGTGAATCCTATACCTTCTTAACCTCCAAGATTTAATCAAAATAACCACCATGGGAATAGAAAGTCATCTTTGGAAGCGGTAGTGATTTAATTGGAAACTTAATTGTAAAGTCAAGCTGCTTTAATTAAAAACATGGAAACTTAATTAGACCAGCTTGCCATATCTTTTAGTAGTGAACCTCTTGGGTTTCTCCCTAATAATACTGAAGTTAACCATAAACATAAAGGGAAAGATTCTAGTGGAAATCACTTGAAGAGTTGTAGTGATGTACCCTAGCCAAATTGATAAAATTAAGCAAGGTTGAAGACTACAAGCTTAGCATTGTTTGTTAGGTAACCCACTAGTGTTTGTTTTTTTCAGTTACAGTTAGTACCCTATATATATATTTTATATTTTTTTATAGCTTATTAAATTTCTTTGTGTTTAAATGATTGCATATTGTTATCTAAAGTTAGTACACTTTATTTCCTATTTAGCCAAAATAAAAATTATAATTAAAAATATATAAAATTAGGATAAAAATTAAATCCTATATTATAGTTTGAATGAACATCGCAATATAATTCTTACTTTGAAAAACCTAACACTTAGCTAATCTTAATCAATTAAGCTATTGACTTAATTTTGAATTTAGAAACTATACATTAACTTATATTGACAATTGAATTAAAATGAAGAAGTAAACTTAAGGATTGGATACAAGTAGCTTAAATTAGGGAAATTATAGTTAAACTTGAAATTATAACTATAGAATTTAATGAATCACATTAATTCAAAAAGATTGTAATAGAAGAAAAGTAAAAACTAATATAAAAAATCATTAAGCATGTACTTCATAAAATAGGAAGAAAAGAAAAATGCAAATTGAAAATGATAAGTCCATTTAAAAAATTATTTTAGTTGTAGCTTGATTTCAATTGCATCCTACAATTTAACTAAATAGGATTAAAAAAGTAATCTAGTACATGAGATAGTGCACTCATGAAATCCATATTTAAACTATAAGCAACTACTCCCTACACTGAATTATTCATTCTATATTCAAAAGTCAATTATCAATTTTCAAAGATAGAGAATAAATTCAAAATAAGTAATAATAAGAATGACTAATTAGGATAAATATTATGTCTTTTCAAATTTGAATTATAAAATTTTCATTCAAAATTACTTTTAAAAAGTATTGTATTATACTAAATTTTAGTAATTTTTAATTTTAATTTTTTATTTTGGCTATTAAGGTGATTAAGGAGTGAATGTAAATGTTGCTTGAGAAAAAACAAGAGTTTATGTTGGGGAGAATTTAATAAGTATAAATCATAAATTATTATTTTATATTAAATTTAATAAAAATGTGTTTTTTTAGTTGTGTTTGTATAGGGATTATGTAGGAAAAAGTAAAAATTACAAGCATTGGATAGCACATAACACCGATAAGGATTATGCCTCAGCGCCATATCAATCAATTATAAAGTGCCATTTTCAATGTGGTGGCTCTGACCTCTATTTGCAAGCACCATGATGTCTTAGATGTCAGTGACATGATGTATTATAGTACTGGTGCACCTAAAATTAGCATCATAACATTGAGTATCTTGGGAAAATTCATGTAGGAGCACTAACTGTTCTTACATTGTGATGCCAGAATGTCATTCCAAGCACCATAACACTCATATTTTATAACACCATGGTGAAGCAGTTACAACTGCTAAGAGTCACACCTACTTAACGAAGAAACACAATGATTTGGGCTGTATCCATGCCACATCACCCAGCACTGCAGCAAGGTTTTAGTTTATTTTTCACCATTACAGTGCCTCTTTTTCCAGCACTGCAACACTCAAATTTGATCTTATACTTATTATAAATAGATGTCAGTTCTATTATTTATAGAGTTCAGTTCTATCAGTGAAAATTTAGCACTTTTTAATGTATTTCTTTAGTGCCCTTTAAGTAAAGTCTAAGGGAGGCTAAGAAAGTATAGGATACAATCTCTGAGAGAGTTTAGCCTATATTTATATAAGAAACTCAAGTGAAGGAAGAAAGAGTGTAGAGAAGATATTTTGATCCATCCTGGTGATAAATTTCTTACTATTTCTCTTGTAATTTATTCTTCTATGAATAAAATGAATATGAGTTTGTTTATTATCTCTACCATGTCTAGCTAAATCTCTTATTTTGGAATAATGATGTAAAGTGCATACTACATATTAATGTAGACTCTTATTCTTTAATGAAACAAAATGATGTTTTTAATATCTCCCATTCTTCTTTTAATGCATATAATAGTCATGCGTATAGTTAAAATCTAGTGTTATGTATAGCCTCGATGGAGGATTGCAAGAACAAATAGGGATATTGAAATGGAATATTGGCATGCCTAGACATAGAATATTTAAATATTCTAGGTTCTTTGGAGATAGTAATACTAAAGAAATACTAACAATATTTCTTTTTATCTCTAAAAGCTCAATAGAGATCTTGGGATGCACATGCTCTGATCCATATCTCTAATTAAGAGTCACGTAAGGAAAAATATGTTATTTATACATATATGTCCAAAACATTTTATTAAAATTATATCAATTATGTTACTTTTTTTACTCAGTGGTAGGAACTCAAAAAGTTTATTTTTCTTTTAGTAGGATAAATTCATGCAATTGGAGTAAGCACTAGTAGTTTGTTGCGATATAGCAGAACACTTTCTCATAGGTTTGACAATCTACTCTATCACTTTATTACTTGATTCAACACATATATTTACAGAGATTAGTTAGCTATTATAAATTTTATATCAAAGAAAATCTAAGTATCTTTCAATTTAGCAAGTTTCTCATTAACTCACCATGAACTTATCACATCGTATGCCTCACATCAACTTTTAATCATAATGCCCACTTATATACCATGGTTTCCATAGAACCCATTTATGTACATTATCTTAACCAAGTTATACCACTCATTAACACATTTTTGGCATTTGAGCATTTAAAATCCATGAGGAAGCTAGTAAGTGCCTAAGCCTTGATCACAATCTGTAGCATTAAAGGATTCAAAACTTTCATATTTCCATCGATCATTTGAGTATCCTTTTTGAGTAATCTATCTTGGCTTGTATAATATTTAGAGAATGGGGATTGTTATAAATCTAGACCCAAGTCCTGTAATTTTAATGATAACAAATAATATTAAATTTCTTATTATGCTATCTCTTGTAAATTATTACTATTACATATCTATTTTATCTTGTACACTAACATGTCAAGTCCACCGTACACTTAAAAATTTGATCAGCTCAAGACTGGATAGAATAGGGTTAAAGTTTCTACAAGAGTCTGCATTTTTCCTTTTTCTTATTTTTACATCTTTTGAGTCAAAATTATATATTTGGTGGATACTTGTAAGCTTGGTAACCATGCACATACACACTCAAGGGAGTAAGTGAGTGACAAAATTAGAAGTTGATTTTTTTTAAACTAATCATACTATACAATCTATATTATACCATACGATAAGCTAATAAAAAAATTATTAAAATGGTTAACTGAGATAATTAATGTAATTTTAACTAATCATAATATATGATTCATATCATACAGGAAAATCAATTGAAATCAGGGTCCCAGCCGCCAATCACAATTTAGGCAATATTTTGAAATTTAAATTTTATATAAATCATATGGTATAATAGGTATCGTTCTGTATGATGTAATAAATCTTTCTTAAATAAATACTATGATTAGGGGATGATTTTTGATTAATTAATCTAGTCAGATCGTACATGATAATTGGGACCAATTGTACTAGACAACCCGATTCCTACATGGGATGATAATTTATGATTGCCAATCATAAGGGATGATAAACAATGTCACTTGTACAAATCATACTGGACGTGCTCTAAATCATTTTAGGCGATCAGGTCAATTCTTTAAATAGATTGTACAATGTTTAGCTCTTCGTATAGTGCTAATATGAGTACTTTGAACTAATCATACTAGATGATTATGGATCATACTATATGATCAAAATCAATAGAATTGAATTTAGGTTTTTTTTGAGGACTTATATTTAATCTCTCTCAATAGACTTGTTTAAAGTCTTTGGCTACTAAGTATTCTTGAGAGGGAGCTTGGAGAAGAAGATATACGAGAGCTTTGGGAAGAAGGAAGGGAGAGCTTGTGTTTTTGAGGGAGAAGTAGTGTGAGGGGTTTACACGATTGGTCCAAGCAAGTGTCTTTCCTTGTTCTTCCAAGTGTCTGCCTAGGTTTCTTGGGTAACTCTCGAAAGAAGTAAGCAATTAGCTTTAAAAGTCTCTAAATTTACGCCCCTCTTGGTGAACCTAGGGACAACTTCACTTAGGCTTAACATCCTTATCAAACTTTTAATTGGTATCAGAGCGGTACTCAAAAATAATATTTTAAAAAACCTAGAGGAAAATGATCCATGACATATTTTAGAAATAGGAACACTGTAGAAGATTACTCTATTACTCTTCCACCTTTATTTAACAATATAACTTTTTGACTTTTGGAAAATCCACATGTCTACCTTTTGAATATAAGACAAAGTTTAGAAAGGGAAAATAATGGACTTAGAAGGCATTTTGGTTAGACTCTGCTTCAAATTCATCGAAAATAAAAATAGAAGAGGAGGTAACTAATCTGTGACTTGTGCCAGATTATAATCTTGATCATTCTTATCAATAAAAGGTATGTGAGCTTTCTTATAATGAGTTTTTTGAAGTTTTAGAAAAAAATCACAATGCATATAGGAAGCTTAAGAAAATGTATGCTAGTCTCAACTAAAATTTCTCAAATTTTCAAAAATAACATGATTTCCATAGAATGTGTCATTCTATATTAGATAAGGAATATATGTATTTACTTGATGAATATGATGCACTTAACAAGAAGCATATTTAATTGGAATGATCATTTAAGGAATTAGAAGCACTTGAATGTCAATTAGATAGTAGTGAGCATGCATTGAAATTAGTAGTGGCAAGCTTTGAATGTGCTAACAAATTCTTAAAAGCAAAATTTAATGCATTTTAGAATAATAAACCATCACCTTGAAGGTTCGTCAAGGATGTTAAACCTCAAAGAACTAGCTCGAGGCTAACCAAGATGGGGGTGGGGGGTGAATTGGTAATTTAAAAAAAAATTAACAAAAGAAAATCCTTTTTTAATTTTTTCAAAAACTAAAAGTATACAATTTTAACAACAGATGTGGATGTGAATAAATTTCACAATAACAATAAAAATAAGAGATTTTCAACCACATAGTTAATCACCAAAAAATAAGTGCACAAAAATATGGAAAAAGTTATAATCAGGGACAAACGCACCAGATTTATAGTGGTTCGATCAAACCTGACCTATGTCCACTCCTCCTAGACCTCCACTCCAAGTATTACATCTATGAAAAAGTGACTTTCCTTTTGCCCTCAAAGCTAGGCCAAAAATCCCTTACAAAATCACTTCCTCCAAACCTGGTGCGGTAGAGAGCTAAAAGCTTTTGTCACCCTCTAGGAAGTGGTTGCATACCTTCAATCTTTTTCTCCCTCTGGGAGAAGGTAGAGCACCTTGGAATCCTTTCTCACCCTCGAGGTGATGGAAGAGAACTATGCCCTTGAGCTGAAGAATGTCTCCTCGAACCCACCTAAGAAACTTGAGAGGCACTTGGAGGAACTAGGCAAAAACCTTTCTTAGAGCAACCCTGTGAAACCCACAGTCACTTCTCCCTCACACACAAGCTCTTCCTCTTCCCAAAGCTCTCCTAGGATTCTTCTCAAAGCTCCCTCTAAAGAACACTTAATAGTAAAAGAATCAAAATAATTCTTTGAGAAAGATTAAATAGAGAACCTCTCAAAAAAACCCTAAATTTTATTTTATTGGTTCTGATCATCCAGTATGATCCAAGATCATTCATTATGATTAGTTTAAAATAGCCCTATTAGTGTTGTATGAATTGCATTGCCCTATATAATTAGTTCAAAGAATTGCACTGATTGTACAGTATGATTGGTGATGATAAATTATCATCCCATACAGAGCTCGATTCATATAGTACAACCATCTCCAATCATTCTGTATGATCGGATTGAACAAAATAACCATAATTGTTCCCCTAATCACATGATTAATTTAGGCAAGATTGAATGATATCGTACAGTATGATGCTCATTGTATGGTATGATTAGAATAAGTTTTGAATTATAAAATATTGCCTAAATTATGATTGGTAGAAGATTTCTTGATTACAACTGATTGTCCAAATATAACAAAAGAAAACTCACTCTATTATATTAGGAAGAATAAACCACAAAGAATACCTAATCCTTATGATAACGATGAGAAACCTTAAGAAAATTTAAAGTAGATTCATCAACTTACAAAATATTCATATACAATAGAAAATTTTAGGAAGATGAAGAAGGATTTTATTTAGATGTCCAATTTTAATTTAAAATAGATTTTGATTCGAAAGAAATTACCCCACTAAAGGAGTTAGAGGAAGGGGAATAATCATGAATTTTCTTCTTTTAATTATTTTGAGGAGTCAATCATTGCTTATTTAATATTTTAAGTAAAAAAGAGGTAAAATTTTTATTTAAGAAAAAATTAAACTATAGATGTGAGTAGTGATCTGATTCTTTTATTATATATATATATATATATATATATATATATATATATATATATATATATATATATATATATATATATATATATATATATATATATATATATATATATAATTGGACAATAAAATAAGCAAGCATAAACATAAAAATGCAAAAACAAAAACATAAAAGATAACACAGGAAAAACATAATATATAAATTTCCAGTTTTTCAAATCATCCTGATTCAAGCATGAATTTATATTGCACCTAATCTAGTTCTCAAGGTGCTAAAAGTTTCAAAAGCCAGTGATTTTGTGAAGATATCTACAAGTTGATTTTCAATAGCAACATGGTGCAACTCTATTTCTCTGTTGATGACATAGTCTCTAATGAAATGGTGTCTTATGTCTATGTGTTTGGTTCTGGAGTGTCGGATTAGATTATTTGAAATTGATATAGCACTAGTGTTATTAGATATGATTGGAATGGTGCCTATAAGTAGTCCTAAATTCAAGATTTGTTGCTTTAACTAAAGGACTTGTGCCCCAAAACATTCTAAGGTTATTTATTCTGCTTCAGCAGTAGATAGGTCTACTAAGTTCTATTTTCTACTAGACCAGGAGACTAAAGATTATCTATAAATTAGTAGGTTCTAAAAATTCTTTACCCATCAACCCTATATCCTGTAAAGTTTGAATAAGAATTTCCTATGATTTGAATTTTTTCATTTTCAAATTCTCCTCCATGATCACTATATGAATGGTTAGAATTTCACAAGCTAGCTTTCTCTAAATCCATGCGGAGAATGTCTTAAATTCCTCAAATGATTCACTTTTATGAAATAAGATTCTAATCCAAGTAAACCTTGAGTAATCATCAACAATCACATACCTAAATACTTTCTCTCCTAGGCTTGTAGTGCTAACTTGTCCAAACAGATCCATGTGAAGGACTTATAAGGTTTTACCTATGTTAATGTCCATGATTGAGTGGAAGGAAGATATAAATTGCTTTCCTAATTAATAGGTGGTTCTTAATGAAATTTAGTTTGGGTATTCCTCTGGCTAAGTCTTTTTTGGTGATTTTTCTAAGTTTTTTCATGCTTTCATGGCACAATCTCCTATGCCATAGCAAGGATTAACCAACAATTATTTTTAAGCAAAGAGAACTTATAGATTCAATATAATTTAAATCAAGCATGTAAATATTATTAATTTTCTTTCCTTATACTACCGTATTTCCATTCAAGCAAATCATGCAACTAGCAGATAAAATTGTTTGCTAAAGCTTTTATCACATAGTTGGCTAATGTTGGGCAGATTATATTTTAAGCCATCTACTAATAAGATTTTTTTAATAATGAAATTCTTTGAATTGCTAGTTATACCTAATCCAACCACTTTCTTAGTGGTGTTATCTCCAAGTGATACCTTGCCTCTTACCTTGGCCTCCAGCGTGATGAATTGCTTTACATCTCTAGTCATATGTCTTGAGCATCTGCTATCCAGGTACCACATGCTCTCACTAGGCCTTTTATGAAAGTATCCCTATAAAGTCATTAAGCATTAAATTTAGGAAACCAAATGAGTTTGGGTTCCACCTTATACATTGATGGATGAAATGTTTGCATGCTATGCTATGATTGATATCATTTTATACAATTTGTTTTAAATTGTAAACCATAGCCACTAGATAAATTAAGTAAGAATTTTAAAAATTGAAATATGAAGTAATACTTTGCAATATTTTGAATTATTACTTATATTATCCACTATGATTAGTCAATCAAATAATGGTTTAATAAATATTACACATCATATTGTATGATCCTGATTATACCGCATGATTGACAAAGATGAAATTTAGTCATCCCAAAGATTATACCAAATGAAATCTTGATTTTTAAATTAGATGTATAGTATGATATATACATCATACTATATGAACTATTAGAAATATGTTGACCATATTATATGATAAGAATAATACGGGATGATCAGCAGAGATTATTTCCTATCATCCTAATAATCAACTTATATAAATATAGAGAAACTAAACAAATTATACCGTATGAACTTATGATTGTACTGTAAGATATGTTTGTAGAATTTAAACAGTTTGTGTGAATGATTGTTTGTATTATACTGGATGAGTCTAGTTTTTGAGTTGATCGTACTATATAAACACATATCATATTGTAAGAATAGAGATAGCTAAGTTAAAAAATTAGGGTTTTTTTAAGCCTGATACTTAAGCAATCTATTAAATTCTTTTTTAAAAGGGAGAGACTTCATCTATTGAAGAAACTCTGAGGGGATTATTCTTGAGAGCTTTGGGTTTTAAAGAAAGAATAAGGTGAAGTTATGCGTTAGGTAGAAGGAGTGTGAGGGGATTCACACGGTTACTCCGAGCAAGCTTACACACAACTACCTTCTATAGCCTTGGAGAGTTCTTAAAGATTCTCATGGGAGAGAAACATCAAAGACAAAAGTCTTGGGGTCTTTACATTCTCCAGGAGGTAGAAAAAGGATTGTGGTTCTCTGTCATGCCCATGAGGGTGAAGAAGGATTCTAGGCTTCTCTGCCTTCTTCAGGAGGGAGAAAAAAGATTGGGGTTCTCTGTGTTGCAAATCTGGTTTAGATGATGAAAAACATGTTTATATTCTATTTTGCTTGGCTAATCCAATTCAGGTACAAAAGATCAAAAGCAACTCAAGCCAAATCAAGATCGAGTCCAAGTGTGTCTAAATGAACTATTTTCCTTTTCTTAAGTCAATTGTAATGTAACTGATCCCCCATCTAAGTAACCTTGCACACACACACTCAAGGGGAGAGCTTGAGTGAATTAGAGTTTCTGTTAATTTTGGTTCAGATCGTCCTAGATGATATTCACATCGTCCTGGATGATCAAGTGAAAATAGAAACCCTAATTAGGGCGACCAAGTTAAGTCAGTCTAACTAAGCCGATCATTCTGGACCATCCATCCATTGTACGGGATGATAGGCTCAAATAAAAAATTCTCAACCGCCAGATCAAGTTAGGCAAGTTTTATTTTTAGATATTTGAGCTGATCATCCCGGACGATACGTGTATCATCCTGGATAATCTAGTACAATCATGCCTAAATTAGTCTGGTGATTAAGGAAAGTAATTAATATTTAATTGATACGATCATATCGTTCGGGATGATCATGATCATCTAGTGTGTTTCAGCTGTACGTCCAGAGCGGTGCTCTGGATAATTTTGGCACTTTTTGAACTAATCATATAGGATGATATCCGTATCTTCCTAGACAATCAAGTCATTTTTAGGTCATCCAGCACAAGTTCCTCTGGATGACCAGAGCAGTCTTCTGGATGAAATTCCTGAATTTATACTAATCGTCCCGGACGATCGTAGAATCATACGGGACGATAGGAATAACTTTTTCCACTGATCGTCCAGAAGAGCCAGATCGTCCAGGCTAATGTTACAACTCGGGCTCCTGAGTATATGATTTTGATGATGACAATATTATTGAGTGCCTCTTTATTTCTCCTAATATTTGTTGTGTATATATATTTGTGTGTTGACTAACATTTCAGGTACAACAGGCACAGGTCTTTGAAGATTCAGGGCTCAAGACTGGGTAGAATAGGTTATGTCAAAAGAGAATGTAATATTTATTTATTTTAACTTCTTGAGTCAAGTCCTGTAAAGGTGCATGATAGCCTGGTGACCGTGCACACACACACAAGGGGAGAAAATTTTAATGTTAAATATTTTAATTTTTCTGTACATCGTACTATACGATCTGGATCGTACTGTACGATCTGGTGTTACAGAAATTTATTAAAATACTTAATTTTTTTTTTGAAAAAATTCTTTTGAAATATAACTAATCGTACAGTACGAACACCACATCGTACTGGACGATTTGGTATAATTAGAAACCCCGTCGAACATTAAATTAGGCAAAAATTTAAATTTGAAAATTATTCTATTCGTACTGTATGATCTTAATCATACAGTACAATGTTTAAAACATTGCCTAATTTAATCCTGTGATTAGTCAATCGAATTTGCATAATTTTAATATTTGGTTCGTACTGTACGAACTGGATCGTTCTGTATGATTAACAGAGACGATTTTGGTCGTCCCAGGATTCGTCCTGGACGAACTGCACATCGATTGAACTAATCGTACTGTACGATTCTGAGATCGTACAGTACTAACAGGTCAAATTCTGCAAATAGTACTGGATGATCCTGCGATCATACTGTACGATCTTTGACGGCTGAATTAGATTTTTAGGATTTTTTGTAGCCCTCTATTTAAGCTTTCTCATAAGACTTTTTAGGAGTCTTTTTGGGCATTCATTGAGTTATTTTCTTCTAAAGAAAGCTTGAAGAGAGAGCTTTGGGCTAGGGAGAGAAAGGGTGGAGTTTGTAAGAGAGGGAGAAGATCCTTGTGGGCTTCAAGGGAGAGTGAGAGGGGGTTTTCACACGGTTGCTCCGGCGAACTTGCACCTGAGTTCCTCCAAGAGTCAAGGTTTGTCTTGAGGGAAGCTTTGGGAAGAAGAAGACCTCTTTGGTGTCAAAAGATCCGGCTACTCCGCCACACCGGGGAAGGTGAAAGTGAATCAAAGTCCTCTGCCTCACCAGGAGGGTGAAAAGAAGTCAAGGTTCTCTGTTTGTGAAAGGAGTACAGTCCTCTGCCGCACCGGGTTGGTGGAAGAGATTTTGTAAGGGCTTTTCCACCTAGCTGAGGGGGCTAAAGGAGAGACACTATAGTGATAGTGCAATACCCGGAGAGGAGGCTCCGTGGAGTGGACGTAGGTCATGGTTTGACCGAACCACTATAAATATGGTGTGCTCTTTCTGATTTTATTTTCCGCACTTTATTTTCATGGATCTAATTTTCTATTATAACGACTTAGTAAAAATCTACGAATTTTTTTTTTCATTGTAATAATTAGAGAATAATCACCATCTTTATAATTATTTACAAATCATCAGCTTCCGCATTTAACTAGTTAAGTTATTATTATAAGAAATCTAAAAAATCAATAAATATTAGAACTCTTAGCGCATCTCGTACTTTAAAGTCGTATCAGAGCGGTACTCAAAAAAGTGTTTTAGAAATCCTAGAGGAAAACGATCAATGGCACAATTTGGAAATAGAAATATTATGGAAGGTTATTCAATAACTCGTCCACCACTTTTAGAAAATATTCCTTTTAATTTTTGAAAAATTCGCATGTCTGTATTCATACAATCTATTAATTTTAGGATGTGGCATATGATTGAATGTGGATATTGTATACCATCACGTATTATTAATGGTGTGAAAAGTGATATTCCTTTTACTGAATGGAGTAGAGAAGAAAAAATTTATGCTCAATTGAATGCTAAATCCTTGAACTGCTTTTTCTGTGCTTTAACTTCTGAAGATTATATGATTATTTCTAATTGTATCACTGGCAAGAAAGTTTGGGATAAACTATGTATGACATATGAAGGTAGTAGTGTAGTCAAATAATCTAGATTAAACGTATTATTGCATAACTATGAACTTTTTTGCATGAAATCTTATGAGACTATCTTAGACATGTACACTAGGTTTACTCAGATTGTGACGTCATTACATGCTTTAGGTAGAGAACTTTCAAACTTAAAAAAAGTCAATAAAATTCTACGTTGTCTACCTAATAAATTTGATGTCAAAGTGACTGCTATATATGAATCAAAAGACTTAAATTCTTATTCTATTGATAATCTAATCGGCTCACTCATTGCCTATGAGCAAAGTGTGAGTCAAAGACTTTTGGATGCAGGTGATGAAAGGGTTATAATGCTAAAAGCAAAAGACGCAGTTAAAGATGACTTAGAAAGTGATGAGAATGAGAAAATGGCATTAATAACAAGCCAATTCAAAAGTCTGCTGAAACACAAGCACAAGAGAGAACAAAAGCGAAGTAGAGGTAAAAATGACAAGTATGATAAGCCTGCTTCTGACAATATTTATTTTTGGTGTAGGAAACCTGGACATTTTAAAAATGAATGCCCCAATCTTAAAAAACATCTTGTAAAGGAAAAGAGTGAGGATAAGCTAATTCCAATAAGGGGAAATGAAAAGAAGCAAAAAATCTCCTGGGCAGACTTAGCCTCTGAATCATCAGAACAGGAGCAAGATAATGAGGTAACAAACTTATACAAAATCATCAAGGATTCGATTGGTAATTTTGATCAGGTATAAGTATGTTGAGGTTTGTTTGTGTGTTTTGTTTATGTGTTTTGTATGTTTGTTTATCTATTTTGTGTGTTTGATATTTAATATGTTTTAAGCATGATTTCATATTTTAGTTTCTTACATGTCATTACCTTCTTTTGCATGTAGTTTAACTTATGAGTTTGCATTGTATCTCTTCTTTTTGATAATGTCAAAGGGGGAGAATGTATTGTGGTTGGTTGCATTTATGGTTTAGCTTTTTATAAAATTTTTCTGTTATTTAGTTTTTTAAAGTCTTATGTTATTTAATTTTAAAATATTTATTTATTAAAAATTTATTTTAAAAAAAAATATGCTTACCCCTATTTTTAATATAATTCTCTTAGTGAGGGGGAGATTAGGAGAAAATATTTTTAATTTGTAAATTCAACCAATAAAATTTGCCATCATCAAAAAGGGGGAGATTGTTACAACTGGGGCTCCTGAGTATATGATTTTGATGATGACAATATTATTGAGTGCCTCTTTATATCTCCTAATATTTGTTGTGTATACATGTTTGTGTGTTGACTAACATTTCAGGTACAACAGGCACCGGTCTTTTTAGATTCAGGGCTCAAGACTGGGTAGAATAGGTTATGTCGAAAGAGAATGTAATTTTCATTTATTTATTTTAACTTCTTGAGTCAAGTCCTGTAACGGTGCATGATAGCCTAGTGACCGTGCACACACACACAAGGGGAGAAAATTTTAATGTTAAATATTTTAATTTTTTTGTACATCGTACTGTACGATCTGGATCGTACTGTATGATCTGGTGTTACAGAAATTAATTAAAATATTAAATATTTTTTTGAAAAAATTCTTTTGAAATATAACTAATCGTATAGTACGAACACCACATCGTACTGGATGATTTGGTATAATTAGAAACCCTGTCGAACATTAAATTAGGCAAAAATTTGAATTTGAAAATTATTCTATTCGTACTGTACGATCTTAATCGTACAGTACGATGTTTAAAACATTGCCTAATTTAATCCTGTGATTAGGCAATCGAATTTGCGTAATTTTGATATTTGGTTCGTACTGTACGAACTGGATCGTACTGTATGACTAATAGAGACGATTTTGGTCATCCCAGGATTCATCCTGGACGAACTGCACTTCGATTGAACTAATCATACTGTACGATTTTGTGATCATACAGTACTAATAGGTAAAATTTTGCACATAGTACTGGACGATCCTGCGATCGTACTGTACGATCTTTGACGGCTGAATTAGATTTTTAGGGTTTTTTGAAGCCCTCTATTTAAGCTTTCTCATAAGACTTTTTAGGAGTCTTTTGGACATTCATTGAGTTATTCTCTTCTAAAGAAAGCTTGAAGAGAGAGCTTTGGGCTAGGGAGAGAAAGGTTGGAGTTTGTAAGAGAGGGAGAAGATCCTTGTGGGCTTCAAGGGAGTGTGAGAGGGGGTTTTCACACGGTTTCTCCAGGCGAACTTGCACCTGAGTTCCTCCAAGAGTCAAGGTTTGTCTTGAGGGAAGCTTTGGGAAGAAGAAGACCTCTTTGGTGTCAAAAGATCTGGCTACTCCGCCGCACCGGGGAAGGTGAAAGTGATTCAAAGTCCTCTGCCTCACCAGGAGGGTAAAAAGAAGTCAAGGGTCTCTGCCTGTGGAAGGAGTACGGTCCTCTGCCACACCGGGTTGGTGGAAGAGAGTTTGTAAGGGCTTCTCCGCCTAGCTGAGGGGGCTAAAGGAGAGACACTATAGTGATAGTGCAATACCCGGAGAGGAGGCTACGGGGAGTGGATGTAGGTCATAGTTTGACCGAACCACTATAAATCTGGTGTGCTCTTTCTGATTTTATTTTCCGCACTTTATTTCATGCATCTAATTTTCTATTATAACGGCTTGGTGAAAATCTACGAATATTTTTTTTTCATTGTAATAATTAGAGAATAATCACCATCTTTATAATTATTTACAAATCATCAGCTTCCGCATTTAACTAGTTAAGTTATTATTGTAAGAAATCTAAAAAATCAATAAATATTAGAACTCTTAGCGCATCTCATACTTTCAAGTGGTATCAGAGAGGTACTCAAAATAGTGTTTTAGAAAACCTAGAGGAAAATGATCAATGGCACAATTTGGAAATAGAAATATTATGGAAGGTTATTCAATAACTCGTCCGCCACTTTTAGAAAATATTCCTTTTAATTTTTGGAAAATTCGCATGTCTGTATTCATACAATCTATTGATTTTAGGATGTGGCATATGATTAAATTTGGATATTATATACCATCACATATTATTAATGGTGTGAAAAGTGATATTCCTTTTACTAAATGGAGTAGAGAAGAAAAAATTTATGCTCAATTGAATGCTAAATTCTTGAACTGCTTTTTCTGGGCTTTAACTTCTGAAGATTATATGATTATTTCTAATTATATCACTGGCAAGGAAGTTTGGGATAAACTATGCATGACATATGAAGGTATTAGTGAAGTCAAACAATCTAGATTAAACGTATTATTGCATGACTATGAACTTTCTTGCATGAAACCTTATGAGACTATCTTAGACATGTACACTAGGTTTACTCAGATTGTGACGTCATTACATGCTTTAGGTAGAGAACTTTTAAACTTAGAAAAAATCAATAAAATTCTACATTGTCTACCTGATAAATTTGATGTCAAAGTGACAGCTATATATGAATCAAAAGACTTGAATTCTTATTCTATTTTTAATCTAATCGGCTCACTCATTGCCTACGAGCAAAGTGTGAGTCAAAGACTTTTGGATGCAGGTGATGAAAGGGTTATAGGGCTAAAAGCAAAAGACGTAGATAAAGATGACTTAGAAAGTGATGAGAATGAGAAAATGGCATTAATAACAAGCCAATTCAAAAGTCTACTGAAGCACAAGCACAAGAGAGAATAAAAGTGAAGTAGAGGTAAAAATGACAAGTATGATAAGCCTGCTTCTGACATTATTTGTTTTAGGTGTAGGAAACCTGGACATTTTAAAAATGAATGCCCCAATCTTAAGAAACATCTTGTAAAGGAAAAGAGTGAGAATAAGCCAATTCCAATAAGGGGAAATTAAAAGAAGCAAAAAATCTCCTGGGCAGACTTAGCCTTTGAATCATCAGAACAGGAGCAAGATAATGAGGTAACAAGCTTATATAAAATCATCAAGGATTCGATTGGTAATTTTGATCAGGTATAAGTATGTTGAGGTTTGTTTGTGTGTTTTGTTTATGTGTTTTGTATGTTTGTTCATCTATTTTGTGTGTTTGATGTTTAGTATGTTTTAAGCATGATTTCATATTTTAGTTTCTTATATGTCATTACCTTCTTTTGCATGTAGTTTAACTTATGTGTTTGCATTGTATCTCTTCTTTTTGATAATGTCAAAGGGGGAGAATGTATTGTGGTTGGTTGCATTTATGGTTTAGTTTTTTATAAAATTTTTCTGTTATTTAATTTTTTAAAGTCTTATGTTATTTAATTTTAAAATATTTATTTATTAAAAAATTTATTTAAAAAAAATATGTTTACCCCTATTTTTAATATAATTCTCTTAGTGAGGGGGAGATTAAGAGAAAATATTTTTAATTTGTAAATTCAACCAATAATATTTGCCATCATCAAAAAGGGGGAGATTATTACAACTCGAGCTCCTGAGTATATGATTTTGATGATGACAATATTATTGAGTGCCTCTTAATTTATCCTAATATTTATTATATATACATGTTTGTGTGTTGACAAACATTTCAGGTACAACAGGCACCGGTCTTTGAAGATTCAGGGCTCAAGACTGGGTAGAATAGGTTATGTCGAAAGAGAATGTAATTTCCATTTATTTATTTTAATTTCTTAAGTCAAGTCCTATAAAGGTGCATGATAGCCTGGTGACCGTGCACACACACACAAGGGGAGAAAATTTTAATGTTAAATATTTTAATTTTTCTGTACATCATACTGTACGATTAGGATCGTACTGTACGATCTGGTGGTACAGAATATATTTAAAATATTTAATTTTTTTTCTGCAAAAATTCTTTTGAAATATAACTAATCGTATAGTATGAACACCACATCGTACTGGACGATTTGGTATAATTAGAAACCCCGTCGAACATTAAATTAGGCAAAAATTTGAATTTAAAAATTATTCTATTCGTACTGTACGATCTTAATCATACAGTATGATGTTTAAAACATTGCCTAATTTAATCCTGTGATTAGTCAATCGAATTTGTGTAATTTTGATATTTGGTTCGTACTGTACGAAATGGATCGTACTGTATGACTGATAGAGATGATTTTGGTCATCCCAGGATTCGTCCTGGACGAACTGCACTTCGATTGAACTAATCGTACTGTACGATTCTGAGATCATACAGTACTAACAGGTCAAATTCTGCACATAGTACTGGACGATCCTACGATCGAACTGTACGATCTTTGACGGCTGAATTAGATTTTTAGGGTTTTTTGAAGCCCTCTATTTAAGCTTTCTCATAAGACTTTTTAGGAGTCTTTTTGGACATTCATTGAGTTATTCTCTTCTAAAGAAAGCTTGAAGAGAGAGCTTTGGGCTAGGGAGAGAAAGGGTGGAGTTTGTAAGAGAGGGAGAAGATCCTTGTGGGCTTCAAGGGAGTGTGAGAGGGGGTTTTCACACGGTTTCTCCAAGGAACTTGCACTTGAGTTCCTCTAAGAGTCAAGGTTTGTCTTGAGGGAAGATTTGGGAAGAAGAAGACCTCTTTGGTGTAAAAAGATCCGGCTACTCCGTTGCACCGGGGAAGGTGAAAGTGATTCAAGGTCCTCTGCCTCACCAGGAGGGTGAAAAGAAGTCATGGTTCTCTGCCTGTGAAAGGAGTACGGTCCTCTGCCGCACCGGGTTGGTGGAAGAGAGTTTGTAAGGGTTCTCCGCCTAGCTAAGGGGGCTATAGGAGAGACACTATAGTGATAGTGCAATACCCGGAGAGGAGGCTCCGGGGAGTGGACGTAGGTCATGGTTTGACCGAACCACTATAAATCTGGTGTGCTCTTTCTGATTTTATTTTCCGCACTTTATTTTCATGCATCTAATTTTCTATTATAACGGCTTGGTGAAAATCTGTGAATATTTTTTTTTTATTGTAATAATTAGAGAATAATCACCATCTTTATAATTATTTACAAATCATCAGCTTCTGCATTTAACTAGTTAAGTTATTATTGTAAGAAATCTAAAAAATTAATAAATATTAGAACTCTTAGCGCATCTCGTACTTTCAGCTAAAATAGGTGATTTTGAACTAATCGTATAGGATGATGTAGGCCGACCAGTTGAGATTTAGGGCAAATTTTGAGCCCTCCTATAAAAGATATTTTTCTTCCAATAAGAAAATTTTTTTGCCACTTTCCTTTACAGGGAAACCCTAGAGAGAGAGAGTTTTGGAGAGAGAGAGGATCTTATGAGGGGGAGTTTGTGAGGGATTCACAAAGGTTGCTCCAAACAAGGATCAGAGTTGTCTTCTCCGTTCGTCATCTCTCATCTTGCTGGTGTTCTTTGTGAGAGGATTGTAGGCAAGAAGATCGGGTTCTCTGCCCGCTTCAGGAGGAAGCAAAAGGAGTTCAGGTTCTCTGCCTGCTTCAGGAGGAAGCGAAAGGAGTCCGAGGTTCTCTGCCTGCTTCAGGAGGAAGCGAAAGGAGGTTAGGTTCTCTGCCTCACCGTATGGGAGGAAAGAGTTTTTGTATAGGCTTCTCCGCCTTGCTGTGGGAGCATAAGGAGAGTCACTTTGGTCTAGTGCAATACCCGGAGGGGAGGCTTCGGGGAGTGGACGTAGGTCAGGTTGACCGACCACTATAAAATTTGGTGTGTTCTTTCTGATTAGTTTCTGCACTTTAGTTTTCTGTCATTAACTGCTTGGGTGAAATCTGTGTTTGATCTTTTTGTTGTGTGTTTACTTATTTCTGCTGTAAATCATCGAAAAGATTTTTACTATTGCTTAGGAATTTTTAAATAACCAATTCACCCCTCCTCTTGGTTAGCCTCAGGACTAGTTCATCAGGGCTTAACATCCCTATCAAACTTTCAAGTGGTATCAGAGCGGGATTCAAAATTTAAGTTTAAAAACTTTTGAATTTGATCCACGGCTAACTTTGGTATTCGTAATACTGCTGAAGGTTATTCTATTACACGACCACCTTTATTTGATAACATTCCTTTTTATTTTTAGAAAATGCGCATGTCCACTTTTCTTCAATCTATTGATTATCGTATGTGGATGCTTGTTAAGGATGGCTATGAAGCACCGCATAGAGTTGTTAATGGTATTAAAACTGAACTGCCTTTCAATGAATGAACTTTTGATGATCGGGACTTAGCCCAATTTAATGCAAAATACTTGAACTATTTTTTCTGTGCATTAAAATCTGAAGATTATATGCGTGTTTCCACTTGCTCTACGGGTAAAGAAATATGGGATAGATTGTTTATAACATATGAAGGTACAACTGAAGTCAAACAGTCTAGGTTAAACATTTTGCTTCATGATTATGAACTTTTTTACATGAAACCTACTGAATCCATTTCTAAAATGTATACGAGGTTCACTCAAATAGTCACTTCTTTACATGCTTTAGGAAGAGAACTTACAAACTATGAAAGAGTGAACAAAATTCTTTGATGTTTGCTTCCTTCGTATAATGTTAAGATAACTGCAATCACTGAATCTAAAGATTTGAATACTTACTCTATTGATAGCTTACTTTGATCACTCATTGCTTACGAGCAAGGGGTGAACCAAAGACAGCTTGATGTAGGTGAGAAGAAGAAGGAGAAAATAGTGGTACTGAAGGCCAACAAGAGTGATACTAGTTCTTCCGGGTCTGATAGCGATGATGTTGCCTTAATCACTAGGCAATTCAAAAGCTTTCTAAGGAAGAAATACAAGAACATTCAGAAGTGGAATAAGGGTAAGCCTAGCAAAAATTTTAAAGGTTCATCTGATACTGTTTGTTTTGAATGTAGAAAGCCTAGACACATTAAGGCTGATTGTCCTACACTTAAAGCTCACCCAAGCAAGGAGAAGGATGAGGAGAAACCTAAATTCAAAAAGGACAAGAAGAGGATTCAAAATGCATTCTGGGCTTATTCTGCATCCGACTCCTCTGAGACTAAAGCTGAAGAGGAGGAAACAAACTTGTGTCTGATGGCTAATGATCATCCTAGTCAGTCTGATCAGGAAGAGGTATGTGAGCTTACTTACGATCAATTATTTGAAATATCTAAAAAAATTCATGCATCGTATAGGAAGCTTAAGAAAACTCATGCTAGTCTGAAACTAAAATTTCTGAATTTACAAAAAGAGCAAGATTCTGTAGTTAAAGATCATTCCATACTTGACAGCAATCACATGTCTTTACTTGATGAGTTTGATGAATTGAACAAAAAATATTCTGATTTAGTTACTGAGGATGATTCATTGAAAACCTCGCATGTTGATTTAGAAAGAGCTTTTAAAGAATTAAACAACATGGCATGTGAAGTGGAGAGTAGCAATGGTGCTTTGAAATTTGAAATTATAAGTCTTAAAAAGGATAATGAATTTCTGAAAGTTAAAATCAGTGCTTTTGAGAAAAATGAAACACCTCCTACTTTTGCACAGTTTTATGCACCTCCACCTTTTGAAGAATCTTTGTCAAAATCATCAAAGCATGTTTCATATAAACCTAGGAAGAGGCACTATTACCCACGTAGATTAGTTAACCCTTTTCCTGGTGTTAGATGTTTTTCCTGTGGCATGTTAGGACATATTTCCCACACTTGCACTATTCACCATAGTACACATTGGGTGTGGAGGCCCAAATTGCCTGTTTCACAGCACAGCACATATGCATTACATTCTTCTTTTCATAAGAAGGAACCCAAACTTGTTTGGGTTCCTAATTCTGACGTTTGATGATTTTATAGGTGTGCTCTCACACAAGACCTCATGAGAGCATGTAGTATCTGGACAGTGGATGTTCAAGATGCATGGCTGTGGATGCAAATAAGTTCATTTCGCTGGAGGCTAGGGCTGGAGGCAAGGTTACACTTGGAGATAACACCACCAGGAGGGTGGTAGGCTCTGGTATAATTGGTGATTCAAAAAATTTTATGATTGATAATATTTTACTTGTAGATGGATTGAAACACAGCCTACTAAGCATTAGTCAGCTCTGTGGCAAAGGATACAACATCAAATTCCTGCCCACTTGCTGTATTTTAATCTTAAATGATGAAATTATTTTACAGGGACAAAGGATCAACAATGTCTACAAGCTGGATGTAAGTTGCATTAAAGCTAAAAATTTAATTTGCTTAAAATTGCTACTAATGAGTCCTGGTTGTGGCATAGGAGATTGTGTCATGCCAGTATAAAAACCCTTAGGAGAGTCACCCAAAAGGACTTAGTTAGAGGTGTCCCCAAGCTTAAGTTTACTAAGGACCACCTGTGTGATGCCTGTCAAATAGGGAAGCAAGTCCAGTACTCCTTTCACTCTGTTAAGGACATTAGCACCTCTAGACCTTTAGGAGTCCTTCACATGGATCTCTTTGGACCCATTAGCACTGCCAGCTTAGGCGGGAAAGTCTATGGTTTTGTGATAGTTGATGATTACTTGAGGTTCACTTGGATTAAATTTCTGTCACATAAATCTGAGTCATTTAATGAATTTAAGCCCTTTTCCACTTGGATTCAGAGGAAGTTAGGTTGTGAGATCTTGACTATTCATAGTGATCAAGGTGGAGAGTTTGGAAATGTGAAGTTTAGAAGTTTCTATGAGGAGCAAGGGATTAGTCACATTTTTTTAGCTCCTAGGACCCCTCAACAAAACGGGGTAGCTGAAAGGAAGAACAGGACCTTAGTGGAAGCCGCTAGAGCCATGCTTGCTGAGTATTCACTTCTAAAATACTTTTGGGCTGAAGCAGTGAACACTGCCTGTTATGTGCTGAATAGGGTGAATGTTAGATCAAATCTGAACAAGACATCTTATGAGATCATTAAGGGTAGAACTCCAAACCTGTCCCACCTCCATGTCTTTGGCTGTAAAGTTTTCATTCTGAATAACAGGAAATCATCCTTAGGAAAGTTTGACCCCAAATCTGATGGAGTTTTCTTAGGCTATTCTAGTGTGGGGAAATCCTTTAGGGTGTTCAATAAGAGGACTTTGGTGGTGGAAGAGACAACTCATGTGGTGTTTGATGAATCTGATCCTAAGGTGACTAGAGTTGAGGAGGAAGAAGAAGAGGTAGGGGAGATTACCCAAGGGGTTGAAAATACAAATCTGGAGGAAAGGGCAGAACCTCAAACCACATTGCCTAGAGATTGGAGATATTCTTCGAGTCATCCTAAAGAATTGATCTTAGGAGACCCTTCTGAAGGTGTTAGGATGATGTAGGCCGATGTAGGCTGACCAGTTAAGATTTAGGGCAAATTTTGAGCCCTCCTATAAAAGATAGTTTTCTTCCAACAAGAAAAATCTTTTGCCTTTTTCCTTTATAGAGAAACCCTAGAGAGAGAGAGAGTTTGGGAGAGAGAGAGGATCTTGTGAGGGGGAGTTTATGAGGGATTCACAAAGGTTGCTCTAAGAAAGGATCAGAGTTGTCTTCTCCGTTCGTCGTCTCTCATCTAGATGGTGTTCTTTGTGAGAGGATCGTTCGTAAGAAGATTCGGATTCTCTGTCGGCTTCAGGAGGAAGCAAAAGGAGTTCAGGTTCTCTGCCTACTTCAGGAGAAAGTGAGAAGAGTTTGAGGTTCTCTGCTTGCTTCTGGAGGAAGCGAAAGGAGGTTAGGTTCTCTGCCTCACCGTGTCGGTGGAAAGGAGTTTTTGTACAGGCTTCTTCGCCTTACTGTGGGAGTAGAAGGAGAGTCGCTTTGGTTCAGTGCAATACCCGGAGGGGAGGCTCCGGGGAGTGGACGTAGGTCAAGTTGACTGAACCACTATAAAATTTGATGTGTTCCTTCTGATTACTTTCTGCACTTTAGTTTTCTGTCATTAACTGCTTGGGTGAAATCTATGTTTGATCTTTTCGTTGTGTGTTTACTTATTTCCGCTGCAAATCATCGAAAAGATTTTTACTGATGCTTAGGAATTTTTAAATAACCAATTCACCCCCCCTCTTGGTTAGCCTCGGGACTAGTTCATCAAGGCTTAACATCCCTATCAAACTTTCACTCTGCCTTCTCTAAGTGGGGTAAAAGGATTGAAGGTTTGCTTCCATGACCAGGAGGGTGAAAAAGCTTTTCGTTCTACACTGCACAGGGTTTAGGGGAAGTGAATTATGTAAGGTTTTCTCTGCCTTATTGTGGGGGCAAAAAGATAGGCATTATAGTGATAGTGTAATAAGCAGAGTGGAGGACTCTAGGGAGTGGATGTAGGTCTTTGGTTGACCAAGTGTTTGTTCATATTTTTTATTTTCTTCATTTTACTTTTTCTGTAATTTTATTTTTTGCTATATCTACTTGGTTAAAATCTGTGATAGCTATTTTGCTTTGTGTTTATTAGAATTCTATCATCATTATTGAAACTTTTATTTAAAGTTATTTGCTTCCACAATAGGTGAAAAGTATTGATTATTTTTCTTAACAACGAAAAAAATTCAAAAGATAAGTTTTGTGTTTTTTGTTGAACATAAGCAATAATTTAAAAATACTAATTCACCCCTCCTGTTAGTGTGCGTTGGGCTTATTCATTGAGGTCTTACAACCTCCTCAAACTCTTAGTGCCTTCATAAATGAAGTAATTAAATAGGATGTATATGTTGAGCAACCCCTAGGTTTTGAGAACTCAAAATATCCCAATCATGTATTCAAACTAAAGAAGGCATTATATGGGTTAAAGTAGGCACCTAGAGCCTGGTATGAAAGACTAATCACTTTCCTTCTGGATAGAGGGTTTGTTAAGAGCGGTGTAAACACCACCCTATTTCTGAAGAAAGAATGAGAAAACCTACTCATTATTCATATTTATATTGACGATATACTATTTGGATCTATGAATAAAAATCTTTGTGATAAATTTTCAAAAATAATGAGTAAGGAGTTTAAAATGAGTATGAAGGAAGAGCTTATTTATTAATGATATCCTTAAGAAATATGAGATGGAAAATTTTAAGGCAATTAATACACCTATGAGCTTTACTATTCAATTAGATAAAGACCCAAGTGGAAAATTAGTTGACCAGAAGAAATATAAAGGAATAATTAGATCACTTCTTTGCTTGACTACTAGTAGACTTGATATCATATTTAGTATTTTTCTCTGTGTTAGATTTAGGCTGATCCCAAAGAATCCCATAGGAGTGCTATTAAGAGAATTCTTAGATATTTTCTAAGAATCCAAAATTTAGGAATCTAATAATCGTAATCATATTACTTCTTTCAAAATCATAGGATATTCTGATTCAAACATTGCATGCTATAGAGTTGATAAGAAAAGTACTTCTGGAACTTATCAATTCATAGGATAATCTTTAGTTTCATGGTCCAACAAAAAATAGAACTATGTAGCCCTATCTACTACTTAAGCAAAATAACTAGCTATAGGGATCTTAATCCACTTGTAATGGTTATTTCTCTCTCTTCTTTTACGATTGGGTGCTTTGGCAATTACGATTTTCACTATTCAACCCATCCCATTATTGCTGATTTGGGTTCTTAATCCACTTGTTTGCTAGTTTCTTATTTTGATTTCCTTTCCTAAGGTCGTGGACCTTAGATTTTAGCTATTCTTTCTTGATGGTGTGGGGTACATCCTCTTTTCTATCGAATTCTTGGGGAAATCTTCCATTGGCTCAGTTTATTTCTAAGGCTAGTTTTTTTTTGATGGGGATGATTATTTGATTAAAAAGTTATTATGTTTTTAAAAAATTAATTATCTTTAGGAGATTTAATTTCTTAAATTTTAATTTAAAAATTGAACGCATCATTATGAATAATATATTACCTCGGGAGGCAAAAATATTGTTCCCTAATGGGTTTAATTTACAAGATTAAAATTTCATCCTGATTATCATAGTCAAATTTGAATAATAACTGCATATGACCCCGATGGGTCAAAGTGATTGTTCACTTAGATATTTAACTATGATAATTTGGATAAATTATCATTATATTCATAATTAAAGTTATAACAATAATTGATATATCTTCTTAAGGGAAGAAGATATCAATCATTATTAATCATTTAAAAATGACAATAATGATTGTTGATTTTGACTTAAATTTTCCCCAAAAAAATCAATTAAGGTTTTAAAAAGTTTGATTTTTGAAAATTTGATCTAGGTTTCTAAATCTTCTACGAGGGCAAGCCCTCTTAGTTAATTACATCATAGGGAAAATGGAATTTCCTACTAATACACTCGATTAAAAAAGTGGTAAAAATTCTATTAAAGATTTTAAAGTTTGATGTCAAAGGAGCTAAGGATTGGAATTTCCAAATGGGATTGGATCAATGTTGAGCACTTATTTCTAGAATCAAATGAGGAAACGTAGGAGGCACCTGGGATTCTAAAATAATTCAGAAGTACCCCATCCTATCCTAAGTGTTAGGTTTGAATTTGAAACGAAAGTGATTTAAGTTTGAATGGTAAATTTTATTAGAAGGTTGGGATTAAATTCCCAGAAGGTTGAGGTCTTATAGTGTAAACCTTCCTCAGAACTTAAGTTTAAATTAGATACTGAAAATTAGTGACTCGAACCTAGCTAATATAGTGCAAGATCTGGACTTAACCCGGCCTAGATTAGGGAGCCAGCTAAACCACCTAAGCACTTCAAAACCATGTGTCTGATCTTTTATGATGGAGTGATTAGGACATTAATTAGATTAATTTTAAGGAGGCGGGGTTGATATCTTGAGTAGATTCTAATTGGCCCCTTAACTTATATTGAGTATTATGAAACTTAAAGTAAATGCAATAGAATTTTATTTGACTCTTTAATTAATTTTTAATGTAATGCATGCTGGTTGACTCGATGAATGCTTAAATTTGGATGAAGTAGTTTTAAAAAGGCTTAAAAATATATTTTATCTTAGAGATTGCATATACTCTCTTTGAAAGATCTACACCCTCATAGGCCAGGTGTTCTGCCAAAATTTATAAGCAAGGAGGTTCCTAACAAAAGGAAAGAAGATATATCTAAATGCCATGCGAAATCCCAGCTTTCCGGGCTTACTTCTTAAAATTGTTAGAGTTTCTATGTTGGCTAAAAAAATTTTAATTTATCTAAATAGAGGAATTTTTAGCATTCCCTCACGAGCCTCGAATCGGGTTCCAAGCTAAATCTAAATCAACATGCAAAATCACCAAAACATTACTAAAGTATGCAATCCTATATTGCAATAAGCACATCAATCATAAATCAAATCAATTAAATTAATATTCAAATTAAAAGTTTATATGACAAATGCCACTTAATATTATAACCTGGAATTGTAGAAAAGTAAAGTGGGTAGGAAACACTGATAATAGCTCAGATTTTATTCCTAAGATTTAGGTGAATTTGAGAATGGGATTCTTCTCAATCTTCATTTTTTTCCTTATGTGGGCTTCTTAGATCCGTCAGGTTCGAATATCCAAATGAAAAGAAACTCCCCCTTGGAAGGGTTATTTTCTTTTCCCTTTTGATATTTGAAAGTTATTTAGATTTGGATCTCTAAATGGATAAGAACTCTCCCCACAGGGATGTTCTTTCCTCTTTAGATTTCAAATTGGATTTCTATCCCATCTCAAATTACTTTAATATACAACTCTTGACTCAAATCAAATTATATTTAAAAATAGAAAATTCTAGACTCAAATATCCTACAGGGTTATCCTAAATAGGTAAAATTTGAAATCACATCCCAAGTAATTATATATATTAAAATTAAAAAGCTCAACCCAGCCACACTTGGCCATGCTCTTTTAATTTAAAAGGGGGACTTAACATTTTGAAGCACATGTAGCAATTTAATATTTATAATTTTTACCCCCTTTTATTTTTAAATGCCGTGTATGAGCATGGCCACCTGCATAAGATTATGTCCTCATTTAAATCACCCCTAACTTAAAGATAAATCTAACGTACAATCAATCATATCACAGACTGCAGAAATTAAATAAAAAATCATAGTAATTATCAAATTCTATCAACCAGTAAGGAGTGAAATCTCGAAAAACCTGATATACAATAGAAAAACAAACACCAGCCTAGCCAAGATCTAGAAGTGGTGCCCTAGCAAACTATCTAAAGTATGTGAGGTAGGCTATATGGTTTGGATATTTCCTACATTAGGTAATTGGTTAAAGTTGTCTAATGTTTAGGTTTGTTGAACTTTGAAGGGTGAATTTCGTTAAGGTTCAACTATTAATTTATTAATGTTTGTTTTAAAATATTTATAGGATGATTGATTAAATGAATTTGATTAGTTTAAAATTAATGGACTAATATAATTTAACTAACTAGATTAGTAGTTGATTTTAAGTATTAGATTAATTTAAATTTTCCATCAACCAGCTCGTGGCATTATTTTATAGGCTCGAGGAATAAAGCCTCCTTAGGGCACATAGCCTTATAGCCCGAGGTAGTCTAGCCTAAAACTAAGTTTATTTAGTTGGATTATAGATTTAAACTTGGATAACTAATTTGATTTTTAAAGTTTTACACTCCATTGAATTCATTCATGGCGTTCTGCCACCAGGATCGAGGAACTAGGCCTCTTTAAGACACTTAGCCCCACAACCCGGAGTAGTCCTAAGAACTTCATCTTTGGACTGGTTGTTATGTATTAAAGGGTTAGTTGATTAATTTTATTAATCAAATTAATAATTTCTAAAAATTTGGTTGAGTACTGAAATTTCTAGAATTATTTGAATTGGTTAAATATATTAATTTATGGAAATTTAATATTTTTCTTAATTAATAGAGCTTAAAGTGAGTAATTAGACTATAAGTATGATGGATTTGGATTTTTTTATAATTAGTTATATTTTTTTGATGTTTGAGTTAAAATTTTGACCTAAAGTTGACTAAAAAGATAGCTTTTTGATTTTAAGTCATTTTTGATAATTTAATATTTTTAATAAATATTAGACCTTACATGGAGTATAATACCTTTAAATTTGCTCAATTTGAAGTTTTCTACATTAAGTTATAAAATTTTGAAGTTTTGACCCTATTTTGAACAACGATTGACCGGAATGCTGAGTTTTTGACCTTGTCCTATTTTTATTGGTTTAATATTTTTAGAAAATGCTAGACCTCAAATGGAGTTGAATGACACTAAGTATGTTCAATTTGGATTTTTCAAGAATTAGTTATGATTTTTCAAAGTTTGGTTAATTAATTAATTTATCAAATTATGTAATTAAGAAGGTTTTGATTGTTTTGATCCAAACTCATCCTAAAATGCATGAAATCACTCCCAAAGGTTAGGGATGACCCATAGGAGTGTTTTGAGGTGCTTAGAATTTATTTGGAATTTTTAATACTTTTTAATTATTTTAATAAATTAATTAATAATTTTCACTAATACTTAAATTAAAGTTACATTAAAAGTCCAATGATGTGGATTTTTTTTCCTAAATAGAGGATCAAATTATGGTTAGTTTTATTTATTATTTATAATTTTTTAATTTATTTTTGACTTATAATCAACACTGCCGTTGCCAGGTCCCAAGTCCTGGATGAGAAAAGTGGAGGGTTGCATTAGGTAGTCGACAGCCAGCGTAAAACTTGTCGAATAATAATGACATGAATCCTTTAAGAAATTATGTTAATGTTAGGGCGTCCCCTGGAAGCGACGCGTTGTATGGCCTGAATACAGCGACAAGTGTGCAAGGGCCGCTGCACCGCCGCCCGGGTGCAGTGTTAAATAGGCAAGGGTTCCCACATCAAGGACGGATGTGGGCAAAGAAGCTAGTCCATGAAACTAAAATTAGGATAGGAACTTGGAATATAGGTTCCCTTACAGGAAAATTAATGGAATTAATAGATGTTATGATTCATAGGAAGATAAATATTCTGTGCATTCAGGAAACTAAATGGGTTGGAGAGAAGGCTAAGGAGATTGATAGTTTAGGTTTTAAACTTTGGTATTCGGGTAGGAGTCATACTAGAAATGGTGTAGGCGTGATTTTAGATAAGAGTTTGAAGGATAATGTTATAAATATTAATAGAATTGGAGATAGAATTATAGCTTTAAAGATTGTTGTGGATGCTAAAGTTGTTAACATTATAAGTGCTTATGCTCCTCAAGTGGGTTTGGATATGGATTCAAAATTAAAATTTTGGAATGACTTATAAGAATTAATACAAAAGATACCTCTTGAAGAAAGAGTTTTTATTGGAGGAGATTTAAATGGACATGTTGGTAGAGAGGTAGATAATTTTAAAAGCATTCATGGTGGCCATGGTTTTGGAACTACAAATGAAGGTGGTAAGTCTATTTTAGATTTTTGTTTAGCTTATGATTTTTTAATTGCTAATACCTTATTTAAGAAAAGGAATGAGCATCTCATTACTTATAAAAATGGTTATAATACAACTCAGATTGATTATTTTCTTATAAGAAAATTAGATCGTTTAGATTGCAAAGATTGTAAAGTTATTCCGAGTGAAAACTTATGTACCCAACATCGTTTATTAGTTTTGGACTTGAAGATAATGGGGAAGAAAATAAAAAATAAAGTAAAACGATTTCCTAGGATTAGATGGGGGCATTTAAAGAATATTAACAAAAATATTTTTGAGAGTAAGATTTTAGATCTTAAGATTTTGTCTGTGCATGAGGATGCTAATGTTATGTGGGAAAAAGTGGCTAAGAATATTGCAAAAGATGTGCTTGGAGTTTCAAAGGAAAAAGCTCCTAATAGTAAAAATAGTTGGTGGTGGAATCCAAATGTGCAAGAAAAGATTAAAAGTAAGAAGATTTGTTATAAAAATTGGTTTAATTGAAAAAATTCTGATAATTGGAAAATATATAAAGAGGCACGTAAGGAATCTAAGAAAGCAATATGCGATGCAAAGAGTTTAGCTTTTAGTGATTTATATAATAGATTAGATACTAAGGAGGGAGAAAGATATATGTATAAGCTAGCCAAACAAAGAGATAGGAGTAGTAAGGATTTAGTTCAAGTGAAGTGTATTAAGGATGAAGATCAAAAAGTACTTTTTTTAGAAGATGATATTCAACAAAGGTGGATGAGATATTTTGCTAAACTTTTTAATGAAGAATGTGATAATAAAATTGACTGTAGTGATCTTAGCACCCTAAATGAAAATAAAGATTTATGTTTTTATCGGCGTATTAGTAAAACTGAAGTTAGAGAGGCTTTAAAGAAAATGAAGGGTGGAAAAGCTGTTGGACCTGATGATATTCCAATAGAGGTATGGAAATGCTTAGGAGATGAAGGAATTTCTTGGCTTACTAAACTTTTTAATACTATTTTGAAGACTAAAAAGATGCCAGATGAGTGGAGAATGAGTGTGTTAATCCCTATTTTTAAGAATAAAGGTGATGCACAAGATTGTGCTAATTATAGAGGAATTAAGTTAATGTGTCATACTTTAAAACTATGGGAACGAGTTATGGAGCATAGGTTGCAGCGTGATACTAATGTTTCTCAAAATCAATTTGGATTCATGCCGGGTAGGTCTACTATGGAAGCCATACATTTATTAAGAGGTTTGATGGAGAAATATAGAGAGAATAAGGAGGATTTACATATGATATTTATTGATTTAGAAAAAGCATATGATAAAGTTCCAAGAGAAGTGCTATGGAGAGTTCTTGAAAAGAAAAGAGTTAATAACGCTTATATTCAAATCATTAAAGATATGTATGCAGGAGCTATTACTTGTGTTCAAACACAAGGTGGTTTGACCAAGTATTTCCCTATTTCGGTTGGATTACATCAAGGATCATCCTTAAGCCCATATCTTTTTGCTTTAGTCATGGATGTTCTCACTAGACATTTGCAAGAGGATGTACCTTGGTGTATGCTTTTTGCTGATGATATTCTTCTTGTTGATAAGACTAGAGAGGGAGTTGAAGGTAAACTAGAAATGTGGAGGTCAACCTTAGAGTCTAAAGGTTTTCGCTTGAGTAGATCTAAAACAGAATATATGGAGTGTAATTTTAGTAATAATAGACCTAGTGAGGGCATTGTGACTTTGGCCGATCAAGTCATTAATAAGAGTACACGTTTTAGATATCTTGGATCTATTGTTCAGAGTGATGGTGATATAGATGGGGATATTATCAGCAGAATCCAAGTTGGATGGTTGATGTGGAGGAATGCATCAGGCTTATTGTGTGATAGAAAAGTACCCCTCAAACATAAGGGAAAATTCTATAAGATGGTGATGAGACCTGCAATGCTTTATGGTGTCGAATGTTGGCCATTAAAAGAGAAGCATAATTCTAAGTTAAGTGTTGCAGAGATGAGGATGCTCAGGTGGATGAGTGGCTTTACTCTTAGAGATAGGATATGAAATGAGCATATTCGTGAAAAGGTTGGAGTAGCTCCAGTGGAAGATAAGATTAGAGAGAGTCGCCTTAGATGGTTTGGTCACGTAAAACGGCGGCCTCCCGATGACCCGGTTAGGAAAGTAGAGGTCTTAGATTTGACTTATGTTAAGAAAGGTAGAGGTAGACCTAAAAAGACTTGGTTAGAAAATATTAGAAATGATCTTTCTTTATTAGATTTAAACGAGAATTTGACTTTTAACAGGACACAATGGAGAAAAAGGATTCATGTAGCCGACCCCACGTAGTGGGATAAAGGCTTGATGTTGTTGTTGTATTTTTGACTTATAATAATTTTTTAAAGTTTTTAGGTTCAAAAAATGGCTAAATTTTGACTAGCTTAATTTTCTGACTTAATGACCTCCAAATCTAGTGAATTTAGACCTAAGGTGTAAAATATCACTATGTTTAATGTTCTGAAATTTCAATCCTATTAGGTGTGTGTATAATTTTCTAGAATTTTTTAAAGTTAACTAGATGTAGTCCTTAATTATTTTTCCTACGTGTCACTAGTATTTAATTGGGTTTGAAACTTGGGTCACCTAACCCGACACTAAATTACACATACCATAGAAAAATACAAGCCTAAATTTAAGTGGTGTGTGAGTTATAAATTTTTAAAGTTTTAGGTAAAAATTTGACCAAACAATTTGAAAATTTAATTCACCAAAATCTAGCCATTAAACAGAGTTGAATTTTTTAGGGCATTTGAGTATCACATATAGTCTATTCTATCCAAATTTGATGTCAATCAGAGCACTAGATTGAGAATTATCAAAGAATTTTAATTTTTATTAAAATCTAAATAACTCTCGATATAGTGATTCAAATCAGTTAAATTTTTTTTTAAAAAAATATGAACTTGAAACGGTTCTAACGAGCTTAAGAACATCAAATTTGGACAAGAAATAAATTTTTGGTGAATTTTTGAAGTTTAGAACATATAAATTAATTTTTAAATGAATATTAATTCAAAAAATTGGATCAACGGCCAAGATTTGGCCACGTTGTCGTGCCTTCATGCTGAAGAACCAGGGTTTGAACCCCAGAGAAGGCATGTTGATCAGAGCTATTTGATCGGCCAAGTTCAAATGAACGGATGGCCTAGATTGACCTAGATTTTTTAATTCATTTTTCAACTAAAACTTTAAATGCTCATAACTTTCAATTAAACCATCTAAATTTGATGAAATTTGAAAGGTATGATCTAGGTATTCTAATCCTTCACCCATGGAGTTTCAAGGCTCCATGCTTTGAGATTTGGGAGAAATCAAGGTTTTATCATATAACTTAAAATAATGATAACTTACAATCCAAACATCAAATTTTGATGTTTTTGGGCTTGTTGGAAAGATAATTGAATTCTTTACAACTTTGTTAAAGACCTGAAGAACTTTTAATGGCTGGATTTAAATTTACTATTAAAATTCTCCTTTCACTCTCTTTCCCTCTCTCTCTCTTCTCAAATTGGGTTCTAGAACTTGCAACAACTTTGTAAAAGCTTGGGGAAGCTTCTCTTATAGCTGGAGAGGTTGGGGCATGAATGGGATGGGCTCAAGGTTGCTAGAATTAGGGATTGTAGAAGATAGGGGATAAAGCCAAATTTTTGAGTTAAATAGTAATTATCCTCTTACCCTAATGATTTCATGCTCCTAATTGAGAGAGAGGGAAGCTTTTGGATGCTACCAAATACCCCTTATAGCCATCTTAATGCATGGAGAAAGGTATTTAATTGGGTAGACTTGACATGCCTAGCTGGCAAAGCCACCTAAGCTCATATAAGAGCTTGTTTGGCCATTTGACTTCTTCTTACTCATTTTTTGACTAGGTTTGAATAGTCAACAGTCAAGGGGTGATGAGGTAGCAAAGGGTAAGATCTTAAATGCCTGTAGGATGATTTAAAAGGGGTTTAGAGCAATTCAAGTAAAGATTGAATGAGTAAACATATACATGTGAGAGTTTGACCAAATTAGAAATGGTTGACTTGGTCAAATCCAATATTCTTTGACTCATGATAAATTTAGGAAGGTTTGAACTATACTATGGAATATTTTTGAGGGATTGAAGAAATCAATTTGATGAAATGGGTTGGAAATAACAATTTGGGCACTTGAGGAAGTATTAGACCAACCTAGGTCGACTTGGTCAACCAGGTTGACCCAGGACCTAGGTTTTGGTCAAACAAGTTTGGTTTGACATTTGGATTTTAATAGAAGTGGTTCCAAGCAAAGATGGGGTCATTTGATTTAAAATGACTATCCACACCCCTAAGGGGTATTTTGGTAATTTGAGTTGACCTGGTCAACCAAGATTAACCAGGGTTTAGGTTAAGTCCTATGCACTCCTAATGAAAATTAGGATGCATTGGATGAGTTTTTAGGCTTTGATTTGAAAAGGCTATATTGGAGTTTAGAGAAAACTCTAAAATTGCCCTTTAGGGGTATTTTGATCATTTTGACCTCTGGTCAACTTGGGGGTCAAACTGGACCAACTAAAATGTAGTTTATTGCTCAACATATGATAATCAAGGGTTTGGAAGTGTTTAGAGGCTTTATAGAAAGCTCTAATATCAAATTCCACTAAGGGATAGGTCTAGTGGCATAGGTTATAAATATTTGAAGGTTTTACAGCCTTTGAAGATAGATTTAGTTCCTAAGGTTAGAGACCTTAGAATGGGCTCAAATTTGGAGAGTTGTGTCTTAAGACATGTCCTAGCAATAAAAAATTGATAGACTCTAAACCAGAGGTCTCTTGACTAGGGTTAGAAGTGATTTAAAAATCATTGGAGAAGGCTTTCAAGATAAGGCCTTTGAACCTCGAATTTTGGGTTTGAAAATCTTGATTTGAGCTAGATTTTTGATTTAATTATTTGAATTTAAATTAATAAAAATCTTGGGTTAATTTGAATTAGTATTGATCCTATGGTCTGGGTTGGTCTAGGATCTATATTGGATGTGACATCATATAATAATGAGGTCAACAACGATAATGTTTCTAACCCTACAACTCGATCTTTTTGTGATGTATTTTCAGGAGCTTCTTCCTCAAATGATCCAACATTTTCATTTACGAAATCTTCTTTTAAATGTTTTCAGCTCTGTTATTTACTGATGATGACATAATGAAATTAGCCTCTTCTTATCAGTTTAGTTTAGTTGGGAAGTTCTCCTTCTAGAGACCTAATCTTGACACTATTCAGACTTTCTTTGGGAATTTAAAGCTTTTAGGTAATTTTTTTATCAGATTATTTGATCCTTAACACATCACTATTCATTTATCCATGTATCTTATTTATAGCCACATGTTTTCTAGGAGATCTTACTATATCAATAATTATAAAATGCGTTTATTAAAATAGACTCCCTATTTTGACATTTAGGAAGAATCCCCAATTGTTCTTTTTTGGGTTTCTTTCCCTAATCTTCTATTACATTATTTTCATGCTCATGTGTTATATGCTTTGTCCTCCATTTTTGGGAGGCATTTACAATCGAACCAAGCCACTGCCTCTCAGTAAAGATCATCTGTGGCTCAAATTTTATGGAATTGGATGTCACCAAAAAACATCCCAAAGAGATTTGGCTTGGTTCTGAAAAGTCAGGGTATCTACAAAAAGTGGATTTTGAAAATGTTCCTGATTTTTACTCTTATTGTAAGGTCCATGGACATTTAATTAATGAATGCTTCAGGGTTCACTCGCAACTTTAAAAAACCAAGTATGGTTCCAAAATTTTGGTTGAATCGAATATTGATATACCTGCTAAAAAGGAAATTCATAATAGGAATCATGAGGATTCTCTTAATATGGAAGTTGGTGTGTATAAAGCATGTGATGATGACATAGAAATTGTTCCTTCTGAGAAATCTATTAGAGAATTAGAGAATAAAAATGAGGGAAATATTGAACTTGACCAACTTGATGATATCATTGGGGATATTGATGGTCCTGCTTTAATTTCTTCCATAGGGTCGATCTTGGGAGGTACTATTTCAGAGGAAACTAATCATGTTCCTAGTAGTACTATGAATATTAATGATAAGGAAGTGGTTAAGGTGGATGAGGAAGGATTGGATCAACATAAATGTTCATTAAACTATATGAATGGGGACAAGGTTAATTTTAATATTGATCAAATTCTTAAGAACCAATTGAGACATATTGGTTTAAGGGATGATGCTTTGGAAGAAGGGGAGTATTTTTCTCATGACATTGGTTCTTCTAAGGAATTTGTGGAATGATTTTCATCTTATTAGTTTGTGTTCTTTGTTTAACAAGCTGGAAGCCAAGCTTTTTATGGTAGATTATCCTTGTTATTACCAAAAAAATTTTCTTTGGAGCAAACTAGTTTTTTCAAAGGTTGTTCAATCTTTGACATTGTTCTTCTTGCTCAAGAGTTAGTTCATGACTTGGAGACTAAGACTTCTAGGGGTAATATAATCTTTAAAGTGGAAATCACTAAAGCTTATGATAGTTTGAATTGGGATTTTATTTGCACTATTCTTGATCGATTTTGTTTCCATAGAGTTTTCATGAATCTTATCAAAAATAGTATTGAGAATTATTTTTTCTCTGTTATGATTAATGGTAAGTCTCATGGCTATTTTAAATCTTCTCATGGGCTTAGACAAGGGGATCCCCTATCCCCTGCTTTGTTTATCATTGCTGTGGAATATTTTTTTAGAGGTTTGAATGAGTTATTTAGGATTCATCATTAACTATTTTTTGAACTTTTGGTGGCTTTCCTATTACTCATCTTAGTTTTGCGGACAAATTTATTATTTTTACTAATGGTTTTATTAAAATGCTTTACATTCTATTTAAGTTTCTCAATAAATATAAGCATGCTAGTGGTTTAATTTTTAACCATTGTAAGAGTGGTTTCATATCGGCCAAATCTATATCTCAACAGAGAATTGATACTATTCAGCATAAATTTAGTTTTACTCAAATGAATTTGCCTATGAAATATCTTGGTACACCTCTTTATAAAGGTAAGATGTGCTCACATTTGTTTGATGAGATTTTCTATGCTATTAAAAGAAAACTTTTCACTTGGGCTTTTAACTTTCTCTTTTTTAATAGTAGATTAGTTTTTTAAAACATTTTCTTTGCTATATCCCCATTTATCAATTTCATACTTTATGTCCTACTATTAATATATGTAATAGAATGGAAAGGATGTTCAATAAAATTATTTGGGTGCTAAAGATAGGAATTTGGCTATTATGTGGGCTTCTTGGAGTAAATGTTCTAGGGTTTTTTATAAAGGTTGATTAGGTTTTGAAAATATCAATGATATGTCGCATGCCTTTTCATACAAACTTTGGTATGCTTTTAGATCGAAGAAGATCTTGTTGGCCAAGTTCATGGTTTCTAAGTACTGTGCTGATAAGCATCCTCTCAATTGTTACTTTAAAAAAGGGGACTCTTTTATGGGGAAAAGACTTTGCTCTTTTAATTGGTATGCTGAACAATGTATCTAATGGGTGGTTTGGAATGGTTTTTTTTTGCAAGACAAATGGTTAGGTAATTTTTATATTGACAACCTTTTGAATACTAACTCCACTAATGCAACCAAAGTTAATTAATTTATTCGTGACGGAGTTTAGAATGTGGATGTGCTTTGCACCCATATTCCTAATTTTATTATCAATCTTGTTTTCAAAATTCCTTTTGTGGTGGATAGTGAAGATTGCATTATGTTTAATATGTCCAACAATGGTAAATTTGCTATTAAGCAGGTGTGGAACTTTATTAGGGATTCTCATCCTAAATCTTTGCTTTGTTCATCAATTTGGAAATATGGTATTCCTGTTTCATATTCTATTCTTATGTGGAGATTTTTGCATAATTACTTGCCTCTTGCCTCGATTTTTATGAAAAAAGGGTTTCACATTATTTCTAAATGCCAATGTTGTTATCGTATTAAAAACCTTAATCATGTTTTTATTCAAGGTCCCATTACTATACAAATTTGGTTATATTTTGACAACTTTTTTAATGTTCAACATTCAACTTTTTATAATTTTGTCCCTAATATTTTAAAAGATTGGTTTATTCCTTCTAAAGGGCATATTTGGATTATTTTACCTGTTATAATATGTTGGTATCTTTGGAGAAGCTGTAATGAATCTATGCATGAGAATATTAAGTAGATTATTAGGAGTATTATTTCTAAAGTCAAAGAAAAAACTCTTCACCTCTTTGCTGCCAATTTAATCGATGCGATGTCTTTCAAAGGCTTATACTATAGTAGTGAGGAATTTGTGTTGTCTTTTCAAAACTATCCCCCTGTGAGCAAGGACAAAATTGTTAGATAGTTTAAACCTAATTATGATAGGTTCAAACTTAATACTAATGGGTCTCTTAATAATCTAAATGCTAGGTGTGGTGGCATTATCCGTGATTTGAAAGGTAAGGTTATTGTCACTTTTGAGGGTCCTAGCACTGCTAACACAGCTATTATGGTTAAAATTCAAGCTCTTCAGTATGACATTCAATTGCGTATCTCATTAGGTATTACAAATCTTTAAATCGAAGTTAATGCTAAGCTTCTTATTCATTATATTGAAAGTACTAATATTCATAACCCATCTTCTTTTTATATTATTAGAGAGATTAAACATTGGCATTCTCTTATTACATTTTCCATTTCCCATATATTCCATGAGGTAATGCCGTTGTTGATTCTCTTACTAGGTTGGGTGCAATTTATCTTGCTTTACTGAGTATGCTTAGCATAATTTACCTTGTGAGGTGAAAAGTTTAATTAGGCTAGACCGTACTGGTCTTCCTTATATTCATTCTTCCTAGTGGCCATTTTCTTGGTGGTGCAGGATGGTGTTTTTTGTTGTGGTGGCTTTCCTCTTCTGATGTCTTGTGATTGGTTTCAATTCTGCTTGTTTAGTTTTTCTTGGTTCTTAGGGTTCTGCTCTTCTTGAATGATCCTTCTATGTTGGGTGTGTGTTATTTGGGTTTCTTTGTTATGTGTGGAGTTTTGGGCTTTATTGGTCATGGGTGTCATCATGGTGATTGTGGTTCCAATCAGACTTTACTTGGTGATTTAATGCTTTCTTCTATCTATATTGAGTGTCTTCTTCTCCTTCAGATTTGGAGCATTTAGTTTGTAGGGCCAAATTCAAGCCATGATTGCAACTTATATCATTCAGATTTAAACCCAGTTTGTTGTTGATCTATCCCTTATTTGGTGTTGTGTGAGTTGCTTTTTGGTGGTTTGGTTGGTTCTCTTAGTTGCAAAGTGGCTTGTTTTGCTAGATTATGCAGGTCTTCTCATCTCGGTATCATAAAAATTAATTTTTCTCTACTCATTATGTGTTGCTATTTTATGTTTATTCCCATTGGTTCCCTATCTACTTCCACCTTCTCCGGCTTCTCCTAGGTGAACTATGGAATAGGTTTGAGCTGCTTCTGGGTTTATTTTTTGATGGAAAATTTGTTATTATACTCTTGAGCTTTTCCAACCTCACTCTTGTCATGTTCATCATCTCCTTGATGTGGAGCTATCTTTTCTGGGTCTCTAGTGGTTCTCAGGTCGGTTTCTCTAGTTGTTGCCTATTTGGTTTAGTTGGGTATTTTGCCAGTTATTTTGGTTGTCTCATTTTTCTCCGCTACAACCTGATGGCCTTAACTACTTGCTAGTTCTGTTGGAGCAATTGGATTTTTCTCTTAATGGATTTTCTGTTTGCTTTGTCACTTTATTTTTGGTGTTGAGCTGGTACCTTGTTAGTTTTCTTGGTATGGGATTTGTCATAACATGGCTATGTGGGTTAGGGAGTCCCGATTTGGATGGCCAGATTTGGTTAGGTTTTTGTGGCCTTAGGCAGCATATCAAGGTTTTTTATAATAACTGAGGAAAGATTTCAGTATCCTTATGTCCCTTTATGATTTTCAACTGCATTAGTACACCTTGTTTGGTGGGTTGATTTACTTTTTAATTAATTTTTCTATTAAAATAATTACTATTCTCTTTCTATTACTTGTTATTACTAGTGTCCTTGTAGGCCTTTTTGGTAGGTATTTGGAGACTTATTCTCGTTTAGTGAAGGGTCCCTTTTTTGTTAAGAAGACTGAGCTAAATGGGTATATTTTTTTCTTTTCCTTTTGGGATAAGGCTTCTAGCCATCATAGAATGTTATTAGGTTTACTTGTACTTATGCATAGTGGGGATATCTGGCTCATAGCTTCTTTTTTTGATTTTTTTTGTAGCTTTTCCGAGCAGTAGATAGCTGGAGGTCCTCTTAAGGATCTTGTATTTCTTTTTTTTTTTTTATAAATGCCGAGGCCTGATGGTGGGTTTTCTCTAAAAAAAAATGGCTGTAAGTAGCTGTGTTGCACAAGTGCTATGGTTAAAGCAACAAATCCTAGATATTGGACTACCTATAAGCACCATTTCTATCATGTGTGATATCACTAGTTCCATTTGCATATCAAAGAATCCAATTCAACATTCCACGACTAAACACATAAGTGTTAGACAACATTTCATTAGAGACCGTATAAGCAAGGGGGATTGTTGACCTCACTTTTTGTGAGGTCGATCTTCCTCAAGGATTCTACTAAAACTTAGAGCTTCCTACTATAGTGTAGAAGACACCCCTAGGATTTCCCTTAGGTGGACACCAGATGACACAGTGTTGACGAAACCTTGATCGCATTGATTTTCCTCCATTCTAATAGGTTTACACTATATCAAATTCAATCAACCCAACTTCAAGATAAAGGGGGCCAATTTAGTCTAAATTATGATAAATAGGGTTATGTCGAGTTGATTCTACTCAAAATTGAGTCAATTCAAGTAGACTCATGTTTAATTTAACTTCAATGACTTCGATTAGTCTAAATTAACTTATCTTTAATTAATCAAAATTAAATAAACACTATTTAAGTGAAATTAAATTAACCCAAATCTAATTTATATGAAATATCATAAATTTAATGTTAAACTCAGCTTAATTCATAATAAATCTACCTAAATGAGCTCAAATCCATTTTACACTTGATTAAATTTAGTTAACTAAGCTCAATATTAATCTAAATCAATTAAACTCAGCCCGATAGGTTTAACTGATTCAAGGTTAATCAATAAAAAAAATGCGTGTTAATGTTAATGTGAATAAAATATCATCAAATAAAATTGCACTAAATTGGTTTCATCAAAGTTTAATTAAATCACTTTACTTAATAACCTCAATAATTTGGAATTAAATAGACTCACATTAAAATTGACTCAATCATTACTTGTACGCGGAGTGATATAGAGGGAAGCTCTACTAAGGTTTTTCTTTCATGACTATTTTGTTTCCTGCCCTTTATCCCTTCTCCTCCGGCCTCGCCAGAGGAATGTTTCACCCTCTTATGGATCCTACTTCTTATTTTTTTGATTTCCCCTCCCTCCTCTATGGATGATGGGGTTAGTCCTGCTTCTCACTGTGACTAGACAAAAATCTTCACTCATATTGAGACTGCTTTAAACCCTATTCCCCTTTCCTTTTTCCCTTATGAACAAGAGGTTATTGCTTTTTCTAGTGAAAAACTATTCAAAGTAGCACAAGATTTGTGCCTGAGTCTTATCGGATATATATAGGTTGGCGGCCTTTTTACGAAGCTCTGCTCAGAGCAATCTGGAAAACATGGTCGCTAAAAGGTTTGTTACAACTCCTCTATCTTAGTGATGGATTCTTTTTGTTGCATTTCTCTTGTACGGAAGACTACGAATTGGTATGGTCTAGAGAGGTGTGGTTTCTCCTCGGTAAGCCCTTCATACTTCAAAAATGACACCTCCATTTTTGCCCTAAGTGGGAAAACCTTTCTTTTGTCCCTATATGGATAAAAATACATGATTTACCTTTAACATGCTGGAACTCTAAAGGGATTTCTAGAATTGCTAGCCAAGTAGGAATTCCTCTTACTGTAGACTTGCTGACTGCATAAAAATCCTGCCTCACCTTCACTAGGGTTTGTGTCATGTCGACTGTAAGGCTAAATACCCAAAGGAGATTCCTATTTCTTTGGATGGGGATGAACTCAGCTTAAAAGTTAAATATTAGTGACGTCCTATGCCTTGTAAGTTTTGTACGTCTTTGGTTCACTACTCCTCCCTTTTCCCTTTAAATCCATCTACACCTTCAGTACAACCTGGGACTTCATCCAAACAGATAAGAGGTAGGAGCTCTAATAAGAAATCTTCCAATAAGCCTCCCGCCAAAGGCCTTAATGTGGCTAACAACAAAAATCCATTGACATCTATTCTAGTTCAGACAACATCCAATGCTCATGCAATAGCTAGTAACATCCCCACTACACTCACACCAACTAATATAAAGGGACAACATTCTGCATCTCAAACACTCCCTAATGCAAACCAAGCAGCAAGCCCCTTTCCCTCAACACAAAATCTTGCTATCCTGCATCACCAGCACGATACTAGGGAATCCTCTTCCCCTTCAACCTCTGTCGTTCCAGAAACATCAATACCTACCATACCAAATATCAATTCCCTAAATAAAGACAACAACTCCTCAACCAGCATATCCCATATTCTTGATCTGGACTCTTAAGTAGGGGTCATCTCTCCAAAAAGGTTCATTATCCTCCAATAGTAAGAAAATTTTCAATATGCTATAGATTATAATCCTAATAATGTTGACAGCACCCAACCCTTCTCAATTCCTATGACAATGAAGAAATTTTGTAGGGGGAGAGGTTGAATGCCCCTTGTCCATCCAAAATCCTTTTGTCTGCTCCTCCCATTACCACATAGAATATCAGGGGCTTCAATAACCCTGATAAGGTGGTATGTTGTAGATGGCTAGTTGATATGTACAAACTAGTTATGTTGCTATTCTAAAGAATATGATTGATGTTTTTGCTCTTCAAAACCTTTTTTTTCAATTTCTTGCATTTTGTTTTTGCTTCAGAGGATAGTTGTAAAAATTTTGAGTATTCTAAATCGGGTTACATATGGGTCAAATGGAACCCAACTAAGCTAAATTTCACCTCTGACTCTACTACTGACCAAATCATTTCTGGGATAGTTTCTTCTGGTAGTTTTCCCCCCTTTTAATTATATATCATATATGTATTTAACAGTGCATTAGATAGGGCATCTCTTTGGGATCTTATTAGGCAGTTGGTGTCCCCTCACAAGACCCCATAGATTCTTATGGGTGACTTTAATTATAGTCATTTTGCTTATGAAAAGGCAGGTGGTTCAATGATGACTAAGAATAATCTTTAGGAGTTAAACTCACTGATGTTTTATGCTAGTTTGATGGATTTGCACTCTATTGGAAGCCTTTTAACTTGGCATAATCAATGTATGGATAACCCTATCCACAATCAATTGGATAGAACTCTTGTGAATGAGGAATGGAGGAGTTTCTTCCCAAGATCTTTCTGTTTATTTCAAAGTCCGTCTTTCTTTGATCATTTCCCAATCATCCTACATTGAGGTATACCTAAATCTTTAAAGCACAGATTCTTATTTAAAAACTACTGGACTAAACTAGAAAGGTATTAGGAGCTTGTTCTGGAGATTTTTTCTTGTCCTAAATCAAGAAATCCCCTCCTAGACCTGTGTAGTAAACTTAAAGCTCTAAAGGGAGAAATAAAGATTAAGGAATGGGCCAATTCCTCTATTATAAATTCCTATCTAGCTACTCTTCATCAAAAGCAATAGGAATGTCTTGATATGATTAATTCGGATCCTTTAAATCCTTTTCTCAATGCTACTCTCAAAGACATCAATTCTAATATTGCGGAGTTCATTAGTATAATATCATCATGGGTTATATAAAGAGCAAAAGCAAATTGGCTCTCTTATGGTGAGGATGATATGAACTTTTTTATATGTTAGAATCCTTTCTAGATAATGTAGTAGCAAAGTGGTTTTGAATTTGGGTTCCATCATCCAGAATTGTTCAAGATCAGAGGTTATCAACTCCATTATTGATCACTTTAAAACCCTTTATAACGCCTACTAGTAATGATATGGTTGCCTTTCCTATTGGGAACAACCTTCCTACTTCTATGATTCCCTCTCTTATTCAACATGTCATGGATGCTGAAATCAAGACTATTGTATTTCTGGGGACTTATTCTTCTGTTCGAGGCCCGGATGGTTATAACTTCTATTTTTATAAGTCAGGTCGGCACATTCTTGGCCTGATTGTGTGTAAGGCTATTAGACCTTCCTTCATAAATGGGTATCGGCCTTGTGGGTTGAAGGTCATGGCTCTTGCCATTATTCCTTAGTCCAAACATGCCACCTCAATTTCTGATTTCAGGCTAATTTCCCTTTACAATGTACTATACAAGATCTTAACCAAAATCCTTTCCAACAGACTCAAACCCATTATGCCACTAATAGTAAAATAAAACCATGTTGGGTTTATCAAATCAAGAGTCTTATTAGATAAAATAATTCTTGCAAAAGAATTACTTCATTTAGCCCATCATAATGGTGGCCATAACTATTTTTGTGATAAGCTGGATATACATTAAGCTTTCGATACGATCTCTAGGGATTTCCTCTTTGCTCAACTTGAACTGAAAGGGTTACCTACCACAACATTAAATGGATTAAAGCACGTATCTCTGATGTAAATTATTCTATTCTGATTAATGGAGATCTTGAAAGCTATTTCTCATCCTCGATGGGCCACAGGAAAGGGTGCCCTCTTAGCCCTTACATTTTTGTATTGTCATGGATGTTTTCTCTCCTTTAATAGATGATGGAGGTTTTCAGGGTATAAACATTGATGGCTTTAAACTGACTCACCTCCTATATGCTAATGATCTTTTGGTTTCTAGAAATTCTGAGGTGGAAAATTGCAACACTCTAACCTCAATTTCAATACTTTTGCTAATGCATCAGGTCTACTTGTGAATATTGAGAAAAGCTCTATTATGGTTCCTAAGATACTTACTAATTATGAGGCTATTTGTCATCCTCTCTCTATTCTAATTATTAGCACTCATATTTCTTATTTGGGCATCCCACTCTCTTTCAAAAGGCAAGCAGTGGCTGATTTTCTTCCTTTGATGGAAAGCATCACAAAAAAATTGAATGGTTGGAAAGCAAATATCCTTTCCTTTTGCAGGGCGTTTACAGTATCTAAAATTTACTCTTTAGAATACAATTGCCTACTGGATCAGAGGCATGATTCCTCCCAAAATTGTTTTTGAATACATAAGAAAACTCTTGTCCAATTTTTTGTTTTTTGGGGATACTTTTGTTGTTGTAAAATTGAGATTAGTGTCTTGCGATAATGTCTGTAAGACTAAAAATGCACAAGTTTGGGGTTGCCTTTTTTCTAGCTCTTTGATTGGCCTTCAAGTGTTCTATGATAAGAAGAATATATCACCAAACCTTTCCCCTGGCAACCTGGTTCACTTTGAGATATACCTCCCCTTGGTGCCCAATTCCACATTTTGCCTCTAACATTTGGAAGTCCATTTCTGCTACTGCTGCTTTGGTTAGGAATGTATTCAAGTTTAATGTAAATCCATACTCTCATATATCTACACATTGAGATCACTGGTGTGAAGATACTTCTCTTGCAAACATTCAATATGGCAATGTATTGCTTCAAACATATGATCAATATGCTTTTGTTAAGGATTTAATTTTTTATTTGGCGTGGAATTTTCCTGATTCTCTCCCTTCTTTGATTGCTAATACTATCAATAGAATCGCCATATATGACTCCTTGGTTAATACTCTTTAATGGGAAATTCTTCAGTTGGTGTATTTATTCAATATCTTGTGGAATTTTATAAAGATTTGCCTATTTTCTCTTGGTCAAACATGATATAGCACAAGAAGTATGCTTTGAGATACTCCATTTTTGCTTGGCTTTCTAATGTTTGAGGCCTTAAAATAGCAGATGTTTTGCTACATAGAAATATTCAGGTTGATCCCATTTGCCATTTGTGTCACTCTTCGAATGAAAGTACTTCTGACATTTGTTTGAATGCACTTATGCCCACTCTCTTTTGGTTAGTCCCATGCCTAGATCCTGTGCCCTACTTCTTAAGCCCACGATTTTACAATTACTTGTTTAGATTAATGATCAAGTGCATTTAGTTGCTCACACAAAATTTTGTTTTTATATTATTGTTTGTTGCTCTATATATTATATATGGAAAGAAAGAAATGAGAGGTGATTTGGGAACTCTATGCATAGTTTTACCACCACCTCAAAGAAAGCTATTTTCACAAAGCTTTGCAAGTGGAAAAATTCTAAGCATCTTATGGATCTTTTATAAGGAATTTTGGTTTCCCGATGGTACTCGATGCTATATTTTGGTCTTACATACAGTACAGGCTATCACTTTATGACATTGCTCCTTCGATCTTGCCTATTGGGATTATATTCAAGCCATGGACAATGATGTATCCCATATACAGGCTACCCTTATACGATCCCCGGGCAACCACGGGTTCGTTCGTCACTCCTACATGAATCATTTTTATTTGAATATACTAAATCTTGGCTTTTGTGACATTGTGTGCCTACTCACTGTTGCTATTTGGAGCTCCCTCTTTTTATTACTGTGAGGATCATTCTTTAAGTTTTCTGTGGTTGCTCACATTTTGTTAGATTGTATTCTCTTTTGTTTCTTGGCTCTCTTGAGCTTGCTCATTTTTTCTTGAGCTTTGATTTCTTTTTACAACTTTTAAGTTTGAGGTTATATTAATATACGAGCTCTCACTAATTTTCCCAAAAAAAAATTGACTCAATTTCAACAAACTCAAGGTTAAATTATTTTAAGCCATATCAAATCGAGCCTCATAAATTTGAGCCTAATCAAACTTTATCAAGTCGAGTTGAGTTAATTCCAACCGAACAAAGTCAAATTCATTCAAACTAAAATCAAAATTAACTTAAACTTAGTTCAAATATCAGCAAAACTCCTTTTTTAAAAATATTCCTATATCTTGTCATATCCAATTTATTACCAGAGGATTGAAATGACTCTCTCCACACTCAGCCATGCATGGCAGTCATTTTGTTTTTAAAACTCCCACGGGAAATGGAAAAGTTGGTTTACTTGCTAGATACAAATCTCTTAAGGGTATAATAGTCATCTAGTATTTTTTTTCACTATAAGCCAATGGAAAAGTGGATGGTCCATGATTTTTTCCCCATTCGGCCAGGGACTGCGAGAGAAAGAGGAGGCAAAGTTGACATTTGTGCATGTCTCCGCCATTTGACCGAACCAAGAGAAAAATGAGGCAGCATGCGTATATATCTCCTCCTCTATTCTTTTGACCCTTCGATTCTTACATGCCTTCCACTTATATGAGCGCAAGAGGGAAAGAGGGACGGTCGACCTTGCATGCCTTCTATTTGTCCAAATAAGAGAAGGGTTAGGCGGCAGCAACTTTTCATTTCTCAAGATGAAATGAAAGGGTAAGGTGAGTTTCACATACTTCTCTCGTCCCCTTGGTCTTAGTTCTGCATTTTCTTTTAGTGTGATGGTTGGTATAGGAGAGAATTGAGAGAGGGAGATAACATATAAGAGGAGAGGTTGAAGACCAAGGAGTCATTAGTTCTCTTTCTCTAAATCAAACTACTATAGATTTTATGTTTCCAAAATGAAATGGCTACAGCTTTTCTATTTCCTAAACTACATGCATAAACATCTTCTACTTTCTCAACCAAGTCACTCTATATTTCTTCCTCTCTAAAGCTAAATTCCTACATTATTCCCTCCCATTAAACTAGATACTTACTTATCTTGTTTCTACTAGGGTTGAATGTTACCATTCTCTATTTGGCAAGCAGTTAGATTTTTTAAAATTACATTACATAATATATGGCAATGATGATCTTTTAAGCCCTATATTATGGTGAAATTAATTGGTGGTTGTGGTTTTGTTATCACCAACATGGTCATCCCTCAACATATTAATGCCTCTATATTTTCATGTGACATTATTCTCTTATGGCTTTTAGTAGTCAGTATTCCACAAATAATTTGCAGTTTACATTAGTATTGGTTCAAAAAAATATGTTCAATGATGGTATCACACATTTAGTGAGCTTTTATTTGAAAGCAATAAATTCTTTTGCTGTTTATGTTTATGTATTTATCCAAACATTATTTGTTCAGTATGAAACCTGTATGATAGAGTAATGAATTTTATGGTGTAGTTATTTTTTCTTCACTTTAACATAAGCAAAGTTCATGGAGCTCGTGATTTAAATCTATTTAATTTATTCTCACTAACAATGAAACAAGCTAATCATTTATTAAGAGTGGCATGATGAAGTAATTACCACTTGATATTTTGTTTGACATGGATATTTATTTAATTACTTTTTTTTCTTTCTAAATAGAATCTTTAAATGACTTTTTAATGTGGATGGTTTTAGAAAAAAAAATATTTGGAAGTGGAGCAATGAATATAGGCATGTATTTTATATCTCAATGGTACATATACACACATCTAGTAGGTTAAGAATATAGTAGATTGTCTCCTGGTGGTTATTACAAACTCATTCTACTTCTAATTCATTGAAACTGATTGGAATTGCCACTTCAATATGAATTGGTTGCTTGTTATATAAATGAGTACATATCCAGCTACTTAAACTTGTCTTATTAACAATTACATGGGGAGATTTCTATTTCCTTTTGCATGATATTAGAAGCTTTAACAATACCTATTACATCCAATTAACATAAAACTTCTCCTAAATTATATTGCATGTGCGACTCTTCACTCGTCGATTTAGTAGCATTGTGATTGCAGTTAAGAGTGGAAATTAGCCTTGCAAGGTAATTGAGGCTCCAATTTACAACCAGTTAAATCAATTAGTTGATATGGTCTCTCTCTCCTTCATTTTTATATTTGTTGTTTGGAGCCATCGCCTATATGAAAAGCTTTGTTCTCTTTCTTTTTGGCATGAAATGATTTAAATGCTATTAAAAATATAAATATTTTCATGTTTGAATTTCTTCGACATGGGCAAAAGAACATATAAGTGAAAGTAGAGAAGTTTATTTTATTTGGACTCATTTTAATATAATAAGTTGTCAGCTTCTTGATAAACTAAATGGATCTATAAATATTTCTATAGATGTGAGGTTTTGAAGTAATTTTATTAAACTTGATAGTCATACATAAGAAATATTTTGGGATAGACAATTGAAATCATCCTTCTTTTTTCTATAATATGATCTTGCAATAAATAACCATGCAATGTTGCTTTTATAGTGATTCTTAATTCTTAACAATTTCATGTTTATCAATTTAAAGGAATATTGATATTGTGTTGATAATAGTTGAAGTCACAATAGTTGAAGTATTGAGTCCTCAATATGCTTCTTAGAGAGCTTGCCACTTGTAGTAGCATTTATTTATCTTATATGTTTAATATACTCATTTTTTGTGGGAGCATTCATTTGGTGGCATACTTGGTCATTTAAATTTTCTTTGCTAACTTGAAGAGTTTTTCTTTTTAACACCTATTAGCAGTTTAAAGTTCTTCTTCTCTATGTATGTGCTTTACACATTAATCCTTTCTTATGATGATCTTTGGAATGTGGGGATCCAGTTGAATATAATATTCATGACATTTGATCATGTTTATATGATCTGAAAGAATGAGTTAATTATCAAAGTTTACAAATCACAAGATATTTTTCCTTTAAACACATGCCTTGAGGTAATGTTTGAGACACCTTGTTGAGAGTTACTTTCTATTGATAGAGAATTATACAATGATGGATTTTAGAAATGTAATGAACATATACTACACTTCTTAACCTTCTCACTTCATCCCAATATTGAACATTAGGTTGACCATTTCATGTTAAATTTTGATGATGACCTCATAAATATTTACAAATTAGAATGATTGATCATAAAATCCACTTCACGCATAACCCCGGTGGGTGATGTTGGAGTATAGTTTGAAATCTTAGGCATTAGGTTTCTGCTAGTTATCATCATTTATACACATCCTATAGCAAAATGTCAGCACCTTAGGCTACAAAAAATAGACATAGGTTCACTATCTATTAGCCTATGCACCTCCCAACTGTCAGCATAAGATTAAGTCCCCATCCTCTTAGCTTACGAGGTCCCATTGGATGATGTAACCCATGGTTACTGAAAAGGATCCTTAAGTCAGCACTCGACTAGTAGGTTAAGAACTATGGCGAACCTAGGATGATGGACTATAATGGGATCTTGAGGGAGGGGGGGGGGGGTGTTGTCATACCCACTAGGTAGGGTATTTTTTAGCTTCCAAATATTTATTTACCTAAACTCCCAACATATACTGGATGTTAACCTTAGACCCTAGTTTATAGGATTAGGTTCTTTATTTCTTTTACATATTTTTATATACCACTTATTTGTATTTTCTTTCACTATTCATATTTTATGCTATATTTCATTTTCTTTTTCATTACAATTTTTAAACTTATTGCAAACTCAAATCCCAAAATAAAATCAAAGACACCTGATTACAATTTTTGAACAAAATAGAAAACTAAAAATCTTATATAGACAATAAAACCACCAACACCATAACATCAATCGACACTTTAAAACTTCTCTAAGTTTACACAAAAACATAAAATAGTTTGCAATGGATACTTGCATACTTGCTTGGAGACTATTTCTCACTAGTGTTTAGAGAAAAGTTTTCTGCTCAAAAAAAAAAAAAACCCTTTAACAACATAGCAAGAAAAGTAGGAAGATATAAATGATGAAAGTTCCCACCCTCTAAATAGTCCACCAGAAATAAAACATTAACTTCCTTTAGTTCTAAAAATATGATCCACCACTCATGGTCTGGAGCCACTAGGATTTCTTAGATATTGACTCCAATCTTCTTCTTAAAACAACAACATACCCTATTTTGCATTTCATAAGATAGGATATCATGGTTTTAAAATGCTAGGTGGAGTTTAGCTGGTAGTCCTATCCAGGCATTATTGTAAGTCCAGGAGAGCTAGGCTTTCTAGACCCTTTTTATTTTTTTAGATTAGGTTTGAATCGCTACCCTTTAGTGACTCACCTCAGATCTTAATTTAATTCCTATATCATAAACCCTCATCTCCTATGCATTCTCTTAATCTAAAGATCAGGAATATAAGTCCAAATTTTTTTAATAAAATTTTAACTTGAATAATATAAATCTCATCCTAAAACATTAAAGCCCAATCATAGGATAGATTGGAGCACTTCTGAGTGGTCTCATAATCCTAGTGCTCCTTACTCTTTCTCCTTCAACTCTAAAAATAGTTGTTCAACTTTGATCCTATCTCTTTTAGTAATTCAAAAATATTCTTATTTTTTCCTTAAACTTTGAAATTATAAAAATATTCACCACTATTTTAATTGAGAGTTTTCTTAAGAGATTAACCTCTCTTAGGATATAATTAACCATAGGGGCTTGCCCTTTTGGGGAACATACAACTCTAGATTAAAATAAATCCTATCTTACTCTTATAGGATAGGGAAAAGATCTTTGGGAATGTAGACAGTCTATCCAAAATTCATTTCAATTTTCAAACACCTTTGTAGAATGTTGATATCATCTTTCAAGAAGATACTATAGTCTCTATCATATTTGATTGTAGAAATGGCATAATTTTCAAAACCCATGCTCGCTTCCAAATCCTTTGTAGAATATAATGTTCATCTCCCAAGAAAATATAATATTCTCATTGTTTTATTTGGTTGCAAGATTGGTGAAACTTCTAAAACTCTTTTCTCTTTTTCAAACATTTTCATAGGACATTGTGTTCATCTTTCAAGATAATGTTTTGTTCCTTTGATTGATGTTTAATTATAGAAATTATATCTTCTAAAATCCTATTTTGTTATTGAGTCCATTATAGAATATTGTACCCATCTTTTGAGATAGTATAATATTCACAATGCAGTATTCAATCATAAAATAGGAGAACACACCAAATATGTGTGGTAATTTGTTTTCCATCATATTTTTCTAGCGACTCTTATGGGAATTGGTTCCTCTCTCTATCTTTAGTAGTGGCAAATATTTTTATAGTGATAGTAGGTTTATGCATGTTTTGCATCATCTAAGACTACTTTTCCTTTTCTGGCGACATTATCCATTTCATCCTTGGGTAATTGTGGTCAACTTCTCAATTTAAAATGACCCCCCTAAATTTTGATGTGGTGGGCAAGTTTCTAAATTTATTAAAAAGATGTTAATGAAACTTTCGTTATTCTTTAAAATTTTGAAAATCTCTTATAAGGTGATTGCCTGATAAGTCAAGTTTTGAGATTTTGATAGATCCCAGAAGTGAAAAGGGTTTGCAACTTTGGAATCTTCTACTGGGTCTGGTTTCTAGTATATAGGGTTCCAATCCTCCCAAATCTAAATCTTTTCTCCTAAATTTTTTAGGTTTTCAAACCACTTATCAATCTTGAACTTAGTGAATTAGTTTGCAAGACCTATAAGATTTAAAACTCAAAATCAACTCCCCCAATCTTTACGAACATATTACAATTATATACTCTAATAGCTCGGTGTGTTCATTGGATGGTCCAAATTCAAAACTTAAAAATTGTACTTTAAAAAAAATACATGATCGCTGTCTTAATGATCATATTGCAGTTATATATCCTTTGTAGCTTGATATGCTTGATTGGACTGGTCCAATCTTACCAAAATCCCAAAATTATTCAAAATTGATTCAGAAGTGATTTTCCCCTATGCTGATGTGTACATTACAGTTACATTTTATAGCTTGATGATCATATTGGCATGGGGTCCTAATCTTCAAAATTGCTGCACTCCAAAAAAAATCATCCATGTTCTCATATACACATTGTAGTTACATTCTCTTATAACTTGATGTGTATATTAAGATAGGGTTGAAAATAATCTCTCTCATTCTTTTACTAACATCATATTGTAGTTACATGTTCATTATAGCTCGATATATTTGATAAAAAAGGGTCCATAATCTGACACACTCAAAATTTTCATAATTAATGAGAAATCAATTTGAGAAAAGTTTGAAAATAAAGAAAAAATTTAGGCCTTAAAAAAAGATTTTCGTCAAAGAAAGTAGTAGGTTTGTTTCTTTCAAAGGAAATTCACCACTATTTTCTTTGAATCATGTTAGAAAATGGATTGTGGTTGACTCATCTAAACACTAAGAAAAGAAGGCGTATTATAATTACTACTAATGGAAAAGCTTTTTTCCCTCGCTGTCGCCGCTTTTGTAGGTTGATGTTTTGTGTGAAAGATTTATTTCATCTAACTTTGAATCATAAATTTTAGCATATTTTTCAAGGTTTCTAATTATCATTCAAGTTGAATTCAAATATATTTCCAAATTTTCTATTCAACCACATTATGACTTTCCTAACCTTAGGGAGGTATTATTATTGGTTGATGTGTTGAAGCTTGGAAAGCTACTTATAATTGGCCTCATCACTTATAACCAATCTTAAAGTTCTTGTAGGTCAGAATTTGGAATGACTTTAAGTTCTATTACCTAAGGATACCATATGTATACAATGATTTATGCTCTTCCATGTGGTTTAACTCCAATGAAAAGTGGATCTTAAGGCATGTGCTACGTTGAGCATCCTTTTGTCAATCATATTGAATCCCCATTTGCTAATTTGTAGTTTTCTCTTATGGTGAAATTTTCAAATCAAACTGTAGCTATGTTTATTCTTGGCTTTGTCACTCCATTTGAGAAAACTCATGTGGAATCCTTACAAAGATTGATTATCATAATTCTCTTTTTAAGTCAAAGACATATGACATTTCAAGGATTATTACTAGAGTTAACCCATGATATAGTAAACATGGGTTTGACCTTCGTTCATGTGTTTTAGCTTTTCAAAATTAACTAATGGACCTTGAATTGAAACTATGTCGGATGACTTCATAACATCTTTAAAAGTTTTCTTCTTTTATTAGTGAAAAAAGTAAGTTAGATGACTTCATATCAACTTTAAAAGTTTTATTCCTTTATTAGTGAAAAAAAAGAGCATCTTTGGGTTCACCCAATATTTATCCATTCATATTTTCTTTTAAATTAAGGTCCATGTAAAATTGGAATTGGAGATAGAAGTGAAATTCTTTTTTATCTCCTTCTTGTTATACTTCTCATAGGCATCTTGTAATTTGATGAGCCTATTTCATAATTATCTCAATTAAGTTGTTCATTCCTAATAAGGGATTGAGTTTGATTTGTAGATCCGTCATCCTTGTATAAGAGGATTAACTTTCTACACTTATGCTCGGAAGATGATTATTCAATTGAAATAATCATTTCAAGATTTGAGAAAAGGAAGCCTCCTCTAAAACATAGATTTATAAAAAAAATCTAAAATAATAACAACCCATGAATATGGAAAATATGCCCTCTATCATGTGGTCTATTAAGAAAAAAAAAACACATACATAAAATGTGTATGTGTAGGAAAAGAAAAACAACAACATAAAGAAGATGGCTTCCCTTTCTAAATCTTGAATATCATAGGATCCATTCATCCTTTAGAAAAACTTTGGTATGTTGTTCAAGGTTATCTTTCCTTTTAGGAAAGTGAGAAAACATCAAAATCTTTAAGCATAATTCAAATCCTTAAAAGAAATCAACATCAAAATCCAAAAGTTTTTAAATAACTTTTCTTTTTTCCAGAAAATGACATACATAAAAGCTTTTGATCCCCAGTAGACCATTTGCAAGTTATAAGTGTCATTTGTGATAGAAAGGAAAAAGAAATTTCAATTTGAAATATCCATATTCATCAATATTCAATGTCCCTTTAATCTTTTTCTTCTATCCTAAAAAAAGACATGTACAAATGGCATATGATCGATCCCGAATGGACTATATGGAATTTAGTAATGTCATTTGTGATGGAAAGGGAATATCAAATTTTCAAAATCAAATCTTTTCAAATCTTTCAAACTTAAGGCCGTTCTAATTCTATAGTTTAGGATGACTTCTCAGTGTACCTAACTGTAGTTTGGGTCAGGGAGCACTAGTAAGGGCTTGGATCTTTAGATCTCATTTCTAGAGCAATCTTGGGTATAGTGCAAGTAAGGGCAGGGATATTTGGATCTAATTTGTAGTGAAATCTTGGGTGTAGCATTAGTAAGGGCCTAAATCTTTGGATACTATTTCTAGTGCGAAATTTGGTATAGGTTAGAGAACCTTTTACCAGTTACCCAATTTGAGCTTTAAGGATAAGTGAGAATCCATAAACATAACCATCCTTTTCTTTAAGGCCCCAATAACTAGTGCTGGAGAACACCTTTTATGGGCACCTTCCTAGTTTAACCATCCTAACTAGATATTTTACATTGTTATTTAGGGATAGATGTGAGTCCCCACACTTACGCATCCTTTTTCCTAAGGACCTGATTAATTGGTGTTGGAGAATGCCTTTTACAACCTTCCTCGTTTAGCCATCTGACTAGATGTTTAACTTCAACCTTTAGGGATAGGTTTGAGTCCCTACACTTAGGCATCCTTTCCCTTAGGATCCCATTACCTAGTGTTAGAGAATGCCTTTTATAAGCACCTTCTTAGTTTAACCATCCTGACCAAATATTTTACTTCATCCTTTAGGGATTGGTGTGAGTTCCCACACTTAGGCATCCTTTCCCTTAGGATCTGGTTAGCTAGTGCTGGAGAATACCTTTTATTGGCACCTTCCTAGTTTAACCATCCAAACCAGATTTTGGGATAAGTGTGAGTCCCCACACTTAAGCATCCTTCTCCTTACAACTTAGTTAGCTAGTGTTAGACCACACCTTTTACAGTCACCTTCCTAGTTTAACCATCTAGATATTTCAGTTAGTCTTCCAAAGAATAGGTGTAAGTTCCCACACTTAGGTTTCCATTCTTTAGAATCACCCTCTAGTTTTTTTGGAATAGGTCTGAGTCCCCATATTTAGGTAGCCTTTCTCTGAACTAGAATGAATTTTAACTTTTAATCCTAGAGATAGGTTGGAATTCCTATATTCAGAACCCACCTTTTAGAACTAGGAACCCCTTTAAAAATTAATAAAATTAAATTCTTCACATCTACTAAATCAAATTAACTTCAAGCTCTTCATCTCATTGCAAGCTAAAGAACTTAACAAATATTAGAGTCAAAATAAAATGTTTACTTCCTTTTGGATTATGTTGATTGTTTTAATCAATGATAATATGTATAGTGTACTCTTACAGAGTCCACCATACCTATTGGGGATCCATTTGTCCACCTCACCCTTTTTGAGGTTGATCTTCCCCTAGGATTCTCCTAAAACGTAGAGGTACCTACCATAGTATAGAAGTAACCACTAGGATTTTCCCTTAGGTGGATGCCGAATGACATAGTGTCGATTAAACCTTGATCGCATTGATTTACTTCCAATCGATTTGGTTTACACTATATGAAATTCAATCTACCCAACTTCAAGTTAATGGGGGCCAATTTGGTCTAAATTATGGTAAATCGAGTTATGCAAGTTGATTCAACTTGATATTGTGTGAATTCGACTTAACTCATGTTTTATTAAACTTTGATAACTTTGGTTAACCTAAATTAACTTATCCTCAAATAGTAAAAATTAAATCAACAGTATTTAAGTGAAATTAAATTTACCAAAATCAAATTTATATCATATATCATCTATTTAATGTTAAACTCAACTTAATTCATACTAAATCTACCTAAATGAGCTCAAATCCATTATAAAATTGATTAAATATAATTAACTAAGCTCAATTTTAATCTAAATCATTTACTCGGCTCAATAGGTTTAACCGATTCAAGCTCTATCAACAAAAGAAATGCATGTTAATGTCAATGTGAATAAAATATCATCAAATATAAATACACTAAATTGATTTCATCAAAGTTTAATTAAATCATTGTTCACTGAATAACCTTAATTAATTGGAATTAAGTAGACTCACATAAAAATTGACTGAATTTCAACCAAATCAAGGTTAAGTTATTTCAAGAAAATTCAAATCGAGCCTTATCAATTTGAGCCAAATCAAACATTGTCTAGTCAAGTTGAGTTAATTCCAACCATAACAATTAAAATTAACTCAAACTAAATTCAAAATTAAATCAAAATTAATTCAAATATAAGAAGATCTATTTTTTTGTTTTAATATTCCTATATCTTTTCAAATCCAATTTATTACCCAAGGACTGAAATGACTCTCTCGATGTTCACCCATGCATGGCAGTCATTTTATTTTTAAAACTCCCAAGGGAAATGGAAGAGTATCTTTACTTGCTGGGTCTAAATCTCTTAAGGGCTTAATTGTCATCTAGCTTTTTTTTTTCACTATAAGCCATTAGAAAAGGGGTTGGTCCAAGCATTTTTTCCCTATTAGGCCAAGGACTATGAGAGAAAGAGGAGGCAGCAGTGACGTGTGTGGATGTCTCCTCCATTTGATTGAACTGAGAGGAAGAGGAGGTGACATGCATATGTATCTCCTCCTCTCTTCTTCTAACCCTTTGATTCTTACATGCTTTCCACCTGTTTGAGTGCAAGAGGGAAAGACGGACGGTTAGCCTTACATGCCTTCCATTTGGCCGAGCAAGAGAAGGCTTAGGCGGTGGCAACCCTTCATTTCTCCAATTGAAATGGAAGGGTAAGGTGAGTTCTATAGACATCCCTCCTCCTCTTGGGTATCGATTTTGTACATTCTTTTTGTGGGCTAGTTTTGGCATAGGAGAGAATTAAGAGATGAATATAACATAATAGAGGAGAGGTTCAAGACCAAGGAGTCATAAGTTCTCTTTCTCTAAATCAAACTACTGTAGATTTTATGTTTCCTAATCAAAATGGTTGTAGCTTTCTCCCTTTCTAAACTACATGAATACACATCTTCTACTTTCTCAACCAAGTCACTCTATATTTTTCATCCTCTTTAAAGCTAAATGCCTACATTATTCCATCCTATTAATTTAGATACTTGCATATCTAGTTTTTCCTAGGGCTGAATGGGACCATTCACTTTTTGGAAAGTAGTTACATTTTTTTTTTAAATTATATTACATGACATATGTGTTGAAATCCAGGATCCCGAGCACTTAATTTTGATGGTGACAACTAATACTTACTGAATCCATATGGACTTCCTTAAGATTACAAATGCTTATACTTGTATATGAGCACTAACATTTCAGGTCAGACGCACACTGCTCAAGGTTACTGGAGACTCAAACCGGGTAGAATAGGTTATTGAAAAGTCTGTAATTTTTATTTCTTTATTTTTATTTTTATTTTCTTGAGTCTGCCACAGAAGCATGTATGTGAAAGGAGCAACTATGCACACACACAGGGGGAGATTTGGTTTTAACTTTAAATTTTTTTTTTAAAACTATCGTACTGTACGATTTTAAATTGTACTGTATGATTAATTAATAATACTCAGGCTAACGGCTATTTTTTAGATGATTAACTTTGTAATCTAATCGTACTGTATAAACTTTATCGTACTATACGATTCGATTCAATTGAAAAACCCTAGCCGTCAGAATAAGTTTGGTAAGTTTATATTTTTGATTTTCTGAACTATTCGTACTGTACGATCCAGATCATACTGTACGACTAATTCAATTCTTACCAAAATTATGTCCCATAATCAGGAAATAAACATTGGTTTCTTATTTTAAGTCGATCCTACTGTACGATATTATATCGTATTGTACGATAGACAGAGATGATTTCATTCGTCCCTTCGATCATACCAGACGAAACCAAGTTTTTTGTTCTATTTATCCTGGACGATATTCGTATCGTACGGGATGATATCCTAAAAATGAACTAATCGTACTGTATGATTAGTGGAGTGCTGGACGACTGGCAGAGATGAATTCTTTTATCCCAGGGATTGTCCCACAGATCATCCTGTATGAACAGTAGAAATCAACATGATCGTCCGGTACGATATTCATATCGTACAGTACGATATGTATAAAATTTGATACTGTTCGTCTGTGCTCGTACTGGACGATGCTGTATTTGAACTGATCATACTGTACGATTATATATCGTACTGTACAAACAGAGATGCAAAAGTTAGAATTTTTAGGGTTTTCTAAAAGCCTGGTATAAAAATAACTTAAATTTTTTTGTGAGTGTTGTTGATCTATTTTCCTGCTGTGAGAAGCTTTGAGGGAAGAAGGGGATTCTTGAAGGAGAAGTTTTTCTTCAGAGAGATCCAGAGCTTGCGAGAGGAAGGTGAAGGTGAGCTTGAGCGTGAGGGAGAAGTAGTGTGAGGGGATCACACGGTGGCTCCAAGCAAGCTGCATGCTTTGCTCCACTTGTGGCTTTGGGAGTCTCGGGAAAGTTCTTGAGAGAAGAGTCACTTCAAGATCAACATCGTCAAGGTGCTCTGCCATCTCCAGGAGGGAGAAAAAGGAGAAGGTCCGCTGCCGTCATCAGGAGGATGACATAGCGTTTGGTTTTTTGCCGCACCGAGCGAGGTGAAAGTGAGTATTGTAAAGGCTTCTCTGCCTTACTGTGGGAGCAAAAGGAGAGTCAACTATTTCTAGTGCAATTCCCGGAGTAGAGGACTCCGGGGAGTGGACGTAGGTCAAGTGATCGAACCAATATAAAAATCTCTGGTGTATTTTTTCCATTTTACCGTACTTTACTTTTCATGCTCTTAATTAGTACGTTAAATTGCTTGGTGAAAAATCAAAATTTGAATCTTGTATTGTGAAAGTTAAAATTGAATTATCAATATCGTTGTTGTGATTATTGTACTTGCTTCTGCATGTTATTCGTTGAGTTATCTTTTAAAAATACAAAAAAGGTAGAACTCTTATTTAGGGTTGAATTTTTAAAAATACCAATTCACCCCCCCTCTTGGCGCATCTCGTACTTTCAAGTGGTATCAGAGCGGGGTTTCAAAATAGTGTTTTAGAAAACCTAGAAACGTAAGATCCATGGCTCAATTTGGTAACCGTAACACTACGGAGGGTTATTCAATAACCCGTCCACCTTTATTTGACAATTACTGTTTGATTTCTGGAAAATATGCATGTCTAAATTTTTACAGTCTTTAGACTATCGCATGTGGATGTTGGTCCAAGAAGGTTATTCTGCACCATTTCGTATGATGAATGGAGTTAAAACTGAAATATCGTTTAATGAATGGAGCATTGAGGATAGAGAACTTGCACAGTTAAATGCTAAATGTCTAAATTGTTTCTTTTGCGCATTAAAATCTGAAGACTACATGCGAGTATCAACTTGTACTACTGGTAACTAAATTTGGGACAAATTGTGTATCAAGTACGAAGGAACTAGTGAGGTCAAACAAACTAGGTTGAACATACTGCTACATGATTACGAACTATTCCGCATGAAACCTAGTGAAACTATATCTGACATGTACACTAGATTCACCCAGATTGTAACATCTCTGCATGCTTTAGGGAGAGAGTTGTCTAACTCAAAAAAAGTTAATAAAATACTGCGATGTTTGCCTAGCTCGTATGATGCTAAAATCACTGCAATAACTGAATCAAAAGACCTGAATGTTTATTCTATTAATAATTTACTTGGGTCACTCATTGCCTACGAGCAAGGAGTGAGTCAACGACAAAGTGATGCAGGTGAAAAGAAGAAGGAGCGAACGGTAACTTTAAAAGCAAACAATTCTGAAAGTGACAGCTCAGCAGCGGAGGAAGATGACGACATCGCCTTGATGACTCATCAGTTTAAAAATTTTCTGAAAAGAAAGCAGCGCCGTCATCAAAGCAACTTGAACAAAGGGAAAAGCTCAAAGCATACTAAAGTTGCATCTGACATGATTTGCTTTGAGTGCAGGAAACCCGGTCATCTCCGAGCTGATTGCCGCAACATCAAGACTCATCAAACCATAGAAAAGGGTGAGGAAAGATCAAAGTTCAAGAAGGGCAAATTTAAGACACAAAAAGCATTTTGGGCCGACTCTGCCTCAGAATCATCGAAAGAAGAAGCAGAGGAGGAGGTAACAAATCTGTGTCTTATGACTAATGATAATCTTGATCAATCAGATCAAGATGAGGTATGTCAACTGTCTTACGATGAACTGCTTATTATTTCTAAAAAAATCCATGACTCGTATAGAAAGTTAAAGAAAAAGCATGTTAGTCTTAACACTGAGTTCGGTACTTTACAAAAGGAGCATGCTAGTGTAGTTAAGAATTTTTCTGATTTAGATAAAGATCATATGTCTTTGTTTGATGAATATAATGCATTAAACAAGAAGCATATTGAGTTAACCACTGTACACGATACCTTGAAATCATTACATGTTGAGCTAGAGAATGCATTTAAGGAACTAGAAGAACTAGCAGGGGAACTAAGTAGTAGTAAGCATACATTGAGATTTGAATATACAAGTCTTAACCAAGAGAACAAATTTTTAAATGAAAAACTTCATGCATTCGAAAATAACAAAAAACCTCCCACGTTTGCTGAGTTTTTTCAGCCTCCACCATGTGAATCATCTCATTCAAAACCTGTATGGCATGCATCATCCAAACCCAGAAATAGACACTACCACCTCCGTAGATTAGTGAACCCATTTCCCGGTGTTAGGTGTTACTCTTATGGCATGCTAGGTCACATAGCCCGCACGTGCACAATTCACTATAGGACACATCTAGTGTGGAGACCTAAATTGCATTAATCACAGCATAACATGCATACATTTCATTCATATAAGCATAGGGAGGAACCCAAACTCACTTGGGTTCCCAAAGCTAATCTGTGATTGACATTATAGGGATGCTCTCACAAAAGACCTAGTGAGAGCATGTGGTACCTGGATAGTGGCTGCTCGAGACACATGACTGGAGACATGAAGCAGTTCGTGACATTGGAGGCCAGGTCAGGAGGCAAGATAACTTTGGGAGACAACACCACCAGAAAAGTGGTGGGCTCAGGTATCATTGGAAACACTAAAAATTTGGTTATTGAGAATGTACTCTTAGTTGATGGTTTAAAGCATAATCTTTTAAGTATTAGTCAACTATGTGATAAGGGCTTTGACATAAAATTCTTCTAATAAATGCATGATTAGCTTAAATGATACACTTGTGTTAGAAGGAAAATGCATAAATAATATTTACATGTTAGATTTAAACTGCATTGAAAACTCAAACTCTTTGTGTCTGAAAATAATAGCTGATGACTCTTGGCTATGGCATAGGATACTATGCCATGCTAGTATGAAAACACTTAGGAACATCACTCAGAAAGACTTAGTTAGAGGCATACCAAAGTTAGACTTTACTAAGGATCATCTTTGTGATGCCTGCCAATTAGGAAAACAAGTTAAATCTTCATTTCATGCAGTCAAGGATATCAACACCACTAGGCCACTAGAAATTCTACACATGGACCTATTTGGACCTGTTAGTACCGCTAGCCTAGGAGGAAAATCTTATGGATTTGTAATAATGGATGACTTCTCTAGGTTTACTTGGGTAAAATTCCTATCTCATAAGAGTGAGTCATTTGAAGAGTTTAGGACATCTCCACTTGGATTCAAAGAAAATTAGGATGTGAAATTAAGACAGTTCACAGTGATCACAGTGGAGAATTTGAGAATGATAAGTTTGAATCATTTTGTCAAGAGATAGGAATAGAACATAATTTTTCTACCCCTAGAACTACTCAACAAAATGGAATAGTGGAGAGGAAGAATAGAACTTTCGTTAAAGCTGCTAGGGCAATGTTAGCTAAATACACTTTACCTAGATACTTTTGGGCAGAAGCAGTCAATACTTCTTGTTATGTTCTAAATAGGGTAAATGTTAGATCCAAACTTAATAAGACACCCTATGAATTGCTTAAGGGCAGGACACCCAATCTATCTCACTTAAATGTTTTTGGTTGTAAATATTTCATTTTAATCAAAGGCAAGTCAACCATAGGAAAGTTCTATCCTAAATCGGATGAAAGGGTTTTTCTAGGCTACTCATCTGTAGGTAAAGCCTATAAAATCTTTAATAAGAGAACCCTAGTAGTAGAAGAATCTACCCATGTGGTATTTGATGAATCCAATAAGACCTCTAAATCTAATCATGATGAAGAAGAAGTTGATATTATACGGGGAGTAGAAACCATTACCTTAGAGACTAGAGCGGAACCTCAGGAACTTCTGCTTAGAGATTGGAAATTTTCCTTTAATCATCCTAGAGAACTGATCTTAGGAGACCTATCAGAAGGGGTAAAAACTAGGCATGGACTTAGGAAAGAGGTTAGTCATTCTACATTTATATCTATGATTGAACCCACAAACATTGATCAAGCATTAGGAGATGAATTCTGGATCCTAGCAATGCAAGAAGAGTTGAACCAATTCGTTAGGAATGATGTATGGGAATTAGTCAAGAGACCTAAAGAACAAAGTATGGTTGGAACTAAATGGGTCTTTAAAAATAAGATGAATGACTCTGGAATAGTAGTGAGAAACAAGGCTAGGCTAGTAGCAAAGGGGTATAACCAAATTGAAGGAATAGATTTTGAAGAGACCTTTACTCCGGTAGCTAGACTAGAAGCCATCAGGGTACTGTTAGCCTTTGCTTGTTTTAGGGATTTTAAGCTGTATCAAATGGATGTCAAGTGTGCTTTCCTGAATGGGGTAATTAAGGAAGATGTTTATGTGGAGCAACCCCCGGGGTTTGAAATCTCACAATTTCCAAACCATGTGTTCAAACTAAAAAAGGCACTATACGGGTTAAAACAAGCACCTAGGGCCTGGTATGAAAGTCTTAGTACGTTCCTACTAGATAGAGGCTTTATTAAGGGTAGTGTGGACACCACCCTATTCTTGAAGAAGGTAGGAGTTGAGATACTCATCGTTCAGATTTATGTAGATGACATATTGTTCGGATCGACGGAGAAAAACTTATGTAATGAATTTTCAAAAATAATGAGTGATGAGTTTTAAATGAGTATGATGGGAGAACTTAGTTACTTCCTTGGGTTTAGTGTAAAATAGATGGAAGGAGGAACGTTCCTTAGCCAATCTAAGTACATAAATGATATTTTGAAAAAATATGAAATGGACAATACTAAGGTCATGAATACACCCATGAGCTCTAACATTCAATTGGATAAAGATCCTAGTGGGAAGTCTATAGATCAAAAGAGGTATAGGGGAATAATTGGGTCGCTTCTATACTTGACTGCCAGTAGACCAGATATAATGTTTAGTGTGTGTATCTGTGCCCGCTTTCAAGCTGACCCGAAAGAATCTCACATAACTGCTGTCAAAAGAATTTTTAGATATCTACTAGGCACCCCAAACTTAGAAATTTGGTATCCTAGACATAGCACTACTTTTGAAATCTTAAGGTACTCAGATTCAGACTTTGCAGGATGTAGGGTAGATAGAAAAAGCACTTCTGGTACTTGTCAATTCATTGGACAATCATTAGTTTCATGGTCCAGTAGAAAATAGAATTTGGTAGCCCTATCAACAGCCGAAGCAGAATATATAACGGTAGGGAGCTATGTTACACAAGTTTTGTGATTAAAACAACAACTGTTAGATCTAAGACTACCTGTAGGAACCATTCCAATCATGTGTGACAACACTAGTGCTATTTGCATATCCAAAAATCTAATTCAACATTCACGAACAAAACATATAGATATTAGACATCATTTCATCAGAGATCACGTAGCCAAAGGAGATATTGAACTGCACCACATTGCTACTGAAGATCAATTGGCTGACATTTTCACAAAACCATTAGATTATGACACATTTAGCACCTTACGGATAAAATTAGGTGTCATAGACATTCAAGCCTAAAACCCATAATAAAAAAAAAAATTTGTGTTTGTTATGATTGGTGTGTTTCAACAAAAAATAAAAAATAAAAAATAAAAAAAAAATAAAAAATGGTTTCCTGATCCTCTTACCTTGCTGCTCACAAACCTTGAATTTCTCTGCCAATCGTACTGTACGATCCACTATCATACTATACGATAATAGTAAAATCACACAAATCTCAGCCATCCACTCCCATTCACGGTCCAGATCTCTCATATCTTGCATATATCATACTGTACGACTCCCACTCGTACTGTACGATACACATTATTGGCCATCGTACTGTACGAAACATACATCGTACTGTATGATCCACGTGGCAAATGGATTGGGACAAATTTAAACCTGGCCAGTATGAATATTATTGCCTTTTGTACTGTACGAACACCTGTTCGTACTGTACGATTATTTTTGTCAAAGGTCATTCAGACGACTCCTCGGGACGAACGCCTCTCACTCATGTTCGTACAATACGAGTCTGATCGTACTATACGATTTGACTCTCTTTTTTGCACAGTCGTCCAGACAAAATTATTGCACATATCGTACGGTACGATCTTCAATCGTACTGTATGATAGTTCCCAAATTCTATAAAATGGAGGGCTTCTTTGCATACAATCACTCAGTCTCACTCACTCCAAATTTCCTCCCTTTCTCAATTTCCTTCTTCAATCATGTCTGGTGTCAGTAAGTGCGGCCAAATGGTCGTCAGGAGTTCATCCTCCACCCGGCGATTCGACGACCATTTTCTCTCCGCTACAGACGAGAAAGCCTACAATAAGTTCAAAGAAGCCAAAATAACCCAATCTCGAATGTTAAATCAAGCCGCTTTGAATTTCGAGGTGATGAACCTCTTTGCATCCACCACTCTTCAGTTCCTTTTAACTCTAGCATTTCCCTTCCACTTTGAACTGCTTTTAGAATTTCTTGCCAATCTCAAAGTAGATCTAGAGAACACAACCTTCAATTCCTATGTCTGTAAACAACATGTCGTTATCACCGTCAATGACATAGCTGCACACATTTGGCTATCCTCTGACGGCCCTCATCCCCAATCTATGATCTCACATGACTATGATTGAACCTCTATAAACATGACCCTTAGAGCTGTCCCCTCAAATCAACACCTACCACTTGTCCAAACCCTCAATCAGAATGCCCGCGTTATCCAGCATGTCCTTTGCACGTCCATAAAACCCAAAGCTGGAGACCGCATCCATATTACCCCACTGTTTTCTATCATCACATATCTAATAATGTCTGGAACACAATTCAATGAAGCCCAAATGGTTTTTGATTACATCCATTCCCTATCTGTATACCGATATCCTGGTGCCCGACGAAAATTGAACCTTACTTTAGGGCATGTCATAGGATACATATTAGATGCCAAGTACCAACTTTATTATCCACTACCTCCAGATCATCTTTCCATCTTCTACTCAGATGCCTCCTTTCGCATCTTATTCCATCAGGGGGCCGCTCACGCCGATCCCGATTTTGATGAAGAAGAGGCTGATGCTCCTGCTGACGCACCTCCACCACCACCAATCCACCCACCTGGTCTTGCTCCTCTCGACTACCCTCACGATGACATTATTCAACACTTCGATCGATTGGATACTAGGCTGGATTCCCACATTGCACAATAATATCAGGAATATGAAACTGATATGAAATGGTTTAGGGAGCGCTTCATCTCCATTGATCACCAGTTTGCGTCCCTCTATCAGTACTACCAACTGTTTCCACGACCTCCACCACCACCTCCGGATCAGGATCCAAAATTTTGAGTTCTAGTGGTTATTTATGTTGTTTTTATTTCTTGTCATTATAGTTGTTTGTTTGTTCTTCCCTTTTTGGTGCTGTCAAAAGGTGGAGACGTTTCTGTGTTATGTGTTGTTCTATTTTTCTTACTATTATTGATATCAGTTGCTTATGTTTACTCTTCTGTTCTCACAAAATATTTTTTTCTCCTATTATGTTTTTTTTCCTGTATGTTATAATAAAAAAAATATAAAATTATTGTCTCTCCTCCTATTTAAAAAAATATATATATAATAAGTTATTCTTCTGAGGGGGAGCTAAGGAAGTCAGAACAATTGTGGCCATCAAAAAATATTATTTGACACCATCAAAAAGGGGGAGATTATTGAAATCCAGGATCCCGAGTACTTAATTTTGATGGTGACAACTAATAGTTACTGAATCCATATGGACTTCCTTAAGATTACAAATGCTTATCCTTGTATATGAGCACTAACATTTCAGGTCAGATGCACACTGCTCAAGGTTACTGGAGACTCAAATCGGGTAGAATAGGATATTGAAAAGTCTATAATTTTTATTTCTTTATTTTTATTTTTATTTTCTTGAGTCTGCCACAGAAGCATGTATGTGAAAGGAGCAACTATGGACACACACAGGGGGAGATTTGGTTTTAACTTTAAATTTTTTTTAAAACTATCGTACTGTACGATTTTAAATCGTACTGTATGATTAATTAATAATACTCAGGCTAACGGCTATTTTTCAGATGATTAACTTTGTAATCTAAACGTACTGTATGAACTTTATCGTACTGTACGATTTGATTCAATTGAAAAACCCTAGCCGTCAGAATAAGTTTGGTAAGTTTATATTTTTGATTTTTTGAATTATTCGTACTATACGATCCAGATCATACTGTACGACTAATTCAATTCTTACCAAAATTATCTCTATAATCAGGAAATAAACGTTGGTTTCTTATTTTATGTCGATCGTACTGTACGATACTATATCATACTGTACGACAGACAGAGATGATTTTATTCATCCCTTCGATCGTACGAGACGAAATTAAGGTTTTTTGTTCTATTCATCCTGGATGATATTCATATCGTATGGGATGATATCCTGAAAATGAACTAATCGTACTGTACGATTAATGGAGTGCTGGACGACTGGTAGAGACGAATTCTTTCATCCCAGGGATCGTCCCATAGATCGTCCTGTACGAACAGTAGAAATCAAAATGATCGTCCGGTATGATATTCATATCGTATAGTACGATATGTATAAAATTTGATATTGTTCGTTTGTGCTCGTACTGTACTATGCTGTATTTGAACTGATCGTACTGTACGATTATATATCATACTGTACGAACAGAGACGCAAAAGTTGGAATTTTTAGGTTTTTCTGAAAGCCTGGTAAAAAAATAACTTAAATTTTTTTATGAGTGTTGTTGATCTATTTTCCTGCTGTGAGAAGTTTTGAGGGAAGAAGGGGATTCTTGAAGGAGAAGTTTTTCTTCGGAGAGATCCACGGCTTGCGAGAGGAAGGTGAAGGTGAGCTTGAGCGTGAGGGAGAAGTAGTGTGAGGGGATCACATGGTGGCTCCAAGCTAGCTGCATGCTTTGCTCCTCTTGTGGATTTGGAGAGTCTCGGGAAAGTTCTCGAGAGAAGAGTCACTTCAAGATCAACATCGTCAAGGTGCTCTGCCATCTCCAGGGGGGAGAAAAAGGAGAAGGTCCGCTGCCGTCATCAGGAGGGTGACATAGCGTTTGGTTTTCCGCCGCACTGAGGGAGGTGAAAGTGAGTATTGTAAAGGCTTCTCCGCCTTGTTGTGGGAGCAAAATGAGAGTCAACTATTTCTAGTGCAATTCCCGGAGTAGAGGACTTCGGGGAGTGGACGTAGGTCAAGTGACCAAACCACTATAAAAATCTCTGGTGTCGTTTTTCCATTTTACTGTACTTTACTTTTCATGCTCTTAATTAGTACGTTAAATTGTTTGGTGAAAAATCAAAATTTGAATCTTGTATTATGAAAGTTAAAATTGAATTACCAATATCGTCGTTGTGATCGTTGTACTTGCTTCCGCACGTTATTCGTTGATTTATCTTTTAAAAATACAAAAAAGGTAGAACTCTTGTTTAGGGTTGAATTTTTAAAAATACCAATTCACCCCCCCCCCCCCCCCCCCCTCTTAGTGCATCTCGTACTTTCAATATGGCTATGATGATCTTCAAAGCCCTATATTATAGTAAAATTAATTAGTGGTTGTGGTTTTGTTATCACCAGCTTGGTCATCCCTTAATAGTTGTATGCCTTTATATTTTCATGTGACATTACTCTCTCATGGCTTTTAGTGATTAGTATTCCTTGAATAATTTGCAGTTTACATTAGTACTTGTTCATAAAAATATGTTCAGTGATGTTATTAAACATTTACTGAGATTTTGCTAGAAAGAAATAAATTGTTTTGCTATTTACGTTTATGTATTTATCCGAACATTATATGTTCAGTATGTAACCTATATAATAGAGTGATGTATTTTATCGCATAGTCACTATTTTTTTCCCTTTAATGTATGTGAAGTTTTGGGAGCTTGTGATTCAAATCTATTTAACTTATTCTAAGTAACAATGAAGTAAGCAAATCATTTATTAAGAGTGGCATGATGAAGTAATAAGCAACGAATATTTTGTTTTGCATGGATATTTATTTAAATACTTTGCTTTGCTTTCTAAATAGAAACTTCAAGCAACATTTTAACGTTGATGGTTTTAGAAAAATAGATTTTGAAGTGGAGCAATGAATGTATACATGTATTTTATAACTCAATGGTACATATACACACAGATTCAGTAGGTGTAGAATCTGGTAGTTTATCACTTGGTGGTTATTGCAAACTCAATCTAGTTCTAATTCATTAAAACTGATTGGAATTGTCACTTCTATATGAATTGGGTGCTTATTATATAAATGAGTACATATCCAGCCACTTCGACCTATCTTATTAACATTTACATGCGGATATTTCTATTTTCTTTTGCATGATATTAGAAGCATTAATAAAACTTATTACATCTGATCAACATAAAACTTCTCCCAAATTTTCTTTCATGGGTTGCCCTTCACTCGTATGTTTAGTTGCATTGTGATAGTAGTTAAGAGTGGAAAATTTGTATTGCAAGGTAATTGATGTTCCAATTTACAAATAGTTAAATAAATTAGTTAATATGGTCTATCTCTCCTTCATTTTTATATATACTGTTTGGAGCCATCCCTTATTTGAATAACTTTGTTCTCTTTCTTTTTGGCATGAAATGATTTGAATGATATTATACATTCATATATATATATATATATATATATATATATATAATATACTCCATTTTTATCTCATATGTTTTATATACTCCATTTTTGTGGGAGGATTCACTTGGTGACATACTTGATCTTTTTAATTTTCTTTGCTAACTTGAAGAGTTTTTCTTTTTAATACCTAGCAGTAATTTAAAGCCCTTCTTCACTAGGTATGTGCTATACACATTAATCCTTTCTTATGATGATCTTTGGAGAGTGCAGATCTGGTTGAATATAATATTCATGACATTTGATCATGTTTATATGATCTGAAAGAATGAGTTGATTGTCAAACTTTATAAATCATAAGATATTTGTCCTTTATACATATGTATTGATGTAATATTTGAGACACTTTATTGGGATACATTCTCTTGATGGAGAACTATACAATGATGGATTTTAGGAATGTAATAAATAGATACTACACTTCTTCCCAATATTGAACATTAGGTTGACTATTTCATGTTAAATTTTGATGGTGACCGCATAGATACTTACAAACTAGAATGATTGAATATAAAATCCACTTCACCCATGACCCTGATGGGTTATGTTGGAGTATAGGTTGAAGCCTTAGGCACTAGGTTTTTTGCTTGTTATCATCATTTATAAACATATATATAGCATTATGTTAACACCCTAAGATAAAAAAAATAAACATGGGTTTATTATCTATTAGCCTGTATACCTCCTAATTATCAGCCTAAGATTAAGTCCCCAATAACTAAGCCTACAAGGTCCCTCTGGATGAAGTAACCCATGGTTACTGAAAATGATCCTTAGGTCAGTACTCGACCAGTAGCTTAAGGACATTGATGAATCCGGGATGACGGATGACCATGGGATCTTTACTGGGGGGTGTCATACCCACCAGGAAGGGTACTTTTTAGCTTCCAAATATTTATTTTTATAAACACCAACATATAAGTTTGGGGATTAGGTTCTTTATTTCTTTTACATATTTTTATATACTGCTTATTTATATTTTCTTTCACTATTCATGTTTTATGCTATATTTCATTTTCTTTTTCATTACAATCTTTAAACTGATAATTATAAACTCAAATCCCAAAATAATATAAAAGACACCTGTTTATAATTTTTGACAAGAATTGAAAAGTAAAACTCTTATTTAGATAATAAAATAACCAATACCATAAAACTTCTCTAAATTTACACAAAAATAAAAAGTACTGTGCGACTGACACTTGCATACTTGCTTTGAGTCTATTTCTTGCTAAGGTTTAGGTTTTTTATTCAAAATAAAAAAAAAACTGCTTTAACAACATACCAAGATAAGTAGGAAGATATAAATGATGAAAGTTCCCACCCTCTTAACAACCCATAAGAAATAAAACATTAACTACATTTTGTTCTGGAAGCACAATCCACCCCTCATGGTCCAGGGCCTCTAAGAATTGTTAGATATCGGCTCAAATCTTCTTCTTAAAAAAACAACCTACCCTATCTTACATTTCTTAAGTGCATATATCATAGTTTTAAAATGCTATGTGGAGTTTAGCTAGTAGTCCTATCCAGGCATGATTGTAAGTCAAGGAGAGTCAGGCCTTCTAGGTTTGAATCGCTACCCAGTATTGACTCACCTCAAACCTGGATTTAATTCTTATATCATAGCCCCTCATCTCCTAGGTGTTCTCCTAATATAGTGATCAAGAATATAAGTCCCAATTTTTTAGTAAAAGATCAACAAGAATAATATAAATCTTATCCTAAAATATTAAAGTCCAATCATAGGATAGAGTGGAGAAATTCTGAGTGGTCTCAGAATCCTAGTGCTCCTTAGTCTTTCTCCTTTGACTCTAAAAAGAATTGCTAGACTTTGATCTTATCTCTTTTGACAATTCCAAAACCTTCTTATTCTTGCCATAAATACTGAAATCCTAAAAATATTTGCCACTACTTTAATCGAGGACATTCTTAAGAGATTAATTTCTCTTAGGATATGATTAACCATATAGGCTTGCCCTTATGGGGATCCTACAACTCCACAATAAAATAAACCCTATCTTACTCTCGTAGGATTGGGGATTATTCTTTTCAAATGTAGACAGTCTTTCAAAAATTTATTTCTATTTTAAAATACCTTTGTAGAATATGTTTATAATATTTCAAGATCATATTATACTCTCAATCATATTTGATAATAAAATTGGCACAATTTTCAAAATCCATCCTTTCTTCTGAATCCTTTGTAGAATATTATGTTCATCTCCCAAGAAGATATAATATTCTTATTATTGCATTTGGTTGCAAGATTCATGAAACTTCTGAATCTCATTTCCCTTTTTCAAACATTTTCATAGTACATTGTGTTCATCTTTCAGGATGATATTTTGTTCCTTTGAATGGTGTTTGATTATAAAAATGATATTTTCTAAAACCCTATTTTGTTATTGAGTCCATTCTAGAATATTGGGTTCGTCTTTCAAGATGGTATGATATTCATAATGTAGTATTTGACACTAAATATGTGTTGTAATTTATTTTCCAATAGGGATATAAAGATATATAATGTAGCAATTGAAAGTAAATTGGCAGATATTTTTTATAAAATCCCTAGCTTTTAAAACCCTTAGCACCTTAAGGACTGGACTAGGTGTCATAGATATTCATGCTTTAATCAGAAAGATTTGGAAATTGAAAAGTAAATTTTTTGTGTGTTTTCTCTTGAATTTGTTTTTTGATTATTTATATTTTATTTTTTGTATTTGTGACCTTTTTTCTATGTGATTTTCTTTTTTTTCTTTTTTATGAAGTTTTCTTGATCATCACACACCACATAAAAATTGCTCACATCATAGTGTATAATTCCACATTGTACTGTACGATCTTAACAAAAGTATCAAATCATAGCTCACCGCACATCCAATGATTCTTATTGATCAATTATTGGTTATTGTACTATATGAACACATGATTCATACTTTGCGATGCAAGTGGTAGTAGACATTGGATGAGTTGAATTCGATAAGAATGATGTTTAATACCATATTGTACTATATGAACACATATTCGTACATGACAATCTGACCACTCGATGATCGTCTAGGCTGATGCCTCAGAATGAACATTTTTTCTCTAATCATCCAATATGATTTTGGTCTTATACGATAACAGCATCTATTTGTCTGATCAAACTGGATGAATTAAATGCACTCGATCGTACTGTACAATACCACATTATACTATACAATACAGATAATTTTTATTTAAATGGAGGGAAATCAAAGGTTTTCCTCACTTAATCCTTTTCAATTATTATGAATTCCACCCTAATGATCTTTTCTTTAAAATGGCCAGAGGAAAGAGATCATATGCCCTTGAAAAAAGTTCCTCCTGATGACCCATGGATCCTTGGTTAACCAAAGCAACTGACAAAGAGGCTTACAATCGGTACAAAATTGCTCAGATCACACCCTCTAAGATTGAAAACCAGGATGTTTTATACTTTTAGGTACTCACTCTTTCACTCACACTACCATTCTGTTCATTGTCACTCTTGCCTATCCGTTCAATTTTGAACTCCTTTTTGACTTCTTTACAAGTCTCCAAATTAACAGTGAGGATATTACCCTCCAATCTTATCTAAATAGGAGGTATGTTGAAATTACCTACTAATACTTTTATAAATTCCTTCATCTTTCTACAGCTGGCAAGAAATTTCACCTTGTCGCTTCTAACACCAACTATGATTGGACCCTTGCTAACACCACCCTTAGAGAATCAACTATTAATTAGAACATTCCTCTTGTCAATACTTTAGTGCAAGATGCTAGAATCATCCAGCATATCCTTCACAACTCAATAATTCAAAAAGATGGAGATTAAATCAATTTCACACCTCTTTTATCACTAACCACCAACTTCATAATGGCTGAGATTAATTTCAGTGCAGCTAATTTAATTATATGATATCTTCAGAATCTTACATGCATTCAAGATACTAGACATATAAGAAAGCTAAATCTTTCTTTTGGTCACATAATTACCTTTGTCCTTGAAACTAAATGCAGTTTTTAAATCCATGTACCACCAGATCACCTTCTAAATTTCTATTCCTATAAATCCTTCCACATCCTTCATAACACCCATCACCGTAATGTTTAATACTGTGATGTTGAGGTAGAGGAGGCAGGGGGAGGACAAGTTCGAGCACCAGCACTTATCCACCAGAAATCATCATACAATATGCTTCTTTAAAGGTTTGACCAATGGGAGACTCATTTTGACACTATGTAGCAGAGTAACAACATCAACTTGATAATGATATGGCTCATTTTGATTACTATATAGCATAGCAGCACCAACAACATGAAAATGACATGACTTGGTTTAGAGAGCAATTTGCTTCAATTCACTGATTCTTCCAACCCCCACCACATCCACCTAATTAGGGCCCTTCATATTTTTAGTTTGTTTTATTTTCATGTTGATGTTTATATTATTTTTTTATGTCTCTATTTTGTGATGTTTGTTTTTTTTGTCTTTGCTTAATAGTTTTCTCCTTTTTGTGATATCAAAAGGAGTAGTTTGTTGTTTGTAGGTTATACTCTATGTTGGAATGATTAATCCACTATTTTTCTTTTCGTATTATTTTTGTGTTTTTCCTTTAGTGCGTTTATTTAAAAAAAAATAATAAAAACAATATATATATATATATATATATATATATATATATATATATATATATATATAACAAAAAAACACTCTCCTTATTTTAAAATATTAACCTAGTGAGGGGGTGCTCAAGACAAAAAAAAGGTTAACTTGAAATTGAAACCAACAATATTTTCCCACATAAAAAATGAGGAGATTATTACAAATCTGGACCCAAGTCCATGATTTTGATGATAATAAATATTATTGGATTTATAATTATACTATCTCCTATAAATTGTTACTATTGCATATCTTTTTTTTTTTGCACTACTATTTCAGGTTCACCGTCAAAGTTTGTGAAGGTTATTAAACCTTAAAGAACTTGCCCAAGGCTCACCAAGAGGGATACGATCAATATTGTACAGTACTATCAGCTATCATTAATTAAACCATGATTTAATTTAATAATCATGGGGGTTAAGTTTAGAAATATTTCAAATATATATATAGTATGATTGGCATCATACAACATGATTAGTTTAAAAATTAAATTTCAAAATCTTACAAAAATTATTCTGGCAACTAGGGTTTTAAGATCGTAAGAAATTATACAGTACGATCACGATCGTACAGTATAATTAATTTATAGAACCTAATTTTTTAATTAGTTGTTAAGCCCATTCATTCAATACTAATCGTATAGTACGATTGTAAGTCGTACAGTATGATTAGTAAAAAACATTTTAACTTTCAAAATTCATATCACTCCCCCTGTGTGTGTGTGCACAGTCACCCAATTGCATACACTCTTATGTGGCTAGACTCAAGAAATAAAAAAAGTAAATTATAAACTTTGATACTCGACATTCCTATTCTACCCATTCTTGAGGTTTCAGTAGTCTTGAGTGGTGTATGTCTTACCTGCAATGTTAGTGCTCATAGAAAAAAGAAATATCTCAAATATTTAATGAGAAAAATAACAATTCATTCAATAATATTTATCTTCATGAAAATCATAGACTAGGGATCCTGGATTGCAATAATCTTCGCCTTTTTTGTGATGTCAAACCATGTTGGTTGATAGGCAAGATAAATATTCTTTTCTCCTAAGCTCCCCCTCACTAGGTGATGGATTTAAAATTTAGGGGCTATGAATTTCAAATAATTATATATATATATATATATATATATATATATATATATATATATATATATATATATATATATATATATATATATATATATATGTTTTTCATTAAAAGATAATAATAAATAAAAAGTAGAAAACAAACTAAAATAAACACAAGATTTTATTAAGCTGAAAACATAATGAAAACCTACATTTTCTCCCCCTTTTGACATCACCAAAAAGAGGAGGAACAACCAAAAAATGAGAACAAAACAAGAAAAAATAGTGGGACAAAATAGACAAACACTATAGGTAAGGTGGATCTTGATAAGGTGGTGGTTAAAAGTATAGATGGATGGAGGAAAATTTATTGTTAATTGAGGAAAACCTTTTGCCAAACCATCTCATGTCTTCCTAGTACTGCTGTTGTTTTTGTTGAATGTGATAATCCATCCTAGTTTTTAACCGCTCAAGCCACTAAATTATGTCTTTATGAGGGTATATAGGGTAAGTAGGTACAGGTGGTGGTATTGGCGGGGGTGGAGGTCAACCTATAGGAGTAAGTTCCCCTTTTTTATCAAATTCTTGCTCAGCTTGCTCTTGCCTCTTAAGAAAAAGGATACAAAAGGAGGCATCTGTATAAAAAATAAGAAAATTATCGGGTTGAGCAGGATAATTGATTTGATAATTTTTGTCAAGGATTTATCCTATGATATATCCTAAGGTAATATTTTATTTTCTTCGAGTACTAGGATATCAAATATGAGTCATGTTTAGGATATAATCAAGAATCATTTAAGTTTCATCAAATTAGGTACTTGATATTATGAGGTAGGTGACTATAGAAAAGAGTGGGGTTATGTTAACCCGATCCCCAACTTTTGTAATAATTGAGGTTCTAAAGACATGTTGGATGATACGGGCATTCTGAGTTAATGTGTGGACTAGTGGTTGGTGTTAGTTTATTGGTACATTCCTAATGATCAGGATGATAGAAGTCCAGTCAAAGTCATTTCAGTTAAGTGATTGAGGATGAGGTCCTTGGGTAGAAAGTCATATATATTCTGCTAAATTAGCCTTGGTGATTTCTACGTGTTGATGGAAAATAAAGGAGGCCATGGTAGAGGTTTCTAAATTTATCCTAAGGTTGGCTGAGAATTCATAAAGAAGTTTGGAGTTGTAAGGAAAAGCAATTGTGAGAAGAAATTGAAGAGTAGTGGAGGCAAAGAGGTTCATCACCTCGAAGTTAAGTGCTAATTGATTTAACATTCAAGAAGGGCTGATTTTTGCCTCCTTATACTTGTAATAAGCGTCTTTACCCTTACTGATAGGAAATGATCATCAAAATGATGAGAGGAGAAAGAGCTCCCCTGAGTCATTCTACCGCGTTTGCTTCGACCGGCCATTGGACAGGAAGGTTTAGAGGGTATGAGTTTGAAAGAGTAGTGAGTTGAGTAAGTTTGAAAGATTTAAAGCTTTCCAATTTATAGATTTTAGGCAGATCATACAGTATGATCATGGTTCGTATAGTACAATCAGGGAAGTTAATTTGTCTGGATGACTTGTTAGAAAAAGTTGTCAAATCATATAGTACAATTAGGTATCATATGGATGATCTTAAGGAATTGCATTCGTCCCGAAGAGTCATCAATATGGTGTTTGGGGAAAAGTATTGTATAGTGCGAACAGGAGTCTGTATAGTATAAAATGTAATAATTATCGTGTTGGTCGAATTGAATCAATCCCAATCCATTTTGACATGTGTATCATACAGTACAAAGAGAGGTATCATACCATACGATTAACAATCATTTCATACCAAATGAATTGAATTCTGTAACAGTTAGTTACACATAGATCATATAGTATGAGTAGTGGTTTGTACAGCACAATGTACATTTGATCTAATCTGGACTGTTGATTAGATAAAGGTCTGTGATCTGTTCATCTGTGCATATCATACAGTATGAACGTGGATCGTACAGTATAATAAGAATAAAATTTTGAAAGATTTTTTAAGTTAGTAATGTGTGTGTGATGATCAAGAAACATCTCAAATATTTATTTATTTATTTATTTATTTTAACATAAATATCAAATAATAACACATAAATATGAACAAGAACAAATAGATACAGGTTAGCACATGGGAATGAATGATTTCAAATAAATTTTTTTATTTATCTTGAATTAAGACTGAATTTCTACAATACCTAATTTTTTCCTCAAGGTGTTAATAGTGTCATAGGCTAGAGATTTTGTGAAGATGTATGCCAATTAATCTCCTGTAGCTATATGATGCAATTCTATATCTCCCTTGGTTACATGGTCTCTTATAAAGTGATGCCTAATGTCTATATGCTTTGTGCAGGAGTTTTGAATTAGATTTTTGGATATACAAATAGCACTAGTATTGTCACACATAATTAGAATAGTTCCTACAGGTAGTCCAAGATCTAAGAGTTGTTGCTTTAGTTATAATACATGAGTTACATAGCTCCCTACTGCTATATATTATGCCTCAACTATGGAAAGGGCTACTGAGTTTTATTTTCTATTGGACCAGGATATTAAAGATTATCATATGAATTGGCAAGTTCCAGAATTTCTTTTTTCTATCTACCCTATATCCTACAAAATCAGAATTTAAATATCCTATTATTTCAAAGGAAGTGATGTGTCTAGGATACTAGATTCCTAGCTTTGGAGTGCCTAATAGGTATCTAACGATTCTCTTAACAATAGTCAAATGGGATTCTTTTGGATCATTTTGAAATTTAGCTCAAAGGTAAACATTAAATATAATATTCGATCTACTAGTAGTTAAGTAAAAAAAGTGATCCATTTATTCCATTGTACTTTTTTTGATCTACTGATCTTTCATTTGGGTCATGGTCTAATTGAATAGTAGAGTTGATGAGAGTTTTAATGGTCTCGGCATTATCTATTTCATACTTTTTAAGGATGTCCTTAAGATATTTATAATGGCTAAGGAAGGTTCCATCATCCATCTGCTTTACACAAAATCCAAGAAAGTAGCTTAGCTCCCCATCAGACTTATCTAAAATTCTTTACTCATTATTAATGAGAATTCATCACATAGATTTTTATTTGAGGATCTGAACAAGATGACATCAACATAAATTTGGATAATGAGTAAGTCTTCTCCTTCTTTCTTAAGGAAGAGGGTGGTGTCTACACTAACCTTAATAAAGCCTCTATCTAGAAGGAAAGTACTCAGCCTTTCATACAAGGCTCTAGGTGCTTTCTTTAGCCCCTACAAGACCTTCTTTATTTGAATACATAATTTGAGACTTGTGAATTTTTAAAACATTGGGGTTGCTAAAAATAAACATCATCCTAAATCACCCCATTTTGGAAGGCAGTTTTAATATCCATTTGGTACAATTTAAAACCCTTAAAATAAGCAAAGGCGAACAACACCCTAATGGCTTCTAGTCTAGCTACAGGGGAAAAGGTTTTCTTAAATCTATATCATTGATCTGGTTAAACCTTTAAGAAGAAGCTTAAGGCTAACCAAGATGGGTGGAGAATTAATTATCCTAAAACATTCCTTAATAAAAAGAAAATTTTTTTATAAGTTTTTCAATATCTAAAAATAACAATTTTTTTCCACAATGCGAAAGCAGATTAAGTTCACAAAAATCAAATCATTCAACCACACTAAAATTACAAATGAGTGCTGAAATTAAAATGCAAAAAAGTAAAAGAATAAATACACTAGAATTTATAGTGGTTTTGTCAAATTTGACCTACGTCCCCTCCTAAGAGACCTCCTATGTGTATTGCACTAAACCTTTTAGTGTATCTCCTTTAGCCCCCACAGTTAGGTAGAGAAGCCCTTACCAAAATCTCTTCCATTGACCTGGTGAGGCAGAGTACCTTAAATCTTTTTCACCCTCCTAGTGAAGGCAGAGAACTTGAATCCTTTTACTCCCTCTTCGAGTAGGCAGAGAACCTAAATCCTTTTAGTCCCTCTTGGAGTAGGTAGAGAACCTTAATCTGATGCTGAAGAATGTCTCCCCAGAGCCACCAAAGAATCATGGCAGTAGCTTGAAGAATAAAATGAAAACCTTTCTTGGAGTAACCTTTGTGAATCCCTCATAACGCCCCCTCACAAGAATCTCTCCCTTTCTTCTCTCCCAAAGCTCTCTTTTCTTCCTCCTCTAAGCTCTCTCTCAAAATTAATCAACAGCAATAGATTTCCTGATAAGAGTATTAGAAAACCTTAAGTAATGGGCTTCAAGAAACCTTAAAAATTCAAGTAGGTCTTTGTATAATACGGTTAGTTGATTTCAAGTAGGTCTTCTAGTATGATATGAATATCGTATAGTACGATTTGTTCAAAAATCATGATTTCATTTTATACGATCTTTGGGACGACCAAATTTCATCTCTGCTAATCGTTTGGTCCGATCAATATCATACAGTACGACCAGCTATCATTAATTAAACCATGATTTAATTAACTAATTATAGGGGTTAATTTTACCAAGATTTTAAATATTCATATAATATAATTTACATCATATAGTACGATTTATTCAAAACCCAATTGTCAAAATCTTACTTAAATTAATCTGATGGCTAGGATTTTTAGATCATAACAAATTATATAGTATGATCACGATCATACAATATTATTAGTTTATAGAAACTAATTTACCAATTAGCCATTAAGCCCATTTAAAGATAATTAGATAGTATAGTATAAAGTTAAATCCTACAGTATGATTATATAAAAAGAAAATAGCTTTAAAAATATTTTTCTCTCCCTCTGTGTGTGTATGCATGGTTACTCAGTAATGATATCCACCAAATTATATGATGACTCAAGAAATGAAAATATATATAACAAACTGAAAATACAGAATGTAACCCTAGTCTACACATTCTTAAGCTGATACGGTGGAACTTAAATGTTAATGAGTAGGGCAACAACACAGATATGAAATAAATAGTAGTAAGAAAACAATAATATTTGTTATCATCAAAATCACAGTACTTAGGCTTAGATTTGCAATAATCTCCCCCTTTTTATGATGGAAAATATTATTATTAAAGATTTTCAGAGCTCATCAAAATTCCCCCTTAGAGGATGAAATTTTGAAAATAATAAGTGTTTAATTTTTTTTTTGTTTTTATATTTTTTAAGGAAATACTAAACATAATTAAAAAAATAGAAGACAGGTAAGCAAAAAACTAGTTTTACTAAGACACAGGATGCAAATAACACATTACTTCCGCTTTTGAGATCACAAAAAGGTGGAAAAAATCACTAAATAAAACAAAGTAAGTACATCACAAAAATAGAAGAAATGAATTGACAACTCAGGTAAATGGTAATTTTTTCTCGTGATTAGATTTAAAATTAGTAAGAAATGAATTGACAATATTGAAATCCAGAAGGGTTAGAAATTTGATTTTGTAAACCCTAGCTCGGACTCCTTACATGTTAACTTTTTTTAAATAAAAATTTAAATAGAAAACAATTTAGATAGGAAAAGTGATATTTTTAAACTTCATTTTAGAAAAATATCTAATAGAGTAATATTGAAAAGTAATCAATCAAAATTTAATGCACAGAAAAAATAGCTTAAATATTTAGCATTCAGTTGGGCTAAATCTCTATCCTCTATGCTCCATTCAGAAAAAGGATGTTCAGTTTTCATGCAATTAACAAAACTGGAAGGTGCAGAATAACCTTCTTGAACTAACATCCACATGCGATAATCAATTAATTGTAAGAAATTGGACATGTAGATTTTTCAAAAATCAAAAGGAATATTATCAAATAAAGGCAGGTATCCTTCCGCGGCATTACAATTTATGAAGTTAGCAATTGATCATTTATCAAAATATTTTCTAAAACTTAGTTTTAGAATCCTGCTCTATTACCCCTTGAAAGTTTGTGAAGGTTGTTAAACCTTTAAGAATAAGCCCGAGGCTTACCAAGAGGGGTGGGGGGGGGGGGGGTGAATTGGTTATTTTAAAAATTTCTTTAATAAAAAGAAAAATCTTTTTATAACTTTTTACACATCCAAAAATAATAATTTTATCCACAATGCAGAAGCAGATTAAGTTCACAATAATCAAAAATTTTAACCACACTAAAATCACAAATGAGTGTGGAAATTAAAATGCAAAAACGTAAAAGAACGAACACACCAGATTTTATAGTGGTTAAGTCAAATATGACTTACGTCCACTCCCCAGAGGCCTCCTCCGAGTACTGCACTAAACCTTTTAGTGTCTATCCTTTAATTCCCGCAAGTAGGTGGAGAAGCCCTTACAAAATTCTCTTCCACTGACTCGGTGAGGCAGAGTACCTTGAATCTTTCTCAACCTCCTAGTGAAGGAAAAGAACTCGAATCCTTGTACTCCCTCCTTGAGTAGGCAGAGAACCTAAATTTTTTTACTTCCTCTTAGAGTAGGCAGAGAACCTGAATCTGATGCTGAAGTACATCTCCTAAGAGCCACCAAGGAATCATGATAGTAGCTTAAAGAAGACAATGGAAACCTTGCTTGTAGTAACCTTTATGAATCCCTTACAACTCCCTCTCACAAGAATCTCTCCCTTTCTGCTCTCCCAATGATCTCCTTCTCCTCCTCCTCCAAGCTATCTCTCAAAATAAATTAACAGCAAAAGATTTTCTAATAAGAGTATTAGAAAACCTTAAGTAATGGGCTTCAAGAAACCTTAAAAATTCAAGTTAGCCATCACTGTTTGTACAATACGAACAATGTTCAAACAGTACGATTAGTTCAAAACTAGTACCGTCCAGTATAATGTAAACAGTCATTCAAAATGAACTGTTCAAATTTTATGAACACATCATATAGTATGATCAATAAATCATCTAGTACGATCTATTTGATTTACCTTATTCGTACGAGACATTTCCTAGGACGATTAAAAATTGTCTCTACTAATCATCCCATATAGCTCTCTTTGTACTGTACATTTAGTTGATTTCATATAAGTCATCCAGTACGATATGAATATCGTACAGTATGATTAGTTCAAATATTATTATTTCCTTTGGTACGATCTTTAGGATGACCACATTTTGTCTGTGCTAATGATTTAGTAGGATCAATATCATACAGTACGATCAGCTATGATTAATTAAACCATGATTTAATTGATTCATTATGGGGGTTAATTTTAGTAAGATTTTAAATGTTTGTATAATATAATTTATATCATATAGTACGATTAGTTTAAAACTCAATTTTTAAAATCTTACTTAAATTAATTTGGTGGCTAGAGTTTTCAGATCATAATGATCATACAGTATGATTAGTTAGTAGAAACTAATTTACCAATTAGCCATTAAGCCCATTTTAAGATAATCAGATCGTATAGTACAATGGTAAATCATATAATATAATTATATAAAAAAATTAACTTTAAAAATATTTTTCTCTCCCCCTGTGTGTATGCATGGTTACTCAGCAATGATATCCACCAAATTACATGATACAACTCAAGAAAGGGATAAAATACATAATAAACTTAAAATATAAACTTTAACCCTAGTCTACCCATTCTTGAGCTGAACAAAATTGTAAGTGAACGGTGAACCTAAAATTTTAGTGAGCAAGAAAATAACACAGATATACAATAAATAGTAGTAAGAAAATAATAATATTTGTTATCATCAAAATCACAGTACATAGGCTCAGATTTGTAATATTCTTTTGTTTAAATACATTATTTGGGACTTGTGAATTTTTAAAACCTGGGGGTTGCTCAAAATAAACATCCACTTGAATCACCCCATTTTGAAAGGCACTCTTAACATTTATTTGGTATAGTTTAAAACCCTTAAAAAAAGTAAAGGCTAATAGCACCCTGATGGCTTCTAGTGTAGCTACAGGGAAAAAGGTTTCCTCAAAATATATTTTATCTATCTGGTTATACCCCTTAGCTAATAATATTGCTTTATTTCTCTCCACTATTCCATAATCATTCATCTTATTCTAAATTGTTCCAACCACAGTCTGTTCCATAGGTCTCTTCACTAGTTCCCATACATTATTTCTTACAAATTGGTTTGACTCTTCTTGCATTGCAAGGATCTAGAATTCATCAGCTAGGGCTTGATCTATATTTATGGGTTCTATCTTAGAAATAAAAACTGAATGACTGACTTCCTTGCTAAGTCCATGCCAAGTTCTAATACCTTCAGATGGGCCTCCTAAACTAAGTTTTTTAGGATGACCAAAAGAATATCTACATTCTCTAGGCAATTTTTCTTTAGGTTATATTCTTTCTCTTATAGCAATTGCTTCTACCCCTCAAATGACCTCCACTTCTTCTTCTTCAGGTTTAAATTCAGAGGTCCTATATGATTCATCAAATAACACATGGATAGGCTCTTCTACTACTAGGGTCCTCTTGTTAAAGATTCTATAGGCCTTATATATAGATGAGTAACCTAAGATGACACCATCAGACTTTGGATCAAATTTTTCTAAGGGTGATTTTCCATTGATTAAGATGAAACATTTACAGCCAAAAACATGCAAATGAGAAAGGTTGGGTGTCCTACCCTTAAAGAGTTCATAAGGTGTCTTACTGAGTTTGGATCTAACATTCACCTTATTTAAAATATAATAAGTCGTATTAACTACTTCTGCCCAAAAATACCTTGGGAGTGAATACTCAACTAGCATTGCTGTAGTAGCATCCACTAAGGTTCTATTTTCCTTTTAGCTATTCCATTTAGCTGGGGGTCCTAGGGGCAGTGAAGTTATGTTATATTTCAATCTCTTGACAAAAAGGATTCAAACTTATCATTTTCAATTTCTCCACCATGATCACTATGAATTATTGAGATTTCACATCCTAATTACCTTTAAATTCAGGTGGAAAAAGTTTAACAAAATTTCTTAAATGACTCATTCTTACGTGTTAGGAATCTAACCCAAGTAAATCTAGAGTAGTCATCCACTATTACAAATCCATATGCCTTCCCTCCTAGGCTAGCTGTACTAACAAGTCCAAATAAGTTCATGTGAAGGATTTTTAATGGCCTAGAGGTGTTATTATATTTTATTGAATGATATGAAGAATATATTTATTTTCCTAGTCAAAAGGCATCACATAGGTGATCCTTAATGAAGTCTAGCTTAGGTATGCCTCTAACTAGGTTTTTCTGAGTAATATTCCTAAGAGTCTTCATGCTCGTATGACATAGTCTCCTATATCATAGCTAAGATTCATCATCTATAGTTTTTAAGCATAATGAATTTGAATATTGAATGCAGTTCAAGTATAACATGTAAATATTATTCATTCATTTTCCTTCTAACATAAGTTTTCCATCTAAGCTAATCATGCATTTGTCAAAAAGAAATTAATATTAAAGCCTTTATCTCATAGTTGACTAATACTCCATAAATTAAGCTTTAAACCATCAACTAATAAGACATTATCAATTATAAAGTTTTTAGAGTTACCAATTATACTTGAACCCTCCACTTTCCTAGTGGTGTTGTATCCTAATGTCACCTTGCCTCCTGACCTAGCCTCCAATGTGATGAATTGCTTCATATCACTAGCCATGTGTCTCAATCATCCACCATTCAGATACCACATGCTCTCACTAGGCATTTTGTGAGAGCACCTCTATATAGTCATTCAAAGGTTAGATTTGGGAACCCAAGTGAGTTTTGGTTCCACCTTATGCTTAATTAAATGAGATGAATGTATACTATGTTGTGATGAATACAATTTAGGCCTCCATACTAGATGTTTCCTATGGTGAATTGTGCAAGTACTGGCTATGTGACCTAACATGCCATAAGAGTAACACCTAATAATCGGAAACAAATTTACTAATCTATGTGGGTTATGGTGCCTCATCCAAGATTTAGGTAATAAATGCTGTATTGAGGGGTTGTACCACTGAGCTAATGAGGGTAATGGTTTTATAGCTTTCCACTTCAAGTTTTACTACATGCTCACAACTATCTTGTTGACATGCAAGTTTTTTTAATTCCTTAAACGAGTTTTCTAGTTCAATGTGATGTTTTCAAGGAATTATGCACATTAGATAGGCTAGTATGGTTTTTATTTAATGCATTAAATAAATCTAAGAAAGTTAAATGATTGCTATCTAATGTAGAGTGCTCGATAATTAAATAGCATGTTCCCTTTATAAATTACAGAATTCAGTATTAAGACTAGCATACATCTTTTTCAGTCATACATGAATCATGAATATTTTATGAAATAATGTGTAATTCATCATAGGAAAGTTGACATACCTCAGCTTGATCTGATTGATCAAGATTATTATTAGCTATAAAACACATATTTGTTACCTCCTCCTCTGCTTCTAGTTCTTATGATTCTGAAGCAGTGTTCGCCCAAAAAGCATTCTGCATCTTTTGCTTGCAACTCATAAATGTTGGCTTCTCTTCACCCTTCTCCTTGATAGGGTAATTCTTAAGGTTGGGGCAGTTAGCTTAGATATGACCAAGTTTCCTTCACTTGAAGTAAATTATGTCAGAAAAAGCTTTAACATTTTTATTAGTTTTACTCCAATTATGCTAATGACGTCTCTATTTTCTTTTCAAGAAACTCTTGAACTATCATGTCATCAAGGCGATGTCATCATCATCCTCCGCTGTAAAATTACCACTATTTGAATTATTTACTTTTAGTGCTATAGTTCTCTCCTTCTTCTTCTCTCATGCATCACTTTGCCTTTGACTCACTCCTTATTTGTAGGTAATGAGTGACCTAAGCAAATTATTAATGGAATAAACATTCAAGTCTTTAGACTCAGAAATTGTAGTTATCTTGGCTTCATAAGAGCTAGGTAAATAGTGTATAATCTTATTAACTTTTTTAGAGTTTGATAGTTATGTACCTAGTGCACGTAAGGATGTCACTATCTAAGTGAATTTAGTATACATTTCATATACAATCTTGCTAGGTTTCATGAAAAATAGTTTATAGTCATGCAGTAAAATATTTAACCTAGACTGTTTAACTTCACTAGTTCCCTCATAAGTGATACATAACCTACCCAAATCTTCTTCCCCATAGTGCATGTGGAAAATGACATATAGTCTTCAGATTTTAAACCACAAAAGAAATAATTCAAACATTTAGCATTTAATTATGCAAGCTCCCTGTCCTCGTAACTTTTTTTTAATTTTTTTGTTTTTCTATTTTTTTTTCTTATGTCCTCATAACTCCATTCGCTAAAAGGAATATCTATTTTGACACCATTAACTATATGCTATAGAATCGAACAACCAGTTTGAACCATATGCCAAATTCTATAGTCAATGGATTATAAAATAAGTAGACATGCATATTTTCTAGAAATCAATAGGAATATTCACAAACAGTGGTGGACATGTTATCGAATAATCTTCCACAGTTTTATGATTACCAAAAAGAGACATTAATCATTTTCCAAAAGGAATATTCACAAATAGTTGTGAATTGGTAATTTTAAACATTTTCTTAACTCCAAAATAGTAATGATTATATTTTTGAAACATTTTACAATTTAAAAATACTAAAGTATAATTGATCATAGAAGCAAATGAGTTTATCAAAAATATTAATTTTACTACGATGATATTTTGATCTACGAAATAATGCAAAAATCACTGAATTTCCCAAGTAATTATAATAGAAATAAAAATGTAAGAAATATAAAATTATGAAAAGGAAAAAATAAACTAGAGCTTTTATAGTGGTTCGGTCAACGTTTACCTACATCCACTCCCTAGAGTTCTCCACTCTGAGAATTGCACTAAAATAAAGTGACTCTCCTTTTGCTCTAACCGCAAGGCGGAGAAGCCCTTACATACTCACTTTAACCAAATCTGATGTGGCGGAGTGCCAGATGCTATGTCACCCTCCCGGTGATGGCAGTAGATCTTAGCTCATTTTTCTCCCTTCTAGAAAAAGTAGAGAATCTCAACTCCTTTTTCCCCCTCCTGGAGAAGGCAGAGTACCTCGAGGACTTAAAATAGAAGCCTCTCTCCCTACATGGCTTCCAAAGACTCACCATGACCATAAGAGGAGTAAGAGAGTAGCTAGTCCTGAGTAACCATGTGATCCACTCACACTCTTTCTCCCTCACGCTCAAACTTACCTTCGCCTTAATCTCAAGCCCTAGATTTCTCAAAACTTCTCTCTTAGAGTACCTTCAGCAATCACATAATCCTCTCAATATTTTTTAAGAGAATCTTTAAAACATGCATAAGTAACAAGAATCAAGAAACACTAGAAAATCAAGTTAGTTATCACTATTCATACAATATGATTCAAGTTCATATAGTATGATCAGTTCAAAACTAGCCCCTTCCTATGCGATGTAAACATTAATTCAAATGAACTGTTCAATTAATTTGAACACATCATACAGTACGATCAAGAGTTTGTCCAATACGATCTATTTAATTTCACTATCCGTACAGGATGATTCTTGGGGCAACTAAAAATCATCTCTGCTTATCATCCCGTACTGCTCTAATCATACAGTACGGTTAGTTGATTTCAAGTTGGTCATCCAATATGATATTAATATCGTACGGTATGATTAGTTCAAAAATCAGGGTTTCATTTGGTACGATCTTTGGGACGACCAAATTTCATCTCTGCTAATTATTTGGTATGATCAATATCATATAATATAATCGACTATCATTAATTAAATCTTGATTTGATTGACTAATCATATGGGTTAATTTTAGTAAGATTTTAAATATTCATACAGTATTATTGACATCAAGCAGTATGATTAGTTTAAAAAATTAAATTTTGAAATCTTACTCAAATTAATCTAGTGGCTAGGATTTTTAGATCATAACAAATCATACAGTATGATTAGTACACAAAAACTAACTTTTTAATTAGCCATTAAGCCTATTCTTTCTATACTGATTGTACAGTACAGTTGTAAGTCGTACAATATAATTAGTAAAAGAAATTTTAACTTTTAAAATTCATATCACTCCCCTTGTATATGTGTGCACAGTCACCTAATTGCAGACACTCTAACATGGCCAGATTAAAAAAATAGAAAATAAAGAAAAGTAAAATTATAGATTTTGTTTTTCGACATTCCTATTCTACCCATTCTTGAGCTTTCAATAGCCTTGAGCGGTATATGCCTTACCTATAATTTTAGTGCTCGTAGATAAAAGAAATATTTAAAATGTTTAATGAGAAAAGTAATAATTCAATCAATATTATTTGTCTTCATCAAAATCACAGACTAGGTATCCTAAATTGTGACACACTGTACACTTATAAATTTGGTCAGCTCAAGATGGGAAGAATAGGGTTTAAGTGTCTGAAAGAGTCTACACTTTTACTTTTTGTTATTCATATATTCCTTGAGTCAAAATTATATATTTGATAGATATTAAGCTTGGTAACCATACACACACACTCAAGATAGTGAGTTAGTGACAAAATTAGAAGTTAAATTTTTTAGAACAAATTGTACTTTATGATCTATATATAATTTTGACTCAAGGAATATAGGAATAACTAATTATGATAATTATTTATTTTAAAATCATATTATATGATGTATATCGTACATGAACCAAGATCATTAGGAATAACTAATTAGAAAAATCATTAAAATAACTAATTGTGATAATTAATTTAATTTAAATTAATCATATTATATGATGTATATCGTACATGACGATTAGTTGAAATCTAGATCCCAATCGTCAATCAAAATTTCGGCAATATTTTGATATTCAATTTTTGTACTAACCATACGGCACGACAGGTATCATACTATAGAATATAATTAAATCTTACCTAAATTAATCCTATGATTAGGGGATGATTTAAGATTAATTGATCTAGTCAGATCGTATAGGATAATTGGGACCAACCATACTATACGACTTCATTCCTACATGCGGTTATAATTTTTCATCGCCAATCATACAATATGATAATCCAAGTCATTTGTTCCAATCAACTAGATGATGCTCTAAATAATTCTTGATGATTAGCTGAATTCGTTGAACTAATCATATAATGCCTAGCTCTTCATACAGTACTAATTGGAGTACTTTGAACTAATCGTATTGGATGATCATGGATCATACTTTATGATTAGTGTCAACATAATTAAATTTAGGATTTTTTGGGAGGCCTTGTATTTAATCTCTCTTAACAGACCTGATTCAATCTATGGTTGTTGAGTGTTCTTGAGAGGGAGCTTGGAGAAGAAGATCTAGGAGAGCTTTGGGAAGAAGAAAGGGAGAGCTTATGTTTAAGGGAGAAGTAGTGTGATGTATTCATACAGTTTCTCCAAGTAAGTGTCTTGCCTTGTTCCTTTAAGTGTCTGTCTAGGTTTCTTGGGTGGCTCTGGGAAAAAGTTCTTAAGCCCAGGGATTGGTTCTCTCCCATCACCAAGAGGGTGAGAAAGGAGGTTGTGGTTGTCCGCCATCACGAGGAGGGTGAGAAAGGATATTTATTTTCTTTGCCTTCTCTAGAAGGGAGAAAAAGGATATTGAGGTTCTCTGCCTTCTCCAAGAGGGAGAAAATTGATTGAAGGTCCACTTCCATCACTAGTAGGGTGATAAAGCTTTTGATTCTCCGCTGCACTGAGTTTGGTAGATGTGATTTATGTAAGAGCTTCCCTGTCTTGTTGTGAGGGGAAAAAGGAGAGACACAATAGTTATAGTGTAATACTCATAAAGGAGTACTCTGACGAGTGGATGTAGGTCATTATTTGACCGAAACATTATAAATCTTTGGTGTGTTTGTTTTAATTTTCTACTTTCACATTTACTATTTCCTTCATTTTTTATCATGATAACATCTTGGTGAAAAGCATGATTAATGCTTTGTTTAGTTGTTTTGATTATCATCTTCAGTGGTTTGATATGTTATAAAATTATTTGCTTCCGTATTAAGTAAAAGTTGTTATTTATAATAACTAAAAAATCTAAAAATATATTCCATGTTTTTTTAAGTAAGCAATTAGTTTTTAAATTCTCCAATTCACCCCCCCTCTTGGTGTGCCTATGGGCAACATCACTTAGGCTTAATATCTTTATCAAACTTTCAATTGGTATCGGAGTAGTACTCAAAAATAGTGTTTTAGAAAACATAAAGGAAAATGATCCATGAAATATTTTTAAGATAGGAACACTGTGAAGGTTACTCTATTACTCTTCCACCTTTATTTAACAATATACCTTTTAAATTTTGGAAAATCCACATGTCAACCTTTTTACAATCTAATGGTTTTCACATGTGACTTTTAGTACAAGAGGGTTATTTTGCACCATCTCATTTTATCAATGCAATTAAAATATAGTATTTATTTAATGAGTGGAGTAATGAGGATAGGGACTTAGCTCAATTTAATACAAAATATTATAATTACTTTTTTGTGCTCTTAAGTCCAAAGATTATATAAGAGTCCCTACTTATACCACTAGCAAGAAAATTTGGGAAAAACTGTGTATTATATATGAGGAGACCAACGAGATAAAATAATCTAGGCTGAGCATTATGCTACACCATTATGACTCTTTTGCATGAAACTTATCGAAACCATTTCAAACATGTACACTAGGTCTACACAAATCATAAAATTCTTAGATGTTTGCCTAGTAATTTAATGCTAAGGTTAACATTTATGAATCAAATGATCTTAATATTTATTCTATAGATAACTTATTAGGCTCACTCATTGCCTATGAGTAAGGTGCAAGTCAAACAATACATGATACATGAGATAAGAAATAGGACAAAGTGATAGCACTAAAAGCAAATGAGTCAAAAAGTGATAACTTTGCAGCTAAAGGAGCGGACGACATAGAACTAATGTCATGATAATTTAAAAGATTCCTGAGTAGAAAATAAAAGCATCATTAGTAGTCGAACAAAGGTAATCAAATAAAAATTTTAAGATGTCATCTGATACTATTTATTTTAAATATAGGATGTTGGGGCACTTAAGGATAGATTGACCCAACTTAAAAGCTCACCTAACCAAGGAGAAGGTCGAAGATAAGATAAATTTTAAAAAAGTCAAATAATGAACTCAAAAGCCATTTTGGGCAAAATCCACTACAGATTTATTAAAAATAGAAATAGGAGATGAGGTAACGAATTTATGCCTCATGGTAGCTAATAATCTTGATCAGTCTGATCAAGCGGAGATATGTGAGCTTTCTTATAATGAATTATTTGAAGTTTCAAAAAAAATTCACAATACATATTGGAAACTCAATAAAAGGTATGCATGTCTGAACTCAGATTTCTGAAATTTGCAAAAAAAATATGATTGCCTTAGAATAGAACATTTTGTATTAGATAAGGATCATATATCTTTAATTGATGAATATAATGCACTAAATAAGAAGCATATTGAATTGGAAGGATCATTTAAGGAATTAGAAGCACTTACATGTCAATTAGACAGTAGCGAGCATGCATTAAAATTAGAAGTGGTAAACTTTGAAAGTGCTATTGAATTTTTAAAGCAAAAGTCAATGCACTTCAGATTAATAAACCATCACTTGCATTAGCACAATAACATAACTCATCATCACAACATGCTTCATATAACCATAGGAAGAGGCATTATAACCCATATATATTAGTAAACTCTTTCCCAGGTGTAGGTGTCATTCTTGTGGCATGCTAGGTCACATAGCCCGCATTTACACTATTCATCATAAGACCCGTCTAGTGTGGAGGCCAAAGTTACATGCACCCCAACATAGCATGTATACATCTCATTCATCAAAGCATAAGGTGGAACCCAAACTCACTTGGGTTCCCAAATCTAATGTTTGAATGACTTTATTGGATTGCTCGCACAAAAAGCCCAATGAGAACATGTGATATCTAGAGAGCAGATGCTTAAGTCATATGACTGGAGACATAAAATAATTTATGATGTTGGAGGCTAGGATAGGAGGTAAGGTAACACTTGGAGAAAATACCACTAGAAAAGTGGTAGGCAAAGATATGTTTGGTAATTCTAAAAAATTTATTATTGAAAATATTTTATAAGTTGATGGCTTAAAGTATAATTTACTTGGTATTAGCCAACTATGTGATAAAGGTTTTCACTTTAAAGTTTTATCTACTATTTATTTGATTAGTTTGAATGGAAATACTATTTTAGAAGGAAAGAGAATGAATAATGTTTAAATACTTGACCTAAACTTTTTTGAATTTATAAATTCTCTTTGCTTGAAAATAATTATTAATGAATCTTGACAATGGTATATGAGACTATGCTACGCAAGCATGAAAACTCTTAGAAAAATAACCCAAAAGGACCTAGTTAGAGGCGTACCCAAACTAGACTTTTCTAAGGACCATTTATGTGATGCTTGTCAACAAGGAAAATAAATCAAAACTTTAATTTGAGTTGAATAATTTATTAGAAATTCAGGATTACATTCCTAAAGAATGGGGTCTTATGATTCAAAATGTACCTCGGATACTAAATATAAATTTGGCACTGGACCACAGTAGCCCAAACCTAATTAATACAGTGCAAAATTTGAACTTATCCTGGCCTAGATTGGGGAGATAGCTAAACACCTAGTTGATTAAAATCCATGAGTCCGATCAATTTTAAGAAAGAGTGGAAGGGACGTTGTAATTAAAGATTTTAAGAGTTGGGGCCGACATCTACAGTGGATCCTAATTGGCCCCTTGACTTATGGGGGGTGAAAATGCTTAAGATAAATACAATTAAAATTTTAGACTCACTTTTAATGATTACTACTTTTGTTGCTCACCGAGACTGTGAAGTTTATTTCACCTTCCTTGGGGCTAAGTTAATAGTCTCGTAAGCCTAAGTTATCCAATAACAATCAGGGTTGATTAAGTTAGCTTAATTGGTTAAAGATTAAAGGTTAATGAATTTTATTTAAGTGTGTTGATTACTGGTTTGAATGGTTGAATTAAAATTTTCTAGAATTTTAAGTTAAATATTGAATTTTAGAATTATTAGGTTCATTTTAATGTGTTAATTAAGGAGTTAAAAGTTGACTTTTGAAATTAAGAAGATTTTTAGGGGTTTAACATTTTTTTGAAATATTATACCTTAATATGAGTGACTAGGATTTGAGTTTACTCAATTTGGATTTTTCTACATTAAGTTATGAATTTTTAAAATTTTGACCTAGTTTTTAACTACGATTGACTGGAAAATTAACACTTAGACTTTGACTTAATCTTTAATGTTTGACATTTTTAAAAAATATAAGATTTTAGTTGAAGTTGAATGGCCTTTAGTTTGGTTGAATTGGACTTCTCTAGATTTAATTATGATTTTAAAAATTTTGGTATTTTTAAATTTTCTAAAATTGCCTAATTAAATGGATTTTTAGATTTTGATCAAAATTAATCCCAAACCTCTTGGGATCACCCCCAAAGGTCACGAATGACCTAAGGAGATGTTTCTAAGTATTTATTTATTTTTTTGGAATTTTTTAGTATTTTTAGTTAATTAATTGAATTAATTATTTATTGCCCTAGGGAATTAAATTAAGTTAAAGTAGGGGTTATCTTGTTGGGTTATTATTTTATATTGATCAGGGGTTCAATTTGGGTCAATAAGAGGGCTTAGTTGAATTTTTAGAATTTAATAGAAATTTTTGGTGAATTAATTAAGGGTCTAGGTTAAATCTAAAATGGGATTTTGGGGTTCCTAGTTGGTGGGCCAAATGAGCCCCAAATCTAGTGAATTTTGGACTATGAGATCACCTAATCTCATGGCCAAATATCCAAATATTTGAACCCAAATGGACCTATCTAAGGTGGCTAACCAAGCCACCCAAGATAACCAGTAGGTCACCTTTGAAAAAATCTTAAGTCACTACCTAAGGCTTGGATTGGGGTGCAATCAATGGCTTTAAACTCCTTAGACTAAGCATAATCAAAACATAAAAGATAAAATCCTAAATTTCATTGGATATATCATAACACCAATTTGAATTTAAGGGTCAAACCATGACCCTTAAATTCTATTTGGTATGAACATGCCCTTAGACACCTCAAATAGTGGAGAGAAAATTTAAACATGTCAGAGATATACCCAAATTCACTCTCCCAAAGTCCCAAGCCATGGTGACACCTAATAAGCACACAAATGTATTAATACCTTAAACATTTTAATAAAGATTAAAATCTATAAAGAACTAATCAAAGTTTGGAACCATAGAGCTTTTAAAGATCTCCCTGAGATCCCTTTAATGAGCCTATTAACACCTAATTTGGTCAAGTGTGGAGGGAGATATGAATTTTATAAGCTTCCCTCAATTTCTTATGAAATTAAAACTAGAATTACATAGTCAGTCGATGCTTTATACATACCATGATCTAATTGGCGGGCAATGATTACCTGATGATAGGGTATATGCAAGATTGATTATAGCCATTAGATTTTTTATTGAATGGCTGCGATCAAACGGGCTCTTGAACCGTGGGACTTAATCCAAATCATTGATTAAGATCAACAGTTAGGATTATATTTTTAACCTCTTGTATAGACTTGAAGCTGTTTACCATCTCTGGCATGATCAGAGAGATCCTGCTGGAGAACTCATTCAAAATTTTATATGAAGGATCAGGATGGTGGAAGCTTCTAATTCAACCGTGGAAATTCATTGGATTGGAAGTTTTCTTCACACTTGACTGGACTACCTATTTAGGGAGCTCGGGATCAAAATCTCACCCTGTAGAAAGTGCTAATGAATGGGTTTTTCTATCAGGAAGATTCAGGGGATGAGGGTGAGTAGTTCTCCTTCATTTGTCCAGATTGAAGGATGGCCAGAGATATGACTTTGAGCGATGCGTAGAGAGCTTTCACTGGAGTTTGCTCATAATGATAGCTAGGAACTGCTAAAAAGCTGGGGACGCTATGGACTTACTCAGAGAGTTCTGGGAATGATTTCAAAATCTTAGAATTAAATGGGGAGGCCTAGGTAGAAGTGCCTTATTCAAGCCATGCATGAGACTTAAGATGACCAAGATCAATCAGAGAAGTCATTGGATGGCTGCCAACTGGAAGGGTAAAACCTAGGGAGTCGTTCCAAGCACTAAGGGGATAAGATCAGGCCTGGAGGTAGCTTCAGTTAGGGCTTATGAATGGGGGAAAACCATAGCTTATTTTTCATTTATTCCAGTCACCGTTGGTCATGCTCTTGGTTGGACTAAGCTGAAAAGGCTGGTGGAGATCCAGTGAACTCAATGGTGAGCTCAATTGGCCTTTGGGGAGCCCAATTTGATTAGGTGGCTCAGGTTGACCCAAAATATTATAGTTTTGGTCAATTTTGGTGCAACCCATGTTAAGTAAACCATGGGATCAATAGGGAAGATGGGTCAGGTCCTAGTGCACCCAATCGTGGGTTGAATTGGTCATGGGGTGGATGAATTTCCTAACATTGCTTAGGTTGACAAGATTTTGGATAGGTTTAGGTCCATTTGGGTTGGAACCTAGTTAAGTTAGGTGAAGGGGTTGATAGGGAAGGTGCATTGGGTCAAGGGCTACCTAATGCAAGAGTTAATTGGGTTTGATTGGGTCTATGGTGGGAGATGGCTCAAGTCAAAGTAGTTTTGACCACTTTGGGCTAGCCTAGATGTTGACCCAACTGAACCCAAGGGTTAGGCTGGCTAGGGCTGGTGTATTATACCTAGGGCTACCCAATGGAGTTGTTCGATTGGTTTAATTGGACTAAGGTTGAGAAATGGCTCAACCCAAGGTAGGTTTGGCCACTTTTAGTTAGCCTAATTCTCAACCCAAGTTGGCCCAAGGGTTGGGTCAACTAGGGAAGGTTTATTGGGGTAAGGGGAACCCAAAGCCACCATTGGTTTGATCCAATTAAGCAAGGTTTGAAATTTGGCTCAAGGGGAACACCTCTTTGGACACTTGGGTCTAGCGAAATGGCTAACCCAAGTGGGCACAAGGCTTGGGTCTTTAAGACAGGTCTCTTGATGACCCAATGGGTCACCTCATGGGTTTAAATGGGTTTTGATAAGTCTTGATCAAAGGGTTTAAAAGGGTAGAAGTGTTTGGAAGGTTTGGTCAAACTTGATTGAATTGGTCAAACAACTTGACCTAGGGTTAAGGGTTAGCTCTATTGAGTTCAAATTGATCATATGAACTCAATGGAGGTGGTCCCAAGTCAAGGTGAGGTCATTTGGTAGGAAATGGGTGTTTAAACCCTAAAGGGTCACTTTGTTCAACAATAGTTGACTTGGTCAACTTGATCAAACCAAAGTGTGGGTTTGCATCTAATGGGCTCCTAATGATATTTAAGATCCATTAGAATAGGTTTTTAGGTTTGATAGGGTTGAGCTAAGTTGAATTTTGTGGAAAAGACCAAAATTCCCTTTATAGGGTAATTTGGTCATTTTGGCCCCTAGTCAACCCTGGGATAAATTGGGTTCAAAAAAGGGTATATTAGTAGTTAACATATCATAAGGAAGGTCAAGGGTGTGGTTAGAGGGTTTGGAAAGGGTCCCAAGCTTAAATTCCATCGAATGGCAGGTCTACTGGCATAGGATGTAAAAATTTAAAAGCTTTGCAGCCTTTGGGAATCAATCTATTTTTTGGGGCTAGAGATCTTGAATGTGCTCTAATTTGGTAGACATGCCATAGATAAATGCCTAATAAATATTAAATTTATAGACCCTAAATTAGAGGTCATTTGACTAGGTTTCTAGGTGATACAAATTTCACCCATAAAGGGTTTTAGGAACTGGGTCCTTAACCTTGGAATTTGGTTTGGATTATTAGATTTAGATTGAATTTTGGGCTTAAAAGGTTGAGTTTGGATTATGCATATCAATGGAAATCAATTAAATGATTGAGATAGATTGGATATGATTTAAAAGTTGATTGAAAACTAGTTAAAAGTTGGACTAGAAATTTAGTTTGAAGGATGGAACTAGATTTGATTGAACGTGGATTTGGTTTTGACTAGGACCTATATGATTGAGATGTGGACACCTTCCAATCATTAGGTCACCAAAAAGAATTTCAGGTAGGTCCTAGTGACCTCATACAAAAATTATGTCAATAAATAGACCCCTAATATATAAGGTAGAAGGAAGTTTTACTATACATATTGGTGTTTGACTTAATAAAAGGATGTAATCTAGAATTTTGACTCTAAGGAAGGGAAGGAACAAACCTTAGAGAATCAAAGTTTATTTGGTACTAGGGTGGTGCCACAAAGGGTGTTTTACACTACTAGTAAATGACCATGTGGTGGGATCAAAATATGCCCAACATAGAGGATCAAGTGATCATATGATGGGGTTAACACATGTCCATCATAGAGGATCGAAACCTAAGGGAAGGAATCACCTAATCTGAGGGAAAGTAGATTGGATGATCATGTGAAGGGGTCAAAATTTGCCCAATATAGAGGATCAAGTGATCATATGATGGGGTCAAAATATGCCCATCATAGAGGATCAGGGTTTAATGATCATTTGGTGAGGTCAAAACATGCCCAACATAGAGGACCAAGTGATCTTATGATGGGGTTAAAACATGCCAATTATAGAGGATCAGAGTTGAATGATCATGTGGAAGGGTCAAAACATAACCAATACAGAGGACTAAGTGATCATATGATGGGTTTGAAACAGGCCCACCATAGAGGATCAGGGTTGAATGATCATGTAGTGGGGTCGAAATATACACAACATAGAGAATCAAGTGATTATATGATGGGGTCAAAGTATGCCCATCATAGAGGATCGAATGATCATATGATGGGGTGAAACATACACATCATAGAGGATCGAAACCTAAGGCAAGGCATCACCTAACCTAAATGAAAGTAGACTGGATGATCATGTGGTGGGGTCAAAATATGGCCATCACAGAAAATCTACACCTACAGAAAGGAATCACCTAACCTTAAGGGAAATGAAGATTGTAATTACTGATTGACAATTTTAATCTTCTCAAAAATTAATTTGACGGTAAAAATATGAATGACAAGAATTAATTCAGGGCAACAAAACATTTCATTAATTGAGAATCTGAGCTACATCAAGCATAGTATTTCTTAAGGAAATTCTCTTTTTTAGGTAACATTGGGTGATATCCTTGATAATCAACTAGCTGATACGAGCCTCCTTTATAAACTATTTCTACAATAAAGGATCCTTCCCAGGTTGGCTCAAACTTTTGACCAATCTTTTGGTGAGCTAGGATAGGCCTCTAAAGAACCAAGACCAAGTCTCTTACTTGGAAGGTTCTAGGTCGAACTAAATTATCATGAGCTTGAGTCATTATGGCCTTATATAACTCAAGACTCTATTGAGCTTAGAGATGATGCTCTTCAAGGCCTTCAAGTTCTTCTAGCCAAAGTTCTGCATTCTGCTTAGTTGTGATTTGATTCTGGATTGTAAATCTAAGTGAGGGAACCTGCACATTAAGGGAGAGTACGGCCTCAGATACATATACTAGTGCAAATGGAGTGGATTGGGTTGGGATTCAATAAATAGCCCAATAGGTCCAGTAAGCTTCCACCAACCTCTCATCCCATTGGCATTTATTATCATCAAGAGTCTTTTTGACAATATGCACCAAAGTTTTAATGAAGGCCTCAGCCAATCCATTAGCTCAAGGGTAATAGATTGTTGAGTATCTCTAATCAATTTTATGACATCTTACAAGATTTTTAAATTTTGTCAACATTGAATGTAGACCCATTATTGAATATGATTTTATACGGTATCGCAAATTGGTACATGATATGGGCACAAAAGAACATCAAAACATGGTGTAATATTACATTACGTAGGGAAATTACTTCCACCCACTTGAGCAGTAATCAATCAAAACTAATATTAAGCGATGACCCCTTGAGGAAGGAAAGTTAATTGGCCCAATAATATCTATTCCCCAACTTTTGAAGGGCCTTGAAGCTATTGTAGGATGCAACACATTAGGTGGTTGATTTAAAACTACACTATGGAGCTGGCATTGATGATAACATTTTATAATACTCATACAATTATCAATCATCATAAGCCAGTAGTATCTAAGTCTTTTAATTTTTAACTTCATTTTTGGAGCTAATTAGTGAGCACCCACAGTCCGGAATGGACCTCATTGACGATCTTTAGGGCCTCTTATTTGTCTAAATAATGTAGGCACATCTGATCGAACGATCATCGGTACATTGTATTGTTCACTAGTACATATGATAAGGCACATTTCTTGGTTTGATTTGAGAGGGAATTATCCAAAGGAAGTTTACCATTTTGAAGATAGTTGATTAAAGGTTGTCTCTAGTTTCCTTCTTTATCGGTTGTTGAAGAGGTAGAAAGGACCTGGATGATTGCTTGGTAATGCGTTTCAAATCTATAGGGGACAGGACCTGACGACCTTGATTCTATATTGGGATGGAGTCTTCTTCCAGATATGCAAATTCCTTTCCAAGCTTTGACAGGGCATCTACCACAAAATTGCTTCCATGGGGAACCCTATACAAATTTATGATATGTATTTTCTCAAGCTGGTGACTAGTATACTAATTATATTTGAGGAGGTTAGGATTCAAAACCTTACAAGTTCCTGCAACCCAGTTGATTACCAGTTAAGAATTCACAAATATTTTAATCTCTTTAATCTCCATCAAGATTTCAAGCTCTAGGCCAGTTATTAAAGCTGCGCACTCTACCTCATTATTTGTGTAAGTCTTTGATAAGTGGTAGGAAAAATGTATCTTTCCCTTCTTAGGTGTTATAAAAATCAAGCCAATTCTATCTTTTCTGGGAATTATAGATTTTTAGGTTTTGTCCTATTAAGATGATGCCGTGTTGTAACTCAGGCTCCCAACTTTATGATTTTAATGATAATAAATATTATTGATTGTCTCTTTATTTCTCCTAGTATGTGTAGTGCATATTTATTTGTGTGCTGACTAACATTTTAGGTATAACATACACCATTCATTGAAGATTTAGGGTTTAAGGTGGGGTATAACAGGTTATGTTGAAAGAGTCCATAATTTTCATTTATTTATTTTTAACTTCCTGAGTTAAGTCTTTTAAGGATGTATGCTAGCCTGGTGACCGTGCACATACAGATAAGGAGAGAAAAAATAATATTAAATATTTTAATTTTTTTATACATTATGCAGTATGATCTGGTGTTATAAATATTAATTAAAATTTTTTATTTTTCTAAAAAAATATATTTAAAATATAACTAATCATAAAGACATACACCACATTGTACTGGACTGTCTCTTATAATGAGAAACCCTGTCGTTCATTAAATTAGGCAAAATTTTGAAATTAAAATGTTTTTTTATTCATACTATATGAACCTAATCATATTAAATGATCTTTAAATTATTGTCTAATTTAATCCTATGATTAATTAATAGAATCTGGTTAATTTTGATATTTTGATCGTATTATACGATATACATAGATGATATTTGGTCATCCCATGGTTTATCTTAGGAAAATTGCACTTCAGTTGAATTAATCATAATGTATGACTAGTCATTCGTACTGATAATCATACAGCACTAATAGGCAAAATTGAACTTATCATACTATACTAATTGGTGATTGTAAAGTACTAACAGATCAAATTTTGACATCATACCAGATGATCCTGCGATCATATTGTACGATATTTGATGGCTGAATTAAATTTTTAGGCTTTTTAAAGCCCTCTATTTAAGCTTTCTCATAAGACTTTAAAATAGTCTTTTGAGCAATCATTGAGTTATTTTCTTCTAGAGAAAGCTTTAAGAGAGAGCTACGGAGAGAAAGGGTAGAGTTTGTAACAGAGGGAGAAGATCCTTGTGGGCTTCAAGGGAGTGTGAGAGGATATTTTAACATGGTTGCTCTAACAAACTTGCACCTGAGTTCCTTCAAGAGTCAAGGTTTATCTTTAGGGAAGCTTTGGGAAGAAGACCTCTTTGGCATCAAAAGTCCCTGCTACTCCGCCATAGTGGGGAAGGTGAAATTGATTCCAAGTTATCTGTCTCATTTGGAGGGTGAAAAGGAGTCAAGGTTCTCTACCTCACCAGGGGGTAAAAAGGAGTCAAGGTTCTTTGCCTCACCAGGATGGTGAAAAGGAGTCAAAGTTCTTTGCCTGTAAAATGAGTATGGTCCTCTACCACACCGGGTTGGTGGAAGAGAGTTTATAAGGGCTTCTCCACCTAGCTGTAGGGGCAAAAGGAGAGACACTGTAGTAATAGTGTAATACCTAGAGAGGAGGACTCTAAAGAGTGGACGTAGGTCATGGTTTGATAGAACAACTATAAAATCTGGTGTGTTCTTTCTGATTTTATTTTCTGCATATTATTTTTTGCATTTTATTTTCTATTATAACTACTTTATTAAATATCTGTGATTAATATTATGTTGTATTGATTAGATTATCATCATGATCTTTTTAACTTTTGATAAGTGTAGTTGCATCTGTATTAAGTGATAGTATTGCTTTCATATTATTTTGCCTTAGGGATAGTTCATTGAGGTCTTACAACCTCCATGGACTTTCAAGTGGTATTAGAGTGGGATACATAAATTAAGTTTTAGAAAACTTTTAAAAAATGATCTATGGCACACTGTAGAAATTGAAACATCGTAAAGGGTTATTCAATAACTTGTCCATCAATTTTTGAAAACATTCCCTTTAATTTTTGGAAAATTCGCATGTCTACATTTTTACAATCCATTGATTTTAGAATGTGGCATACGATTCACAATGGTTATTTCGCACCATCACGTATCAATGATGGAGTCAAAATAAACATTCCTTTTACCGAATGAAATAGTGAACAAAAAATTAATGCTCAATTGAATGCTAAATCTTTGAATTATTTTATCTGTGCTTTAACTTCTGAAGATTATATGATTATTTCTACATGTATCACTAGTAAAAAAGTTTTGGCCTGAACTATGCATTAATTATGACTGTAGTAGTGAAGTCAAATAATCTAGATTAAATATATTATTGCATGACTATGAACTTTTTCACATGAAACCTTATGAGACTATCTTAGACATGTATACTAGGTTTACTCAGATTGTGATGTCATACTTTTGGTAGAGAAATTTCAAACATAAAAAGGTCAACAAAATTTAATATTTTCTACCTCATAAATTTGATATCAAAGTCACTGTTATTTGTGAATCAAAAACTTGAGTGCTTATGTTATGATTTGTGTAAATCCGTTCATTCAAGAAAATTCTGATACAATTCGTTTTTTGATGATTACAAAAGTTTTTTATTTGTTTTATTCTTCTCTTAACATATAATGGAATTTCTTTTTTGGGTGCACCAACATGTTTTTTAGGATACTCACACTCCAGATTTCTGAAGACTTTAAGTTCATGTGTTAATGTTTATTGTAAGTGAAGTCTGTATTTCTTATTTTCTTGAGTCTAAGAGAGTGTGATTGTAAGTTGGATAATTATGCACACACACACACTAGGGGAAAAAAAACTTAATTTTTTAAACTGATCGTACAGTACGATTGTTTATCGTACAGGATGATCTGTAGTATATATCCTCCACATCGAACCTATATGCCTTGAAATTTTTTCTAAGTCAAGTTCGTACAGTATGAAATATGGTTCGTACAGAAGATTTTGTGGTACGAAAAGCACTGAATAAGGTTCATACTGGTTCATACGAAATGAATTATTCATTTTTGAACTATTCGTACGGTACGAAAAAGATTTCGTACAAGATATTCTGCGGTATGAAGGGCACTGAATAGGGTTCGTACTGGTTCGTATGGGACGAATTGTTCATTTTTGAATAATTTGTACGGTACGAAAAAGATTTTGTACAAGATATTTTATGGTACGAAGGGCACTGAATAGGGTTCGTACTGGTTCGTACGGGATGAATTGTTCATGTTTGAACTATTCGTACGGTATGAAAAAGATTTCGTACAAGATATCTTGCGGTATGAAGGGCACTGAATTGGGTTCGTACTGGTTTGTATGGGACGAATCATTCATTTTTGAACTATTTATACAACACAAAATATAATTCGTACAGAAGATTTTATGGTATGAACGACTCTGATTTAGGTTCGTATGGAATCGTACGAGACAAATCGTTCAATGATTTGAAATATTCGTACATTACGAATAGCGATCATATGGGATGATCGGGATGCGTGAAACTTAAAAATTTCAGTTTTTGGATGATTTTTCTTGCCTTTACTATATAAGGACTTTAAACTAACTTGTAGAAAAATCCTTCTGTGAAAATTCTTTTGAAGAGTTAAAGGGAGAGTGATTGGGAGAGTGTTTGGGAGTGAGTGTTGAGAAATCTTTGAAGAGAGAATTATGAAGGGAATCACAAGGTTATCCAATTGTGAGGATTTCTTTACTTGTTCTTCAAGCATCTTCTTAATTTCCTTAGAGACTTTTGCAAGAGTTTTGTTCGAGAGGATTCCAGTTCTCTACCATCACTTGGAGGGTGAAAAAGGACGAGGGTTCTCTGCCATGCTTGAAGAGTGTAAAAGGACGTTTGGTTCTCTGTCTTCACCAGGAGGGTGAAAAAGGATGACGGTTCTCTGCTGCACTTAGAGAGTGTAAAAGGATGTTTGGTTCTCTGCCTTCACCAGGAGGGTGAAAAAAGATGACAGTTCTCTGCTGCACGGGTTGGTGGAAGAGAGTTTGTAAAGGCTTCTCCGCCTTGCCAAAGGGGCAAAAGGAGAGTCACTTGAGTTTAGTGCAATACCTAGAGAAGGAGTCTCTAGGGAGTAGATGTAGGTCGTGTTTGACCAAACCACTATAAATTCTGATGTTTTCTATTCTTACTGTTTACTTTTCTACATTGTTCTTTTTCTGCATTTTATTTTCTTTCTGTGGTTGAAATTTTGTAATTTGAAGGAAGTAAAAAATTAACTCTGTTCGTACTGTACGAAGTCAAATCGTACAGTATGATTTACTTAAAATTTTTCCAAAATTCCAAGAGGAAGTTTTTAAAAGGACTAATTCACCCACCCTCTTGGTTAGCCTAGGGACATGAGGAATAGGTCTAACAACCTATTTGCACTTTTAAGTGGTATTAGAGCCAATTTCAAAAATTACTGTTTAAAATACTTTTTAAAATTCAATCATGGCTAATTTTTGAAATATGAATACTTTAGAAGGTTACTCGATCACTAGACCACCTTTATTTGATAATATCCCATTTGATTTTTGGAAAACTCGCATGTCTACATTTCTATAATCTCTTAATTATCGAATGTGGATGTTAGTACATGAAGGTTATACTGAACCCACTAGAATTGTAGAAGGAATTAGAGTTCAAACACCTTTTGCCCAATGGACTGTAGAAGAACGAGAGCTAGCTCAATTAAATGCTAAGTATTTAATAGTTTCTTTTGTGCTTTAAAATTAGAAGACTACATGCGTGTTTTAACTTGTAAATCAAGAAAGGAAATTTGGGATAGGCTTTGCATTACTTATGAAGGTATAAATGAAGTGAAGCAAACTAGGTTGAACATTCTCTTGCACGATTATGAACTATTTTGCATGAAACTGAATGAATCAATCTCAGACATGTACACACATTTCACTCACATAGCCACTTCATTGCATACTTTAGGTAGGGAGTTAACTAATGCAAAAAAAGTTAACAAGATACTTCATAATTTACCTACTACATATGATGCAAAGGTAACTGCAATAACAGAATCTAAAGATTTAAATGTTTATTCTATTGACAATCTTCTTATTATATTGACAATCTTCTTGGATCACTAATTGCTTACGAGCAATCTGTGACTCGAAGATAGATTGATGCAGGTGAGATGTGAAAGGAGAAGAATATAGCTTTGAAGATGGATGATTCAGAAAGTGATCAGTCACTACCTGAGGATGAAGAGGATATCACCTTGATGACAAGGTAATTTAGAAGTTTCCTAAAAAGGAATCAGAGAAGACGCCAACAGTGGAACAATGGTAAGTTCCAAAAGAATGTTAAGGCTTCTAATGAAGTCATTTGTTATGAGTGCAGGAAGCCAGGACACATAAAGAAAGATTGCCACAATCTCAAGGGGAATCCTAGCAAGGAGAAGGCCGAGGAGAAACCAAAGGAAAGAAGGGATAAAAAGAGACTTCAATGAGCATTTTGGGCAGACTTAGCTTCAGATTCCTCAGAAACTGCACCAGAAGAGGAAGTCACAAATTTGTGCTTAATGGCTGACAATCTTGATCAATCAGATCAAGAAGAGGTATGTGACTAAAGTTATGAAGAATTGTTTAAAGTTTCTGAACGCATACATACAGCATATAAGAAACTAAAAAAATTGCATGCTAAGTTGAATTTGGATTATTTAGAGCTGTAGAAAGAATATGAGATCCATAGGAAAGATCATGAATTAATTGATAGCAACCACATGACCTTGTTGGATGAGTTTGATGATTTAAATAAACAGCATAATCTTTTAAAATCATCTCACACTGAACTTTAAAATAATTTTAAAACTTATATGGATGAATCAGATACTAGAGAGCATGATTTAAAGATTGATAATTTGATTCTAGAAAGTGCAAATGCTTATCTTAAAGTTCAGTTAAAAGCACTTAAAGAAAATAAAAATCCACCCAAACTTGAAGATTTTCACGAATCCTACTACAAGACCACTGGTTCAAAGTCTAAGAAGAAAATTTTCAGGACAAATAGATTGGTGAATCCTTTTCCAGGATTAAAGTAATTTTCTTGTGGTAGTTTAGGACATATTTGTCACAGCTGTACATTTAGATATAGAACACATTTAGTGTGGAGACCTAAGGTGCATAAATCACAGCATATCACACATACATCTGGTTTAAAATTATCAAGAGGAGAACCCAAGCTTATTTGGGTTCCCAAGACTAACGTTTGATCATTTTGTAGGAACGCTCTCACACAAGACCTCGTGAGAGTATTTGGTAAGTTTAGGTAAAATTGGTGATTCAAAGAATTTTATGATTGATAATATTTTGCTTGTAGATGGATTGAAACAGAACCTGCTGAGCATCAGTCAACTCTGTGACAAAGGATACAACATCAAATTCCTACCCACTTGTGACATTTTAAGCTCAAATGATAAAATAATTTTGCATGGACAAAGGATCAACAATGTCTAAATACTGGATGTAAGTTACTTTAAAGCTGATGTTTCAATTTGCTTAAAAACTGCTGCTGATGAGTCTTAGTTATGGCACAGGAGATTATGTCATGCCAGTATGAAAACCCTTAGGAGAGTCACCCAAAAGGACTTAGTTAGAGGTGTCCCCAAGCTTAAGTTCACTATGGATCACCTGTGTGATGCCTGTCAATTAGGGAAGCAAGTCTAGTCCTCCTTTCACTCTGTTAAGGACATTAGTACCTCTAGACCTTTAGAAGTCCTTCATATGGATCTCTTTGGACCCATTAGCACTGCCAGCTTAGGGGGGAAAGTCTATGGTTTTGTGATTGTTGATGATTACACGAGGTTCACTTGGATTAAATTTCTGTCACATAAATCTGAGTCATTTGATGAATTTAAGTCCTTCTCCACTTGAATTCAGAGGATGTTAGGTTATGAGATCTTGACTATTCATAGTGATCATGGTGGAGAGTTTAAAAATATAAAGTTTGGAACTTTCTGTGATGAGAAAGGGATTAGTAAAAAATTTTAGCTCCTAGGACCCCTTAGCAGAACGGGATAGCTAAAACGAAGAACAGGACCTTAGTGTAAGTCGCTAGAGCCATGCTTGCTGATTATTCACTTCCAAAATACTTTTGGGCTAAAGCGATGAATGCTGCCTGTTATGTGTTGAATAGGGTGAATGTTAGATCTAATATGAACAAGACACCTTATGAGATCATTAAGGGTAGAACTCCAAACCTGACCCATCTCCATGTCTTTGGCTGTAAGGTTTTCATTCTGAACAATGGGAAATCATCTTAGGAAAATTTGACCCCAAATCTGATGAAGGAGTGTTCTTAGGCTATTCTAGTGTGGGGAAATCCTTTAGGGTGTTTAATAAGAGGACTTTGGTGGTAGAAGAGACAACTCATGTGGTGTTTGATGAATTTGATCCTAAGGTGACTAGAGTTGGGGAAGAAGAAGTGGTAGGGGAGATTACCCAAGGGGTTGAAAATGCAAATCTGGAGGAAAGGGTAGATCCTCAAAACACTTTGCCTAGAGATTGGAGATATTCTTCGAGTCATCCTAAAGAACTGATCCTAGGAGACCCCTCTGAAGGTGTTAGAACTAGGCATGGACTTAGGAAGGAAGTAAACCACTCTGCCTTTATCTCAATGACTAAACCCACCAATATCAATCAAGCCCTTTCTGATGAATTTTGGATCTTAGCTATGAAAGAGGAACTGAATCAATTTGTAAGGAATAATGTTTTGGAGCTAGTAGAAAGACCTAGGAATCAAAGTATAGTGGGAACTATGTGGGTCTTTAAGAATAAGATGAATGATTCTGGTGTGGTGGTTAGGAATAAGGTAAGATTGGTGGCTAAGGGTATAATTAGATTGAAGGGATTGATTTTAAGGAGACCTTTTCCCCTGTAGTTAGATTGAAAGCCATGAGGGTGCTACTAGCCTTTACATGTTATAAGGGATTTAAGCTGTTTCAAATGGATGTCAAGAGTACCTTTTTAAATGGGGTAATAAAAGATGTTATTTTTTTGTAGAACAACCCCCAGGTTTTGAGAGTTCCCAATATCCAAATCATGTTTATAAATTAAAAAAGAGCTTATATGGATTGAAACAGGCACCCAGAGCTTGGTATGAGAGGCTTAGCACATTACTGTTAGAAAGAGAGTTTGTTAAGGGGAGCGTAGACACCACCCTTTTTCTGAGGAGTGTAGGTGATGATTTACTCATTATCCAGATCTATGTTGATGATATAATTTTTAAATCTTCTGATAAACATTTATGTGATGAGTTTTCTAAAATAATGAGTAAGGAGTTTGAGATGAGTATGATGGGAGAGTTGTCCTACTTTTTGGGTTTAGCATAAGGTAAATTGATGATGGAACCTTTCTCAATCAATCTAAATACACTAAGGACATTTTGAAGAAATATGAAATGGACAAAGCCAAGCCAATCAACACTCCCATGAGCTCCTCTGTTTAGTTAGATAAGGATTCAAGTGGAAAATCTATTGATCAGAAGAAGTATAGAGGAATAATTGGATCACTGCTTTTCCTGACTACTAGCTGACCTGATATTATGTTTAGTGTTTATCTTTATGCTAGGTTTCAAGCTGATCCTAAAGAGTCCCACCTAACTGTCATTAAGAGAATTCTTAGATATCTTTTAGGGACCCCAAACCTAGGAATCTGGTACCCTAGGCACAACACCTCTTTTGAGATTATTAGATATTCTGATTCTGACTTTGAAGGGTGTAGGGTGGATAGAAAGAGCACTTCTGAAACTTGTCAATTTATAGGATAGTCTTTAGTCTCATGATCCAGTAGAAAATAGAACTCTGTTACACTTTCCACTGCCGAAGCTGAGTACATTGACTTAGGAAGTTGTGTGGCCCAAGTTCTTTGGTTGAAGCAATAAGTCTTAGATTTAGGATTACCTGTGGGCACAATTTCTGTTCTGTGTGATAATACTAGTGCCATCTGTATTTCTAAGAATCCTATCCAATATTCTAGAACCAAACATATTGATATAAGGCATCACTTCTTTAGGAACCATGTTATAAAAGGGGACATTGAGCTACATCATGTAGCAACTGGAAATCAACTGGCTGACATATTTACTAAACCACTGGCCTTTGACTCGTTCAGCATCTTGAGGACCAGATTAGATGTGATTGACATAAATACTTGATTCTGATGACTACTGATTTCTGATTTGTCTGTTTTCATTCTATTTTTATTAGTTAATTATTTGATTTGATTATCTATTTTCTGTTGATTTTTGTTTTTCTATTGATTTTCATTTTAATCTTGTTGTTAGTTTGATTCGAATATTTATTTTGATGCAATTTTTTACTTGGTTTTTACGTATTATTTTATGCTTTTCTAAATTCAATCACTGCTCCCTACTGCTGATAAATTGGATTTGTGACTGAAAATTTTGCCTTATTTTTTGGTTTGGAAGCTTGTAAGCAGAGATTGATTCCACTGGATCTGTTAAAGGGAAGAAACATTGATGATTATTTTCTCTTCCTCTAACTCCTTTAATGGTGTATTGTTTCTTTTGGATAAAAATTTTCTTCAAAATTAAAAAGTTAGTTTTTTAAATAGAGATCTATTTTATCTTCCTACAGTAATCTACCTCATATGAATTGAGTTTTCAATGTTTTAAGTCATTGTTATGAATTTCTAAATCAAGTGATTGCACTTATCATATGATGTATTATTTTTATTTTGTGAATTACTCCTCCTTATTGTAGAGAGTGAGCTTTGTTGTCTCTTATGTCTGAAAGGTAATTTTATAGCTGAGATTCTTTAACGATTTTGAGAGGAAGAAAGCCTACCAAAGATGCGCAAAGAGCACCAAAATAAAAAAAGCACAAAATTAGCCTAAACTGAAAAAATGCGCAATGTCGCCAAAAATTGAAAGAGTACACAAAGTATATCAAAAATAAAAAGATGCACAAAGTGCCAAACAAATTGAAAAAAAAGGGGCACAAAATTAGCCCATAAAGAAATAGGCTTTCTTGCCTTTTAGATCTTTAAATGTCTTAGAAAAATCCATGCACCCTTAATATTTTTAAAAGCTTGAGACAAAAAATCATGATTTTTGATTTCTTACTTTATAATACTATTATATCAGATATTTTCCTGGAACGAGGCTTGAAAGGATCTCTTTTCGAATTTTTTTTTTTTCTGAATTGGATTTTTGTTTTGAAAGGAATTTGCATCTATAAGGTGTCCAAGGTGGGTGTTACGAAAGTCGATTTTCCAACTTTTTCTGGATTTCAGCGCTGTCGATCGTCTTCTTATTGGTTTTTGGATTCGAAATCAAGGGAAAATTCTGATTCACTGGAGCGGATCAATACAAAAAAAAGTTCATTATTTTGTGTTTTTGTGTTTATCGTTTCTAGTTTTATTTTCTCTTTTTTTTTATTTTTATTTTGTTGTATATATTTTTGGATCCCTGATCTTCCCTCTCCATCCTCCATCTTTTTTCACTGTTTCTTCACATCATCCTGGATGATCGTTTTCGTCATGGATTATCCATACATCATCCTGGATGATCCATTCAAATTGTCCCCACTCTGATTAAACGGCTGAGATACATCAATTATTGGAGATCGTCCTAGACGATCCTTACATCATCCTGGATGATATGATCCATATTTCTTAATATTGATCAAACGGTTGAGAATGCACCAATTATTATTTATCATCCTAGACGATCCACCTCATCATCCTAGACGATCCACGTGTCAGCAGTTGGACGATTCAAATTTAGCCTGTCCTATGTATTTATTGCATATCATCCCGGACGATCCACCTCATCGTCCTGGATGATACTTTTCATCAATAGTCATTCGGCTGGACTCCTCAGGATGATCACATATCTCTAATCATCCTGGGTGATCTCTGATCATCCTGGATGATCCGACCACCTTTTTGACCAATCGTCCTGGTCATCATAACTACTCATATCATCCTGGACGATCCTGCGATCGTTCGGGATGATCTGGCCGACTTCTACTTAAATAGCCAATTTTCTTCAGTTTTCTTCACCCCTCTTTCTTCCTTATCTCCTTTCTTGTGATTCTAATGGCTGGTGGAAAGAGATCTAGCCATCAAGGTGCAAGCTCCTCTCGGGAAAATGTCGATCCCCGCTTTCCAAATACAGCCGATCAAGCTGCCTTCCAACGATATATTGAAGTTGGAATCACATAATCCAAGATCGTCAACCCCCACACTCTTACTTACCCTATCCTGGATCTATTTGTACATACCTCCCCCACCTTCATCCTCATACTGGCCTTCCTATTTAGCACTGAACTTCTCCGAGTCTTTTTCACAAATCTTCGCATCACCGCTGACTACTCCACCCTTCACTCCTTTATTAATCAGCGGCCTATAGAACTCACCGCCCAGGATTTTGACCATATCCTTCAACTCTCCATCACTGGCGATAAACTACATACCCTTATTTTTAATCCTGATTATGATTGGAGTGTCGCCAATCGCTTCCTTAAAAATACCAATGCCCCCTACCACGACAACACTTGCACTTCCCTCCTTAAGGATGCCCATACCATTCAACATGTCCTTCATTCCTCCATCATCTCAAAGGCTGGGGACCGCATTCATATCACCCCTTTACTTTCTCTGACCACCTATTACATCATGGCCCACCGGGAATTCAATGCTACCGATCTCCATTTTCGCTATATCGAGCATCTCACTACCATTAGGGATCTGGGCCATAGACGATGCCCAAATCTAGCTCTAAGACACATCATTGTATATGCTCTGGAGACCAAATATGATCTGTAATATCCAGTCCCTACCAATGTCCCTCCTTCCTACTTCACAAATAATTCCTTTCATGTACTCCACAGTACTCGACTACATCCGGAGCCCGTCCCGGATGTTGAGGAGAAAGAGGAAGAAGCAGTTCCTGTTCCTACTGCACCTGATGCACCTGCTCCCCTTCGTATTGTATCCCCTTTTGATCATCTGGTGCAGCAGTTCGACCAGTGGGAGGCCCGATTTGATTCTTATATTGCTACCTAGGAGCAGCAACACACTGAGGATCTGTAGCGCTTCAATGACTAGTTTGCTCAGCAGCAACAACAGCACGACCAGGGCATTGACTGGTTTAGAGCACACTTCACCACCATTCATAATTACTTTCAGCAACCACCTCCTCCTCCTTCTGATCAGGATCCACCTCTTTTTTAGCTTTATGTTTTGTGTTGTTTTCTTCTTGTATTACTGTGTCTGTTCCTTCTCCTTTTTATGATGTCAAAAGGGGGAGTTAGTGTTTTGAGTGACTAGTAGTTTCATGTACTGTTCTAGTTATTTCTTGTATTGCTCTTATTTTTTAGTTGTTCTCCTTATTGTATTTTCTGTTTAGTGAATTTTGAAATGATATTTATCTTTCATACGTGCATTGGTTACTCCTATATATTTGATTTAAAAATACTTAACAAATGTTTGCCATCATCAAAAGGGGGAGATTGTTACAAATCTGGTTTTAAAGATTATGATTTTTATGATAGCAAACATTTATATCTCTGGTTGCCTGTTTAATCTTTCAGGTATGTAGGTTTAATTACAAGTTTAAGCCAGTCTAAGTTAGAGTCAATCAGTCTATTTTGAAATCTAGGTCTAATGTATTTTTTCATCTTTATTGAGTCAAATACTATGTAACTGATCGCCTAGCTAAGTAACCTTACATATACACACTCAGGAGGAGAGCTTGAGTGAATTAGAGGTTCTATTCAATTTTTGTTCAAATCGTCCTGAACGATATTCACATCATCCTAGACGATCTAGTGAAAATAGAAACCCTAATTAGGACGACCAAGTTAAGTCTATCTGATTAAGCCGATCATCATGGATGATCCATCGATCATACGGGACGATAAGCTCAAATCAGAAATTCTCAGCCACAAGATCAAGTTAGGCAAGTTTTATTTTTAGAGATTTGATCTGATCGTCCCGGACCATACGTGCATCGTCCTGGATGATCCATAACAATCATGCCTAAATTAGTCTGGTGATTAAGAAAAGTAATCAAGGTCTGATTGATTCGATCATATCATCTTGGATGATCACAGGATAGTACGGGATAATGTGTTAAAGATCCTAACATTCCAGCATGTTTCACCTGTACGTCCAGAGCAGTGATTAGGACGATTTTGGCACTTTTTGAACTAATCATATAGGAAGATAGAAATATCATCCTTAACGATCAAGTCATTTTGAGGTCGTCCGGCATAAGTTCCTCTGGACGACCAGAGCGATCTTCTCGATGAAATTTCTGATTTACACTAATCATCCCGGACGATCGCAGAATCATACGGGATGATATGAACAACTTTTTCTACTAATCATCCAGAAGAGCCAGATCATCCAGGCTGAAACAGGTGATTTTGAACTGATCATTCAGGACAATCTAGCGCTCATCCTGGATGATATTGGCCGACCACTTGAGATTTAGGGCAAATTTTGAGCCCTCCTATAAAAGATCTTTTTCTTCCAACAAGAAAAATCTTTTGCCACTTTTCTTTCCAGAGAAACCTAGAGAGAGAGAGCTTGGGAGAGAGAGAGAATTTTATTAGGGGTAGTTTGTGAGGGATTCACAAAGATTGCTCCAAGCAAGGATTAGAGTCATCTTCTCTGTTCATCGTCTCTCATCTTGTCAGAGTTTTTTATGGGAGGATCATTCGCAGGAATATCCGGGTTCTCTGCCTGCTTCAGAAGGAAGCGAAAGGCGTTCAGGTTCTCTGCCTGCTTTAGGAGGAAGCAAAAGAAGTTCGGGTTCTCTGCTTGCTTCTTGAGGAAGCGAAAAGAGTTAGGTTCTCTTCCAAACCAGGTTGGTGGAAAGGAGTTTTGTACAGGCTTCTCTCCCTTGCTATAGGAGCAGAAGGATAGTCACTTTTGAGTTACTGCAATACCTGGAGGGAAGGCTCCGGGGAGTGGACGTAGGTCAAGTTGACCGAACCACTATAAAATCTGGTGTGCTCTTTCTAATTATTTTCTACACTTTATTTTTCTGTTATTATCTGCTTGGGTGAAATCTGTGGTTGATCTTTTTGTTTCTGTGTTTACTTGTATCTACAACATATTATTGAAAAGATTTTTCCTATTGCTCACGAATTTTTAAATAACCAATTCACCCCCCCCCCCTCTTGGTTAGTCTCGGGACTAGTTCATCAGGGCTTAACATCCCTATCGAACTTTCACAATGTGTGAGTCAAAGACTTTTGCATGCAGGTGATGAAAAAGTTATATAGCTAAAAGCAAAAGACACAAATAAAGTTGGCTTAAGAAATGATGAGAATGAGAAGATGGCCTTAATAACAAGCGAATTTAATAGTCTATTAAAGTATAAGCACAAGCGTGAACAAAGAGGAGCAATGGTAAAAATGGTAAATAAGATAAGCTTGCTTCTGATATTATTTGCTTTGGGTGTAGGAAACCTGGACATTTTAAACATGAATGCCCCAATCTTAAGAACACCATGTAAAGAAAAAGGGTGAGGATAAGCTAATTGTAATAAGGGGAAATGATAAAAAGCAAAGAATGACCTATTAGACTTAGCTTTTGTGTCATCAGAATAGGAACAAGATGATGAGGTAACCAACTTATGCTAGACAGTCAAGGGTTAAATTGTTAATTCTAATCAAGTATAAGTATGGTAAGGTTTATTTGTGTTTTATTTTTATTATGCTTAAGCATAATTTCATATTTTAGTCTCTTTTTGTATGCTGTTATTTTGTTCTGCATGTAGTTTAACTTATGTGTTGCATTTTAACTCTTCTTTTTGATAATGTCAAAGGTGGAGAATGTATTGTAGTTGGCTGTATTTGTGGTTAGCTGTTGTTGTTCACTATTATTGTTCAACTATTTTTTAGTAATTTAGTTTTTAAAATTTATTTGTCTTTAAAAAATTAAAAAAAATTCCCCCTCTTTTTCAATTTAATTCTTTTAGTGAGGGGGACATTAGGAGAAAATATTTTTAGTTTGTGAATTCAACCAAAAATATTTGCTGTCATAAAAAAGGTGGAGATTGTTGTAACTCGGGCTCCCTAGTTTATAATGATAACAAATATTATTAATTTCCTCTTTATTTCTCTTATTATTTATAATGCATATTTGTTTGTATGTTAACTAACATTTCAGGTACAACATGCACCATTATTTGAAGATTCAAGGCTCATGATGGGGTAGAATAAGTTATGCTGAAAGAGTCTGTAATTTTTAGTTATTTATTTTTAGTTTCTTGAGTCAGGTCTTATAAAGGTTTATGCTAGCCTACTGACCATGCCCACACACACAAAGGGGCAAAATAATTTTAAATATTTTGATTTTTAAGTACATTGTACTGTACAATTTGGTATTACAAAAATTAATTAAAATATTCTATTTTTCTAAAAAAATAATTTTAAAATATAATTAATTATATAGTATGAACACCACATCATACGGGACAATCTATTATAATTAGAAACCCCACCATTCATTAAATTAGGCAAAAATTTAAATTTGAAAAGTTGTTCTATTCAAATTATACAAGCCTAATCATACAATACGATGTTTAAATTATTTCCTAATTTAATCCTATGATTAATCAATTGAATCTACTTAATTTTGATATTTTGATTATACTGTATGATTAACATAGACGATATTTTGTCATCCCATTATTCATCTTGGATGAAATGCATTTCGGTTGTACTAATCGTACTGTACAATTGGTCATTCGTAATTATGATCATACAATAGTAACTGGCAAAATTGAACTAATCGTACTATACTAACTGGTGATTGTAAAGTAGTAACAGGTAAAATTTTGCATATCGTACTAGATGATCCCGCAATCGTACTAGACAATCTTTGATGGCAGAATCAAATTTTTAGGATTTTTTGAATCCCTCTATTTAATCTTTCTCGTAAGACTTTGTAAGAGTCATTTGAGCATTCATTGAGTTATTTTCTTTTTGAGAAAGTTTAAAGAGAGAGCCTTAGGCTAGGGAGAGAAAGGGTAGAATTTGTAAGAGAGGGAGAAGATCCTTGTGGGCTTTAAGGGAGTGTGAGAGGGGGTTTTCACATGGTTGCTCTGGTAAACTTTCACCTGAGTTCCTCCTAGAGTCTAGGTTTGTCTTGAGTGAAGCTTTGGGAAGAAGACCTCTTTGGTGTCAAAAGACCCGGCTACTCCACCACACCATGAAAGATGAAAGTGATTCTAGGTTCTCTGCCTCACAAAAAGGTTGAAAAGGAGTCAAGGTTCTCTACCTCACCAGGAGGTTGAAAGGGATTCAAGGTTCTTTTCCTCACTAGGAGTGTGAAAAGTAGTCCATGTTCTCTGCCTCACTAAGAGGGTGAAAAGGAGTCAAGGTTCTCTAATTATGAAATGAGTACGGTCCTCTACCACACCGGGTTTGTGGAAGAGAGTTTGTAAGGGCTTATCTGCCTAGTAGTGGGAGCTAAAGGAGAGACACTACAATGATAATGCAATACCTGGATAGGAGGACTCTAGGGAGTGGATGTAGGTCATGATTTGACCAAACAACTATAAAATTTGGTGTGTTCTATTTTATTTTATTTTATGCAATTTATTTTTAGCATTTTATTTTCTATTATAACTGCTTGGTTAAAAATTTGTGATTGATATTATGTTGTATTGATTAGATTATCATCACCATCTTTGTAACTTTTAATAAGTATACTAGCTTCCACATCAAGTGATAGTGTTGCTTTCATATTATTGTGTTATAGGGATAGTTCATTAAGGTCATATAACCTCCACAAACGTTCATGCTGCACCATCAAAATATAATTCCCAGGTAGGATTATTGAATTCCTTTAAACTTATGAGATGCTCATCGAGTAAATAATTATTGAAAGGAGAATCTGCCGGTAGTGGGTGCACCATAAGAAAATTGATGATGGCCCATTCTTCATAGCACGCTGGTAAATTAAAGTGATTTCAAATTGAAGCAATGTCATAGACCATCGAGCCAAACATTATGACAATGTAGGCTGGGTCGTAAGGTATTGCAAGGGATTGACTCTAAAAATCAAGCTTACTTATGAGAAAGCATATAGCATCTTAGTTTTTGAGCTACAAAAACTAAAGCAAGATAGTGCTTCACAATTAAAGGGTATCAGATTTTTGTAGGAAGAAGTCTTTGGCTATGGTAATAGAAAGAATTCTCCTTTCCCTCTTAGTTTACTTGAGCTTGAAGAGTGCCAAGAGACTCGTCGAGGGTGGCTGTGTAAAGAATGAGAGATTTCCCTAGAACAGGGGCTACCAAAACTTACGGATAGATAAGATATTCTTTGTTGCTTTTAAAGGCATTCTGATATTTGTCATCTCAGATGAATCTAGCATCCTTCTTAGCTAAGACATAGAAGGGTTGACATCTTTTGGAAAGATTGGATATAAAACTTCTTCAATACACCACCCTACCCTGAAGAGACCTCAACTGGGAAAGGCTCTTAGGAGGTGGCATATTTAAGATGGCTTTGATTTTGGAGGGATCAAACTCAATTTCATGATGTCTTACTATGAATCCTAAGAATTTCCCTGAGGTGAAGTTGAAAGCACACTTTAAAGGACTTATTTTGATGTCGTAGTGGCACAACCGCTAAAAAATGATTCTTAAGTCATAAACATGAGCATCTTTGACCCTATTCTTGACAACCAAATTATCGATGTAGCACTCAACTTGATTGTGGATTAGGTCATCAAAGATTTGTGTCATGGCTACTGATAGGTTGCACCAGCATTTCTAAGGCCAAATGGCATCACTATATAACAAAAGATTCTTTTAGGCATTCTAAATGCCATATTTCTCTCATCTTCTAGGGCCATCCTGATTTGAATATAACTGGATGAGCCATCCAAAAAGGAGAAAATAGCATGAAAAGAGGCAATGTCCATTATAAGCTTACGAATATGTAAAGGAAATTCATCCTTTGCCATGCCTTATTCGGATCCTTATAGTTGACACAAATCTAGACTTGACCGTTCTTCTCTCGAATCAAAATAACACTGGCTTCCCAAGAGGGATATTATTCCTCTCAGATAAACCCAGCCTCAGCCAATTTCTTAACTTCAAAAATGAATTGCTGCTCTAACTATAAACACATACGCCTAGGATCTTATTTAATAGGAATGGTATCATGTCGGATTCTAAGTTTAAGAACTACTACATAATAGATAGGTCCAGTATTTCATTATATGTCCAGGTGAAGCATTCTCTAAACTCCAAAAAGTAGTTGAATCATATCCTTAGACTCGTCCTCACTCAATAGGGTACTTATGAAGGTATGGCAAGGGTTATCTTTAGTTCCAAAATTGATTTCCCTCAGTTCATCAACTATCGACTTAATCTCTTTGTCAAATTCAAGGGTGGATCCCAAACATAAAGTTTATCGGATAATCCAAAGTCACCAAGCAAATTCAGTCGAAGGGGTTGACGATTTTAGTAGGGATATTTTGAGATTCAAGATGATAAGTTGTCATTAGGCAGTATTTATCATCATATAATGAACTAATAATACCAAAGCCGATACCACTTGTCAAGTTCTTCTTGATTTTTTTTGTCAAATATTTTTGTGGTATCTAGCTTGACCCTTAGTCCATCAATATGTTATAGGACTTCTGGAGAAAGAATTCTTTATACAAATAGAAAATTAACCAAAAGGTAATTCTATTAATTCATTGGAATCTGTGTCCTCATGGGTCATATCACTTTTGTCTCTTGAGGAGGAGGAGCCATGAAAAAATTTTTGGACTTTCCTCATTTTGCCGTTTAGGTTAGGGGCCTTTTGATTTTCTAACCCTGCAATCCTGCCAGCTGATAGTGGGTTTAAGAATAAGGCCTCAATTCTCTGTCTCAACTTTTTATACATTATCAATTCAGGTTTGTCACTTTGAACTTTTAGAGCAATAAACTTTGGGTCATTATCCTGTTCTAAAGTGAGATCAAACTTTGGAATAGGTTTGATTTTTTGATAATCAAAAACAATTATCGCACCCGGTATTTTTTGTTTCTCATCAGAACTTGGGTCTAGAATAATATATATTGGGGTCATTCTTTTTTCAAATGAAGGACAACCGCGACCACATTCCCTTAATGTGTGAAAGTTTGTGAGGGTTGTGAAACCCTATAGAACTAACATGAGGCTAACTAAAAGAGGGGGGGGGGGGGGGTGAATCGGTGTTTTGAAAATTTCTTATGGCAAAAAGAAAATCTTTTTGAAATATTTTTAAATATTTTAAAACAAACAATTCTATCCCACAAGTGGAAGTATAACTAATTTTACAATAACTAAAATCACAGATTTTCAACACAGTATAAATCATAGAAATAATGAAAAAATTAAATGCGAAAAAGTAATTAGAAAGAATACACCATATTTATAGTGGTTCAATCAACTTGACCTACGTCCACTCTCCGAAAATCTCCTTTCCAGGTATTGCACTAATGTAGTAACTCTTTTTTTGCCCCTATGGCAAGGCAAATAAGTCCTTACAAAATCTTTCCACCATCCCAGTGAGGCAGAGTACCTTGAATCCTTTTACTCTCTCTTGAAGTAGGCAGAGAACCTGAGATTCCTTTTACTCCCTCCTAGAGTAGGAAGAGAACCTTGGATCCTTTTACTCTCTCCTGGAGTGGGTAGAGAACCTTCAATCCGAAGCTGATTAAGATCTCCCTAGAGCCACCAGAGAACTAAGGAAAAAGCTTGACAAAGATGATGGAAATCTTTCTCGAGCAACCTTTGTGAATCCCTCACAACTCTCCCTTATAAGGATCCCTCTCTCTCTCTCAAATCTCTCCTCTCTTCCTTCTCTAAGATCTCTCTCAGGGCAACCCAACAGAAAAAGATAATCTTAAGGATAATATGAGAGCTTAAATAGATAACCTCCAAAAGAAGCCCTAATTTTCAATTTTGCACTTTTGATCATCCTATCTGATTAGTACAAAATAGCCCTATCAACTAGTACTTTCAACATTGCCCTGTAGGATCAGTTCAAGTATTTTTACATATCATCCAGTATAATTAAACGATCATCCAGGATGATTAGTTTAAGACACTATATTGATCGTCCAATAAGTTAAGGGATGATGGGTGGCAATTTAGGTATCATCCTACACATCCCTTGGGATTTCTAGTATGATCACCTATATGATTAAAAAAAATTGAGGTTTTCATCTTGGATGATGGGGAATTGTACTACAAAATATCAAATATCATCTAGTATAATCATTGTAGATCATCTTGTATGATATGATCGAGTAATCTAACTATAATATTTGAGCTAATCAAAGGATCAATTTAGGCATGATTGTCATAAATCATCTGGTATGATATATATCATCCTATATAATTAGAACAAATTTTAAAGTTTAAAACATCACCTAAATTGTGATTGGCAGCTATTTTTTTATCTCTATAACTGATTATCTTGTATGATCTTGAATCATTCAGTACGATTAGTTAAGTAGTCTTACTTAACAATGGGTCCCCTTATTGGGGAATTCTATACAGTTAATCATCCTATACGATTTACATCGTACTGTATGATTAGTTCAAAAATCCATTTTTCTCCTAATTCGCCAACTCACACCCTTGAGTGTGTATGTACAAGGTTGATTCGCTTGGGGTCCACTAAATATAAGACTTGACCCAACAAAGGTAAAAAGTATGTTGAAATTAAAATTACATACACACTCAACCCTAGATTACCTGATCTTGAGCTGATTTACATTACAAGTGAACTTGTGGACTTGAAAGATTAGTAAGCAGGGCAAATAAAATAGATATGCAGTTCTAGCAGTAGTAAAGAAATAATAATGTTTATTATCATCAAAATTATAGTACTCGGACCCAGATTCACAACAATCTCCCTCTTTTTTATGATGGCAAACATTATCGTTTAAAATTTTGAGAGCAAGGAAAATTTTTATTTTTCTCATTTTTTTGTTTTTGTTTTTTTTTTTATTTAAAGAAATATGTGGCATAAGAAAAAAAATAAAACACAAATAGAACAAGGTAAATTTCACTAAAATATAAGAAGCAAACAACACACTACTCTCCCTTTTGACATCACAAAAAGGAGGAAAAAGAAACACTAAATAGAATAAAGTACAAAAAAGAAGTCCAGTATAAACACAAAAATAAAAGTACCACGTAAACTTGAAAAAAGAAGAACCCTGATCAAGTGGAGGTGGTGGTGGTGGTGGCTCAAAGTATCAGTGAAAAGAGGCAAACTGCTTGCTAATCCAGGCCATATTCTGGGCATACTGCTATTGTTGCTACACTGTGTAGCTTTTAAAATGAGCCAAATCATTTGCATGTTGTTGCTGCTGTTCAACTATGTAGTTTTCAAATCTAGCCTCCCATTGATCAAATGCTGGACCAGCTGATCAATCTAAGACTGTTAGCGGATAGGGGCAGGTACAGGAATAGGTCCAACCTTTTTAGCCACAGGCTCTTGATGCAAAGGGTGATGAAGAGTATTATGAAGGATGTGGAAGGAGCGATTAGAATAGAATATAGGGAGGTGATCAGGTGGATCAGGGAATTAAAGATTGTATTTTGATTTGAGGATATAAGAAATGAGATGTCCTAAAGCTAAATTAGGCTTTCTTTTATGACATGGATCCCTAATGCATGTTAAATGTTCAATGTAGCGAATGAGAAGATCTACAACATTAAAATCAAGGTTGGCCATGATGTAGTAAGTGGTGAGTGATAGCATAAGAGTGATGTGAATTTGATCCCCAACTTTAGGAATAATGGAATTATGGAGGATGTGCTGTATGGTTTGGGCATCTTTGACTAAGAAGCTTACTGTGGATTCATGAATGTGAATATTGGATTCTCTAGGGATGTTGTTAACAGGGGTCCAATTATTATTGGATTCCCTAAGAGTTGTGCATGCGAATAGGTTTAACACCGTAATTTTTAGAGTACTTTGGTTAATAATCTTGGAAGGTTTGATACCAATAATTTTATAGCGGTTGTAGGCCGCTTCATCAAATTCCTCAATGAAATGAGGATTAATAGAATGCCTGAAAGAGCTTCCAACAAGCACTTTGGATCTTTTCCCACTAGCCATTGCAGGAGTATGAATTGAAGAGGGAAGAAGAAAGGATTAGAAGGGTGTGAAGAAAATGTGGAAAACCAGTCATTTATAATGAAATTACCAGATCGTATAGTACAATAATGTAATCATCCTGGATAATTAGGTGTAATCAATTTGTCCAGATGATTCGTAAAAAAAAGTTAGTCATATCATCCCGTACACAGAGTGATCATCCTAAGGAGTCAGCCTGTGTGATCATTGACTAGCTGGATCGTACATGATGAATACGTAGATCATCCTGGATGATTTATCATAATGGATCTTCCCAAAAGCATTCAAATCATCCAATAACTATTGCCACATGGATCGTACTGTACAATGGTGTAATTGTATAGTATGAACACTAATAATGGATTAATTTAAGCCATTGGATGTGCTTGATCTGGGATTTAGAAATTATGTTAATATCATACAAGATGATGTGGATCATCCTGAACGATAGGGAAAAAAATTAAAGAACTTAGGGATTGGAATGTGATGATCATGAGGGGTTCAAAAACAAAAATCAAGCAAAAACAAACATAAATTAAATAAAAAATAAGCAATAAAACCAATAATAAGATAAAAACAAAGTTTTTTTAATCAATTAATTACAATAAATGATAAAATTACATCATTATTAAATTTTAAAAACTTGTAAGAAATTGATTGACATCGCTGAAATTCAAAAAGGATTGAAAATCGATCATGTTAACCCTAGCTCGGATTCATTACAGGTCAAAATTCATTTTAAACAAAAATCTAATTTAGAAAAGAAAATAGATAAGAATGTGATCTTTCTATATTTTGTTTTAGAAAAATTTTTGCTAGAATAGTATTCCAAAGTAATGAATCAGGAATCATGACATTCAATTTCAATTGTTTGAAAATATCAAATGGCACATGGATTCTTCTAAGATTTAAAGATTTGAAAGAAGAAGGAAGCTTATTTCTTTGTGGGCTAATTTGGTACCTCTTTTCAGTTATTTGGCACACTTTGATCCTTTTTTGATTTTTGATACACTTTGTGTATCTAGCAATTATTTGGCGGTCATTGCGCATCTTTTTAATTTTGGGCTCATTTTGTGCCTTTTGTCATTTTTGCGAGCTTGCTTCCTTTTAAAACCTTTAAAGACACTAAGTTGTGGGATTATCTTCAAGATATTAGAGAATAAGAACTCACTCTCTAATATAAGGAAGAGTAAGTTACAAAATAGAATCATATCCATATGATAAATGCAACAACCTGATTAAGAAAACTCGATAGCAATTTATTGACTTGGAACAATATTCATATTAGATAGATTACTGTAGAAAGACCAAATAGATCTCTATTTCAAATACAATTTTTGATTTAAAAAAGATTTTGATTCAAAAAAAATAACACCACCAAAGGAGTTTGAGGAAGAGAGACAATCATTAATATTTCTTCCTTTAAATAATTTAGGGAAGTCAATCACAGCTTACATATTTTTAAATAAAAATAAGGCAAGTTCATCATCAAAAGTGACCAGTGATCTAATTCCTCTTTTAACTGCAACAAAGTAAACAAAAGATTGAACATAACATAAAAACACATAAAATAAAATATACAAATCAAAACAATGAAAAATAGAAATAGAAAGCATCAATCTTATGCATGATTATATATAACACCTAGTCAGGTTCTTAGGAGGTTGAAGGTTTTAAAGGATAGTGGTTTTGTATATATATCAGCAAGATTATTTTCAGTGGCTACATGGTGTAGCTCTATATGACCTTTACTAGCATGGTCCCTAATGAAGTGGTTCCTTATGTCAATGTATTTTGTCCTAGAGTGTTTGATTGGATTCTTTGATATGGAGAGGGTGTCATGTTATCACATAGGATTAGAATTGTGCCTATAGGTAGTTCTAAATCCTAAATTTGTTACTTTAATCAAAGGAGCTGGGCCACATAACTTCCTAAGGCTATGTACTCAGCTTTAGCAGTGGACAGGGTAACTGAGTTATATTTTCTACTAGACTAGGAGACTAGGGACTGTCCTACAAATCGATATGTACCTGAAGTGCTTTTTCTAATAACTTGACATCCTATAAAATTTGATTTAGAATATTCTATGATTTCAAAGGAGGTTCTATGCATAGGATACCAGATTCCTAAGTCTTGGGTTCCTAAAAGATATCTAAGAATTCTTTTAACAACAGTCAAGTGGGAGTCTTTTGGATTAGCATGAAATCTAGCACAGAGACAAATACTAAACATAATATCAGGTCTTCTAGTAGTCAAGTAAAGAAGTGATCCAATTATTTCTCTATAATTCTTTTGATCAATAGATTTTTATATTGAATCCTTATCTAATTAAACAGTGGAACTCATGGGAGTGTTGATTGGCTTGGCTTTATACATTTTATATTTCTTAAGGATGTCCTTAATGTATTTTTATTTACTAAGGAAAGTACCATCATCCTTCTGCCTTATGCTAAATCCAAGAAAGTAGGTCAGCTCTCCCATCATACTCATATCAAATTCCTTACTCATTATTTTGGAAAACTCATCACAAAGGCTTTTGTCAGAGGATCCAAAAAAAATTTCATCCACATAAATTTGGACAATCAACAATTCATCTCTTATCTTTTTTTGAAACAGGGCGGTGACTACACTCCCCTTAACAAAGGATCTTTCTAGTAGGAATGTACTTAGCCTTTCATACCATGTATTGGGTGCTTGTTTTAGTCTATATAATGCCATTTTTAATTTAAACATATGATTAAGAAATTATGAATTTTCAAATCCTAGGATTTGTTCAACATACACATCTTCTTTTATCACCCCATTTGAAAGGATACTTTTCACATCCATTTGGTACAATTTGAATCCCTTAAATAAGTAAAGGCTAGTAATACCCTAATGACATCTAATCTAGCTATAGGGGCAAAATTCTCTTTAAAATCAATTCCTTCTATCTGATTGTACCTTTTAGCCACTGATCTTGCTTTATTTCTAACCACTACACCATAATCATTCATTTTGCTTTTGACAACCTATTTAGTTCTAACTTGTGTGGTCCTTAGGTCTTTCAATATGTTCTTAAATATCATTCCTTACAAATTGATTTAACTCTTCTTGCATGGTTAGGATTCAAAATTCATCAAATAGGGCTTAATTTATATTGGTTGGTTCAATTATTAAAATGAAGGCATAGTGGTTTACTTTTTTTCTAACTCTATGTCTAGTTCTAACACCTTCAGATGGGTCTCCTAAGATTAGTTTTTTAGGATGACATGAAGAATATTGCCATTCTTTAGGCAATTTATTTTTAAGTTCTACCCTTTCCTCCAGATTTATAGATTCTAATCATTGTGTAACTTCTACAACTACTTCTTTTTCTACCATAGACCCTCTAGAATTATCAGATCATCAGAATACAACATGAGTGGTCTCCTCTACTACAAGTGTTTTTTTATTGAAAACTCTATAGGATTTCCCAACATTTTAGTAACATAGGAACACTCCTTCATCATATTTTGGATAAGACTTTCCCAGTAGAGATTTGTCATTATTCAAAATGAACACTTTAGACCAAAGACATTAACGTGAGATAGGTTGGGTATCCTACCCTTAAGAATTTCATAGGGTGTCTTGTTTAGCTTGGCTCTAATATTTACTCTATTCAAAACATAACAGGCTGTATTCACAGCTTCTACCCTAAAATATTTAGGAAGTGAGTATTCAGCTAACATGGCTCTAGTAGCTTCTACCAAGGTCCTGTTCTTTCTTTCAGCAGTCCCATTCAGCTGAGGGGTTCTAGAAGCTAAAAAATTATGATCTATCCCTTGCTCCTTATAGTATGATTCAAATTTCTTATTCTTAAATTCTCCACCATGGTCACTATGAATGGTTAAAATTTCATAACCTAGTTTCCTCTGAATCCAAGTGGAAAAAGATCTTAACTCCTAAAATGATTCACTTTTATGAGATTGGAATCTAATCCAAGTAAACCTTGAATAATCATCAACAATCACATACCCATAGACTTGCTCTCCTAGGCTTATAGTGCTAACAGGTCCAAAGTGATCCATGTGTAGGATATCTATGAGTTTGCTAGTGTTAATATCTTTTATTGAGTGGAAGGAGGAATTAACTTATTTCCCTAATTATCAAGCATCATACAGGTGGTCCTTAGTGAACTCTAGTTTGGGAATTCCTCTCACTATGTCTTTTTGGGTGATTTTCTATGGTTTTTCATGTTTGCATAACAAAACCTCCTATGCCACAACCAGGATTCATTAGCAATAATTTTTAGGCCAAAGAAGTAGTAGGTTCAACACAAGTTTAAATCAAGCATGTAAACATTATTTATTCTATTTTATTGCAACATAATATTTTCATTTAATTTGATTATGAAGCTGATAGACAAAAATTTAATGCTAAATCCTTTATCACAAAGATGGCTTGATTTAAATAATTTACTAATCTATTTGGGTTATGGTGCCTTTTCCTAGGTTTGAATGATACATACTAATATGATGGAATATAAAACTCTTCAAGTGAAGGTGGTTCTTTATTATTCTATAATGCAATGAATTTTGTTCTTAAAAACTCATTAGCTTTTTTATAGCTTGAAACTTCTAATTTTAATGCATGCTCATTACGGTCTAATTGATATGTAAGAGTTTCTAAGTAATTGAATACATTTTCTAATTCAGCATATGATATTTTAAGGAAATCATGTTCAGCAGTTAAATCAAGATTCTTTTTATTTAAAGAATTATATTCATCTAATAAAGCCATGTGATTATAATCTAAAGTGGAATGATCTTTCCTTTGGTATTCATACTCTTTCTGTAGAATTGCAAAATCATATTTAAGGCTGTCATATAATTTTTTAAGCTTTTTATATGTAGTATAAATTTTTTTATAAATATCAAATAATTGATTATAGATAAGCTCATATACCTCATCTTGATAATAATGATCAAGATTATCATCTTCAATTAAACATAGGTTAGTTACCTCCTTTTCTGCTTCAGTTTCAAAAGAGTTTGATATTGAGTCTGCCTTAAAAGATTTTTAAGTCTTTTGCTTGCCCATCTTGAATTTAGTTTTTTCTTCACCCTTCTCCTTGCTTGGGTGAGCTTTACGTGTTGGGCAATCAGACTTCAGGTGTCCTGGCTTCCTGCATTCAAAGCATATAACATCAGACAAAATTTATAAATTTTTACCATTCTTACCTTTATTCCATTGCTGATGATAATTTTTCTTTTTCATTAAGAAGCTCTTGAATTGCCTAGCCATCAACACAATGTCATTACCATCTTGTCCAGAAGAGTTGTTATCATAATTATTAGCCTTTAAGGCTACAATTTTCTCTTTTCTCCCTTCACCTACATCAAGCTGCCTTTGACTCACTCCTTGCTCATAGGTAATGAGTGACCCAAGTATGTTATCAATAGATTAAACATTCAGATTTTTAAATTCAGTAATGATAGTGATTTTTGCATCATAGGAAGAAGGTAAATAATGAAGAATTTTGTTAACTTTTTCATAATTTGTAAGTTTTTTTCCTAAGACATGCTGGAATGTAACAATCTAAGTAAACATATTATATACTTAAGAAATAGATTCATTAGGTTGATGTAGAAAAATTGTTTCACTTCTTTTGTTCCTTCATATGTAATGCAGAGCTTATCCCAAATTTTTTTACCAGTAGTGCAAGTGGAAAAATGCATGTAGTCGTTAGATTTTAAAGCACAAAAAATAGTTCAAACATTTGGCATTCAGTTGGGCTAAATCTCTATCATTAATAGTCCATTCAGAAAATGGTATTTCAATTTGTATGCCATTTACTAAATTTAAAGGTGTAAAATAACCATCTTGAACTTGTATCCACATACGATAATCAATTGAATGTAAAAAGGTGAACATGCTAGTTTTCAAAAAATCAAAAGGAATATTATCAAATAGAGGTGGTCTAGTGATTGAGAATCCTTCCACAGTATTACGATTACCCAAGTTAGCTATAGATCTTTTTCAAAAGTTTTCTAAAACATAATTTATGAATCCCGCTCTGATACCACATGAAAGTTCATGAGGGTTGTGAAACCATAAAGAACTAGCTCGAGGCTAACCAAGAGGGGGGTGGGCTCTTGGGTGGTTTTCTCATATTCGGTCCATGCTTATGGATGATCCTTTTCTCCCTTTCTTTATTTCTAGGTTGTTTGCGATTTGCTGGTGGAAGTTTGATGTAGTGTTGCATAAAATTATTGTTTTATTTTAAGGTTGTCATTTGGAGCATCTCTTTGACTTTACTGTTCTTAATTTACTTGCCCATTTATAAGGCTTATTACTTAAGTTATAATTGGTACCCTTTATGTTAGCATTTCTTGTGTTTGGGTAGTGGGTTTTTATTTTTCCCTCTTTGGTTTTGGAATCCTAGAGCTTTTTTCTTGATTGGTTTTGCTGCAGCCGTGTCTTTCCTAGCTTTTGGTTTGCTTGCTATAACACCCAGGTGGGTGTTGTTTGGGCTTGGGTCCTTATGGTTGCCTGGGGCTTGGGGGTTTTTTCTTTATACAAGTTGGTGTCTCTATTGTGCTCTCTATGCCTGGTGTCTTACTTGTTCTAGAGTTCTCTCTATTTGGGTTTGACATTGGGGTTGTGGTTTGGTGTTGACGTCTGTTGCTTTTACCTAGTAGCTGGGTTGGGTGTGTACCATTGATATTGGTTTGATGCGGGTTAATTCTAGTTCTTGCTTGCTGGGTGTCATTGATCCTAGGGCTTCTTACATATTCTTTATCTTCTCTGCTTTATGTGGCTCTTCTATTGAGCAGCTGTTGGTTGATGGTTTATTATTGGGTTTTGTGGTGTCTGGCTTCTTCCCTTGCCAGCTGCTATGCATGTTTGTAGGGGATTTGAGCAATTGCTTGTATTTCGACTGGGTGACTTATTAGACAATTGGGATTCTAAAACAGTACATTGATTTTTTTAGCATTTATCAGGTGATTAATTTCTTGGACTATTATCATGGTGGTTTTGACTTTTATTTGTACATCTTCCATTTTGGCTGCCATCTTTTCTTCCAAGGTCTTTTTGTGCAGGTGCTCATTGTCTAGTTTTGTTGGATGGGAAGATGAAGCTTCCTGCTGCATTTTGGATTTCCTCCTCTTTTTTGGTGCCCTTATTTGTGCATCGTAGAATGTACCACTAAAGGAAAACAGGAGATTACCGTCAGAATTTCCAGTGGAATAATATACGCCGGAACATACGACGGTTGTACTGATGGTTTATGCGACAAAAATTTACGGCGGATTTACCAGTGCAATATACATCGGTAAGTGTCCGACGTAAAATTCGACGATCAAATCATCATAAATTGTGAAAATGTTGTGTTTTACTATGTATTATTTGTCCAAAACTTTCGGCGCTTTAACCGACATATATTACACCGGTAAATTAAAACACAACAATTAAGTGTCATCAAAAAATGCGTCGAAAACATCATCGGTGCCATTTTCATCGAAAAATCCGTCGGTTGAAACACTATTTCCCCTCCTTCTGCCTGATTATTTCATTACGCCATTTTCTCACCTCCATTTCCCTAGCCGAAACTCACCGTTGCTGAGACCGAGCGACAAACCAACGAGCTTCAAACGACTTTGTCGATGCTCACCGCCTCTATCGCCGGCGGAAACCCAGTGGTTTGCGCCATAAGTTTTTAATTTTTTAGGGTTTAGGCTCTCGCTTTGCATTTGCTAGAGGATGTAGCTTAGTGTATGCTTTTTTCTGATGATATTACTATCTCTCACAGCTTGCCTCACCGTCGAACCTAGCCGTCGCCGTTGTTGCCTAGACCGAGCGACCCTTGCTCGCCTACGGACGAAAACATCGTTGTAAGTTTTTTTTTGAATTGTTTTCACACTAGATATTTGCAAGAGGATGTACTTTGGTGTATGCTTTTTGCTGGTGATATTATTCATGTTGATATGATTAGAGAGGGAGTTGAAGTCCTAGACCTAGTGAGGAGATTGTAAATTTGGGCGATAAAGTCGTTAGGAAGATTACATGTTTTACTCTTAGAGACATATACAGATGCAGATGCAGTCGCAACACAATCAATTATTGGATTAAATGTGAAAAATGAGGGAGCAGTAGAGTGAAAAGGAGGTAGCTACAAGGGATGATGAGTCGACGGATTCTGCGTAGTTGTTTGATAAGAACTTTCAGTTTTGTATGAACTTTTTTTAATATCATGAACATTTGGTGAAGTTAATGAACAATTTGTTAATGTTAATGAATAATTGATGTTTTTAAATATTTGATGTTCTTTTTGATTATTTTGTGATGTTTATGATTAAGAGTAGTTGTTTGATATGTGATTGTCTATGATTGTCTATGAATATTATTGAATTTTACTGCTGTAGGTGTGGAAAACTGATTGATGTGTGGGAAGGTAATTTTTTAATTTCTGGTACAGGTTTCTGATGGATAATATACCGGTAATCTGCCAAAAATCACGATACAACAAATTATGTATCATTTTCTGGTGTATTTATACGTCGGCGTGTCCGGCAGAAAATGCATTGGTTACATTCGTCGGTTACTTTTGTGGAACATACATCGACATAATTTCCACCGGTGATACCGATGTATTATTACGCCAGTATTTCTGGCGGCTTTAACGCCGGAATAGGCTAAGATGGAACGACGTAACCACATCTACTTTTCGTCCGGTTAAGCGCTGGAAAAGCCGCCGGAAATATTTTCGTCATAATAATTACGCCGAAATTTTTTTTCCGATGTGTATATTACCATCATAAGGAAATCCAACAGAAATGTGCTGGAAACATCATTTTTCCGTTGAAATTTTCAACTTACCAGCAGATTCGATCCACTGGTAATAACAGGTTTTCTTGTAGTATACCTAGGTTATTCTGTTATTTTGAGTAGTAGGAAACTCGAGCTCTTAGGATTTTTTTTGTTTATTTTCGTAGCTCTTTTGAGTATTAGAGAGCTTGAGATCTCTTTAAGGATCTTGTACTTTTTCTCCTATATTAACACGTAGGCCCGTCGGTGGGTTTTCCCCAAAAAAAATTCTAGGCAAAAAGAAAATCTTCTTGAAATCCTTTTTAATATTTCAAAATAAACGATTCTATCCCACAATGTAGAAGTACAACTAATTTCATAATAACTAAAATCTCATATTTTCAACATAGAACAAATCACAAAAATAATGTAGAAATTAAATGCAGAAAAGTAATTAAAAAGAGCACACCAGATTTATAGTGGTTTGGTTAACTTGACCTACATCCACTCCCCGAAAACCTCCTTTTCGGCTATTGTACTAGAAGTAGTGACTCTCCTTTTGCACCCATTGTAAGGCGGAGAAGCCCTCACAAAATCTTTTCACTGACCCGGTGAGGCAGAGTATCTATAATCCTTTTACTCCCTCCTAGAGTAAGCAAAAACCTGGAAATCCTTTTACTCCCTTCTGGAGTAGGCAGAGAACCGTCGATTCGATGTTGATTAAGATCTCCCTAGAGTCACCAAGGAACTAAGGAAAAAAGCATGATGAAGATGATGGAAACTTTTCTTGAAGCAACCTTTGCGAATCTCTCATAACTACCCCTCACAAGGATCTCTCTTTCTTAAAGCTCTCCTCTCTTCCTTCTTTAAGTTCTCTCTTAGAGTAACCCAAAAAAAAAAGATTATCTCAAGGACAATATGAGACCTTAAATAGAGAACCTCCAAAAGAATCCCTAATTTTTAATTTTGTGCTTCTGATCTTCCAGTGTGATCCTTAGATCATCCTGTATGATTAGTACAAAATAGCCCGTTAAACTAGTATGATCAACATTGCCCTGTATGATCAGTTCAAGTATTAGTACATATCATCTGGTACAATTCTACGATCATCTAGGATGATTAGGTCAATATACTGTATTGATTGTCTAGTATGTTATGGGATGATGGATGGCGATTTAAATATCATCCTACACATCCCTCAGGATGTCTAGTACGATCGCCTGTACGATTATAAGAAAATTATTATTTTCATTTTAGACGATGGGGGATTGTCCTATGAAATATCAAATATCATCCAATACGATCATTATAGATCATCCTGTATGATATGATTGAGCAATCTAACCATCATTATTCCCATAATTATAGGATCAATTTAGGCATGATTATCATAAATCACCCAGTACGATGTATATCGCCCTGTATGATTAGAACAAAATTTCATGTTTAAAATATTGCCTAAAGTATGATTGGCAGCTATCTTTTCATGTCTATGACTGATCGTTCTATATGATCTTGAATCGTCCAATATGATTAGTTAAGCAATCTTACTTAACAACGGGTGCTCTGATTAGGGATTTCTATATAGCTGATCATCCTGTACGATTTACATCGTATTATATGATTAGTTCACAAATCTATTTTTCTCCTAATTCACTAACTCACCCACTTAAGTGTATGTGTGCAAGGTTACTTAGCTCTAGGTCCCCCAGATTAAAGACTTAACTCAGGGAAGGTAAAAATATATTAAAATTAAAATTACTGATAAACTCAACCATAGTCTACTCGATCTTGAGCTGATTTGCATTACAAGTGAATTTGTCGACCTAAAAGGTTAGTAAACATGGCAAACAAAATAGATATACAATACAAGTAGTAGTAATGAAATTATAATATTTGTTATTAACAAAATTATAGTACTTGGACCTAGATTCGCAACAAAACCATCATCCCACCTCTTTGAGGTAACATGTTTGGAGGCCTAAGGACCATGATCTTGAGGTCTTCTTCACTATCTGATCCATGTAATTCTTTTGTTTTTCTAATTTCTCTTTTTCTTTTAATCCTTTTGATTCTTGATTTTGGATGGAGCTTCACTCACTTATTTTCTCCTTAATTTTGATCTCAATCTCAGAATGGAAGGCGGACCCTTTTGGTATGAAATATGCAGCATCCTCGTAGATCCCAATTTCGTAAAATGAGAAAGGTTGTAAATCACCCTGAATCATATGTTTAATGCCATCTCTTTAGTACTTGATGCATTTGTGTTGGGTAGATGGAACCATCCTATACTCATGGATCCAAGGACTACCTAGAAGTGCATTAAAGGATGTAGCTAAATACATAATATGAAATTTTGCTTCGGTTTTGAGTTCTCCAATTTCCAATAGGAGGGTAATTGAGCCCAAAGCCCTCTTACCTTTTCAGTGAACCCACATAGCACCAACTAGTCAGTGGTGAGCATACTGGTATCATTTTAAGATAGGCAAGGGTCTTTAGATATATTATGTTAACTGATGCACCCAAATCAATAAGGATTCTTAATAACTTGAAGTTCCCTATATTTATAGTAATGTAAAGAAGGCAATTATAGTCGACAGTACCCAAAAGTAAGTCCTCATCAAAGAAAGTCACTCTAGGATTTCCTTAAAGTAGAGAGCTTCTTCTTTAGAAGTTGAAGCTAGTTGAGCCAGGCAAATCTCTAGGTTGAGAAGTGCTTTGATTAAGTACTCCCTCATTTCATTTGACATGATGAGGGCATCATAGATGCTCAACTTGACTGGTCACTTCCAAAGGTGAGCCTGAACATCGTAATTAACCTTAGGGATATCAAAATTAGGACCCGGTGGAGTGGAAGGAAGATTGGATTGTTGAGGAGGATTTGGAGTCGAATTATTATAGATAACTTATTTGCCTTTATCCTAAGCGGTGAACTTGGGGGTAAGACTTTATCATTCTAAAGTTGCACCTACCTGACATATTTGGGAGAGCATATTATAGTGAAGTCTACAATCTCCATAGGCATCAGATGAACATTTTTTGAATAAAAGTTAGAATATGAAAAGTCTATCACCATAGGACTTCCCTAAAAATTAAATTGGGGGAAGTTACTCTCTGATAAGGCCTTAGGTTTGACTTCTCCTTGAGGGGTCGAATTAGGAAGGTTGAGTTTTTGAATATTTGGATCGATCTTAATAGAATTTTGAATTTCACTGAAAGAGTTATTAATTTGTATTCCATTTTCATGGCTAATCAATAAAATTGATGTAGAAAGATGCTTTTTATTAAATTTGTGACCTTTTATCTTTGATGGGTCAAATTAAAAGTTAGATAATAGGAGTGGGGAAAGGGTTTTTATACCAACATCCACCACTCGAATACATCTCTCATTACTTCCTCTCTATAAAAATCTCATCTTTTTCTTTTTTATTTAATACAGTAGTTCCTAGGACTACTGGAAAGGGAAGCAGCTCAACATCCTCCTACAGAGCCTCCAGGTCAACCTCCTAGATTGGGCACTGGGCTCTCATTGGCAGCTATTGAGAAAGATGAAAAGACTTTTTAATTAATTTTTTATGTGCCCGAGATAGTGTTATATCCCATCCATCTTCAATTGACAGAGAATTATTAGAAGGATTACCTAAAATGGTTTTGACTGACCCTTGTTTCTAGTCTACCAGGTACTCTTTAGGAATAATGATTTTACCTTGCATGTAATTCTTATCTATCCAATATTTGAAAATAATACACTCCTCAATTGGATGACTGAGCATTCAGTGGTAGGACAGTATTTGGGGTCATCCTTCTTATCTGTATCCTCTGGCCTCCTGGCCTTGGGCAACTGGAAATCTGATTTTTTTAGAAGGCTCCTAAAGATTTTCATTACTGACTCTCTTTTAAATGGGTATGGTCTTGCCAAGCTCTTGTTAATGTAGGTCGAGTAAGGTTCTCTAGGAGGTTAAGGAGTTATTCAGAATGGTTGCTTTTGGACAGGAGAAAGTAGTGGAGTAATGGGCTGAGTGACTGCTAGTTGCTTTCCCTTGTCGACTGCTGACCTTGTGGTTGCTTTCTTTTCGAAGGACTTCATCGGCTTCGGAGCTCTCTTGTCATCTAGAAGATCCTATAAGAAAGGCTTCTGGGAGCCTCTTCCTGTAGTTTACTTTTCTTGTTTAGAAAATTCTCAAAGGTTATTATTGTGAAACCCTTTAGAAGAAAAAAAAATATGCTCGTGGATATTCTTTAGTAGAATTTCCATGACATGTTGCTCTTGCAGCTAAGGTTTACACTTCATTGAGAGGTTTCGGCACCTTAGGATGCACTCAATAAGAGACTCTCCTGGCTTTTACTTTTTAATGATGAGATTGCCCAGAGTAGTGCGCTGTTGTGCTCACAAAAATCTCTTTAAGAATAAATTTTCAAGTTCATTGAAATTTTTTACTGAACTGTTGGGCAGATCTGCATACTACTCAAAAGCTAGGCTGGAAAGAATACTAATAAATTAGCGAAATGGTAGAGCATCCAACCCTCCACCATTACAATAACTTGCTCGTAAATGGACCAGATGTTGCCTTCGGTTCTCAATTTTGTTGAAAATTTTAAAAGATAGTGGCACAAAGCCTTCGGATAAGGAACAAAATCATACTCTTTAGGGTAGGGGTGTTAGAAGAGATGTAGTTCCTTTTGAGTGGGCTAAGGCCTCCATTACTTGGTCCTTAATAATTTGCTTGCTATCGTTTTGAGCTAGTGGTGGAGAAATTGAAGGAACTGTAAGTTGAACTAGGGGAACTAACAGAACTGGTTGCTAGATTAGAGAGATTGTCGCTATTGACTCAAGGATGCTAGAATTGGATTCTAGTTTTCTGGCTTTATCTATTGCTGCCTGAATGACAGGTTATGGTGGCTTGACCAAAGGCTGTTGGTTTTTATCTTTCCATTTATGCATTTCCTTAACCTATAGCAACATGTCAGTAACTTGTGACTCCATGTTTTTGATATGTTGGTCATTATTAGCCCTTACTGATCCATTTGAATCTGAATCAATAGCTGCTGAGCCTTCCTCCTTGCCAAAATGGCATTTACTTGGCATAGTTTATTTAACAAATCCTTCAATCTCAACCATATAAATACTACCAGTGACCACATCTTCTTCCATCAATAGATCATCTAGTTCTTGATCAAATGCTTCTTCAGCTTCTTTTCTCCCAGGATACCCTTAATTTCTTGTACTACCTCATCAACTAGTCAGTCCCCTATTACTTTAGGCTCGATGGCTATGTAACCTTTATAATCCATCATATCATAGAACTCATCATCTCGTGACTTAGAAATGATAGCTTGTAGCTTAAGATCATTAACCATCAGGGGCTCTACCAATATCTACTCAATCATTTCCTGATCATCATCTTGAATCACCCCTCCTCTTTGACTATCCAGGGGTTGATAGTATGAAGGGTGACATCCACCACAAGGTGAGAGACATATAATCTTAGAAGCAATGAAGGAGCTTGGAGCATAATAGCCCCTAGATCTAGTAAGAGAGAGTCCTTAGATCTCTAAGTAGGGAGCTTAGGGACAACATGTGGAATCTAAAGGAAATTATCTAGGATAATAGCTAAAGTATCAACTGAAACAATAATAGGAACATCAACTAAAGTGATCACTGGAACAATAACTAGTGTATTCTCTGAATCAGCTGAAACTGGGACAACACTACTGGAATCTAGGGTGTCTTGATTGAAGATTGAAGCGGCTTGACTATATGTGGAGGAACATCAGCCCTACCAATCTTCTTAGGGACATGTCTCTTTTTTGGGGACTTAGACCTCTTGCCCCTTACTTCAATTATCTCTTTGATTTTAGAATCCTTCATGGTTTTCACCACTACTAAAACCATCTTTTAAAATTTTGGTGAGGAGAACGGTAGCCTCCCAGAAGAATAATGGCACTTTCCAGGTCTAGTAAGCATAATACCCTCTATTTTGGAGGATAGAGGGAACGACACCCAGTGTTATCCATCTATTAACAGACAAATCACTAGCTGTCATACAAACTTCTTATTTCTTCTAATAGGCCGGGGAGTTAAATTCTTGACATCAAATTTTCCTCTTTCAAAACCTCTTTCTGAAAGTGGTGGGAGATAACTCCTTTCAGATGTTTAATGTATTGTTCCTTTGTCTCCCCTGCTTGGGCAACACAGGTATGAATGATGTTTCTTAACATCCTTGATCTTTCAAATTATTTCTCTTTAGGAGTCTTTTTTGTTGAGTAGTCTACCGGGCATGGACGGGTACTAGCTATCCTAATCACCCTCTCCTCTCTTGTAGTAGTAGCTAAAGTGTAGAAATGACTCCCTTGTAGGAGTGGATAGGAGGCAGGGATAAGTAGATCCTCATCAGCCTCTAGCTTTACTCGGCTCAGAGACTTAACTTCAGCAACTTTCCTTGACTTAGCAATTTTCTTCCTAACCCTCCTTAAGTAGTTCTTTCTCTAATTCCTTTTCGTGAATAGGATCCCAGAGCTCGATCCCTCTTCAAAAATAGAATTGATTTTAGTAGTCTCAACAGGAATTGCTAACTTTTCCATCTCAACATCTGGACTGAGGGGTTTAGCTCTTGACCCCAGAACTAACTTCAACACAGAAGATTCAAACTCAGCGGCATTAAAATCAACTAGTTTCTATCCATTCAATGACATCTCAGTGGTTTGAAATCCTAGACCAAACTAAATGGTTTTTCCATAATAAATCTCCTCATAGGACAAGCCTTTCTCAAAAGTGAAAATCAATTTGCCGGCCATTGAGTCGTATTGAATTTTTCTAGAATTTGAAAGTAGAACTAAAATTAGATATTTTTGAAACTAAATTTAAAATTAAAAAAGGACCATGTATTTTATCACATATGCCAAGTTATATGACTTATAACTCAACATATGATGATAAAGTACAAAATTTTTTTATGATTTAAAGAAGATTGAAATTTATACTATATATGCTAGACAGTAAGAGAGGGTTGTAGGGTAGCATATACAACAACAATAACAACAACAACAACAATAACAACAAGGCTTTGTCCCACTATGTGGGGTTAGCTACATGAATCTTTTTTCCCCATTGTGTCCTATTAAAAGTCAAATTCTCGTTTAAATCTAATTAAGAAAGGTTATTTCTAATATTTTCTAACCAAGTCTTTTTAGGTCTACCTCTACCTTTCTTAATATAAGTAAAATCTAATACCACTACTTTCCTAATAAGGTTATTGGATGGTCATCATTTTATGTGACCAAACCAACTAAGGCAACTCTCCCTAATCTTATCATCCACTGGAGCTACTCCAACCTTTTCACGCATATGCTCATTTTGTATCATATCTCTAAGGGTAAATCAACTCATCCACTTCAGCATCCTCATCTCTATAGCACTCAACTTAGTATTAGGCTTCTATTTTGATGGCCAACATTCTGCACCATAAATCATTACAGGTCATACCACCATCATATACAATTTTCCCTTAAGTTTGAGGGGGACTTTTCTATCACACAACAAGCTCGATGCATTCCTTCACTTCAACCATTCAACTTGAATTCTACTGATAATATCCCATTCTATTTCACCATCACTCTGAACAATAGATCCAAGATCTCTAAAACATGTACTCATATTAATGACTTGACCACCCAAAAATACAATCCCACCACTAGGTCTATTACTACTAAAATTACACTCCATATATTCAATTTTAGATGTACTCAAGCAAAAACCTTTAAACTCTAAGTTTGACCTCCATAATCATGTTTACCTTCAACTCCCTCTCTAATCTTATCATCAAGAAGAATATCATCAGCAAAAAGCATACACCAAGGTATATCCTCTTGTAAATGTCTAGTGAGAACATACTTGACTAAAGCAAAAAGATATGGGCTTAAGGCTAAACCTTGATGTAATCCAACTGAAATAGGAAAATACTTAGTCAAACCATCTTGTGTTTGAATACAAGTAATAGCTCCTGCATACCTTCTTCTGAGGAGTGGCCACTTCTACTAGCAATTGACCTAGCCCCATAATAGCATCGATGTGTCTATTCGGGTGATGGCGGTTGCCCATCATCATTATCATTTTCATCATCGTGCCTTTCTATGTAGACTACAATGACCTCCTTCTTCATCCTCTTATATTATATCTTTGAGTGGCATCATCACTGGATCTCTGGTTCATTATTCAGCAAGAAGATTTTGTCAATTTACAGGCTACGATTAAAGTTAACTTCTTCTTTTAATAGACTGATGATTTACTGAATCCCCTGGAGGATTTTCCAAGGTGTCAGCCATTAGGCTGGCCATCATCATGGGCCTTCTTTAGGATCCATTTCTGATGATTTCTATTAGTGGTGGTGGATCATTAAGAAGCTGCACCAGATGTCATGTCTAAGTTTAATCTTCTTTCCATCACCTATTCTTTATGAAGCTTTGGCCTTCATATTTCTTTGTGTTTCCCTTGGGACTTTTCGGTGGTGGATGCTTGAACTGGTAGTTCAAGTGTCACACCCTGATGCTCAACATGTGGAGCTTATCCTCTTTCTCTCTTCTCTGTTACCATAATAGATGGTAGCCTCTCTTATTTTGCCCCTATTATGGGTCACTTTTAAAATTTTCTCCTCACTAACCCTCTTTCTTTCACCACCTTTAGTACTCTTTGTACCTTGGTAAATAGGGTTTCATGCCACCACATATGGGGGATTGGAGCCTGGTGCTACTTCTCCTAGAAAGACTTTTCTAGCTTGCTAGTAGAGTTATTCCTCTTCACCAACTATAAGTCAGTAAATCTACTCTAGGTGGGAACACTAGCTTCTGGCTCTTAAGCGAGTAGTGTAGAGGGATGGGCAGGTAATGGTTGTTGAGCTCAAAGCTTAGTACTTTTCTTCCACCTTTGCATCCTCATAAGCCTCTCAAAAATAGAGATCTTCTAATGAGGAAGATTCTTAACAGAAGTTCTTGGTGTTGGCAAATGCGCATGAGGTATAGTGGTTCTAGTAAAATGGGGCCTCCTTGTAGGCCCATTTGATTCTATATCAAACATAAAGATGGCTGTAACCCTTGTAGTAGGTGTAGAGAATTGTATCCCACTAAGTTGAATGGTGGCTTCGGAGTTTCAAGTCCTGATGATAGTATTTACCAACTGAATACTGGCACCACATCCCAGTTGGATGATGAATGGAGTTTTCTTTAGATCCATCTGTATAAATGAAAGGTAAGGGTTAGTAGTCAACATTGGATACATCACCACATAATTTAAAATATAGAGACTACACAAAAAAATAATATAAGCAAGCAATTAAAAATAACAATAAATCTTAATTAATGAATTCTTAATGAATTTGTTAAATAATCATTTTAAAAATTTTGAATTTTAGCCCATATTGATTTGTTGCTACTATAGTATATAGATGTTTATGAAAAGTTTGAAAGAGAAACTATCCCCAATGTTGTCGCCAAAAATGTCTGGGCTCCCAAAATTTTCTCCTTGGCGTCTTGGCTACCCCCTTCTTTCTTTGAGTCATCAAAGAAAGTTTAAACATTTAAGTTCTTAGGCAAAACTTTAGAAGGCAAACAGGGTTTTGAATAAGGCATTACCCGGGGATTCCACCCTTATTGGGTGAGGACTTTATGATCTGAGTTCAAGTTTCATATAGGCATAAGCTACTATAGTTAATTACCCCTCCTGATAATGATAGAGAATTTTTAATTAAGCCTAGTAATCAAATAGATATAGAGTATCTAATGTATAACAGTAGTGTGATTTAGGTACTTAAAAATTTAATATTTAAAATTAAAAATTCACCACTTGGCAAATAAAGTGGGTGGTGGTGGGAGTGATGATAGATCCGATAAAGATCCCATAGTTTCATCATCTCGGGTCATTATGGTCCCTGGTCTACTGAGTCAGAGGAGGTATTTGACCCAACCTAATAAAATGATCCTTGTCGGTAGGCTCGGGTCATAAGGGGACCAATTTGAATCACCTTAGCTTACAGAGGGCTTTATGCCCTATCGGTTATATCCTATTGATTCATTACTCAACTATTTGAAGTCATTCGGGCACATACAGACTTTAACGATAATCATACTTTAAATGTGCCATAAGAACCACCCAATTAGAGGGTCCCAATCATAATCATTTAGTTATGGTGTCATTTAATGGTGAAACCACCAGTTAAAGAACATGTGCCACATCTTTATTGATAATAGATAATTTGAGAATGAATCTTACTGATATTCTCAACCTGACATTTGCTCTTTATGTGCTTACGTAATTTTTAATTTTACCACCTCGGCAAACTGTTGGGGAGGGTGGATGTGTATTTGGCTTTAGGTTTTTTGATATGTTATTTTAATTTTAAATATTTCATATTTTAGTGATTTTTGAATTTTATAAATTTAATGGGAATTTAGGAGACATTTTTAAAAGTTTGTGGTCCCCTCTAGTTGAGATTTTCTATTAATATGGCAATCATCTAGGTTTTCTGGGAAAGTTTATTTTATTGGTCAAACCTTATTGACCATATCTACATGCCAACAGGGGATCTAGTTCATTGTTAGCTTTATGCTTTTATTAGTGAATTTTTCTTGTTATAGACCTTGAAGGCCTAATATGAATGTATAAAATAAATATCCTGGTCAATATCTCAACTATATATTTATTTAATAGCTCGAGTAGTGTTGAATTCTATCTATTCACATAGAAGGATGGGGATTGAACTTAAGTTCATTTCTTGACCTACACAGCATCCTTATACATTACATATGTGCATATAACCTGCTCACTGGGTATATACCTTTGCATGAATTCTGCATAATGTATTTATGTAGCTGTTATATATATGCGTGTGTGTTGGCATTTGTATTTGTATCTTAAATATTGTGTTTTATATTTTGCAATGTGTATATGCATGATATAATTCATGTTAATGCATCATCATGGTGTAATACATTTTACATATTGAAAGACTTGCTTGTATGATATGTTTTACATATTATATAATGCATGTGGGAGGGCATTTTAAAAGTGTTGATGCAAATTAGCTAGGTAAATGATGGTCATTTGAGTGTGCACAACATTCTATTTAGTATCCTATAAATGCCTTCTATCCACTTGTATAAGTGTTGCAAATCTGATGACATTTTTTAGCAGCACGTTGGGTGTCATTTTTTGCTCATTAGAAATAAAATTTAGTTCATTTCATAATTTGCATATTACCATCTTCTTTAGTATTCAGCCTGCAGGAGTGCATTTCATCCTGCAAGCCAACTACAAGTCACATCAGTAGTCTTCTACCTATTATTTGCAAGCAAGCTAATTTATTTGGCTTGGCAGCTTGGAATTATAAATTTACTACTTTATTTTATCAATAACCCATAGCTTTTTACTAATGATTCCTTAATTTTTCTTACATGTGTATCTTAACATGGCGCTATGAGTCATTTATTATTTTATACATGTAGACTGTCGTGCACTAACAAATCTCCTACAGCCGCTCATAGATGCTTGTATTGATCATAAGCTCATCAATTTTTCTGTAGATAATGTATTGCATTCAATATTTTCTTACTCAAACCCATAAAGAGTCCACCATAATTATAACAAAATCACTATCATTATTCATAAGCGAGACCACTATATGAATTTTCAACCTTCTGCTATGATCTGTGAGCAAGTTTCTTTGCATGCAAATCTTCTAGTACTTCCCATATGTGTTTTCATTTATTACATATTAGTCCCCTTTGCTTGCAGGGGATCAATGTATTTTCCTGGAAGAAAATGATTATTGAATGTAGGGGTATCATAGAATCCACTATATGCTATACTATGTGTGTTTATAAGAGGCTTTATTATTTGTAGGCAAATTAGTGTATTCATTCATATATTGATTTGGGCTACCAGATGTAATTCACTCACCCCTAATTTCTTTATGCATGTTAATAGGTGAATTTGTACATTCGCTTGCATGTTTTTTAAGTGTTTTTGGGAACTACTGTATACATTTGCAAGATGGCTGATATTAAACAAGATGGATGATGTTGAACATAGGGAGGTCTCTATATTCATAACGCACCTATTCTCATTATTGCTTGTCTGTAGGATGATCATCGTGTTACACAGCGAGTTGAACATTTTTTCTTGTAGGTAAGCCATCATGCAATGTCATATTCTATTAACTTTTCTTACAAGTAGAATTATCACATTCAGATGAATCACATTCAATTAAAATCTCCAACATTATTGTTTATTTAAAAAGTGTTACATTTTTTAAAAGATTAATTATCTTTGGGAGATTTAATTTCTTGAATTTTAATTTTAAAATTGAACACATCATTATGAATGATATATCATCTCAAGAGGCGAACATACCATTCTCTAAAGGGTTCAATTTATCGAATTAAAATTTCATCCTGATTATCATAGTCAAATTCGAGTAAGAACTACATATAACCCCGAAGGGTCAAAATGATTGTTCACTCAGGTATTTAACTACAATAATTTGAATATACTATTATTAATGTCATAATCAAAGTTACAATAATAAATGATATATCTTTCTTGTTGCAAATCTGGTTTTGATGATGACAAACATGCTTCCAGTGTGTTTTGCTTGGCTAATCTATTTCAGGCACAAAAGACCGCGAGCCACTCAAGCCAACTCAAGATCAGGTCCAAGTGTGTCAAATGTATATTTTTCTTTTATTGAGTCATTTGTAATGTAACTGATTCCCTAGCTAAGTAACCTTGCACACACACACTTAGGGAGAGAGATTGAGTGAATTAGAGTTTCTGTTAAAATTTTGTTCAGATCGTCCTGGACGATCCAGTTAAAACAGAAACCCTAATTAGGGCGACTAAGTTAAGAGGGTCTGATTAAGCAGATCGTCCTGGACGATATTTGGATCGTACGGGACGATATGCTCAAATCAGCAAGTCTCAGCCACCAGATCAAGTTAGGCAAGTTTTATTTTAAGTATTTTGGTCTGATCGTCCTGGACGATACGTGTATCGTCCTGGACGATTCACTACAATCATGCCTAAATTAGTCTGGTAATTAAGGAAAGCAATTAATGTTTAATTGATACGATCACATCGTCCTGGACGATCGCAGGATCGTCCCGGCCGATCGTGATCGTCTTGTGCATTTCAGCTGTACGACCCGAACTGTGTTCAGGACGATTTTGGCTCTTTTTGAACTAATCGTACAGGACGATGTCCCAATCGTCCTGGACGATCAAGTCATTTTTTGGTCGTCCAGCGTAGATTTCTCTGGACGATCCGAACTGTCTTCTAGACGATTTTCCTCAATTTGCACTAATCGTCCCGGACGATCGCGGTATCGTACGGGACGATATGAACAACTTTTTCTACTGATCATCCAGAAGAGCCTAATCGTCCAGACTGAATCAGCTGAATTTGAACTGATCGTACAGGACGATCGATCGTCCTGGACGATCTTGGCCGACTAGTTGAGATTTAGGGCAAATTTTAAGCCCTCCTTTAAAAGAACTTTTTCCAAGTTTAAAAAAAAATCTTTTGCTACCTTCCTTTCCTGAGAAACCCTAGAGAGAAGAGAGAGTTGGGAGAGAGAGAAGAGATCTTCTGAGGGGGAGTTTGTGAGGGATTCACTAAGGTTGCTCCAAGCACGAATCAGAGTCGTCTTCTCCGCTCGTCGTCTGTCGTCTAGTCGGTGTTCTTCGTGGGAGGATCATTCGCAAGAAGATCCGGGGTTCTCTGCCCACTTCAGGTGGAAGCAAAAGGAGTTCGAAGGTTCTCTGCCTGCTTCAGGAGGAAGCGAAAGGAGGTCAGGTTCTCTGCCGCACCGTGTGGTGAAAAGGAGGTGTTTTGTACAGGCTTCTCCGCCTTGCTGTGGGAGCAAAAGGAGAGTCACTTTCGTTTAGTGCAATACCCGGAGGGGAGGCTCCGGGGAGTGGACGTAGGTCAAGTTGACCGAACCACTATAAAATCTGGTTTGCTTTTTCTGATTCAGTTCTGCACTTTACTTTTCAATATAAACTGCTTGGGTGATTATCGTTGGTTGATCTTTTCATTTCTGTTTACTTGTTTCCGCTGCTGAGTATCGAAAAGATTTTTGTTGTTGCTCGTAAATTTTTAAATAACCAATTCACCCCCGCTCTTGGTTAGCCTCGGGACTAGTTCACTAGGGCTTAACATCCCTTTCGAACTTTCAAGTGGTATCAGAGCGGGATTCAAAATTTCTGTTTAAAAACTTTTGAATTTGATCCATGGCTAACTGTAACAATCGTAATACTGCTGAAGGTTATTCTATAACTAGACCACCGTTGTTTGATAACATTCCATTTGATTTTTGGAAAACACGCATGTCTACTTTTCTTCAGTCTATTGATTACCGCATGTGGATGTTAGTTAAGGATGGCTATGAAGCTCCACATAGAATTGTTAATGGTGTTAAAACTGAACTGCCATTTGCTGATTGGACTTTTGATGATCGTGATTTAGCACAGTTAAATGCCAAATGTTTGAACTGTTTCTTTTGTGCTTTAAAATCTGAGGACTATATGCGTGTTTCTACTTGTACAACGGGAAAGGAAATCTCGGATAGGTTATGTATAACATATGAAGGTACAACTGAAGTCAAACAATCTAGGTTAAACATCTTGTTACATGATTACGAACTTTTTTGCATGAAACCTAGTGAGACTATTTCAGAAATGTACACAAGGTTCACTCAGATTGTTACCTCTTTGCATGCTTTAGGTAGAGAACTTACCAACTACGAAAGAGTGAACATGATTCTTAGATGTTTGCCTGCTTCTTATGATGCTAAGATTACTGCTATTACTTAATCCAAAGATTTAAATACTTACTCTATTGACAGCTTACTTGGATCACTCATTGCTTACGAGCAAGGGGTGAACCAAAGGCAACTTGATGCAGGTGAACGCAAGAAAGAGAAGACAGTGGTACTAAAGGCCAAAGATTCAGATGCTAGCACTTCCGGGTCTGATAGCGATGATGTTGCCTTGATCACAAGGCAGTTTAAGAGCTTTCTAAGGAAGAAGAATAAGAATTTTCACAAGTGGAACAAAGGTAAGACCAGTAAGAATTTTAAGAGCTCATCTGAATCTGTTTGTTTTGAATGCAGGAAGCCCGGTCACATTAAGGCTGATTGTCCGACACTTAAAGCACATCCAAGCAAGGAGAAGGGTGAGGAGAAACCTAAGTTTAGAAAGGATAAGAAGTGGATTCAGAAGGCATTCTGGGCAGACTCTGCATCCGACTCTTCTGAGACTGAAGCTGAAGAGGAGGAAACAAACTTGTGTTTGATGACTGATGATCACCCTGGTCAGTCCGACCAGGAAGAGGTATGTGAGCTTACTTATGATCAGTTATTTGAAGTTTCTGAAAAGATTCACACATCGTATAGGAAGCTTAAGAAAACTCATGCTAGTTTGAAACTAGATTATCTGACTTTGCAAAAAGAGTATGAAGTGTTGATTAAGGATCATTCCACCATTGATAGCAATCACATGTCTTTACTAGATGACTTTGATGAACTGAATAAAAAGCATTCTGATTTAATTGTTGATCATAACTTGTTAAAAACATCACATGTTAAATTAGAACTTGCTTTTAAGAAAGTAAATGATTTGGCATCTGCAAGTTCATCAAAGCATGTTTCATACACATCTAGGAAGAGGCACTATCACCCACGTAGATTAGTTAACCCTTTTCCTAGTGTTAGATGTTTTTCATGTGGCATGTTAGGACACATCTCACACACTTGCATTGTTCACCGTAGTACACATTGGGTGTGGAGACCCAAACTGCCTATTTCACAGCACAGCACGCATGCATTGCATTCTTCTTTTCATAAGAAGGAACCCAAACCTGTTTGGGTTCCTAAGACTGACATTTGATGATTTTGTAGGTGTGCTCTCACACAAGACCTCGTGAGAGCATGTGGTACCTGGACAGCGAATGTTCTAGACATATGACTGGAGATGCAAATCAGTTCATTTCGCTGGAGGCCAGAGCTGGAGGCAAGGTTACACTTGGAGATAACACCACCAGGAAGGTGGTAGGCTCAGGTATAATTGGTGATTCAAAGAATTTTTTGATTGATAATGTTTTGCTTGTAGATGGACTGAAACACAACTTGCTGAGCATCAGTCAACTCTGTGATAAGGGATACAGCATCAAATTCCTGCCCACTGGCTGCAGTTTAAGCTTAAATGATGAAGTTGTTTTGCAGGGGCAAAGGATCAACAACGTCTACAAGCTGGATGTAAGTAGCATTAAATCTGATAATTCAATTTGCTTAAAAACTGCTGCTGATGAGTCTTGGTTATGGCATAGGAGATTGTGTCATGCCAGTATGAAAACCCTTAGGAGAGTCACCCAAAAGGACTTAGTTAGAGGTGTGCCCAAGCTTAAGTTCACTAAGGATCACCTGTGTGATGCCTGTCAGTTGGGGAAGCAAGTCCAGTCCTCTTTTCACTCAGTTAAGGACATTAGCACCTCTAGACCTTTAGAAGTTCTTCACATGGACCTCTTTGGACCCATTAGCACTGCCAGCTTAGGGGGGAGAGTCTATGGTTTTGTGATTGTTGATGATTATTCAAGGTTCACTTGGGTTAAGTTTTTGTCACACAAATCTGAGTCATTTGATGAGTTTAGATCCTTTTCTACTTGGATTCAGAAGAAGTTAGGATGTGAGATTATTACCATCCATAGTGATCACGGAGGAGAGTTTGAAAATGCAAGATTTGGAAGTTTTTGTGAAGATCAAGGGATTAGTCACAATTTTTCAGCTCCTAGGATCCCTCAGCAGAATGGGGTAGCTGAAAGGAAGAACAGGACCTTAGTGGAAGCCGCTAGAGCCATGCTTGCCGAGTATTCACTTCCTAAATACTTTTGGGCTGAAGCGGTGAACACTGCCTGTTATGTGCTGAATAGGGTGAATGTGAGAGTCAAGCTGAACAAGACACCTTATGAGATCATTAAGGGTAGAACACCAAATCTGTCCCACCTCCATGTCTTTGGCTGTAAGGTTTTCATTCTGAACAACGGGAAGTCACCCTTAGGAAAATTTGACCCCAAATCTGATGAAGGAGTGTTCTTAGGATATTCAAGTGTGGGGAAATCCTTTAGGGTGTTCAATAGGAGGACTTTGGTGGTGGAAGAAACAACCCATGTTGTGTTTGATGAATCTGATCCTAAGGAGTCTAGATCTGAAGTAGAAGATGAAGAGATTGTTGAGGTTACCCAAGGAGTTGGAAATACAAATTTGGAGGAAAGGGTAGAACCTCAAACCCAATTGCCTAGAGATTGGAGATATTCTTCGAGTCATCCTAAAGAACTGATCTTAGGAGACCCTTCTAAAGGTGTTAGGACTAGGCATGGACTTAGGAAGGAAGTAAACCATTCTGCCTTTATCTCAATGACTGAACCCACCAACATCAATCAAGCCTTGTCGGATGAGTTTTGGATTTTAGCTATGCAGGAAGAATTGAATCAATTTGTAAGGAATGATGTTTGGGAGTTAGTAGAAAGACCTAGAAACCAAAGTATTGTGGGAACCAAGTGGGTCTTTAAGAATAAGATGAATGATTCTGGTGTGGTGGTGAGAAATAAGGCAAGAATTGTGGCTAAGGGGTATAATCAGATAGAAGGGATAGATTTTGAGGAAACTTTTGCCCCTGTAGCTAGATTGGAAGCCATTAGAGTGCTACTAGCCTTTGCCTGTTACAAGGGATTTAAGCTGTTTCAAATGGATGTCAAGAGTGCCTTTTTAAATGGGGTAATTAAAGAAGATGTTTTTGTAGAACAACCCCCAGGGTTTGAGAGTTCCCAATATCCAAGTCATGTCTATAAATTAAAAAAGGCCTTATATGGATTGAAACAGGCACCCAGAGCTTGGTATGAGAGGCTTAGCACATTCCTGTTAGAAAGAGAGTTTGTTAAGGGGAGCGTAGACACCACCCTTTTTCTGAGGAGAATAGGAGATGACTTACTCATTATTCAGATTTATGTTGATGATATAATTTTTGGATCTTCTGATAAATACTTATGTGATGAGTTTTCCAAAACAATGAGTAAGGAGTTTGAGATGAGTATGATGGGAGAATTGTCCTACTTTTTGGGGTTTAGCATAAGGCAATTGGATGATGGAACCTTTCTCAATCAATCAAAATACACTAAGGACATTTTGAAGAAATATGAAATGGACAAAGCTAAGCCAATCAATACTTCCATGCCCTCCTCAGTTCAGTTAGATAAGGATTCAAATGGAAAATCTGTTGATCAGAAGAAGTATAGAGGGATAATAGGTTCATTGCTTTACCTGACTGCTAGCCGACCTGATATCATGTTTAGTGTCTGTCTTTGTGCTAGGTTTCAGGCTGATCCTAAAGAGTCCCACCTGACTGCTGTTAAGAGAATTCTTAGATATCTTTTAGGGACCCCAAACCTAGGAATTTGGTACCCTAGGCACAGCACCTCTTTTGAGATCATTGGATATTCTGACTCTGACTTTGCGGGGTGTAGGGTGGATAGGAAGAGTACCTCTGGGACTTGTCAATTCATAGGACAGTCGTTAGTCTCCTGGTCCAGTAGAAAATAGAACTCAGTTGCACTTTCCACTACTGAAGCTGAGTACATTGCCTTAGGAAGTTGTGTGACCCAAGTTCTTCGGTTGAAACAACAAGTCTTGGATTTAGGAGTACCCGTTGGCACAATTTCTGTTCTGTGTGATAATACTAGTGCCATCTGTATCTCTAAGAATCCAATCCAACATTCTAGGACCAAACACATTGACATTAGGCATCACTTCATTAGGGACCATGTTACAAAAGGGGACATTGAGCTACATCATGTAGCAACTGAAAATCAGCTGGCTGACATATTCACTAAACCACCGGCCTTTGACTCATTCAGCATTTTAAGAACCAGATTAGGAGTGATTGATATAAATGCTTGATTCTGATGACTGCTGATTTCTGATTATTCTGACTGGTATTCTGTTTTTCTGTTAGTTAGTTTTTGGTTTGATTATTTGCTTTCAGTTGTTTTTATTTCTTTTGTTGATTTCTGTTTTAGCCTTACTGTTAGTTTGATTTGAGTATTTATTTTGGTGTGATTTTCTACCTGCTTTTATTCACTGGTTCATATCTTACACTTACTGTTTTTTTGTTTCTCAAAATCTGATCACCGCTCACTACTTCTGGTAATCTGAATTTCTGACTGGGAGTTTTTACCTTGTTTTGATTTGGAAGCTGGTAAGCAGTGATTGATTCCACTTAATCTGTTAAAGGGAAGAAACATTGATGATTATTTCTCTTCCTCTAACTCCTTTACTGGTGTATGGTTTCTTTTGGATAAAAATCCTCTTCAAAATTAAAATGTTAGTTTTTTTGAAATAGAGATTATTTTATCTTCCTACAGTAATCTACCTCATATCAATAGTGTTTTTCAAAGTCTTGAGTCATTAGTTTGATTTTCTAAAACCAAGTGATTGCATTTATCATATGATGTGTGGTTTTTATTTTGTGAATCATTCTTCCCTACTGTGGAGAGTCATCTCCTATGTCTGGAAGATAGATTCACAGCTGAGACTCTTTAATGATTATGAAAAGGAGAAAGCTTACAAAAGATGCGCAGTACGCCAACCAAATTGAAAAAGAGGCATAAAATGAGCCCAAAACTGAAAAGATGCGAAAATGCCAAATACACAAAGTGTATCAAAAATCAAAAGATGCGCAGTGCGCCAAATAAATTGAAAAAAAAAGAGGCACAAAATGAGCCCATCCTAAGCTTTCTTCTCTTTCTGATCTTTAAATGTCTTAGAATAAACTCGTGTGTCACTAAATACGTTCAAAAGCTTGAGTTTGAAAATCTTGATTTCTGATTTTTTACTTTGTAACACTATTATATCAGATATTTTTCTGGAACGAGGCTTGAAAGGATCTCTTTTCAAATCTAATGTCTTTTCTTCTGAATCGGATTTTTGTTTTGAAAGAGGTTTGCATCGATAAGGTGCCCGGGGTAGGAGTTACGAAAGTCGATTTTTTCCAATCTTTTCTGGATTTCAGCGCTGTCAATCGTTCTCTTATTGGTTTTTTTTTTTAATATAAAATCAAGGAAAAATTCTGATTTACTCGAGCAGCTTGATCAAAAAAAAAAAAAAAAACCAATTCGTTACTTTTTCATGGTTTTTCTTCTGTGAGTTTTTTGGTCATTTTTTTGTCATTTTGATTTACTTAATTGTGTTTTTGGAATCCTGATCAGTCATCTTCCTCATCCATCTTTTTCTATTTTCTTCACATCGTCCTGGACGATCCCCATATCGTCCTGGATGATCCTCTTCGTCCCGGACGATCCAAACATCGTCCTGGACGATTCGTTTGGAATCGCCCCCCACTGTTCCAGCTGCTGAAAAATTCCACTTATTAGTGATCGTCCCGGACGATACACACATCGTCCTGGACGATATGATCCATATCTTCTTGATCTGATCAAACGGCTGAGATTGCACCAATTATTGCCCATCGTCCTGGACGATCCACTTATCGTCCCGGACGATCCACCTGTCAAGCCACTGGACGATTCAAATTCGGCCCGTCCGACATATTTATTGTAAATCATCCTAGACGATCCACCTCATCGTCCGGGACGATACCTTTTCATCAACGGTCGTCCAGCTGACTCCTCGGGACGATCGCCTGTGTCTAATCGTCCCGGATGTTATCTGATCGTCCTGGACGATCGGACCGCCTTTTTGACCAATCGTACAGGATGACATAAATGCCCCGATCGTCCCGGACGATGTCTCGATCGTACGGGACGATCAATCCGTTTTCTTTATAAACAGCAGATTTCTTGAGTTTTTTTTCACATCGATTTTCTCCACTCCACTTCTACTCCTTACTCTCTCAATTCCTCATGGCTGGTGGCAAGCGTTCCCGTCAGAAGGGTGCAAGTTCCTCTCGGGGGCCGGTTGATCCTCGCTTCCCTAATGCAGCCGATCAGGCTGCCTTTGAGCGATACTGCGAGGTGGGGATCACGCCGTCAAAAATAGTAAATCCCCGTACACTCACATATCCTGTCCTTGATCTATTCGCCCACACCTCCCTCACCTTCATCCTCACCCTCTCTTTTCCTTTTAGTTCCGAACTTCTTCGCGTTTTCTTTGCGAACCTACGGATTACCGCTGACTACTCCACTCTCCGGTCCTATGTCAATCAGCGCCCTGTTGAACTCACCTATCAGGACTTTCACACCATTCTCCACTTATCCATCACTGGCGACAAACTCCACACACTTACCACCGACCCAGACTATGATTGGAGTGTCGCCAATCATTTCCTCCGTAATACCAATGCCCCTTACCATGACAATGCCTGTTCCACACTTCTGAAAGACGCCAGGACTATCCAACATGTTCTTCGTTCCTCCGTTGTTCCAAAGGCGGGGGATCGAATTCACATCACCCCACTCCTGTCCTTGACTACCTACTACATCATGGCCCGTAGGGAATTCAATGCAGCCGATCTCATTATCCGCTACCTTAAGCACCTTACCACCATTCGAGATCCAGGTCATCGCCGTCGCCCAAATCTAGCCTTAGGACATCTCATTGCCTATGCTCTTGAAACCAAGTATGACCTGCAATATCCTGCAGCCCCAGATGTTCCTACTCACTTCCTCACCAACAATGCCTTCCATGTCCTTCACAGCACCCGACTACATCCGGAGCCCGCCCCGGATGTTGAGGAAGAGGAAGAAGCGGCCATTCCCGCTCCTGCTGCAGCCGAGGCACCTGCTCCCCTTCGCATTGCCTCTCCCTTTGACCACCTGGTGCAGCGCTTTGACCAGTGGGAGGCACATTTCACGGACTACGTTGCGCAGCAGCAACAGCAGTATGACCAAGACATGGCCTGGTTCGGAGCTCAATTTCAGGCCATTCACCATTATCTCAATCCTCCACCACCGCCTCCTCCTTCCGATCAGGATCCACCTCTGTATTAGTTTCCTGCTTTTGTAGTTGTTCTATTTTATGTTTTATTTCCGTGTTCTGTTTTTCCCTCCTCCTTTTTGTGATGTCAAAAGGGGGAGTCAGTAGTAGTCGTGTCTGTTTCTGTCTTCTGAGTCATGTTGTCTGTATTGTTTGAACTGTTAAATGAAAATTTAAAAAAAATGTTTGTGTTGTTTGATCTCCTAGTTTACTTTTAGTTTCAGACTACTTTACAAATATTTGCTATCATCAAAAAGGGGGAGATTGTTGCAAATCTGGTTTTGATGATGACAAACATGCTTCCAGTGTGTTTTGCTTGGCTAATCTATTTCAGGCACAAAAGACCGTGAGCCACTCAAGCCAACTCAAGATCAGGTCTAAGTGTGTCAAATGTATGTTTTTCCTTTATTGAGTCATTTGTAATGTAACTGATTCCCTAGCTAAGTAACCTTGCACACACACACTCAGGGAGAGAGATTGAGTGAATTAGAGTTTCTGTTAAAATTTTGTTCAGATCGTCCTGGACGATAGTCTTATCGTCCTGGATGATCCAGTTAAAACAGAAACCCTAATTAGGGCGACTAAGTTAAGAGGGTCTGATTAAGCAGATCGTCCTGGATGATATTTGGATCGTACGGGACGATATGCTTAAATCAGCAAGTCTCAGCCGCCAGATCAAGTTAGGCAAGTTTTATTTTAAGTATTTTGGTCTGATCGTCTTGGATGATACGTGTATCGTCCTGGACGATTCACTACAATCATGCCTAAATTAGTCTGGTAATTAAGGAAAGCAATTAATGTTTAATTGATACGATCACATCGTCCTGGACGATCGCAGGATCGTCCCGGCCGATCGTGATCGTCTTGTGCATTTCAGCTGTACGACCCGAACTGTGTTCAGGACGATTTTGGCTCTTTTTGAACTAATCGTACTGGACGATGTCCCAATCGTCCTGGACGATCAAGTCATTTTTTGGTCGTCCAGCGCAGATTTCTCTGGACGACTCGAACTGTCTTCTGGACGATTTTCCTCAATTTGCACTAATCGTCCCGGACGATCGCGGTATCGTACGGGACGATATGAACAACTTTTTCTACTGATCGTCCAGAAGAGCCTAATCATCCAGACTGAATCAGCTGAATTTGAACTGATCGTACAGGACGATCTACCGATCGTCCTGGACGATCTTGGCCGACCAGTTGAGATTTAGGGCAAATTTTAAGCCCTCCTTTAAAAGAACTTTTTCCAAGTTTAAAAAAAAATCTTTTGCTACCTTCCTTCCCTGAGAAACCCTAGAGAGAAGAGAGAGTTGGGAGAGAGAGAAGAGATCTTGTGAAGGGGAGTTAGTGAGGGATTCACTAAGGTTGCTCCAAGCACGGATCAGAGTCGTCTTCTCCGCTCGTCGTCTGTCGTCTAGTCGGTGTTCTTCGTGGGAGGATCGTTCGCAAGAAGATCCGGGGTTCTCTGCCCGCTTCAGGTGGAAGCAAAAGGAGTTCGAAGGTTCTCTGCCTGCTTCAGGAGGAAGCGAAAGGAGGTCAGGTTCTCTGCCGCACCGTGTGGTGAAAAGGAGGTGTTTTGTACAGGCTTCTCCGCCTTGCTGTGGGAGCAAAAGGAGAGTCACTTTCGTTTAGTGCAATACCCGGAGGGGAGGCTCCGGGGAGTGGACGTAGGTCAAGTTGACCGAACCACTATAAAATCTGGTTTGCTTTTTCTGATTCAGTTCTGCACTTTACTTTTCAATATAAACTGCTTGGGTGATTATCGTTGGTTGATCTTTTCATTACTGTTTACTTGTTTCCGCTGCTGAGTATCGAAAAGATTTTTGTCGTTGCTCGTAAATTTTTAAATAACCAATTCACCCCCCCTCTTGGTTAGCCTCGGGACTAGTTCACTAGGGCTTAACATCCCTTTCGAACTTTCATTTCTAAGGAAAGAAAATTTCAATTATTATTAATCATTCAAAAATGATGATAATGATTATTAATTTTGATTTAAATTTTCCCAAATATAATTTATTAAGGTCTTTTAAAAATTGATCAGGGTTTCTAAATCTCCTACGAGCATAAGCCCTCATAGTTAATTACATCATAGGAAATAGAATTTTCCTACGAATACTCTTGATTAAAATAGCAGTAGAAATTTCAGTTAGAATTTAAAGTTTGATATCAAAGGAGCGAGAGTTTAAATTCAAATGAGATTAGATCAAGGTTGAACACTTATTTTTGGAGGTCAAAGAAGAATTTGTAGGAGGTACTTTATGATTCTAAAATATTTCAAAAGTATTCCAACCTATCCTATAAGTTGAGCTTGAATTTGATTGAAAGAGATTTATGTTCAAGTTGTTAATTTTATAAAAAGGTTGGGATTAGATTCCTAGAGGTTGAGGTCTTATAGCCTGAGCTTGCCTCAGAACCTAAGTCTAGATTAGACACTGAAAATGAGTAACCTGAACCTAGCTATTGCAGTGCAAATCTGGACTTACCCAGCCTAGATTGGAGAACCAGCTAAACTACCTAAGCTCTTTAAAACCATTATTCTGGTCTTTTATATTAGAGTGGTAAGGAGATTTGATTATGATAAGTTTTTGAGAAAAGGGCCGACATCTATAGCAGTCCTAATTGACCCCTTAACATATATTGGGTATTTGATGCTTAAGCTAAAATACAATTAAAAATTTATACTCAATTTAGTTTGTTATCTGATACAATGAATCCAAGTTAACTCGATAAATGTTTAAATCAAATATGAAGCAATTCTTGAAAAAGGCTTAAAAATAGATTTTATCCTAGATTGAACAGATTCCCCTTGACAGATCTGCACCCTCATAGGCCAGGTGGTCTACCAAAACCTACAGGCGGGGAGGTGCCTAACAAAGAAAAGAAGGTGTAACAATATGCTATGCGAACTTTTGGTGGACCCGAGCTTACTTCTTAAAATATTAGATTTCTATGTGAACTTAAAATTTATACTTTTATTTAAGTAAAAGAATTTTAACGTTCTCTCACAAGCCTCCGATCGGGTTCCAGGCTAAAACAAAGATCGACATGCAAGAGCTCCAAAAAACTACTAAAAGCACGCAATCCTATGTCGCAATCAGCATTAAACAATCAATTGGATAATAAATTAAATAAGTAAAATGGCCATAGGCAAGTGCCTTTTAATATTACAACCCAAGATTTGTAGAAAGTAAAGTGGCCGGATACCATTGACAACAACCTGGATTCTACTCCTAAGAGGCTAAGACTCAAGTGAATTTAAGAATCGGATCCTTCTTAATCTTCACTTCTTTGTCCTTCTATGGGGCTCCTTGGATTGTCAAGTTAGGGTATCCAAGTGAAACGAAACTCTTCCCAGAAGGGGTGTTTTCTTTCCTCCTTGGATACTCAAGGTATCTTAATCTAAATTTCAAATAAAGAGGAACTCTCACCTAAGAGATGTCACTCTTCTCTTTAAATTTAAGATTGGATTTTATGTCCCATCTCAAATTACTTTAAATATACAACTCTTGATTCAAATTAAATTACATTTGAAAATAGAAAATTTTAGACTCAAACATCCTTCAGGGTTATCCTAAACAGTTATAATTTGAAATCACATCTCAAGCAGTTATATATTGAAATTAAAAGTACTCAAATTAGCCACACTTGGCTATGCTCTTTTAATTTTTAAAGAGACTTAGCATTCTGGAGTTCCTACAAAAATTTTATTAATTTAAATTTAACTTTACCCCCTTTAATTTCAATGCCCTATATGAGTATAGCCACCTGCATATTGTATCAGCATTTAAATCGCCCCAATCCTAAGGGTAAATCTAACACCCATCAATCACATTATAAAGTGTAGAAAGTAAATAAATAATCATAATAATCATCTAATTATAACAACCAGCATGTAGTGAATGCTCGAAAAACTCATCACATAGCAAAAAATAAACACTAACCTAGCTTAAATCTAGAAGTGGTGCCCTAGCAAACCATCTAAGTGTGTGTAACAAGTTGTGTGGTTTGGATATTTCCTATCTCGGGTAATTAGTTTAAGTTGTCTAATATTCAGGTTTGTTGATGGTTCAAGGGAAAGTTTAGTTAAAGTTCAAATGGCAATTTGTTAAGGCTTATTTTATAATTGGATTTTTGAAGTTGATTGATTAAATGGATTTAATTAATTAGAAGTTAAAGAATTAATGTAATTTTAATTAATTGAATTGGTTGCTGATTTTAAATGTTAAATTATTTTATATTTCCATCAGCCGGTTCATGGCGTTGTGCCACTAGGCTCGAGGAACAAAGCCTCCTTAGGACACATAACCCCATAGCCCGGAGTAGTCCATCCTAAAATCCTGATTGATGTAGTTAAATTAAGAATTTTTATTTGGTTAAATTATTATTAATCAATTAATTTTAAGGTTTTACATCCCATTGAATCCATTCGTGCCATTGTGCCACTAGGCTCGACGAACAAGGCCTCCTTAGGGCACATAACCCGCAGCCCAGAGTAGTCCAACCTAAAAACTTCATCTTTGGAGTGGTTGTTATGTATTAAAGGGATTGGTTAAGTAATTTAAACATTGATTTACTACTTCCTGAAATTTGAGATTAATTATCAAATTTTGGAATTTTTGTGATTATTTTAATCATTTAATTAAGGGGTAAAAAGTTGACTTTTGGATTCAAAAAAATTTTTAGTTTTTGATATTTTAAAAAAAAACCAGACCCTAAGATGAGTAATTAGGCTTTGAGTTTGCTGGAATTGGATTTTTCTAGATTTAGATATCTATGTTTGAAGTTTTGGTTAAAATTTGAACTAGAGTTGACCAAAATGTTGACTTTTTAATTTTAAGTGATTTCTGAAGTTTTGAAATTTTTAATAAATATTAGGTCTTATATGGATTACAATGCCTTTGAGTTTGCTCAATTTGAAGTTTTTTACAATTAGTTATGATTTTTTAAAGTTTTTTATATTTATTTGAATAATTTAATTTGTTTAATTAAGGGCCTTTTAGTGATTTTGCTCCAAATGAACTTCCAACTCCTTAAAATTAACTCCAAAGGTCAGGAATAACCTAAAGAGAAATTCCCAAGTGTCTAAAAATTTTATAGAATTTTTAATTAGTTTTAATTAATTAAATTAATTAAATATTGAATTTTACTTAAAAATAAATTATCCTCAAAATTGAAGTCAAATTATGGTGATTTTAATTTTTTTTATTAAGAATTGAATTCTAGTTAATCTGATATATTATTTTAAATTTTTTGATTTAATTTGAATTAAATATGATTTTTCAAAGTTTGGTTATTTAATAGATTTTTTAATTTGCTTAATTATGGAGGTTTTGATTATTTTGATCCAAACCCATCCTAAACTACATGAAATCACTCCCAAAGGTCAGAGATGACCCATGGGAATATTTTCAGGTGTTTAGAAGTTATTTAGATTTTTAATAATTTTTAATTATTTTATTTAATTAATTATTAATTTCAGTAAATTTTAAATTAAAGTTTAAATAAAAGTTTAGTGATGGAGCTTATATTTTTCCCAGATAGCAGATCAAATTTTTGGTAGTTTGATATATTATTTGTAATTTTTGCATTTAAATTTGATTTATTACATTGTTTTGAAGTTTTTGGGACTTAAAAAGGGCTGAATTTTGATTAGTTTTATGTTTTGACTTAATGACCTTCAAATCTAGTAAAATTTGGACCTAAGGTGTAAAATGCCACTAAGTTTAATGTTCAGAAGTTTCACTTCTATTTGGTGTGTGTATAACTTTCTAGAATTTTTCTAAGTTGGCTAGACAATTTTCTTAATTATTTTTCCTAGGTGTATCTAGTGTTCAAATGGGTTTGAAATTTTGGTCATCTAACCCTGTTACATACGCAAGCACATAACATAAATTATGCAGCTTAATTCTAAGAATTTGAAGAGTTATGAATTTCTAAATTTTTGTGTCTAATTTTGACCCATTACTTTGAAAATTCACATCACATAAATCCACTAGACATTTTATCCTAAGAAAATTACAGGGAATGCTTAAGATATCCATAAACACATCACCAAAATTTGGGCTCAATTTGACCACTATATTGTGGGAAAATTATTAAAAAAGGATTTCAAACAATCTAAAATAACTGACAATACAGTGATTACAACACTTGAATTTTATTTTTATTGAATAGTAGGGCTCACGACCTTTCCAATGAGCCCAAGAGCACTCCATTTGGTGAAAAAATAGATTTTCTATAAATTTTGGAAGTTCTGGGCATTTAATTAAATTGCTTTATTCAAATTGAGCAGAACTGTGGTGCGTGTGATGTGGCGCGATCAGGGCCGTCCGATCACCCAGTTCAAAACGAACTGAAAATTCAATTGCCCATAACTCTCAATCCAATCATCCAAATTTGATGAAATTTAAAATGTAGGATCTTGATACCCTAATCTTTCAACCCATGAAAATTCAAGACTCCTTGATTTGAGATTTATGAGAATTTAAGGTTTGATAATATAACTTAAAATGAAGATAAATTACAATCCAGATGTCAGATTTTGATGTTCTTAGGCTTGTTGGAAAGCTAGGGAAGTCCTCTACAACTTTGATGAAGACCATAAGAACTTTTAAGTGCTGGATTTAAATTGGCTATTGAAATTCTCCTTTCTCTCTCTTTCTCTCTCTCTTCTCAAATTGGGTTCTAGAGCTTGCAACCACTTGGGAAAAGCTTGGGAAAACTTTAGAACTAGTTGGAGAGGTTTGAGAAAGAGATAGGAGAGCTAAAGGTTGCTGGGGCTGAAGTTTTTTGGAAATAGAAGTGGATCATTATTCCTTGGGGCTCTTATCTCTTATCCTTTTAAATTCGATAGATTGAGGGGGCTTTGGATTGAAGCCAAGTGTCCTCCCAAACTGTTCAAATGCATGGAGAGGGCTGGAGTTGAGTTTATCCCATGCTAGCTCATGACGAGAGGGGTAATTTGGTTATTTAATGGCCTTTTGACCATTTGTTGACTAGCTTGACTAGTCAATAAGTCAAACCAAATGACATGGCATGCAAGGTGGCATAGGGTGAGTTTTGAGTTGATTCTAAAGGAATATTATGCCATAGGATTAAAATTTAAGTAGGCATATAAGATTTTATAGCGATTTGACCAAGTCAAAGTGAATTGACTTGGTCAAATTGACCAAAGTTTGACTCCAAGCAAGTTTAGAAACACTCAAAGCTTCATTAGAAATACTTAAATCATCAAATGGAGTAGGTTTGAGGGCTGTGAAAGTATTGATTTAATCAAATGGGTTATATTAACCCATTTAAACCCTTAAAGGGTTAATAGGTCATTGAGTTAACCTAGGTTGACTTGGTCAACCAGGTTGGCCCATGGGTTGGGTCTGGGCTCAGCAAATTTAAAATGATGTTTTGAGTCTTTGGAAGTCTTTCCAAGGTTTGGAGAGTTTATTTGGTCAAAATGACCTATTTGACCCTTAAAGGGCATTGTGGTCATTTTGACCCCTGGTCAACTGGGGTCAAAGTGGGTTCATCAAAATATAGTTTAGTGCTTAACATATCATGATTATGGGTTTAGATGTGATCAAATGGGTTTGGATAAGGCTCTAAGATCAAAGTCCATTAGGTGGCAGGTCTACTGGCATGGGCCGTAAATATTTGATGGTTTTATAGCCTGTGGGTTTCAATTCAATTTTTGAGGTTAGAGACCCTAGATTAAGCTCAAATTTGGAAGTTATATCCTAGAGACATGCCTAATCAATATGCAATTGATAGATCATGAATCAGGGGTCATTTGACTAGGGTTTAAAATGTTTGAAAATTCACTGGAAATGGTTTTCAGGACAGGGCCTTTGAACCTTAAATTTTGATTTGAAATATGGATTTGAATTGGATTGATCTAAGATCTAGGTAGATCTTAGGATTTGGCTTGATCAAAGTGACCTCATACAATAATGAGGTCAACAATTATCTATTTGTAAATGAGCTATTGCATTACACATTTGTCACTCGTACCACTCTTCTAGTGAGTTAACACATTCATCAAGATCTTTCCAGCAAATTAATACATTTATAGTGTATTATCTACAATCACTTGTTTGTGACTCATTACATTCATTATAAACTCCCTTGCATTATGAGCAGATCACTATATTATTAATTCCCTGATTCATGCTTGTAGATAAGTCACATTCATTAGATGTTCTTTTTCATATGTGTAGGCAGCATAAAAATCTTTCACAAGTTAACCAACATTGGTGGTATGCATGATATTTTCTCTACAACATTCTTGTGTTTGTCTGCAAATATTTTGCATTCATTACAAATTTCCTTTGGATTATAAGGACCATTAGTTAGCATTTGTATTTTAGTGTGAGTATGCTTTTTTTTTTTAATTTAATGTCAAGTTCCCTATAAGTTTACTTAAGGTTAGTTCCCCATGTTTTGTATAAAATTTTTTTCCCTATAGTCCTACTAAAATTAGGTCCCCTATTGTTTAGTTCTATGCATTTTGAGTATGAATTTTAGCATCCTCTCAACGTCACTCCAATTTACGGGAAAATTTGGGAGCGTTAGCTATGTCATAGTAAAACGTGCATGGTCAGTATCACATGAAACTGTAATCATTATCTTCAATCCCACCACACCAGAGAAAGGTGTGCATGGGTCTTTAGGGATACTTATTTAAAAATACAATTTTACCACATAGGCATTGAGACACATATAAAGGTACTTAAAATTTTGCCCTACCATGCTAAGAAAAGCGTACACAAGGCTTACCTGTCTCACCGCAAGTGTTGCACAGGGTTCCCTCACCACGATAGAGAAAAGAATGCATAGGTAATTTTTTGTTGCATTACAAATGCTAAAAATAGAAATTTGGAGATTTTTATGTTCAGAGGGCATTATAACATTGTGACAGGATGATGATGTCGATGATGATGGTGTCAGTGTTGAGGGTGTAAGGATCAAGGCATAAAAGTAAAAAATTACTCTCCCTTTTTTAAACTCTACCCCTCTTTTCTATTAAATTACTAATAATAATAATTAGTAATAGTAATAATAGCAGTAGTTGAAGAGATGGTGGCTATTAGGATGCGGGTTATTTTTTACATTGTGTTTGTGGGTTGGAAGTTTAGTGGGCTTTAAATAGAGGAAATGGGTAGAGATAGGCTTAGATGTTGGTGGGATTTGGGTTTCGTAGGTTGCTATTGGGCCTTAGAGAGTAGTGGAGTTGGATTAATTCATCTTTTATAGGGCGATAGAGGTGGCTTAATTTAGCGAGCAACTGAGGGTGTTGGATTTGTGGTAGAAGTTGGCTATTTTGTAAGTGGAGTTTTTGCATGTAGTTGGAGGGAGATCCAAAGTCTGAAGGTTCTTCAATGGGCTAGAAAGGTCTTTGGTTCATCTTGAGGAAGATGGTGGGATCGACGGGTGAGGTCAAGAAAATGAGGAAGATTCATATGGATGGGAAGCAAGTAGTAATTGCGCGTGGACCTCAGCTTAGAGGGCAAGTCGGGTTTGGATTGAAAAGTGGAAGTGGTAGCTGGATTGCATAGATTGAAAGGCTAGAATATGATCAGAGGGGGTCTAATCGGGCAAGGTGGGTCTTGATTGATTATCGGCCTATGTTTGGCTGTCGATGCCTATGAGAGACGTGAGGAAGAATTAGGCTTTGAGTACTTGAAGAGGAATCAATAAAATGGCCAGGGCATCGAAACTGGAGTTCAATCGAGAGAGATGGGTCGACATGAAAGTTTGATAGGGATGTTAAGCCCTTATGAACTAGCCCGAGGTTAACGAAGAGGGGGGGGGGTGAATTTGTAGTTTTAAAAATTTCTTTAACCACAAGAAAGATCATTTTATAATTTGCAGTGGAAACGAATAAAAATAATAATAAAATGATCAACTATAAATTTCACCCAAGTAGATAACAACACAAAAAATAAAGTATGAAATATAATCAGAAAGAACACACCATATTTTTTAATGGTTTGGTCAACTTGACCTACGTCCACTCCTCGGAGCCTCACCTCTAGATATTACACTACTCAAATCAGTGACCCTTCTTTTTCCCCCATAGTAAGGTGGAGAAGCCTTTACACAACTCCTTTTCACCAACCCGGTGAGGTAAAGAACCCAGACATCTTTTGATTCCTCCTTAAGCAGGCAGAGAACACAAACTCCTTTCACTTCCACCTGAAGCAGGTAGAGAACCTTACCTCCTTTTACTTCCTCTTGAAGCAGGCAAAGAACCTTGACTTCTTGCTCATGATCCTTCCCATAGAGACACCATGGGACAAGAGATGATGACCAGAGAGGATGATGACCGGAGAGACGATGACAAGCTCTCCCTCTCCCTCTCAAAGCTCTCTCAGGAAAGGACTTTGGCAAAAAGTTTTTCCAATAACAAACAACAAAGTTTAAATAGAAAGGCACAAAAATTGCCCTAAAATTTAATTGCCATCAAAGATCGTCCAGGACGATCGAAGGATCATCCTATACGATCAGTGTAAATCTTCACCAATTGGCTTAAACAATTTGGCTTCTCTAGACGATTAAAGGACATATTTTGTTCAGATCGTCCGGGATGATCCTGTGATCGTCTAGTATGATTAGTTCAACTCAGGAAAATCATCTTGATTATTATTCGAGTTGTCCAGGAGAAAATGCTGGATGATCTGAAGGAAAAGACTTAATCGTCGGGGATGATAATCCTATTATCCCGTACAATTATTTCAAAAATGACCGAAATCATCCTGCACATTATTTGAATCATCCTACACAAATATGCTATACGATTGAAAATGACTTAATCGTCCGGGATGATATGTCTATCATCCTGGATGATTAGTACAAATACGCTTATATCATCCAGCACATTATACGGGTCATCCAGGTGAAGTCATTTGGACGATGATGATTTGTAACATATCATCCGGGATAATATCGTAATCATCCAGGATGATGTGATTAATCAAATTAATCCTCGATTATTTTCCTTATTGACCTGGCTAATTTAGGCATGATTGCTTTGAATCGTTTAGGATGATATAGATATCATCCAGGATGATTAAATAGAAGAACTAAGAAATCAAAACATGCCTAACTTAGTCTAGCGGCTAAGAATTTCTGCTTTGAGCCTATTATCTTGTACGATGGGAGGATTGTCTAGGACAATCAGCTTAATCAGACCAACTTAACTTGGCAGCCCTGATTAGGGTTTCTGTTTGAATGGATCATCCAGGATGATATAGCGATAGTCCAGGATGATGTGATCAAAAATAGACAAGGGAAAAATTACATTTAAACACACGTGGACCCGATCTTGAGTTGGCTTGAATTGCATTTGATCTTTTGTACCTGAAAGGTTAGCCAATCAAAAAAAGAACACAAAAATGTTTGTTATCATCAAAATTATAATCCTTAAATCTAGATTTGCAGCAATCTCCCCCTTTTTGATGATGGAAAATATTTATTCAGTAGTTTCAAATAAAGCAGATAGGAGTAATCAACGCACATACAAGAAAAGATTTGTCATTGTAAATTTTACTAATCATTGATAAATAGTGGCACTAAATATGACAAAAGAAACAATTACATCACAAAAACAAAAAAAGAAACTACTAGTAATATAAAAAATAACTTCCCTTTTGAGATCACAAAAAGGAGGAAGAAAAAGCAAAACAAAACAAACTAGAAACATCACAACACAAAAGAAAACAAATGAAAAAGATGATGGATGGAGAGGAAAGACCAGGGATCCCAAAAACATACAAAAAAAGAAAAATCAAAATCAAATTAAATCAAAGAAAAAAAAAGAAATGAAAAAATAATAGTAATAGCAACAAATTTTTTTTTTTTGAATCAATCAGGTCCAGTGAAACAGAATTTTCCTTGATTTTTTATTCAAAAGCCAATAAGAAGAAAATTGACCACACTGAAATCCAAAAAAAGTTATAAAATTAACTTTTGTAACTTCTACCTCAGACACCTTACAGGTTCGAATTCCTTTCAAACAAAAGTCTAATTCAGAAGAAAAGAAATTAGATTCGGAAAGAGATCCTTTCAAGCCTCGTTCCAGAAAAATATCTGATAGAATAATATTACAAAGTAATGAATTAGAAATAATGATTTTACATCTGAAGCTTTTAAAAATATTAAGTGTCGCATGGATTTTTCTAAGACATTTAAAGATCTGAAAGGGAAGAAATCTTGTTTCTTTGTGGGCTTATTTTGTGCCTCTTTCACAATTTCTTTGGCGCACTTTGCTCATCTTTTAATTTTTAATACACTTTATGTATCTTTTCCAATTTGATGACATTGTGCATCTTTTTAGCTTTGAGCTTATTTTATGCCCCCCTTTTTTGGCGCTCTTTGCGTATCTTTTACAAGCTTGCTTCCTTTCATAATCGTTAAAGAATCTCAGTTGTGAAATTACCTTCCAGACATAAGAGAGGATAAAACTCACTCTCTATAATAAGGAGGAGTAATTCACAGAACAAAAACCATACATCATATGATAAGTACAATTACTTGATTATGAAAAACATAACAATGATCCAAAACTTTGAAAATACTATTCATATAAGGTAGATTACTGTAGGAAGATAAAATAGATCTCTGTTTCAAAAACCAACTTTTTAATTTTGAAGAAGATTTTTATCCAAAAGAAATAATACACCATTAAAGGAGTTTGAGGAAGAGAAATAATCATCAATGTTTCTTCCCTTTAACAGATTTAGAGGAGTCAATCACTACTTACCAGCTTCCAAATAATAACAAAGCAAAACTCTCAGTTAGAAATCCAATTTATCAACAATAGTGAGCAGTGATCTGATTTAAAAAAAAGTAATAAATTAAGAATAAGTAGGAAATCACATCAAAATAAATACTCAAATTAGGAAAATAATAGCAATAAAAAGAAAATTAGCAATGAATAAAAAACCAATTGGAAACAGATGATCAAATAAAACAGAAAAACTAACAGAAATAAAATGAAAAATAGAAAATTCAAAAATCATCAGTCATCAGATTTATGCATTTATGTCAATCACACCCAATCTGGTCCTCAAAATGGTGAATGAGTCAAAGGCCAGTGGTTTAGTAAAGATGTCAACCAGTTGATTTTCAGTTGCTACAGGGTATAGCTCAATGTCCCCTTTTGTAATATGGTCCCTAATGAAGTGATACCTTATGTCAATGTGTTTGGTTCTAGAATATTGGATTGGATTCTTATAAATGCAGATGGCACTGGTGCTATCACATATAACTAAAATTGTCCCAACAGGTAATCTTAAATCCATAATTTGTTGCTTCAAGTAAAGGACTTGGGCCACATAACTTCCTAAGGTAATGTACTCAGCTTCTACAGTGGAAAGTGCAATAGAGTTTTGTTTCCTACTGGATCAGAAGACTAAAGACTGTCCTATGAATTGGCAAGATCTAAAAGTGCTCTTTCTATCCACCCTACATCCTGTAAAATCAGAATTAGAATATCCAATAATCTCAAAAGCAGTGTTGTGTCTAGGATACCAGATTTCTAAGTTTGGGGTCCCTAAGAGGTATATACGAATTCTTTTAACAGCAGTCAGGTGGGAGTCTTTAGGATCAGCTTGAAACCTAACACAAAGATAAACAATAAACATGATATTAGGTCAGCTAGCAGTCAGGTAAAGTAGTGATCCTATAATTCCTCTATACTTCTTCTGATCAACAGATTTTCTATTTGAATACTTATCTAATTGAACAGATGAACTCATTGGAGTATTGATTGGCTTGGCTTCATATTTCTTCAAAATGTTCTTAGTGTATTTTGATTGGCTCAGAAATACTCCATCATCCATCTGCCTTATGCTAAACCACCAAAAGTAGGATAATTATCCCATCATACTCATCTCAAACTTTTTACTCATTATTTTAGAAAAATCATCACATAAATTTTTATCAGAAGATCCAAAAAGTATATCATCAACAAAGATCTGGATAATGAGTAAATTATCTCCTACTTTTCTTAAAAAATGGGTGGTGTCTACGCTCCCCTTAACAAACTCTCTATCTAATAGGAATGTGCTAAGCCTCTCATAATAAGCTCTGGGTGCCTGTTTTAATCCATATAAGACATTTTTTAGTTTGTAAATATGATAAAGATATTGGGAACTCTCAAAGCCTAGGGGTTGCTCTACAAAAACATCCTCCTTTATTACCCCATTCAAAAAGGCACTCTTGACATCCATTTAAAAAAGCTTAAATCCCTTATAACAGATAAAGACTAGTAGCACTCTAATGGCTTCCAATCTAGTTACAGGGGTAAAGGTTTCCTCAAAATTAATCCCTTCTATTTGGTTGTACCCCTTAGCCACCAATCTTGCCTTATTCCTAACCACCACACCAGAATCATTCATCTTATTCTTAAAGACCCATTTGGTTCCTACTAGACTTTGACTCTTAGGTCTTTTTACTAACTCCAAAATATCATTTCTTACAAATTGATTCAATTCCTCTTGCATCGCTAAGATCCAAAATTCATCAAAAAGGGCTTGATTAATATTTATGGGTTCAGTCATTGAGATAAAGGCAGAATGGATTACTTCCTTCCTAAGTCCATGCTTAGTTCTAACACCTTCAAAAGGGTCTCCTAAGATTAGTTCTTTAGGATGACTCGAAGAATATCTCCAATCTCTAGGTAAAGTATTTTGAGGTTTTACCCTTTCCTCCAGATTTGCATTTTCGACTCCTTGGGTAATCTCTCCTACATCTTCTTCTTCCTCAACTCTAGTCTTCATGGGATTAGATTCGTCAAATACCACATGACTTGTCTCCTCCACCACCAAAGTCCTCTTATTAAAAAATCTAAAGGATTTCCCCACACTATAATAGCCAAAGAACACTCCTTCATCAGATTTGGGGTCAAATTTTCCCAAGGATGATTTCCCATTATTTAGAATGAAAACCATACAGCTAAAGGCATGGAGGTGGGACAGGTTTAGAGTTCTACCTTTAACGATCTCATAAGGTGTCTTATTCATATTAGATCTTACATTCACCCTATTCAGCACATAATAGGTAGTGTTCATCGCTTCAGCCCAAAAGTATTTTTAAAGTGAATACTCAGCAAGTCTGGCTCTAGCGGCTTCCACTAAGATCCTGTTCTTCCTTTCATCTACCCCGTTTTGTAGAGGGATCCTAGGTGCTGAAAAGTTATGGCTAATCCCTTGCACCTCACAGAAGGTTTCAAATCTCACATTATCAAACTCTCCACCATGATCATTATAGATGGTCAAGATCTCACAACCTAACTTCTTCTGAATCCAAGTGGAGAAGGATTTAAATTCATCAAACGACTCAAACTTATTTGACAGAAATCTAATCCAAGTGAATCTCGAGTAGTCATTAACAATCACAAATTCATGGACTTTTCCCCCTAAGCTAATAGTGCTAATGGGCCCAAAGAGATCCATGTTAAGGACTTCTAAAGGTTTAGAGGTGCTGATGTCCTTAATGGGGTGGAAAGAGGATTGGACTTGCTTTCTTAGTTAACAAGCATCACACAGGTGGTCCATAGTGAACTTAAGCTTGGGGACACCTCTAACTAAGTCTTTTTGGATGACTATTCTAAGGTTTTTCATATTGGCATGACATAACCTCCTATGCCACAGCCAAGACTCATCAGCAGTAGCTTTTAAGCAAATTGAAACATCAGCTTTAAAGCAGCTTATATCCAGCATGTAGACATTGTTCATCCTTTTTCCTGCAAAACAATTTTGTCATTTAAGCTGATAATGCAGCAAGTTGGTTGGAACTTTATGCTGTATCCTTTGTTATAGAGTTGATTGGTGCTGAGCAAGTTATGTTTTAGTCCATCTACAAGCAAAACATTATCAATAATAAAATTTTTTGAATCACCAATTATACCTACTCCTACCACCCTCCTAGAGGTATTGTCTCCAAGTGTAACCTTGCCTCCTGCTTTGGTCTCCAATGAAATGAACTGATTTGCATCTCCAATCATGTGCCTTAAGCATCCACTGTCAGGTACCACATGCTCTCATGAGGTCTTGTGTAAGAGCACACTATAAAATCATCAAACATCAGATTTAGGAAACCAAACAAGTTTAGGTTCCTTCTTATGAAAAGAAGAATGCAATACATATGTGTTGTGGTGTGAAACATGTAATTTGGGTCTCCACACCCAATGTGTACTACGGTGAATAGTGCAGGTGTGAGAGATATGTCCTAGCATGCCACAAGAAAAACATCTAATATTAAGAAAAGGGTTAACTAATCTACGTGGGTGATAATGCCTCTTCCTAAGTTTGAATGAAATATACTTTGATGATTTTGAATTAGATTCTTCAAGTGATAGAGGTGCGTAAAATTGTGCAAAAGTAGGAGGTGTTTCATTTTTCTCAAAAGCACTAATTTTTACACTTAGAAATTCATTTTTCTTTTTGAGACTTACAATTTCAAATTTCAAATAATACTCATCACTACCTAAATCCAGCTTCTAATTCAACATGCGATGCTTTTAATGAATCATGCTCAATAATCAAATCAGAATGCTTTTTATTCAACTCATCAAATTCATCAATTAATGACATGTGATTACTATCAAGTGTAGAATGATCTTTAATCAAAATTTCATACTCTTTTTGTAAATTTAAAAATTCCAATTTCAAGCTAGCATGAGTTTTCTTAAGCTTCCTATATGATGAATGGATTTTTTTAGAAACATCAAGCAATTGATCGTAGGTCAGTTCAAATACCTCTTCTTGGTCTCACTGACCAAGATGCTCACCAGCCATCAAACATAGGTTTGTAACTTCCTCTTCAGCTTTAGTCTCAGAGGAGTCGGATGCAGAATCTGTCTAAAAAGTCTTTTGAATCCTTTTCTTATCCTTCCTAAACTTGGGTTTCTCCTCACCCTTCTCCTTGGTTGGGTGAGCCTTAAGTGTAGGATAATTAGCTTTTGTATGCCCTGGCTTCCTGCATTTAAAATAAATTGTATCAGAAGAACCTTTAAAATTTTTACTATTCTTACCTTTGTTCCACTTTTGATAGTTCATGTGTTTCTTACTCAGAAAGCTTTTGAATTACTTAGTGATTAAGGCAACATCATCATCATCAAATCTAGAAGAGCTAGAATCAGAATCATTAGCCTTTAGGGCTATAGTCTTCTCTTTCTTCTTCTCACCTGCATCAAATTATCATTGGTTCAATCCTTGCTCGTAAGCAATGAGTGACCCAAGTTATCAATAGAATAAGTATTCAAATCTTTGGATTCAATAATTGCAGTTATCTTGGCATCATAAAAAGAAGGCAAACATCTCAAAATTTTATTCACTTTTTCATAGTTGGTGAGTTCTTTTCCTAAAGCATGTAGAGTGGTGATAATTTGAGTAAACCTATCATACATTTCAGAAACTGATTCACTAGGTTTCATGCAAAAGAGTTTATAGTCGTGTCTCAAGATGTTCAATCTAGATTACTTAACTTCAGATATACCTTCATAAGTAATGCATAGTTTATCCACGATTTCTTTACCAGTAGTGCAAGTACAGACACGTATGTAATCTTCATATTTTAAAGCATAGAAAAAATAGTTCAAGCATTTCACATTCAGTTATGCTATATCATGATCATCAAATGTCCATTCAGTAAAAGGCAATTTAGGTTTAACATTATTAACAAGTCTAAAAGGTTCTTCATAGCCATCTTTAACAAGCATCCACATGCGATAATCTATAGATTTAAGAAACATAGACATGTGAGTTTTCCTAAAATCAAAAGGTATGTTATCAAATAATTGTGGTCGTGTAATTGAATAACCTTCGCCAGTATTACGATTATCAAAGTTAGCCATGGATCAAACTTTAAAAGTTTTTAAACTTAATTTTTGAATCCTGCTCTAATACCACTTAAAAATTCGATAGGGATGTTAAGACCTTATGAATAGCCCGAGGCTAACGAATAGGAGGGGGTGAATTTGTAGTTTTAAAATTTTCTTTAACCATCAAAAAGATCTTTTTATAATTTGTAATGGAAACGAATAAAAATAATAATAAAAAGATCAACCACAGATTTCACCCAAGTAGATAACAACAGAAAAATAAAGTGCAAAATATAATTAGAAAGAACTCACCAGATTTTATAGTGGTTCGGTTAACTTAACCTACGTCCACTCCCTAGAGCCTCGCCTCCAAGTATTGCACTACTCAAATTAGTAACTCTCCTTTTGCTCCCACAGCAAGGCGGAGAAGCCTTTACACAACTCCTTTTCACCAACTCGGTGAGATAGAGAACCCAGACTTCTTTTGCTTCCTCCTGAAGCAGGAAGAGAACCTGGACTCCTTTCGCTTCCTCCTAAAGCAGGCAGAGAACCTTTCCTCCTTTCGCTTCCTCCTAAAGCAGGCAGAGAACCTTGACTTCTTACTAACGATCCTTCCCACAGAGACACCATAGGACAAGAGATGATGACCAGAGAAAACGACTCAAATCCTTTCTTGGAGTAACCTTTATGAACACCTCACAAACTCCCCCTCATAAGATTCTCTCTCTCTTTCCCAAGCTCTCCCTCTCCCTCTCAAAGCTTTCTCCGGAAAGGACTTTGGCAAAAGTTTTTCTAATAACAAACAAAAAAGTTTAAATTAAAAGGCACAAAAATTGTCCTAAAATTCGACTTCCGTCAAAGATCATCTAGGATGATCGAAGGATCATCCTATATGATCAGTGTAAATCTTCACCAATTGGCCTGGACGATCTGGGTTCTCTGGACGATTAAAGGACATATTTTGTTCAGATCGTCCGGGACGATCCTGCGATTATCCAGGATGATTAGTTTAACTCGGGAAAATCATCTTAAGGATTGTTCGGGTCGTCCAGGATAAAATGCTGGATGATCTGAAGAAAAAGACTTGATCATCCGGGACGATATGCTTATCCTCCCATATGATTCGTTCAAAGATGACCAAAATTATCCTGCACAATGTTCAAATCGTCCTGCACAAACATGTTGTACGATTGAAAATGACTTAATCGTCTGGGATGATATTTCTATCATCTTGGACGATTAGTACAAATCAGCTTATATCATCTAGCACATTATACGGGTCGTCTAGGTAAAGTAATTTGGATGATGAGGATTTTTAACATATGATCCGGGACAATCACGCGATCGTCCAGGATGATGTGATCAATCAAATTAATCCTTGATTGCTTTCCTTAATGACGTGGCTAGTTTAGGCATGATTACTGTGAATTATAAGGATGATACACGTATCATCCAGGATGATTAGATAGAAGGACTAAGAAATCAAAACATGCCTTACTTAGTCTGGCGGCTGAGAATTTTTAATTTGAGCAAATCGTCCTATACGATCGGAGGATCGTCCAGGATGATCAACTTAATCAAACCGACTTAACTTGACAGCCCTGATTCGGGTTTGTATTTTTAATGGATCATCTAAGATGAAATGGGGATCGTCCAGGACAATATGGCGATCGTCCAAGATGATGTGATCAAAACTAGAATAGAAACTCTAACTCACAAAAAATCTCCCTCTGAGTGTGTGTGTGCAAGGTTACTTAGCTAGGGGATCAATTACATTACATTTGACTCAAGAAAAGAAAAAATTACATTTAAACACACACGGACCAAATCTTGAGTTGGCTTTAATTACATTTGATCTTTTGTACCTGAAATATTATCAGGTTTTGAGCTAAATTTTTGGGATTTCAATCAGGATTTGAGTAGGATTTTCGATCATATGTGGAGGTCAACATGTAAGAAAGTAAGATGGCTAGACACCAGCACTACAAACCTATGTTTCTAAGCCTATCGTATGTATAGAATCAAATACTTCTCCTTAAGTTCTTAGAGCACTAAAGTCTTCTATGGAATTTCGAAAGATATTTTTTTCCAAATGAAAGGATATCATCTTTTGGAGCCCCACTTATATGTATAAGCAAGTATATTTGGTTTTTTTTTATAATTTAGGATGATATACAACTCGATCTATATACAAACTACGTCTACAATGACTCAAACATGTATACAACATCTCCTAGGTATATTCTACTTTGACTCTTGTAGGAAATATGAAGCATATAAAAGAAACATAAGCATTAAATTAAGGTGCAAACCAGTTGTGCAATGTTTTAATGATTCTAATGTAATCCTTAAAGAGCCTAAGTGCACCAACAAAAAATTAAAATACATAAACAGAGGGAGGGTACTCTCCAAGCAAAGCACCCGTTAAGTAATTTACACCATCAGCCTAGCCTAGGCTAAAGTTTGTTGTTCTAGCAATCCATCTAAGTGTGTGAAGGAGGTTTCATAACTTGGTATGTCCTATAGGAGTTTAATATTTAAGTTGCATGAGTTTAAAGTTTTTGTTCATTAAGGCCAAAAGGAAATTTTAGTTGAAGTTTATCTTGTATGAATTTTGATTTTATTGTTTAAGTTTTGAATGGTTTGAGTTGATTATTTAGTTTTAAAGAATTTGTAAATTAATAACTACAAGTTCAAGGGCTACTAATTGACAGATCCCAAGGTCCATAAATATAATGCAATCATCCCTCATATTGGATAGATGATCACATAAAGCCTTTAAGAGTTATTAGTAATTTATTAAGGGATAGAGAAGGGACCTTTTAAATCAATATATATTCCCTTCAAATGGAATCAATCATGATGTACAAGGTCAATGGTTTACTAAGGTTTGATTAAGGGTTATGAATTTTATATAACCATGCCTTCCACAAGTGAGGGCTAGCATGGTGCATTGAACCCTTAATTGGTCATTAAAATTTATTAAGATCGCTTAAGGAAGTATGTGCGTGCCCTCCGAAAAGGAATCATGCACCACATAGAGGGATTATTGGGTGATTTAGATTCTATTAAAGACCTTAAAAATTAATGCTTAAATGCCCTATAAAGAAAGTAAGCATTAAGCATAGAAGGTCTTATTATTTAGTTAATATTAATTATCAAATTTTTTTGATTAAAAATAAAGTTTAATCAAATAAATTATCAAATTAATTTTATTTTTATGTTTTAAATTTTTATTGAATTATTTTTATTTTTATTGAGTTATTTAGAATTTTTAATTAATAATTAAAATTTTAATTAATTTTTATTAATTATTAATTAATTATTAAAAAAATATTATAAAATTTTATTTAAAACTTTTATTTAAATTAAATTATTAACCTCTAAATTTAATTTATTTTATATAAATTTATTATGAATAGTTGATTTATATTTATTATATTTATTTAATTATTTTTGAAAATTGGTCATTAATGAATTATTTAACATGGTTTAATTACATAACATGGGTTATTTAGTTTTAATATCAAATTAACTCCAAACTTTATGAAATTGATAACATTGGTTAAAGATGACCAATATATGAATCTCTAAATGTTTTTTATTAATTTGATTTATATTTTATTTTAATTAATTTATTTAATAAAGAATTAATTAATTATAAATTTAAATTTAATCAAATTTGGATCTTGATTTTTTTTTTCAATTTTATTTTTTCAATGAATATAGGATTAATGTAGAATCAATTAAAGGTGATTGTATATTTTTATGAATTGACCTTGATTTATTATGATTTTTGGAAAATTCAGCCCTCAAATAAAAGCTCATTAGGGTCAATGTTAAGGGATTTGAGGGAGTGGTGTAGATGTTTGAGTGAAGTATTAGACATAAGCTAGAATTTGATCACCCATGGTGTGTAGACTCATGGAATTGTTGATTGTATTTAGAGCATGCAATGAAAGAGTCTTGATAGGTTTGAAGGTTTGATTTGGGTATATGAATTCCGTTAACTTAGGTTGACCTAGTTTGACCACCATTGGTGGGTTGGCCAAGTAAAATCTACTCAAGCTTAGCTCATGAAGGAATTGATGTATTTGAAACATGGAATGGAGTGATATTGAGGGATTAGAATGTTTGATTTGAATTGCATACATTAAGTTGACCCAAATTGGTTTGGTTTGTCCAAATCTAGGTTCAGTTGACCAAGGCAACTACTAATTGGGTCAGAGTGACCTATCATTCCCAATCTACTAGGAGTGATCTTTAGAGGAATTTGATGATTTTCAAAAATTATTTGGTGTTTGGTAGGGGTTAACACGGTTTCATGATCAATTGAGCAAGCTTGGGCTAGCTTAACTGGGTCATATGGGTTAGTTGATGAATGAAAGATCCAATGATGGGTGGTCTACTATATGAAGCTCCTTGTTAATGAATGTTGATTGTAGAAGTGCTCGAAGTGTACTTGAATGAAAGATCCAACTGGGTCATATGGGTTATGATAGTGGTCAAGGAGTCAGGCACTGTGCAAGGCAGAGCACTGAGCTACATGATTGCAGTGCAGGGTTGCAGTTATCCAAATGATTGTAGTTTAATGAATATTGATTGTAGAAGTGCTCGAAGTGTACTTGAATATGTATTTATTGATTATAGATCAAAGATGATTGATGTTTTGATTGATTGAAGTTTGATTGAATGTTGCTTACAAGCAATCATCAATGAATGAAGATGGGAAGATTGTATATCATCAGATTGACAATTAGGGATTTGGGTAATTAATGATGATCTCATACAAAAATAAAATCAATAGCTATATCTCATCTGACATTAGATTCAACTCAGGTCTACAATGCCAAACCATATAAAGGAAATCAACAGATGATTGAAAATTGGGATTTATTTCCCATTACTTATGCTAGTAAAGGTTTATAACCTACACCTACCTGTAAGTTTCAACTTAACTCTTTTCATCTTGTAACTAAACTCACTCATAATCTTCTTTCTATAATAAAACTTGCCATTGATAAATTTTATTTTGTTTTGTTTGATGCTTGTGTTTATAAAATTAAGGATCTGAAGACAACCACACTCTCTTTTATGGTCTATGTCGTCATGAACTCTACCAAATTTCTACTAACTCTACTCATCACTCTCAACCATCTACACTCATTGATGCATCTTCCTCCACTCAGTTACGGTATCATCGTTTGGGATGTCAATCCCATCTAGTTCTGCTTAAAATACAAAAATCTACAGCTTTTGATTTTCCATTTGCATCTTCTTTTCTTAATTGTTAATGCTTGTGCTCTTTCTAAAAGCCATAAGTTACTATATGCTCCTTCTCTTTCAAGATCTTCACATGTACTACAATTAATATATATTGATGTATGGAGACCTTCACTGATTTTATCTTTATAAAGTTTTAAATACTATGTTATTTTTGTGGATGATTTCTCTCATTTATGCTGGCTTTATCATTTAAAAGCAAAATTTGATGTTGTTACCACATTTTATTAATTTAAAATTTTGGTTGAATGCCAATTTAATACTTAAATAAAATGTTTTTTGTCAGTCGGGGGAGGTGAACACTCTTCTACAAAATTTCAAACATTCCTAGCTCAATCTAGTATAATACATCAACAAGTTTGTCCATATACTCTAGAAGAAAATGGATTAGCTGAATGCAAGCATCGCCATATTCTTGAAACTACTCGTGCTCTTCTCCATGAAGTAAAGCCACCAAAAAAATTTTGGGCACATGTTATTATTACAGTAGTTCATCTTATAAATCATCTACCCTCCATTTCAAATAAACTTTCTTCTCTATTTCAATTATTTTATCACAAAAGTCCTGATTACTCATATCTAAAAATGTTTAGTTGTCTTTGATATCCCTTTCTACCTACACAATTCAAAAATAAATTTCAATTTAATTCTCTCCCATATGTTTTCATTGGATATGCTTCCACCATAAAAGGCTATCAGTATTTTCACTTTCATTGAGGTAAAATATTTGTTTCCCATCATGTCAAATTTATTGAATCAACCTTTCCTTTCTTTCACCAAAAATATGAAATTTTCACACCAGTAACTCCATCTTACACTCCAAATTTATTACCTATTCCAACAATTGTTCAATCCTCCTCACAAATAACTCCAACATTGGCTCCATCTATCTATACTTCCTGACAACCTCACTCTGCTAACCATAATTCTCCGATCTCTTCCTTCACTTCTACAACACATTCTACTTCATATCCTATAAAACAAACCATCTTCAGCTCCAATCCATAATAAATTTGTTCACCTAAAGGTCTCTAGACTTTAAACGAGTAATCTGAAACCAAGAAATATTGTCAGTATGAGTAATTTTCTCATTTCTTTAGATCCTACATGATATACTCAAGCTATGAAGGAACTTGTTTGGCATCAAGCTATGTCTACTAAATTTGCTTCTCTTTAAAAGAAAGGTTCTTGGAAGTTAGTTCCTCCTAAATCTACTCAAAATATGTTTTGGTATGTACATTGATATACAAAACAAAATTAAAATTGGATCATAATGTTTCTAGACATAAAGCTCGCCTTGTTTCTCTAGGATGCAACCAATAATATGGTTTAACCAATAGTAATACTTTTAGTCCAGTTGTTAAACGTCCAACTAAATGAATACTCCTTACAGTTGCTACTACATTCAAATGGAAAGTTTTACAACTTGATGTTTCAAATGCAAAGCTTTATGGGAAATCAAATGACACTGTTTACATGTCTCAACCCCTTGGTTTTAAGTATCCTTTATATCCAAACTTTGTTTATCTCTTACAAAAAGTATCATTATGATTTAAAGCAATATCCTGGAAAATGGTTTGAACAATTCTCTACTTACTTAGTAAACTATGGTTTTGCACATAGCTCAATAAATCCATCTCTCTTAGTCTATAACAAATAGTCCATTGTCCTCTATATTTTAGTTTTTGTAGATGATTTCTTGCTTACAAAAAATGATGAAAATACCATTCAACATCTTCTCTTGTGATTATCTACTCGATTCAACATTAAAAATCTTGGCAATATTTCTTACTTTCTAGGAATGTAGGTTCTTCAAACTTATGGTTTACACTTATCTCAGTCCAAATATGCTTCTGATTTATTAAACTATGTGGGTATGGTTGATTGCAAGTTAGTTTCTTTTCCAAGTCCTTCCAAATAAGTCATAATGTCTGAATCTTCTCTCCAAGCAGCTCAAATTGAAAACTTCACACATATTATTGGCTCTTTGTAATACTTAAAATTATAAGGCTAGATATAGCTTACACAGTTAATAAACTTTTCCAACACATACATCAACCTATTGATGATAACTTTAAACTTCTTATAAGACTTTTTTGGTATATCAAAGGTACATTATGTTTTGGTTTACCAATTACTTCAGGTGATCTAAGGTTATCTACATACTCAGATTCTGATTGAGCAAAAGAAAATCTACTACGGGTTATTATGCTTTTCTCGATAAAACTCTCATCTCATGGCAAGTTAAGAAAAAAAAAATTATTAGTAGATCATCTACAAATGCAGAATATCGAGCTCTTGCCATTGTAACAACTAATATAAAGTAGCTTCATCATCTCCTATAAGAGTTTCAACTTGATATTTCTAAGCCTGCCGATCTATTTTTTTGATGATATCTTGGCCATAAAATATAGAAATAATCCTATTTTTCATGCCAAAACTAAACATAATGAGATAGATTTTCATTTTGTGCGTGAATACATTAAGAACAAAGTTCTACATATCTCTTATTTGCTCACAATTGATCAACTTACTTATTTGTTCAATAAAGTTCTATCCATTCCTTGGTTCCTTACATTGTGAATAAAGCTAACCATTTTGAGTATTCTATTAGCTTAAGGGGAGGTTATAAGCAAAACATAAATAAGTAAGACAACTTATAAATCTGTACATATATCATGTGCTCACTACCTTATGGCAGTCTTGCTCTTTTCATACCATTGTAATCACTATTTCTTAGTAAAGGCTTAAACCCTACAGTTGATGTCATTATCTTTCCTCCTTTACTAATCTTTTATGTATTGGGTATGATAGTAAAAGATGTTCAAGTATTGGGATGAAAATATCTTTTCTCTATTCCCTTCTTCTTTCATGTTCTTAAGTTTGTTGCTTTATTTTTCTTTGTAGGTATTCACTGATGTCGCAGAACTGGTGCTGAAGTTTCTACAACAATGAGCCTGTGAGATTACTCAGGTTTTAATGATTGCAAATATTATTGATTGTGATAAGTAAATTGATGAATTTATGTGTACAAGTCTATTTTTGTTTAAACTAACATTCTAGGTAAATCAAATGATAATGACCAAATGATATTGAACACACACTTGATGGCAATCAAAAAAGCAAGATTAACTTAAATTAAGGAAATAATTCCATCAAAGAAAAGAAGATTGCCAAAGTAACACAACTTATAATTTTATTTTTTATTTTTAGTTTTTGAGCTTTCTTATAATTATGCAAAATATCACACACACAAGATTAAAATAAATTTAAAAAAGCTTACTTAATTTTCAGTAAGATTACATTATACAAACTTGATCGCACTATATAATATATGTAACATAGTGATAATTTTGAAAAATTAAGTTCTTCTAATTAATAGAAAGTATACGAAAGAAATTATAAAAATTAATCGTATTATATGACCCATGTCAGATCATACAATAAGTTATTTTCAAATTAATCCTCCCAATTACCTATTCTTTTCTTAAATAGGTAGTTTCGAAATGAAATTGATCATAATATACATCTCATGCCTACCATACTATTATTTAAAATATTTACCTATTTAGTACTCGAGAATCTAAGATGATAGTTAAAAATAAAAATAGCAAAATTTTATACTAAATAATTAATATCGTACAATTATAAGAAATAGATGACATATTGTATAATTTTTAATTATACATATTGATCCAATATCTACGTATGAGAGATTAAACAAATCATAATATAAGATATATACTATATAACCAAAACATATAAAGAAAGGTTATTAGGATTTCAAGCTACTTGAAATAATCCTACTATATAATCTCATTTTCAGACTAAATAATTAGGCTAGCAATTCTTATACTCAGCTTCTTTAAGGTTTCTATGTGGGGTGTCCCATATATTCTTAATCTATGAGAATTTCTATTGAGTTTTTGAGAGTTTTCAAAGCTATTGAAAGCTATTGAGAGCTTTAAGAGTTTTAATAGTCTTGCAAATGGATTTTGATAGGATTAAGAAAGAAGAGATTTGAGTAACTTGCGAGAAATTTCTAAATGAAGTTCTTGAAATTTAAGTGAGGTGTTTGCTTTGGTTATTTCTCTAAATATATCCTTTTGTTCCTTTCAGATATATCCTAAGCTATTTGGGGAGAGGTTTGAAGAGTGTTTTTGTAATGGTTGTGAAGATCTCAAGGTCTTGTTTACCTTGCAGATCTACCCTAGGAGTTTAGGGTAGAAAGTTTTTTGAGAAGAGCTGTTTAGCAACTTATCCATTATCTTACGAAGGAGAGGGGCTCTATGATTCACTAGGAGAAAAAGGAGAGAGAACTAGTGAATGTTCTAAGGAGAGGACTTAGGGAATGGACATAGGCAAGTTAGCTAACCACTAAAGCTAACCACTATAAATTGATTTTCCCATTCTTTCTTTTGCATTTTATTTTCAATACTTTATAGTTATGAATATATGCTTAGTAGGGATATCATTAATGAAGTCCATATTGAAGAAAAATATATTAACTTATTATTTATTTTCTCCCATAATTTTGTTTAGAAGTATTAAAAAAATATCTTTGTTTTATCAACTTGGAGCATAATTTAAAAAATATATACATTTGTTCTTAAGAAAAAATTCTTGTAAGGGCATTAGATTACTTGACCACTATTATTTTATAATATCCATTTGACTTTTGAAAAGTGCACATGGCCACTTTCATAAACTTAATAGACTATAGAGATGGAATTTAGTACAAGTAGACTACACACCACCCCATAGAGTAGAAAATGGCATAAAAATAAAACTTTCTTTTAATGAATGGAATGTTTTGGTGAGATAATTCTTATAGGTTAATCCTAAATATTTAAATTAATTTTTTTGTTCTTTGAAATTTGAGGATTACATACGTGTAGCTACTTACACTATGGGAAAAGAAATTTAGGATAGGTTGTGTATAACATATGAAATAATAAATGAAGTGAAATAATCTTACATGAATATGTTGTTACATGATGATGAATTTTTCTGCATTCAACTAAATGAAATTTTTTTAACATGTATACACATTTTACTAAAATTTCACTTTATTGCATACATTAGGTAGAGAGTTTACCAATGTTGACAAGGTTAATTAAAGACATAGATGTTTGTTAGATCATTGAAATGCCAAGGAGATCTTATTTTATAATCAATAGATTTAACTGTTTATTATATTTATCTTTTCCTTAGCTCATTGATAGCTCCCAGATAAAAGTCAGCCAAAGGTAGGCTTATGTAAGTGAAAAGAAAAAAAGATAAATTAATAGTACTAAAGGTGGATGAAATTGATAGCAATGACTCAAAAGTAATGATGGCGAGGACATAACACTAATGTCTAGGCAATTTAAAATTGTCTCGAAAAATAAGTTGAAAAGTTACAATAACAGATGGAAGGGTAAACGTAAAAAGTTTAATAATATTTCATTTAATAATAATTATTCTGAATGTGAAAAGCTAGGCCCCATTAAATGGGAATGCATCAATATGAAGAATTAAAAGTAAAAAGATAAGGCAGAGGAAAAGGTAGAGTGTAAAAAGTGTAAAAGAAAATCCTAGTGTACTTTCTCGGCTAATTTTATTTTAGATTCCTCAAAGAATGAAGTGGAAGAAGAAGTCACCAATTATGCTTCATGTTTAATCAAGGCTCAGGTGACTCAAACAAATATTAGGTAGTTTTTATATGATGAGTTATTATTATTTACTAAGCAATTGCATATAAGTTACAAAAAGTTGGAAAAAAAAAAGTTTAGCATTTGAAAAGGAATTTTATGCATTAAAAGGGAACTATACTAGCAAATTCTAAGTTCAAAATTTTCAGAAATAAATTAAATGCAAAGTTATGCATCATGGCCTTAAAGTGCATATAATGCATTAGAAATTAAGATTATTCATTATCATGAGGTTGACGACAACCTTAAGGTCAAAGATGGAATTGTTAAAAGTGTAAATGCAGACTCAAGGAAGGAGATCATGGAGATTAGAAAATTTTCATGTAGCCACACACTTAATCATAAACTACTTAGGAGGTAACTTTATACATTATTTTCTTATAGGAATAAGAGTTTTTCATCATGTAGGTTATCACATTAATTTCATGGAGTGACTTATTACCATTATGGCATGGTAGGGCGTATTGCATGAATTTGCACACATAGAGTCCACTAAAGCACTCAGTTTGCATGGGGGTTTCAGGCCTTGAGAACCTTACATATCACACATTCATTGCATATATTTTGGGGATAAACTTTTATTTGGGTTCCTAAAATTATAACCTAATATATTTTGTAGACATGCCTTCACAAAAGGATTGCTGAAGGCATGTAATTCTTGAATAATGAATGATAGCAGTACATAATTGGAGATAAAGTAAGTACATATTACTTTAGTTTAGAAGTATTAGAAATGTGGCTCTTCGTAAAAACAAACTAGTTAAAAGGTAATTGGTACTAGCACTGCTATAAGGCTAATTCATTTACTATTCAGAAGTTTTGATTAATTAAAGGGTTAAAACATAATCTTTTAAACATTAGTCAACTTTGACAATGGCTTTGATATTAAATTTTATTATGATAAATGTTTACATATTTTTAAAAATAAAATTATTTTACAAGTAAAGCATATAATAATATGTATATGATTAACTTGAATTGCTGAGTAAATATAAGGAAGTGTGTTATTTGAAAACCTCTATAAATGAGTTGTAGTTGTGGTATAGAAGATATTTCATGCTAGCGTGAGAACATTAAAAAAATTACTAATTTAGACCTATATTTGGATAGAATGATATGAAAAATTGATTTTAATAATGAGTATTTATCTCATGCTTGCCAGCTAGGAAAATATATCAGATCTTCATTTCAATCATTTAAGGCTATAATTACCTCTACACCACTAGAAGTACTTCATAAGAATTTATTTGGACCTTTTAATACAACAAGTATAGATACAGAATCTTATGGGCTTATGAGAGTGAATGCTTATGCTAGATTCACTTAGGTCAGATTTTTGGCACATCGGCTACCTCACTCCTCTGGCTCCTTTCCCTTTCCTAAAACAAAGAAACTGCATAGCGAGCTAACAGCCCAACAAGTCACCAAAACATACCATTTTGTTAATGTATGACAAATAAATAATATGCATGCTTGTTAATCATGTGAATGCATAGGTTTATGCATATCCATAACAAACACATTGCAGTCATTGCATTTTATTTCATTTGAAAAGTTATAAGAATAGGTTACCATGCATATTAAAGATAACAAATCATATCATATTATGTGCATACCTACTTTACTAGACTCATTATATCATTGTATTATATGTATGAGCTTATTCTTACGCTATCAAATTTAATGTTGTCATGCATAACCACTATTAAAATCACGTGACACTATGCAATTCATGTATTTCACTTTGCATGTCATATACTATTGTTACATACTCATGTGGGTCTCATTATGAAATAATACATCATATTCATTTATTTGTTTTAGGTTCTATATTATTTATTATTAGTTATGCTATCACATCATATGACTAAAATTCAAAATTTTATACAATCATATTTATGTACTATACTATGTAGGTTAAGATATCTACCCCATATTTGTGCATTTTCCCTATATTAGTAATATCAGGGTAGGGTATCATATCATTATGTATAATCAGGTGGCATCGTACACAGGATTTGTCACCACTAGCTCATTGGAACTCATTTATGTATCATTTCATATCTCCTTATCTCATTACATATTATGTATGGGTTAATGCCACTAATCCTCTACTAAAGACAGCCTAGTAGCTTCCACTCCTATGAAAGAACATATCTCCGCCAACCTGAATCATATTTAACTTGCCTTTCATGCTTACACACATTTAACCACATATTCCATATTCAACACACCAACATAATCATTACACACGTTCATGCCATATATATAGTATTGACAATTAATTATAATACATATGCTTGTCACTAACACAATATTAAAGTAGGGTTCATGGGGATCATATCATGTATAGAAATAAACATTTTATAATATTCATAAGAAATATTTATATTAACATTTAGAAGCTTTTTATTAACATTTAGAATCTTTTTATTAGCTATAGAAATTTCTATTAAAATCTATATATTCATTGAAATACTTGAAATTCAGTATTTTTTGAACTAACTAGTGAAAATACAAGATGATCATATCAAAATGTGTAGAATAATCATATCTATAACATTTCAAAAGATACACTTTAGAAGTTAGATAGATTGTGAGATTAACATGTTTTATCAATTTAATGATCGAGAAAATTAAATAAGAATCAAAATAATCAAAAACAAGGATTGGATTAAGGTCACCTTCAATGATCAAAATAACTTTTATAACTATAGCAATAAAAAATAGCAGCCATAACCCACTTTCTCTCTCTCTCATCCACTCATCTTCTCAGTAGCCAAGGCATGCAAATTGGGGGGGGGGGGGGGGGGGGGGGGGGGGGTTCAAAATTACTTAAATTAAATAGTGGTATTAGATATTTAAAAAATTCCCTAACCTGGAACCATAGCACTCTCTCAAGTTACTCTATAATAAAGTAGACAGTTCCATAACAAAGCTCTTAGTGCTCCTGTGTTATTATAGCCAACATTTTAGAATATATATTTAATATATATATATATATATATATATACATATATACATAACACATATTTATATAGATGAGGCACATGCATAAGGGTCTTGTGGTTGTTACACATATATCTTACTATAAACATGGTTACCTTTATAGCTACTTAATCCTTTGTCAATTAGATATCCTTCTTCTTTAACTCCTTTTTGTGGGTTTCCATCTTCCTTTCTATTTCATCTTTAAAGACTTAACATCCTTCTCTTTTACTTTCCAAGTTGATTCCTCATACTTGAGGAGTTGTCACACATGCTATAATTCCTTTGTTGAGGATGAGACCTTCACCATAACTCGTTAATGATAATTGGCCAAGGAGAAGATTATTTTCTAATAAGAGCTTAACAATTTTATCATGGAAAAAAGGAGCTTTTCCTTTGGGATCTCCCTTTAGCTCTCTTCAAAGGCCCTTAAGAAGATGAGCCTTCTAAGGTTATTGATCCTCCTAAGAGGATGGTGGGAATCCTCCTATCCTTTTAAGAAGCAAAAATCCTTAGATATTTCCATATCTACAAAATCACTCGACACCTACTCACTTGTAGTACGGGAGGCCACTTACTTATCTTTACCCTCTATTACCTATAACTTAGGATTCAATTCCTCATTAAACCTCCTTCAAGATGCATCCTTATAAATGATAATCCCCATGTGTATAATAGTGAGGAAAAATAAGACCACTGGTGAGTTTTTCTCTTCTTCAACTGCCATAGTATTAATAACCCCCACTTAACTAGGCAAGAAGTTCACCCAAGTACAAAAAAATTGCCTCCACAACATGGTGGCTAATTTCTAACTTCCTGGAGGAAGGCTTCACCTGGGTTGGTTTTATTGAGCTCTTTTCCATGACCTCATAAGGGTGTGTAGGAGTCTCCTCCTTCCTTTTCTTGGGAGGAGCTTCCTTAAGACTTACTAATGGGTCATCATTCCCCTTTCCCTTCTCCCATACCAATGCTTGACTGGAGTCTTTGAAGGTTATCACTCTCACTATTAAGTTAGGAATAATATGCCATTAGATGAACCATTAGACATTACCGGCCAAAAATAATAGTATTGCATAAGGCTCCGGTTTAGATAATCTTTTGTGGACTCTTGGACTAATAAAGGAGACCAAAATTCTTCATACAACAACAACAACAACAACAACAACGTCAAGCCTTTATCCCACTACGTGGGGTTGGTTACATGAATCCTTTTTCTCCATTATGTCCTGTTAAAAGTCAAATCCTCATTTAAATCTAATAAAGAAAGATCATTTCTAATATTTTCTAACCAAGTCTTTTTAGTTCTACCTTTACCTTTCTTAACATAAGTCAAATCTAATACCTCTACTTTCCTAACCGGGTCATCGGGAGGCTGCCATTTTATGTGAACAAACCATTTAAGGTAACTCTCTCTAATCTTATCTTCCACTCGAGCTACTCCAACCTTTTCACATATATGCTCATTTCGTAACCTATCTCTAAGGGTAAAGCCACACATCCACCTGAGCATCCTCATCTCTGCAACACTTAACTTAGTATTATGCTTCTTTTTTATTGGCCAACAATCGGCACCATAATGCATTACTAGTCTCACCACCATCTTATAGAATTTTCCCTTAAGTTTGAGGGGTACTTTTCTATCACACAACCAGCCCGATGCATTCCTCCACCTCAACCATCCAACTTGAATTCTGTTGATAATATCCCCATTTATTTTACCATCACTCTGAACAATAGATCCAAGATATCTAAAATGTGAACTCTTATTAATGACTTGATCCCCCAAAGTCAAAAGCCCCTCACAAGGTCTATTATTACTAAAATTACACTCCATATATTCTGTTTTAGATATACTCAAGCGAAAACTTTTAGACTCTAAGGTTGACCTCCACAATTCAACTTTACCTTCAACTCCCTCTCTTTTCTTATCAACAAGAAGAATATCATCAACCAAAAGCATACTCCAAGGTACATCCTCTTGCAAATGTCTAGTGAGAACATCCATGACTAAAGCAAAAAGATATGGTCTTAAGGTTGATCCTTGATGTAATCCAACCGAAATAGGGAAATACTTGGTCAAACCACTTGAACACAAGTAATAGCTCCTGCATATATATCTTTAGTGATTTGAATATAAGCATTATTAACTCCTTTCTTTTCAAGAACTCTCCATAGAACTTCTCTTGGAACTTTATCATATGCTTTTTCTAAATCAATAAATATCATATGTAAATCCTCCTTATTCTCTCTATATTTCTCCATCAAACCTCTTAATAAATGTATGTCTTACATAGTAGACCGACCAGGCATGAATCCAAATTGAATTTTGAGAAACATTAGTATCACGATGCAACCTATAACCCATAACTCACTCCCATAGTTTTAAAATATGACACATTAATTTAATTCCTCTATAATTCACACAATCTTGTGCATCACCTTTATTCTTAAAAATAGGGATTAACACACTCATTCTCCACTCATTGGTCATCTTTTTATTCTTCAAAATAGTATTAAAAAGTTTGGTAAACCAAGAAATTCCTTCATCTCCTAAGCACTTCCACACCTCCATTAGAATATCATCAGGTCCAACAGCGTTTCCACCCTTCATTTTCTTTAAAGCCTATCTAACTTTGGATTTACCAATACGCCAATAAAAAAAGAAATCTTTATTCTCATTTAGGGTGCTAAGGTCACTACAGTCAATTATATTTTCACATTGTTCATTAAAAAGTTTAGCAAAATATCTCATCCACCTTTGTTGAATATCATCTTCTAAGAAAAGTACTTTTTGATCTTCATCCTTAATACACTTCACTTGAACTAAATCCTTACTACTCCTATCTCTTTGTTTGGCTAACTTATACATATATCTTTCTCCCTCCTTAGTATGTAATCTATTATATAAAACACTAAAAGTTAAGCTCTTTGTATTGCATATTGCTTTCTTAGAATCCTTACGTGCCTCTTTATATATTTCCTAATTATCAAAATTTTTATAATTAAACTAATTTTTATAACAAATCTTCATATTTTTAATCTTTTCTTGAACATTTGGATTCCACCACTAACTATTTTTACTATTAGGAGCTTTTCCCTTTGAAACTCCAAGCACATCTTTTGCAATATTCTTAATATCACTAGCTACTTTTTCCCACATAATATTAGCATCCTCATGCACTGACAAAATCTTAAGATCTAAAATCTTACTCTCAAAAATATTTTTGTTAATATTCTTTAAAAGCCCCCATCTAATCCTAGAATATCATTTTACTTTATTTTTTCTTTTCTGCCCCTTTATCTTAAAGTCCAAAACTAATAAACGATGTTGGGTACATAAATTTTCACTTGGAATAACTTTATAATTTTTGCAATCTAAATGTTCTAATTTTCTTCTAAGAAAATAATCTATCTGAGTTGTACTATATCCATTTTTATAAGTAATGAGATGCTCATTCCTTTTCTAAATAAGGTAGTAGCAATTAAAAAATTAAAAGTTAAACAAAAATCTAATATGGACTTACCACCTTCATTTGTCGTTCCAAACCCATATCCACCATGAATGCTTTTAAAATCATCAACCTCTCTACCAACATGTCCGTTTAAATCTCCTCTGATAAAAACTCTTTCTTCAAAAGATATCTTTTGTATTAATTCTTCTAAGTCATTCCAAAATTTTAATTTTGAACCCATATCCAAACCCACTTGAGGAGCATAAGCACTTATAATGTTAACAATGTTAGCATCAATAATAATCTTTAAAGCTATAATTCTATCTCCAATTGTAGTAATTTTTATAACATTATCCTTCAAACTCTTATCTAAAATCACACCTACACCATTCCTAGTACGACTTCTACCAGAATACCAAAATTTAAATCCTAAACTATTAATCTCCTTAGCCTTCTCTCCAACCAATTTAGTTTCCTAATTGCACATAATATTTATCTTCTTATGAATCACAATATCTATTAATTCCATTAATTTTCTAGTAAGGGAACCTATATTCCAAGTTCCTATCCTAATTTTAGTTTCATGGACTAGCTTCTTTACCCATATCCATCCTTGAAGTGGGAACCCTTGCCTATTTAACACTGCACCCGGGTGTCGGTACAGCGGCCCTTTCCAATTTATCACTTTATTCAAGCCATATAATGCGCCACTTCCATGGGGCACCCTAACATTAATATAATTTCTTAAAGGATTCATGTCATTATAATTTGACAAGTTTTATGCTGGCTGTCGACTACCTAACATAACCCTCCACTTTTCTCATTCAGGACATAGAACCTGGCAATGGCAGTGTTAGACCAAAATTCTTCATAAAAATTGAAAATGAGAGAGCCAAAGCAATGTAGAAATGAAATGTCACTATGAAGCTAAAGGGAATCAAACCTTGGTGATTTTGAAATAATAACAAAGTAAAAGAGACCTAAATGCGAGAGGAAAACTTTTGTTTCATATTTTCCAAAAGACCATCATGTGTGTTGATGATTAGAATCTCAGAGCAGGAGGTATCTTCTTATGCATGCAAGTCATTAACAATGATTGTCTTTCCTATTGGAAGAAGGCTAACTCAATACAAAGTAGGGCTTCCCACCGTATCAACTCTTATCATTGCCTTTCAATAAATGCATGGACTCTCATGTTGTCCCTTATCTAATGCCATTAGATAAGCACCATACTCCTTGGTCTCTACTGCACAAGCTCTTCTCAAAATAAGAGAGGGCTTTTACCTATAGCGCCAGGCAGCAAGTACTAGATTAAGCTGATTTATTCCATTTTCATATAACCCTTTCTTGGGCAAGTTGGGACTCCACAAAAAAAGCATTTTTCTTACGTGCCATTGGCTAGCTTCTAAAATTATTTAGAATGTGGAAATTTATTCATAAGATCAAGTTAATTTGTTAATAAATTGCTTCATCATTTGCTACTTCTTTGTATGTTTTTTTTTCATAAGCTTAATAAACACTTGGTAGAAAAGCACACACAAGCCCAAGTTGAAGTAGTTGCATAAGACACACAACTCATCTTAGAAGAAAGTGTTGAGGTACTCATCCAAAATGAGCATCCACATTCCAAGGTTTACATCCCCGCCATAATAATCTATATAAATCCTTTCAACATAAGCCTCGAAAGACTTTAAGGCTTGGAGATACTCAATATCAGAAAAGTCCTTGTAACACATACATAGAGCTGCTATCCTATACATAAGAAATAATAAAACCAGGGAAGTAAAGGGATAAGATGTCAAGTACAACATGAAAAATTACACCCTTTCCATCTAAGAGAGGATAAGGGGGGCAGTGACTCAAATTTGTGTTTGTAGCAAAACCCAAAAAATATGCAAGTAATTTATATTCATTAAGAATTTCTCAAGCTACCTCAACTATGGTTCTATTTTTCATTTGCTTTATTCCATTCTATTGACATGTTCTTTAGGGGCTGAGAGATTATGCTATATTCCTATCTCTTAATAGAATAATTCAAAATTTTTATTTTTAAATTAACCCCATGATTATTATGAAAAGTAGAGGAGTGCAACCTATTTCCCATTGAATCCAAATACAAAATATTTTAAATTAAAAAACATACTCATTATGTGCCAAAACCTATATTTTGTTATAGAATATTAAAAATTCATGATCTGTATAAATGATTAGTTTGATATGAAATATGTATAACTTTTAGGAAATGTTAAATAGTTTTATATATGATGTTTCCACAGAGCTTTTATCTATGAATGGATGTAGTAGATCTATGTATTACATAGAAGGAAAAATAAATTCCTGCTAAAATAGATCTTGGGGTTGGTCACCCAAACTTATTATAGCTTGTTACTGTTATGAGTTATATTGGGTTGGGTCATGAGTGGGGTGGTATCAGAGTAGTTTTTTGGAGGAATTGGTTAAGTATGAAGATATAGGATTGATTAAGAGAGATGAATGGAGATGGGAAAAGTTAATGATTTCCTATCCTTGCATTTACATTTCATTAAATCATTTCAAGCAATCATATAAGTGTGTGAGAAAATTATGGTTGTGAATTATGGACTCTCAAGAAGTTAAAGATATAAATGGGTAGGATGTGAATTAGACATCACCAGTATAGGGTACAACATCTCCAATGATGTCATATCTATTGGTCTAAATTTCTAATTTAATTGTAAAGTTTGTAGTAGATATGTAAATTGAACTAGTTCAGAGCAAACCATCTGGTCAATCTGGTCAGTCTGGACAATAAAGATATAAGGAAGAAGAAGGAGGAAAATATTTATAAATATTTCACAAATAGAAACAACCTTTTTTTAATTATGTTGTGGAGCCACAAATAACAGAGGACTAATTTCTAATTATTGAAAAGATTTGTGATGGGACGTAGTTTTCAAAGAGCAAAATAGTACCTCAAATTATGTTCTTATTTGAGGGAGAAGTGGAGAGATGGTGGATAGGATGTCAACATGATAAATTCCAAGATAAATTTAAAACTAAAACTTCTTGGAAGGAATTTTTCAAAGTGTTCAAGGAATAGTTCATGCCACCATTTGCTAGAAAATAAATACAAGAAGCATTAATGAGGCTGATGCAGGACTACAAGACTATCATGTAATATGAGGTCAAATTCATTGCTCTATCCAAGTATGCTTCTCAATTAATAAGTATTATAGAAGAAAATATTATTGCTTTATAAGAGGATTAAGAGATGAATTATGACATCCATTAGAGCCTCTGAGGATCAAATATTTTCCAAAATTAGTAAAAAAGTAAGATTTGTTGAAAATGATCTAGTAGTGCCACAGTTTAGGTCAGATATGAGCAAGAAAAAAACTAGTGGAGAAGTGTCCATAAGTTTATTTCAAGAAAAGAAAAGCAAGATAGCACTAGCTTCAGGTGAGAGTAGTCAGGCAGCTTCTATTAGCAATGTTTCAGTGTGTTCTACATGTGGGACAAGGCATACTGGACAATGTTATAAGATCATATGTTAGTGTTTCAGATGTGGCCTGTATGGGCACAAAATGAAAAATTATCCTCGAAGAGAATAAGTAGTACCAAAAGTAAGATTAGGTATGGAGATATGCCGTAGCACTGTCTACACTATTATACAATAACTTGGGACACTACGAACTTGGTGTCTCTAGCACAATGATGTTGGGTTAGAGAAATTCTTTTTTTAATGCATAATTCCCCTATTTAATTCAAGTAATCCCAAAGATCCCCCTAATTTGCATGCCTTGGCTAGTGAGAAGAGGAGGTGAGGTGGGAGAGTGAATGAGGTGAGAGAGAAAATGGGACTCTCACTAGTACTTCTATCTCTCTAATTATGAAAGTTGTTCTTATTATTGTAGGTGACCTTAATCCAATCCATGCTTTGGATGATTTTGATTCTTATCTATTTCTCTCTCCTAAAAATAAAAAAAATGATATCTAACAATCTTTCCAATTTTCATAGTCTTACTTTTGATATGTTATAGATATAATTAATCAGCACAATTTGATATGATCATCTTATATTTTTTTTCAAATTAGTTTTAAAAATATTGCATTTCATATATTTCAATGAGTATATAAAATTTGGTAAAAATTGCTACAATTGATAAAAAGCTTCTAATGGTTAGTTAGAATATTACATATGATATTATGAATAGTTAATTTACATGGATAAGATGATCCATGTGAACTCCACTGTAATATCGTGTTAGTGACATGCATAGGTATTGTGATTAATTATAAATATTGCATTAATGACATGAGACAGGTGTAATGATTAGATTTGGTGTGTTTAATATGAAAATATATGTTGGAATGTGTATAGGAAAGGCTAATTCGATATGATTCAGATTGGAGGAAGTATGTGACACAAGGTTTTGTTCAAGTGCTTGCTATATTGTTATATAAATCCTCTTATACATGAGTATACATATCATGTCAAGTAATACAGTGATAAGTAGGGTATCATTCCCATGAGGATCTAAATTATCTTAAGGTCAATCTTTGCTTACATGAACCACTTAATTTATCTTATAGATCAAATTAAAAGAGCATGCTTTTTGAAATTAATAACTAATGATTCATGAAGTAAATTATATATCTAAAGTAATCTAAATGTATGATATTTATAAACTCATGTTTGTAATAATTAAAATTTTCCTAATGTTGCTGTGAATCAGAGCACAATTATTCCTCATCTCTATCAAGTTTCTTGGAAAGTTTAGCTAAGATTTCTCTCAACTGTAGTATTAATATCTCTTTAAGCTCCCAAAACTATAACCACCATATGTATATGCATGGAAATGTTAAGTTTTAAATCCCCTAATTATTCTTTGACTCATTCGTCGAGGTTGTAGATCATACTGTATTTTAAGTTCATGCATGGCCTCAAAATAAACTAAATTAAGCATGCGGGATTTAAAAAAATCTATGAATAATTCATGTAATTATAAACCTAAGCTTAAGTAAAAAAAAAATGGTTTGTAAAGTATTATAAGCCAAAAGAAATATTTTTATCTACACATGGAATTTAAACTAAACAAAGTTCATTGCAATAAAGAAAATAGAAGTATAAGAGACAAATAAGGAGATTTTTCATTAGGAAACCCTTTACAGCACGATTACAGGCTCCTTGGACTCCCTCCACTCTCTAGCCTCCCTCTAGACTAATACAATATAAGTTTATGGAGAGCCCATTACAGTAGCAACAATCCCCTCTTACACACTCTCTAATCCTCCCAATAAGAACTCTAAAAAATACACTTAAATGAAGAATAATCTTCTTTTTATAGCCTTCACAAATAACTTTTTTTGTGTCACAATGCTGACTAGGTGGCATTGCAGCACTATTGAATCAAAATGTCGGTTCACCATTCATCTTATTAATTCACAAGTTCAACTGTGCTTAACATTCTTCCTCCATAGCACTATGGTAATTTGGTGGTGCAGTTCTTGATTTGATACTGCAGTGCTAGTTGTGTATCCCCTCAATGGTTTACTCTCAGATGTTTCATTCCTCTACCATGGCGCGTCGAATTTGTAGGGCTCCAGTGTTTTAGAAATGTAGCGCTGTGGTGCTCTATCTGTGGCACTGCGACTCTATTTCACTTTAGGATATTTTTTATTTCATGTACAAAAAATTAAATTTAATATAATTTTAATTGAAATAAATGTAATTTAGATTATACAAAATTTTCTCTTATCAAATTCCCTCAAACTTTAAGATATTACTTGTCCTCAAGTAATTCATATTGCACATGACTCAAATTATCCTATATTGGAATATAATTTTTGGAAAATATAAAATTTAATAATCAAAGTATTTATACAGTACATAAATTATAAAATTTTCCAATAAGATAATTTATGAAATACCATTCATTCATTTTTAATTAATATTCCTTCTAAATTATACTCAAAATTGGGTGTGATAACTTTGACAAACTTCTTTGGATTAATGATTTTTTAAATTACTAGAATTTACTCATTTAGTTAATTAAATAATCATACTATAAGTTTTTTGTAAGTATTATGATTCCAATAATTCTTCTTAGAAGTATATAAGTAGGGCTAGATAGTGTAGGTACAGAGTTTTAATAGTCTAGTTTTTTAGCTTTTTCCTTTTAAATATTTTATTTATTTTCCTTTTTTTCTTTTGAATTGCCTAGGTAGCTTATAATGATTTTCAATACATGCCTAAGTAACAATGTTATATATAACTGAAAGATAAAGTGTAATTGAGATAGGTAACAAAATTTTTAGAACATGAATATTTGATTTCATTCAATCTTTCAACTACATCTAAATTAAGTTTAAAAAGTTGAAAATAAAAGCAACATGAAATAACTTAGAAAGAAACTAAAAATAAAAATAAAATATAGTAGAGATCTCATCCCTACTCATCATCATTATCATCATCATCATTCTCCTCCTCTACTGCTATTATTGTTTACACTACTGACAGTACTCCTGGATAAAATTCAAAAGAGTGGGGGGTGGGGGATTTAGAACACATTATGTTAATCATGGGAGTCATTCTCCTAGCTACTAAACATGATGAACATGGTTGAATTATAGTCTTCTTATTACTGGTACTAGTATTGGTGCTATAGAATCACATGATCATATCGATAATACATCCCCTACTCTAGTCCTAAAAATTATTGCCCAAATCCTTCAACAGAAATCCTGATCCGAGCCGCTCTATCCTAAAGGTATGTCACCTAATCTCCTAGCATATTAGGATCTCTAACCGATGGTTGGCTGGGTTAGGTCGATAGGCTAGATCCCTCTCCTCATTTGAGGAAGAGATTTTTAAGGATTAAATCTTAGATCTTGTAGGGGTAGAAGTAAGAAATATCTTTTCCTCGCTAGGGCAACCTATAACTCCATTATAGTTACACAGTTCACAAATTAGGAATGGATGACTTAAACCCACTGATTTTATCCCCTTAAACATATATTAAATGGACTAAAGCACAATCTTCTTAAAGTCTATTGTAATTCAAAACTTCCATATCCTTAGTTACTTATATTCCAGCTAGGCATGAGCTTCGCAAAAATAATGTAATGTTAGAATTTTGATTCTTGAGTTAGGATAGATATGTAAAGTTGATTATTTTATCCTCTCTCTTCATTCACTGAGCATTCAAGTCCCCATATGTTAAGAACCTAAGGACTTCATCATAATCAATAGCAAAAATATAGAAAATTAAGTACTCATCCTAATCAAATTAATAATTGGGAGTTTGAAAGACTTGATTAATGCTTATAGAGTAAATGAGACCCATTTCCCTCTAATGAACATGAATTCATTACTAGTGAAGAATTCATGTATAATAAGAATTATAACATGTTTAGATTGACATACTAGAAAATTTAAGTTTTTTATACTATTAAAGCGTCTACGCCCTTGGATTAATGAAATCATGCTCCCTTATTATCTTTTTGTCGAGAAGATTATTATATTATTCCTCCATGGTAGTACTCACAAACGTTAGGGTGTTGTAAGAGGTAGATCAATACCTTTTCTTGCTGACAATGATTTTGGGGGCCATTTGAAATAATTGGAATGTGAGAACTAATATTGAAATTTGAAACTAGAGAATAAGATTACAAGTGAATTAAAATTATTCACCCTAAATTATATTTATAAAATAACCAGCATTATGGTGCTATCTTTGGTAAGGCTACAACTTTAAGTCAGCCTGGCCAAAGATGGTATAAGTGTTGTAGCATTAAATTTAGGTAGCACTACGGTACTAGCTTTGGAACATATATTTTACAAGCTATTTTATTGTATGATCACTGTAGCCCTTGACACATCATAGCATTATGGTGTTTAAAGTGACCACCGCCACAACACTTCAACTACCATAATAATGAGTTTAACCATGTTCGACAGCACTTGAAAGGTTTCTAAAAATTCGTTGGAATAATGCAGTTGTGTTGCATGGCCAATGTTAAGGGGATATTTTTCTGATTGGCATTGTGTCACTACGTTCCTTTAGTGCTATAGTATTATTTTTATTTTTTTTATTTTTATAATTGTAATAGTGCGTGTTTAGAGATTTAGCATTGTGGGGATGTGCTGATATTTTATAATGTGCAGCACTAGTTAGAGGCTATCACACATAAAATAGCATCTATAGGGCACAAATCAAATCTAACCAAAGGGATTCGAACCATAAACATAAACAAGTGCAATTAATTGGGTTGCTCTTAAGTAGTGTTAACTTTATAGTCTTCAGCCAGACAATATCTATCTTATATTTAGGATATGCCAACTCTATTGAGCTCCTAAGGAGATTTATTTCCTCTCCTAAGAACTATTCACATCAATAAAAGATCTAGGCACTACAAATCTAGAAAAGATATTTTTTCTTTAAATTTTAACCAATTCCTAAGTATTTATTTTAGGTATTCTATTCCCTCAATCCACTTAATGACATAGTGATCCACTATCAAAATATATTTACTTCCAAAAGATTATACAAAAGGTCCCATGAATTCTAATCCCCAATCATCAAAGATCTCTACTTCTAGCATGTAGTTAAAAGGCATTTCATGTCTCATTGAGATATTTCCTACCCTTGGCATATATCAAATCTTTTTGCATAGTCAATTAGATATTTAAATAGTTTAGGATAGTATAATTTAGATTGAAGGATTTTAGAAGCAATTCTAAACCCTCCAAAATACTCTCTATTTTAAATAGTTTATTCCTAGGTGAATTGCATAAATCGAAAGGCAATCTTCTAAATAAAAAATCTATAAAAATGGTGAATGTAGTCTTGCCAGGGTGTTTTGAGTAATTAAAATATTATGGCATCTAGAATATCCATCAAAAAATAATAAAAAGAATGCTTGACTAATCTATCCAACATCTGATCAATAAAAGGAAATGAAAAATTGTCCTTCCTAATGGCTATTTTTAGTTTCTTATAATATATATATATCCTCCACCTAGGTATAATCCTAGTTAGAATAAGTTTATTCTTTTCATTGTCCATTACTCTTAACCCTCCTTTATTTGGCATGCAATGAATTGGGCAAACCAAATAACTATTAGAGATATGATATATGAAACCTGCATCCAACAATTTTAAGATCTATTTCTTCACAACTTCCTTTAATGAAGGATTTACTATTCTTTGCAGGTCATCTTTGGGTTGACAAGATTCCTCTAATAAAATCTTATACATACATAATGATGGACTAATCCAGCAAATGTTAGCAGAAGACTATCCAAAAGCTTTCTTATATATGCTAAGAACTTCAATCAACTTACCTTATCGACCTTCTCCAAGCTTAATAAAAATAAGGATAGCTAAAGTTGGCTCCTCTCCTAAGAAGACATGTGTTATGTAGGTAGATAATGCTTTTAATTAAAGAATAGGGTCCTCTAAAATATATTGTTTCAAAGGCTTCCTTAGAGACAATGTATCCAACACTTCATATATTTCATTAAGCATTATAAGGGCTTCACTAATCACATGAATAGAATCGCCATCTACCTCTCCTAAAACATCCTTACATAATGACAACTGCAACTGACTAGCACTAAATAACTTATACTTGTCATCCTCCATACAAGCATCATTTAAATTCACTCTAGAAAAATCCTCACTTTGATCATTAGGAAACCACATAAATTTTAGGACAATAGACATGATTTCTTTGTCCTAAACTCTCATAGTCAATTCTCCCTTATTATTATGTAAAAATTATGTTTATATTTTCTTACATGCAATGAAAATATTTATTTTGGTTGTTATTCTATAGGAAATTCAAGAAAATGCCACAAAAATAGAAATTTTCCTTCGGCACCATAGTGCTTATTCATTACACACCCCAACGCCATCAATGCCCCAACGCCAATATTGGAGCACCAAGGCACCAGTATGTTTAAAAATTTCATAAATTAATCTAATGCCCAGATATAGAACCTTTTAGCACCATAGCATACAGAGCACCCCATCCCATCAATTAGATCATCATTGTGCCACTCAATTTTGGAAAATACGTAAATAATTCAGCACCACCAAATCATCTTCTAGAGCGCCCCAATGCCATAGTGGCACCATAACACTAAATCATTAGCAGCACTATATTAGGGAATTTAGAACAATTCATTGATGAACTATTGCATCAACTTAGCCCAATGCAATGGTGGAGAGCAGACGTCAGTATAATAGTGCTAGTTCATTAAGTAATGTCATAGTGACTACTTGTATAATGTCACGGTGCTAGTGCCAGTTTGTCAACTTAGTATTAATAATTTCTTTTTAATTTAACAGTGTTGGCTATCTATTTTTTGAACGAGATAGTGAGGGAGTGAGTATTATGTTTGGGGGAACACTTATCAATGATCCCAACCTATATATAACCAATTATCTAGAGATTTAGGCTACATTTAAGTATAATGGAGTCTTTGATGACATTACTAGACTTCATTTTTTCCCTTTTTTCTATAAGATAAGGAAAAAATATGGTTAAACATTTTACCCCCAGGCTTTATATTGACTTGAAATGATCCTGCCCATAAATTCCTAGCTAAGTATTTCCCACCTTCAAAAATAGCTAAGCTTAGGAACGATATTTATAGAGATGCTTTGGAAATGACCACACCATGCCTTACCTAGCTAGTTGATTGTTCAAACCTCTTATAGTAGATTAGCAGGATCCCTTAGATCGATCATTGAAGCAGTCACTAGTAGGTCATTAATGTCAAAACCTTTTGAGGTGGCTTACTCCTTAATTTAGTAAATTGAAATAAATAACTTTCAATGGCCATCATATGGGGTAAATCCTTAAAAGATAGCTAGTGTTTATTAGTCTGATGCTCTTTCCAAACTGCCCAAGTAGTCAATCCTTAGGATCCCCTATACCTTTAAATGAGAATCTTCTAAGTCCCTCTAATGCTCCTAATATTTAAGGGATAGAAATTATTAATGTCATTGGTAGATAAACCTCATACATATAATCATGGATGGAGGAATAACCCAAATCTTAGTTGGAATAATAATACTAATAATGATGGTGAAATTAGTGGAATGCTAGTTAGCCCAACCCTGTAGAATCTTAAAATCCTCCTTAGTAATAATTTCAAAAATTCTAGGCCTAATTTATCCCTAGGTTTTATTGTAATATATAGTGTAAGGATAAGAAATCATCTTTAAAGGAATTAGTACTATAGATGGGAACCCAATTACATAGCCAAGCAACTGCCATTTGGAAATTGGAAAATTAATTAAGGTAGCTTTCTAGTTCACTTAATAGTAGAGCGTAGGGAGACTTTCTTAGTACCGCATAAGTTAATCCTAAGGTGAAAGAAAAAGAGAATTGTAAAGTCATTCAACTTAGGAGCACTGATGATCTAGTTCACCAAAACTAAGATATTAGCGTAGTATGGTGGAAAACTTAAAACTTAGTAACGTTTGGGAGGCAACCCAATTTTATTTATTTATTATGTTTGATTCAATTTTGCATTAGTTCACATAGAACTATTGTCTTCATATTGCCATTGTGTGTGTGTTTATTGTAAGCATATGTATTATGGTTTTGATAGTTGACTGGAATTTTTTTAACAGTTGAAAGATTGTGCTAAATTGAAGTGGTACTATAGTGCTATGTCATATAACTCCACAATGCCATTGACTCAAGCTCCACAACACTTATGATTTAATACTGCAGGGCCTTACTCTTAGGAATATATGATTTAATGCAATGCTACAACATCGTGTGTTTAAGTGCCACAATGCTACAACATTCCATGGGTACCCCAGCACCACCGATTATAACTCCTTAGCACCAAATCTTCTTCCCCGTAGCATTAAACCTGAACACCGCTTTTCTAGCTTACGCAAAAATTTATGAAGTTAATTCAACACTATAATGCTACCTTGAGTGCCAGAACATCTTGTCAAGGCCATAATTACATTAGGAATAGACTAGAGTTAGTAAAAAAACCTAGCATTTCATGTTTGGATGCCAGCATTGTGGAACCATCTAATATGTAACACTATGGCACCTATACCCATTTTAACCCAGCTGTTATTTTATTTTTGCCTGGCACCACAGTGACACACTTTGTAGGGACGTTGTGCTTCATTTCTATATAAATTATTTGAGTGAAAATTTAATCCTTACTCTGCACTTTTAAGTTCTTCAATGTTCATTCTTTTCCTTTTATTTATTTTTTGTGTTATGCCATCTCTTTACACAAATAGTTAATCCTTAAGAGAACCTTTCTTTCTTATGCCTTTTTTTTAGGGGAAACCCGCTATGGAGCCTACGTGTTAATAGAAAAATAGACTATGAGGTCGTTAAAGGGAACCTTCAGCTCGCTACTGCTTGAAAGAGCTATAAAACAAATCAAAAGAAACCCTAAGAGTCGATGGTTCCCTATTCTACATTTTACAAAATAACCTAATAACATTCTAGGTCTGCTAGAGGATAGAGCCAAAAAAAGGAAGAAAAAGTTTACACTTTCAGCACCATCTTCCTACTAAAAATATCCTGCTTATCCCCAGAAATCTCGATCCCTTCAATTTCCAAGAAAATTAGACTGTAAAAATAACACTTATATAACAGGAAATATGGAAGATTGTAATTAATAAACTTAAAAAAACCAAAGGATACCGAATTTGTAGTAGCCAGGCATAACACAACCATCAACAGAACAAAGGGACAAATGGTAATCAGTATGACATACCAAATGCCTAAGTACGGAGCAGCATAAGGTCCATATTGCATATTAGCCCTCAATTTAAACACTTAGCAATAATCCACTTTTAATTCCAATAGCCAACTAAAATAAAAAGGGCACACAATAAAAAATTGAAAAAGATTGCCATTCCAGCTCTAGCGAGATGTATCCTTGGTGTTACCAACAACCCAAGCCCCCAAGGATCCATAATAGAAAGGAAAAAACACACTAATATAATCATTCCCCTTAATCCCCCAATACAGATTCCAGGTATGCTGAGTGGAAGCCATACAATCTATCATTATAATGATAACCAACATTGGAGTAGAGCCGAGATGCCACAAATATGAAACAGATGAAATAACCCGAAAGATAGAGTTCCAATTTGGATCAACCTAGAGAGTAGACGAGCAGCATAAACATCATAGTTATTTCTCTAAACATTGCTTAAACCAAGCCAAACCCAACTGCTAGGAACAAAAGAAAAAACCAAAATGATGTTGAAATGATACCCACACCAATGCTTACAGTAAATCAACCAAAAACATTATTACCCGACCTATTAAGATTAAAAATTGGGACATGACACATCCAAAAAATTGCAAACAAAGGAGTTAGAAGACTACCAGACTCAATCCAGCACTTTAAATTAAGGTTAAAATATATAGCAAAAGAGCAAATCCACAAGATGAATTGGTCCAAAAAAACATATAAACAAAGACCTCAATAAAATTAAACAAGTAATAACAAAAAGAACCAAAACTAAGCAACTCTAACATAAGGTATTCCCAAATGATCCAGTCTAGCAAGGCCCAAAATCATAGGCGGAATAGAGGATCCCATAAATTCCATAAACTCAGGCAAATTACAACCCAAATCAGCTAAAAAGTCAGTAGCAGCATTTCCTTCCCTATAAATGTGAGTTATAGAGAAGTTAATAAAAGATAACCACTATTTAATGTCCCTAATAATATAGAAATAAGAAGGACTAGCAATATCGTTCCCATAAAAAAAATGAATAACAAGCTTAGTATCCATCTTAATCCAAACATTAGTAATCCCAAGAGAAATGCATAATTGTAACCCATACTTTAAAGCCAAAATTTCAGCCATAATAGCAGTGGTAAACTCAGAGGGACCCATAAAAGCAGCAACAATATTGCCATTGAAATCCTAGATGATACCCCCACAACCAGCTTTCGATCTATTGAAAGCACCATCAGTGTTAAGTTTTTAGCATCATATATTAGGTTTAATCAATCTAACTAAAATGTCTTTAAAGAACTGTCTATTAGAGCCATCACCCAAAATGCCAAAGTGCTCAGCAATTTGAGTGGAATTTTTAAAAAAATTTAAAGTAATCAACTTAGCCATAAATAAAGATCTCACTTTATCCTTAATCTTAATGATAATGATAATGGACAAGGCATTCATAATAATATTCTCATACTTAGCCTCATTCCTACTCTTCCAAAGAAATCAACGAATAATGGTGGGTAACACATTTTTAATATGCCTTTTGATAAGAACCACCTAGTCATGCAAGATATTAATAATGTTGTTATAATTCATAGAAAATTGAGTGGTAAACAAATTGTCAAAATAAAGCCAAACTTTAATATATAAAAACCTTTCTTCATTAAATTATTGTCAATATGAATATAATTATTATAAATTCTCCACAAAAGAATAGAATAAGAGGCAGGGATACCTTTTTGCCAATAGGAAGAGAAAATCTTAGACATAGGTTTAATAAACCTAATAGAAAGAACCAACTATATCCTAAGGTACCATTAATGGGCTCTTAGTGAATTGGTTATTTTAAAATTTTGGTTAATAGATTTATCATATATATCCTTCTTTAATTGGGTGGTAAGGCTCATAGTGAAAGTTCATAAGGGGTGTTAAACCCTAAAGAACTATTCCCAAGGCTAACCAAGAGGGGGGGCGGGGGGGGGGGAGGGGCAGGGTAAATTGGTTATTTTAAAATTTTTTAACAAAACAAGAAATTAAAAACCCCTTGATATGGAAGCAGATTAGTTTCACAATAATTAAAATTTCTGAGATTTTCAACACATAATAATTCACAGAAAAAATGCAGAAATTAAATGCAGAAAAGTAAATAGAAAGAACACACTAGATTTATAATAGTTTGGTCAACTTGACTTACGTCCACTCCCCAGAAACCTCCTTTCCAGGTATTGCACTAAAAGTAGTGTCTCACCTTTTGCCCCCATAGTAAGTCAAAGAAGCCCTTGCAAAATCATTCCACCGACTCGATGAGGCAGAGTACCTTGAATCCTTTTACTCCCTCCTAGAGCAGGCCAAGAACCTAGAAATCTTTTTACTCCCTCTTGGAGTAGGCAAAGAACCTTAAAATCCTTTTTCTCCGTCCTAGAGTAGGTAGAGAACCTGGATCTGATGCTGATGAATATCTTCCCAGAGCCACCAAGGAACCAGATAAGCAGCTTGATGAAGATGATGGAAACCTTACTTGGAGCAACCTTTGTGAATCCCTCATAACTCCCCCTCACAAGGATTTCTCTCTCTCCCAAGGTCTCTCTCTTCCTTCTCTAGCTCCCTCTCAAGAAGACTAAATAATAAAAGATTTCTAACAAGAGTATTAGAAATCCTTAAATAGTGGGCTTAAAAAAACCCCAAATTTTCAAGAAATCCAACTTTTATTCGTATAGTACGATACACGTCTTGTACAATACCATCAGTGTAATTTAAAATTGTCCAACAATTTCATGCAGATAAACTATACAACCTTTAAATTATTCATACAGTACGATAAAAATTTCATACGGTACAATCTTCAATACTTTCTTATGTTCATTTGGGATGATGCTTGGGATGACCAACTTCATACTATGTCATTCGTACAGTGCGATTGAAATTATACAGTATAATTAGGTTAAAATTCATATCTTTCACATGATACGATCTCTGGAACAACCAATTTCGTAAACTGTCAATCATATGATACGATATAAATTATATAGTATGATAGATAATAATTATTATTCCTTATTTGATTACTTGATATCATGGGGTTATTTAGGAAATAATTTAATTAAGGCATACAGTACGATGAAATCGTACGTTACGATCAGCATATTCAGAGCCCTGGTAGTTAGGGTTTTGACACGTATCGTACAGTACAAAGCCAAATTATACAGTACTAATTAATTAAAAAAACACTCTTAAAAATGTTTTTCCCGCTTCCCCTGTGTGTGTGTAAGATTACTCAGCAAAGATATCCACCTAATTATAGGATATAACTGTGGAAAGGGAAAAATACAGAATAAAATAAAAATTGTCTTTAACCCTAGTCTACCCAGTCTTGAGCTAATTAGAATTGCAAATAAATAGTGGACTGTAATCCTAAAATATTAGTAAATACAGCACAAAATAAAATATCATAGAAATAAGATAAAGCAGTAATAGACACAATAATGTTTGTTATCATCAAAATCATAGTGCTTGAACCAGGTTTGCAATAATCTCCCCCTTTTTAATGATGGCAAGTGTTTTTTTTTTTGGATTTTCAAAAAGTTGCTTTACTCTAAATTCCCCCTTAGAGGAAAATCAATTTCAAGTTGGAGTGTAAAAGGAAACAACAATAACAGCAATAAGAAATAATAATAATAAACATACAACAACAATAATAAGCAAAAATAGTAATAAAAAATAAAATAATACTCCCCCTTTTGACATCATAAAAAGAGGGGAAAATGTAGGAAGAAAAAATAGAGAACAAAAACAAAAAAAGTAATAGAAACAGAACCAGAAAGAAAATAGATTCAAAAGAAATTAACAACTCAAGGTATTTTCAGAATGTAATAAACTTACTCTATAAACGGAAAAGGCTTAAATAAGATAAGTGTTAACTTTATTGCAACCAAAGGATTTTGATTCTAGAGTTTAAACACCTAGCTTAGAATCTTCACAAGCTAAAGTCCATTGTTTAAACCAAAATGTAATTCAAAAATAACAATTTGATAGGGAAACTTAAACTTTTTAAACTTGCTAGCATGAGATATATCAAATAGAATATTACTATAAAAGTGATGAACAAAAAATCAAGATTTTCCAAAATCAAGTATTTAACACATTTCTGAATACACAGGGATTTTCTAAGATTTAATGATTTACCAAAAAAAGCTAATTTAGTTTAGGCTCATTTTGTCCCTCTTTTATCACTTTTAGAGCACATTACGCATCATTTGATGTTTGATACACTCTGTGTATCCTGCAATTATAGACAGACATTGCACATCTTTTTATTTTGGGCTCATTTTGTGCCTCTTTTTTATGCAAATTTCTTCCTTTCTAAATCTTTAAGAATCTCAGTTGTAAAATTATCTTCCAAATAGAAGAGAATAAGAACTCACTATCTTATGTATGGAGGAATAATCTACAAGGCAAACTCGAGTGTTCTAATAGGAATAAATAGCCTAATGTAGGAAAATAATGAAATTCATTCATCAAATTTCAAAATACATCCATAATATAAAAACATGTAATAGAGTGAATAAGTTTTCAGTTCAACCATCTTAACTCCAATTTGATTTAGATTTTTAAGTATACACAAGGAATTATCATGCAAAGTATATAAGAATGGATATGTAAGGTCATGAATTTCTATCCTGTTAGATCAAAAAATGTTAGTAATTACCTATTTAAACTTTTTTAGTAAGAACAGAAGTCTGTTTTCACAAACAGAAAAGAGTACTATTCAGTCCAACTTAAGTTATATAGGACGATCTAGGTCATATAGTACAATTTCCTTCATACAATATGATATAAGTCATAAATCACGAGTTTATTCAAATAATACGAGTTAAAGTCCTATATTATGATCAATAGAAACATATTTTCCTTTAATTACCAATTTTTCAAGAAAAGAACGTAGAAATGGGATCTACGAGCACAAAAACCAGCTAGAAATACTATTTGAAAGAAAGGAAAGCAACACACCTTTTTTTTGCGTAAAAAGGGAAAAACAACACAAAAATGACTTAAACGAAATTTCATTGCAAGGAAAAATACAAAAAAGTAAGCATAGATCTAAAAAGAAATAGTACAATCACAATAAAAATTAAAATAAAATAAGTACAGTGGTGGATCGTGATCATGAGGTGGAGGTGGAGGTGGTTGGAAGAACTTGCTAAAACTATCATATTGTTGTTGGATAGTGGTGAATTGGTGTTGAATATTCCCAAATTACTACCTAAACCAAACCATATCATTATTGTGCTGGATTTATAGTTGATCCAGGCAAGTCTCTAATCTATCAAATCGTTGAATCAACTCCTCATAAGGGTAGTGGTGAGGAGCAGGTGTAGGTGTAGGTTTAGCTACATCAACTGCTTCTCCTTCTTCATCAAAGAGAGAATCTTCAGGCTCCTGATCCCTATAAAAGAGCATCCGGAAGGAGGCATCCAAAAAATAGATTGGAGTGTTATTAGGAGGAGCAGGATATATGATGTTGTATTTTTTTTTCCAAGATATATCCAATCACATGTTCTAGGGTGATATTTTGCTTTCTCCTAGTGGCTGGGAGTTGAATGGAGGTGAGGTTTTAGATGTAGTCAATTAGCATTTGAGCTTCATCCATTGGGGTCTTTGACATTATAAAGTAGGTGACAATCAATAGAAGGGGAGTCATATTTATCCAGTCTCTAGCTTTTGGGATAATAGATATTCTCACAACATACTAGATAACCCTAGCACTTTGACTTAAGGTGGAGACTAAGGGTTGGTGATAGTTAAGGCCAGCATTTCTTAGTAGAAGGTTCATAGCAATCTAGTCAAAATCAAATCTAGAGGACATGGCAAGAGGTGTATTCCCTTGGGTGTTTAGCTGAAGGTGGATTCCTATGTCTTTCTTGGTGATTTCTACATTCTGGCAGCATACTCGGGAAGACATTACCGTACCATCCCCACTAATCCTAATGTTTGCAAGAAATCTGTAAAGGATTTTAGAATGTAAGGGATAGGCCAAGGTCAGAACAAATTGAAGTGCAGTAGAGTTGAAGAGGTTTATTATTGGGAAGCTAAGGGCCTACTGTTTAAGAATCCAGGAAGGTGTGATCTTGGTTCTTTGTATTTTCTATAGGTAGCTTTATCAGATGTTGTTAGGAAATGCTCGTTTGTTGGGTACCGATAGAGGAAGCACCTTGGGTTTGTTGATTGTATTTTTTACCAGCCATTGTAAGGATTGGAACGCAAGAAGGGGGGATTGGAAGGTTGTGTGAATGTTTTAAAGGAATTGAGGCAGTTTAAATAGAAATTGGATGGATCGTACTATACGATCATCGGATCGTATGGGACGATCGAGCGTAATCAATTTGGATAGATGAGCGATCAAAAAGTTCATCTAATCATAAAGTACGATCAAACATCGTATAGGATGATTACAGACATGGAATTCATCCCAAGGAGTTAGGCAGTACAACATTTGATGAAAAGGTTTGTATCATACGAACATGTGTTCATATAGTACAATCAATAAAAAATGGGAATGAATTCATCCATAGACACATGTATTATACGATATAAAAAACTATTCATACATTATGATTGTTAATCATAGATACGACCTGGACCATCCATTCAGTAAATGGCGGGGATGAAAGCAGTGGTGTGTAGTTAGTACAGTACGATAGAGGTCGTACAGTGTGATGTATGTCGTATAGTATGATGTAAGTTGTACAATACGATATAAGATGAAACATTTTTGCTTTGCAGGAAGAACAGTGAGGTTTAGTGAAGTGGTTTGTGAGATGATCAAGACACAAACATAAAATATGATAACAACAAGATCAAAAGAGCAAGAACAAAAAATAAAATAAAATGAATAACAAAAATAAGTTAAAGACTCAATAAATAGAATAAAAATTAAAACAATCACAATACAACACAATAAATAAAAAATAACAAAAACATTTAAAACATGTAAACAAAAATAAGCATAAAATAAATAAAAAAATAAAAATAAAAAGTGTCAGTTTCAAGCATGAATATCAATCACACCTAATATTATTCTTAAGGTGCTAAAGGTTTTAAAAGCCATTAGTTTTATAAAGATATCAGCAAGTTTATTTTCAGTGGCTACGTGGTGTAGCTCTATGTCTCATTTGGTAACATGGTCCCTAATAAAATGGTGCCTTATATTTATATGCTTGGCCATGGAGTGTTGGATTGGATTATTTGAAATACAGATGGCACTGGTGTTATCACATAGGACTGGAGTTGGGCCTACAGGTAGTCCAAAATAAAGAGTTTGTTGCTTTAATCAAAGGACTTGGGCCACATAACCTTCTAAGGTTATGTACTTAGCTTCAGTAGTGGACAGGGCAACTAAGTTCTATTTTGTACTGGACAAGGAGACTAAGGATTGTCTTATGAATTGACATGCCCCAGAAGTGCTTTTCCTTTCAACTCGACATCCTACAACATTTTGAATCGAAATATCTTATGATTTCAAAGGAGGAGCTGTGCCTAGGATACCAGATTCCTAATTCTTGGATTCCTAAGAAATATCTAAAAATTCTCTTAACAGCAGTCAAGTGATACTCTTTTAGATAAGCCTGAAATCTACAATAGAGACAAACACTAAACATAATATCAGGTCTACTACAAGTCAAGTAAAGAAGTGATCCAATTATTCCTCTATATTTCTTTTAATTAATAGATTTTCCATTCGAATCCTTATCAAAATGAACAGTGGAACTCATGGGAGCATTGACTGGCTTGGCTTTGTCGACTTCATTTTTCTTAAGGATGTTCTTAATGTATTTTGATTGACTAAGGAAACTTCTATCATTTTCTTGCCTTATGCTAAATCCAAGAAAGTATGTTAATTCTCTTATTATACTCATTTCAAACTCCTTACTCATTATTTTTTAAAATTAATCACATAAATTTTTATCAGAACATCTAAATAGAATATCATCAACATAAATTTAGATAACTGGTAGTTCATCTCCTACCTTTTTTAGAAATAGGACGGTGTCTATGCTCCCCTTAATAAAGGTTCTTTCTAATAGAAATGTGCTTATCCTTTCATTCCATGCCCTGGGTGCTTGTTTTATTCCATATAATACTTTTTTCAATTTGAATACATGATTAGGAAATTATGAGTTTTCAAAGACTGGTGGTTGTTCAACATACACATGTTCTTTCATTACTCCATTCAGAAAGGCACTCTTGACATCCATTTGGTATAGTTTGAATCCCTTAAAATAAGTAAAGGCTAGTAGTACCCTAATGGATTCTAATCTAGCTACAGGGGAAAAAGGTATCTTTAATTTAAATTCCTTCTATCTGGTTATACCCCTTACCGACTAATCTTACCATATTTCTCACCACCACTCTAGAATTATTCATTTTTTTTTTAAAACCCATTTAGTTCCAACTACACTCTAGTCCTTAGGTCTTTCAAATTGCTCCCAAATATTATTGCTCACATTAATTTAACTCTTCTTGCATGGCTAGGATCTAGAATTCATCAAAAAGGGCTTGATTAATATTGGTAGGTTCAGTCATTGAGATGAAAGCAGAGTGGTTAACTTCCTTTCTATGTCCATGCCTCATTCTAACACATTCAGATGGGTCTCCTAAAATAAGTTCTTTAGGATGATTTGAAGAATATCTCCATTCTCTAAGTAGTGAAATTTTAGGTTCTACCCTTTCCTCTAGATTTATAGAATCTACTCCTTGGGTGACTTTTTCAACCTCTTCTTCTTCTACCCTAGACCCTCCATAATTATCAGATTCATCAAATACAATATGATTGGTCTCCTCTACTACTAGTGTTCTTTCATTGAAAACTCTATAGGATTTTCTAATATTTGAGTAATTAGGAATACTCCCTCATTAGATTTTGGGTCAAATTTTCCTAGTTAAGACTTTGTATTATTCAGAATGAACACTTTACATCCAAAGACATGAAGGTGAGAGAGGTTGGGTGTCCTACCCTTAAGGATTTCATAAGATGTCTTGTTCAACTTAGATCTAATATTAACCCTATTTAGAACATAATAGGTTATATTCACTATTTCTGCCTAAAAGTATTTAGCAAGTGATTATTCAGCTAACATAGCTCTGGCGGCTTCTACTAGGGTCATATTCTTTCTTTTAGCTGCCCCATTCTACTGAGGGCTTTTAGGAGCTGAAAAAGTTGTGATATATCCCTTGCTCCTTACATAAAGATTCAAGTTTTTTATTTTCAAATTCTCCACGATGGTCACTATTAATGGTTATAATTTCACAACCTAGCTTCCTCTAAATCTAAGTGGAAAAAGACTTAAACTCCTCAAATGATTCACTTTTATGTGATAGGAATCTATCCTAGGTGAATCTTGAATAATCATAAACAATCACATACCCAAAGACTTTCCCTCCTAGGCTTGTAGCACTAACAAGTCCAAAGAGATCCATGTGATGGACTTCTGAGGGTTTGCTAGTGATAATGTCATCTTTGGTTAAGGGGAAAGAGGATTTAACTTGCTTTCCTAACTGATAGGCATGACACAGGTGGTCCTCAGTGAACTCTAGTTTGGGAATTCCTCTCACTAATTCTTTTTGGGAGATTTTCCAAAGGCTTTTTATGCTTGCTTGACACAATCTTCTATGCAACAACTAAGGTTCATCAGTAATTTTTTTAAGCATAATGAAGCAGCACATTCAATGTTATTTAAATCAAGCTTGTAGACATTATTGATCATTTTTCCCTACAAAATAATGTTATCATTTAAGCTTATGATGCAGCTAGTAGATAGGAATTTTATGCTAAAGCCTTTATCATAGAGCTAGCTGATGCTGATTAGATCATGTTTCAAGCCATCTATAAGTAAAACATTTTCAATGATGAAATTTTTTGAATTGCCAATTATACCTGAGCCCACCACTCTTCTGATGGTGCTATCTCTAAGTGTCACCTTGCCTCCTACCCTAGCCTCCAGTGAAATAAATTGATTTGAATCTCCAGTTATGTACCTTAAACATCTGTTGTCCAGGTACCACCTTCTCTCACGAGGCCTTTTGTGAGAGCACACTTATAAAATTATCAGATGTCAGATTTTAGAACCTAAGTAAGTTTGAGTCCCATCTTATGGAGAGAATAATGAAATCCATACATGCTATGTTGTGAATTTTAAAATTTTTGTCTCCACACCAAATGTGTTCTATGATAAAAGGTACAAGTGCAGGACATGTGTCCTATCATGCCACAAGAAAAATATCTAAGATACGAAAAAGGGTTAACTAATCTATGTGGGTGATGGTACCTCTTCTTAGGTTTGAATGATGCAGGCTTTGATGAAGGTTTTTGAAATTCTTCAAGTGATGGTGATTTTTTATTTTCCTTAAAAGAAGTTAATTTAGCTTTCAAAAACTTATTTGCACTTTTAATAATTAAATTTTTTTACTTTTAATGCATGATCCTCATTATCTAATTATGATGTAAGAGTTTCTAATTCATTGAATGCATTTTCAAATTCAATATGTGATTTTTTCAAGGAATAATGCTCTTTAGTTAAATTAAGATGCTTTTTACTTAAAGAGTTAAATTCATCTAACAAAGCCAGGTCATTACTATCTAGAGTGAAATGATCTTTCCTTAGGATTTCATGCATACTTTATAAAATTAAAAAATCAGATTTGAGGCTTGCATTAACTTTTTAAGCAACCTATATGAAGAATAAATTTTTTCAGAAATTTCAAATAATTATTCATAGGTAAGCTCACATACCTCCTCTTCTTCAGAATGATCAAGATGATCATCATCATTAAGCATAGGATGGATACCTCCTCTTCTACTTTAGTTTCAGAAGAGTCTGATGCTGAGTCCACCCGAAAAGCCTTTTGGGTCCTTTGCTTGCCCTGATTAAACTTAGGTTTTTCTTTACCCTTCTCCTTTCTTGGGTGAGCTTTGAGAGTTGGGCAATCAGACTTCAGGTGCCCTGGCTTCCTGCATTCTAAATAAATAACATTAGAGGAAACTTTAGAATTTTTATTATTCTTACCCTTGTTACATTTCTGATGATGCTTTTGCTTTTTTCTTAAGAAGTTCTTGAATTGCCTAGTCATTAGTGCAATGTCATCATCATCTTCTCTAGAAGAGTCACTATTAGAATCATTAGCCTTTAAGCCTATAATATTCTCCTTTTTCTTCTCACCTGCATCAAGCGGCCTTTGGCTCACTCCTTGCTTATAAGCAATGAGTGATCCAAGTAAGTTATCAGTTGAATAAATATTCATATCCTCAGATTTAGTAATGGTGGTAATTTTTGTATCAAAGGATGAAGGTAAACATCTCAGGATCTTATTAACTTTTTCATAATTTGTGAGTTCTCTTCCTAAGGCATGTAGGGATATAACAATTTATGTAAACCTAGTATACATTTTAGAAACAGATTCACTAGGTTTCATGCAAAATAGTTCATAGTCATGGAGTAAAATGTTCAGCCTAGATTATTTAACTTCATTTATACCTTCATATGTTATGCATAATTTGTCCCAAATTTCCTTGCCAGTAGAATAAGTGGAAACATGCATATAATCTTCAGACTTTAAGGCACATAAAAAATAGTTCAAACACTTAGCATTCGATTGGGCTAAATCCCTATCATCTAGACTCCATTTAGAAAAAGGAAGTTAAGTTTTTTTGCCATTAATAAAATAAGATGGTGCAAAATAACCTTCCTTAATTAGCATCCACATGTGATAATTAATTGATTGTAAAATGGTGGACATGCTAGTTTTCCAAAAATTAATTGGAATATTATCAAATAGACGTGGTCAAATAATTGAATAGCCCTTCGCAGTGTTATGATTACTAAAGTTAGCCATTGCTCTTAATTCAAAAGTTTCCTAAAACTGGATCTTATGAATCCCTCTCTAATACCACTTAAAAATTTATGAGGGGTGTTAAAACCTAAAGAACTAGTCTCGATGCTAACCAAGAGGGGGGTGAATTGGTTATTTTAAATTTTTTTTAACAAAATGAGAAATTAAGAACCCCTTGATGCAGAAGTAGATTAGTTTCACAATAATTAAAATTTCTGAGATTTTCAACACAAAATAATTCACAAAAAAATATAGAAATAAATGTGGAAAAGTAAATAGAAAGACACACCAGATTTATAGGGGTTCGATCAACTTGACCTATGCCTACTCCCTATAAACCTCCTTTTCAGGTATTGCACTAAAAGTAGTGTCGCTCCTTTTTTCCTCCACAATAAGGCAAAGAAACCCTTACAAAATTATTCCACCGACCCGATGAGATAGAGTACCTTAAATCCTTTTATCCCCTCTTGGAGTAGGCAGAAAATCCAAAAATCTTTTTACTCCGACCTGGAGTAGGCAGAGAAACTTGAAATCCTTTTTCTCCCTCCTAGCTTAGGCAGAAAACTTGGATGTGATGCTGACGAATATCTTCCCAAAGCCACCATAGAACCATACAAGCAGTTTGATGAAGACAATGGAAACCTTGCTTGGAGAAAACTTTGTGAATCCCTCACAACTCCCCCTGACAAGGATTTCTCTCTCTCCCAAGCTCTCTCTTCCTTCTCTTGTTGTCTCCAAAGAAGACTAAATAGCAAAAGATTTCTAACAGCAGTATTAGAAATCCTTAAATAGTGGGCTTAAAAAAACCTTAATTTTCAAGAAATCCATCTTCTATTTATACAGTATAATACAGGTGTTGTACAATACAATAAGTGTCATTTAGAATTATCAAGCAAGTTTGTGCAGACAAACTGTATAACCTTAAAATAAATTGTACGGTATAATAAAAATATCATACAGTACGATCTTCAGAATATTCTTATGTTTGTTTGGGACAATGCTTAGGATGGTAAACTTTGTTCTTTATCAGTCATAAAGTATGATTGAAATTATACAGTATGATTAGTTCAAAATTCATGGCTTTTGTATGGTATAATCTATGGAATGACCAATTTTGTACACTATCAATCATACGGTATGATATAAATCATACATTATGATCGATCATAATAATTATCCCTGAATTTATTATCTGATATTATGGGGTTAATTAGGAAATAGTTTAATTAAGGTGTACAGTATGAACAAAATCGTGTGATATGATCAGCATATTTAGACCCCTGGCAGCTAGGGTTTTGATTGAGTTGTACAGATCGTACAGTACGAATTAAAACTATATTGAACGATTTATGTATCATATAGTATGAAGCCAAATCTTACTGTATGAATTATTTAAAAAGAAAAACTCTTTTAAAAATTGTTTTCTCTCCCTTGTATATGTGCAAGGTTACTCAGAATATCAGCCCAATTATAAGATATAACTCAAGAAATTGAAAAATATAGAATAAAATGAAAACCAACTTTAACCCAGTCTACCCAGTATTGAGCTTATCCGAATTGTAAATGAATGGTGGGCTGTAATCCTAAAATGTTAGTATACACAGCACAAAACAAAATATCATAGAATCAAGATAAAGCAGTAACATACACAATAATGTTTGTTATCATCAAAATAACAGTTCTTGAACCAAGTTTGCAACACATAGGTGTATTCATGATCATGCCACCTTTCATATCAAATTTCCATAAAATTTCTTTAATATACTTTGTTGGATAAGAAAGGTACCATCTTCTCTTTATTTTACACTAAACCCAAGAAAGTAAGTTAATGCATCCTTCATTCTCATTTCAAACTCCCTACTTGAAGTTATAGAAAACTAAATGCATAAATTATTATCTATGGATCCAAAGAGTTTATCATTAATATAAATTTATACTATGAGTATGTTCTCTCTAGCTTTCTTAAGGAATAAGGTGGTGTCGACACTACCATTAACAAAAGACTTTTCTAAAAGAAAGTTACTCAACCTATCATACAATACCCTAGGTGCTTGTTTCAACCCATACAATGCTTTCTTAAGTTTGTAAACATGATTTGGAAATAAAGAATTCTCAAAGCATGGGGATTTTCTATACACACATCATTTTTTATAACTCCATTTAAAAAAGAACTTTTCACATCCATTTGGTACAAATAAAGCCTCTAAAACATGAAAATGCTAATATAACTCTTATGGTTTATAACCTTGCTACTGGGGCAATTATTTCTTCAAAATTAATGCCCTCTACTTGAATATATCCCTTATTTAGTAACCTTGCTTTATTTCTTACTATTGGCCCCAGAGTTATTCAACTTATTCTTAAAAATCCATTTGGTGCCAACTACACTCTAATCGATGGATCTTCTAACCAATTCTAAGACCAATTCTCATACATCATTTTTAATGAATTCATTGAGCTCTTATTGCATGAACACTATCCAGAATTCATCACTTAAGCTTAATTTAAACTAGTGGGTTCTATCATAAAAATGAATAAAGTATGACTAACCTCTTTACTAAAGCCTCACTTAATGCTAACTCCTATAGATAGATCTCCTAAGATGAGCTCCTTAGGATGAATAGAAGAGTGCCACCATTCTCTAGGCAATGGATCCTAAGGTTCTTCTCTATTTTCTAGTTTAATACTTTCTACTCTATATGTAATCTCAGCTTCATCATCATCATCATCATCTTTTCTAGCCTCAACAAATCAACCTTGCTCATAAAGACCACAGGGGTGGATTCCTCTATAACTATGGATCTTTTGTTGAAAACCCTATAAGATCTACCAATTGAGGAATAGCCTAAGAAAATAGCTTCATCTACCTTAGAATATAAGTTTCCTAAATGAGATTTATCATTAACAAGCATAAAACATTTATAATAAAAAATATACAGATGTAACAAATTTGGTGCCCTACTCTTTAGTAGTTCATAAGGTGACTTATTTAACTTTGGCCTAATATTCACCTACTTAAGCACATAGCATGAAGTATTCACTATCTCCACATAAAACTATTTTGGTAGTCTATCTTCTCCCAATATTTCCCTAGCAACTTCTTCCAAAGTTTTATTCTTCCTTTCAGTAATGCCATTTTTTTGTAGGGTCCTAAGAGCTGAAAAATTATGGCCTATCCCAAACTCATTAAAGAATAAATAAAATTTCTCATTTTCAAATTCTCCATCATGATCACTATGAATTAAGCATCCTAACATCCTTTGAATCCAAGTAGAGAAGGTCATAAATTTATCAAAAGACTCACTCTTATGTGCTAAAAATTACCCATGTAAATTTTGAATAGTCATAAATAAATACAAATCCAATTATTTTTCAATCAAAACTAGCTTTACTAATAGTTAAAATAAGTCCATATGAAGGATCTCTAGTGTTCCAATGGTTACCATGTCTTTGATTGAATGAAAAGATGATCTCGTCTTCTTTCCTATTTAATAAGCATCACACAAATGATCTTTAATGCATTCTAATTTTGGGATGCCTTTAATAAGATCCAACTGAGTTATCTTCCTAAGTATATCATGCTAGCATGACATAGACACCTATGCCAAAGCCAAGTCTCATCTACAATAGTTCTCAAATAACAAATATTATCAGATGCATTAATGTAATTCAAGTCAAGCATGTAAACTTTATTTATTCTTTTCCTTCTAAAATAGTTTTTCCATTTAAAACAATTAGGCTTTTATTAGAAAGAAACTTAATATCAAATCTTCTATCATACAATTGGCTAATACTAATCAAGTAATGTTTTAAATCATCTACTAAAAGAACATTTTTCATAATAAATTTGCTAGCTTTTCCAATTATACTTGTACCTACCACCTTCCTAGGGTATTATGTCCCAAGGTGACTTTACCTCCACTCCTAACCTATAACATAATAAACTACTTCAAATCTCCCATCAAATGCCTCAAGCAGTCACTATCTAGGTATCGCATACACTCACCTGACCTCTTATGAGAACATACCTACAAAATAATCGTAGTTTAGGTTTGGGAACCCAAGTGGGTTTGGATCCCACTTTATTCTTGAATGTATGCTATGATATAATAATAATGCTATGGGCTTTGAAATTAAATGTGTTATATAGTTTAGTTTGCAAGTGCATCCAATGTGTCCTAATATGCAACACGAATAGCACCTAACCCCCAAAATTGGGTTTACTAACATAAATGGGGGACATGGCCTCTTCCTAGGTATGTATGATACATGTTGTGTTCTACGCAATGACTTTAATATATGCATAGGCCTCGGTGTATTATTTTAAAGTGCACTTTTTGATTTTGAAAAAGGTTTATTTTCACTATTATACAACCTAACTTTTACATTTAATGCATGTTCATTACTATCTAGTTCTAATGCAAGTTTTTCTAACTCCTTTAATGCTTCTTCCAACTAAATATATTTATTTTTCAAAGATTCATGTGACTTTAGTAAATCAACATATTATTTATTTCATGGGTCAAACTTATACATTAATGATTCATACTCCTTAACTAATGAAGTGTTCTCAATTGTTAAACTTGAATGATTATTAATTAAATACTCATGTTGCCCTTTTAAATTTAATAAATACTTTTCAGAAGTGAGTACTTCTTTTTTAACTTTAATATGAGTCATCCATTTGTTCAAATATGATAAATAAATTATCATATAAAAGCTCACGTACAAAAATATTATCAGAGTTTTCAACAAAATTATTAGCCATTAAACAAAGGTTACTTACCTCCCTCCTTTGGTTCTGTTTCTAAGGAATCTGACTTCGAGTTCGCCCATTACACCTTTTTAGTTTTTTCATTCACCTTTTAGAATTTATTTTTTCTTCACCTTTTCCTTAGTATGGTGACTCTTAATGTTGGGGTAATCTATTCTTAAATGTCTAGGCTTTCTACACTCAAAACAAACCTTGTAAAATGAGAACTGATTTAACTTACCAATTTTACCGTTTCTCTTATCAAAGTGACACTTATGTTTGCATTTTAGGAAGCTCTTGAATTTTTGAGTCATCAATTCAATGTCCTTACTCCCATTAGCTAACTCAAATTGCTGCTCTCAGTGTCATCAACCTTCAATTTCATTATTCTTTCTTTGTTCTAATCACCTGCATCTGAAAGGCTTTGGCTGACATTTTTCTCGTAAGCAATAAGAGAGCCCAAAAGATTATCAATAGAGTACACATTAAGATCTTTTAATTTAGATATTACAATTACTTTAGCATCATAAGAATCAGGTAAATAATGTATTATTTTTTTCACTTCTTTAGAACTAAAATTTCTCTACCTAAGGCATACAATGAGGTGATTATTTTGGTGAACCTAGTATAAGTGTCAGATATGATCTCACTAGGTTTCATACAAAAATTGTTCATACTCATGTAATAAAAAGAATTAAAAATGAATTTTATACCTTATTAATGCCTTCATTGGTGATTTATAATCTATCACATATCTCTTTTCCACTAGTGCACATAGATACATGCATATAATCTTCTAATTTCAATGCACAAAAAAGTAGTTTTAGCGCTTTGCATTTATTTGGTCTAAATCTCTATCTTATATAGACCATTCAGTAAATAGAACATCAACTCTTATGCCATTAACAATATGAGATAGTAAAGTATATCATACTTGAATCATATGCCACATGCAAAAATCTATAGATTGCATGAATATAGACATGCAATTTTCCAGAAATCATTTAAAATGTTATCAAATAATGGTGGACAGGTAATAGAGTACCATTCAATAGTATTATGGTTTTCAAAATTTTCCATTGGATCAAACTCTAGGTGATAAAACTAAATTCTAAGAGAACCTACTGTGATACCAATTGAAAGTTCAATAATTAGCTATGAAACCAATTGAATGTTGAAATGGAACACTAAGATGTGGTGAATTAGTGATTTAAAAAAAAATTAAATAAAAACCCAAATCAAATTTTAATATAGAAGTATTTTAATAAATGAAATCACAACTCAGACAACAACCCAAAATAAATACTAATCTTTATGTTTTTGATTATATAGAAATATAAATAACAAATTCTTTTATCTCACTATTTTTTAATTTCTTTTTAAAATAAATATCAATCCCAACCAACCATAATGATTTTTGTATCATAATGATAATCAAACTCAACATATACTGCAGAAAAATAAATATGGATGAAAATAAAATTGCATAAAGTAAATGTCAAAAGAAAAGGAATGCAAACTGATTTATATTATGGTTTGGTCAACTTGACCTACATTCCCTCCTTGATATTTATCTCTTTGAGTATTGCACTAATAAACAATGACTCTTCTTCATCGTATGACTTGGTGAAAAAGCCCCTACAAACTCTTCTTTCTGAAAGAATATCTCATTTCACCTCCTAAGTCTGGCAAAGATGCCAAAATCCCTTTCACCTCCTTGATGTGACAGAGAAATTGAAATCTCTTTCACCTCCTCAGTGTGGTGGAGTAGCCTAAATCCCTTTTACCTTTTTGGTACAGAGGAGTACCTAAAATCACTTTCTCCTCCTTGGTGTAGTAGAGTAGCAAATGGCTTTTGACACCAGAGGGTCCTTTATAAAGCTTCCCTCAAGACAAACAGTGATATACCTAGAGGAACATAGGTGCAAGTTGGTCAAAGAAATAATGTGAAACCCCCTCTCACACTCCCTTTAATCCTACAAGGCTCTTATCCCTCTCACACAACCTCACCCTTTCTCTCCTTTACTCAATGCTCTCACTTTAACAATCTCACAGAGTAAATAATCCTTTGACTACACAATGAATCTTCTAAATTCATAACAAGAGTTTAAATAGAAGGCATAAAAAAACCATAAATTTTTAATTATATCACTTATGTTCATACAATTCGATACTCATATCATACAATATGATTAGTTCATCCTCTACTATGCGGTCCAACTTTATCCAATATGCTTAGTTCAATCAAATGTTGTTCATATAGAACAAACCCCATGATAATTAATTATCATCTAGAAGTATTTTTGTAAATATAGAGGAAAAAAAAGGGACTTCGTAGAATATGGACCAAGTCTTATACTTAAAATGTTCTTGAATAACCATCTTATTGTGTGCTTCAATCATTTTAGCTTTATATAACTCAAGGTTCAACTAAGCTTATAATCACTTCTCTTCTAGACCTTCGAACTCTTCTAAACACAATCTGGCATTTTTTTAAAGTTATTTGATAATTTACTACAACTTTGATTGAGGGAAGCTATACCTCTAAAGGGAGAACAACCTTTGCTTCAAAGACTAAAGCTAATGATGAAGACTGAGTAGGAGTTCTATATATGGTTCAATATACCCACAAAACTTCTCCTAATTTTTCATGCCATTGATATTAGTTATCATTTAAGATTTTCTTTAGAATTTGCATGGAAGTTTTATTGAAGGCTTCATCCAATCCATTTGCTTGAGGGTATTAGATCATTGAGTATCTCTAATCTATTTTATGATGTCTAGCAAAGTTATTTATTTTTGTTCTTTTAAATGATAGACCCAAATAATATATGATTTGAAGAGGAATACCAAATTGACATACGATATGGTCTTCAAAGTAGTTTAAAATATGGTGTACTTTAACCTCTCTTAATGGTATAGCTTATACCTATTTCAAAATGTATATTATTATAAGTATAAATCTTTGATCTCTAAAGGATGGCAGATCAATTGGATTGATGATATCTGCACCCCAACTTTTGAATGGCCATGAAGCTATATTTGATGAAGGACGTTTGGTGGTTGGTGAAGAACTACACCATGCACCTAACACTAATGATAATGATGTGCAACCTTTATACAATCATTGATCATTAATGGCTAGTAATGTCCCATGCTTTTAATCTTAATTTTCATTTTAGGGTCAGATTGGTATCCACCACACAATCTGGCATGTACTTCTTTTATAATATTTTAAACTTTTAATTTATTGAGGTAATGCAACCACATCTAATCAAATGATCTTCTATATAGTGTTTTATTTAATAAAGTGTACAATAATAATCTTCTTTTAATCTAGTTAGTAACAAATTTATCACAAGGGAGCTTGTTCTCTCACAAATAGTTAATGAAGGGTTTTATCCAGTCTACTGCTTCCTTATTTATAGTTAAAACAATCTTCACCTTGGCTCAAGATTTTCTATATATGTATCCCATATCTATAGGAGAAATGATATTACTACTATGTACCACCTCTACTAGAATTAAATATTCTTTTAGATAAGCTAATTCCCTAGTGAGCTTTGTTAGGGTATCAATTATGGAGTTCTTTCCATGTGGTATCCAATACAAAATCATATTTAGTTATGCTTAAGTAAATTCCTTGATACTGCTGATATGGATTCAAATTCTATTTTAATACTTTATAAATCTGCACAACCTAGTTGATAACAAGCTATGAGTCTCCATAGATCCTTACTTCTTTAATGTCATTTAAATTTGTTAACTCTAAACATGTTATTCGTGCCTCATATTCAGCGTCATTATTGGTACACGATTTTGATAGGTGATAAGAGTAGTACATGAGATCCTTCTCTAGATTGATGAATGCAATACCAATTCTATCTTTTATTAGAAAAATATCTTATGGTACTTTATCTCTTAAATAAGATGAAATACCATAAAAAAACTCCCAAGTGGTTTTTTCATTTACTTCTAATTTCATAATTCGTTCGTTTAGTAGTTCATCATTTATTAGATGATTATCTAGAACTGGATGTACTGCTAGAAAGTTTGTCAAGGCTTGACAATTCAAGGCCTATATGGGAATGAAGGTTATGTAAAATTATAATAAAGTCATAAATGATTGACCTAATCTTCTCGGCAGTCTTGGATTAGCTAATAAATACTATAATGGATTTACTCTAGTTATGAAATTTACTTTATGAGAAAGCATATAGTGCCTCAACTATTGAGCAATGAAGATCAAGGCCATACAATGCTTCTCAATTAGAGGATAATTTATTTCGGTTGGTAACAACCTTCTACTTTGGTATAAAAGTGCATTATCTTTCCCTTCCTTATTAACTTGTTCTAACAAGGCACCAAGAAATTCACGTAAAGCTATTGTCTATGTGATCAATGGATTCACTGAAATAGGAGTAGCCAATACTAGAGGATTCATCAGGTATTATTTAATGCTGTTAAAAGCCTTCTAATAACTATCGTCTCACTGGAAAATAATATCTTTCTTAGATATTGCAGAAAAAAGTTGATATTTACATGATACATTTGAAATAAATATCTCAAATAAGCTAACCTACCTTGAAGAAATCTTAATTTATTGAGACTTTTAGGTTGTCGCATTTCTAAGATTACTTAAATTTTAAATGGATCAATTTCAATTCCATGGCACTTTACCATGAAACAAAGAAACTTCCCTGAAGTGACATCAAAGGCACACTTAAGAGGATTCATTTTAAGATTAAACATGCATAATCTTTTGAAAATAGTTCTCAGGTCATTTAAATGGTTTTTCCTTTTGAGACTTTTAATGACTATATCATTGACTTAACACTCCACTTGTTGGTTGATATGTTCATAAAAAATTTCGATCATTTCCAATTGGTAGGTTTCACTAGTGTTCTTTAATTCGAAGTGCATAACCATATAATAGTATACTCATATCAGTATTCTGAATGCTATATATTTTTCTTCTTTAGGAGTCATTTTAATTTAATTGTAACTGGATGAGCCATCCATGAAGGAGAACATTACATATGAAGAGGTAATATCTACCATATGTTTTTATATAGGAAATGAAAACTCATCTTTAGGATGGGCTTTATTTAAATCTCTGATGTTGATATAGACATGAATTTTATCATTCTTCTTCTTTATTAGAATAATGCTACCTAAAATAGTTAGATACATGATGAAACCAGCTTCCATTAACTTCTTTACTTTAGTGATTACTTGCTATTTGATTTCAAGTTATATTCTTTATAGTGCTTATTTTAGAAGAACCATAAGTGGTTGAATATCTAGTTTATAAACTGCAATATATGGATATAATCCAGGTATTTTCTTCATAGCTCCAGGAAAAGAAATCTTTAAATTCTAAGAACAACTTATTTGTTTTATTTGCCTCGTTCTCATTCAATAAAGAACTTATGAATATTGGTGGAGGGTCTTCTTCAGTTCCCAAATTTAACTCTTTTAGATCATTAATTATTGATTTAATCCCCTCTTCAAGTTTAGGGGGCGGGGGGTGCATTTCTAACTTCAGAGTCATCCAGATCATCGGCTATCTCCAAACAAAATAAGCTAAAAGATTTAACATCATCTACAAAGAGACTATCAGATTCTAGATTATTGCTTATAATTAAGCAATACCATCATCATGAAATGAATGAAGACTACTAAAGCCAACACATGCTTTAAACATATATTTATAATTTTAGTGTTCCACAAGTTCTCAAACTTTTGAACATCACCTCTAGTCAAGGTTAATGGTGTGAAATGTTGTTTAACAAATTTTTTACACAATTAGAATATCAATCAAATGTGAAAGTTTGTTAGGGATGTTAAGACCTTATGAACTAGCCCGAGGCTAACCAAGAGGGGGGGGGGGTGAATTGGTCGTTTTAAAAATTTTTAAGCAAAAATGATCTTGAAAATCTTTTTGAAAGTTTTAAAATAATTGCAATAGCACGTTGATGTGGAGATAATTAAAAAACCAAAATAATAACTTTAATCACACAATCATCCACAAAAAATAAAGTGCAGAATTAAAAGTAGAACAGTAGCAAAATGAACACACCAGATTCTATAGTGGTTCGGTCAACTTGACCTATGTCCACTCCCCGGAGCCTCCGCTCTAGGTATTGCACTAAAACTCAGTGACTCTCCTTCTGCTCCCACAGCAAGGTGGAGAAGCCTTTACAAAACTTCTTTTCACCGACCAAGTGAGGCAGAGAACCTAGACTCCTTTTGCTTCCTCCTGAAGTAGGCAGAGAACCTTACCTCCTTTTGCTTCCTCCTGAAGCAGGAAGAGAGCCTTGATCTTCTTGCTGATGATCCTTCCCACAGAGACACCAAGGGACAAGGGATGATGACTGGAGATGATGACTCGAATCCTTGCTTGGAGTAACCTTTGTGAACACCTCACAAACTCTCCCTCACTAGATTCTATCTCTCTCTCCCAAGCTCTCCCTCTCCCTCTCAAGACTCTCTCAGGAAAGGATAATGGCAAAAGATCTCAACAGTAGCAAGAATGAGATCTTAAATAGAAGGGCTCAAAAATTACCCTAAATTTCAACTTGCCAACAAAGATCATCCAGGACGATCCTTAGATCGCCCTGTACGATTAGAGTAAATCAGCCCTTTTTGGCCTGGTCGATCTAGTTCTTCTGGATGATTAGAAGATATAGTTTTTTCTAATCATTTGGGATGATTCTGTGATTATCCTAGATGATTAATTTAAATCAAGAATATTATCCAGCAGATAGTTCAGGACATCCAGGAGAAAAGTCTAGATGATCTAAAGAAAATGACTTGATCGTCTAGGACAATATGTCTATCATACTATATGATTAGTTCAAAAATGCCAAATATCATCCAACACACAGTTTGGGTGGTCCAGGATAACTATGTTGGGCGATTTCAAAATGACTTGATCATCCAGAATGATATTAATATCATCCTATACAATTAGTTCAAAAATGGCAATATGATCGACAGATGATTGGGGTCATCCAAGGGAGATACACTGGACGATGAGGATTTCCAATTAATCATCTAGGATGATCTTACGATCGCCCGAGATGATGTGATCGATAAATCAATCCTTTATTACTTTACTTAATCACCTGACTAATTTAAACATGATTGTGATGAATCATCCAGGATGATACACATATTATCCTAGATGATTAGACCAAAATACTAAAAATTAAAACTTTCCTAACTTAGTCTAGTGACTGAGATTTTTTGATTTGAGCACATCATCCTGTATGATAGGAGTATCATCTAGGATGATCTGCTTAATCAGACTGACTTAACATGGCTACCCTAATTAGGGTTTCTATTTTCAATGGATCAGCCAGGATGATATTACTATCCTGTAGGATGATATAAACAAAATTAGAATAGAAACTCTAACTCACTAAAAATCTCCTCCTGAGTGTGTGTGTGTAAGGTTAATTAGCTTGGGTATCCATTATATTATATTTGACTCACGAAAGGTAAAAAATTATATTGAACTTGAAATAAAAATACACTAACTCGATCTTAAGCTGGCTTGAATTGCAATTGATCTTGTGAACTTGAAAGGTTAGGCAAAATTATAATCCTTGAATCCAAATTTGTAACAATCTCACCCTTTTTGATGATGACAAATATTTTTTAGATAATTTTCAATTCAACAAATAAAATATAGAGTAAGGAAAACTAAGGAATGCAAATTCTATTAGCCAGGCAAATAGTATAAGGATACTGAACACTAATAATGCAAAAAGTATAATAACCCAGAACACAAACTGCTCCCCCTTTTGACATCTCAAAAAGGGGAAAATAGAAAAAACATCATAGAGGAACATAGAAAGACAATACAAAAACATCACTAAAAAAAGAAAAGCAACCAAGCTAGTAATAGGAGGGATCCTGGTCAGGTGGAGGAGGAGGTAGTAGTGGCTAAAATAGACTATGAATGGTGGCGAACTGCTCTTCAAACCAGGCCATATCCTGGTCGTGCGGCTGCTGGGCGACGTAGGCATTGAATCGATTCATATCTTCAGCGTGCTACTGTTCCTGGGCAACCACGTAGGAGCCAAAGTGGGCCTTCCACTGGTGAAACCTGTGCACCAGGTGATCCAACGGTGATTCCATACGGACAGGACTAGGTGCAGCAGGCTCAGGAGTAGCTTCTTCCTCTTCTCCTTCAACATTCGTGCTAGGCTCCGGATGAAGATGAGTGCTATGAAGAACATGGAAAGAGTTATTAGAGTAGAAGGAAGGAGGGACATTTGCTGGAACGGGATATTGAAGATTATACTTGGTTTTAAGAGCATAGGTTATGATATATCCTAAGGCTAGGTTGGGACATCATCTATGGTATGGATCTCTAATGCTAGTTAAGTGTTCAATGTAGTGAAATAAGAGATCAGTAACATTGAAGTCACGATGGGCCATGATGTAGTAGGTAGTCATTGATAGCAAGGGAGTAATGTGGATGCGGTCACCAGCCTTTGGAATAATAGAAGATCGTAGGATGTGCTGGATTGTTCTAGCATCCTTGACTAAGGAGGAACAAGCATTGTCATGGTAGGGGGCATTCGTGTTCCTAAGGAAGTGATTGATGAGGCTTCAGTTAAAATTAGGATAAGAGGATAAGAGGTCAAGCTTATCGTCAGTGATGGAAAGTTAGAGAATGTTATGAAAATCCTGAACGGCTAATTCTATGGGGCATCTGTTAACATAGGAGCGGAAGGCGGTATAAGCAGAATCAATACGTAGGTTCGCAAAAAAAAAAACATGAAGAAGTTTAGTGTTAAATTAAAAGGCAAGTGTTAGAATGAAGGTGAGGGAGGTGTCAGCAAAGAGGTCCAGTACCAGATAGGTGTGGATGTATAGATTCACTTTTTTGGACTGAGTAATCCCCACATCGAGATAGCGTTGGAATGCAGCTTGATCGGCTGCATCAGTGAAGTGGGGATTGACATTCATATTGGAGGAATTAACTCCATGATGCCTAGACCTTTTGCCATCAGTAATAAGAAGCCGATTGTATGAGTGTAGAAAGATAGATTGGTGAAGAAGGATGGCTGAAATCAGCTGTTTAAATAAAAATATGCCATATCATCTAGGACGGTCGTGAGATCGTTCAGGATGATAGGTTGCAATAATTATGTCCAGGATGATTAGTCATAAAGGCCAAAGGATCATCCATGATGATCAGATATCATCCAGGATGATTAGACACAGGCAATCATCCCGATGAGTCAGGCTGGATGACTTTTGATGGAAAGGATCATCCAGCATGATTAGGTGGATCATATAGGATGATATATAATAAATGAATCAGATGGGCCAAATTTAGGTCATCCAGTTGCTGCCATATGGATCATCTAGGATGATGAGGTGTATCGTCTAGGATGATTACCAATAATTGATTCAGATCAGCCGTTGGTTCAATATGGGGATGATTTGATCAGATTATCCAAGATGATGTGGGATCGTCCAGAACGAAGTGAACAAAAAAGTAAAAAAAAGAAGGATGAAGAGGAATGATCAGGAGACCGAAAAAATCACAAAAAATGAAAATTATACCAAAGATTGAAAAACTAAAAGAAGTAAAATGAGGAAACAATCAACAAAAACCAAAAAGATTTTTTTTATCGATCTGCTCCAATAAATAAGAATTTTCCTTGAATTTTCAATTCAAAAGCCAATAAGAAGAAAATTGACAAACCTAAAATCCAAAAAAGTTAGAAAATCAATTTTTGTAACTCCTACCTCGGATACCTTACAGGTTCAAATTCCTTTCAAACAAAAATCATATTTAGAAGAAAAAAAAATTAGATAAGAAAAGTGATCCTTTCAAACTTCGTTCTAGAAAATATCTGATAAAATAGTATTACAAATTAAATAACCAGCAATCATAATTTTTAATTTCAAGTGTTTGAATATATTAAGGATACATGAATTCTTCTAAGATTTTTTAAAAATTTGAAAGAGGAGGAAGTTTATTTCTTTGTGGGCTCATTTTGTGCCTCTTTTTCAATTATTTGGCACACTTTACGTATCTTTTAGTTTTTGATACACTTTATGTATCTTTTCAATTTTATTGATGAACATTGCACATCTTCTCATTTGGGCTCATTTTGTGTCTCTTTTATTTTCAGTTGATTGACACACTTTGCACATCTTTTACAAGCTTCCTTTCTTTTAAAGCCTCTAAAAGACTCTCAGTTGTGAGATTATCTTCCAAATATAAGAGAAGAAAAAAACTCACTCACTTAGATAAGGAAAAGTAAACAACAAAATATAACCATTCTCATATAATAAATGCAAGTACTCGATTAAGAAAACATGAAAGTGATTCAATGATTTGGAACACTACTCATATGAGATAGATTACCGTAGGAAGATAAAATAGATCACTATTTCAAAGTCCAATTTTTTAATTTTGAAAAAGATTTTTATCCAAAAGGAATAATACACTATTAAAGGAGTTAGAGGAAGAGAAACAATCATCAATATTTCTTCCCTTTAACTATTTCAGAGAGGTCAATCACTACTTACAAGCTTCTAAACAAAAATAAGGCAAAAACTCTCATTTAGAAATCAAGTTTGTCAGCAGTAGTGAGCAGTGATCTGATTCTGAAGAAAATAAATAGTAAATCAACAACAATAGGAAAGCACATCAAAAGAAATAACCAAATCGAGTAATCAACAACAACAACGGAAAATCAGTAGAGAATAAAAACCAAAAAGGAAACCAATAATCAAATCAAACAAAAATAAAGGAAAACTCAAAAATAGAAACTTCAGAAATTAGTATTCATCATATTCATGCATTTATATCTATCACACCCAATCTCATCCTTAAAATGTTGAATGTGTCAATGGCCAGTGGTTTATTAAAGATGTCAGTCAGTTGATTTTTAGTTGCTACATGGTGTAGCTCAATGTCCCCTTTAGTAACATGGTCCCTATTGAATTGATGTCTTATATCAATATGTTTGGTTCTTAAATGTTGGATAGGATTCTTAGAGATGTAGATGGCACTAGTGTTATCACATAGAATTGAAATTGTGCCAACAGGTAATCCTAAATCCAAGATTTATTGCTTCAACCAAAGAACATGGGCCACACAACTTTCTAAAACAATGTACTCAGCGCTTCAATAGTGGAAAGTGCAATAGAGTTTGATTTTCTACTGGACCCGGAGATTAAGGACTGTCCTACGAATTGGTAAGTTCTAGAAGTGCTCTTTCTATCCACCCTACACCCTACGAAATCAAAATCAGAATATCTAAAAATTTCAAAAGAAGTATTGTGCCTAGGATTCCAGATTCCTAAGTTTGGGGTTCCTAAGAGATATCTAAGGATTCTCTGAATTACAATCAGATGGGATTCTTTAGGATCAGCTTAAAATCTGGTATAGAGATAAACACAAAATATTATATTAGGTTGGCTAGCAGTCAAGTAAAGAAGTGATCTGATTATACCTCTGTACTTCTTTTGATCATCAGATTTTTCATTTGAATCCTTCTCTAATTGGACACTAGAGCTCATGGGAGTATTTGTTTGCTTGGCTTTATCCATTTCATATTTTTTTAAGATATCCTTAATGTACTTTGATTGATTAAAAAAAGTTCCATCATCCATTTGCCTTATGCTAAACCCCAAAAAAATAGGACAATTCTCCCATCATAGTCATCTCAAACTTCTTACTCATTATTTAAGAAAAATTATCACTTAACTTTTGATCAGAAGATTCGAATAGTATATCATCAATATAGATCTGGACAATGAGTAAATCTTCTCCTACTTTCTTTAGAAAAAGGGTGGTGTCTACGCTCCCCTTAACAAACTTTCTTTCCAGGAGGAATGTGCTAAGCCTCTCATAACAAGCTCTAGGTGCCTGTTTCAATCCATATAAGACCTATTTTAATTTATAAACATGATTTGGATATTGAGAACTCTCAAAACCTGGGGGTTGCTTTACAAACATATCTTCTTTTATTACCCCATTTAAAAAGGCACTCTTGACATCCATTTAAAAGAGCTTAAATCCCTTATAATAGGCAAAGGCTAGTAGCACTCTATTGGCTTCTAATCTAGCTATAGAGGCAAAGGTCTCCTCAAAATCAATTCCTTTTATTTGGTTGTACCCCTTAGCCACCAATCTTGTCTTATTCCTAACCACCACACTAGAATCATTCATTTTATTCTTAAAGACCCATTTGGTTCCCACTATACTTTGATTCTTAGGTCTTTTTACTAACTCCCAGACATTGTTCCTCATAAATTAGTAAAAGTTCTTCTTGCATAGACAAGATCCAAAATTCATCAGATTAGGCTTGATTGATGTTTGTGGGTTTAGTCATTGAGATAAAGGCAGAATAGTTTACTTCCTTCCTAAGTCCATGCCTAGTTTTAATACCTTCAGAAGGTTCTCCTAAGATCAGTTCTTTAGGATGACTCAAAGAATATCTCTAATCTATAGGCAATGTATTTTGAGGTTCTACCCTTTCCTCCAGATTTGCAATTTCTACTCCTTGGATAATCTCTCCTACTACATTAGTATTTTAAGGCTCTATCCTTTTCTCCAGATTTATAGTTTCTACTCCTTGGGTACTCTCTCCTAATTCATCTTCTTCATCAGCTCTAGATTTCTTAGGATCAGATTCATCAAACACTACATTAGTAGTCTCCTCCACCACTAATATCCTTTTGTTAAACACTTTGAAGGATTTCCCCATACTTGAATATCCTAAGAACATTCTTTTATCAGATTTTGGGTCAAATTTTCCTAAGGATGATTTCCCATTATTTAGAATAAAGACCTTACAGCCAAACACATGGAGGTGGGACAGGTTTGGAGTTCTACCCTTAATGATCTCATAGGGTGTCTTATTTAGTTTAGATTTAACATTCACCCTATTCAACACATAACAGGTTGTGTTCACCACCTCTACCCTAAAGTATTTTAGAACTGAATACTTAGCAAGCATGGCTCTAGTAGCTTCCACTAAGATCCTGTTCTTTCTTTCAGCTACCCCATTCTACTGAGGGGTCCTAGGAGCTAAAAACTTGTGGCTAATCTCATATTTTTAAACTCTCCACCATGATCACTATAGATGTTCAAGATCTCACAACCTAACTTCTTCTGAATCCAAGTGGAAAAAGATTTAAATTCATCAAATGACTCAATTTTATGTGACAAAAATCTAATCAAAGTGAACCTCGAGTAGTCATCGACAATCACAAATCTATAGACTTTTCCCCTCAAGCGGGCAGTGCTAATGGGTCTAAATAAATCCATGTGAAGGACTTCTAAAAGTTTAGAGGTACTGATATCCTTAATAGAGTAGAAAGAGGATTGGACTTGCTTCCCTGGTTGACAGGCATCACACAGGTGGTCCTTAGTGAACTTAAGCTTGGGGACACCTATAACTAAGTCCTTTTGGGTTACTCTTCTAAGTGTTTTTATGATGGCATGACATAACCTCCTATGCCACAGCCAAGACTCATTAGTAGCAGTTTTTACGCAGAATGATGCAGCACACTCAATATTATTTAAATCAAGCATATAAATGTCGTTGATCCTCTTACCCTGCAAAATAGTGTTATTATTTAAGCTGATAATACAAGTGTTTACCAGAAACTTTATGCTGAACCCTTTATCACAGAGTTGACTGATGTTGAGCAAGTTGTGTTTCAGTCCATCTACAAGCAAAACATTTTCAATTAAAAGGTTCTTGGAGTTTTCGATTATACTTGTGCCCACCACTTTCTTGATGGTGTTATCTCCAAGAGTGACCTTGCCTCCAGCCCTGGCCTCCAGCAAAATAACTTAATTTTCATTTCCATTCATATGCCTTAAGCATCTACTATCTAGGTACGAAATACTCTCATGAGGTCTTGTGTGGGAGTACCCCTATAAAATCATCAAAAGTCAGATTTAGGAACCCAAACAAGTTTGGGTTCCTTCTTATAGATAAAAGAATGCAATGCATATATGTTATGCTGTGAATCATATAATTTGGGCCTCCATATCCAATGTGTACTATAGTGAATAGTGCAAGTGTGAGAGATATGTCCTAACATGCCACAAGAGAAACATCTAATGCCAGGAAAAGGATTAACTAATCTACGTGGGTGATGGTGCCTCTTCCTAGGTTTGGATGATGCATGTTTCCTACTCTCAACATCGCATGCATGAGTTTCTAATTCCATGAATGCAGTTTCTAATTCAACATGTGATGCTTTCACTGAATCATGCTTAATAATTAATTCAGAATGCTTTTTATTTAACTCATCAAATTCATCAAGTAATGACATGTGATTGCTATCAAGAGTGGAATGATCCTTAAGTAAAACTTCATGTTCTTTTTATAGGTTCAAGAATTCCAATTTCAAGCGAGCATGCATTTTCTTAAGTTTCCTATATGATGAATAGATTTTTTTTGGAAATATCAAGTAATTGATCGTAGGTCAGTTCACATACCTCTTCTTAATCAGACTGGCCAAGATGTTCATCCACCATCAAACATAAGTTTGTAGTCTCCTCTTCAGCTTTAGTCTCAGAGGAGTCTGATACAGAATTGACCAAGAACATTTTTTGAATCCATTTCTTATCCTTCCTGAACTTGGGCTTCTCCTCACCCTTCTCCTTCATTGGGTGAGCCTTAAGTGTAGGACAATCAGCTTTTTTATGTCCTGGCTTCCTACATTCAAAACAAACTGTATCAGAAGAACCTTTAGAATTTTTGTTAATCTTACCTTTGTTTCATTTTTGATAGTTTTTGTGTTTCTTCCTTAGAAAGCTTTTGAATTGTCTGGTGATTAAGGAAATATCATCACTTTCAGACCCAGATGAATCAGTCTCCATATCATTAGCCTTCAGCGCCATAGTTTTCTCTCTTTTTTTCACCTGCATCAAGTTATCTTTGGTTCACTCCTTGCTTGTAAGTAATGAGTGATCCAAGTAAGTTATAAATAGAATAAGTGTTCAAATCCTTAGATTCAGTGATTGTAGTTATCTTGGCATCATATAAAGAAGGCAAACATCTTAGAATTTTGTTAACTTTCTCATAGTTAGTGAGCTCTCTTCCAAAGGCATGCAGGAAGGTGACAATTTATGTAAACCTAATATACATGTCAGATATTGACTCACTAGGTTTCATGCGAAATAGTTCATAGTCATGAAGCAAGATATTTAACCTAGATTGCTTAACTTCTGATGTGCCTTCATAAGTAATGCATAATCTATCCCAGATTTCTTTACCAGTTATGCAAGTACATACACACATGTAATCCTTGGATTTTATTGCACAAAAAAATATTTTAAGCATTTTGCATTCAGTTGTGCTAAATATCGATCATCAAAAGTCCATTCAATAAAAAGAAGTTCAGTTTTAATACCATCAACTAATCTAAATGGTGCAGAGTATTCATCTTTAACAAGCATCCACATGCGATCTATAGATTATAAAAAGGTAGACAGGCGAGTTTTCTAAAAATAAAAAGTATAATATCAAATAAAGATGGTCGAGTGATGGAATATCCTTTCACGGTGTTTTTATTACCAAAGTTAGCCATTGATCAAATTTAAAAGTTTTTCAAAACTTAATTTTATGAATCCCGTTCTAATACCACCTGAATGTTTGTTAGGGATGTTAAGCCCTTATGAACTAGCCCGAGGCTAACCAAGAGGGGGGGGGGTGAATTAGTAGTTTTAAAAATTCTTAAGCAAAAAATAATCTTGAAAATCTTTTTGAAAGTTTTAAAATAATTGCAATAGCACGTTGATGTGGAGATGATTAAACACTAAAAATAATAACTTTAATTACATGGTCATCCATAGAAAAGTAAAGTGTAGAAATTAAAAGAAGAATAGTAAAAAAATGAACACACCCGATTTTATAGTGGTTCGGTCAACTTGACCTACATCCACTCGTCGGAGCCTTTCCTCCAGGTATTGCACCAAAACTCAGTGACTCTCCTTCTGCTCCCATAGCAAGGCAAAGAAACCTTTACAAAACTCCTTTTCACCAACCCGATGAGGTAAAGAACCCAGACTCCATTTGCTTCCTCCTGAAATAGGCAGAGAACCTTACCTCCTTTCACTACCTCTTGAATCAGGAAGAGAACCTTGATCTTCTTACTGACGATCCTTCCCACACAGACACCAAGGGATAAGGGACGATGATTAGAGATGATGACTCAAATCTTTACTTGGAGTAACCTTTATGAACACCTCACAAACTCCCCCTCATAAGACTTTCTCTCTCTCTCCCAAGATCTCCCTCTCCCTCTCAAGACTCTTAGGAAAGGATAGCAACAAAAGATCTCAATAGTAGAAAGAAAGATATCTTAAATAGAAGGGCTCAAAAATTATCCTAAATTTCAACTTGCTGTCAAATATCATCCAGGATGATACTTAGATCATCTTATATGATTAGAGTAAATTAGCCTTTTTTAGCCTGGACAATCTAGTTTTTCTGGTTGATTAAAAGACATGGTTTGTTCTGATCGACTAGGCCGATTCTTCAATCATCCTAGATAAGTAGTTTAATTAGGAATATCATCCAGTAGATAGTTCAAGATGTCAAAGAGAAAAGTCTGGATGATCTAATGAAAATGACTTCATCATCTAGGATGATGTGTCTATCATCCTTTATGATTAGTTAAAAATGCACAATATCATTCGGCACATAATTCGGGTCATCAAGGATAACTATGCTGGATGATTTCAAAATGACTTGATCATCTAGGATGATATCTAGATCATCCTGTATGATTAGTTTTAAAATGGCAATATCATTCGGTAGACTGTTCGGGTCATCCAGGGCAGATATACTGGACGATGAGAATTTCTAATTGATCATCCAGGATGATGTGATCAATCAATTAATCCTTAATTAATTTCCTTAATCACCTGATGAATTTAGGCATGATTGAGATAAATCGTCCAGGATGATTAGACCAAAATACTAAAAATAAAAACTTGCCTAACTTAATCTAGCGGCTAAGATTTTCTGATTTGAACACATAATCCTATAACATAGGAGTATCATCCAGGATGATCTGCTTAATCAGATTGACTTAATATGGTTATCCTAATTAGGGTTTTTATTTTTAATGGATCATCCAGGACGATATTACTATCGTCCAGGATGATATGAACAAAATTAGAACAAAAATTCTAACTCACTAAAAGTCTCCCCCTGAGTGTGTGTGTGTAAGGTTACTTAGCTTAGGGATCCACTACATTACATTTGACTCAAGAAAGGTGAAAAATTACATTGAACTTAAAACAAAAATAAACTAACTCGATCTTGAACTGGCTTGAATTGCAATTGATCTTGTGAACATGAAAGGTTAGGCAATCAAATAGAAATAGAAATATTTATTATCATCAAAATCATAATCCTTGAATCTAGATTTGCAACAAAAAGGTAGTTTTACATTATAATTTATAAAAGGATTATTGAGGATTACATCAATTTTTACACTTTTAATGGTGGAAGGTACAAAAGTATTATTTTTATAGTCTGGATTCAGAATTTTTATACTTCTTTATTCAATCAAAGGTAGTCCTTTTTATATTTTCTTCTTTAGTTATTTAGACCCGGTCGTCATCGTTATCCACTTTTAAAGAAATTTCAAACTTTTGGTTGTTCATTAATATTCCTATACTCTACAGCTTGGTGCTTTTTCCCAAATACATAAGACTCATCCTCCAAACTACATTCCAAATTGATATGTATTGCAGATGCCTTTATTTGAACAAATTATTTTTCATTTTCTTTCATTTTCTTGTTTTTTCATCCTCTACCTCTCCCTCTCGATCACTGAGTGATTCTACAACCTCTTTGTGAAGGAGGGGCAAAACACCACGAACATTATGTTCAAGGCAAGGATGTTTTTCTTTTTCTTCTTCTTTATTTATTTTTCTTTATTTTTTTCAGCCATTTTGAAGTTACTTGTGATGCCTATTTACTTTTTAGGTATTTAGCACAAAACATCTTCGTATATTCCTACTTCATGAATAAAATAGGGTTACCAATATCCCTTTATACAATGTTCAAACCCTTCACAAGAGTATTTAACACACTGATGAAGAAAGGAAGACACCATTCTATATTCATGGAGCCAGGGTCTACCCAAGAGAGCATTAAAGGAAACCTTTGTAAATATTAAGTGAAATTTATCTTCAATTTTTAAGACATCTATTTCTTTAAGTTGGGTTATTGAACCCAAAGCCATCTCACATTTTTTCATTGAATCCTAGTAATAATTCTTTATTAGAGCTAAGTTTGTAAGCATCCATCTATATGTAGGAAATAGTTCTTAGAGTCATTATGTTGACCGATGCACACGGATCAACAAAGACATGGGACAACTTAATGCTATCCACAATTATTATAATGTATAAAGAATGATTATGATCAGTGGTTCCTAGAACTGAGTGTTGCTAAGGCACCCAAGAGGCCGAGGGGGGGGGGGATGTATTTTGTTTTTAAAAAAATTGTCAATATAAACTTAGGTTAAAGAAACTTAGATTTTAGTTTGTAGAAAACATATAGTGACAAAGAAGTTTATGTAAGAGAACCACTTGAAAATTCTATTTGATATTAATGTAAAGTTTAGCTAGGTAGAAAAGTTAGTTGATTAACATAGTTACTAGTAAGCTAAAGTGAGCACACACATGCAAGAGAGAAAGCAAGCATAAACATAAAGCACTTTCATGTCGTTGGGCCAAAACAACCCACAACCAAACTTTTCAATGCCTAGCCTCCCATAACCCTCTAGGATTTAATAAAAACCACAAAGGTTATAATAACCAAATCTTCCTAACACCAGAAAAAGACTACCTCACATGACGGTGAGAACCTCACAACAAGGTAACTATAAAATAAAGAAAGAAAAAAAAACCAAGTACAAATCTTACTATAACAAGGAATGTAACTCTCACAAATAATAAGCAATAATAGACAACATATTTGATAGCTCACAATATAAATTCTTTTGATTATGCACTTCAAAAAATAAATGCAAACGCAACCATAAATTAAACTTGCAAGCAATCAAATCTAATTGATGTGTTTCACAAAAGTATAAGAAGATTTAAACACAAGTTAGCAAGTCATGTACAATAACTTAAGATATTTTGTAAGAGGAGAAACACAAATGATTATTAAACAAATTTTTGAATCAACATAAGAATGACGAGCATAGTAAGAGATCACAAGTAAGGCTTAGCTACACTTTAATTTTCCACATGAAGGATATGATTATGATAAAATATCAAACTAACTTGAAGAGCATCATAATTTGAATCCAAGAAAGAAAAGACTTCACAATTTTGCACAATATTGAAGAGTTGAAACACCAAAATTGGATAGAACTCACCAAATTCTCATCTTAAAGTATGGTGAAGAGTGAGTGAGAAAGGAAGACACTTTAGCAATCATGAGAGACCTTGAAACTCATGCCTAAGAAAATAAAGATGACCATGAATTTTGAGGAAAAATTTCAATAGAGTTTCATTATTGTGAGAGTAAGAGACAGGAAGAAAAACATTAAGCCTACCTCTCTGTTTTAAAGAGAATTTCGGCCAAGGTAAGGGAGAATTTGGGGCAATAATTTGACCAAGAAAGGAGATTTGGAATAAATTAAATTAGCCTCCAAAGAAGCATGTGGCCGACTAAAGCAAAATAGGAAGGAACCATGCAGTTTTTTCGCCACAATGAATTAAATTTTTGTTGCAAATTTCATCCAAGGGAGGGAGAGAGCATATGCAAATATTTTATTTAATTTGGAGCCATTAGATTAGGGTGTAATCCATGGGAAAGGTAAATACCCAATAGGAAATTTGATAAATTATAATAATTCCAAGAATAAGCAGATTTTAGCCATCTAGTTTCCATAAAAGGATTAAGTGATTTTGGTAGGGATTAATTGTGTGATCTTAATGCTTGGGTAGGGGTGTCAATTATTAACTTGAGCTAGAAAATCTAGCTTTGGGTAGACCCATAAAATAAATGGGTTAGATTCAAGTTTTAATTTTTTGACCAATTTGACAAGATAGGCCTATCCTTGTTTAACTCCCTAACCCAAATTTTACATGAGTCCTATTTATCCTCTATAGTCACCCCACACTTATGAAGTACACACCCATGCAGTCACATTCTATGCTCTATATTATCCTACCTAGTCTCCCTCACCACAACATACTCGCACTCATGTACAACGCACTCGCACCCAGAGTGCCCTCTCCCACTCATGCAGTTCTGCATGCTTGCACTCACCCCACACCATGCACTCATTGGGTCACACATGTGCACTCAAGCGATCTCACCAGGCCACCCTCGGTAGTAGTCGTGCAGCTCATGCTCGTACTTGATGCTTATAACATACATGCTAGTCATTATGGGTTAGGTTTGGTTAATTAGGTAACCTGATGGTTTATGTAAAGATCTAATTTTTTGACCCATTTATCTAATTGTGTCAGGTTTGAGTCAAATTAATTGAATGTGAGTTAGTTTCCAGTTTGACCCAAACTCGACCCGAAAACCTATTTTAACACCCCTATACTTAGGATAGCTGGGAGAGGAGTTAATTTTGAGTCATTAGATTAGGTTCAAATTTTTTAATCCATGTGTTGAATAGATTAGCCAACAGGCATAAGTCACATGGATTACATAATTTAAGGTAATTAATTATTTTAACTAAATTTAGCACAAATCTTTCTTCATTTGAACAAATGCTATACTAACTCAGATTCAATTGATTTCTATATGATGAGCATGAACTTTAGTGATTCAAGTGATGACATATAATTAAAAATATTATTTATCAATAAATTTTATTAATTAGTTAAGATTATTCAATAATATTAATATTTTATTGGATAAAAAAAATAAAAATTGAAATTAAGTATCCAAATTTTATTAAATAATTTTATTGATTTTTTTAAATATATTATTCAATTTTAATTTATAATAGATCAAGTTAGATGCAACTTTATAAGTGAGAAATGCAAGAATAATAAGATTTCCAAAAATTATGCTAAAACGATAATGTTTGAATTTAAATAACCACGAATTAATTTTAAAGAAGCATGCACTTAAGTTTAGCAAATTTTATTTACATGTAAGCTATTTTATTTGAGGTATTGAGCATTAGAAAAAAACCCAATTGTCGAATCTTCAAGTCTTGTACTCATATAAGTCTAGTTTCGTGATCTTGTTTTTTGAAAGTTAAAAATTGTGTTACAAATCTGGGCCCAAGTACTGTGATTTTGATGATAACAAATATTATTATTTTCTTATCACTGTTATTATTGCATATCTATTTTGTTGTCCTGCTCACTAGCATTTTAGGTCCACAAGTCCTCTGGCAATGTTAATCAGCTCAAGAATAGGTAGACTAGGGTTGAGTTTATCTATAATTTCAATGTACTTTTTTCTTTTCTTGAGTCAAATCATGTATCTGGTGGACACTAAGCTGAGTAACCTTGCATACACACACTCAAGGGAGTGAGTTGATGATTTAGAGAAATTTTTTATTTTTGAATTAATCGTACAGTATGATTTATATCGTACTGTATGATTAGTTAAAATAGAAAAGCCTAATTAGGACACCTCTATTAATTAAGAGTGATCAAATTAATCATACTGTATGATCCATATCATAAAGGATGATTAGTTATGATTGTTAAAAATAGCCATCAATAAAAATTTAGGCAATATTTTAATATTCAAATTTTGTTCTAATCATATATTACGCTATACATCATACTCTATGATTTATGACAATCATGCCTAAATTGATCCTTTGATTAAGGGACTAATTATGTTAGAATTTCCTGATCAGATTGTACAGGATGATCATTTTTGATCATACTGAATGACCCGGGAGATACATGGGATGATACTTGATCGTCCCACATCATCCAAGATGAAAAACCATGATTTTACTTCTAATTATATAGAGAGATCATACAGGACATCTTGAGATATGTATGGGATGATATTTAAATCATCGCCTATCATCGCTTATCGTACTAGACAATCAGTATAATATCTTGAACTATTTATACCGTATGATCATAGAATCATACTGGAAGACCATCACAAATACTTGAACTGATCATACAGGACAATGTGGTTTGTACTGTCTGAAAGGGCTATTTTGTACTAGTCATATAGGATTATCTCATGATCATACTAGATAATCTTTGACGATAAATTAAAAATTAGGGCTTCCTTTGGAAGCTCTCTATTTAAGCCCTTATATTATCATGTGAAAATTCTTTTGTTATTGACTTATTTTGAGAGAGAGCTTAGAGGGGGAAGAGAGAGAGAGAGAGAGAGAGAGAGAGAGAGAGTGTGTGCTTTGGGAGAGAATAAAGGGAGAGATTCTTGTGAGGGAGTGTTGGGATTCATAAAGGTTACTCCAAGAAAGGTTTCCATTGTATACTTCAATCTACTTTCTTGATTTTGTAGTGGCTCTAGGAGACATTCTTCTGCTTCAGATTAAGGTTCTCTGCCTACTTGAGGAGGGAGTAAAAGGATTCAGGTTCTCTGCCTACTACATGAGGGAGTAAAAGAGTTCAATTTCTCTGCCTATTCTAGGAGGGAGTAAAAGGATTCAGGGTCTCAACCTACGCAAGGGGGGGAGTAAAAGGATTCAGGTTTTCTGTCTTCACCGGGAGGGGGATAAAGGAGAGACACTAAAAGGTTTATTGTAATACTCAGAGGAGGACTCTAGGGAGTGGACATAGGTCAGATTTGATCGAACCACTATAAAATATGATGTGTTCATTCTTTTACTTTTCTACATTTTAATTTACGCACTCATTTATGATTTTAGTATGGTTGAAAATTTTGATTATTATGAACTTAATTTTCTTCTATATTGTGGGATAAATTTATTTGTTTCTAAAATATTTAGAAAGGTAAAAAGACTTTTCTTTTTTGCTTTATGTAATTTTTAAAATAACCATTTCACTCCCCTTGTTGTTATCCTCGAGCTTGTTCTTAAAGGTTTAACAACCTTCACGAACTTTCAAGTGATATCAGAGTGGGACTCATAAATTAAGTTTTAGAAAATATTTGAAAAATGATCAATTGCTAACATTGGAAATTGTAATACTATGGAAGGATATTCAATCATACGGCCACCTTTATTTGATAATATTCCTTTTAGAAAATCTGCATGTCTACTTTTTTATAATCTATAGATTATCGCATGTGGATGTTAGTTCAAGAAAGTTATTCTGCACCCTCATGTTTAGTAAATGGCACTAAAATTGAAATACCTTTTTTTAATTAGAGGATAGAAGATAGAGATTTAACCCAATAGAATGCAAAATATTTGAAATATTTTTTCTATGCTTTAAAATCTAAAGATTACATATGCATTTCTACTTGCACTAATAGTAAGGAGATTTGGGATAAACTCTACATAACATATGAAGGAACAAATAAAGTAAAAAAATCTAGGTTGAACATTTTGCTTCATGATTATAAACTTTTTGACATGAAACCTAGTGAATCTATTTTTGAAATGTATACTAGGTTCACTCAGATTATTACTTTCCTGCCTGCCTCAGAAGAGAACTTACTAACTATGAAAAACTTAACAAGATTTTATAATGTTTACCTTCTTCCTATAATGCAAAAACTACTGCAATTTCTAAATATAAGGATTTGAATGTTTACTCCATTGATAACTTACTTGGATCATTTATTACTTACGAGTAAGGAGTAAGTCAAAGATAGCTTGATGCAGGTGAAAAGAGAAAGGAGAAAATTGTAGCCTTAAAAGCTAATAATTCTAATAGTGACAATTCTGCACCTAAGGATAATGATGACATAGAATTGATGATAAGGCAATTCAAGAGGTTTCTAAAGAAAAATCAAAGATGTTATCGGCAATGGAAAAAAGGTAAATCTAATAAAAATTCCAAAACTTCTTCTGATATCATCAATTTTGAATGCAGGAAGCCAGGGCACATAAATACATATTGCCCAAATTTGAAAACTCACCCAATCAAGGAAAAGGGTTATGAAATACCTATGCTTAAAAAGGGAAAGCAAAGGACTTAGAAAGCTTTCTAGGTAGACTCTGCTTCAGACTCATCTAAAACAAAAGTAGAAGAGGAGGTAACCAACTTGTGCTTAATGACAGATAATCAACTTGATCATTCTGATCAAGTGGAGGTATGTGAGCTTTCCTATGATGAACTATTTGAAGTTTTTAAAAAAATTCATAATGTATATAAGAATCAAGAAAATATATGCAGGCTTGAATTCGAATTTTTCAAAGCTGCAGAAAGAGTATGAATGCCTTAGAAAAGATTATTTTACTTTGGATAGTAATCACTTGGCTTTATTAGATGAATTTTATACTTTAAACAAGAAGCATCTTGATTTAACTGATAAGTATGATTCCTTAAAAGCATCTCATATTGAATTAAAAAATACATTCAAGGAATTAGAAACTCTTGCATGTAAATTAGATGGTAGTGAGCATGCATTAAAAATTGAAAATTTAATTCTTGAAAGTGTAAACAAATCTTTAGAAGTACAATTAAAAGCTTTCAAAGAAAATAAAATACCTCTAACAATTGCACAGTTTCACAATACACCATCATAGCATGCATTCAAACCTAGGAAGAGGCACTATAACTCACGTAAATTATTAAACCCCTATTCCTAGAGTTAGATATTTTTTTTGTGGATGCTATGACAGATCTCCCAGACTTACACTATCCATCATAGAACACATTTGTTGTGGAGACCAAAACTATATAATTCACAGCATAGCATGTAAGAATTTTATCCAATATTCCATAAGGTGGAACCCAAACTTATTTGGGTTCCCAAATCTGACCATTCATAATTATATAGGGATGCTCTCACAAAAGGCCTCGTGAGAGCATGTGGTACACGGATAGTGGATGTTGAAGGCATGATTGGAGATGTAAATAAATTCATTTTGCTGGAGGCCAGGGCAGGATGCAAGGTGACACATGGAGATAACACCACAAGGAGAGTGGTGGGCTCAGGTATATTGGAAACTCAAAAAAAAATTCTTATTGAAAATATTTTACTAGTAGTTGGCTTAAAACATAACCTATTTAGCATAAGCCAACTCTGTGATAAAGGCTTCAACATCAAATTTTTATCTACCAGATTTATGATAAACTTAAATGGAAATACTATGCTGCAAGGAAAAAGAATCAATAATATTTACATGCTTAATTTAAACTATGCTGAACCTACTACCTCTCTTTTCCTAAAAACTTTTGCTGATGAATCCTCATTATGGCGTAAGAGATTATGTCATGCAAGCATGAAAAACCTTAGAAAAATCACCCAAAAAGACTTAGTAAGAGGCATACCCAAACTAGAGTTTACTTAGGACCACCAGTGTGATACCTATCATTTAGGAAAGTAAGTCAAATCCTCATTCCACTCAATCAAGGACATTAACACGAGCAAACCTTTAGAAGTCCATCACATGGATCTCTTTAGACCCGTTAACACTATAACCTAGGAGGGAAAGTCCTTAGGTATGTTATTATTGATGATTATTTGAGGTTTACTTGGGTTAGATGCCTATCTCATAAAAGTGAAATAATTAAGGAATTTAGGACATTCTCCACTTAGATTTAGAGGAAGCTAGGTTGTAAAATTCTGACAATTCATAGTGATCAAGGTGGAGTGTTGAAGAATGAAAGATTTGAATCCTATAGAAAGGAGTAAGGGATATATCATAATTTTTTAGCTCCTAGAACCCCTCAGCATAATGGAGTTACTGAATGAAAGAATAGGACCCTAGTAGAAGCCACAAGAGCCTTGTTAGTTGAATACTCACTTCTTAAATACTTTTGGATAGAAGTGGTGAGTACAACCTGTTATGTTCTAAAAAGGGTTAATGTTAGATCCAAGTGGAACAAGACACCCTATAAAATCATTAAGGGTAGGGCATCCAACCTCTCTCACCTTCTTGTTTTTGGACGTAAAGTGTTCACTCTGAATAATGGAAAATCTCTACTAGGAAAGTTTGACCTCAAATCTAATGAAGGTGTCTTCCTAGGATACTCAAATATTGGAAAATCTTATAGAGTTTTTATTAAAAGGACACTAGTGGTAAAGGAGAGCACTTATATTGTATTTGATAAAATTGATAATTTTTTAGGGTCTAGGGTAGAAGAAAAAGAAGTTGTAGAAATCACCCAAGTAGTAGAATCTATAAATCTAGAGGAAAGGGTGGAACCTGAAAATTCACTGCCTAGAGAATGGAGATATTCTTAAAGTCATCATAAAGAACTTATCATTGGAGACTCATCTGAAAGTGTTAGAACTAGACATAGACTTAGAAAAGAAGTAAACTACTCTATCTTCATCTGAATGACTAAACTCACCAACATAAATCTAGCCCTATTTTATAAATACTTCATCCTAGCCATATAAGAATAGTTAAATCAATTTGTGAGAAATGATGTTTGGGAACTAGTTGAAAGATCTAAGGACCAGAGTGTTACTAGAACTAAATGGGTTTTTAAAAACAAAATGAATGATTTCGGTGTAGTGGTGAGAAATAAATTAAGATTAGTGGCTAAGGGGTATAAATAGATAGAAGGGGTTGACTTTGAAGAGACCTTTACCCCTGTAGCTAGATTAGAAGACATTAGAGTGATACTAGCCTTTGTCTGCTTTAAGGAGTACAAACTATACCAAATGGATGTCAAAAGTACCTTTCTGAAAGGGGCAATAAAAGAAGATGTGTATGTTGAACAACCTCCAAGCATTAAAAATTTATAATTTCTTAATCATGTGTTAAAATTAAAAAAAGCATTATATGGACTAAAATAAACACCCAGAGTATGGTATAAAAGATTAAGCACATTCCTACTAGAGAGAACTATTGTGAATCTTGTTTCAGGGACTATAATTTTGATGATAGCAAATCTTTTTGTTTTTATTTGAGGTTCTAATCTTTCAGGTTCTAAGGATCAATTGCAATTAAAGCCAGCTCAAGATCGAGTTAATCTATTTATGTTTCAAGTTCAATATACTTTTTTATTTTTCTTGAGTAAAATGTAATATAATAGATCCCCAAGCTAAGTAACCTTGCACACACACACTCAGGGGGAGAGTTTTAGTGAGTTAGAGTTTCTGTTTAATTTTTGTTCAAATCTTCCTAGACGATATTAATATTATCCTGGAGGATCCAGTGAAATTAGAAACCCTAACTAGGGCAACCATGTTAAGTCGGTTTGATTAAGCAGATCATCCTGGATGATAGACCCATCATACAGGATGAGAGGCTCAAATCAGAAATTCTCAGTCGCCAGATTAAGTTAGGCAAGTTTTTATTTTTAGAGATTTGGTCTAATCGTCCCGGATGATACATGTATCATCCTGAATGATTTTTTATAATCATTCCTAAATTAGTCTAGTCATTAAAGAAAGCAATTAATATTTGATTAATACGATCATATCATCCTGGATAATTGCAATATCATCTTGGACGATACATGCAAAATTCTAACCATCTAGAGCACTTCACCTAGACGACCCGAGGAATCTACTAGATGATATTCCTAATTTTGAACTAATCGTACAGGATAATATACACATCGTCCTAGAAGATTAGTTCATTTTGAAACCGTCCAGCATAGTTTGGCTGTATGACTTGAGGAATCTGCTGGACGATCTTCCTAGTTTGAACTAATCATCTAGAATGATCGCAAGATCATCTCAAACAATCTGAATAGATTTTGTCTTCTAATCATCCAGAAGAACCAGATTCTCTAGGCCAAATGGGTATATTTTATACTGATCGTACAGGATGATCTAAGGATCATCCTGAATGATCCTTGACGACCAGTTGAGATTAAGGATAATTTTTGAGCCCTCCTATTTAAGATCTTTTTTATTCAATCATTAAAATCTTTTTGCCACCTCCCTTGCCAGAGAGAACCTTGAGAGAGAGAGAGAGAGACTGGGAGAGAGAGAGAGGATCTTGGGAGGGGAGTTTGTGAGGTGTTCACAAATGTTGCTCCAAGAAAGTATCTAAGTCATCTTCTCTGGTCGTCGTCTCTTGTCTTGTTGGTGTCTCTGCGGTAGGATCCAGGTTCTCTGCCTGCCATAAGAAGATCCAGGTTCTCTGCCTGCTTTAGGAGGAAGTAAAATGAGTCCAAGTTCTCTACCTGCTTCAGGATGAAGCAAAAGGAGTCCAAGTTTTCTGCCTCACCGGGTTGGTGGAAAGGAGTTTTGTACAGGCTTCTCCACCATGCTGTGTGAGCAAAAGGAGAATCACTTAGTGTTAGTCCAATACCCAGAGGGGAGGCTCCGGGGAGTAGACGTATGTCAAGTTGACCAAACTACTATAAAATCTGGTGTTTTATTTTTAATTATCTTTCGCATTAATTTTTCTATTGATGATCATGTGATTGTGATTATTATTCTATTATTGTTGAACATATGTACATCATCGTAAAATTGTAATTATTTTAAAATATTCAAAAAGATTTTTCTAAATTATTGTTGCTCATGAATTTTTAGAATAACCAATTCACCCCCCCCCTCTTGGTTATCCTCGAGACTAGTTCACAAGGACTTAACATCCCTAACGAACTTTCAAGTGGTATCAGAGTGGGATTCATAAAATCTAATTTTGAAAAACTTTTGAAATTGATCTATGGTTAACTTTAAAAATAGAAATACTGTTGAAGGTTATTCCATCACTCGTCCACCTTTGTTTGATAACATACCTTTTGATTTTGGAAAACTCGCATATCCACCTTTTTACAATCTATTGATTATCGCATGTGGATGCTTGTTAAAGATGGTTATGAAGTACTGTTTAGACTTATTAATGGCGTTAAAACTGAATTTTTATTTATTGAATTGACATTTGATGATCGTGACGTAGCATAACTGAATGCAAAATACTTGAACTATTTTTTCTATGGGTTGAAATCTGAGGATTACATGTGTGTCTCTACTTGCACTACTGGTAAAGAAATCTGGGATAGACTACGCATTACTTATAATGGTACATCTAAAGTTAAGCAATCTAGATTGAACATCTTACTTCACGACTATGAACTCTTTCGCATGAAACCTAGTGAATCAATTTCTAAAATATATACTAGGTTTACTCAAATTATCACCTCTCTATATGCTTTAGGAAGAGAACTCACTAACTATGAAAAAGTGAACAAAATCCTGAGATGTTTGCCTTCTTCTTATGATACCGAGATAACTGTAATTACTGAATCCAATGATTTGAATACTTATTCTATTGATAACTTACTTGGGTCACTCATTGCTTACAAGCAAGGAGTGAACCAACGACAAATTGATGCATGTGAGAAGAAGAAGAAGGAGAAAACTGTAGCGCTAAAGGCCAATGATACTGATATTGATTCTTCCGGGTCTGATAGTAATGATGTTGCCTTAATCACTAGGCAATTCAAAAGCTTTCTAAGGAAGAAACACAAGAACTTTTAAAAGTGGAACAAAGGTAAGAGTAGCAGGAATTTTAAAGGTTCTTTTGATATAGTTTGTTTTGAATGCAGGAAGCCTGGACATATAAAGGCTGACTGTCCTACACTTAAGGCTCACCCAAGTAAGGAGAAGGGTGAGGAGAAACCCAATTTCAAGAAGGACAAAAAGAAGATCCAAAAGGCTTTTTAGGTGGATTCTGCATCTGACACCTCTGAGATTAATACTAAGGAGGAGACTACAAACTTGTGTTTGATGGCAGATGATCATCCTGGTCAGTCTAACTAAGAAGAGGTATGTGTGCTAACTTACGATCAATTACTTGAAGTTTCTGAAAAAATTTATTCATCATATAGAAAATATAAGAAAATACATGCTAGCCTGAAATTGGAATTCTTAAACTTGGAAAAAGAGTATGAAGTTTTGATTAAGAATCATTCTACACTTGATAGCAATCACATGTTATTACTTGATGAATTTGATGAATTGAATAAAAAGCATTCTGATTTGATTATTGATCATGATTCATTAAAAGCATCACATGTTAAATTAGAAGCTGTATTTAAAAAATTAGAATCTCATGCATCTGATTTCGATGGTGATGAGCATTATTTGAAATTTGAAATTATAAGTCTAAAAAAAAATAAATTTCTAAGTGTAAAAATTAGTGCTTTTGAGAAAAATGAAACACCTACTTTTACACAATTTTATGCACCTCCATCACTTGAAGAATATAATTAAAAATCATCAAAGCATGTTTCATTCAAACCTAAGAAGAGGCACTATCACCCATGTAGATTAGTTAATCATTTTTTGGTGTTAGAAGTTTTTCTTGTGGCATGCTAGGACATATCTCTCACACCTGCACTGTTCACCGTACTACACATTGGGTGTGGAGACCCAAATTGTATGTTTCACAGCACAGCACATATGCATTACATTCTTCTTTTATAAGAAGGAATCAAACTTGTTTGGGTTCCTAAATCTGACATTTGATGATTTTGTAGGTGTGCTCTCACACAAGATCTCGTGAGAGCATGTGGTACTTGGACAGTAGATGCTTAAGTCATATGACTGGAGATGCAAATCAATTCATTTCACTAGAGGCCTGGGCTGGAGGCAAGGTCACTCTTGGAGACAATACAACTAGGAAAGTGGTAGGTGCATGCATAATCAAAAACTCCAAGAACCTTCTGATTGAAAATATTTTGCTTGTAGATGGACTGAAAAATAACCTGCTGAGCATCAGTCAACTTTGTGACAAAGGGTTCAGCATCAAATTCCTGGCAAGCACTTACATTATAAGCTTAAATAATAACATTATTTTGCAGGGCAAGAGGATCAATAACATCTACATGCTTGATTTAAATAATATTGATTGTGCTGCTTCATTCTGCTTAAAAACTACTGCTAATGAGTCTTGGTTGTGGCATAGTAGATTATGTCCTGCCAGTATGAAAACTCTTAGAAGAGTCACCCAAAAGGACTTAGTTAGAGGTGTCCCTAAGTTTAAGTTCATTAAGGACCACCTGTGTGATGCCTGTTAGCTAGGAAGCAAGTCCAATCCTCTTTCCACACCATCAAGGACATCAGCACCTCTATAACTTTAGAAGTCCTTCACATGGATCTCTTTGGACCCATTAGAACTACCAGCTAAGGGGGAAAAGTATATGGATTTGTGATTATTGATGATTACTCGAGGTTCACTTGGATTAAATTTCTATCATATAAATCTGAGTCATTTGATGAATTTAAATCCTTCTCCACTTAGATTCAGAAGAAGTTAGGCTGTGAGATTTTGATCATCCATAGTGATCATGGGGGGAGTTTGAAAATGAGAAATTTGAAATCTTTTGTGAGGATCAAGGTATTAGCCACAACTTTTTAGCTCCTAGGACCCCTCAGAAGAATGGGGTAGCTGAACGAAAGAACAGGACCTTAGTGGAAGCTGCTAGAGCCATGCTTCCTGAGTATTCACTTCCAAAATGCCTTTGGACTGAAGCGATGAACACAGCCTGTTATATGCTGAATAGGGTAAATATTATATCCAATATAAATAAGATACCCTATGAGATCATTAAGGGGAGAACTCCAAACCTGTCCCACCTCTATATCTTTGGCTGTAAGGTTTTCATTCTAAATAATGGGAAATCATCCTTAGAAAAATTTGACCCCAAATCTAATGACGGAGTGTTCTTAGGCTATTCTATTGTGGGGAAATCCTTTAGGGTGTTTAATAAGAGGACTTTGGTGGTGGAGGAGACAACTCATGTAGTATTTGATGAATCTGATCCTAAAGAGTCTAGAATTGAGGAAGAAGAAGAGGTAGGAGAGATCACCCAAGTAGTTAAAAATATAAATTTGGAGGAAAGGGTAGAACCTCAAAACACTTTGCCTAGATATTGGAGATATTCTTTGATTCATCCTAAAGAACTAATCTTAGGAGACCCTTCTAAAGGTGTTAGAACTAGGCATGAACTTAGGAAGGAAGTAAACCATTATGCCTTTATCTCAATGACTGAACCCACCAACATCAATCAAGCCCTTTCTGATGAATTTTGGATCTTAGCTATGTAAGAGGAATTGAATCAATTTGTAAGGAATGATGTTTGGGTGTTCGTAGAAAGACCTAAGAATCAAAGTTTAGTGGGAACCAAATGGGTCTTTAAGAATAAGATGAATGATTCTGGTGTGGTGGTTAGGAATAAAGTAAGATTGGGGGCTAAGGGGTACAATCAAATAGAAGGGATAGATTTTGAGGAGACCTTTACCCTTGTAGCTAGATTATAAGCCATTTGAGTGCTACTAGCCTTTGCCTGTTATAAGGGATTCATGCTTTTTTTCAAATGGATGTCAAGAGTGCATTTTTAAATGGGGTAATAAAGGAAGATATCTTTGAATATTAACACCCAGATCTTGAGAGTTTATAATATCCTAATCATGTTTATAAATTAAAAAAAAGACCTTATATGGATTAAAACAGGCCCCCAGAGCTTAGTATGAGAGGCTTAGCACATTCCTATTAGAAAGAGAGTTTGTTAAGGGAAGCGTAGACACCACCCTTTTTTTGAGAAAAGTAGGAGATGATTTACTCATTATCTAAATCTATGTTGATGATATATTTTTTGGATTTTCTAATAAAAACTTATGTGATGATTTTTCTAAAATAATGAGTAAGGAGTTTGAGAAGAATATGATGGAAGAATTGTCCTACTTTTTAGGGTTTAGCATAAGGCAAATGGATGATGGAACCTTTCTAAATCAATTAAAATACACTAAGGACATCTTGAAGAAATATGAAATGGACAAAGCTAAGCCAATCAACACTCACATGAGTTCAACTGTTCAGTTTGATAAGGATTCAAATGGAAAATCTGTTGATCAGAAGAAGTTTAGAGGAATAATTGGATCACTGCTTTACCTGATTACTAGCTGACCTAATATTATGTTTAGTATTTATCTTTGTGCTAGATTTCAAGCTGATCCTATAGAATCCCACCTGATTATAGTTAAGAGAATCCTTAAATATCTCTTAGGGACCCCAAACCTAAGAATCTGGTATCCTAGGCATAACACTTCTTTTGAGATTATTGGATATTCTGATTCTGATATTGCAGGATGTAGGGTGGATAGAAAGAGCACTTCTAGTACTTGCCAATTCATAGGGCAGTCTTTAGTCTCCTGGTCTAATAGAAAATAAAGCTCAGTTGCACTTTCCACTGCTGAAGCTGAGTACATTACCTTAGAAAGTTGTGTGGCCCAAGTCCTTTGGTTGAAGCAACAAGTTTTGGATTTAGGATTACCTGTTGGCATAATTTCAGTTCTATGTGATAACACCAGTTTCATCTACATCTCTAAGAATCCTATCCAACATTCAAGAACCAAACAAATTGACATAAGGCATCACTTCATTAGGGACCATATTACAAAAGGGGACATTGAGCTACACCATATAGCAACTAAAAATCAACTAGCTGATGTCTTTACTAAACCACTAGCCTTTGACTCATTCAGCATTTTGAGATCAGATTGGGTGTGATTGACATAAATGCATGAATTCGATGACTGATAATTTTTGAATTTTATATTTTTCATTATATTTTTGTTAGTTTTTTGTTTGATTTGATTATCTGTTTCCTATTGGTTTTTTATTCTCTGCTGATTTTTTTTTTATTGTTGTTGTTTTCCTAATTTGAGTATTTATTTTCATATGATTTCCTACTTGTTCTTGATTTACCACTTTTCTTCTAAATCAGATCACTGCTCACTACTGCTGATAAACTGGATTTCTGACTGAGAGTTTTGCCTTATTTTTATTTAAAAGTTTGTAAGTAGTGATTAACTCCTCTGAATCTGTTAAAGGGAAGAAATATTGATGATTGTTTCTTTTCCTCTAACTCCTTTAATGGTGTAATGTTTCTTTTGGATAAAAATCATCTTGAAAATTAAAAAGTTGGTTTTTGAAACAGAGATCTATTTTATCTTCCTACAGTAATCTACCTTATATAAATAGTGTTTTCAAAGCTTTGGACCATTGTTATGTTTTTCTTAATCAGGTGATTGCACTTATCACATGATGTATGTTTTTTGTTCTATGAATTACTCCTCCTTAATATAGAGAGTGATTTTTATCTTCTTTTATATCTGGAAGGTAATTTCACAACTGATATTCTTTAATGATTATAAAAGGAAGCAAGCTTATAAAAGATGGGCAAAGAGCACCAAAAGAAAAAAAAGAGGCACAAAATAAGTCCAAAGCTGAAAAGATGCGCAATGTCGCCAAATTGAAAAGATACACAAAGTGTATCAAAAATCAAAAGATGTGCAAAGTGTGCCAAATAAATTGAAAAAGAGGCACAAAATTAGCCTACAAAGAAACAAGCATTCTTCCCTTTCAAATCTTTAAATGTCTTAGAAAAATCCATGCGCCACCTAATATTTTCAAAAGCTTGAGGCGAAAAATCATGATTTCTGATTACTTACTTTGTAATACTATTCTATCAGATATTTTTCTAGAACGAGGCTTGAAAGGATCTCTTTTTGAATCTAATTTCTTTTTACATGAATTAGACTTTTATTTGAAAGAAATTTAAATATGTAAGATGTCCGAGATAGGAGTTACAAAAGTTAATTTTCCAACTTTTTCTAGATTTCAGCATGGTCAATTTTCTTCTTATCAGCTTTTGAATTAAAAATTAAGGAAATCATTGATTTATTGGAGCAGATCGATTAAAAAAAAAGGTTTTGAATCTTTTTTTCCCGTTTCTATTTTTTCTTGATTTGCTTTGATTTTGATTTTTTCCTTTTTTAGTGTTTTTGGCATTCCCTGATCATTCCTCTCCATTCTTCATCTTGGTCAAATTTTTTTCACATCATCCTGGATGATCCGAACATTATCCTGAGAGATCCATACATCGTCTTGGATGATCCATACATCATCCTGGATGATTCATTCAAATCATTCCCACCGTGATCCAGTGGCTGGTATGCACCAATTATTGATGATCGTTTTGGACGATCCATCTCATCATCCTGAATGATCCACGTGGTAGCAGTTGGATGATTTAAATTTGGCCCGCCTGATTCATTTATTGCATATTATTTTGGATGATCCATCTAATCGTCCTGACAATCCCTTTAGTCAAAAGTCATCCAGCCTATCTCCTCAAGATGATCGTCTGTGTCTAATCATCCTAGATGATATCTGATCATCCTGGATGATCTGACCGCCTTTTTGTCTAATCATCTTGGATGCCATTATTGCTCCTATTGTCCTGGACGATCCTGCGATCATCCTGGAAGATCAGGACTAATTCTATTTAAACAGCCATTTTCTCCGCCATTTTCACCACTCTTCTTTCAATCCTTAATTCAATCACATTCTAATAGCTGTTCGCAAATGATTTAGGCATCAAGGTTCTAGTTCCTCCTGGGTAAATGTCGATGCTCGCTTTACTGACGTAGTCGATCAGGCTGCCTTCCAGCGATACCTTGAGGTGGGGATCACCCAATCCAAAATCATCAATCCCTGCATTCTGAGTTATCCTATCTTAGATCTTTTTTCCAACACTTCTCTCACATTTATCCTGAATTTAACTTTTCCATTTAGTACTGAGCTTTTACGTGTTTTCTTTATGAACCTTCACATCGATTCCTCTTACTCCGCCCTCTGATCTTTTGTCAATCACCACCCTATCGAGCTAACCACCCAAGACTTCCACGATATTCTTAAACTCTCAATTACTGGAGACAAACTCCATTTCATGTCCTCTGACCCTTATTTTGGCTGGAGTGTCGTAAATTGATTTCTTAGGGGCACCAATGTTCACTATCATGATAATGCATGCTCTTCCTTACTTAAGGATGCTCGAACAATCCAGCATGTCCTTCACTCCTTTATCATTCCAAAAGCTAGGGACCACATCCACATCACCCCCTTACTCTCCCTGACTACCTTCTATATCCTAGCCCACCATGATTTTAATGCTACTGATCTCCTCTTTCGTTACATCGAACACCTCAATAGCATTAGGGATCTGGGCCATAAACGATGCCCAAATCTAGCCCTAGTATACATCATTGCCTATGCTCTCGAGACCAAATACAATCTGTAATATTCGGTTCCAACCTATGTCCCTCCTTCCTTCTTCTCCAATAATTCCTTTTATGTTCTGCACAAAACACGACTTCATCCGTAGCCCAACACGGATGTTGAGGGAGAAGAGGAAGAAGCTATTCCTGAACCTACTACACCAGCCCCTCTCCATATAAAATCACTGATAGATCACCTGGTACACAGGTTTGACCAGTGGGAGGCACATTTTGACTCCTACATGGTTGCCCAGGAGCAGCAGCATGTTGAGGATGTCCACCGCTTCAATACCTATATAGCCCAGCAACAACAGCAACACGACTAGGATATGGCCTGGTTTGGCAAGCAGTTTGCCACTCTCCACAGCCTCTTTAAGCCACCACCTCCTCCTCCATCTTATTAGGATCCCCCTTTCTACTAGTTTGCTTGTGTTTTCTGATGTTTATATTCTTTTTGTACTATTTTTTTTCTATCTGTTTATTTTTGTTTTTGCTGATGTTTGTGTTATATTTTCCCCTTTTTGAGATGTCAAAAGGGAGAGTAGTTTATGGGTCATTATAAAGTTTTTTATTATCAATAAAAATGTTTAATGATGTTTGAACCAAATATTTACCATGTTTATTTACTGAATTATGAATTAATAAAAAATGTTTGCCATCATAAAAAAGGGGGAGATTGTTGTGAATCTAGTTTCAAGGACTATAATTTTGATGATAGTAAACCTTTTTATTTTTATTTAAGGTTCTAATCTTTCAAGTTCAAAGGATCAATTGTAATTCAAGCCAGCTCAAGATCGAGTCAGTCTATTTGTGTTTCAGGTTCAATATACTTTTTCATTTTTCTTGAGTCATATGTAATGTAATAGATCCCCAAGCTAAGTAACCTTGCACACACACACTTAATGGGAGAGTTTTAGTGAGTTAGAATTTCTGTTCAATTTTTTGTCAAATCATCCTGGACGATATTCATGTTATCCTTGATGATCCAGTGAAAATAGAAACCCTAACTAGGGCAGCCATGTTAAGTTGGTTTTATTAAGCAGATCGTCCTAGGCGATAGACCCATTGTATAGGAGGATATGCTCAAATCAGAAGTTCTCAGCCGCTAGATTAAGTTAGGCAAGTTTTAATTTTTAGAGATTTGGTCTAATCATCCCGGATAATACGTGAATCATTTTGGATGATCCTTTACAATCATGCCTAAATTAGTCTGGTTATTAAGGAAAGTAATTAATATTTGATTGATACAATCAAATCATGCTAGGCGATCGCAATATCATCCTGGACGATATATGTAAAATCTTGACCGTCCAGAGCACTTCACCTGGATGACCTGAGGAATCTGCTGGATGATATTCTTGATTTTAAACTAATCATACGGGATGATATACATATCACCTTATACGATTAGTTCATTTTGAAACCATCCAGCATGGTTTGGCTGTACGACCCGAGGAATCTGCTGGATGATCTTCCTAGTTTGAACTAACTATGTAGGACGATCGCAAGATCATCTCGGATGATCTGAATAGATTTTATCTTCTAATCATCCAGAAGAACCAGATTATCCAGGCCACAAGGGTCTATTTTACACTAATCATACATGATTATCTAAGGATCATCCTAGACGATCATTGATGACCAATTGAGATTTAGGGAAATTTTTGAGCCCTCCTATTTAAGATCTTTTTCATTCAAATGTTGAAATCTTTTTTCCACCTTCTTTTCCAGAGAGAACCTTGAGAGAGAGAGAGAGCTTGGGGGAGAGAGAGAGAGGATCTTGTGAGGGGGAGTTTATGAGGTGTTCACAAAGGTTGCTCCAAGCAAGGATCTGAGTCATCTTCTCTGATTGTCATCTCTTATCTTATTGGTGTCTCTGTGGTAGGATCATCCGTAAGAAGATCGAGGTCTTCTGCCTGCTTCAGGAGGAAGCAAAAGGAGTCCAGGTTCTCTTCCTGCTTTAGGAGGAAGCGAAAGGAGTCTAGGTTTTCTACCTCACCGGGTTGGTGGAAAGGAGTCTTGTACAGGCTTCTCCAGCTTGCTGTGGGAGAAGAAGGAGAGTCACTTAGTGTTAGGGCAATACCTAGAGGGGAGGCTCCGGGGAGTGGACGTAGGTCAAGTTGATCGAACCACTATAAAATCTGGAGTGTTCTTTCTGATTATCTTCCACATTTATTTTTCTGTTGATGATCGTGTGATTGTGATTATTATTCTATTATTGTTGAACATCTGTACATCATCGTGAAACTTTAATTATTTTAAAACATTCAAAAAGATTTTTTTAAATCATTTTTGCCCACAAATTTTTAAAATGACCAATTCACCCCTCCTCTTGGTTAGCCTCAGGACTAGTTCACAAGGGCTTAACATCCCTAACGAACTTCAAGAACCTTTGTTAAGGGGAGCATAGACACCACCCTATTTCTAAAAAAGGTAGGAGATGAACTACTCATTATCCAAATTTTTATTGATGATATTTTTTTTGGATCTTATGATAAAAATCTATGTGATGAATTTTCAAAAATAATGAGTAAGGAGTTTGAGATGAGTATGATTGGAGAACTGACCTACCTTCTTGGATTTAATATAAGGCATAAGGATGATGGAAATTTCTTTAGCCTTTCAAAATATATTAAGGACAACCTTAAAAAATATGAATTAGATAAAGAGAAGCTAATAAACACTCCATGAGTTCTATTGTTCAGGTAGATAAGGATTCAAATGGAAAATTAGATGATAAAAAAATATAAGGGAATAATTAGATCACTTTTTTACTTAACTACTAGTAGACCTGATATTATATTTAGTGTTTATCTCTATGTTAGATTTCTCAGGGATCCAAAAGAGTCCCACTTAACTGCTATGAAGAGAATCCTTAGATATCTCTTAGGAACCCAAGACTTAAGAATCTAGTATCCTTAGCATAACACTTCCTTTGAAATTATAAGATATTTCGATTTAGACTTTATAAGATGTAGAGTTGATTAAAAAAATACTTCTGGAATATGTTAATTCATAGGACAATCCTTAGTCTCTTGGTCCAATAAAAAATAGAACTCAGTTGCCTTATCCACTACTGAAGTTGAATTTATAGTGTTAGGAAGTTGTGTGGCCCAAGTTTTTAGTTAAAGCAATAAACACTAAATTTAGGATTACCTGTAGGCACCATTTCAATCTTATGTGATAATACTAGTACCATTTGTATTTCAAAGAATCCAATCCAACACTCCAGGACCAAACACATAAATATAAGGCACCATTTTATTACGGTCCATATTATTAAAGGAGACATAGAGCTACACCATGTAGCCACTAAAAATCAACTTGCTGATATCTTTATAAAACCACTGGCCTTTGAAACCTTCAACACCTTTGAAAGTTTGTTAGAGATGTTAAGCCCTTGTGAACTAGCAAACCAAGAGGGGGTGTGAATTGGTTATTTTAAAAATTCTTGAGCAAAATAGATTTTGAAAACCCTTTCAGATGTTTTAAAATAATTACAAAAGCATGTTGATATGGAGATGTCTAATCAAATAGAATAATAACTTTACTGCAAAAATCATCCATAGAAAAGTAAAGAGTATAAATTAAAAAATAGAATAGTAAAAGAACAAACACATAAGGTTTTATAGTGGTTTGATCAACTGGACCTATATCCACTCCCCGGAGCCTTCCCTCCAGGTACTACACTAAAACTCAATGACTCTCCTTCTGCTCCCACAGCAAGGCAAAGAAGCCTTTACAAAACTCCTTTTCACTGACCCGGTGAGGTAGACAACCCAGACTCATTTTACTTCCTCCTGAAGCAGGCAGAGAACCTTACCTCCTTTTGCTTTCTCCTGAAGTAGCCAGAAAACCTTACCTCCTTTTGCTTCCTCCAAAAGTAGGCAAAGAACCTTGATCTTCTTTCTAACGATCCTTCCTACAGAGACACCAAGGGACAAGGGACGATGATTGGAGACAATGACTCAAATCTTTGCTTGGAGTAACCTTTGTGAACACCTCATAAACTCTCCCTCATAAGATCCTCTCTCTCTCTCCCAAGCTCTCCCTCTCCCTCTAAAGAGTCTCTCAGGAAAGGATAGCAGTAAAAGATTTTTTTAGTAGCAAGAAAGGGACCTTAAATAGAAGGGCTCAAAAATCACCTTAATTTTTTCTTGCCATCAAAGATCATCCAGGATGATCATGAGATCATCCTATATAATTAGTGTAATAAGCCCTTTTTAACCTGGATGATCCGGTTCTTCTGGATGATTAGAAGATATGGTTTATTCTTATCGTCCGAGATGATTCGGTGATCGTCCTAGATGATTAATTTAAATTAGGTATATCATCCAGCAGATAGTTTGGGACATCTAGGATAGAATCCTGGACGATCGAAAGAAAGTGACTCTGATTGTCCAGGATGATATGTATATCATCCTATACGATTAGTTAAAAAATGTCAAATATAGTCCGGCATACAGGTCGAGTCATCCAGGATAACTATAATGGACAATTTCAAAATAACATGATCTTCCAGGATGATATCTCTATCATCTTGTATGATTAGTTCAAAAATAACGATATCATCCTACAGACAGTTCGGGTCATCCAGTTGAGACATACTAAATGATGAGGATTTATAGTTGATCATCCAGTACGATGTTGTGATTTTCCAGGATAATGTGATCGATCAATCAATCTTAATTACTTTCCTTAATCACTTGACTAATTCAGGCATGATTGCAATGAATCATCTAAGATGATACAAGTATCATCTGGGATGATTAGACCCAAATACTAAAAATAAAAACTTGACAAACATAGTCTTGGCAGCTGAGAATTTCTGATTTGAGCATATCATCTTATACGATGGGAGTATCATCCAAGATGATCTGCTTAATCAGACTGACTTAATATGGCTACCCTAATTAGGGTTTTTATTTTAATGAATTATCCAGGAAGATAATAATATTGTCTAGGATGATATGAACAAAATCAGAATAAAAACTCTAACTCACTAAAAATCTCTCCCTTAGTGTGTGTGTACAAGGTTACTGAGCTTAGCGATCCATTACATTACATTTGACTCAAGAAATGTAAAAAATTACATTGATCTTGAAACAAAGATAGACTAACTCGATCTTGAGCTAGCTTGAATTACAATTGATCTTATGAACCTGAAAGGTTAGGCACTCAAACAGAAAAACAAATGATTATTATTATCAAAATCATAATATTTTAAATCCAAATTTGTAATAATCTTCCCCTTTTTTTATAATGGTAAATATTTGTTAGACAATTTGCAATTCAGTAAATAAAACATAGAGTAAGGAAAGCTAAGCAATACAAATTCTATTAGCCAAGCAAATAATATAAGGATACTGAAGATTGATAATTCAAAAAGTACAATAACCAGAACACAAACTACTGCCCCTTTTGACATCTCAAAAAGGGGAAAATAAAGAAAAAATAAAAATGAGGAAACAACACTAAAAATAAATTTTTTTATTCGATCTTCTCCAATAAATAAGAATTTTTTCTTAACTTTCAATTCAAAAGCAAATAAGAAGAAAATTGACAACATTGAAATTCAAAAAAAGTTGGAAAATTAATTTTTGTAACTCCTACCTTGGATACCTTACATGTTTAATTCCCTTCAAACAAAAATATTTTTCAGAAGAAAAGAAATTAGATAAGAAAAGTGATCTTTTCAAATTTTTTTCCAGAAAAATATTTCATAAAATAATATTGCAAATTAAAGAACCAGTAATCACAATTTTCAATATCAAGTGTTTGAATATATTTAGGAGACATGAATTCTTCTAAGATTTTTTAAAGATTTGAAAGACGATGAAGCTTATTTCTTTGTGGGCTCATTTTGTGCCTCTTTTTAATTATTTGGTGCACCTTATACATCTTTCAATTTTATTACACTTTGTGTTTCTTTTAAATTTTAATGGCGAACATTGCGCATCTTTTCAGTTGGGCTCATTTTGTGCCTCATTTCTTTTCAATTGATTGGCGCACTTTGCGCATCTTTTGTAGGCTTTAATCCTTTTAAAACCTCTAAAAGACTCTCAGTTGTGAGAATATCTTTCAGATATAAGAGAAGAAAAAACTCACTCTCTTAGATAAGGAAAATAAACCACAAAAAAGAACCATTCTGATATGGTAAATGCAATCACTTAATTAAGAAAACATGAAAGTGATTCAATGATTTAGAACACTACTCATATGAGATAGATTACTATAGGAATATAAAATAGATCAAAATTTCAAAGTCCAACTTTTAAATTTTGAAATAGATTTTTATCCAAAAGGAATAATACACCATTAAAGGAGTTAGAGGAAGAGAAACAATCATCAATGTTTCTTCCCTTTAACTATTTTAGAGGAGTCAATCACTGCTTACAAGCGTTCAAATAAAAATAAGTTAAAACTATCAGTCAGAAATCTAGTTTATCAGCAGTAGAGAGCAGTGATCTAATTCTGAAGAAAATAAGCAGTAAATCAAGATCAACAGGAAAGCGCATAAAAAGAAATAACTAAATCGGGTAATCGACAACAACAAAGGAAAATCAGTAGAGAATAAAAACCTAAAAGGAAATAGATAATCAAATCATACAAAAATAAGGGAAAACTGAAAAATAGAAACTTTAAAAATTAGAAATCATCAAATTCATGCATTTATGTCAATCACACCCAATTTAATCCTTAAAATGCTGAATGTGTCAAAGGTCGGTGGTTTAGAAAAGATATCAGCCAGTTGGTTTTCAGTTGCTACATGGTGTAGCTCAATGTCCCCTTTGGTAACATGGTCTCTAATGAAGTGATGCCTTATGTCAATGTGTTTATTTATTTAAAAGTTGGATAGGATTCTTAGAGATGCTGATGGCACTAGTGTTATCACATAGAACTAAAATTATGCCAACAGGTAATCCTAAATCTAAGATTTGTTGCTTCAACTAAATAACTTGGGCCACACAACATCCTAAGGCAATGTACTCGGCTTCAGTAGTGGAAAGTGCAATAGAGTTTTGTTTTCTACTGGACCAGGAGACTAAAGATTGTCCTATGAATTGGCAAGTTCCAGAAGTGCTCTTTCTATCCACCCTGCACCATACAAAATTAGAATCAGAATATCCAATAATTTTAAAAGAGGTACTGTGCCTAGGATACTAGATTCTTAAGTTTTGGTTCCCTAAGAGATATCTAAGGATTCTCTTAACTGAAGTTAGGTGGGATTCTTTAGGATCAGCTTGAAATCTAACACAAAGATAAATACTAAACATGATATCAGGTCTACTAGCAGTCAGGTAAAGAAGTGATCCAATTATTCATCAGTACTTCTTTTGATCAACAAATTTTCCATTTGAATTCTTATCTAATTGAACACTAGAATTCATGGGAGTGTTGATTGATTTGGCTTTGTCCATTTCATATTTTTTCAAGATGTCCTTAGTGTATTTTGATTGATTAAGAAAGATTTCATCATTCATTTGCCTTATATTAAACCCCAAAAAGTAGGACAGTTCTCCCATCATACTCATCCCAAACTCTTTACTTATTATTTTAGAAAAATCATTACATAAATATTTATTATACGATCCAAAAAGTATATCATCAATATAGATCTGGATAATGAGTAAATCATCTCTTACTTTCCTCAGAAAAGGGTGGTTTCTACACTCCCCTTAACAAACTCTCTTTCTAGTAGGAATGCACTAAGCCTCTCATACCAAGCTCTGGGTGCCTATGCCAATGCATATAAGTCCTTTTTTAATTTGTAAACATGATTTAGATAAGGGAAACTTTCAAAACCTGGGGGTTGCTCTATAAAGACATCTTCTATTTTTACCCCATTTAAAAGGTACTCTTAACATGCATTTGAAAAAGCTTAAATCCCTTATAATAGGTAAAGGCTATTAGCACTCTAATGGCTTTCAATCTAGCTACAGGGGCAAAGGTCTCCTCAAAATCAAATCCCTTCTATTTTATTGTACCCCTTAGCCACCAATCTTGCTTTATTCTTAATCACCACACCAGAATCATTCATTTTATTCTTAAAGACATATTTGGTTCCCACTACACTTTAATTCTTAGGTCTTTCTACTAACTCCCAAAAATTATTCCTCATAAATTGGTTAAGTTCTTCTTGTATAGCTAAGATCCAAAATTCATTAGCAAGGGCTTGATTAATGTTGGTGGGTTCAGTCTTTGAGATAAAGGCAGGATGATTTACTTCCTTCCTAAGTCCATGTCTAGTTCTAACACCTTCAAAAGGGTCTCTAAAGATTAGTTCTTTAGGTTGACTCGAAGAATATCTCCAATCTTTAGGCAGTATGTTTTGAGGTTTTACCCTTTCCTCTAGATTTGCATTTTCTACTCCTTGGGTAATCTCTCCTACTACACCAGTATATTGAGGCTCTACCCTCTTCTCCAAATTTATAGTTTTTACTCCTTGGGTACTCTTTCCTAATTCATCTTCTTTATCAGCTCTAAATTTTTAGGATTAGATTCATCAAACACTATATGAGTAGTCTACTCCATCACAAATGTCCTCTTGTTAAACACTCTAAAGGATTTCCCACACTTGAATATCTTAAGAACACTCTTTTATCAGATTTTGGGTCAAATTTTTCTAAAGATGATTTCCCATTATTATAAATGAAGACTTTGCAGCCAAAGATATAGAGGTGAGACAGGTTTGGAGTTCTACCCTTAATGATCTCATAGGGTGTCTTATTCACTACGGATCTAACATTCACCCTATTCAACACATAATAGGTTGTGTTCACCACTTCTACCCAAAAGTATTTTAGAAGTGAATACTCAACAAGCACGGCTTTAGCAGCTTCCACTAAGGTCCTATTCTTTTTTCCAGCTATCCCATTCTGCTGAGGGGTCCTAGGAGCAAAAATGTTGTGGCTAATCCCTTACTCCTCACAGAAAGTTCTAAATCTCATATTTTCAAACTCTCCACCATGATCATTATGGATGGTCAAAATCTCACAACCCAACTTCTTCTAAATCCAAGTAGATAAAGATTTAAATTCATCAAATGACTCAGTTTTATGTGATAGAAATCTAATCCAAGTGAATCTCGCGTAGTCATCAATAATCACAAATCCATAGACTTTTCCCCCTAAGCTAGTAGTGCTAATGGGTCCAAAGAGATCCATATGAAGGACTTCTAAAGGTCTAGTGATACTGATGTCCTTAATGGAGTGGAAAGATGATTGGACTTGCTTTCCTACTTGATAGGCATCACACAGGTGGTCCTTAGTAAACTTAAGCTTGGGGACACCTCTAACTAAGTCCTTTTAGGTTAATCTTCTAAGTGTTTTCATGATGGCATGACATAACCTCCTATGCCACAGCCAAGACTCATCAGCAGTAGTTTTTAAATAGAACGATGTAGCACACTCAATGTTATTAAATCAAGTATATAAATACAGTTGATCCTCTTACCCTGTAAAATAGTGTTATTATTTAAGCTGATAATACAAGTGTTTTCCAGAAACTTTATGCTGAACCCTTTGTCACAGAGTTGACTGATGCTGAGCAAGTTGTGTTTTAGTCCATCTACAAGCAAAACATTTTTGATTAAAAAGTTTTTGGAATTTTTGATTATACCTGCACCCAGCACTTTCCTCGTGGTGTTGTCTCCAAGAGTGAGCTTGCCTCCTCTAGTGAAATGAATTGATTTGCATCTCCAGTCATATGCCCTGAGCATCTGCTATCTAGGTACCACATGCTCTCATGAGGTCCAAGAAAATGAATTGATTTGCATCTCCAGTCATATGCCTTGAGGATCAGCTATCCAGGTACCACATGCTCTCATGAAGTCTTATGTGAGAGCATCCCTATAAAATCATCAAATATCAGATTTAAGAACCCAAACATATTTGGGTTCCTTCTTATAGAAAGAAGAGTGCAATGCATGTGTGTTATTCTGTGAATAATGCAATTTGGGCCTCCACACCCAATGTGTACTACGGTGAAAAGTGCAAGTGTGGGAGATATGTCCTAACATACCACAAGAGAAACATCTAACTTGAGGAAAAGGGTTAACTAATCTACGTGGGTGATAGTGCCTCTTCCTAGGTTTGGATGATTCATGCTTTGATAATTTTGAATGAAATTCTTTAAGTGATATAGGTTTATAAAATTATGTAAATGTAGGAGGTATTTCGTTATTCTCAAATGCTCTAATTTTTACACTTAGAAATTCATTTTATTTTTTAAGACTTGTAATTTCTAGTTTCAATGCAAGCTCATTATTATCTAAATCCCATGTCACGGTGTCTAGTTCTTTAAATGCTTTTTCTAAATCAGCATGCAATATTTTTAATGAATCATGCTCAACAATCAACTCAGAATGCTTTTTATTTAACTCATCAAATTCATCGAGTAATGACATCTGATTGCTATAAAGTGTAAAATTCCAGTTTATGACTAACATGCAGTTTCTTAAGTTTCCAATATGATGAATGGATTTTCTCAAAAATATTAAGAAATTGATCGTAGGTTAGCTCATATACCTCTTCTTGGTCAGGCTGACCACGATGTTCATCCGCCATCAGACACAAGTTTGTAGTCTTCTCTTCAGCTTCAGTCTGAGAGGAGTCAGATATAGAATCCACCCAGAAAGCCTTTTGGATCTGTTTCATGTCCTTCCTGAACTTGGATTTCTCCTCACCCTTCTCCTTGCTTAGGTGAGCCTTAAGTGCAGGATAATCAGCTTTTGTATGTCCTGACTTCTTACATTCAAAATAAACTGTATCAGAAGAACCTTTAGAATTTTTGTTATTCTTACCTTTGTTCCATTTCTGATAGTTCTTGTATTTCTTCCTTAGAAAGTTTTTGAATTGCATAGTAATTAATGCAACATCATCGCTTTCAGATCGAGAAGAATCAGTCTCCATATCATTGGCCTTTAGTGCCATAGTTTTCTCTTTCTTTTTCTCACCTGGATCAAGCTATCTTTTGTTCACTCCTTGCTCATAAGCAATGAGTGATCCAATTAAGCTATCAATAGAATAAGTGTTTAAATCCTTGGATTTAGTGATCATAGTTATCTTGGCATCATAGGAAGAAGGCAAACATCTCAAAATTTTATTAACTTTCTCATAGTTAGTGAGTTCTCTTCCTAAAGCATACAGAGAGGTGATAATTTGTGTAAACCTAGTATATATTTCAGATATTAACTCACAAGGTTTCATACAAAAGAGTTTGTAGTCATGAAGCAAGATGTTCAAACTAGACTGCTTAACTTCAGTTGTACCCTCATACATGATACACAATTTATCCCATATTTCTTTGCCAGTGATATAAGTTGAGACACGCATGTAGTCTTTAGATTTCAATGCACAAAAGAAATAAGTTAAATATTTTGCATTAAGTTGCACTAAATCCCTATCATCAAGTGTCCATTCAATAAAATGAAGTTCAATTTTAACTCCATTAATAAGTCTAAAAGGTGCATCATAACCGTCTTTAACAAGCATCCACATGTGATAATCAATCGATTGTAAAAAGGTGGACATGCGAGTTTTCTAGAAATCAAAAGGTATATTATCAAATAAAGGTGGACGAGTAATGGAATATCCTTCCATGGTATTTTTATTACCAAAGTTAACCATGGATCAAATTTAAAAGTTTTTCAAAACTTATTTTTATGAATCCCGCTCTAATACCACTTGAAAGTTCATTTGGAATGTTAAGCCCTTGTGAACTAGCCTGAGGCTAACCAAAAGGGGAGGTGAATTGGTTATTTTAAAAATTCTTAAGCAAAATAAATTTTGAAAACCTTTTTGGATGTTTTAAAATAATTACAAAAGCATGTTGATGTGGAGATGTCAAATCAAATAGAACAACAACTTTACCACATAATCATCCACAGAAGAGTAATGAGCAGAAATTAAAATATAGAATAATAAAAGAACAAACACACCAATTTTATAGTGTTTTGGTCAACTTGACCTACATCCACTCACCAAAGCCTCCCCTCCAAGTATTGCACTAAAACTTAGTGACTTTCCTTCTGCTCCCACAGCAAGGCGGAGAAGCCTTTATAAAACTCCTTTTCACCGACCCGGTGAGGCAGAGAATCCAGACTCCTTTTGCTTCCTCCTAAAGCAAGCAGAGAACCTTACCTCCTCTTGCTTCCTCCTAAAGCAGGCAGAGAACCTTACCTCCTTTCACTTCCTCCTGAAGTAGGTAGAGAACTTTGAACATTTTGCTAACAATCCTTCCCATAGTGACACCAAGGGATAAGGGATGACGACTCGAATCCTTACTTGAGTAACCTTTGTGAACACCTCACAAACTCCCCCTCACAAGATCCTCTCTCTCTCTCTCCTAGGCTCTCCCTCTCCCTCTCAAGAATCTCTTAGGAAAGGGCAGCGGTAAAAGATTTTTTCAATAGCAAGAAAGAGACCTTAAATAGAACGGCTCAAAAATTGCCCTAAATTTTAACTTGCCGTCAAAGATCATCCAGGATGATCATGAGATTTTCCTACACGATTAGTATAAATAAGCCCTTTTTGGGCTAGATGATCTTGTTCTTCTGGAAGATTAGAAGACATGGTTTATTTTGATCGTCTGAGATAATTTTGCAATTGTCCTAGGTGATTAGTTTAAATCAAGAATATCATCCAGTAGATAATTTGGTATGTCCAAGAGAAAAGCCTAGACGATCAAAAGAAAGTGACTCTGATCATCCATGATGATATATATATATATCGTCCTGTATGATTAGTTCAAAAATGCCAATATCATCCGACATGCAGTTTGGGTCATCCAGGATAACTATGCTGGATAATTATAAAATGACTTGATCATCCAAGATGATATCTCTATCATCCTATATGATTAGTTCAAAAATGGCAATGTCCTCTTGCAGAATGTCCTCCAACTAAGACACACTGGACGATGAGGATTTTTAATTGATCGTGTAGGATAATCTTACGATCATCTAAGATAATGTGATTGATCAATCAATCCTAATTACTTTCCTTAATCACCTTACTAATTTAGGCATGATTGTAATGAATTATCCAGATGATACACATATTGTCTGGGATGATTAAACGAAAATACTGAAAGTAATTACTTGCCTAACATAGTCTGGTGGCTGAGAATTTTATATTTGAGCATATCATCCTGTACGATGGGAGTATTATTCAAGTAGATCTACTTCATCAGACTGACTTAATATGGTTGTCCTAATTAGGGTTTCTATTTTCAATGGATCGTCTAAGACGATATTAATATCGTCCAGGACGATATGAAGAAAATCATAACAGAAACTCTAACTCACTAAAAATCTCCCCCTTAGTGTGTGTGTGTGTGCAAGGTTACTTATCCTGGGGATCCATTACATTATATTTGACTCAAGAAATGTAAAAATTTATATTAATCTTAAAATAAAGACAGACTAACTCGATCTTGACCTGGCTTGAATTGCAATTGATCTTGTGAACCTGAAAGGTTAGGCACTCAAACAGAAATAGAAATATTTATTATCATCAAAATCATAATCCTTGAATCTAGATTTGTAACAACCTTAAGAACTAGATTAGGTGTGATAGATATTCATGCTTGAAATTAATACTTTATGTTTCTTTTTTTCCTATTTTATTTATATGTTTCTTTATGTTTATATGTTTTAATTTTATGCTTTTGATTTTCTATTATTTTCCTTCAGTACTTTAAGAATCAAATCACTGCTCAGTTTTGCTGTTGAATTTATTTTTTAAATGACATTTTTTCCTTATTTTTTTAGAAGCATGTATATAGTGATTGACTCCTCTAAAATAGTTAAAGGAAGAAATATTAATGACTGTTTCTCTTCATTTAACTCCTTTAGTGGTGTATTTTCTTTTTGAATCAAAATCTATTTCATATTAAAAGTTAGACTTTGAAATGGAGATCTATTTTATCTTCCCATAATAATCTATCTCATATGAATAATGTTCCAAGTCAACAAATCTCCTTCAAGTTTTTTTAATCAAGTTGTTTACATTTATCTTATGGATAGGAATCTATTTTATGGTTTATTCTTCCTTCTATAACAAAGTGAGTTTGCCTTTTCTTATATTTGGAAAATAATCTCACAACTGAGATTTTTTTTTTAAGATTTAGAAAGGAAGCTAGCATGCAAAAATAAAAAGAGGCTTAAAATGAGCCCAAAACTAAAAAGATGAGTAATGATCGTCAAAGAAGTACAATATCTATAAAGTGTATCAAAAATTAAAAGATGAACAATGTGCACCAAAAGTTGATAAAGTGGCATAAAATGAGCCCACTATGAGTTAGCTTGCCTTTCATTTAAATCCTTAAAATCTTTGAAGACTCCCTGTGCCATTGATATCTCCTACACTTAAATTTAAAAATCATAATTTCTGATTGATTACTTTACAAAATTATTCTATTAGATATTTTTCTAAAATGAAGTTTAAAAGATCACTTTTTTATCTATTTTTTTTTCTGATTTAGATTTTTATTTAAAAAGGATTCTGACCTATAAGGAGTCCGTGCTAGGGTTAACAAGATCAATTTTTGAACCTTTTTGAATTTCATCATTGCAATTCATTTATTGCTGGTTCTAAAATATAATAATATGGTAAATTTATCATCTACTAGAGCAACAATTCAAAAAAAAAACTTTGATTTTGTTTTATGATTATTTTTATTATATTTTTTGATCTATTTTCTATTATTTTTGCTTTGTTTTTATTTTGAACCCTTCCTGATTGTTACATTCAATTCTCTAAGTTCTTAAATATTTGTTTACATTGTCCAGTACAATTCACATCGTACTATATGATCTAAACAAAATATCACTCCTCAGATCACAACACAACCAATGGTTGATATCAATCAATTATTGGTGACCATCTTATACGATTTATATTTTGTACTGTACGATCCACCTGGTAGGAGCCATTGGAAAATTTGAATGCAGTTGGTATGATCCTTTATGACAAATCATTCTGCATAATACATGTATTCATACTGTATGATCAAGACAGTCAATAATCGTACAAGCTGACTCCTCAAGACGATTGCCCTATGTCTAATTATCTAGTATGATGTATGATCGTACTGTATGATATGCCTTCTTTTTTGACTGATTGACTGGACAAACTGATTGCTATATGATCTATCAAATTTTATATAAATAGCAGCCATTTTTGTATTTACTTCACACCTTTCAACTCCTCTAAACCCTTACTTCCCTCTTGCACTCTTATTCCTATAATAGCTGGTGGCAAAAGGTTTTGAACAGTTATAGGTAGCTCTTCTTGGAGTGCTATCGATCCTTAATTCATTAAGGAAGCTGATGAAGTGGCCTACAATCATTATAAAACTACTAAAATAACCCCCTCTAAGATTTTCAACCAAAATATTCTAAATTTTTAGGTACTCAATCTGCTTGCTCGAACAACCCTTGATTTCCTTCTCACACTAACCTTTTCATTCAACTCTAAACTCCTATTTGAATTCTTTGCAAACCTTTGTACTAACAATGCATTTACTACCCTACAATCATATATTAATAGAAGGCCTATAGAAATAACATAGCATCATTTTCATGAATTCCTTGACCTTTCTACCGCTAGAGATAAAATCCACATCTTGGCCTTAGATCCTGATTATAATTAGGCTCCAACTACCATTCTTAGGGAATACAGTGTTAACTACCATGTAGCCCAAGTTAACACCTTAATGCAAGATGCCCCAACCATCCAACACATCCTTTGCAACTCAATTATTCCTAAAGCTAGGGATCGGATTCACATTACACCTACTCTTTCACTTACCACCTACTACATCATGCCTAACATTAACTTTAATGTAGATGATCTTATCATTCGCTATATTAAACATCTAACCTGCATTAGAGATGCTAGCCATAAAGGAAAGCCTAACCTAGCCTTATGACATCTCATTGCCTTTATCCTAGAGTCAAAATATAATTTATAATTTTGAACTCCACCTGATTACCTCCCTATATTCTATTCCAAAAGCTCTTTCCACATCCTTCACAGTACTCATCATCACAATGTGTGTGAGGAGCCTTTGGAAGAGGAGGAAGAACCTATAACTGTACCTATCCCTATCCACCAGTAGTCTCAGATTGATCAGCTAGTTTAGAGGTTTGATCAATGCGAGGCTTATTTTGACTCCTATATAGCTGAGTAGCAGTAGTAATATTATCATGACTTAGCTCACTTTGATGGCTACGCAGCACTGAAATAGCAGCAGTATGATATGGATATGGACTAGTTTGGAGATCAGTTTGGCTCTCTTCACTGCTTCTTTCAGCCACCACAACCACCTCCTCCTGATTAGGATCCCTATGGGTTCTAATTGTTTTATTTTTGTTATTATCTATTTGTGTGATGTACTTTATTCTATTTAGTTATTTCTTTTTTCTCCTTTTTTGTGATATCAAAAGGGGGATTAGTGCGTTGTTTACATCTGCATCCTGTGGTTTAGTCAAATTATTTTTTTGCTTAATTGTCTTTTATTTTTTACTTAAGTCTAGTATTTCCTTAAAAAAAGAAGAATAATTTTTTTAACTTTCCATACTTTCAAAATTTTACACTCTAAGGGGCAGTTTCAGAGAATGTCAAAAGCATTTAATATTTTCAAACAATAATGTTTGCCATCATCAAAAAAGGGGAGACTATTACAAATGTAGGCCCAAGTACTATGATTTTGATAATAACAAACATTATTATTTCGTTATAACTGTTATTATTGCATATCTATTTTATTGCCCTGCTCACTAACATTTTAGGTCCACAAGTCCACTCGTAATGTTAGTCAGCTCAAGATTGTGTAGATTAGGGTTAAGTATGTTTGTAATTTTAATTTCAATGTAATTTTTACTTTTCTTGAGTCAAATCATGTATCTGGTGGACACTAAGATGACTAACCTTGCACACACACACTTAAGGGAGTGAGTTAGTGAGTTAGAGAATTTTTTAGTTTTTGAACTAATCATATATTATGATTTATATCATATTAGATGATTAGTTAAAATAGAAAATCCTAATTAGGGCATCTTTGTTAATTAAGAGTGATTAAACTAATCATACTGTATGATCCATATCATACATGACATTCATTTATGATTATAATAAATAGCTGCCAATCACAATTTAGCAATATTTTAATGTTCAAATTTTATTCTAATCATACAGTACGATATACGTCATACTGGATAAGTTATGACAATCAAGCATAAATTGATCCTGTGATTAAGGGACTAATTATAGTAGAATTACTTGATTAGATCATACAGGAAGATCATTATCGATCTGAAAAACATTAATTTTTCTTCTAATCGTACAGGGTGATCATACAGGACCTGAGAGATATATGGGATGATATTTAAATCATCACCCTTCATCACCTATTATACCAGACGATCAGTATAGTATCTTAAACTAATCATACTGTACGATTGCAGAATCATACTAGACGGTCATCATAAATACTTAAACTGATCGTACAAGATAATGTGGTTCATACTGTCTGAATGGGCTATTTTGTACTAATCATATAGGAGCATCTCAAAATCATACTAGATGATCTTTGATAGCAAATTAAAAATTTGGGCTTCCTTTGGAGGCTCTCTATTTAAGCCTTGATATTGTCTTGTGAAAAATTATTTGTTGTTGACTTGTTTTGAGAGAGAGCTTAGAGGAGGAAGAGAGAGAGAGCTTCAGGAGAGAAGAAAGGGAGAGATTCTTGTGAGGGTGAGTTATAAGGGATTAACAAAGGTTATTACAAGCAAGGTTTTCATTATCTTCTTCAAGCTGCTATCATGATTCTTTGGTGGCTTTGGGAGACATTCTTCAGCATTAGGTTAAGGTTCTCTACATACTCCAAGAGGGAGTAAAAGGATTCAAGTTCTCTGCCTACTCTAGGAGGGAGTAAAAGGATTCAGGTTCTCTACCTACTCTAGGAGGGAGTAAAAAGTTTTAGGTTCTCTTCCTGCTCCCTCCAGGAGGAAGTAAAAGGATTTAGGTTCTCTGCCTTCACCAAGAGGGTGAAAAAGATTCAAGGTACTCTGCCTCACTGGGTTGGTGGAAGAGATTTTTGTAAGGGCTTCTCCACCTAGCTGTGGGGGCTAAAGTAGAGACACTAAAAGGTTTAGTGTAATACTCGGAGGAGGCTTCTGTGGAGTGGACATAGGTTCATTCTTTTACTTTTTTGCATTTTAATTTATGTACTTACTTGTGATTTTAGTGTGGTTAAAATTTTTTATTATTGTGAACTTAATCTACTTACGCATTATGGTATAAATTTATTTATTTTTAAAATATTCAAAAAGATAAAAAGACTTTTCTTTTTTGCTTTGAGTCATTTTTAAAGTAACCAATTCACACCCCCCCCCCCCCCCTCCCCCCCTCTTGGTTAGCCTCAAGCTTGTTCTTAAAAGTTTAAAAACCTTCATGAACTTTCATAATATATATCATTAGTCATATATAACAAAATATTTGTTATCATCAAAATCCATTTACTCCCAAAAAAAAAAATTATTCATGCAGCTAATAAGAACATGTTTGAAACACAATGCATCTTTGGACTGTGTTAATGCTAGCAAAGCCATATAGATATATGGATCTAGTATAGATTTTATTAAAGCCTCCATTTTTTCCTTAGAAAGAACCAGCACATCATAAATATTTAGTTTTATAGATAGTTTTTTGATATGATCTAAACATTATAGTCCTATTTTGGAAGTTTTGAATTAGATGCATAAGGACCTTGTGCTAGTTCATTTGATGTTTTTAAATTTTTTGTGACTTGATTTCCTTTATAAGTTGTTGAAACACATGGTGGTAGAACTTTATCACTACGAATGTTGATTTGAACTATTTTTTTTTGGAAAAGAGGCAATATGACTATCTGTTTCTTAATCATAGGTTATCTTTAGGGTTTCATCTAGTAAACTATCACAATCAAACATCTCAATTTATATACTGATAGGATCACCTTGAATATTAAGGACAAGGGAATCATAATAAGAAAAATATTGAAGTGGTTCTTTTAATTCTTTTTTTTTTCTTGAGCTGTTTGAACTAGTAGCCATTTGTTCATCATCACATATAAATAAAATATAGACTAAATCTTTCTTCAAAACTTTTTTAGCCCCTAATGGAACTAAATAGAAATCATACAGTGTAAGAGGTACAAGGGATTTGGATTCCCCATCTTTATTTATTTATTTTTAACATTTCACTCTTACTTTTACTTTCCTCCTTCTAAACTATTGAAGGCTAACAGGTTGGAATCTTCCTAAGTTTGAACTGTATTCTAGTCTTCCTTCTTAGGAGCTACTAAATCAACCTGGTTGGGATTTTGCAATACTTAAGATAGTTGAGTAGATAAATGATATAATTTGTTTCGAATATTTTTTAAAGATTTAGATAAAATAACATGCCAACCATTATCAAGCTTTAAAATTTGAAAAGGGTGTAAAAGGTTCACCAATAATGCATTTAGTAGATCCCTGACTCAAATAAGCTAAATACTCCTTGGTTATCACTACTTACCCATATTTAATATTCATTTCAACCATCTCCTTAAAGGTTACACAATCTTTGATTTCGTTCCTCAACATTCGATGATATGCTGGGCTAACCCAATTTTCCCACTTCCTCTGGACTTTTAGAGTCTAGAAGTTTGAACTCAGATTTCTTCTTAAGGTTCTTGAATATTCTTTTAATATTTTCCCATTTAAATGAGGATGATTTGTTTTTAAGTGCTTTGAACTTCTCCTTATTATCTTCTAGAATGAGATTGGAATGAGGCTTAAACTATTCATTCAATGATCTACTATACTATTGATACTGGGAAGCATGAACTGGACTTTCTACTTGAACCTTCATTACCTATTTGCCTTTGTCAACTATTGACACTAAACTAGACATCTTTTCTAATAATTTATAAGGTTGTAATTTCTCTACTTATGATGAAGACTAGTCTTTTTAGAAGGATAATTGAAAAGCTTCCTCTTGAGGATTATAAGCATTACTTAATAAATTCTCAAATATTTTTATTGTAAACCCTTTCAAAAGGTCAGCCACTAGACCACATATATTCTTAAACAGAATCTCTATAGCATGCTCCACTTATAATTGAGGTTCGCACCTCATGGTAACATTCGTTCATCTTTAGATATATGTGGATAAATTAAATGGGATAAGTTAATCTATTTCATATTTATATTTGTATTATTAAATTCACACCATCTTGAGAGATAAATTAATGCTTCATTATTGATCTAACGATAAAAATATAATTTATTTTGATAATTAAATCAACATAAGGAATGTGATGTTCATCCATAAAGTTAAACAAAACATTTATCTATTGCTTTGAAAATGAAATTAATAATGGATAAGATTTATCTTCATCCAATGCTTTTTCTCTTCTCTAACAAACTAAAATAGGGTTTATATTAAATTGGGTTCCAAGATTCCTATAGAGGCAATTGTCTACAGTTAATTTCATCTTCGAAGAAAAAATATTTGATTAAGGTGGAGACTAAAATAATTATAAATTTAAAAGGATTTGAATAAAGGATTTAAGCTCTCAATCGATTAACTAGGAAAGTTTTAAAGTTTAAGTTTTTATTTAGAATATAGGGATAACCCTCTTGAGTAGGAGATATTGAGAGTGTTTATGCAAACTGGGCTAATATCTTCTTGGAGTGGATAGCCTGCTAACCTCCTAAAGCACACAATTTAAAATTCTTATTGAGTATAGTTATGTAAGATAGGTAGCTCATTGTTGACTTTTAATCAAGGATTTGAATTTTGATCATTAATTTAGAATTTAAAAAGATACAAATTCCTAGTGAATGCAATTTAAATTTATGCTTCACTTAACTTAAAGCTTCTTTAGATGCACTTAATACACTCTAGACTCTACATTTACTCTAATTTTCATGACCAATTTTTTGAGAAAATTTTACATCATAACGACCCTCACCTATAGGAATAGCAGACTTATCCTTGGATGCAACGACCTATCACTCGCTAGCGATTGGCTTATGTGCTGGGCTAGTGTACATAGTAGAAAATCAAATGCATATATGTATGCATGACTAGGTAAAGGTGTCTGTGTATATAATACCATAATTGTATCATCCTAGATCTAGTATATAAGTTCTTACAAAGTCCAAAACTTATATACTGAAAGAAACCTGAATATAAAGTAAATGAGTAAAGTAGTGCATGTAAAAGACACTTTTATTTTTATTTATCTCAAAATTTTAATTCTAACCAGGGTCTACCAAAAAGAATCGTGGCTAGGTTCCACCTAAATAAGCCTAGTTTTCTACAATTATAAATGACACAAATCTATAAACAAGCTTGCTTATTTAAGTCTTTTTTATTCTATTTCCTGGATTTCTATAAAATTCCATAAGAGAATGCCCTCAAAGGAAGAGGGATCATTATCTTTTGGAGCCTTATATGTATATATAAGAAAACATCTTTATTGATTTTCACAACTTTTTAACTTTACAACTCAATCTATGTATATATAATCAAGATTTTTACATTAAAATCTGGTCTAGATACATTCTACATTGACTCTTTGCAACAAGAATGGATAATTATGCAAACATAATAAAGTGCAATGGAGGTGTATATATCCTAATGAAACCAAATCAACCTAGTAGAGTCTTAGGTGCACCAATAGGAAGATAATCATGTATGACATCCAACAATATTAGAAGTAAATAAACAAACATAAGATACCCTATAAGCAAGGCATTCACATCATATTAAACAAAACCATTGGCCTAGCCTAGGCTAATGTTAGTTGTCCTAGGAAATCATCTAAAGTGTGTGAGAAGGTTGTGTGGCTTGGAAAGATCTTAAAAGGTTTTATTGTTTAAGTTGTTTATATTTGAACTTGTTTGTTTATTATAGGCCATAGGGGTTTTGTTTTATGTTTAAGTTTTAGTAATTTAAACTTTTTTATTATTTAAATTTTAGAGTGTTTTATTTGTTTGAGTTATTTTATTTTCTATTTATTTTTTAAAGAACCATGTTAGTTAATGATTCCAAATTGTAGAGCTACTAACCACCAAGTCCTAAGGCTCATAATTGTAATGCATTCATTCCCCCAAATAAGATAAAATGATTGTAAGGAATCCTTTCAAATTCATTTGATGTTTTAGCTAATGATATATAAATAGTTATTTTAAAGAATATGTTAATAGAATACTCCAAATTTCTTTGAAGTGTTCAACCCACACATCCTAAGCCTATAAATTTAATGTATGTGTATTAGGAATGGACTCTTATTACAAGGAGATGAAATATATCTAAATAAAATGATATGTCTTCTTATAAAAACTCTAGTTTTAAGAGAGTTAGTATTGGATATAAGCCAAAATATGTTGGTTTTTCTACATACAAATTTAGTAAATTAAGCAGAAAAAATTTTGAAGGATCAAAGTGTACAAACTCTAATCTTTTGCATTATAATGATGATATGATCAAAAAATATATCAATATTGAGAAATCCATTGAAGCAAAAACTCTTGATTTCAAATCTAAATTTAGATTGAATAAAGAGTTAAAGGATCCAAGCACTATTGAATAAATTCCTATAAAAAGAAGGAATAATGCGAATAATATTAAAAAAGGTGGGGAATGCTCCCCTATGGTTAATCAATGTCCTCCATTCTATTTTGGAGCTGTAGGGGAGTTTGTAAAAAAGAGGCAAGGTTCTATCTAAGGAGTGTGATTTCTAATCACTATATTATTTTTATTGGCATAATTGAAACTAAGTTAGAACTAATTGAAAGTTCTAATATTAACATAATTATTGGTCTTGGATGGGTTTTTTCCATGTTCCATCTGTTGGGAGAGCTGGAGGAATCTTGACCTTATGGAAGAATGATATTTCATTTTTTAATGTTAGTGTATTATATAATCAATTCATTTTTGCCTTGTTAAATGGTCCATAAAATCTGTCAATGGCATGTGGGCATTGCTTATGCTAACAAGGATGCTCATACTAGAAGGCATCTATGGAATTAATTGAATTTGGTTCCATATTAAGCTATCCAATAATTATTGGTGGAGACTTTAATTGTATTCTTAATAAAGAAGATTAAAATGGTGTAAAAAAAAATACTCTCTCTCAAGGAACTCAAGAGATGAAGGACTTCATGATCAATAATGACTTACAAGATTTTGGGTTCATTGGACCTCCATTTACATAGTGTTACGATAAAGAAGGACCTGGTAGAATTTTGGAGCATTTGGATAGATGCTTATTAAATACTAAAGCTCTACACAAACTGCACTTTGCTGCTATTAAGCATTTGCCATTAGTTGCATCAAATATTTGTCCAATTCCTTTGAAGTTGGCTCTATCTCCACCTAGAAATCAACATAGATGGTTCATATTTAAAAATTTATGGATCTCATATATTGCTACTTGGAGGATTGCTCTTAAGTTTTGGAATAAGAAGGATTTTGGGATTCCTATTGAAATACTTCAATGGAAATTCAACAGAACTCTAAGAGTTCTCCACTATTGGAGAAAGAAAATGCTAAGGGAGTTGGAAAAGCTTAAGGTTACTTTGCAAAACCAAATAAGTAAATTTCAAACTGAATACTATTTTATGGCTAGTCTGCATAATCATAAACTAGTTGAATTGAGGAATAAAGTTTACAAATTAAATATAACTCTTGCAAGATTAACCACATGGTGGAGGAAAAGAGAAAAGTATGGTAGATGAAGGAAGGAGATGTAAATTCACATTTCATCCACTCATTTTCATTAGGGAGAAGGAATGCTAACATGACTATTGATATTAAACTACCTAATGGTGATATGGTGGAAGATCAAGAATTGATTGAGAATTCTTTCATGTAGTTTTTTTAGAATAAATGGAGAGATAGAGAATGTATATTGGAAGGTTGGCCAGATGTGCATGCTGAATAGTAGGTACAAGAATATATAAAAAGTTATATAGTTGCTAATTTCATAATAGAAGATCTTCATCAGGCTATCAAACACATGGCTATTGAAAGAGCTCCTGAAATAGATGGAATTTTTGTATCTTCTCTAAAGTATTTTTGTATAATTAAGAAGAATGTATGTTGAGATCTAGGATCCCTAGTCTATGATTTTAATGATGAAAAATATAATTGATTGAATTATTATTTTCCTCACTAAATATTTTAGATACTTCTTTGATCTGTGAGTACTAATATTATAGGAAAGACATATACTGCTTAAGGCTACTGAAAGATCAAGATTGGGTAGAATAGGAATGTCAAGTGAACAAAGTCTATAATTTTTTTTTTTCTATTTCTTGAGTCTGGCCACATAAGAGTGTATATAATTAGGTGATCATACACATAGATACAGGGGAGTGAGATAAATTTTAAAGGTTAAACTTTTTATACTAATCATATTGTACTGCTTACAATCATACTATATGATTAGTATAGAAAGAATGGGCTAAACGACTAAATAAAAAATTAGTTTTTGTGAACTAATCATTCTGTATGATCTTGATAATAATGTATGATTCATTGTGATCTGAAAATTCTAGTCGCCAGATTAATTTAAGTAAGATTTTGAAAATTTTTTTTGAACTAATCATACTTTAGGATGCTAATTATACTGTATAAATATTTGAAATATTACTTAAATTAACCCCATAATTAGTCAATCAAATCATGATTTAATTAATGATAGCCAATTTATAGTACGATATTGATCATACTAAATAAGCAACAAGACAAAATTTGCTCATCCCAAAGATCATACCAAATAAAACCATGATTTTTAAATTAATCATATCATATGATATTCACATCATACTGGATAACCTATTTCAAATCAATTAACCGTACTATAGGATGAGAGCAGTATTAAGATGATTAACAAAGATGATTTCCAGTTATCCTAGGATTGTCTTGTACAAATAGAAGAAATTAAATAGATCATATTGGATAATCTCTAGATTATACTGTACGAGATTGTCATGTATGATGTGTTTGAAAAAGTTGAACAATTCATTTGAATGACTGTTTACATCGTATTAGATAGGACTAGTTTTGAACAGATCATACTGTACAAATTCAAATTATATTACATGAACAGCGATGGCTAACTTAATTTTTTAGGGTTTCTTTAAGCTCAATACTTAAGAAAGATTTAGAGATTTTATTTTTAATGGTGGGAGGATTATGTTACTGCTGAAGGTATACTGAGAAAGAAAATTTTGAGAAATTTAGGGTTTGTGAGGAAGGAGAAGGTGAGGTTAAGAATGAGGGAGAAGGAGTGTGAGGAGATCACGTAGTTTCTCCAGGATAGCTACACCCTTGCTACTCCTGTGGCCTTGGTGAGTCTTTGGAAGCTCTCTATGAGAGAGGCTTCTAGGTCAAGTACTCAAGGTACTCTACCTTCTTTAGGAGGGAGAAAAAGAAGCTGAGGTTCTCTGCCTTCTCTAGGAGGGAGAAAAAGAGTCAAGGTTCGCTGTCATTACCAAGAGGGTGACACAACATCTAACACTCTACCACATTAGGTTTGGTGAAAGTGAGTCTATAATGGATTCTCCTCCTTGCTTTGGTAGCAAAAGGGGAGTCACTTAGTGTTAATGCAATTCTCAGAGCGGAGGACTTCGGGGGGTGGACGTAGGTCAAGATTGATCGAAGCACAATAAAAATCTCCAGTATATTTTTTCTTTTCACACTTTTATATTTTTTGCATTTATTTCTATTATAACTACTTCAAAAAATTATTGATTATCACTTCATTTAATAAATCAAAAAATCATCGTAGTTAAATTAATATTTTTATAAACTCATTTACTTTCACAATCAATTAAAATTTGGTATCTTTAATTTCTTAAAACCTTGTCAAAAATTATTATTATCGTTATTTTGAAGTTGGAGAAATTTTTAAAATTACCAACTCACCCCCCTCTTGGTGAGCCTCAGGCTAGTTCCTTATGGTTTAACAACCTTTATGAACTTTCAAGTGGTATCAGAGAGGGTTTCAAAAATAAGGTTTAGAAAACTTTTGAAGAATGATCAATGACTCATTTTTGGTAATTGTAACACTATGGAGTGTAATTCAATAACCCGTCCACCACTGTCTGAAAATATTTCCTTTGATTTTTGGAAAATATATGTGTCTACTTTTTTATAATCCATTGACTATAAAATTTGACATATGATTCAAACTAGTTACTCACTTCCATCATATGTAGCTAATGGTGTCAAAATTGATATTCCTTTTACTGAATGGAGTTATGAGTATAGGAAACTTGCATAGTTAAATGCTAAATATTTGAATTATTTCTTTTGGGCTTTAAAATCTGTCTAGGATAAATATTCTACTACATGCCTATAACCTTTTTCACATGAAACCTAGCAAGACTATATCTGAAATGTACACTAGGTTCACTTAGATAGTGACATCCTTGCAAGCATTAGGTAGAGAACTATCAAACTCTCAAAAAGTTAATAAGATTCTACACTGTTTATTAGTTCTTAAAATGCCAAAATAATTATAATTATTAAATCTAAAGACTTGAATGTTTATTTCATTGATAATTTGCTTGGGTCACTCAATACCTATGAGTAAGGAGTGAGTCAAAGCCAAAGTAATGCAGGAGAGAAGAAGAAGGAGAAAATTATAGCACTAAAAGCAAATAATTCAGATAGTGATAGTTCTATAGTGGAGGAGGATGACAACATCGCCTTAATGACATGACATTTCAAGAATTTCTTGAAAAAAAATAGAGATGACATTAGTACAATTGGAATAAAGGTAAAAGCAAAAAAAATATTAAAACTTCTTCTAACATGATTTACTTTTAGTGCTGGAAACCTGGCCACCTCCAAGTTGAATGCCCCAACCTAAAGACTCACCTGATCAAGGAGAAGGGTGAAGAGAAGCCAAAGTTTAAGAGGGGAAAAAAATGACATAGAAAGCTTTTTGGGCCAGCTCTACTTTAGAATTATTAAAAGCAGATGAGGAGGAGGTAACAAAACTGTGTCTTATGGCTAAAGATAATCATGATAAATCAGATTAAGATGAGGTATGTCAACTTTCCTATAACGAATTAGGTATGTCAACTTTCCTATGATGAATTACTCATTATTTCTAAAAATATTCATGATTCATTTAGGAAATTGAAAAAGATGCATGCTAATCTTAATACTAAATTCTTTAATTTACAAAAGGAGCAGGCTAGTTTAATTATCGAGCACTCTACTTTAGATAGCGAGCATATAGATTTATTAGATGAATTTGATGCATTAAATAAGAAGCATATTGACCTCTGAGATGCACATGATTCCTTGAAAATATCACATATTGAACTAGAAAAAGCATACAAGGTGTTAGATGCATGCAAAACTGAACTAGATAGTAGGGAGCATGCATTGAAAATTTAAATATCCATTCTTGAAAATACAAACAAATTTTTAGAAATAAAACTATCAGCACTTGAGAATAACAAACCACCACCTTCCTTAGAATAATTTCATAGGCCATCAACACAGCATGCATTGCATAAACCTTAGAGAAGGCACCATGACCCATGCAGGTTAGTAAATCTATTTCCTGGTATTAGGTGTTACTCTTGTGGCATATTAAGTCGCATAGCCTGCACTTGCACAATCCACTATATGACACATCTAGTATGGTGGCCTAAAGTGCATTCATCACAGCATAGCATGTATTCATCTAATTCAATTAAGTATAAGGTGGAACCCAAACTCACTTGGGTTCCCAAATCTAACCTTTGAATGACTATGTAGGTCTGCTCTCACAAAAGCCCTAGTGAGAGTATATGGTACCTCGACAATGGATGCTCGAGGTACATAACTGGTGATATGAAGTAGTTCATCACACTAGAGGCCAGGTCAAGAAGCAAGGCGACGTTAGGGAACAACATCACTAGAAACGACTGTTTACATCATACTAGATGGCACTAGATTTGAATTGATTGTATTATATGAACTCAAATTGTACTGTATGAATAGTGATGGCTAACTTGATTTTTTAGGGTTTCTTGAAGCCCAATACTTAAGAAAGTTTTTTAGATTCACTTTGTAATAGTGAGAGAATTGTGTGACTGCTAAAGGTACTCTGAAAGAGAAGCTTTGAGGAATCCAGGGTTTGAGAGGAAGGAAACGGTGAGGTTGAGCGTGAGGGACAAGGAGTGTGAGGGGATCACACGGTTGCTCCGGGCTAGCTACACCCTTACTCCTCATGTGGCTTTGGTAAGTCTTTGGAAGCTCTATAGGGAGAGAATCTTCTAGGTCAAGTCCTCAAGGTACTCTGCCTTCTTTAGGAGAGAGAAAAGGAGATGAGATTCTCTACCATCTCTAGGAGGGAGAAAAATGAGTCAAGGTTCGCTGCTGTCATTGGGAGGGTGACATAGTTTCTGGCACTCCACCATATCAGGTTTGGTGAAAGTGAGTCTGTAAGGGATTCTACGCCTTGCTATGGGAGTAAAATGAGAGTCACTTAATGCTAGTGCAATTCTCAGAGTGGAGGACTCTGGGGAGTGGATGTCGTTCAAGGTTGACTGAACCACTATAAAAATCTCTGGTGTGTTTTTTCCTTTTTGCACTTTATATTTCCTACATTTTGTTTCTTTTATAACTACTTCGGAAAATCAGTGGTTATTGCTTCATTTCATAAATCAAAAAATCATCATAGTCAAATCAATATTTTTGATAAACATATTCGCTTCCACAATCAATTAAAACCTTTTCAAAAAATTTTGTCATCACTATTCTGAAGTTGGAAATTTTTTTAAAACTTCTAATTCACCTAACCTCTTGGTTAGCCTCGAGCTATTTCTTTAAGGTTTAACAACCTTCATAAACTTTTAATATATTGTGGGATTCTATATCCACCATTTTTACTTCTTTTCCTATGATTGAAAATGCTTCATATCCTCTAAAGTATAGACCAATAAGCTTACGTCAATACATTTAGGATGTCGCTTAAAAAATGATTATACATCATCTTAAGTTTACTCTCCCAATGCTAATATCTTAAGAACAGGTTGCCTTTTTTCTGAATTGCTCTATATTAAAACACTGTTTATTGGCATAAGAAATTTTAAATAAATTTTTGCTCTCTTTTGAAAAATCTAGATATGTCGCTGTGAAAATAGATATAGAACAAGAATACGATAGTATGTGTTGGTCTACCCTTTTTCAAAATTTATAAATTATGGGATTCCTGGGAAAGTTTATCAATTGTATAATGTAATGCATTTCCAATCAAAGATTTTCTATTATTTTGAATGGAAGAAGATCCCATTGGATTGAAGCTAAAGTAGATTTAGACAAGGATGCCCCTTGTCCCTTTATTTATTTATAATATTCTCTGAGCTTCTATCAAAGGCAATTCACCAAAGAGGTTCTAAGTTGGGTATTCAAATTTCTTCTAATTTTGAGCTTTTTACACATCTATTATGTGCGGGTGACATATTAATATTTGTTGAAGCTTTTGGGAAGGTTGTCAAACAAATTACTTTTGTTCTAAATAACTATAGTTTATGGACTAGACAACGTATAAATCACTTTATATCTATGGTAATGAGTTCAAAATCTTTACTGGGTGGAAGAAGTGAAAAATGTAAAACTAGCTTGGATTTTGTTTGGTTTTTGAAATCAAATATTTGGAATTAAAATAGCCCTGAGGTGGATGGTGGCTTCTGATTATCAATTTTTAATTAAAAGTGCTACAGAAAGATTCAATTATTGGGGTAACCGTTCTTTGTCTCTTACTAATAGGGCCAGTCTCATAAATTCCTCACTTCTATCTCTTCCATCATTTCTCATAACTCATACTTTAGTTCCTAAAGGAGTTTTAAATGAGATTGATCATTTATGTTGGGAGTTCCTAAGGTAAAAGGATAATGGTAAGCAAGGATTCATTTTTTTGCTTGGGATGATTTATGTCTTCCAAGTAAGCTGGGTGGTCTTATTTTTCATTCACCTACTTATGGGTGAACCTCTGAAATCTAGATTGGCATGGAGTTTCATTCAAAATCCAAATTCTCTACTAAATAGAAATTTGCATAAAAATATGGTAATGACATTTGTAATGGAAATGCTCTTCGGGGATATTCTACAGTTAGGTATATTTTATTGGACAATGCCTTGTATTTGAATCCTTTAGTTAGATGGAGAATTGGTAATGTGTCTAACATTCATGTTAAGAATTATATTTTGATTATGGATAAATTAATTCAAGTTGGCCAACCTAATGTGATCACCAATTTCTTGAAGACCCCCATATTTTTGATTTGCTTGATGAATATGGTGAATGGAACAAAAAAAAGTTAAAAGAAGCTTTGAAAAAATTTTATCTCAATTAATTTTTCTATTCCTCCCAATAACTGCTTAGTTGTTGATAAACTTCAACCCATTAATTCAATAATGGGTAAATTTGTTTCCTCATTGGCCTATGCAAAGATGTTTAATTGTTCCTCTTATGCTGATAAATGGATAAAAAAGTAGAAAATGCAAAAAAAAGAATCTACCTTTTGGTAGATAACTACTAAAAATTCGTTGCCTACTAATCTATAACTGAATAGAAGAAGAATGTTTAATAATATTCTTTGTCCAGGAGGTTTTCAATAGGAAAAATTATATATATAACATATCTCTATATACTGTAGCAAGTTATGAGATGTTTCTATGAAACTAAAGTATTTGAATTTTTCAATTCAAGAGTTTAATTATTTTGATGATCTTATACATCATATGCACAAATCTTCTTCCAAAAATTCTACGATGGAAAGATTATACTGCAGCTAGGTTTACCACAGCTGGAGAGCTAAGAATGTGGTTAAGCATGGTCGTCTGACCTTTTTTGCTTCAGTAATTGCTGCTACTATTTTATCTACAACAATCAATCCTTACTGAAATCCTACCATTAACAACTAGAATACTAATCAGCTCCATGAGCTATCTAACAAATCTTGGTGTCCCCCTCCTCATGGATGGATAAAAGTTAATATTGATGAATAATTATGTCCCAACAATAGGGTTGGTATAGGTGATGTCTTTAGATCTTTAGTGATCATCATGGAAACTTTATTTTGGCAATTGGAAAGAAAATTATTCATTGGGATATTGATTAGGTGGAGCTGCTAGCTGCTCATGCAATTAAAGAACTACTACTAGATTGGAAGTATGATAAAGATGGCATTATGATTAAAAAGACAATGTGTAAGTAATCAATTGGCTGCAAAAATCACTTCAAACAATTAAAATACTTTGTTAAGAAAAATTAGATTGAGATTACCTTCTTAACTCAATTTAAGAGGGCCTCTTTTCAATATATTACTGGAAATTATAATGTAGTTGCATATTTCTGTGCTTATTTAGCTATCCTAGGAGATTTTTATTGGAATGATGTTTTAGATAATAATATCCCCTCGACCCTTATGTCTTTGTTGAGGAAGGATTTTGTTAATGTTGGTTTTATGTAGTTTGTAATAGTTTTTATTTTAATGCAAATGTAATTTTTCAATAGGACTTAAGTATATGAATAAAGGCCATGAATTTAAGTTAATTATTTATTAATGAATTGATGTTTTTAGTTAAATGTTTTAAATTTAATTGATGTTTTTAGTTTAACTAGATTGGATTTAATTTGATTGATTGTTTGATTTGAATTAATTTAAATAACGTAATTTTATTTGAAAGTTCTTTGTTTTTTTATTCATTTTGTTTATTATTATTATTTACTCTTTTAATTAGAATTTTTGAGGATTAATTGAATCCCTTTCTTCTAGAAGGAATTTAGGATAAATTTTTAACTGTGCAATCAATTTCAAATGTTCAAGTAATTGATACTATTACTTTTTTTTTGAAGAAATGCAAATTGCATTAAGAACATAGAAAAGACTATTACAAACTAGAACTGAAAGAAACTACTAGGCTACTAGGCTTACCTTTCAAAACATTGGGAAAGGAAACCTTATTGAAACGCAAATAAAGAATAAGAAAAATATTTGCAAAATAGAAAATATCATAATGAAATTAAGATTCACTACTCACTTTAAACCAATTGGGGTGTTGGGGATACCAAATATTAAACAACCAAATAGGTTGATTAGTATCCCAGAGTTCCCAATCAGGTAAAAAGTGAAAAATAGAAAGAGTCTCAAATTCCATTATTCTAATTTCATATTGCAAATACAAAATTATGCGAACATAACAACTCTCCAAAGAAATAACAATGACTTGTAAAAGAAATTCTATACCCAATTGAGAACACTAGAACTTCACAGCTCCAAAAGCTCTAATACTCACCATCCCCACAACCTTCAAGCCTAAATCAAACAAGCCTTAAAGTTTTGAAAACAGACCATTAACCTCCATAGCCTTAAAAAGAATGATTTCCCACTTAAAGGCTACACCATAACACCTATGAAGTTTTGAACTATCTTCCATGGAAGATCTAATCACAGCCATCCAAAATATTACAATAACATCGACATCAATAACACAATCCTCTTGAAACATAATGTCTTCTTCAATCATAAGCTTATATGTAACAGAATTCTACTTCATTCCTTCACCAGAGCAACTAGGAAGACACAAAATATCTTCCATAGGCTCACAAAACAAATGCAACCAAAGAACTGCAACAACACCGGCATTCAAAACTAAAACCGCAAGAAACAAAATCTCTACTCCCTCAAAATCAGATGAATACATCCTTCAAATTGGTGAAGAAATAATGACACAATATTGCCAAGATGTAATAGCATAAACTCGAATAGTCTTTAAGAAACCAGACAATATACTCCAAATTTAAAAAAGAACATTCAGGATTAAGCTAACAACCTGAATTCCATTCCTCATATTATGAATATCAATCCGAAAAAGAAGACAGAATATCAACACTAGATCTTCGGAATAGTAAAAATCGCCTCTATAAGCCAAACACTGATCCACTAACATCTTCTTGATCATGAAGAGATCATAAACCAGGAATCTAATCAAACCAAATTTGAAATCAAGAAAAAGAATAAACCCGAACAAATCCAAACACCAATTACCACTTAGAAGAACAAATCTTGATGAAGCCGAAAAATCATTCCAAGAATTATCGAAAGCCACACCGGGCCAACAAAGAATATCCTCCAAAATCCCCTTTAGATTCATAGCTCCACCAAAGAAATTCAAGATTGGATCATATCTTACCCCAGATGACTATCCATACCACGAACAAACAATATCCATACCAAGCTAACAGAGAAACTTCGCTAAGCAAAGCTCCGCCCAAATCGCCCTCCAGAATGTCGATATGGCAAAGTCCTCTTCAATTAAAAATAAATCAGTTCTTAACACAACAAAAAAAAATCAAACCAAGAATATCCATCAACCAATCCAGGCTGATGTAGATCCTCTTAACACCAAAGTTCTACCAAAATAGTAATCCGCCTAATTGCACAGCCAAAAAAACCTTCAGCCAAAAGCAAAACAAATCTTGATTCAGAAGAAAATTCCCACGGAAGACCTCTATCAGCCACACCAGGCCGACCGAGAACCTCCGATTGCCAAGGTTCTGCCAAAATCACCCAAATCGCCATCTCCGCAAAAATAGGTGCCGCGAAAATAGCTAATATCCTTAATGTCAATCTATTTCTTAGGGATAACTAATAATAAATCCTAGAAAATTTGGAATTAATTGGATTAAATATTTATTTTTTATTATTTTATTTAAAATTTAGTTAATTAAAGGTTAATTTTAAATTCAATTTATTTTATTTAAAGTATTATATACCTTATATTATTCCTTAATTATATAATAAATGTAGATTCTATTGAAAATTTACTTCATATTTTTAAGATTTTATTTAATTAATTAAGTATTTTAGAGAATTTAGCTATAAAATCAAGGCTAATTTTAGTGTTTGAGTTTTAAGTGATTAAAAGAATTCCAAATAAAGCCAAATTAAATCCTAGGATTCATAATGTCACTAAGTGAGTAAGGTTTATGTTTCATCCCTATTGAACATGATGTGAATTTCCTAAAATGCTTCTAAATTATCTTGACACAACCCTAAATCAATTTACTTTGATGTCTCTACTATTTACTTATGCTTACAATCATGTGTATCTAACCCTTACAAGAAAGGAAATATTCCACACAAAATTCAAGACCTATGCTCTGTGGATAGGTCATCATTAAATCCCAAATATTTTGTACAAAATTTGAATTATAAACTTGAAAATTTAAGTCAAAGAAGTGGGAAGCTCAAACTTGCCTAGAAAATTATGGTAAGTGGGAAACATGCCCTAGTATTGCTCAGCCAAATTTGGCCCCAAATGATTGAATATATAATGAGTCAATAAAGAAAAAAAAATTCATAATGCAGTTACCCTTTATATAGTTATTGCATTTATTTAATATCTGCTCCCTAGTTCCATAAAGCCCTTATTTGCATAAAATGGTGAAGGTATATAATTTATACTGATTATCTAAAACTCTAAATATTTAATATCAATTTTATTTAAAATTTAATCCAAATTCAGCCAGTGACATTGATGGGGTAGCAAGGGATTGGGGCTGTGGTTTGGCAGTGCTCAACCACTTAACCACATCTAATTAAGATTCCACTTTTTTAACATGCACTATAAGAAATGGATGGATCTAATTTAGTCATTCAAACCTTCCATCCGACTGGAGGCTGCCGGTGCGTTAGGCCATCTCTAAAGGGTATAGAATAACATAGTTTTTGTTTAAGTGAAGTAGTTTGCATATGAATGGGTTTGACCATTTTTGGGTGAGTTTACAAAGTAAACTTAAGATGGGCTAACTAATCAAATGCTTTAGGTCCATTTAGGGTATATATTGAAGTAAGTTTGAATAATTGGAGGGATTTAATTGGTTGTATGCAATGGGGTAACTCAAACTAGACTGGTTTTATGATTTTGTAGAGAGTTGACCAAGTCAACATTTGACTAGGTCAAGTTCATCAAACTTGTTAAATCCATGATGAGTAATGTTTAAAATGATTTTTTTTTAGTTGAAACCCACAGATGGGCCTATGCGTTAATATCACAAAAGGAGTACAAAGTCCTTAAGGGGACCTCCAGCTCCCTACTGCTCAAAAGAGCTACAAGAAAACTAAAAAAAAAGCTATGAGTTGGATATCCCCACTAAACATGATTTCGAGGAAACCTAATAACAACCTAAAAACCCAAAAGGCAAGGGAAGAATTGTATCCATTCAGCTCAACCTTTCCAACCAAAAATGGGCCCTGCAAAAAATGAGAACAAGTCTCCAAAAACTTGAAAAATAGGCCTGCAATGACACTTAAATAAACAATTAAAAGTAACAAAAAAGAAGTGAAATTATGAGTAAAAACACTAAGCAAATATAACAATCTATAGAATAAGAAATAGTTATGCAATTGAACATCATGAAGGGACATAATGATATTAAGGGTAGTCACACACTTTTCATAATTAATATTGAAATAGCAAAAACCATATGAAATGACTTCCAAAGGACAGACCACCACAGCTGCATCAAACCTTCCAGATATCACCTTCACCAATAAGATAACAGTGCGAAATAGAATCCAGGATGATAAAGAAGGAAAGAAAATAATTAAGATAGTAGTAAAAAAGGTTCATCATAGCTGAAAAGAGTTCCCCCATCAAATAGAAATGGTAAGGCCTAACATAGCATAAGACCAAAAACTAAGTTTAGCTCTAATGTGCTAATGCCTTACAGGACATATACCAAAACAACAATCCCAAAAGATAGAGGTGAGGTAGGCTAGTTAAGCTCAGAAAGATAAAACCATAGCAGACATCATGATGAAAACTCCATTGCCACTCGATTCTAAACCCAAAGAGAGTAATAGAAAAGAAATACATGATATAATATAACATAACCAAAGTAGCAACACCCGCCAACCCCAACTAACAAACCCAAAAAATGAACCATAAAAGAAATAAGATACAAAAAAGAGCACCAAATACCACCAGTAGACCAACCTAGAAGGCCAAAACACCCTGCCCAACACCAAAGCCAACCCAGCGCCTCTACCAAACAGCAAAAAAACACTCCGAGGGTATGTAAACCAACATAAGCTCTAACCGCTAGAGCAAAACCAAAACAACAGGTACATAGAGGATACAATAAAAAATTACCACATCAGAAGAGAAAAACAAGGCATTAATATAACCAAAGAAAACACCCTTGAACCATGTCCATAAGGGATAAAACTAGAACAACAAACCCAGAAGAAAGGGGTGAGGTGGGTTAGTTGAGCTCAGGAAGAAATTATCAAAGTAGACATCATGAAGTGAACCCCAATGCCGCTCAATTCTAAACCAAATAGAGTAATAGAAAAGAAAAATAGATGGGGAAATATAACCATAATGACAACACCAGGCCACTCCCAACCCCCAACTAAAAAACTAGCAGAAAGTAGCAGTAAGTAAGACCCTAAAATAATAGCAAACAGGAACACCAAATTCCACCAGCAGGTGAACCTAGAGGGCCAATTCACGTTGCCTAATAGTAAAGCCAACCAAACACCCCTACCAAATAAAAGCAGGCAAAGGCATAATTAAAAGTGCGAATAGGTTGTTAGACCTATTACTTACGACCCTAGGCTAACCAAGAGGGGGGGTAAATTGGTGCTTTTAAAAATTTCTCTTAGAATTTTAGAAAATTTTTAATTTAAAATCTTTATTAAATCGTACAGTACGATTCCACTTCGTATAGTACGAATAGAGTGATTTTTTAATGCTTTCTTCAATCACAGAAATTTAACCATAGAAAAATAAAATGTGTAAAAGTAACAATGTGGAAAAGTAAACAGTAAGAACAGAAAACACCAGAATTTATAGTGGTTCGGTCAAACACGACCTACATCCACTCCCTAGAGACTCCTTCTCTAGGTATTGCACTAAACTCAAGTGACTCTCCTTTTGCCTCTACAGCAAGGCGGAGAAGCCTTTACAAACTCTCTTCCACCAACCCGGTGTTACAGAGAACCGTCATCCTTTTTCACCCTCATGGTGAAGTTAGAGAACCAATCTTCCTTTTTCACCCTCCAAGTGATGGCAGAGAACTGATCGTCCTTTTTCACCCTATAAGTGACGGCAGAGAACTAGAATCCTCTCGAATAATCCTCTTGAAAGAGCCATAGATATTAGGAAGATACTTCAAGTACAAACAATGAGATCCTCACTATTGGATAACCATGTGACTCCCCTCACAATTTTCTCTTCAAAGATCTCTCAAAACTTACTACCAAACACTCTCCCAATCACTCTCCCTATCACTCTCAAAGAGATTTTCACAGAAGGAACTTCCCTTCAGTCATTTTTAAGACCTATAAGTACTTAGGATAAGAAAAATCGTCCAAAAACTAAAAATTTCAAGTTTCACGTATGTAGATCTTCTCGTATAATCTAACATCATAATGTATAAATAGTTTAAATCACTGAACAATTCGTCCCATACTATCTCATATGAACCCAATTCAGAGCCCTTCATATCGCAAAATATTATGTACGAAATCTATTTTGTACTACATGAATAGTTCAATAATTGAACGATTCGTGCCATACGATCTTGTACGAACCCAATTCAGAGCCCTTCGTACCGCAAAATCTCATATACGAACTCCATTTTGTACTGTATGAATAGTTCAAAAAATTGAACGATTCATCCCGTACGATCATGTACAAAACCAATTCAGAGCATTTCGTACCTCAAAATCTTCTGCATGAACTATATATTGTACTGTATGAAATGAACTTAGAAAAAAATTCTAGACAAATAGGTTTGTTGAGGAGGACATATAATACAGATCGTCCCGTACGATCCTATATCGTACTATACGATCAGTTTAAAAGTTAAGTTTTTCACTCCCCCATTGTGTGTGTGTGCACAGTTATCTAACTTACAATCATACTCTCTCAAACTCAAGAAAATAAAAATACAGACTTCACTTATAGTAAACATTAACAAATGAACTTAAAGTCTTTAGAAATCTGGAGTGTGAATTTCCTCAAAAACATGTTAGTACACACAAAAGAAAGAAACTCCAATATTTGTTAGGATAAGAATAAAACAAACAATAGGCTTTTGTTATTATCAAAAACAACTTATATCAGAATTCACTTGAACGAATAGATTTGCACAAATCATAACAATCTCCCCTTTTTGATGATGGCAAAACATTTATTGTTTGATTTAACAATTAAATTCACGTTTCTCCTAAGCTTCCATTAAATGTATGCCCATTAAATGTACGCTCCCCATAGATAAATAATCTCCTAATCTCCTCCTAAAGAAATGACCTATCTTAAACAAGAGATAAGAGGAGATTTGATGATCTAACATGGAATAAGCAAAGGGAAGAGGAGGAAAAATAAACAAGAGTAGGAAAAACAAACACATACACAAGCACACAAGCACATAAACAAGCACACAAGTACAAACACATGCGAATCCTAAATGCTAAGCCAAATGCACCAAGTCAAACAACTCAAACTAAGTCAAACAATACAACACTCCCCCTTTTGATAATAATAAAAAGGGAAGACACTCAAAAGAGTTGAGGATTTGAATAATGTTAAAAGAAGATTAACTACAATATTAAAATCAAATGCAAAAAGTAAAGACACAAAAAGGTCTAGATTGTAAACTATAATAAGGAGAAGGAAAGTTGATCTATAAAAATAATGTATTAGATAGATTAAGTAACCACTATTTTTTCACAAAAGATGAAGTAAAATTACCAAAATTTCTAAGTCAAAAGTGACAATCATTGATTAGTGGACTTAGAGAAAAATATTAAATGAAAGAATAATTGGCGACATTGTGCATCTTTTAAAATGAAGAGGCATATTTTGTGCACTTAGTCAATGTTGGGCTAATTTTATGCCTCTTTATAATTTTAGCGACATTGTGCATCTTTTCAAGCTTTATTGTTTGGCACACTTTGTGTATCTTTTCAAGCTTTAATCTTTTGATTTTCATTTCATAAAATTCTTTCCAACAATAATATTCCTTGGTCACAATCATAATAATGAACACTTTGATATAGATTTTAAGAGTACTATTAAGACATCAAATATATAATAATTTAGGCTAAGTACCACATGTCTAAATAAGAAAAAATAAGATCTTCTAATCTATACCAAATCATAATGAAATCTAAATACTTTGAGGATTTAAAATTATGCACAGAATTTTTTATTGTAATATAAATTCAATTAACATTTTAGAAATTTAATCAACTACAGTCAAGTGTTATAATATTAGTAAATTTCTAGTCATAATCATATCCATAGAATGACATGCAAAAAAATACTAAACCTTTTCATTACTTCTAAATTAAAACATATAACATGGAAAGCTTTACATTCAATCACATCTCATAAGATTAAGCTTGCTAAAATCTGTACAACAATCAAAGATAATTAACAAGAACAACAAGCACAACCAATAACAGCTCATAGAACATCAAAATAATAACCAAGCCAAATAACAAGAAGAACAAATCTAAAAGCCTGAGGGACCTTCATCTGGAGGAGGGGAGGAACACCAAATATAGCAAAATAGCTATTGAGTGTTGCAATATTGGTGTTCATAGAATTAAACTGTCATATAATCAACCCCCTATCCTCTTTATACTGATCATCCTGCTACTTCAGGTGTGCCTCCATATGATCAAATCTTTGATGAAGCCTATCAAACTGCTGGACCATATCCTGAAAGAAGTCTTGATTTGGTCCAAGTGCAGGTGTAGGTGCAGGAGTAGGTTCAACCTCAGAACTATCAACTTTTCCAACTTTCCCAAACAGTGCCTGAAAAGAAGCATCTGTAAAATAGAGTGGGACTTTAGAAGGTCCATCAAGATGGACCAAATTATACCTCTTCTCAAGAATGAAATAGATAATATGTCCTAGGGCAGTATTCTTCTTTCGTTTGATACTAGAATGGCCAATATCAGTGAGATAAAAGATATAGTCCAGGATTAATTGAGCTTCATCGATGGGTTGGCTAGACATAATCAGGTAAGTGATAGAAGAAAGAAGAGTGGTCATGTTTATTCTATCTCCAGCCTTGAGAATGATGGATATCCTAAGAACATGTTGGATTATTCGAGCATTTTGATTTAAGGAGTCAACTCGAGGAACGTAAGTAGGTTGGGTTACACCTCTAATGACTTGATTTACTTTGGACTAATCATAGTCCGATCGAGAAGATAGAGTGTGTGCCCTTACCCCTTGAGTTCTTAAATAAAAATATTCTCCAAGGTCCTCCTTAGTAATTTTGACTCTTTGCTTTAGGACATAGGAAGAGATGATATTATGGGCCTGATTAAAAGTCATATTGGCCAAAAATACATGAAAGAAATCTTTGTTGTATGCATAGATAAAAGTAAGAAGAAAAGAAAATAGGGTAGAATCAAAAAGTGGCAGTACTGCAAAGTGAAGATTCTCTTGCAGTAAAATGCGAGAAGGGGTAATTTTAGATGCGACATACCTAAGGTATGCCTCCTCACTTTGAGCACTCAAAAAGTTATCATCCCAATCCCTCCTGGATGATGATCCCCTAGCCACTCTTACTCTCTTTCCACTGCCTGACATTTCTATTCTATGCTCTGAAAGGTTTGAAAATGAACGTGAAATGAAAGAAAATGACCCTCCTTTTTATAGAAAAACAATACTTCGTACTATACGAAACCATTTCGTACAAGACAAAATGATATTCATCCGGGATGAATCAAATTTCATCCGAGATGAATCAAATTTCATCCAGGATGAACAAAAGCGGTCAAAAATGAAACAATTTTTTGTAAACTGCTTGTCTCGAGGTGTCTTTCATATAGGCTTTTTGACTTCTTGATCGTACAGACGATGACGTGTTCGTCTGGGATGATCAGGATCATTCAAGCGATGGTTAGGTTCGTCCTTATCCAAATTGACATATGGATCATACAGACAAAAATGTGTTCGTCTGGGATGATCAACACTAATAACTGACACTAACCGTGAATCCCTCCCATTCGTACACACGAAACATCTACAATCGTATAGTATGATTACCTAATCGTACAGTACGAACAGATAAAAAAAATAAAGTTTCATCACACCAACTCTACAGGTTTTCAATACTCAAATAAAAACCAACACAAGATAAAAAAACTTTTTTTAAAATTTTTTAAATAAGACACACAAGATAACCACAAAACACAATAGACTAAAAACAAACTAACTAACATATACAAAACAAAACTTATAGAATTTTCAATCAAGCATTAAGATCAATCACACCTAGCATTGTCCTTAACATGCTAAATGTGTCAAAAGGTAAGGGTTTTGTGAAAATATCTATAAGTTGATCTTTAGTAGCAACATGATGTAGTTTAATTTGCCCTTTCGCTACATGATCTCTTATGAAATAATGTCTTATATCAATAGGCTTTATTCTAGAATGTTGAATAGGATTCTTTGAAATGCAAATAGCACTTGTATTATCACAAAAGATTTGAATTATACCAATAAAAAATCCTAAATCAATCATTTATTATTTCAACCAAAGCACCTGTGCAACACAACTCCCTAAGGCAATAAATTTTGCTTCAGCTATAGAAAGTACTATCGAATTTTATTTCCTACTAGACCAAGATACTAAAGAATTTCTAATGAATTAACACATCCCAGAAGTACTCTTCCTATCAACCCTATAGCTCATAAAATCAGAATCTGAGTATCCAATTATTTCAAATGAAGAACTATTCTTAGAATACCAAATCCCTAAATTTTGAGTTCCCAAAAGATATCTTAATATTCTTTTCACTGCTGTCAAATGTGATTCCTTTGGATCAGATTAAAATCTAGCACATAAACAAACACTAAACATGATGTCTGGTCGGCTAGCTGTCAAATAAAGTAATGATCAAATTATTCCTCTAAACTTCTTTTGATCGACAAATTTTCCTTTAGGTTCCTTATCTAATAATACTGAGGAACTCATGGGTGTAGTTACAGGTTTAGCATTATCCATTTTCTATTTCTTGAGGATGTCATTAACATACTTCGATTGACAAAGAAAAGTTCCTTCCTCATTTTGCTTTATACTAAAACCAAAAAAATAACTCAAGTCACCCATCAAACTCATCTCAAATTCACTACTCATTATTTTTAAAAATTCATCACATAAACTTTTATCAGGTGATCAAAAAATGAAGTCATCCACATATATTTGTATAATGTGTTTATCATTTCTAATTCTTTTCAAAAATAGAGTGGTGTCCACACTTCATTTAACAAATGATCCTTTTAATAGGAAAGTGCTTAACCTCTCATATCATGCTCGAGGTGCTTGTTTTAGTCCATACAATGCCTTTCCCAATTAAAAAACATGATTTAGGAATTTAGAATTTTCAAAACCTGGTGGTTGCTCAACATAAATATCCTCTTTTATCACCACATTCAAAAAGGCACTTTTAACATCCATTTGGTATAATTTAAAATCTTTAAAATAGGCAAAGGCCAATAACACCCTAATTGCTTCAAGTCTTTCTATAGGGGCAAATGTCTCCTCAAAATCAATCCCTTCTATTTGATTATACCCCTTAGCTACCAATCTAACCTTATTTCTTATAACAACTCCTGAATCATTCATTTTGTTTTTGAATACCCACTTAGTCCCAACTGCACTTTGATCATTTGGCCTTTCAATTAGCTCCCAAACATCATTTCTTTTAAATTGATTTAATTCTTATTCAATAGCTAAAATCCAAAATTCATCCATAAGTGCTTGATCTATATTAGTGGATTCAATTATTGTAATAAAAGCTGAATGATTTACTTCTTTTCTCAAACTATGCATAGTCATAACTCCTTCATTTGGTTCTCCTAAAATCAATTCTTTAGGATGACTTCTAACAAATTTGTATTCTTTAGGCAATTCATTTTCTTCTTCCTTTTCAACGCTTTCTTCAACTTTTTGATTTTTAAGTTTTTGGGTTACTACCTCAACCTCATCTTCATCCAATTTAGACCCTTCACTATTATAAGATTCATCAAAAATAATATGAGTGGCCTCCTCAACTACCAATGTTCTTTTATAAAAAACTCTATAAGATTTTCCAACACTTGAATAACTTAGAAAGATTCCTTCATTTGATTTTGGATCAAATTTTCCTAAGAGAGATTTTTCTCATTATTATGAATGAACACTTTACATCCAAAAACATGTAGATGTGAGAGGTTGGGACTTCTACCTTTAAAAAGTTCATAGGGTATCTTATTTAACTTAGACCTTATGTACACCCTATTCAGTACAGACCATGCTGTGTTAACTGCTTCAGCCCAAGAATATTTTGGAAGTGAATACTCTGCCAATATGGCTCTAGTTGTTTCAATTAATGTCCTGTTCTTTCTTTCTACAACTCCATTCTGTTGAGGTGTCCTAGAAGCTGAGAAGTTGTGTTTAATCCCATGAGATTTATAAAAATCACCAAATAATTCATTTTCAAATTCTCCCCATTGATCACTTTGGATAGTTACTATTTCAAAACCTAGTCTTCTCTGAATCTAAGTGGCAAAATCTCTAAACTCTTCAAATGATTCACTCTTATGATTCAAAAATCTAATCCATGTGAACCTAGAATAATCATCCATAATTACATACCCAAATCTTTTTCCTCCTAAACTTAAAGTACTAACAGGTCCAAAAAGATCCATATGAAGAATTTCTAAGGGCTTGCTAGTCCTAATTTCCTTGATTAAAATAAAGGAGGATCTAACTTGTTTTTCTAATTGACATGCATCACATAAATGATCTTTAGTAAAGTCTAATTTTGGTACTCCTCTAACTAGCTCCTTTTGGGTGATTTTCCTAAGATTTCTCATACTAGCATGACAAAGCCTTCTATGCCATAACCATGATTCATCAGATACAGTTTTAAAATAAAGAGCAGTAGAAGGATTTACAAAATTTAAATCTAGCATGTAAACATTATTAACTCTATCACCATTTAACATAATAGTTCCATTTTTACTAATAGCACAACTAGTAGGAAAAAATTTTATATGATAACTCTTGTCACACAATTGACTTATACTCAACAGATTGTGTTTTAAAACTTCAACCAATAGTACATTTTCAATCACAAAATTTCTAGAATTTCTAATTATACCTGTACCTACCACTCTCTTAGTGGTATTGTCTCCAAGTATAACCTTGCATCCATTTCTGGCTTCCAGCGTTATAAATTGATTTGCATCTCCAGTCATATGCATTGAGCAGCCACTATCCAGGTACCAAATACTCTCACGAGATTTTATGTGAGAGTGTTTCTGCAAAAATATCAAGTGTTAGACTTGGGAACCTAAAGAAGTTTGGGTTCACCTCTAGACAATTTTAAAATAGATGCATGTGTAATATGTTGTGTATTATGCATCCTCGGTCTCCACACTAAATATGTTCTATGATGAATAGTACAAGTGTGAGATATATGTCTAATCATACTACAAGAAAAACACTTCACTCCTGGAAAAGGATTCACCAATCTATTTGTCCTATAAGATTTTCTCTTTGATTTCAAACCAATTGACTTGTGGTAAATTTTGTGAAAATTTTCAAGTTTGGGTGGTTTCCTATTTTCTTTAAGTTCTTTTAACTGAACTTTAAGATAAGCATTAGCACTTTCTAGAATCAAATTATCAATCTTCAAATTATGCTCTCTAGTATCTGATTCATCCATATAAGTTTTAAAATCATTTTCAAGTTCTGTATGTGATAATTTTAAAAGTTCATGTTGTTTGTTTAAATCATCATATTCATCCAATATAGTCATGTGGTTGCTATTATTTAATGCATGGTCTTTCCTAAGGATCTCGTATTCTTTCTGCAGCTATAAATGATCCAAATTCAACTTTGCATGCAATTTTTTCAGTTTCTTATATATTGAATGTATACGTTCAGAAACTTTAAACAGTTCATCATAACTTAAGTCACATACCTCTTCTTGATCTGATTGATCAAGATTGTCAGCCATCAAGCACAAATTTGTGACTTCCTCTTCTGGTGCAATTTCTGAGGAATTTGAAGCTGAGTTAGCCCAAAATGCTCGTTGAAGTCTCCTTTTACCCCTTATTTCCTTTGGTTTCTCCTCAGCCTTCTCCTTGCTAGGATTTCCCTTGAGATTGGGGCATTCAGTCTTTATATGACCTGGCTTCCTACATTCATAGCAAATAACATCGTTAGAAGCCTTTGCATTTTTATGGAACTTACCTTTGTTCCATTGTTGGCGTCTTCTCTGCTTCCTCTATAGGAAACTCCTAAATTGTCTTATCATTAAGCCAATATCCTCTTCATCCTCAGGTAGTGACTGATCACTCTCTGAATCATCTGCCTTCAAAGCTATGTTCTTCTCCTTTCTCTTGTCTCCTATATAAATCTGTCTTTGAGTCACAGATTGCTCGTAAGTAATTAGTGATCCAAGAAGATTATCAATAGAATATACATTTAAATCTTTTGATTCAGTTATAACAGTTATCTTTGCATTATAAGCAGTAGGTAAGCAATGAAGTATCTTGTTAACTTTTCTGCATTCGTTAATTCCCTACCTAAAGCATGCAATGAAGTGGCTATATATGTAAAACGTGTATACATGTCTGAGATTGATTCATTCGATTTCATGTAAAATAGTTCATAATCCTGCAAAAGAATATTCAACCTAGTTTGTGTCACTTCATTTCTACCTTCATATATAATGCAAAGTCTATACCAAATTTCTTTTCCTGATTTATAAGTAGAAACACGCATGTAGTCTTCCGATTTCAAAGCACAAAAGAAACTATTCAAACACTTAGCATTCAATTGAGCTAAATCATGTTCTTCTATAGTCTATTCAACAAAAGGTTTTTGAACTCTAATTCCTTCTACAATTCTAGTGGATTTTGTATAACCTTCCTGTACTAAGATCCATATAAAAAAATTAAGAGATTATAGAAATATAGACATGCAAGTTTTCCAAAAATCAAATGGGATATTGTCAAACAAAGGTGGTCTAGTGATTGAGTAAACTTCTAAAGTGTTTCGATTTCTAAAATTAGCCATGATCAAATTTCAAAAAGTATTTTAAATAGTGATTTTTGAAATTCCCTCTGATACCACTTGAAAGTGCGAATAGGTTGTTAGACCTACTGCTTACGTCCCTAGGCTAACTAAGAGGGGGGGGGGGGGGGGGGGTTATTGGTCCTTTTAAAAATTTCTCTTAGAATTTTGGAAAATTTTTAATTTAAAATCTTTATCAAATCCTAGAGTACAATTTCACTTCGTACAGTACGAACAGAGTAGTTTTTTAATGCTTTCTTCAATCACAGAAATTCAATCATAGAAAAATAAAATGCGTAAAAGTAATAATGCAGAAGAGTAAATAGTAAGAACAGAGAACACCAGAATTTATAGTGGTTCGGTCAAACACGATCTACATCCAATCCCTAGAGACTCCTCTAGGTATTGCACTCAACTCAAGTGACTCTCCTTTTGCCCCCATAGCAAGGCAGAGAAACCTTTATAAACTCTCTTCTACCAACCCGGTGCGGTAGAGAATCGTCGTCCTTTTTCACCCTCCTGGAGAAGGCAGAGAACCAATCATCCTTTTTCACCCTCCAAGTGATGGGAGAGAACCAATCATCCTTTTTCACCCTCCAAGTGACAGTAGAGAACCGAAATCCTCTCAAACAATTCTCTTACAAGAGCCTCCAAGAAGATTAGGAAGATGCTTGAAATACAAACAATGAGATCCTCACTATTCGATAACCTTGTGAATCCCCTCACAATTTTCTCTTCAAAGATCTCTACAAATATACTACAAAACACTCTCCAATCACTCTCCCTTACACTCTCAAAGAGATTTTCGCAGAAGGAACTTCCCTACAGTCAGTTTTAAGACCCTTATGTACTTAGGACAAGAAAAATTGTCCAAAAACTAAAAATTTCAAGTTTCACGCGTGCAGATCGTCCTGTACGATCTAACATCATACTGTATGAATAGTTCAAATCACTGAACAATTCATCCCGTATGATCTCAGACGAACCCAATTCAGAGCCCTTCGTACCGCAAAATATCATGTATGAAATCTATTTCGTACTGTATGAATAGTTCAACAATTGAACATTTCGTCCGGTATGATCCTGTACGAACCCAATTCAGAGCCCTTCATACCATAAAATCTCATGTACAAACTCCATTTCGTACTGTATGAATAGTTTAAAAAAATGAACGATTCGTCCCGTACGATCCTGTACGAACCCAATTCAGAGCATTTCGTACCTCAAAATCTTCTGTACAAACTATATTTTATACTATACGAAATGAACTTAGAAAAAAATTTAAGACAAATAGGTTCATTGAGGAGGACATATAATACAGATCGTCCCATATGATCCAATATTGTATTGTACGATCAGTTTAAAAATTAAGTTTTTCACTCCCCCATTGTGTGTGTGTGCACAGTTATCAAACTTACAATCACACTCTCTCAGACTCAAGAAAATAAAAATACAAACTTCACTTACAGTGAACATTAACAAATGAACTTGAAGTCTTCAGAAATCTGGAGTATGAATTTCCTGAAAAATGTGTTAGTATATATAAAAGAAAGAAACTTCAATATTTATTAGGAGAGGAATAAAACAAACAATAGGCTTTTATTATCACCAAAAATAACTTGTATCAAAATTCACTTGAACAAATAGATTTGCACAAATCATAACAATAACCCTTGGATAACCAATAAGATCCTCACTATTGGATAACCTTGTTAATCCCCTCATAATTTTCTCTTCAATGATCTCTCAAAACTTACTACCAAACACTCTCCAATCACACTCCCTTTCACTCTCAAAGAGATTTTCACAGAAGGAACTTCCCTTCAGTCAGTTTTAAGACCCTTAAGTACTTAGGATAAGAAAAATTGTCCAAAAATTAAAAATTTCAAGTTTCACGCGTGCAGATCATCCCGTATGATCTAACATCGTACTGTATGAATAATTCAAATCACTGAACAATTCATCCTGTACAATCTCATACGAACCCAATTCAGAGCCCTTCATACCACAAAATATCGTGTATGAAATCTATTTCATACTGTATGAATAGTTCAACAATTGAACATTTCGTCCGGTATGATCCTGTACGAACCCAATTCAGAGCCCTTCGTACCGTAAAATCTCATGTACAAACTCCATTTCGTACTGTACGAATAGTTCAAAAAAATGAATGATTCGTCCCGTACGATCCTGTATGAACCCAATTCAGAGCATTTCATACCTCAAAATCTTCTATATGAACTATATTTTGTACTATACAAAATGAACTTAGAAAAAATTTCAAGATAAATAGGTTCATTGAGGAGGACATATAATACAGATCGTCCCGTATGATCCAATATTGTACTGTATGATCAGTTTAAAATTTAAGTTATTCACTCCCCCATTGTGTGTGTGCACAGTTATCCAACTTACAATCACACTCTCTCATACTCAAGAAAATAAAAATACAGACTTCACTTACAATGAACATTAACAAATGAACTTAAAGTCTTCAGAAATCTGGAGTATGAATTTCCTGAAAAATGTGTTAGTACATATAAAAGAAAGAAACTTCAATATTTATTAGGAGAGGAATAAAACAAACAATAGGCTTTTGTTATCACCACATAGAACTTGTATCGAAATTCACTTGAACGAATAGATTTTTCCACTCCTTGGAGCCTCCCCTCCAGGTATTACACTAAAATTATAGTGACTCTCCTTTCGCTCCCACAGCAAGGTGGAGAAGCCCTTACAAAATCTTTCCACTGACACTGGTGAGGTAGAGAACCTTAACGCCATTTGCTTCCTCATGAAACAGACAAAGAGCCCCAACTCCTTTTACTTCCTCCTGAAGCAAGCAGAGAACCCAGAATCCTTTTACTTCTTCTTGAAGCGGGTAGAAAACCATGACTCCTTTTGCTTCCTCCTGAAGTAGAAAGAGAACCTAGATTTGATGCTAATAATTGTCTCCCTAGAGCCACCATGAAACCAAGGACGAAGAAGAAAGACGATGATCGAATCCTTGCTTGGAGAAACCTTTGTGAATCACCTCATAAACTCCCCCTCACAGATCCTCTCTCTCCCCCAAGCTCTCCTTCCCATCTAAGCACTCTTGGAGTGGAAAAACTAATAAAAGATATATTTAGAAGTACAAATAATTTTCTTAAATAACAGGATTCAAAAATCCTAGTTTTTCAATTTTGTGCAACTGATCATCCAGGTCGATCACCTGATCATCCTGTACGATTAGTCTAAAACTAACTAAATCATTTGGAACATAGTTTGGGTCATCCCAGAGATAAATTAGGATGATATGCAAAAATATAACTGATTGTCCAGGTCGATACTGCGATCGTCCTGTACGATTAGTTCAAAATAAGACATTATCATCAAGCAGATAGTTTGGGATGTATAACAGATGAGTCGAGATGACTTGAGATATAACTACTCATCCAGGATGATGTTGATATCATCCTGTATAATTAGTACAAAAAGGAACATATCGTCCAGTAGATAGCTCGGGACGTCCAGGAGAAAGTTAAGGTGATCGTCCTGGATGATCCTGCGATCATTCTGGATGATATGATCAATCAATCAAGCTTAATTATTCTCCTTAATCTGCTAACTAATTTAGGCATGATTGGCACAAATCATCCAGAATGATGTGGGATCATCTTGTACGATTAGACACATAAATTTAATTTCAAAAACATGCCTAAATAAGTTTGGCAGTCGAGTATTTTTGATTTAGGAAAATCATCCAGGATAATTAGAGGATCGTCCAGGATAATATGATCAAAAATAGAAAAAATGATATAACTCACTAAAATTTTCCCCCTGAGTGTATGTGTGCAAGGTTACTCAGCGTCATGATCAACCTTATTATATTTGACTCAAGAAAAGGTAAAAATATTAGAATTAAGCTTACAGACTGACTCAGTCCTAACTACCCAACTTTGAGATGGCTTGAATTGCTATTGACCTTATGGACCTGAAAAGTTAGTAGGCATGGGCAACTAAAATAGATGTGCAATAATAATAATAGTAAAGAAACATAAATATTTGTTATCATCAAAATTATGATCCATGAATCCAGGTTTGCAACATTGGGCACCTTTGTGAATCCCCTCACAAATTCCTCTCACAATATCTCTCACTTTTCAATCTCAAGACACTCTCCCAAATACACTCCTAACACACACTCAAGAGAAATTCACAGCTAGATCTTAAAGTGTCAGTTTATAGAACTCTTATATATGAAGGATAAGAAAAACTATCCAAAAAACTAAAAATTTCAAGTTGAATGTACTTGGATTATATAGTACGATTATACATCATACGTACGAATAGTTTAAAAAGTGACGTACAATAATATCCGAACCTGATTTCATACTCTATTTAACATATGTAGGAACTTATATTGTATAGTATGAACATTTTAAAATTGAACCCATTCATTCGTATGATCATGTACGAACCTCATTTTGTACTCTAATTGGCGTCTGTATGAACCAACATCGTACAGTACGATTAGTTCAAAATTATTGAGTTTGTACGGGATGAACTGGTATGATCCTCATTTCATACTTTGATCAGCATTTGGGATGATTCACCTTTGTATAGTATGATCAGTTTAAAAATTGGTGAATTTGTACGGGATGAACTGATACAAACCTCATTTCAAACTCTTATCAGCGACTATATGAATCCAATTTTGTACAGTATGATTAGTTCAAAAATTGGTGAATTCGTATGGGATGAACTGGTATGAACCTCATTTTATACTCTGATCGGCGTCTGTATGAATCCAAATTTGTATAATATGATCAGTTAAAAAATTTCTAAGTCATGATTCTATTAACTCCATTTTGGAGGAAATCAATCAAATCATCTAGTACGATTCCATAATCGTACAATACGATTAGTTTAAAAAATAAAAGTTTTGACTCACTCTCCCAGTGTATGTACACGATTACCCAATTACAATCACACTCTCTCAAACTCAAGAAAAATAAAAAAATTACAAACTTCAATTATAAGAATCCTAATCTAATCTGTCTTGAAGTCTTCGGCAGTCTGGAGTATAATTTCCCTGAAACATTAGTACACACAAATAATACAAATAAAATATATCCAATAAATGTTAAGAGAAATAGTAATCAATACAATAATATTTTAGTATTATCAAAAACTCACATGATACAAGAATATAGTTTTGAAATCTAAGATCAACATTGTGGACCCGAGCTGACCCATAGTTAACCAGGAGTCAAAATGATCAGAATGCACTTTAGGGGAAAATTGGAATTTTCTCCAAACCTCAAATGGTCCAGTCAAATAAAACATTAAAATCACCTCTAATGCTTCCTAAACACCATTAGGAGTAAATTAGACTCAAATTCAAGCCTTGGTTATGCATGGTTGACCATGTTAACTAATGTTGACCAAATTGCCCCTAAAGGGTCGAAATGGTCTTTTCAACTCAAATGACCATTTCATTACATGAGACCACCTCTATTGGTCTCAAATCACTCATTTGAACTTGTTAGAGCTAAACCTAACCCATGATTTAACTTGGTTGACCAAGTCAATCATGTTTAACCAAATGATCCCTTAACTTACACCAATGTCAAATTCAATCCTTCACGCCATCTCAAACCAATTTAACACTTCAAAATAATTTAATTAAACTTCCCACACATGTCCAAATTTTTCCCAAGCCAAGTCCCCCTTGATTTGACTTGGTCAACTCAATGAGAGGGGTTAAACCCTCTTTATTTCCATGCATTTGGTCAAAACTCCAAGCTTGTGGCTTCAAACACTTGGCTAATCACTCAAGCAGCCAAATGCACCTTCTTGATTTCCACATCATCCTCATTGACAGGTTTCACCATTTAAATGGTCAAATGTGCTCTCACGTGGGCTTAGGTCACCTTTGCAATCCATTCCCCCACTCAAAACCTGTATTAACCTGCTATAAAGCAGCCATTTCCATTAACAAAGGAAGCCTTAGCTCAGCCCCTAATCCATGCTTAAGGTATGCTTTAACCAAATGAGTGAAAATCTAGTGGTCCCCCTTTCCATGGACCAAGAGAAGTCTCTCTCAATTCTAGCACTCCCCTTGGCTTCTAACAGCCTTCGAGGACACATGGCATGCATCCAAGCATCCCTTAAACAAATCCAAGTCATTCAATGCGAAAGGTGAGGGTTAAGTGTGGGAAACTTGACCTAATACCCACGATTCACTACAATTTCATTCAAACCTCTCCTCCAGCAACCTCCAGCTCTTTAAGACTTCCCCCAGCCTCTCCAGCCATTTCACAAGCCTTCCTTATATTTTCTCCACAAAACCTAAGCCTTAAATCACCATTTTAGTGAAGAGAGAAGGTTTTCATAAGAAAAAGTAGGTTTTCTTTAACAACTTTCAATTCACCCATTATTAGCTTATAGAGCCTTCTACAAACATAGAGAGGACTTCACCAGGAGTAAAGGAAGCCTACGAACTCAAATATCCATCAATTGGTTGGTAAGATATCTCAACTTTTAGGTAAAATTCAAATTTGAAACTATAGAAAATCTATAATGCATGGAGCCTCCAAACTATATGAATTAGAAAATTAGACTGCCATGAGTTTATGTTTCAAATTTCTTCAAATTTAGTTGAGTATTTTGAAAGTTATGGCTGTTTAAAATTTTCATTCCATTTTGAACTGATTTCTCTCGATGAATCAGTGTCGTCCGATCTTTCCTTCTGCACGATCGGATGGCTCACAAGCTACCACGTTGCCTAGGTCTAAATCGCACATCCTGCTTGTGATTCAAAGACATGCTGTTTTGACGGGCTCGGGCCACTTGGCACAACCTTAGCCATTTATCTCCCATGGTTTGAATCTGACAGTTGAGATCTTCGCTGATGTGGATTATGTCAACAGGGACGATGCATTACGTCCTCAATCATTTCTAATCATAGTATGATTGGCAACGATTGCACTGTCGGACAAATTGATTAAAAATTGATTTATAAATTAAGTTAAATAAGTAGAACTTCAAAAATTCATATAAATTTTAATTTTTACCAAATTAAGTGATTTTGGTGTCATTGAAAAGGGCTTGAGCCCTACTATTGATTAAAATTAAAATTAAAGTGTTTTGATTAGTGAATTGTGAGTTATTTAAGTTTGTTTGATATTTATTTTGGGCAATTCTCTCACAATCCTATGGTCAAACTTGACACAACTTTAGTGAAAAATTTTAGAGCATCTTAGGCATCCCCTGCATTTTTCTTAGGTCTAGATGCTCAATGGATTTCTGTGGTGTGAATTTACGAAGTAATGGGTCCATTTTGGAACCAAAACTTTCAAAATTCATAACTCTCCAAATTGATAGAATTAGACTATATATTTGCTGTGGTGTGCTTGTATTTGTGTCACACTTCAGTAGACAAAGATTTAAACCCTCTGGAACACTAATGGCACCTAGGAAAAATAATTAAGGTCGTGGTCCAAACAACATAAAAAATTCCTAAAAAATTCTACACACACCCAATAGGGGTGAAATTTTGCTTTGCAACATTAAACTTAGTGACATTTTACACCTTGGGATCAAATTTCACTCAAAAATCAGTCAAAGTCAAAAAAGTCAACTTTTTGGTTAATTGTTATTCAAAATTGAACCTAAACTTTATAAAAATTCATAACTTAATCTAGAAAAATTCAATTCAAGCAAAATTATTATCTATTTACTCATCTTAGGGTCTTGTATTTAGAAAAAATATTAAAATTCTATAATTCAACTTAAATAAAAAATGTGAAATTTTGACCCCTTATATTAATACATTAAAAAATTCAAGAAAATTCCAACATTCAATAATTAAGTAAAATTCCAAAAAATAACAAACTCAATCATTAAAATTAGTAACTAATCAATTAAAATTAAAATTTATGAACCTTTAAGTTCCAACTAATTAAATAAATTAATAATACTAGTTAATATTAGGTAACCCGGGCTTACGAGGCTATTAGTGAAATAAACTTCATGACCCAAGTATAAACAAAGGTTGTAATCGCTCAAACTTAAAACACACTTCAAAATCAACATCAAGATATTAATATTTAAACTCAAATCAAAATCACTTAAGCCTACAATAAAAATTAAAACACTATACAACTTCAACCTATGACCTAGTACAGGATATATCCAAGCTACACAGCCTACATTTTGGATGGTTTGCTTGGACAACCAACTCAAACTTTAAGTTAGGCCAATGTTTTATTTTTCTGCTATTATGTGCCAGGTTTTCTATAGTTTTCACTACATGCTAGTTGTAATGAGTTGATTAATGTGATGCTTTGACTGATGTGTTAATTTTATTATAATATTTATGAATTGATGTGATGGGCATTATATTATTCCTCGATCAGGAATGATCTGGATGCTCACAGAATTTTTTGCAGGTGGCTATGCTCGTGCAACCCTAAAATCAAGTGGACCAAATTAAAGCTTAAATTGACAAATTTTTTGCAGGTGCTAAAAATGTTAAGTCCCCCTTGAAATCAAGAGAGCATGGCCAAGTGTAGATGCAATTTTTAATTTGAGCAAATATATAACTGCTTGGGATTATTGATGATTTTAATTATATTTGTCTAAGATAATCATGCAGCTTATTTTAGAGTTTTCTTTTAAATCTCTATATGTAATCTGATTTAGTCAAGTATTGTGAAAGTTGATATTTGAGGCGGAATGTTAACCATCCAGCTTGAAGTCTAAAAAGAAGGGGAATATCCCCGAGGGAAGAGTTTCCTTTTATTTAAAGATTTAAGTTAGGATGATTTTAAAATCCAAAGAGAAAGAAATAACCCTTCAGGGAGGAGCTCTTTGCATTTGGATAATTGGATCTAACGAATCCAAGGAGCTCCTAGAAGGAAGAGGATTTGAAGACATAGAGAATATCCCACTCTCAAAATCACTTGCGTCATTTCTAGGATTAGAATCCAGGTTATTGTTAGTAGTACCCAGCAACTTTTAATATCTACAGACCCTAGGCCATTATTATATGGCACTTGCCACATGCACTCTATATTTATTTAACGAATAATTAATATTGATTCATTTACATTGATTGCGCTTTAGAAATTATCTGCTTATCTCATTTTCTTTCTTGCATGCCACTTTTTGATTTAGCCTAGAAATCCTTGGAGGCTTGTGAGGGAACGCTAAAAACTTTTTCTTGTCAAATTAAATAAAAATTATAAGGCTCACATAAAAATTTAATCAATTTTAAGAAGTAAGACTTGGAAAGACATAGGAGTTCGCATGCATTTCTTTTGAACCTTCTCTACCTTATTAGACACCTCCCCGCCTGCGGGTTCTAGAAGATCACCTAACCTATTAGTGTGCAATTCTTTCAAGGGATGTTGTGCAATCTCTAGGGAAAAATCTATTTTTATGTCTTTTTAAAACTACTTTATATTATTTTTTCATACAAAAGTCAATCAACATGCATTATATTAGAAACAAATTAAAGAGTCAAAAAATTTAATTGCATTTCAAAGCATAATAATTCTACATAAGTCAAGAGGCCAATTAGGACCTACTATTGACGTCAACCCCAATTCTTCAAAACTTAAATAATAGCTTATCAATCTTCTATAAAAGACATAATACATGATTTTAAAGCGCCTAGGTGGTTAGCTGGCTCCCCAATCCAGGCTGAGAAAAGTCAGGTTTGCACTACATTAGCTAGGTTTGGGCTACTATTGTTTAGTTTATAAAATAGACTTAGGATCCAGGGCGGACCCAAAATTATAAGACTCACCTTCGAGAATATAATCCCATAATTATAATAAACTATCAACTTAAATAAAAATTTCTCTTCAAACAAAAATTTAAAGCCCAACATATATAATAGATAAGGGTAATTTTTAAATATTTTAGGATCTTAAAACACCTCCTACATTTTATCCTTTGGATTCCAAAATAAGTGCTCAAGTTTGATCCAATTCCTGTTCAAATTCAAACATCACTTCTTTGATATCAATCCTTGAGAATTCTAAGTAAAATGTTTACCGTTATATTAATAGAGAGTTTTTGTAGGATTCCTACGATGGAATTAACTTTGAGATCCTGTGCTTGTAGGAGATTTAAAGACCCTAAATTAATTTTTTTAAAATCAATTAATTCTCTTAAGGGGGATTACAACCTCTTTAAGGGGGACCTCCAGCTCACTAAAGCTTAAATGAGCTACAAAAATAGTAAAAGCAAAATCTACGAGCCAATGGTCCCCTTTATGCAAAAATATATGATACATTAATAACATCTAGGGTGGCCAGAAGCCAGCACTCAAAAAAGAAAGATCTTGATAATAGCAATAAGTACAGTCTTCCTACAAAAATTGGTTATCTTGCGAGCACAAACCACAAACCAATACACCTGCAGAAAGTAGAGGCTACGAAACAAAATATTGCATAACAAGATATAGGAAGAACATAATAAAATGAGCAATTCAAAATTATAATGAGATTTGAAAATGGAAAAAATAGATAAGGAATGAGCCATGCTCCACCTATAAATGTAGAATTTAATGACACACTAATACTTTCACATAAAAGGAAAGACATTACCATAAGAAATAAGATAAAACCTACAAAAATCACTCGGGTAAAGCACAAGAATCACAATGCAAGAGGACAAAGAGATTCCTAGGAAAAAGTAGTAACCAAGATCAGATATAAATAAACTATCATGATTATAAAATAGCATTAACCTACCACCATCAATCACAAACAAGCCCTCCCAAAAATGTAGCATCCCCATAAGAAACTTACATAGATAGCTCAACAACATAATTAACCTAACAGCACCCTAGACAAGATAATTAAGACAAATATACATAAGGCCCACTAAGAAATTATAGAAAAGCCTCAAGATTAAGTAAAACAACAAGGAATCATTGATCCAAATAAAATAATAACATCAATCAGAAAAAATATATAAGGCCTGCCCCTTTGCATTGATAGAGAGGTAGGAAATATAGAGGTGGAATAAGCTAATGAAGTTCACCCACTCAAAACCAGGCAAGAAAATGTTGTAGATAGTAGTAAGAGAGAGCACAAAGCACATCCAGAAGAATCCCTCAAACTATAGCAAATCCCAAACAACCCACTTTAAATAACCAGTAGATTTTTTTAGATCATTAAGGGTCCATGAGAAATTGAGAAACTGGATCAAGTGTGTAGTATCAAAGAAGTCATGATTACCACTATTCTCCTGCTTCTTGAATCCAATCCAATACCCACCTAGCACAAGATATAAATGCTTGAAACAGAGATAATTCCAATTAATCAGACACAACAACAATAACTGCCACTGATCAACCAGCCAAAAAAACCCAACCCAATTGCCAAATGAAAAGAAGAGGCAATCAAGGATAAGATAAATGGTCACCTTATCCCCAAAAACCAATAAGATACCCAACATAGATTATAACACATCTAAAATGATGTACTCAACCCATCAAGACAGCCCATCTTACCATTCCAAAAAATAATCAGAGAAGGAAAAGATAAGAAGCATAGACGAATAAAGGCAAACTCCAGAGGATGCACAATCATAGCCAGAGGAGAACTAAAGCACCATAAGCACAAAATCAAAACCAGAGAGAGCCCAAACCCAATAATACCAGAACTTACATGAAAAAGAATAAGCAGAGATAAGGCCAAGATAAAATTAAAAAAGGCCATAAAACACCTAAAGAAACTGAACCAACCAAAAAACGTAGTAATAGAGGAACACCACCAAAATAAGAAACATAAAAAAAAACCTTAGCAAGATTGAATAGAAGGCAACCTAGAGCGGTCCAATCTCACCAACCCCTTCAAATTATCAGGTAAAGTGGTACATAATATTCAATAAAATCTCTTAAATTGCGTCTAATTTTAGCTAGACAATCATCAACAACATTTCCTTCATGTAGCACATCAGTAGTAGAGAAAGAAATGAGAGAAAGCCATTATTTGATATCTCTAATCAAATAAAAGAATGATAGATTAGACAACATTGTACCATTAATATAATAAATAAGAGGCATGACATCAACTTCAATCCAAAGTTGAGGATACCTAAAGAGATACAAAAATGTAGCCCATATTATGGAGCTTGAATCTCAGCCATTATTGTAGTAGAAGAACTAGGACCCGCAAAACTAATAAAAACATTGCCATTAGAGTCCCTAATCAGACCACAACAACCCATCTTAGATTTATTAAGAGACCATCAGTGTTGAGTTTAAACCACCCAACCTTAGGTTTAAGCCATCTCACAATTCAATGAGTAGTAATAATGGATTCTAAATGAATTGAAACACCAAAATCAACAGCAGTATGGTAATAACCTTTGAAAGCATTGTCCTTAATTAAATTGGAGAAAGACAATTACAAAATATTATCTTTGATTTTACCAATAATACTATTCTCATTAATATAAATATCTTCATGTTTAGCTTCAATTCTACTCCTCCAAAGAAACCAATAAATAAGAACTAACAAAATGTTACAAATATGACCTTTAGAAGGAGTAAGCCAGGCTTGTAAAATATTAGTTATGGAGCTATAATTATTACAAAAATGATCATTAAAAATGTTATCAAAATATAACCAAACTTTCAGAGATATAGAACCATTAGCAAAAAACATAATTAAGGTTCTCAATGTGATAACAACATTAGCATTTGGAGACAATATGAAACCTTTTTTCCATAAGCGTATAGTCCATAGGAAAATAATTATGCAAAATCCTCCAAACTAAAATAGAGTAAGATGACAAGATAGCATGGTGCCAAATAGTAGAATAAATTAAAGACTTAGGGAAGGGTTGCCTGATAGAGTTCCAAACTTGTTTCAAAGCAAACTTGCCATCATTGGCTTTAGTAAACATAGTGGAATCTTCTTTACCAAATTGAAGAGGAATCTTACGAATGAGACTAACAATAAACTGTGGAACATTATCACTAAGTAAATCAGTATTCCACACACCATCATGAATAAAATAATTAACTTTACAAGTAAAGGTAGAATGAGTATTCAATAAACTATCAATAAAAAGTTACTCAACCATTTATATTGCCAAAAAAAGATGTGGCAAATCCCCATGCCCCATTGGATAAATTGTTTAGCCTCCCACTTAATGGCACAAAGCCTTCTCCACCTAAAAGAATCACCTTGTTTAAAGTGATAGATCAGGGGATGACAGTCAGCATAGTATTTATCAGTCATGAATTTAGCCAACAAAATTATCTTGGATCTAAAAGAAAACCAGAGTTTGTAAGAGAAACCCATAGCCATGTCACCCATAATTTTAAAATCAAGATTCCCTTCCTTAATAACCCCAGAGGACTTAGTCCAAGAAGCCCACATGATGGCAGACTTACTTTCCTTAGCATCCTGAAGAATTTATTTAAAAGCCTTTCCATTCTACTACAAACATTCACAGTAGGACATAAAATATAAAAGAGATAAATGGGAATCAAATAAAGCACATGTCTAATTAAAACCAACCTACTACCATAAGAAAGGGAATTAAAAGCCCATGTAGTAAGTTTATTGTGAATAACATTAAAAATGTCACCAAATAAGTGAGACCTCTTCTTACCTCTAAAAAGAGGAGTACCTAAATACTTCAAAGGTAAGCCCTTATGGGAAAAACCAAACTTGTTATGTATCGCATTGATTCTTTGAATAAAGATAGACTTAAAAGTAATGAAACAATTATTGTGAGGATTAAAAATACGACAACTAGCTCTTTTAAATTGATCAAGAAATTTAAAAAGAATATAAAGCATTTTAATAGAACCATTACTAAAAATAATGAATCATTACCAAAGCTCAAATGAGTAATAGGGAAACCACCAAGAGTTCTAAACTGTAAATTAGGGTCAGTTAAAAATAACTTGTTAAGACCTCTAGAGAGGAATTCAACAGCTATAATAAACAGAGCATGAGATAGGGGATCCCCTTGTCTAAGCTTACGAGTTTATTTGAAATAACCATGACATTTACCATTGATCATAACAGAAAAGAAATAATTTTCAATGATATTTTTAATAAGATTAATAAAATCCCTATTTAACCCAAAAAGCCATAACATCATGTAAAGGAAATCTCAACATAAATTTTTAAAAGCATTAGAAATATCAACCTTAAAAATAATGTTCACCCCCCCTGCCCCGCGCCCAAAGAAATTTTAGCTTCCAAGACATGAACTAACTCTTGGGCCAATAAAACATTATCAAAAAGTAGACCTACCTATAACAACGCTAGTTTGTTCCAAGGAAATAATTTTAGGTAATAAAATAGCAACTCTTCTCATAAGTAATTTAGCATTAAGCTTATTGAAAAAGAGTACAAGCTAATTGGACCGTAATCATTCTAGAAGTTAATAGCAACATTCTTAGGGATTAAAGTAATCGAAGTAAAAGTAAAAAACTTGGGGTAAGCATTTCCATAGAAGAAATCCCTAATAGAATTCATGAGGTCATCCTTAATAATGGGCCAACATTTCTGAAAAACATAGTGGTAAAACCATCAAGGCCATCAACAAAATCAGTATTCATACTTTTAAGAGTTAACCAAATTTCATCCTCAGAAGGCATCTTAGTCAAAAAGCTATTGCCCTCCTCAGTAATGAGAGAAAGAATTAAAGAGCAATCAATATTTAAATTTGGAAAAAAATCTTTGTTGAAAGCCTTATTAAAATAATCAATACCAGAAGTATAAATACACTCAGGACAATCAATAGAAACACCATTAGGAGTAATAATTTTGTGAATATGAGTAGTAACTTTCTTCTGGTTAGCAATCTTGTAAAAAAAATTTGTATTTCTATCTTCCTCAACCAAGACATTAGAGGAAGCCTTTTGTCTCCAAAAAACTTCCTCTTTTTCTTGAAGTTTAAACAATGTAGCCTTACCTTCATTGAGAGAAATAAGATTCTCAGAAGAGGGGCCATTCATGTAATTGATATTAGCACTATTAACCAAATCCTCAGTATGAGAAATATTAGAAAAGATATTGTTAAAAACACACTTATTCCACCAGTTCAATTTTTGTTTAGACCTTTTGAGCTTAAACCAGAATCTAGTCATACCCCCAACATTATCATAAGAAAATAAAGGAGCATGCTAATTCCTATTGACAATATTGGTAAAAGATTCATCTAAAATCCACATGTTTTGAAATCTAAAAGGAGGAGTGTTACTACTTTGCTGACAAAATATTTAAAAGCAAGGAGGAATGATCATATAATGTTCTACTTAAATGGTCAATGTGAGTCATAGGAAAAGATGAAATCTTGAAATTATTTAATAAGATGTGGTCTAATCTTTGCCACACATTAGCCTTATTCCAAGTAAAAGTATTCCCAAAAAAACCAATGTCATGAAGATTACAATTGTAAATCATGTCATTAAAATCTTCCATAGAGTGAAAATTCAGTTGCTTCCCCCCAATTCATTCATCAACATTAGTAATGGTATTAAAATCACAACCAATCATCCAAGATGCTGAAATAATTTAGGAAAAATCACTAAGCTGTTTCCAGAGCATTTTCTTATTAAATCTAGAACAGGAAGTATAAACAAAAGAGGCATAAGAAGAGAATTCATAAATGTTTATAAAAGTATGCATAGCTTAAGGATAATCAGCAATAATGTCAAGGCGCATGAATTTTTTCCATAAAATCTAAATCTTATTGGAGTAATTACCAAAATCCAAATTAAAACCTAGATTGAAACGTGCCGAATCAATGTAAGAAGAAGAAACTAAAGGTTCAACTGAAATAAGCAGATGGATATTATGGATCCTAGATAAATTTCTCACCCTATCCTTGGACAAGGAAGCCCCCACCCCCCTGATATTCCAATGAGAGCCTTAACCATCAGTTGAAGTAAAACCATTTGAAGCCCTTGTAATACTAGATGTATTGCCCATCCCACTTTTAATATTCTTATTTTTCTTTTTGGTAGCTTAAATATTCATCAAGAAGATTCTTATTATTCTCATCATTCTCTTTTGACCTAGAAGATAACATAGAAGCACTGTTTAAACCATCTTAGATATCCATAAGAGACACATCCTTTTGTTTTATGATCCCCTCATTATCATCACCTTTGTCATTTGTCATTTAAGAACTCATCCCAATAGTATGATTTAAGGTCCACTAATCTTGAGGTAAAGTAGCAAGAGAATCATTCTTAACTCCCACCTCTTTAGTTATATCTGCATTAACATGATAATCATTCGAGTCAAGTGCATCATGATTAATATCCTCAGAATTTTTACCATTCAAAGCATGCTGAACCGAATCAATGGGGAAGCATTTTCTATATTTTCTTTGAAACCAATCAAGGAATCCATTTCATTATTACCATCAATAGATTTATCATAATGAACAGATTCTAAAACCTCACCAACAACTTACTCCTCACAATTATTCACATCTTGCAGATCCTTAATGGTAGCTTCTTTGTCTTTTTCCCCAATGTTACCTTCTGCCAAAATGTGGATGGACCACAAAGCATTCATTAATAGAATGCCCATGGACTCTACAATGATTACAAAAATCAGGAACATTTTCAAATTTAACTTTTGAAGATAACCAGAGTTTTTCAAACCCAGCCAAATCTCCTACGAATGTTTCTTAGTAATGTCCATTTCCAACAAAATCCTAGATACAGATGGCCTCAAACGCGAGGCAATTGCTTAATCAGATTGTAAAGTCCTACAAAAGATTAAGCCTAAGGCATGTAGAATATGAGAATTAAAAAAATGTTATCGTAAATTGGGAAAAGAAATCCAAATAGGCATGATGTGTGATTCTTCCCTAATATCAAAATATATTATCCATTTAAGCAATCTCATTTAACAATTATTAATGTAGTAATTTCTCCTTGCAAAGATATGACTATAATAATAGTTATTGCTTAATTGGATCGCAACATGTCTAGCATCCAGTAAACCAACCAAAAGAAGACCAGTTAATTTTAGATTTCCAAAAAAAAAACACAAATCATGTCTAAATTAGGTCTACGGACTAAAAATTTTCTAACAAGAGTAAAATGATAGGGGCATGCAAGTTTAATAATGTCCTTCTCAGTCATCAAAATAGTAGGAACAACTTTCACAAATGATTTAGTGAAAGAAAAAATAGGCTCATTCAATGAAGAAGCACCGACAACAATGTCACGAAAGAAATGGGATTTACTAGAGTTATCAGAACCATTTGAATAAAAAATCCTTTAGATGGGATAAAGAACACAATCGAAGGTTTAACCCAAGGATTTGGGGGAGAGGATGAAGGAATCGTCGCCATCCAAAAAATGAAATGAAACCCTAAGGTCGAGAGGCCTTAGGAAAACCAGCTAAAAACCATGATCAATCAAAAATCTTAATAATAAAGCAACAAAAATAGAGAAAACGCACCCAACCTACAGTGGAAACCACGATCGCTAGAGCCAGAGAGCACAACAGGAGAGAGAAAAGAGATGTTAGGATTTATCAAAGGTCCTTTTTTATTATTATGATTTTTCCTTTTTTTTATTTTTATTTTTTTTTAAGATTTATCAAAGGTCTTTTTTTTATTTTTTTTATTTTTTGGAAAACCCGTAGATGGAGCTTACGTGCTAATTAAAATTAAAATTATAAGTTTCTTAAAAGAAACCTCGAGCTCAATACTGCTCCAAAGAGTTACAAAAAAAGACAAAAATGATCCTACGAGCTCAAGGTCCCTACTAAGCACAAATACATTATAGCCTAGGAATAATCTAGAGTGGGGCAAGCAGACCACACTCCACGAAAAGGGAAAAGATAAAGATAAAAACTTGAGGCACAATCATTCTCCCCAATAAGCCATGAGGCAAAAAGTCAGCAAATTGTCTTGTAAAAATCAGAAACCACAAGATAGAAAGTTCAATGCAAGAAATAGCATTGGCAATTAACCTTAATTCATTGAACTCCCAATAGTTTAAAGAAATAAGAGATAACCCAACAACACACCACTACTCAACCATAGAAGGAAGGCTAAGAAAGCTAGAAACAACAGAAGGAAACTAGTAAAGAGAAGCCCAGTTCCCATGGCCATTAGAGAAAAACATGGTATTCATGAAGAGCTGTAAAGTAATAGACCAAAAATAGCAAGTAGACATAAGTATAATACCAAACAAACGTATCATAGCAACAAAAAGGGCTAGACAACTGCAAATATTACAAATGCCAAAATTATTCCACCCCACAAAAGGTCTCACCAACTAATCCATCCGATTGATCCAAACATTCCATGTAAAAATTCTCCGAATAGCCATCTTATAAAAAAACAAATGTTGTTGAAAGAGGCCATAAGAGCTCAGGTCTGTAGTATCTGAAAAGCTACCAAAAATACCACCTAAGTACCACTCTAGTCTACTCTTACATCCTCCTAGGTTCACACTGATCCTGCATAGAAAAGAGGAATAGAAGGAGAAACACCTGACTGAAATCGGCAGGAGGTTGCAGCCACAAATAATCACCCGAGAGCCTCTACAGGTGCTCAAGGAAAAGGGATCCAAAGCCATATACTTCACATGAATAGAAGAAAATAGCTCTAAGATAAAAAAGATAACCACATAAATATCATCGACAATCCATTCCAGGTGTGATGCCAAAACAAATAAATGCCAAAAGCCAAATAAAGTGACCCCAGAGAGTAAACGAGCAGCACATAGGGTAGTGATCAGCATAAATAAATCTACAATCATTGCTCAAAATAGGCCAATTCCAGTAATAAGCATTGAAGAATAATTCCAAAAAACTATTAAACTGATTGCCCCACCCATGATAATATGAAATCCTCCAAATCATAAAAACACAAGACAGAAGAATCACCAAATTATTATACTCATAACCATCTAGGATAATGGAGACCAAAGATAAATATAAGAGAAGACTACTCAACACACCATTCTTATAAGTAGTAGAGAATACATACCGAGAAATAGTAAGAAAATTCATGATACCACCAACAATGCTATGATTCCTAACCCAAACATCCAGCTTCGAGAACAAAACAAAATAAAGTATTTATGACACGTTAAAGAACAGGAAAATCCAATCAGTCCAAAAAGACCACTCAAAATACAAACCAGAATCCATAAAGCCAATAGTCTTTAGCATATGGTCATGGTAGAAACAAATTCTCTGACTATAGTAGGGCTAGGGAGAAGGGAAGCAATAGCTAAGGTTCCAATCAAAATACCAATAGATCCAACCATGGCTCAAACCCAGATCATCAATACCACCCAGCACACAATAAGAAAGACATGACACGCTAGCAGACAAAAATTCCATCCACAAAATGAACATTTACATTAATCTAGAAACAAAAACCATAAGCAACAGCCTAAAAAAATAAAAACAACAACCCATCAACAAAACCTATGGACAGAAAATCAAACAAACATAGCCAAAGCAAAACATAGTTATTTAATACGAATATAAGGCAGGAAAAATTGATCTAATCTAGCTAAGCATTTGATCTCTTTAGGTAGAGAATGCCCAGAGAATTCTGTGAAACTAGACAAGTTACCGCTCATTTTAGCCAAGGAATCAGCAACAATATTTCCTTCCCGTAAAATATGGGAAATAGAATAAGTAATAAAGGAAAGACAATACTTAATATCTCTTAACATATAAAATTTAGCAGGGTTGGAAGAGATATTACCTTCAAGATAATGAATCAAGAGCATAGCAACGACTTTGATCCATATATTAGTAAAGCCTAGGGAAACGCATAATTGAATGCCATAAAGAAGACTCTCGATTTCAGCTTAAATAATAGTTGAGGGACCAGCAAATGCCACAATCACAAAACCATTAGAATCCCAAATAGTACCACCACAACCCACAATCAAATTATTCCAAGATCCATCAGTATTAAGTTTAGAATAGCCCACCAAAGGCTTCCTCCAATAAATAATCCTATCTTTACAACCAACAGGATGAGGACTAAAAACCAAACCAAACTCACAAGCAACATGAATAAAACCTTTAAAGGAATCAAACTTTAATAAATTAATAATAAGCAACTGCTAAATATTATTCTTAACTTTTGAAATGACACTTAAAGCATCAATTTTTATTTCCTCATACTTAGAAGCATTCCTACTACTCCATAAAAACCAACAAATAATAATAGGGAGAATATTCCTAATACAACCTTTATCAAGGATGAACCACTCTTTAAGAAGATTGACAATAGAGTTATACCAAGTAGTAGATATCACATTAAGCATGTTGTCAAAGTGAAGCCACACTTTCATAGCAATCAGGCCCAATTTGAACAGATGATTTAGATTTTTAATATGGTAACAACATTGACAATTGGAAACAATATTAAAACCTTTTCTTAATAAAATAGAATCCAAAGGCAAGTAATTATATAAAATCCTCCATAAGAGAAAAGAGTAAGAGGGAGGTATGATAGCATGCCAAAAAGCAAAATAAAGAGAGTCTTTAGGGAGCATTTCCCTAATAGAGTTCTAGACTTGCTTAGTAGCAATATTACCATCATTAGAATGATTAAACATAATGAAATCCTCTTTATCCAAATGAATAGAAATATTGAGAATTAACTTAATAACAAAATAAAGCATAAAATTGGTAAGTAAATCTATTCTAGCTCTCATTAATAATAGAATCCTTAACTTTGCAAGTAGATGTAGAATGAGTAGATAAATGATTGTCAATTGAAAAAATACCCAACCATTTATCTTGCCAAAAAAAAGTTGCCAGCTCCCATACCCCATTGAATAAACTCTTCATCATCCCACTTAATATTACATAATCTTTTATAGTTAAAAGAATCCTCTTGTTTGAAACACAATTCAAAGGATGTTTCCCAACACAATACTTAGAAATCATAAACTTGGCCCATAAAATTTTTCTAGCTCTAATGGAAAACCACAATTTATGATTATAAGTCGTGGTCATATCCATGAAAGTTTTAAAGCCTAATCTCCCCTCATCCATAGCCCCCACACAATCACTCCAAGAACCCCATAACATAGCACATTTACCTTCTTTAGCACCCCATAGAAATTTATTAAATAAAGACTCCATTCTACTACAAATATTTAAAGTAGGACAAATATTATGCCTCAAGTAAATAGGAATAGAACACAGAACATGTTATATAAGAACAAGCCTACCACCAAAACAAAGGAAATTAAAAGCCCAGGAAGAAAGTTTCTTATGGATAGTAGAGAAAATATCAAATAAATGAGACTATTTCTTACCTTTGTACAGAGGAGTACCCAAATATTTCAACAGTAAATATCTCTTTTTTAAACCTAATTTTCTTTCAATACTAGTTACTCGCATAAAATGATAAGGGCTTGCAAATTTAATAATGTCCTTATTAGTCATTAAAATAGTAGGAACAACTTTCATGAATGATTTAGTGAAAGAAAAATAGGCTCATTCAATGAAGAAGCACTGACAACAATGTCATGAAAGGAATGGGATTTACTAAAGTTATTAGTACCATTTGAATCAAAAAACCTTTAGACGTGATAGACAACCCAACCGGAGGTTTACCCCAAGGATTTGGGGTAGAGGATGAAGGAATCACCGCCATCCAAAAAATAAAATGAAAACCTAAGGCCGAGAGGCCTTAGACCCCATTGAATAAACTCTTCAGCTACCCACTTAATATTACATGATCTTTTCTAGTTAAAAGAAGCCCCTTGTTTGAAAACACAATTCAAAGAATGTTTCCAAACATAATAATTAGAAACCATGAAGTTGGCCCATAAATATTTTCTTACTCTAAAGGCAAACCATAATTTATGATTATAAGTCTTGGTCATATCCTTGAAAGTTTTAAAGCCTAATCTCCCCTCATCCATAGCCCTCGCACAAGTACACCAAGACCCCATAACATAGCATGTTTACCTTCTTTAGTACCCCAAAGAAATTTGGTAAATAAAGTCTCCATTCTTCTACAGACATTTAAAGTAGGACAAATAGTATGCATCAAGTAAATAGGAATAGAACACATAACATATTTAATAAGAACAAGCCTACCACCAAAAGTCCTTTTTTTTCAAAAAGTTATTTAAAAAAAAATTATTCAAATAAGATAAGAGTCATATAAAGTGAGGCCAAAAAGAGGCCAGCACAAGAAAAGGACACAATCAAAATAGTACAATAATCGATAGAATGCAAAGCTGTCTGAGAATGAAAGGAAAAAGAGAATCCTTAAAGGCAGATGGACTCAAAAATGCCACCCAATTGCCTAGCTTGGACCATCTTTGGGGGAACAACCATGAACACAAAGTTCACCAGAACCCAAGCTAAAGACCAAAACCATGCAGAGAACAATCACGAAGGTTGCAGAACAAGTGAAGGCCATCAGAGGGTGGGCATGAACCTGCCTCCTCATTGTCCTAAACTGAGTAGACATTAGAGAAGCTCGAGAGGGACAAATAATCGACATCACAGCCTGAAGTAACTAAAATACCACCAAGTAATAAAGCCCCAAAAGCCACCTGAGCAAAGCACCACAAAAATATACCACATCCAAAATAATAAATTTACTTTCTCTTATATTTATTTCGATGATGTTCTCCTCTGCCTTGAGAGAAAGCCTTTTCCACTATGCGATTCACATTCAAATTAAACATATCATTGAACACCTCATGCCCTTCCACCTCATCCCAAACACCTCCACCATGTGAGGAGAAGGAATCCTCAATCCTATCAGTTTGAGACACATAAGCATCATTTAAGTTCAAATGAGCTCTTAGCTCTTCATTATTAATAATAGTAATGGGAACATCGACGAGAGATAATGGAAATAGTGGATATTCACTATGAAACATTACACTAGGAGACTCATTCAAACCCTGCATGTTAATATTATATAACTCCAAATTTACCCCAATCACGTCCTGAGAGGAAAACTCTTGCTCTGGACATACCAAACTTTCATCAGGAACAACACACTGATTCTCAGAATTAAAAGCAAGATGCCCCAAAATCTCCAAATCACCAGCACCACTATTATCCAAATCAACAGACAAACCAACATTATTCACAACATCCTCTGCCCCAAAGATAGCCATATTAGGAGAACAAAATCATCAGTATTATAGAAATTATCATCACATTGATCCTCAGCCAATGTAGCCTTATCCTCTTGCTCCCTAGCTTTAAGTATAGAAGGATCACACCCAACAACCTTAAGATTACAATTGATATCTAGTGGCACACCAACATCGCATTGATCCACCCCAACCAACAAGGGATTATCACCAGCCACTTTTAAAGAATGAGCACCAACTGAAGCCCCCTCCATCGCCGGAGGGAAAACTCCCAAATTTTGAAATAAAATTGGGCAAACGTCTTTCAAATCACCCAAAGTAAAGAAAACAGTACTCAGGAAATTCTTCCATCTCCACAGATTGAATGTAACCCACAGATTCAGAACCTAGCCACACTTGATTAGGAAAACATTTAGTAATATCTAACTCCACAAGTATACGAGCCAGCGAGGGTTTAGTACCATTAGTAGAAGTATTATCAATCCTCAAGGGTCTACCAAACAAAGTTGGGAAATAGACACCCAAATGGGAATAATAGGATATTCAACATTAACATCGAAGTATGGATACCAGTTAAAGAGCTTCATGAAATAGTTGTTAATGAAATGAGAATAGTGGGAAAACACTCGGCAATAATCCAAATCACTTCTCAATTTAATCAAAATATTTTTTGGATTCAACAAAGTAACAGAGAATTCACCTAGCAGTTTTAGATTAAGGAAAAATTTGTGAATCATATCGAGTGATGGATGATGACCAAGAAACTTCACAACTAAAGAAAATTTTATAGGGGCTATAAGAGAGCACATTTCTATATCTGAAATCATCAAAGCTAGCAAACCATGTCGGGAAAAAAGTTTGAGCGGAGGAAAATCTTGCGAAGCTGACTCCCTAGACAAAACCTCTATAAAAGATTGTGATTTGTGTTTCACATCCTAAAAACTAGGGTCATTGAAGCGATGAGCGGCCATGCCGACTTTAAGGAAAAAATGAGAGGAAAACATGGTAAGGGAAGACAAAGAGAGAATACCCGATCGAAGGAACATATGAGAGCAGATAAAGAAGCTCCGAGAATTTCCATAAGACTAACGAAATCCACCCCTCAGTCACCATAAAGCACCCCAAAGAGCTAGGGCGAAGCCCTAGGGGAGTGGGGACGAAGCTCCACCATTTTTTTTTTTAAATGAATTGAACTACCAACAAAAGTCCTAAGCAATTTATGTAAAGGAATTTAGGGTTTACTATTTGACTGACCAAATGAGCTTCAAATCACTTGAAATTTAAACAATAAGACAATTAAGACCTAAAGATCAAACATAAAAAAATTTGGAGACATCAAAGTCCTCTTATGGTTTATAATTAACTTATAAAGTAAATGCATCTTTACATTAGAAATTAAATTTTAGGCTATCCTGACTTTTGATTTGGGTTCAAATCAATTGACATCTAACCTTTGGAGATTAAATTTACCAATAAAACCAAATCAAAGCGTAATGCTTTATGGATTTGCATTTGGTCAATTTAAATGCATAGGTTAATTTTAGACCTATGAATCTTAATTCCTTAAGTAAAGCCCTAAATGAGTCCAAATAGAGATCAGTAAGTTTGGACATGTCACAAACATGTCCAAGGTTAACCCATATCAGTTTAAAGTCAAGGTGATTTATGTTTAATCAATAATCCCAAAAATACTCTAGAGATTATTTTTTAAATTACTTTTAATCAATTAGAAATTTAGTTTTTCAGACAATAGGGCTTCTATTTCACTCTAGAAAAATCCATAGTGCCTATTTATGTCTAATTTGCACAAGTGTGTCAGGAATTAGAATTTTTCTAAGATTAAATGGATTTCTCTAAATTTACTTGGTCATTTACATAGTCAGCCAATTGACTATGCCATGCTTTCCACACGGCACTGTTTAATTGGCTAAGTAATTATTGGCTGTCCCAAGGGATAATGCACTTTAATTTAGAAATGTCTAATCTTAGATTGGAAAATTCTAGTTTAAAGACTTAAAACCACCGAAGCATTGAAAATATCATAATCAGACTTAATCAGAGCCTTTGAGTGAAGCTAACTAGTATAATTTTGTATCCTCCCGTAAAGTTTCTCAGCCATAAATAGTTTTTAATAAGATCTATGAGATTGGCTCCATAAACTTTATTCAAATTTATCAGAGATCATTATCTACTCATGAACCTTTAATCTATTGGTTTGATGCCCTTGGATTGAAGGTTACTTTCACACTTGAGTGAAACCGAGGGATAAAGATCTCGAGTTTAGAACCTATCATAGTACGGCCGAATTATTCTAGATCTTAGTTGATTGAATTTTTTTGATCCCAAGGAGCACTTTACCTATAGGTTGTAGATTCTAAAACTCACTAGAATAGGAATTAGGATTTGGCCAGGATGAGACTGCCTAAGATGGCTCGAATTCACTGCAGATTGGGTCTGAAGGCTGTGGGAGCTAGGGGAATTAATCATGAAGTCTAGGGCGTGCTTTGAGACTAAATTCCATAACCATGCAATAAAAAATTCCAAAGTATTTATGTTATTTATTGAACTAAATGTAACCTTGAATATAGCCAAGCCTGGCCATGTCTAGCTACAAAATTTGTTAGGGATGGGCCAATAAGCTTAGGGTAAATTACCTAGGAAATTAGAGCCCATATGATCACTTGTTGAGGGAGATCGGACTAAATAAAGCCATGTATTTTACTTTTCTTCATTTTTTGCACGCCCTTGGCTACCACATAGCTTGAGGTGAGTGCGTTAGGTGCCCAGAAGGTACTGGAAGAAAATACAAGTGTTTGATTATTCTGGTTTGGTCTAGGCTTGATGAGGACTCAATGCTTTAAAGTTTTTATACTTTGGGTCAGCCCAATTGGCTAACCCAAGTCAACTTAGAGGCCTAGCTGGTTATGATTAATGCATTTGGTCAATGAGCACCATTTGCATATATTTAATTGGCCTAGTTTGACTTGCGTTAAGAAATGGCTCAATGGATACCCCATTGGAAACTTGGGTTAGCCCAATTAGCTAGCTCAAGTTGGCCCAAGGGCTAGGTTATCAAGTGTTGACCCTCGAGGACCCAATGGATATTCCTAAAGGGTTAGGGTACCTTGATTTTTTATAGTTCATCAGAATTCAAATTTTTGTAGTTTAAGGTTGGTTTGGCCAACTTAGGTTAACCAAACTTGACAAGGCCTTAGGGTTGGGTCCAATCCACTCCAAATATGAATTAGGGTTTGTTGGAAGTGGTCTTGGGTCATGACAAAGTCAAGCTATATTAAAAAATTCAATAAATTTCAATTTAGGGGTTTAGGGTTTAATGGTTTCTTGGTCAAATATGGTCAACCACGGTCCACCAAGGGTTTAATTGGTTTAAGCATGTATGGTTTATTGTTTGGAGATTTTTTAATGCTTTGGTGGGGTTTTTTATTTTCCTTTAAGGGTTTTAGCCTTTTAGTATGCTTTGGTGGGGTTTAGCTGATCTTTTATAAGAGATTTAGGGTTTAGGTTTCACAGAGAACCTTAATGATCAAAGTGACCAATGATGGCCAACCTAACCCATTCAAGGTCTCAATTGAGTCTTTGCATGATCATGAATGATTTTCAAATGCCTAGGGACCAAATCTACATCTTGGATTGAATGATTCAATATGATTCATACATATGAAGGGTTTATGTATAAAAGAATCCATGGGTCAAACTAGGTCAACTATGGTCAACTAAGGACTCAAAGGATTCCAAAACATTGTAGTGATGATTATGAACAAGTTCAATGAGTTTACAAATAATTCTAAGGGATTTTACACCAAGATGTTATGTTCAGTGGCATTGGCTATAAATATTTGAAGGTTTTTGCCCCATGGAATATGCTTTGAGTTATAGGATTTAAAAGGACATGGATGCCTCCAAAATAAATAAGTAGACTCTAGGGACCTTTGTATATGAATAATTAAACACACTTTTAGAGGTTTTACCTAGGGTTTTGTTCTAATTGAAAATTTTCTTGGAAAATAAAAAAGTCCAAAGGGCTTTAAATTTGGATTTGAACTAGATTTTACACACTAAGCTTTATACTAGATTTTTATTAAAGGATTAAAAGTGATTGAAGATTTAGGTTTATTGATAAATTTAGAATGGTTTAAATATAAATTTTAAGTTTGATTGAATTCAAAACACTAAATGATTGAAGGATGATGAACAATTCAGCCTTTATTGATTTAGTGATAGAAAGTTTTGTGATTAGACTTAACCAATTGAATGGATTTTAATGATTGAGTAAGGATGACTATAAAGATTGATCTCATACAAAAATCAGCTCAATAGATACCACCTGGCTATATGATATGATATGATACCCTACCCTGATTTGACTGGTATGGGAAAACACCACAAAGTAAGATAGATATCTTGACTTGCATAATATAGTATATGGATATGTATGTATATATTTTTTGAATGTTAGTCACATGATGTGATAGGATAACTAATAATACATAATGATAGCACCAAAAAATCTACATGCATTGATGACTTAGGATTTTGTTTCTTTTTTATGTTGTTGGATCTGAATTTGTCTATCTTTGACACTAACGTAACTAGCAGGTGACCAATAGGTTAGGGCTAAAAAACTAGGTTATGCTTTAGTGAATATGGAGAGTTAGAGAAGAGCTCCAGAGTGTTGAAATAAAATCTATGGCAAGATCTAAAAATTCCTCTTCACCCTTTATTTATAAGGCTTAGAGGGCTCTTGGGAAGGCTATAACTAAGAATATAAAAATATGTTGTATGAAATAACTAAGGGGCTGTTTGGTTGCCTGAAAAGAAAATGTAGTGTAAAGTAAATGCAATGTAATGTAAATGTAGTGTATTCTAAATACTTTGAGACTGTTTGGTTGTCTGCAAAGTAAACGTAGGAGAACTATTTCCCTTGTTTGGTTAAGTATATCCATAGTAAAGTAAAAGCGGTGTATTTGTAATAATTTTTTTTCAATTATAACTAGTGTATTTATAAAAGCAGTGTATTTATAATAATTAGCATTATTTGGTGTTATAAAATAAAATCAGTGTATTAATTTATTGCACTATCTTATTATAAATTTTTTTGAGATTATAAGATATAAAATTTTGTTGTGTATTAATTTAGCAGTGTGCTGCAATGGATGTAAATATACTTGTGATAGAGAGAAATTTTAATTTTGTGAAAGTTTATTTTTTTTTTATTTTTCAAGTAATTTTTTTACAAATTAAATTTTGCGCACTGATTTTTTTCTTTAATTTAGCGATAAAATCAAAGGTTTTCGTTTAGCAATCAATAAATCACATCATTTTCATTCATGTAAGATGATAAATGGCAAAACCTACCTAGATTATTTAGGGAAGCAAAAGGTAAACAAAATAGACAATTATCAGATCGAACTATCAAAACGAAGAAAATTTATTGCATACATATGGAAATGGTCAACTAAACTTTCACAGGTCTACATGAACTGAAAACATCTATAAACCATCAATTCATACTATGTTGCAGCTTGTAAGAAAGCAACTAAGAGTTGAAAAAAAAGAAAGATTTTAATAAACATTGTTAGAATTAGAAGAACGGCAAGAATTTTTAGAATTAGAAAACATTGATAATAGCTGAAAAAATGTAACAGAAACATTTATGAGAAATAACATTTCATTATTACATAGTCCCTATTTTGGAAAGAATCAATGCTATAGATCAAGCTTTAGAAACATAATAATAATAGCTACTTACAAAAAATAGCAATACATCTAACAGACAAAGAACAAGTTGTAAACTAGCATTGGTTGCATATTTACCAATCAAACAAAAGCCCATTGGTTACACAGAAATCACATAAGAATAATGAAAAATCTTATGGAAATTAATTACATCTGAAGTTGGAAAGCAGTGGGGAACAAGGGAACCCCCAATTTGAACAAGTCCTTCAGAGGTAAAGTGAGTAATTTTATCTTCAGGAATCCATTGGAAAGCTTCTGGTATTTAGAAAAGTGTCAAATTTACATATCTGGAAAAAGGAGTGTGGACATGAACTAAATTAAAAATAACATGAAAATTTAAAATAGCTGCTATTAGATATGTGATCCACATAATCATCAAGCATAAGAGCAAGCACTCCAATCAAGTGCATGAATGAGCAACAATTATTTCCTAAAATTGCTAATGAAAACTAATGGGGGTATTGAAAATTCATAATAAGTACCTTAAGATAACTTGCATTGGAGACATCAAAATAAAAGATGGATTACTAAGCTTCAGAAGGCTTAATAATATTAGTTTAGGTTTCAAGAATTAAAATATCCTTATGGCTAGCTTTGAAGATGAAGAAATAGTTATTAGGTCAACTTTGCACCAACGAGACTCGTATAGCTAACAAAATCCAAGGCATGAAACACAATTAACACCTTTCAACTTTAGCCTTGCTTTCAATTTACACTATATTGTTACAACTTAATAACATATTATGACCCTTTAATTTATACATTCAGATTCTATATTCTGAAGCAACTAGTAATTAATATAGCCACATGGTGATATATTACAATATCTATATCAACCCACTCAAATTAATTAGGGAATTCATAAGATATCATTTATGTGAAATGCAAAATGCCTCATAAATGATAATATGAAGAAGTAGAACTTCTATGTTGTCATCCATAAAATGAAGCTTACATCAGACTTCATTATGAACATCACTTGAAGAATATCACCATGCTAAGCTTAAATTAATTTCAATTTTTAGATGATAATAAATCACCTTCACCACATCATTATATTTTTCAATTTCATAGAGTTCAGCTACATCTTCCAATGGCTCAACCATCTTTGTAACTATAAAATTAAACTTCAAGCAAAAAAAAGCTCAATAAGCAATAATTCATTTAGTTAGAACAAACTTAATTATTAGTAGATAAAAAATTACCGTATATATCAAATAGAATAGCACTTTTTTCTAACAAAATCATATATTCAGGCTTACAAGTTATAGTGGAACCATAAAAAAGGCAGAAAATTAAAAGGCAAAGAGCACCATTGGTTTGGCTATATTAAAGGAAAAATGAGATATTCTGCATAGAAGAGGTTCCAAATAAAATGATAGAATTGCAATATGGCGTCCTGCAAAAGTTTATAGTAAAAAAAAACCTTACCAAATATCAATATGGTTATCGAAATCATCTTCAAAATTTTGATTGTGAACTTTGCGGTTTTGATTGTGAACTGAGCATTGATTTATAGCTGCTCGAACTCACAAAAACTCCACAATAGATATAAATACAAAAGCTTCATAATGAAAGGTTAAAAATTGAGTGTCCTAGAAACATCTTATTATCCTCTAGAGCCAAAAAGCTATCATCTGATTTATTTATGATTGATCATTTCAGCATTAAAGAAACTACGGCAAGCATCCAGCTTTGAATTTTTTGACAGAACATAATATTATACCTAATTCAACCATTCCAGCTGAACAAATAAATAAAATAAAGAAAAGTTCAAAACAAAATCAACCAATCCTCAGCAGGCCACCATGGCTTCAAGTATTCAAATAGCAAATGTTCGAGATAACTTCCACAAAGTTCACAATCAAAACCTCCTCCATCGAGTCTGACCAAAACTACTCAGAACTAATTAAATACTAAACCAGGGAACCAAGCAACAGTAGTAGTTAATCAAAAATCTTACAATGAACCAAACCTGAGCATAGAAGACTAGAAAAACTTAATCTCAAGCATTAAATTATAAACAAAGAAGCAGACACCTAAATAATTTAAACTGAAGCAAGCTCTTAAAATCACAAAAAGAAAGGAGCCACAAGCTTACATAGCAGTCCAACAACTAGCTCCTCAGAACTATGTTTCAAAGATTAAGGCTAAGCCCTAACGAGGCCAGCGGCTAGTTCAGGGATAGAGGCGGAGGGTTCAGGGCATGGAGAGGAAAGGGAGAAGAGGGAGAAAGAAAGTAAAGATGTATGGAAGGAGAAGAGACAAAGTAAGAAGAAGGGAAAGGGAAGGAAGAGGAAAAAAAAGATATACCTGCTGCAGAGGAGGCCGGACAGGTCAGCGGACGGAAGCAAGATGGGTTCGTCTCCTTTGCGCGTGCAAATAGAGGGAGCTGGGAGAGAAGGCTTCAGCTTCGGTTAGAGAGCTTTGGTTGTGGTTTTCGAACTGGGAGAGAGGACTTTTGAGTGGAATATGCGAATGGAGGAGTTGGGAAGGAGAAGATAGCAGAGCGCGTGGGAATAACGGAGAAGAAGGGAGCATTTCTAAGCTTCGAAGCCATTGCGCTAAGGCTGGTTCGCCATATTTTGTGCGAGATAATTTTTAACCCGCTCAATTTGAGCGGGTTTCGAAGTCGCACGAACTGGGCCCTGTAATACCCTGCGGATGTGTCGAAGGACTTCCATTCGTTCCATGCTAATTCAACCAAACGACCTAATATATAAAATAGGCGTAATTATATTACAAAACACTCCTAATTCTGCATATCAAACAGCCCCTAACATAAACACGTGACCTTCTTAGTCGATATCCATATAGATCCTTTCCTCTGACATGACTCTCCCTATTCTGTGAGTGCCCCAAGGAATGTATCTTTATGAGAGAGTGTTTTTGGCAAGTCTTTAGGACCTATTATATAGGGCGACTTTATAAAGGTGAGTTTTTTGGAGCGACGGCCTTGGAGGCTCAATTCCAACCTCTAGGCTAAGGGTTAACTTAGCATAGGAAATCGAGGACTAACTTAGCTTAGGAAATCATAGCTAATGGTTTATGAGGTATGTGTTTATTGTAGTTGGATCAGGGATGTAAGTGGTAGGTAGAGCACTCCCTGTAGAGCTCAGAGTATTATGGACAAGACCTTTGATCGGGCTTATTGAGGATGATGATTCCTTAAAACTTATTAAATGAAATAAAATTTAGAATGTACAGAGAAACAACAACTACAAGCCTTTATCCACTATGTGGGGTTGGCATATTAAGATTTAAATTCTCATTTAAATTTAATAAAATTTCATTTTTAATATTATTTAACCAAGTCTTTTTAAGTCTACTTTTACCTTCCTTTATATATACCAAATTAAATATATCTACTCTCCTAACCATGTCATCAGAAGGCCGACTTTTAGAATATACAAAAAAAATTATTATTTATTGAAATCATACTTTTCATGGGTAAGTGAATAAATGTGCTCTGATAAAAGCTATATTTATCAAGAATTCTAAATTTTCTTTCAAAATAAGTCACAAAATAACTTTTTACAACTATCATACTTAATCAAATCAAGTTGTAAAAAGCTTCTGCACAATATAGTAAAACCAAGAAAGCAACCTGAGATGAGTAGTTAACTAGATTTAAGAAATAGTTGAAGGAAATAACAAAGCAAAAAACCTATTGCAATTAACTCGGTCAACCATTTGAAATTAACATAAGTACTGGTTTAGATTTGTGATCTTACCTAAATGTGTCCTTTAAATGATTTATAGCCTAGAACATAACTTCTTAGATCATAATATGAATAAGCTTCATAATATATCTTAGAATACCAGCACCAAGCCTAATGGGAAAAAAAGTTTTGGATTGTGTCTGATGGGGAAAAATTATTCACCACGTAAATTTGTATTTCTCCTATTTTGTAATCAAATACTGCATTGAGAACAAAGTGCGGTCTCGGGAGACTGATATAATATTCTATAATGGATTCAATATCAAAATAGGGTTTTAAAAAATGATATTTCTATGATTAAACACAGTTCAAAGAATAACATCTCATCTTGAAAGATGAATATGAAATTCTATAAAATGTGTTCAAAAATAGAAAAGAAGTTCTAAAAATTTAACTATTCTTTTGATTAGACGTAAGACGGAGAACATTATATCATCTTAAAAGATGAACATATTATTCTTCAAGACATCTAAAAACAAGAATAAGTTTTATAAAATTCATTATTTCTAAGATTGAATATAATAAGTGAAATGTTATATTATCTAAAAGGATAATAATAACATTTTTACTGGTATATTTAATTAGAAATGATTTTTTAAAAGACATCTGAATTCCCAAAAACTTTTCCCTCATTTTATTGGAATAAAATAAGGTTTAATTTAATCTGGAGTTCTCAAATCCCTATAGGGGCAAGCCCCTATAGTTAATTACATCCTAGGAAGGGTGCTCCTAAGAAAACTCTTGATTAAAGCAGTGATTTTTATACCCTTTGATTACAAAGTGGAAGACCAGGAATGAAATGGAAATTTTCAAGGAGAAAGCTCAATATGAACAGTTCTTAGCGAGTCAAAGGAGGAAAAGTGGGAGGTGCCAGATTTTGAGAAGCGCAGAGGTAACCTCAGTCTATCCTATGTTGGGCTTTACATTTTTAGAGAGAATTTTTGTGTTTAAGTTGATATCTTATTAGAAATTTAGGATTATATTCCCGGAGGATGAGGACATAAGATTTAAAAATCTGCCTCATAACCTAAAACTGAATTGGGTACTACAAAGTAGTGACCCAAACCTAGCTAATAAAGTGCAAATCTGGACTTATCCTAGCCTGGATTGGGGAGCCAGCGAACCACCTAGATACTTTAAAACTATGTGTTCAGTCTCTTTATGAAAGATGGGTAGGGCCGTTATTTAAGTTTTGAGAAATCGGGGCCGACATCTAAGACAAATCCTAATTGGCCTCTTTACTTATGTAGGATAAATGATGCTTGAGAGCGTAATGCAATTAAAATTTTAAACTCTTTTAATTTATATCTAATGCAATGCATGCTAATTGACTCGAATGCATAAAATGAATATGAAGTAGTTTTAAAATCAGGCTTAGAAAATAAAATTTTCCCTAGAGATTACACAACATCCCCTTGGCAGAACAACACCCTAATAGGCCAGGTGGTCTGCTAGAACTCGCAGGCAAGGAGGGGCCTAACAACAAAGAGAAATTATTAATATGCATATGCTGACTCTCGGCGATCCCGAGCTTACTTCTTATATCGTTAGACTTACTATGTGAGCCTAAAAATTTTATTTAAATTTCAATTAGAAAACATTTTTATTGTGCCCTTACGAAAAAAAACACTCATCATATCCAGGCTAAAATAAAATACGGCATGCAAGAATCCTAAAAAAAACTACTGCACAAATAATATAAACAATCAAATTAAATTATCCAATATATAATGTCCATAGTCCATATGACAAGTGGCATTTTACTTACAAACCATGGTCTGCTAAAAGGTAAAGTGGCCAGCTACCACTGACAATAAACTCAGATTCTAATTCTAAGACTAACGCATGTGATTTTGAAATGGGATATACTTTTTTTCTTATCTTCATTTCTTCATCTTTTTCCTTTCATCTCCTCATTTCATTATTTATTACCCTACGAGCTCCTTGGATCCGCTACGAGCTCCTAGGATCTGTCGGGCCTGGATACCCAACTGAAAAGAAACTCATCCCTAAAAAGGTATTTTCTTTTCCCTTTGGATTTTAAAATCACCCTAACTTGGCTTTTCAAATGGAAAAGAACACTCCCCTAAGGGATATTCTCTTCTCTTTGGATTCCGAGTTGGGTGTGATATCCCAATTTTAAATAACTTTCACTTTACAACTCTTTTCAAACACATTTACATTATACTTCAACATAAAAGAAAATCTAGACCACCTGTAGGATTATCCTAAGAAACTTATAATAAAATTATCCCAAACAGTTATATAATTACATTCACATTAAATTCACTAGCCACACTTGGTCATGCTCTCTTAATTTTAAGGGGGCTCATCATTTTCTGAAGCACCTGCAGAAAATATCGTCAATTTAAATTTTTAATTTACCCCCTTTAATTTATCCCTACACGAGCATGGCCACCTGCAGAAAATTCTGTGAGTATCCAAATCATTCCTAACCTAGGGGTAATCTATCGCCCATCACATCAATTCCCAGACTGCAGTAATAAAAAAATAAATAAACACACCAATAATTTTACAACCAGCATGCAGTAAAAACTACGAGAAAACCCATCACACAACAGCAAGAAAGTAAACACCGGCCTAACCTAAAGCTAAAGTCGGTTGTCCTAGCAAATAAATCTAAGTGTGTATAGTAGGCTGTCTGGTTTGGATATATTTAGATCAGTTATTGATTGAAGTTTTCTAGTTAGTTGAATTTAGTTTGTTGAAAGATCAAAGGGGGTTTTATGTTCAAATTTTGGTGTTCATTTTAGGTTGAATTTTAATTATTAATTTTGATTAATATGATTGGTTCTTTAGTGTATTTTAATTAACCATTTTTTTATTTAGGTTATTTAATTAATAATTTATTAAATTTTTAAATATTTATTTAATGCTTTGATGTTTTGTTAATTTTAAAGCACTTATCAAAATTTTAATTGACTTATTCAAATGTTAATGTTTTATTAAAATTTTAACGATTCTATTTAATTTGTTAATGATTTTTTAGATTATTATTATTATTATTATTATTATTATTATTATTATTATTATTATTATTATTATTATTTTATTGACTGACATTTATTAACCTTTCTTTGCGATTTAATTTAATTTTGGTTATAAGTTTATGACTTTGATATTTTATCGAATTAGATTAATTCTAATTGTGATTTCAATGTTCAATTACATATAAATTTTATTTTCAATTTAAGGTTTGATTTACTTTTATTGAATGAATATATGTTATTTATTGTTTTATAAGTTTGGTTTATATTGGTTTTAATTATTATTAGATTTGATTATTAAGGGTTATATGATTTTCGTGTATTTATATCTGAATTATCATTGGCGTATTTGACATCATTAACTGATTATTTAATTTTGATTAGATTTAATTAAGGTTATATTAATAATATGCACTAACCCTAAGGGAGATGTCACTAAATTTTCTATATTTTATTTTTCAACACGCTTTCCACTATTCAACACATACAAATCTTCTTTTTTAACACACACCTTGCTTTCCTACACTCGCATTTCTCAACTCTCAAAATATATTCAAACTTCACAATTTCCCTCTTCCAAAACATACACTATTTCCACCTTTCTAAAATGTACAAGTTCCACTTTTCAACACACACAAGTCCAAATACATCTCCACCTTTCAAAACGTACAAGTTCAAATACATCTCCACCTTTACATATTTTATTTTTCAACATAAACATACACTTTACTTGTCAACATACACGAATTCATCAAACACTTTATCTTTCAATAGTCAAACATTTCACTTTTCAAAATACTTCATTTCACTACACATTTGACTTCACTTTTCAATTCATACTTGATACACTTCCCAATACACACATACATTTTACAAACTTTAAACATTTCACTATTACTTATTTACATATTTCACATTTTAAAACATACTCCTTTCATCTTTTAAAGATCACACCATCACCTTTTAAAGCACACACATGTCATTTCTTAATTCACACACAAAGAACACTCTTCAAAACACACACACACTTTTCAAAATAAACATGCTTTACTTTTCAAAATACACATGATTTACTTTCAAAATCTACACATCTCAACATTTAAAGTTCACACTCATTGTCTTTCAAAGCATTTCACCTTTCCAACATATACACCTTTCACTCATTTCAATCTCCAACCCATATACGATTCACTTTCCAAAATTTCCATCACTCAATTTAAACATACACACTTCCCAAAACACACACAAGTTCCACTACATACAAACTCCACATCTCCACTTTTCAAATCACCCTTTTCATTATTCAAAGCTCATATATTTCACTATTCAGCAAACACTCTCAACCCTGAAAGATCTCACATTTCTCAAAATATATGATTTCAAATGTCATATTATGACAGGGTTATGGCTTTGGTGATTGTTGAAATCCATAACAAAAATATAAAAGTTTTTCTTACTATCATATCGACACAGGCCAATTAAATATAGCATATATAATTCGCAAAGCAAGATAAAAATTTAGAATATAAAAAGGAATAATCATTGCAGGATACTTATTATAGGTAAAGTTGGGAACAAGCATGACTCCTAAAACATCATAATGATTCTCTACACTTTGATCTCTCACTCAAGGCCATAAAAGAAAAAACTAAATCATGATGGATGTACAAGTTGCCACTTGAAATTACTTTTATGTCTTGCCATTCATTATACTTATGATTTTTTAATATAAGAAAGATTGTTTACCAATTCCATGAGAGAGAAGATTAGCGTGCACGGAATTTGAACGAACTTGAGTGCGGGCTTGGCAATTCGCCATAGATCTATGCCGGCGGGATGGTGGCTAAGTAAGGGATCGAAAAAAAAAAGGTGGGGATGGGAGCAGCTCCGACAAGATCGATAAAGCAGACTACTTTTTCAAAGACGGTTTCCATTTCATACCAGAAAATTCATCCCCCTTCAGAGGTTTTGCTCTTTTTTTTTTATTTCGTTTGAAATCGAACAGTTGCCTCTTTTTAGCCAGGAACTGCACCTTTTAGACAGATAGGAGGTAAATCATGGGTGAGACCGTAAGAGGGATAGATTTAAATTAGTTAACTTATTTAAATGATATATTTTATGTTAAATAATAAATTATTATTTTATTAAATATTAATCAATTTGTATCTATTTAATTTAAGGATTAAAACTTATTTATTTTAATTTATCTTATCTTAGTTTGTTTGTTAAAGATTGGGCCTAATTTAATTAAATATTCATTTTAATTTAATCATTTCATTTAAATGAGGATTTTTTTTAATTCATTTTATTCAATTCATTCATTTATTTATTTATTTGTTTTTCTTTTCAACTCAACTAAGGGTTTATTCATTTAAAATTTTATTTGGTTTTAGAATATATTTAGTTGCATTTATTTAAATTCATTAATTGATTTTTATTAATTTTTTTAATCATTAACATGATAAATAGTTAGATATGTATACTTGAAGGTCATAAATTTATTTTAAATTTAATTAAGCTTAAACTAATTCAAAATGCATCGCAAAGTTCAATTTAAATTAGTTGATTTGAGATGAGTCGATTTAGTTCAAATTGTGTTAAAATTAGGTATGATTTGGGTCGATTTAGAAAGTTGAGTCGATGCTACGTCATTAGGTATCCACCTAAGGGGATCTTAAGGACGATGTCTACACAAGGCTATGAAGACCTAGGTGCTAGAGATTGATTCCAGGGAAATTGACCTTGAATAATGAGGTCAATAAATGGACCCCTAATAGGCATGATAAACTTGCCAAAGTTTATCGTGCGTATTGGTGTTGACCGAAACGATCAACTAGATCCAAAATTGAAATTGAAAGTCTGGATATATGAATTAAAGGAGATTTGAGCTTTGATAGAAAATGATAACAAAAAGTTTTAGAAACATTTGAGTATGATTAATTGAAAGAATTGGATTGATTAATTGATTGAAAAGTTGATATTGGCAATGATGACTTTAGAAAATGAGATTAGTACACCGTGGACTAAGTCAAGGTACAAAGTAATTGATATAATGATTTGAATGTGGTTTGACACGAATAGAAGAATTTGAATATGATCCTGATAAGACTAAAGTCTTTTTTCTAGTCCAAGAGGAAGGATGCCACCAGGTGAGCACTTACATCTAACTCAACAAATTAGAGAGCGTCTTCTAGAAAGAGCAAACCTGTGTGTAGGTCTACCACTAAACTTAGAAGGTTTGGGCTTTAAAAAAAATTGATGAAGAGAAGATGCCGCTAGGGATGCTTATACTTCACTTTGGGATGAAGATTAGGATGCCACCAAGTGGGTACTTATACCTAACTTCAAGGATGTCAATAGGATGCCGTAGGAGGACTCATACCTAAAGACAGATTTAAGATTTAAAATTTAATGAAGAGAAGATGTCGTTGTGGATTCTTATACTTCACTTTAGGACGAAAATTAGGATGCCACTAGGGATGCTTACACCTAACTCCAAAGATGTCAATAGGATGCCGTAGGAGGACTTAAAGCTAAAGACGGATTTAAGATTTAAAATTTAATGCAGAGAAGATGTCGCTGGGGATGCTTACACTTCACTTCTAGACGAAGATTAGGATGCCACTAGGGATGCTTATACCTAACTTCAAAGATGTCAATAGGATGCCGTAGGAGGATTTATACCTAAAGACGGATTTAAGATTTAAAATTTAATGAAAAGAAGATGCTGTTGGGGATGCTTATACTTCACTTCGAGACGAAGATTAGGATGCCACTAGGGATGCTTACACCTATCTCCAAAGATGTCAATAGGATGCCGTAGGAGGACTCATACCTAAAGGAGGATTTAAGATTTAAATTTTAATAAAGAGAAGATGTCGTTGTGGATGCTTATACTTCACTTCGAGACGAATATTAGGATGCCACTAGGGATGCTTACACCTAACTCCAAAGATGTCAATAGGATGTCGTAGGAGGACTTATACCTAAAGATGGATTTAAGATTTAAAATTTAATGAAGAGAAGATGCCGTTGGGGATGCTTATACTTCACTTCGAGATGAAGATTAGGATGCCTCTAGGGATGCCCACACCTAACTCCAAAGATGTCAATAGGATGTCGTAGGATGACTAATACCTAAAGATGGATTTAAGATTTAAAATTTAATGAAGAGAAGATGCCACTGGGGATGCTTATACTTCACTTCGAGATGAAGATTAGGATGCCACTAGGGATGCTTACACCTAACTCCAAAGATGTCAATAGCATGTCGTAGGAGGACTTATACCTAAAGACGGATTTAAAAAGGTTTAAAATTTTTAATGAATACTTTATTCTTTAAGAATTTGTTTATCTTTTCCCTTCATCACAAATGGCATTAACAACTACTAGACATCAAAAGCTTTTGTATATGCCACTTTCTAGAAGGGAAGAGAAAACATTTAGAAGAAAGATAGTCTTGAAATTCTTTGGATCAAAAATTTGTTTTCTCCACCATTAAAAAAGATCTTTATACCTTATAAATAATCCACTGGGGATTATGTTTTTATTCCGGATCATCATATGTGAAGAAAATAATAGGAGAAAGAGGGTGATAGTTCGATCATCTTTGAAAAGTAAAAGTTTAGCAAAGCGTCTCAACCACTCGAGGAGGAATGCAAGATTTTGATTAAAGATTCATTCCGTAATCATATTTATCTTGAGTAACTCAGAAAATAATCTGAATTTTCTAGAGTTCTCATTTACATGTTCTAAGAGAACTAAATGCAACATGATAAAATTTTCTTAGAAGAATTTTAACTTTTGCATAAGTTGTTAAAGAACAAAGAGTTTATTTGAGCATCCCTTATAGTGAAAGCACCAAGGAATATCAAATACTCACAATGATTGAGAAAAGTTTGATTTTCATCAAAGAGTGAAAGTTTTATTTTTCATTTGATAATTTACTTATAATATTTGAAAGTAATCGCTTAAGTTTTAATCATCTTAACCTAGTGAAAATGATACGTGGGAAATGATTCAAAAACTCAGTAGAAGATGGGTTGACTCCCTCTAAATTATATAGTTTGAATATAACTAAAATTAGTTTTTATTAAATAGTTAAATCTTGACAACTTTCTTTAAAGAAAATTGTAGTTTCAAACATTTTAAATTTCAATGCTATAGAAATATCCTTTAACGAGGATAGAGTTGTTTAGACTCTAACATCTTATTCTAGTTTATGATAAAGTGAAGATATACCTTGAATTGAATTTTATATCTATTTGATGAAACCATCATGAACTTTATTAGGAATAGAATCCTTCCAATTCTAACATCCAAGATTAATCAATTATGGACCAGGTCAAATTGTACCTTGCTTTGTGTTTGAAGTTTGATAAAGCTTCAAACAAAGATATCGTCGACATCACTAAGGATAGAACCCCTCATATTCTAACATCCTAGTTCAGTCAATGATAGATTTAAATTTGAATGTGACATGTAATCATAATGAATGAGAACATTAGATAATTATCTCAAAATCAACTAAGGGATATCCCTTAGTTTAGTTCAAAATTTTAAGTTAGGACCCTATCTAGAACCTCATTCAAATTGGCAGTTATTCATAATTGAGTTGGGAATGTTTGGATAATGGTTTATTTATGCATTTCAATTAGGTTACTTATGTGAAACCTAATAATGCACAATCAGTACCATTATAATTTCAGTTAGATCGATCATCTCTTTTCCTTTGAAATTGATTTGAAGATATAATAGACCTACTCAAGTTGCTAACAAAAGAGGTCTTAAGTCTTAAATTTTGTTAACCCAGATCAAAGCTCCCTACAAGCTAAACTGGTTTCCTTCTTTATTTTTTTTTAAAGTTAAAATCTTATCTAAATAGAATTGAATTTGAGATACAAATTGAATTCTTTCACATCTCTCACATGGCATATATTTGCATATTTTATAAAGCATTAATGTATAATGATGATTCTAAATCAAGATTCTCATAGTCAATTATTTAAAATATTAGAGGATAAATGGATCTTTTGAAATTCAAGGATTAAAAAGGGAAGACATCTCTTTATTTATTTATTTATTTTTCTCTTTTTTTTTTAAATAAACCACATGATAGACAACATGTTTATCTTATTCATGGGTTATTCTTTTTTTCTTCTTCTTTTTTTTTTCTTCTTTTTTTTAGCTCTTCTTTTTTTCTTCTTTTTTTTTTATTTTTATTTTTTTTAGTGAATCTTCCTTTCTAAATCTTTAAAAAGATCATTCTCAATATAATATCATCTTCCAAGCCTGTGAGAAGAAAATTAAACCCTCTTGTGTAAGGAAGATAGATTTGTAAATCAAACCCGATCCTCTGATAATAATAAATAACTTGACTATGAAAATTATGAAATAGATTCATAAATACACAAAAAATGCTTATAAGATATATGATAGAAAAAAGATTGAGTAGATTTTTATTTCTAATTATAACTTTAGTTTGACATATACTTTAATTTAAAGGATTTTCTTTCTTTCTTTCTTTCTTTTATAGTAGTGACAAGATATTGGGCAAACCCAAATATGATAATTTTTTTCATCACTATTGAAGAAGGAAACTATTAAAGATGTTATGAAGTTGACTAACTTAGTATCAATTAACTTTGAGGGAAAACCACATGATATATGGAATGTTAACCATATCATAGGTTAACTATAATAAAGAACTTTGAATTGTCCTAAGTCATTAACTTGAATGAAAATTTAAGATGATCAATCTTAGCAAGAATTGCTCATGAGTTTTCTCAAATGGAGTGATAAAGCTAAGAATAAACTTTGCTAAGATTTAATTTACAAATATCACCATAAGAGAAAACTTCTGATGGCATACAAAGGCTTTTGTATAATTGATTAGGTCATTTATCTTTATCACATGCCTTAAGATCTATTTTCTATCAGAGTTAAACCATATGGCAAAGGACAAATTATCGTATCCATATAGTACCCTTAGGAAATAAGACTTAAAGACATCTTAAACTCTGACCTATAATAAGGTTAAAGATGAGGGAATTCAAAATAATTTTCAAACTTCAATACATCAACCAATAATTATACATTTCTAAGATTAGAAAAATCATAACATTGTTGAATATAAAATTTGAAAATACATTTACATTTAATTCAGACGATTACTAGAATCCTAATGAAATTAGCTAAACTTTTGTTTTGAAGTTTCAAAATACTAGATATATGTTCATCTAAGGCGTTAATCCACCTAAGTGGAGGGAGGGAGGGAACAGACTTTTCTTTTAGGCATTAATTACCATGGGACATATTCTTTAAGTGTTTAGAGGAGTCAACCATAATGAACCTTTTTATTATAATTTAAAGGAAATAGAGGTAAATTTCTTTTAAGAGAGATCAGCCTGCTATTTTCTCTAACAAAATATTTTTATAAGCTTGACTTATATTTGAACCTTCAAACTTTTCTCAAATTAAATCGACTTTAATCTTGAAAATCTTGCATAGATCAGATTTTGTACCCTATCCTAACAAACATATCAAGCTACAAATGACATGTAACTACAATATGTTATTAGGGCAGACAGAAAATTTTGATTTGAAGGTTTGAGCTTTTGGACCCTGTCCTACCACACATATTATGCTATAAAAATATATAAGTGCAATATGTTGGCCATGATAGGGAGAAAATTTTGATTTAGAAGATAGAATTTTTTTTTTTTTAAGATTTGTCCCGCCACATATCAAGTTACAAAAATATATAACTGCAACATGTTAGCTAGGAAACGGAGAAGTCTAAAATTTTGAAGATTTAAAATTTTTTGGACCCAATCCAAATAATACGTTGAGCTATTAAAAGAAGTAACTGTACATACTTACTAAAGATTGGGCAAATTTTTTTTTTTAAGTAGTTGTATAAAGAGGCATAAAGAAAACATCCCATCAATAATTAACGAGGGTTCTATAAGACCTCATTTTATAATTTAAGAGATGCCAATCAAATTACCTAAGAATGAAATAAATAATATAATCGGTAGAAGAATGGTAGTTACAACCTATGGCAAGCACAAGTATACTACCGATGTAAGAATATGAATCACTGCTAAAGATGGAGAGAGGATTGATCCCCAGTGGAGTCGCCAGAAAAACCTGATTGGGGGAAAATTTATTCGCCTGGAAAATTTGCATTTCTCCTATTTTATAATTGAATACTGCATTGAGAACAAAGTGTAGTCTCGGGAGACTAATACAATATTCTACAATGGACTCAATATCAAAATAGGGTTTTAGAAAATGATATTTTCATGGTTAAACACAGTTTAAAGAATGACATCTCATTTCAAAAGATGAATATGAAATTCTATAAAATGTGTTCAAAAATAGAAATGAAGTTTTGAAAATTAAACTATTCTTTTGGTTAGATGCAACAAGGAGAACATTATATCATCTTAAAAGACGAACATAGCATTCTTTAAGACATCTAAAAACAAGAATATGTTTTATAAAATTCATCATTTTTAAGATTGAATATAATAAGTGAAATGTAATATTATCTAAAAGGACAATAATAACATTTTTATAGGTATATTTAAAATTAGAAATGAGTTTTTAAAAGACATCTGCATTCCCAAAGATTTTTCTCTCATTTTATTGAAATAAAAAAATTTTTATTTTAGTTCTCAAATCCCTATAGGGGCAAGCCCCTTTAGTTAATTACATCCTAGGAAGGGTGCTCCTAAGAAAACTCTCGATTAAAATAGTAATTTTTATACCCTTTGATTACAAAGTGGAAGACATGGAAAGAAATGAAAATTTTTAAAGAGAAAGCTCAATGTTGTACAGTTCTTAGCGAGTTAAAGGAGGAAAAGTAGGAGGTGCTGGATTCTGAGAAGCTCAGAGGCAACCTCAGTCTATCTTCTATTGGGCTTTAAATTTTAAGAGAGAATTTTTGTGTTTAAGTTGATATCTTATTAAAAATTTCGGATTATATTTCTGGAGGGTGAGGACTTAAAATTTAAAAATCTTCCTCAGAACCTAAAACTGAATTGGGTACTACAAAGTAGTGACCCAAACCTAGCTAATGAAGTGCAAATCTGTACTTACCCCGGCCTTAATTGGGGAGCCAACTAAGCACCTAGACACTTTAAAACCATCTGTTCAGTATTTTTATGAAAGATGGGTAGGGACGTTATTTAAGTTTTGAGGAATCAGGGCAGACATCTAATACCAATCCTTATTGGCCCCTTTACTTATATAGGGTAAATGATGCTTGAAAGCGTAATGCAATTAAAATTTTAAGCTCTTTTAATTTGTATCTAATGCAATGCATGCTAATTAACTTGAATGCATAAAATAAATATGAAGTGGTTTTAAAATCAGGCTTAGAAAATAAAATTTTTCCCAGAGATTGCACAACATCCCCTTGATAGGACTGCACCCTAATAGGCCAGCTGGTCTGCCAGAACCCGCAGGCGGGGAGGTGCCTAATAAGGAAGATAAAGTATTAATATGCATATGCTGACTCTCAGCGATCTCGAGCTTACTTCTTAGATTGTTAGAGTTACTATGTGAGCCTAAAAATTTTATTTAAATTTTAATTAGAAAATATTTTTATCGTGCCCTTACAAAAAAAAATACTCCGATCGTAACCAAGCTAAAATAAAATACAGTATGCAAGAATCCTAAAAAAAACTACTGTATAAATAATATAAATAATCAAATTAAATTATCCAATATATAATGTCCACACTCCATATGATAAGTGTCATTTTACTTACAACCTAGGGTCTGCTGAAAAAGTAAAGTGGCCGGGTACCACTGACAATAAACTCAGATTCTAATTCTAAGACTAATGCAAGTGATTTTAAAATGGGATATACTTTTTTTCTTGTCTTCATTTCTTCGTCTTTTTCCTTTCATCTCCTCATTTTATCATTTCTTTCGCTACGAGCTCCTTGGATCCGCTACGAGCTCCTAGGATCTGCTGGGCCTGGATACCCAAATGAAAAGAAACTCATCCCTAAATAGATATTTTCTTTTCCCTTTGGATTTTAAAATCACCCTAACTTGGCCTTCCAAATAGAAAAGGACATTCCCCTAAGGGATATTCTCTTCTCTTTGGATTCTAAGTTGGGTGTGATATCCCAATTTCAAATCACTTTCACTTTACAACTCTTTTCAAACGCATTTACATTATACTTCAACATAAAAGAAAATCTAGACCACCTGTAGGGTTATCCTAAGCAGCTTATAATAAAATCATCCTAAACAGTTATATATTTATATTCATATTAAATTCACCAGCCACACTTGGCCACGCTTTTTTAATTTTAAGGGGGCTTAGAATTTTCTGAAGCACCTGCAAAAAATATCATCAATTTAAATCTTTAATTTGCCCCTTTAATTTAGCTCTACACGAGCATGACCACCTATAGAAAATTTTGTGAGTAACCTAGGGGTAATCTATTGCCCATCACATCAATTCTCTGATTGCAATAATAAAAAAATAAACAAACACACCAATAATTTTACAACCAGCATGCAGTAAAAACTATCAGAAAACCTATCACACAATAACAAGAAAGTAAACACCGGTCTAACCTAAAGCTAAAGTCGGTTGTCCTAGCAAATAAATCTAAGTATGTGCAGTAAGCTGTGTGGTTTGGATATATCCTAGATCAGTTATTGATTGAAGTTTTCTAGTTGGTTGAATTTAGTTTGTTGAAAGATTAGAGGGGGTTTTATGTTCAAATTTAAGTTTTAATGTATTTAATTTTTTTAGAGTTCATTTTAGGTTGAATTTTAATTATTAAAGTTAATTAATATGATTGGTTCTTTAGTATATTTTGATTAACCATTTTTTTTATTTAGGTTATTTAATTAATAATTTATTGAATTTTTAAAAATTTATTTAAAGCTTTGATGTTTTGTTAATTTTAAATCACTTATCAAAATTTTAATTGACTTATTCAAATGTTAATATTTTATTAAAATTTTAATGATTTTAATAAATTTGTTAATGATTTGTTAGATTATTATTATTATTATTATTATTATTATTATTATTATTATTATTATTATTATTATTATTATTATTATTATTATTATTATTATTATTTTATTGGCCAACATTTATTAACCTTTCTTTGCGATTTAATTTAATTTTTGTTATAAGTTTATGGCTTTGATATTTTATCGAATTAGGTTAATTCTATTTGTGATTTCAATGTTCAATTACATATAAATTTAATTTTTAATTAAGGGTTGATTTACTTTTATTGAATGAATATATATTATTTATTGTTTTATAAGTTTGGTTTATATTGTTTGAAATTATTATTTGATTTGATTATTAAGGGTTATGTGATTTCCGTGTATTATATCTGAATTATCATTGGTGTATTTGAAATCATTAACTGATTATTTAATTTTGATTAGATTTAATTAAGGTTATATTAATAATATGCACTAACCCTAAGGGAGATGTCACTAAATTTTCTATGTTCTGTGTTTCTACTCTAAAGTGTGCATGCATCCTAAGTGTAGGTTTTCAAAGGCTCAATCCTTAATTTTTATCCTTAAATGTCACTAATGTTATATGGGATGAAAAAAAAGTTTGTTATCACTTACCCTTGAAACGTTGCGCACGTGTAAAGGGGTTTAAGGGTCTAAAATAAAATAAAATAAGAATAATTCTAATATAATTGAAGTTAGTACAGGGACCTAAGGGGGAAGGGTTTGCACAAACCACACAAATGGATTCCTAGGGGCTTTCTATGCTTTAAGAAAACTTACAACACCGGGGGCTATGACCTGGTAGATTTCGCCCGTAGCACCTCTACCCGGTTGGATTGAGGCGACTAATGCCTTTTTCCCTTGTCCTTTCATTCACTTGACCGGTATTATTCCTCGTAGTTTATGCCAATAAAGATAAGAAAATAGGGATTATAAGCACATTTAGTAATTTAGAATTAAAATAATTGAAAACATTATTTAAATCCAAACTTACCTTTTTTCGGGCTTGGACACCAGCTCGGGTTATCTGCCTTTTTGAACTTTTCACTTTTGAAAGCATACTTTGCACCTTTCCAATATTCACCCCAAGGCACAGAAAGAGAGAAGGGGAGGGAGAGAGAGGTAGAGAGAGAAAGAAGGCTTTTACTTTTCAATAATTTCATTTTCCTAATAAACACCCAACTAACACATTTTCCAACACAAACCACTTTTCATCTCCTTTTCCAAAACTCACACGCTTTCCACTATTCAACACATACAAATCTTCTTTTTCTAACACACACCTTGCTTTCCTACACTCGCATTTCTCAACTCTCAAAATATATACAAACTTCACAATTTCCCTCTTCCAAAACATACACTATTTCCACCTTTCTAAAATGTACAAGTTCCACTTTTCAACACACACAAGTCCAAATACATCTCCACCTTTCAAAACATACAAGTTCAAATACATCTTCACATTTACATATTTCAATTTTCAACATAAACATACACTTTACTTCTCAACATACACAAATTCATAAAACACTTTATATTTCAACAATCAAACATTTCACTTTTCAAAATACTTCATTTCACTACACATTTCACTTCACTTTTCAATGCATACTTGATACACTTCCCAATACACACATATATTTTACAAACTTTAAACATTTCACTATTAAACATTTACATATTTCACATTTCAAAACATACACCTTTCATCTTTCAAAGATCACACAATCACCTTTTAAAGCACACACATGTCATTTCTTAATTTGCACACAAAGACCACTCTTCAAAACACACACACACTTTTCAAAATAAACATGCTTTACTTTTCAAAATACACATGATTTACTTTCAAAATCTACACATCTCAACATTTAAAGTTCACACTCATTTTCTTTCAAAGCATTTCACCTTACCAACATATACACTTTTCACTCATTTCAATCTCCAACCCATATACGATTCACTTTCCAAAATTTCCATTACTCAATTTTAACATACACACTTCCCAAAACACACACAAGTTTCACTACATACAAACTCCACATCTCCACTTTCCAAAATCGCTCTTTTCATTATTCAAAGCTCATATATTTCACTATTTAACAAACACTCTCACACCTCAAAGATCTCATATTTCTCAAAATATATGATTTCAAATGTCATGTTATGACAGGGTTATGGCTTTGGTGATTGTTGAAATCCATAATAAAAATATAAATGTTTTTCTTACTATCATCTTGGCACAAGCCAATTAGATATAGCATATATAATTCGCAAAGCAAGATAAAAATTTAGAATATAGAAAGGAATAATCACTGCAAGATACTTATTATAGATAAAGTTGGGAACAAGCATGACTCCTAAAACTTCAAAAAGATTCTCTGCACTTTGATCTCTCACTCAAGGCCATAAATGACAAAACTAAATCATGATGGTTGTACGAGTTGCCACTTGAAATTACTTTTATGTCTTGCCATTCGTTATACTTATGATTTTTTAATATAATAAAGATTGTTTACCAATTCCACAAGAGAGAAGATTAGCGTGCACGGAATTCAGACGAACTGGAGTGCGGGCTTGGCAATTTGCCATGGATCTATGCCAGCGGGATGGTGGCTAGGTACGGGATTGGAAAAAGAAAAGGCAGGGATTGGAGCAGCACCGACGAGATCGACAAAGCAGACTACTTTTTCAGAGACGGTTTCCATTTCATACGAGAAAATTCATCCCCCTCCAGAGGTTCTGCTCTTTTTTTTTTATTCCGTTTGAAATTGAACAGTTGCCTCTTCTTAGCCAGGAATTGCACCTTTTAGACAAATAGGAGGGAAATCATGGGTGAGACCGTGGGAGCGATATATTTAAATTAGTTAACTTATTTAAATGATATATTTTATGTTAAACAATAAATTATTATTTTATTAAATATGAATCAATCAACTATTTGTCAGATGGCTGCAGATGGCCGCCGGCCATCTTTGACTACGAAATTGGATGATGGCTCCGTCTTTGAGTCGTCTCTACAGGTTAAAGGTAGGGTAAATAGTGTTCGGTCTGATTGTAATAGGTCTCCAGATTCTTTTCGTCAGCACAAGCCATATGGTGGAATTGTTATTTCTGAAAATGTGAGTTCTCATTCGAGCCCAAGTAAACATGTGGAAGGTAAGGGTAAAGGAATTGCGTTGAATCTTGATTGTAAAACACCACTGGTAAAGAATAATTCTGGTTTTCCTTCGAATTTTATTCTGGATCCTGATGCTTCATCTTCAAGTATGAATATTTTTGTTAATCGCTTCGGTCATTCAAATGCAATCCCTGTCCAAGACAGTAAGATAAATGCGAATGATTGTAATTTGGTTAACAAAAATATTCATAAATGTTCTGTGCAAAATTTTGGTTCTGATGGATCCGTTAAAGAAAAAGTCGATAATGCAGAGCAAGTGTCTGCGGCTATTCCTAGTAACAAGTTGGATGTAAATAGTGGGGTGAATCCTTGGAAGAAACCTGCTTACATCATGATTAATTTTGACAAAAGCAAGGTGGTTCTTTCGAAGGATGGATCAGCTGTTAAATTGAATGAGTCTTTGGAAATTGAAAACGCAAAGAAACTTGAATTTTCTTTAGTTTCTAAGTTCTTTGGTGGTGAATTACCCTCCCATGTGGTAGCTTGGAGTTTACGTCGTCAATGGGCTTCCTTTGGTCAGTTTCACTTCACAACTCTTGGTAAGGGATGGTATTTGTGTTCATTTAAAACCTTTGAGGCAGTGGAAGGTGTTTTAGCTGGTGGTCCTTGGTTTGTTAATAATCATATTGTTTGAATGGAGAAGTGGACTACTGAGTTTTCTCCAAATTCTTTGAAAGGCTTGTCGTCCCCTATTTGGATTAGGATGCCACATTTGCCTTTGCATTGTTGGGATGAAAACAATGTGGCTTTGATTGCTTCGATGGTAGGAGATCCTTTAATGATGGATGGGAATATGTTTAGTTGGGGAAGGAGGGAATTTGCAAGAGTTTGTGTTCGAATGGATTTGGACAAGCCTCTTCCCATAGGAGTTTGGGTGGAAGGGATGGCTGGAAGGTTCTACCAGAAAATTGAATATGAAAGAGTCTCTTCATTTTGCTATGATTGTGGATTGATAGGTCATTTGGCTGGTGCCTGTGCGAGTAAGAAGGTGGGTGAGGTGAAGTCAGGTTTTGATTCATCTAAACAAACTATGGCTAGTAACTCCGCAAGAGCTACTGAAAATGAGGAAGGAGGCCTCTATGGACCATGGATTCATGTGAATCATGGTAGGCAAAAGGGGAAGTCTAATCCAACAACTGTTAAGAAACGAAATCTGATCAGGCAAGAAACTTCTGTGAAGGTTCCGGATGGACTAATAGATAAAAGTCTGAGAAATTCTGTGATCAGAGATTCAGAGGCAGTGAAAAATGACATTATGCAAAATAATGTAGGAAAAGAATTAAAGTTCAATCAGGAGCGTGTTAATTTAATTATGGTTAACAAGTTTCAAAGTCTTTGTGATCAAGAGGAGGATAATCAAGGTATTGTTACAGCAACGAGATGCTCTGGAGACATTGATCCAAACTTATTAAATAAGGATGTGTAGGAAGCAGAGGAAGGGGAGGTATTATTGGTGGACTCTATCATGGATGTTGGATCTTCTTCTGTCCTTCATGTTGAGTCTAATTCTCTAAAGAATGTTGGAGAAAGGGAAGGTGTCAAGGAAATGATTTGTGCACCTCTGATTCAGTCAGAAGAAGTCAAGGGGGGTAATACTGCTATGCTTGAAGAGGTTCCGGTACATTTTTCTTGCAAAACCAAAATGAATGGGAAAGTATGCTCAGTTGTTTCCTCTCAAAAGTCTGATTTTAAACTTCAGAAGGAATTGTTGTTGTTGGGAAAGAATAATGTTATAAATCATGGAAGGAAGGTTGCTAGTAGTGTAAAAGATAGGAAAGGGAGTATTCCCAATTCTTATCATTAATGGCTTCCATTGCTTTCTGGAACTGTAGGGGGGCTAGGAAGAAAGAGGCCTCTCGTTATCTTAGGGAGTTTGTTAAGGATTGTGATGTTTTTCTTGTAGGTCTAGTAGAAACTAAAATTTCTACTGTGGATAGAGAGGATGTTAACAAGTTGATTGGAAAGACTTGGGACTTCTTTAATGTCCCAGCAGAAGGTCTCTCAGGTGGCATTCTCATTTGTTGGAAGGTTAGTTATGGTAATTTTATAGTTATTCAGGCTTCTTCCCAAGTGGTTGTTGGTCGATTCATTTCACCTAGTAAAGGTGAATGGTTGATAGCTGTTGTTTATGGTAGTACAGATGTTTACAAAAGGAAGCAGTTGTGGGAATCTTTAGAGCAGTTCTTGGGATTTCAGCTTCCTTTCATAGTAGGTGGAGACTTTAATTGTGTAATTTCCCAAGAAGAAAAAAAGAGGAGGTAAGAGATTTGTTTTTTCTCAAGGGTCTCAAGACATGAAGGTGTGTATGAATAAGTGTGATTTAAAGGACATTGGTGTGATTGGTCCTAAGTTTACTTGGTGTAACAACAAGAAGGGAGGGGCTCGTATATTGGAAAGATTGGATCGTTGTCTACTCAATCCATTGGCTTTGGCTTCTGTTAATCTAGCCGTAGAACGTCACCTTGGGAGGATAGCATCTAATCATTGTCCAATTGTTTTAAAGCTTTCAACTCTGGTTTTAAGGCTTCTAAAATTCAGAAATTTGAAGATATTTGGACCTCTTTTCTAGCCTCTTACTCCATTGTTTCTAAACATTGGAACAAATCTGTTGGGGGTGATGAGGTAAGAGTGCTTAATTTGAAATTTAAGAAAGTTTTGAAGGCTTTATTTTTTTGGAGCAAAGCAAAACATTCCAATCTTAACAGTTTAAAGGATAGATTGAAGAAGGAAATTATGGATTTGCAAGAGGAAGAAGCAAATGTTGGGTTCTTATCATATTTTCAAGTCAGTTTGCTTAAAGCTAAGGTGTTGGAGCTGAATTCCACCTTGGGCCGGCTGAATTCATGGTGGAGGCAAAGAGCAAAAGTTAATTGGATGAGGGATTGTGATTCTAACTCTAGCTATTTTCATTCGGTGGCTACAGCTAGAAGAAACAACAACTTTATTAATCAAATAAAAGATTGTAATGGAGTAATGATTAAAGATCTTGGACAAATTGAAGATACCCTGTTCAAGTATTTTAGTAATAAATGGAGGTTTTCTTCTTGTGTTCTTAAAGAGTGGCCTGCATTTAGTAGAGTTCTTGATGACAAAGATATTAGTTTGCTTCAAGCAGATTTTACCAAGGAAGAGCTGGAATTGGTAGTCAGTCAGCTTGGAGGTAATATATCCCCTGGTATGGATGGTATTACGTTTTCTTTTATTAAAAATTATTGGTCTATTATAAAAGAGGATGTTTGGAGGGCCATAAAGTTATTTTTTAAAACTGAAGTTATGTGTGATGAATGGAGGGAAACTTCAGTTGTCTTGATTCCTAAATTGAAGAATCCATTGGTGCTTGCTAATTATAGGCCGATCAGCCTATGTCAATCTATATACAAGGTTATAGCTAAGATGCTCTTGAATAGATTTGTTGGCTTCATTCCTAAGCTTGTTTCGGAAAATCAGGTGGCCTTTGTCAGCGGTAGATCCATGTCTCAAAACATCTTGCTTACTCAAGAAGTGTTTAGCAAGTTGAGGTTCTCCAAAGCCTAAAAGGGTTTGATGGCTATCAAAGTAGATATGGAGCAGGCTTATGATAGTATGGGATGGTTGACTTTGAAGAAAGTTCTTGAGCAGTTTGGATTTCCTAGGATATTTTCTAATCTTTGGTTGCAATGTGTGCAGGATACTAAGTATTCCATTTTGATCAATGGTACCAATTCTAAATGGATTCCGGCTAAGTGTGGGTTTAGACAAGGCTGCCCTTTATCACCTTTTTTATTCATATTATGCTCTCAACTTTTGATAGAAGCTTTCATTCAAAAAGGTCATAGGATTGGTATTAAAACTTCTACTGCTGGAGAGAAGATATCTCATTTACTGTATGCGGACGACATCATTATCTTCTCTGAGGCTAGTCATCGTATGGCTAAGAAGATAATGAAAATCTTGAAAGAATATAGTCGGTGGACGGGGCAAAGAGCTAATGTGCAGAAATCTTCTTTGATCCTTGGGACGTCGGTTGGTAGAAGGAAATCCAAAGCTATTTCTAAAACTTTGGGAATAAAAGTGGTTAAAGAATTGGTTTACTTGGGAGTTCGTATGGCATTAAGAAGATTAACTGCTGCTGATTTTCAGCATTTGATTGAGAAAGCTTGTGACAAACTTAATTTGTGGGGAAATAGGTTCCTTACTTTATCTGGGAAGCTAATTCTTATAAAATCTTCTCTTCTTTCTTTGCCTAGTTTCCTTGCAACACATTCTTTGGTTCTTTTGGGGGTGTTGAAGGAGTTAGATAAATTGTGTAGAGATTTTCTTTGGAGAAAACAAGATAAAAACAAAAGGCTCCACTATGTTGATTGGGAGACTTTGTGCAAGCATAGAAGTTTAGGAGGTCAAGGAGTTGTTTCGGCTATTGGGAATTCGAATTACTGGAGAGGCAAGTTTGCTTGGAACTTCATTTCAAATCTGGGTTCCTTGCTTAACAGGACTCTTATCTCTAAATATGGTAATCAGCTTTGGAATGCAGAAACCAGAACAGGAAATTCCATTACCTGGAAGGTAATATTGCAAGGAGCGAAAGTTTTGTATCCGGTGTTGAGATGGAGAATTGCTGACGGGAGTTATATTAGTACTACTAAAGATATTTGGATTTTAGATAAGAGTTTAGAAAGGTCGCCTACCTTTGTAGCTGGGTTAAATGAAGACCAAGAGTGCTTGAAGTATTTTATTCTACAAGGCAGTTGGAATGATTTTAAGCTTCAGCAGGTTTTTGGGAAGGATCTCCTGGAACTAATTAAGTTGGTTCCAATACATAGCTTCATTCCTGCTGATGAAAGGGAGTTGATGTTTAAACATACAGGGAAATCATTGGCTGCTCTTATCTTAGAACATGGTAGAAGTTCTTCGCAAGAGGATAAAAATTGGAAATGGTTAAGAGCTCTGCATTTAAGGCCACGGGTGGAGTTGTTTTGGTGGAGGATGATGATTAATGCCATTCCTTCTTTTGAGTTCTTGAAGTATAGGAGGATTATTAGCTATGATGGGTGTCCGAGAGGGTATAGGGAAGTGGAAAATGCTGAACACATTGCAGTGCATTGCAACTATCTCCTTAAGGTGCGAAGCCAGCTGAATAAATGGTGTTATGACATTCCGATTTTTGTTAGTCTGGAAGCTTGTTTCATGGAGTTGGCGGATCTGTCAAAGTCTAACCAATTTATGGGAAATCTTTACTGCTCTGCGGTTTTTATGACTTGGAAAAGTAGGAATAAAATGGTTCATGGAGATATAGAGGATGGTGTCACTATCATAGCAACAAATGCGATTAATTTGGCTGCTTCTTCTTTATCCTTTAATCCTATTTCGGTCAACTGGGATTCTAATCAGCGTAAGCTGTTTTCTTCCTCTTGGAATCCCCCTCCAGCCGATTGGATTAAGTATAATGTGGATGCTTCACTAGATGGGTCTTATCAAGCTGGAGTTGGTGGAGTTATAAGAGATTGCAAAGGTAGATTTTTATTTGCTTTTGGATGCAAAAATATGCACTGGGATAGTTCGGTTTTGGAGTTACAAGCAATTGTATCCTTGAGTAATTTGATCAAAGATTGGATGTATGAAGCCAAAGGTATAATCATTGAAGGTGACAACTACAATGTTATGGAATTTGTGAAAAAGGTGCTGAATAAGGAGGTCTCTTTGGCGGTCAAACACTACCAAGAGGAGTTTTTCTTTTTAAGAAGCTTTAATCAAGTTATCATTCAAGTTGTGAATAGGGAATGTAATAAATTAGCCGACTATTGTGCTAATTTTGCTAAGTATTCTGATTTTGTTTGGGAGAGCTTAAATGACTTTAACATTCCTCCTTTTGTAAAGTTGTTAAAGGAGGAATGTGAAAACTGTTCTTTGTATTAGTTTCTTTTGAGTTTCTAAATAAAATTGCTTTTAGCATTTTCTCAAAAAAAAAAAAAATCAATTTGTATCTATTTAATTTAAGGATTAAAACTTATTTATTTTAATTTATCTGATCTTAGTTTGTTTGTTAAAGATTGGGTCTAATTTAATTAAATATTCATTTTAATTTAGTCATTTCATTTAATTGAGGATTTTTTTAAAATTCATTTTATTCAATTCATTCATTTATTTATTTATTTTTCTTTTAAACTCAACTAAGGATTTATTCATTTAAAATTTTATTTGGTTTTAAATTTATTTAGTTGCATTTATTTAAATTCATTAATTGATTTTTATTAATTTTTTTTAATCATTAACATGATAAATAGTTAGATATGTATACTTGAAGGTCATAAATTTATTTTAAATTTAATTTAGCATAAACTAATTCAAAATGCGTCGAAAAGTTCAATTTAAATTAGTCGATTTGAGACGAGCGATTTAGTTCAAATTGTGTTAAAATTAGGTATGATTTGGGTCGATTTAGAAAGTTGAGTCGATGCTACGTCCTTAGGTATCCACCTACGGGGATCTTAAGGACGATGTCTACACTAGGCTACGAAGACCTAGGTGCTAGAGATTGATTTTGGAGAAATTGACCTTGAATAATGAGGTCAATAGTGTCCGCTGACATTTTAAACAGGATATGTAAGTTTAAGATGATATGGAGATTATCTTTGAAAACTAAAAGAAGGTTACCGCTTAACACAAAGATTGATAGGCCCTAATCTTTCTTTACTAACCCTTTAGTATATCCATAATATAAGCATACTCTGCTCTGGTATTAACTACGGTTAAAATAGCTCCTAGTAATTCTCTTATAAGGAAGCTAATAAAAGGTTGTATTCTGATTTAGCCACAGTGTGCAAGCTAATCTCATCTGGTTCGAGTGCCGAGCTATTAAATATGCTTGTTCTTTTTGGAAAACTCAGGTCAATGATCTCAGAAAATTATTTGTGTTCTTTGTGATTAGTCTTTGAATGCCCCTTTTCCTCAACTTTTCTTAAAAGGTGTACTACTTTCTGATCTTTTTTCATTTTGGCTATTCTTTCCCACGAGTGTAATTTCAAGAAATTTTGATTAATGTAATATAGTTGGTGTTGCCCCCATCTTTCCTCAAAAACATAAAAATTGAAGTAAAAAAAAAATTAAAATTAAAATTAAAAAGTCCAAAAGGACCAATCGGTTTTAACAAAGCCTTGCGTTTTCCTCCATATTGGAAATATCTGACATAGCTGCTAGCCAGGCTTTGCTTCCACACCCTATTTTGTGGCAATTTGATAGTAAAATTGAATATGTATTGAGGCCAAAATTATTAGAAATGCTGTTATTATCGAGTAATCTCAATTTTAAATGCGTAAGATAGTTTCTGAAATTTCTAACTCAAAGTGTCACATATTGATAATTTCTTACTTGATTTGATGAAAAATGTTACGTACTATATATCTTAAAAACATGCCAAGATGTTTGTAATTCATACAGAAAAAATTCAAATTTAATTTTTTTTATCACTTCACTAAATCTTGAATATATTTCTTGAACATCTTTAAAAAGTGTTTCTTTCATAAATAATCTAACTAAAATAATATTTACTTTAAAATATTTCCATAATGTATTTGAATTTTTTTTTATCTTTCCTATAACTTCTTAAATAAGCATCCCTCTTCGAAAAATAAAATATATACATCAAAATTCGATGCCACTGTCTCATTGAAAATTAACTAATAAAATGTGATGATTTGATCAAACTAACATGACATTTGTGGCTCATTTTATGAAGTCACCGACAAATCAAATAAATATGATATTTGCTTGAGTAAAGTTTTTATTTTCACTGAGACTAATCTGACTCACAAAGAAATATGTCCTAGTTTGAGCCCAGCTTAAGCAGATGGTTGAGATATCCACTAGCCTGACATCTCAAATGTGCCCAATCTCGATGTTATAACGGGCATTCTCTTGTGCAAAGTTATGTCCTTTAAGTATGCAAAATTGATTATTAATTTAGAACACATCATTAGAAACTTTTATTTGCTCACTATTAAATGCTTGATTTTGATATTTAGAATACTATTCAACTTAATCTAATTGAATGTTCATAGCATGATTAAAGTATTAAGATGTAAATGCTTTGCATTTGTACTATGTCTTTTGGCACAATTGAAAGCCTGTTAGTGGCTTAGCTTTTAACTGTAATTATGGACAAGCAATTTAACATGCTAGAATTTAGGAGCATTTTAATTGACCACTTATGAGTAATAATTGTTTTAAAACAAGAATTTTATACAAAGGTTTAAAGATATAAATTTTTTCCCGAAATGAACAGATTGGATCTTACTTCAAGAAGCTACGTTCAAGAGATTTTTCATTACCGAAGAATTCACTGATCATTTTCCTATTTATTCCCCTTGATGTTTCAAAAATTACATGATTTACATGCAATAAACTTCCATCAAATCTTACACAGAGCTTGCATCTCATTTTGTGCTCTTCTTTGTTTTTCTTTCCATCTATTGTTTCAGATGTGGGCATCCAACTCAAGTTTCCTTCTGTCTAAATCATTGCTGCTCAAATGTTGTGGCGATTTTGGATTCACTACTTCTCGTGTTGGCTCTAATCTTTTAACTGTTTCTATTGCCTTACTTGTCTGTTGCAAGAAAATTAGTAAAAATTAAAGGGATAAACATAAAATCAAATTGCATCAGATGTGTGTGCATGTTCGCATTCACAGGTGTCCATATGCCTTAAGCATGAATTTTTTTCTAAACAAAATAAATGGCATGACCTCTATAATAATGATTTATTCCTTAACTAGCATAAATAAAAAAAAAAGTTAAAGGATAAAAAGTCAATAGCTCGATCATTCTCAATTTGGGCGTTAAGTTTCTCTAAAATGTTGGCGGTCAGAGTACTGCATAAGAGGTTTGGCAAAAGTTGAAATCTCTTTCTATGACGAAGTCTCCAACAAATAATCTGTATTTTAAGTAACAACTATTGTTTTTTTTTTCAAAGATATGTTGTATAACATAGTGTAATAGGATATTTACAAGCTTTTGTTGGATCTATCAAATCTAGTTGTTAAAATTAAATAGAAAGATAAAATTTTGAACTTATTATGATTTTAAGATACACTTTTGGGAATATTGTCACCATTTTATTGTTCGGAAGAGAAAATTTCAATAACGTCTACTCGTCTGCCAAAGAAGTTCATCAAGAATATTCTTGAAGAAAACCCACTTGAACGCTTGTTTATGATATAAGAGATTGGAGAAAGTAAGTAATGAAGAACAAAGATGATCAAAATCAAGCCGAAACATTAGTATTCATAATGCAAACTATTACAAGGAAATTTTAGTGAAAATGTTATCTTAGAGACAAATCTAGCATTGAGCATTGAAGCAACATTGGTTTCATAGAAGCAAAAAGATGAGATTGATTTAATTTTAATAGCTGCAGATTATATATTGGGCTCTTAATTCTAGATGTTCATATCATTGACCCCATAATAATTAATTTCTCTATTTATGATGGAAGCTTTTTTACTGGAATAAAGGCTAAGCACAGTGACGGGTGAGGTGGATCAAAGGCTCGGCTTCAGCTACAAGTGGAAGGAGGCTGAGAGACGGGGGATTTCCGGCTAGAACAGAGAGGAATCGGCTGGCTGCTTCGGCACAGAAGAAGGTGAGACGTGGTATCGGGAGGTTGTAAGCCAGATCGAAAATCAGATCAAAGCAGAGGGCTGCGGCTGGATCGTGGAAGCTTCCGTGAGGCTTGAAGAAGGACGGATAGAGGTTGGGAGTGTGATGTGGAGGTTTTCGGCTAGGTCTAGGGCAGGAGGTGTGAGGTAAGTCGGCACAGTGAACAGGATAGGAAGAGGCTATGGGGATTCGGCTCAGGGTCGGGGGTAGGATCGCGGCTACAGGCGGAGAGGAAGAAGGGTGTCGGATGGCTGTTGTGGTCGTGCGTGAGGTAGAGACGGGAGGTCTGCGGCTTGTTTGCGAAGTAGGACCGAAGGCTGGAGGATTGGATGCTTCGGCCGAGGGAAGTCCGATGTTTGGTAGTGTGCGATCGTTGTAGTCGAAGGCGGATGGATCAGGTGTTAGAGTGTTCGACTGGTTGAAGCGGAGGGCTGAGGGATTTTGTGTGTGGAATCGAACGGACGTGGGCTGATGTCGGGTAGAGGAGGTGTGCGATTTCAGCTACAGGGATTCGAATGGGAGGTTGCAGCTTGCGCCTGGTCTGCGGATGAAGGAAGAATGGAGGGTTGAGGGGGGATTTCGGGACTTTGAACGTCGAGAGCGACGAAGAAACGAACAGATCAGCCTCGTTCTCATTTTAACGGAGAAGGCGAAGCTCGTTCAAGGCGAGAGCTGCAGGATTTACCGGATTTGATCGCTTCGTCAGTGCAGAGTGTTCAGCAGGATATCCAGGATTTGAGCAGAACCACGACGGATACGAGGTACGGAGGGATTCTTTTGATTTTTTTTTTCGACAGAGGTCAACAGTTTTGTTATTGAGTTTTCCATCTTTAGTCATCTAATATTGAAGAGGGATGAGATTTGTTACTTGTTTCTTTATTTTTTTTGTTCTAGGAAATTTGATGATAGAAAATTTCTTCTTCTTTTCTTCAGCATTCTCTGTGAGAAAAGTTGCTCTAGTTTTGGAGAGATCTTCTCCAACTTTCTTATTAGTTTTACGAGAAGTGGGATTAATTTGTAATTACTTTGCTCAATTTTGTACTTGTCCATAGCTTTTGATAGTCGAAGTATATGTGCCTCTCCCTTTCATGGACGTTGGTCATTCTTGATTGAACTATGTAAATCTTGGTGTCATTTTGTGCTTGTCTTATTGACTTTTTATAATATCCACGCATGTGATTTAATTTAATTTTTCCAAACATAATTTGTTAGATCTCTTCATAATCGCAAAAAATGAAAAATTTGGCTCCTTTGCTGCCTTACTGCTATATTGCATGAAATATAATTATCATATACTCACAAAAATTTATGATTGCTTCATATTCATATGCTCATGAAGTCCTAGAGATGTTACACACTCAAAATAAGTTGAAGCGCATTTTTTCATCAAAATTAAAATTACTTTTTGACTAGTTGAGCATGAGAAAAGCTAAGTAAAATAAAGCCTAAGATAAAGAAACGTGAAAACTAGAACAATGCTCCAAATAGTAATTAATTGAAAAATAACTTAATTAATATTTGCATATTGAAGTCACTTACCTCTGTCTCCCAGTTATTGTTTATGCTTAATATGGACAGAAATAAAACTTGTGCAGAGAGAGCACAAATTATTCCTATCCAAAGTCCCTATAATATCGTTCAGAACATATAAACATTAGTTGCAATAAGAAAAAGGGAAATTGAAGATACATGAAAATGAAAAAAGCTAATCTTAATTGCTGCTCACCTTCCCTCCCATGTCAAGCTTAAAGGCCAATAATATGGCCATGGGCAGACCAACAACATAATAAGATCCAAGATTAATAATGACACATTTCTTCTGCCAGCCGCATCCTCGAACTATGCCTGCATGATTCATAAATTCAGTTGCTTCACATTGAACAATTAATTGATAAAAGTAAAAGAACTGCAATGGAGTTTTCTTCCTTGAGTCTCCTGCAATGGAACAATTAATTGATATATATGTATGTATGTATAACAGTAATTACAAGTATTTATTTAGGATACCGTTAAGAACACACTGATATGCATCAATGAAGTGAACCGCTGCAATAAATGGCATCAAAGACGCCACATAGTCGATGACCTCCTTTTCTTTGCTGAATGCGTGACCCAAAATATTTCTCAGCAAAGTTGTTGCCGTTCCTACTAGCAAACCTTCAGCAGTTGCAATGAAAAGTGTAATGAAAATAGCTAATTTTGCAGCGCCTGGATTCGCAGCTCCTAATTCGTTGGATACACGAGTACTACATAAAATAAATAAAGTAAAAACAAAAAGATCCAGTGAAAAGGATGTGAGAAAATAATAAATTAATCATTGTGCCATTAAATACTTCATCGAGACCTTATTGCTGCTCCAAGGCTAAATGTGATCATATACAACATCGAGCAAGTGTTGAGACTGACAATTGCACAAGGTAAACCATTTGTGTTAATAAATCATAAATACCAGAATTAAATACATTCAAGCATTAGTAACAAAATAGAAGTGTTTTCTGAAAGAAAAAAATCAATTCATGTTCGTGTTTTAGAATGTACTCACCAGATTGACATTGCTGATGTTTCTAGCTTAGGATTTGCGAGGAGACCAGAAAGAATCACAACGGCCTCAAATGACCAATACTCCAAACTGTTTGAAGCCATTAAAACGGTCAAAATACAAATTCAAATAATTAACTCCTAGGGGCCGTTTGATATTACTTTCTATTTTTATTATTTATTTATATTTTTTATAATATTCAGTTCTATTTATATTACAACATGAAATAAATAAAATTTTTTGTATCCTATAGAAATATTTTGTTTTTTTTTTTGTTGAATATTGCCTAAGATCCGGATGCAAACGGAGATTTTCTGGGGCGATGCCGGGGTGATTTTATTAAAATAAAATCAAAAGCGTCTAAAATACTTTACTTTAAGTAAGTTCAAAAATAATTTCATTAGTTTTCAAAAGTAAAAATTAAAAACTAAAAAATACAAATCAAACATATTTTTTCAAGAATAAGAACAATAAAAAAAAAATGTGATTCCATATGGCCTCTAGATTTATGCGTTTAAGGAATTATTTCAATGATCATAAGACATTGGTTTCATTTAAAAAATAGTTAATGTATAGCTGCAATAATTAAAATAATAATAGAGACCCGCGCGCCGGTACTAATACGGACTGAAGGATGTGTATATCAGTTTGATTCAGGAAAAATATCTTTGGTAATTCCACAAGGATGCCGTTTAATTTAGCTCAGTTTATTTTTTTACTTATAATGTTTTTTGAAAATATTACTGTTTATATTTTATTATTCAAAAATTTATTTTAAAAGAAATCAAGTTTTTTATTTTTAGTAGCCATCAAAAATTGTTTTAGTTATTTTAACTATTTTTAAATTAAATATCACCACTGATCAGCATGCTATCACTACAACCAAGCTCACGACAATTACAGATGGCTAAGGACTAAATAATTTTAATTTTTCTTTATGGGAATAAATCATAGAGTTTTAAAACACTCAAAACCACTTTTACGTATTTTGAGTATTTTTAAAAAGCCAATTATCATCGTCCATCAGTGTCCTAATAGCCGCTAGCATTACTGGTGAATGTGGCCGTCTTCGTAAAATATAATAAATTTTTTTATTTGGATAACACATTTTATTTAATATCTAAATATAAAGAAAAACAAAAAAATACCTAAAATAAAATAAAAAAAATAAAAACTTGTCCTAATTGTCCTATATTAATGTTTTTTTAAGCTTTTGGACACTAATATTATTTTTTTCCTTGGCGAGAAGAGTTTACCATTCTGATTGACATAATGCTTTTATTTTAAGAGATTTGTGACTTTTAATTTCCATTATATGCACCAGCACTTAGAAGCCCCAGACCATACAATCTTTCCTCCAAGTGATGATCAAGTCTTATGCCATGAAATGAAATGCTATTCAGAAGAACTTTGGAGTTACATACCAAATCATAACAGCTGATGGAATAGCAAGCTTTACGAAGCTAGTGGTGCCATGAAGAGCATCCTTTGAAAACCCAGTCCATGTTCTTTTGCATGCCGGAGAAAACTTGATGAATAATGCCAACAGCATGACAGTGAACCAATAAAAGATTGAAATAGATAAAGCTGCACCAACATAGCCAAGACTAGTTTTATAGACTAAAACCCAGCTAGTCAAGGCATGGAGCAAAACAGTAACTCCTGAGCTCAGCATCATTGGTATGACAATGTTCTGTGCTTGTAAAAATCTGATCTGGCACTGAGCCAATCCATAGGCAAATAGAGAGGGAACCATCCACCGAGCATATAGCCCGGCTTTCTTCGATATTTCTGGATCTTGAAGAAAAAAAATCAGAATTTTTTCTGTGAAGAACCACAAGAAAGCAACGGGAATGCATGAAATTGTGAGAACAAGCATGGCTTTCTGCAACTGAACGCCAAGCATATTGTATTGTTTTGCTCCAAAAGCCTGGCCGCATAGGGCTTCCAATGTGCATCCCATTCCAATCTATTAAAGGAGGAAGATAATCACTTATTATTAATGCTTGGAAAGTTGGATAAAAGAGAAATTAAAGTTGGGAGCAAATTTACTTTTCAGCCCAACTCTTAAATCTACATGTGGAGAAATTACTGCGTGCAAATTAAGGATATATATATGTTATTGGAAAATTTGGTTACGTACGAGCATGCTGAAGCCAGTGACCGCAGCGAAGGAGATGGCCATGGCGGCGCCGGAGAGAGCAAGCTCCCCAAGGCGGCCGACGACCATTACGGAAATGACTTGGAGAAGAAACAAAAGCAAGTTGGCGGCGATCAGTGGCCCGGCAAGCAGCATTTGCTTCTTCACTTCCTCTATGATAACCTCTGTTTTCTCCATTTTCATTTCTCTTTCTTAGGAAAAATAGTGTGTTCGCTTTTTCGCAGAAAGCAAGCTCCCCGAGGTGATAACACAGGACTTCTCGCAAAAATCAGTGGACTTCAGGGTTTTGATTTCATCGCTGCAGAGCTTATAAAGGGGTAAGCTGCAGGACAATTTATTTTAGATTTTTCATTTGTTAGTCAAAATTTATAAAGAGCCGTGTTTAGCATACAAATTTTAGTTTCTCTAATTACCTTGTTTTTTTTTAATTTTGGGTTTGTTTGAACCTTCAAATGTATTCCCAAAGACCAATTCCTAATTTTGATTGGATTCATCAAAACTTTGTCCTAAACTATCAAATACTATAGGGTAAAGTATGTTCTGCTATTTGTCGTTGTTGTCCCTAATTTATTTTATCATTCTTTTACTAAATTCTTATTATTTTTTCTGATATTCAAGATTAAAAACTATCATGTATTTTTAAAAAAAAAACTATTATGTAACTATTTATTATATAGGTATTTTCTTAATCTTTTCCTCACTAGCATATCATGACTCCGCAGAGCAAGAGGTGGAGCCAATTTTTTTTTTTTGTTGTAAAAGGATAACGATTTTAAATTATCTTCAATCTTTTTTACCTACTACTGATATTAGAGTTTTAATGTAAAAATATATATTGATGAAAAACTCACAATTGAGGTATCTAATTTTCATATTCTGAGAGTATATTTACTTCAATGCTACTTTTTTTTTTGAAAAAGGGAAAATTTTATTTTATCAAAATAAAAGGTACGAAGTTCAAGAAGGGACTAAAACTCACTAAAGCTCAATGAGATCCATCAAAAAGAAAGAAATCTAAAGAGTAATAGTCATTGTCTAAAGTACAATAAAAGGAAAATAAAAAGGTTGACAATGGTCAAACCAAAAAATGGAGCAACAAGAGCTACCAAAGAAATTGATAATATTCGATAAGCTTCAATGATGAACATCTTGCAAAACATCCGGCTAAAAGACAAATGAATGTAGCCATCTACAGTCCCAGTAAGATTACCTAGAAAACATGCCGAATCTATAGCCCAAATTAATGAGATAACACCAAAAGGTAGACCAATCCTACAAAAAAGATTAATAGCCACCAAAATCCAACAGAGACGAAATAGTCCTCCATAAAAAGCCTAGAACCATCCTGAAGCGTCAGCAATAGTCCCTATCATCTAAGGACTAGACATGAGCAAAACCAAACCCAACATCACATGTAACCAACACCTGCTAAACCAATAAAGGCTCACAACAACCAAAAGATAGGGGTAGTTAGCTAGTCATTAAATGTAATAAGAATAGAGCTAGAACAAATCATAAACACATTACCTACACCAATTAGCAGAACAAAGTAAAAACCCACCAACAATAATAGAAAATTTCAAATCAAAAGAACCCACCAAAATCAACCAAAACTGCACCACCAATATTAGAAACCAACACCACACAAATCCTACAAAACAAAAACTCCAAAAATAGATTATAGAAGGATATTTGAACCAAGTTACCACCTGTAACCCCAACCACCAAGTACAACTCCAATTATGCTTAACCAAACATTTATAGAAAATCCAACCACTTAACTAATCAAGAGCCACATTAGGCCACACTTCACAGAGGACATAGTCACCCAACATTCAGGGAAGGGCAACTGGTACTTTGTTGACTTCATTTTTATATAAGGTTGACTATCCGAAATAAAGAAAAAAAATCTCAAACCGAAAGCCTATGTCTTATAACCCTTTTTGGGCAATTTTTAAATGAACTCAAAACCAAACCAAATGACATCCGATTCAGGATACATTAGTTGCATATTCATTAGGCATATTTTAGGGTCAACCATACATATTTAAGAGCAATATGAGCTCTCTAATGCCCAAAAATAAATTAATTTTTAAATGCTGCAAAACTATCAAATATTTATGGCCCATGCCACTAAAAGTTTGTTAAGGATGTTAAGCCCTTATGAAGTAGCCTGATGCTAACCAAGAGAGGGGGTGAACTGGTAGTTTTAAAAATTCTTAAGCAAAAATAATTTTGAAAACCTTTTTGAATGTTTTAAAATAATTATAAAAGAACGTTGATGTGGAGATGATTAATCAACCAAAATAATAACTTTTATGACACGATCATCCATAGAAAAATAAAGTATAGAAATTAAAAGCAGAATAGTAAACAAACAAACACACCAGATTTTATAGTGGTTCGATCAACTTGACCTACATCCACTCCCCGGAGCCTCCCCTCCAGGTATTGGACTAAAACTAAGTGACTCTCCTTCTACTCCCACAGAGACACCAAGGGATAAGGGACAACGACTGGGGACAATGACTCGAATCCTTTCTTGGAGTAACCTTTGTGAACACTTCACAAACTCCCCCTCATAAGATCCTGTCACTCTCTCCCAAGCTCTGCCTCTCCCTCTTAAAAATCTCTCAGGTGAGGACAACGGCTAAAGATCTCAATAGTAACAAATAAGAGACCTTAAATAGAAGGGCTCAAAATATTGTGATAAATTTCAACTTGCCGTCAAAGATCGTCCGAGACAATCATTAGATCATCTTGTACGATCAGTGTAAATCAGACCCTTTTGGCTTAGACGATCTAGTTCTTCTTGATGATTAGAAGACATAGTTTATTCTGATCGTCTAGGATGATTCTGCGATCGTCCAAGATGATTAGTTTAAATCAAGAATATCGTCCAACAGACAGTTAAGGATGTCCATGAGAAAAGTTTGGATGATATAAAGAAAATGACTTAATCATCCAGGATGATATGTATATTGTCATGTACGATAAGTTCAAAAATGCCCAATATCATTCGGCACATAGTTCGAGTTATCAAGGATAACTACACTAGATGATTTCAAAATGACTTGATCATCCAGGATGATATCTCATCCTATATGATTAGTTCAAAAATGGCAATATCATCTGGCAGACAGTTTCGATCATTTAGGAGAGATATATTGGATGATAAGGATTTTTAATTGATCATTCAGCATGATCTTATGATTGTTCAGGATGATGTGATCGATCAATCAATCGTTAATTACTTTTCTTAATCACTTGACTAATTTAGTCATGAATGTAATGAATCATCCTGGATGATACATATATCATCCGGGATGATTAGACCAAAATACCAAAAATAAAAACTTGCCTAACTTAGCCTGGCAGCTGAGATTTTCTATTTTAAGCATATCATTCTGTATGATGGGAGTATCATCTAGGATGATCTTCTTAATTAGACCTATTTAACATAGCTGCCTAATTAGGATTTATGTTTTCAATGGATCGTTCAGGATGATATAAAGAAAATCAGAACAAAAACTCTAACTCACTAAAAATCTCCCCCTAAGTGTGTATGTGTAAGGTTACTTAGCTTGGGGATCCATTACATTACATTTGATTCAAGAAATGTGAAAAATTACATTGAACTTGAAACAAAAATAGACTGACTTGATCTTGAGCTGGTTTGAGTTGTTATTGATCTTGTGAACTTGAAAGGTTAGGCACCTAAAAAAAACTAAAAATATTTTTTTCATCAAAATTATAATGCTTGAATCCAGATTTACAACAGTCTTCCCTTTTTGATAATGACAAATATTTGTTAGATAATTTTCAATTCAGCGAATAAAACACAAAGCAAAAAAAACTAAGCAATGTAAATTCTATTAGTTAAGCAAATAGTATAAGAACACTGATAACACAAATATTACAATAACCTAGAATACAAACTACTCCCTCTTTTGACATCTCAAAAAGGGAAAAATAACACAGAGAAACATAAAAAGACAGTACAAAACACATCACTAAAAAAAAAGAAAAGCAAGCAAGCTAGTAATAAGAGGGGCCCTGATCAGGTGGAGGAGGAGGTGGTGGTGGCTGAAACAACTATAAATGGTGGTGAACTACTCTCCAAACCAGGCTATATCCTAGTCGTGCTGCTGCTACTGCTGGGTGATGTAGGCATTGAATCGATTAACATCTTCAGCGTGCTGCTGCTCCTGGGTAATCACGTAGGAGTCAAGGCAGGCCTCCCACTGGTGAAACATATGTAGCAAGTGATCCAATGATGATTCCAAATGGAGAGGAGCAGATACAGCAGGCTCACGAACAGCTTCTTCTTCTTCTCCCTTAACATTCGTGCTGGGCTCCAGATGAAGATGAGTGTTATAAAGAACATGGAAAGAGTTGTTGGAGTAGAAGGAAGGAGGGACATTTACTAGAATTAGATATTGAGGATTATATTTTGTTTCAAGAGCGTAGGCATTGATGTATTCTAAGGCTAAGTTAGGACGTCACTTGTGGCCTAGATCCCTAATGCTAGTTAAGTGTTCAATGTAGTGAAATAGAAGATCAGTAGCATTGAAGTCACGATGGCACATGATGTAGTAGGTAGTCATTGATAGCAAGAAGATAATATAAATACGGTCACCAGCCTTTTGAATAATAGAAGATTGAAGGATGTGCTAGATTGTTCTAGCATCCTTGACTAAGAAAGTGTAATCATTATCATGGTACGGGGCATTGGTATTCCTAAGGAAATGATTGGCAACACTCCAGTTAAAATCAGGATCAGAGGACAAAAGGTGAAGCTTATCTCTAGTGATGGAAAGTTGGAGAATATCATGAAAGTCCTGAGTAGTTAATTCTACGGGGCATCTATTAACATATGAGCAAAGGGAGGTATAGGCAGAATCAATGCGAAGGTTCACAAAAAAAAGGTGAAGAAGTTCAGTGCTAAACGAAAAGGCAAGTATCAGAATGATGGTGAGGGAGGTATAAGCAAAGAGGTCCAGTACCAGATAAGTGAGGATGCGTGGATTCACTATTTTGGACTTAGTAATCCCCACATCGAGATAGCATTGGAATGCAGCCTGATCAGCTACATCAGTGAAGTGGGGATTGATATTCCCCCAGAAGGAACTTGCTCCCTACTGCCTAGACTTGTTACCACCAGCCATAAAAGGAAGATTGTATGAGTGGAGAAAAAGAGATTGGTGAAGAAATCTAGCTGAGATTGGTTGTTTAAATAGAAATCGATCATGTCGTCCAGGATGATCAAGGCATCATTCAGGATGATAGGTAGCAATAATTACATCCAAGACGATTGATCAAAAAGGTGGTCAGATTATCTAGGATGATTGGATATTTTCCAGGACGGTTAGACACAGGCAATCATCCTGATGAGTCAGGTTAGATGACTTTTGACTAAAAGGATCATCCAAGATGATTAGGTGGATCGTCCAAGATAATATGCAATAAATAAATCAAACATGCTGAATTCAAATTGTCTAACTACTGCCACATGGATCGTCCAGGATGATGAGGTGTATCATCCAGGATGATCACCAATAATTGGTTCAGATCAGCCCTTAGTTCATGATGGAGATGATTTGATCATATCGTCCAGGAAAATGTGGGGATCATCCAGGATGATGTGAAGATCTTCCAGGATAATGTGACAAAAAAATAAAGAAAATAAAGGACGGAGATGAATGATTAGGGGATCCAAAAATCATAAAAAAAAATTAAAATCAAATGAAAGAAAAAATAAAAACCATAAAATAACACCAATTTTTTTTTAATCGATCTACTCTAATAAATCAAAATTTTTTCTGAATTTTTAATTTAAAAGTCGATAAGAAGAAAATTGACAATGCTAAAATCTAAAAAAAATTAGAAAATTTATTTTTGTAACTCCTACCTTCAACACCTTACAGGTTTAAATTCCTTTCAAATAAAAGTCTAATTCAGAAGAAAAAAATTAGATAAGAAAAGTGTTCTTTTCAAATTTTATTCCAGAAAAATATCTAATAAAATAGTACTACAAATTAAAGAACCAGCAATCATAATTTTTAATCCCAAGTATTTGAATATATTAAGGATACATGAATTCTTCTAAGATTTTTGAAAGATTTAAAAGAGGAGGAAGCTTATTTCTTTGTGGGCTCATTTTGTGCCTCTTTTTGAATTGTTTGGCATACTTTATGCTTCTTTTGATTTTGATACACTTTATATATCTTTTTAATTTTATTGGCGAACATTACGCATCTTTTCAGTTGGACTCATTTTGTGACTCTTTTATTTTCAATTGATGGGGCACTTTGTGCATCCTTTGTAAGCTTCCTTTCTTTCAAACCCTCTAAAAGACACTCAGTTATGAGATTATCTTCCAGATATAAGAGAGAAAAAAACTCATTCACTTAGATAATGAAAAGTAAACCACAGAATAGAACCATTCTCATATGATAAATGCATTCACTTGATTAAGAAAATATAAAAGTGATTCAATAATTTGGAATACTACTCATATAAGATAGATTACAATAGGAAGATAAAATAGATCGCAATTTTAAAGTCCAACTTTTAAATTTTGAAAAAGATTTTTATTGAAAAGGAATAATACATCATTAAAGAAGTTAGAGGAAGAGAATTAATCATCAATATTTCTTTCTTTTAACTATTTTAGAGAGGTTAATCACTGCTTACAAGCTTCTAAATAAAAATAAGGCAAGAACTCTCATTTAGAAAATAAATCTATCAGCAGTAGTTAGTAGTGATCTAATTTTGAAGAAAATAAACAGTAAATTAATAACAATAGAAATGCACATAAAAAGAAATAACTAAAACAGGTAAATAACAACAACAAAAGAAAACCAACTGAGAATTAAAATAAAAAAGAAAATAGATAATCAAAATAAATAAAAATAAAGAAAAACTAAAAAAATAAAAACTTCATAAATCAGTAATCATCAAATTCATGCATTTATATCAATAACACCCAATTTGGTCCTTAAAATACTGAATGTGTCAAAGGCCAGTAGTTTAGTAAAGATATTAGCCAGTTGGTTTTCAGTTGCTACATGGTGTAGCTCAATGTCCCCTTTGATAATTTTGAATGAAAATTTTCAAGTGATTGAGGTTGCTTATTTGTTATAAGAGTAGTTAATTTAACATCAAAAAATTTATTTGAACTATTACGAATTAAATTTTTCACTCTTAATGTATGCTCCCTACTTTCTACATACATTACATTCTTCTTTCCATAAGAAGTTTGGGTTCCTAAATCTGACGTTTGATGATTTTGTAGGGTTGCTCTCACATAAGACCTTGTGAGAGTATGTGATACCTAGACAGCGGATGTTCAAGACATATAATTGGAGATGCACATTAATTGATTTCGCTGGAGGCCAGGGCTGCAGCCATGGTCACTCTTGGAGACAACACTACAAGGAAAGTGGTGGGCGCAGGTATAATCAAAAACTTCAAGAACCTTTTGATTGAAAATGTATTACTTATAGATGGACTGAAACACAATCTACTCAGCATCAGTCAGCTATGTGATAAAGGCTTCAGCATAAAGTTTCTGCCTACTTGCTGCATTATAAGCTTAAATGACAAAATTATTTTGCAGGAAAAAAGGATCAACAATATCTACATGCTGTATTTAAATTACTTTAAACCTGATGTTGCTATTTGCTTAAAAACTGCTACTGATGTGTCTTGGCTGTGGCATAGGAGGTTATATCATGCCAGCATGAAAACTCTTAAAAGAGTCACCCAAAAGGACTTAATTAGAGGTTTCCCCAAGCTTAAGTTTACTAAGGACCACCTGTGTGATGTCTGTCAACTAGGGAAATAAGTTTAATCCTCTTTCCACTCTATTAAGGACATCACCACCTCTAGACCTTTAGAAGTCCTTCACATGGATTTATTTGGACCCATTAGCACTGCCAGCTTAGGAGAAAAAGTCTATGGATTTATGATTGTTGATGACTACTCGATGTTCCCTTGGATTAGATTTCTATCACATAAATCTGAGTCATTTGATGAATTTAAATCTTTCTTCACATGAATTTAGAAAAAATTATGGTGTGAGATCTTGACTATCCATTATGATCATGGTGAAGAGTTTAAAAATGTGAGATTTGGAACCTTCTGTGAGGAACAAGGGATTAGCCATAACTTTTTAGCTTCTAGAATCCCTCAGTAGAATAGGGTAGCTAAAAGGAAGAACATGACCTAGTGGAAGCCACTAGAGCCATGCTTGCTGAGTATTCACTTCCAAAATACTTTTGGACTGAAGCGGTGAATACTGCCTGTTATGTGCTGAATAGGGTAAATATTAGATCCAATCTGAATAAGACATCCTATGAGATCATTAAGGGTAGAACTCAAAACCTGTCCCACCTCCATGTCTTTGGCTGTAAGGTTTTCATTCTGAATAATGAAAAATCAATCTTAGGAAAATTTGACCCAAAATTTGTTGAGGGAGTGTTCTTAGGATATTCAAGTATAGGAAAATCCTTTAGAGTGTTTAATAAGAGGACATTGGTGGTGGAGAAGACTACTCATGTAGTGTTTGATGAATCTGATCCTAAGGAGTCTAGAGCTGAAGTAGAAGATGAAGAGGTTGTAGAGGTCACCCAAGGAGTAGAATTTGCAAATCTTGAGGAAAGGGTAGAAGTTGATGTTTCTTTGCCTAGAGAATGGAGATATTCTTCAATTCATCTTAAAGAATTGATCTTAGGAGATCCTTCTGAAGGTGTTAGAACTAGGCATGGACTTAGGAAAGAAGTAAACCACTCTGCCTTTATTTCAATGACTGAACCCACCAACCAAAATCAAGCCTTATCTGATGAGTTCTGAATATTAGCCATGTAGGAAGAGTTGAATCAATTTATAAGGAATGATATTTAGGAACTAGTAGAAAAACCTAAGGATCAAAGTGTAGTAGGAACCAAATGGGTCTTTAAGAGTAAGATGAATAATTCTGGTGTGGTGATTAGGAATAAGGCAAGGTTGGTGGCTAAGGGGTACAACTAAATAGAAGGGATTTATTTTGTGGAGACTTTTGCCCCTGTAGCTAGATTGGAAGCCATTAGGGTGCTATTAGCCTTTGCCTGTTATAAGGGATTTATGCTTTTTCAAATGGATGTCAAGAGTGCATTTTTAAATGGGTTAATAAAGAAAGATATCTTTGTAGAGCAACCCCCAAGTTTTGAGAGTTCCCAATTTCCAAATCATATTTATACAGTAAAAAAAGCTTTATATGGATTGAAACAGGAACCCAGAGCTTGGTATGAGAGGCTTAGCACATTCTTATTAGAAAGCGAGTTTGTTAAGGGGAGCATAGACACCACCCTTTTTCTGAAGAAAATAGGAGATGATTTACTCATTGTCCACATCTATATTGATGATATACTTTTTAGATCTTCTTATAAAAATTTATGTGATGATTTTTCTAAAATAATGAGTAAAGAGTTTGAGATAAGTATGATGGGAGAATTGTCATATTTTTGGGGGTTTAGCATAAGGAAAATGAATAATGGAACCTTTCTTAATCAATCAAAATACACTAAGGACATCTTAAAGAAATATGAAATATACAAAGCCAAGTTAATCAACACTCCCATGAGTTCATCTGTTTAGTTAGAAAAGGATTCAAATGGAAAATCTATTAATCAGAAGAAGTATAACGGAATTATAGGATCACTACTTTACCTGACTGCTAGCTGATCTGATATCATGTTTATTATTTATCTTTGTGCTAGGTTTCAAACTGATCCTAAAGAGTCTCACCTGACAGCTGTTAAGAGAATTCTTAGATATCTCTTAGGGACCCCAAACTTAGGAATCTCGTATCCTAGGTATAGCACTTCTTTTGAGACTGTTCGATATTCTGATTCTGATTTTACAGGATGTAAGGTGAATAGAAAGAGCCCTTCTGGTACTTGCCAATTCATAGGACAATGTTTAGTCTCCTAGTCCAGTAAAAAATAAAACTTTGTTGCACTTTCCACTCTGAAGCTAAGTACATTGCCTTAGGGAGTTATGTAGCCCAAGTCCTTTGATTGAAGCAACAAATTCTAGATTTAGGATTACATGTTGGCATAATTTCAATTCTATGTGACAACACCAGTGCCATCTGCATTTCTAAGAATCCAATCCAATATTAGAGAACCAAACACATTGACATAAGGCATCACTTCATTAGGGACCATGTTATAGAATGGCACATTAAGCTACATCATATAGCAACTGATAATCAACTGGCTGACATCTTTACTAAACCACTGGCCTTTGACTCATTCAACATTTTAAGGACAAGATTGGGTGTGATTGATATAAATGCATGAATCTGATTACTGCTAATTTCTGAATTTCCTATCTTTTCATTTTGTTTCAATTAGTTTTTTTTATTTGATTATATATTTCCTGATTATTTTTTTCTGCTGTTTTTCTTCTTATTACTGTTATTTTTCCTAATTTGAGCATTTATTTTGATGCGATTTACTACTTATTCTTGATTTATTAGTTTTTCTACTAAATCAGATCACTGCTCACTACTGTTGATAAACTGGATTTCTAACTGAGAGTTTTGCCTTATTTTTGTTTGGAAGCTTGTAAGTACTGATTGACTCCTCTGAAGCATTTAAAGGGAAGAAACGTTGATGATTATTTCTCTTCCTCTAACTCCTTTAATGGTATAGTGTTTCTTTTAGATAAATATCTTCTTCAAAATTAAAAAGTTAGTTTTTGAAATAGAGATCTATTTTATCCTCCTATAGTAAGCTACTTCATATGAATAGTATTTTCAAAGCTTTGAATCATTATTATGTTTTTCTTAATCAGGTGATTGCACTTATCATATAATGTATGATTTTTGTTCTATGAATTACTCCTCCTTATTATAGAGAGTGAGGTTTGTCCTCTCTTATGTCTAGAAGGTAATTTCACAACTGAGATTTTTTAATGATTATAAAAGAAAACAAGCCTGTAAAAGATGCATAAAAAGTGCCAAAATAAAAAGAGGCACAAAATAAGTCCAAAGCTGAAAAGATGTGTAATGTCACCAAATTGAAAGATACACAGTGTATCACAAAAATCAAAAGATGCGTAAAGTGCATCAAATAAATTAAAAAAGATGTATAAAATGGGCCCACAAAGAAATAAACTTGCTTTCCTTTCAGCTCTTTAAATGTCTTAGAAAAATCCATGCGCCACTTAATATTTTCAAAAGTTTGAGATAAAAAATAATGATTTTTGATTCCTTACTTTGTAATACTATTTTGTCAGATATTTTTCTAGAATGAGGCTTGAAAAGATCTCTTTTTGAATCTAATCTCTTTTCATCTGATCAATTTAAAAGAAAAAGGGGGATGAGTTTATTGAATGTTGCTGGTTGTCAATGATTTTTATTTATTATTGTTTTGTCATTTTTTTCTCCTTTTTATGATGTCAAAAGGGAGAGTTGTTTTTGTGTTACTAGTAGTTTATTTTATTATTTTTGTGTTGTAGTAGTTTTTTTTGTTATATTGAATGTCACTGATTGTCAATGATTAGTAAAACTTATAATGACAAATCTTCTCTCGTCTGTACTTTAATTACTACAATCTGGTTTATTTGAAATTACTAAATAAATATTTTTCATCATAAAAAAGGGGGAGATTGTTGCAAACCTGATTTCAAGGACTATAATTTTGATGATAGCAAACCTTTTCATTTCTATTTTAGGTTCAAATCTTTCAGGTTGAAAGGTTCAATTACCATTCAAGCCAGCTCAAGGTCGAGTCAGTCAAATTATGTGTCAGATTCAATATATTTTTTCTCTTTTCTTGAGTCAAATGTAATGTAACGGATTTCCAAGCTAAGTAACCTTGCACACACATAGTCAGGGGGAGAGTTTTAGTGAGTTAGAGTTTCTGTTCAATTTTTGTTCAAATTATCCTAGACGATTCAGTCAGAACAAAAATCCTAATCAGGGCGACCATCCTAAGTCAGTTTGATTAAGCAGATCGTCCTAGATGATAGACCTATCGTACAGGATGATATGCTCAAATTAGAAAATCTTAGCCGCTAGAGTGAGTTAGGCAAGTTTATATTTTTAGAATTTTGGTCTGATCATCTTGGATGATACATGTATCATCCTGGGTGATCCTTTATAATCATGCCTAAATTAGTCTGGTGATTAAGGAATGTAATTAATATTTGATTGATACGATCATATCATCCTGGATGATTGTAATATCGTCCTGGACAATACATATAAAATCCTCATCATCCAAATGACTTCACCCAGACGATCTGAACAATGTGCTAGACGATACAAGCTTATTTGTTCTAATCATCTTGGACGATAGAAATATCATCCCGGATGATCAAGTTCTTTTTCAATCGTACAACATATTTGAATGAAAATTTTCAAGTGATGGAGGTTGCTTATTTTTTATAAGAGCAGTTAATTTAGCATAAAAAAATTTATTTGAACTATAAAAAATTAAATTTTCCACTCTTAATGCATGCTCCCTACTTTCTACATCCAATGCTTGAGTTTCTAATTCCTTGAATGCATCTTCTAACTCAATATGTGGTACTTTCAATGAATTATGCTCAATAATCAATTCATAATGCTTTTTATTTAACTCATCAAATTTATCAAGTATTTACATGTGATTGCTATCAAGTGTAGAATGATCCTTAAGCAATACTTTATGTTCTTTTTGTAAGTTTAAGAATTCCAATTTAAGACTTGCATGTATTTTCTTAAGTTTTATATATAATGAATGAATTTTCTCAGAAACCTTAAGTAATTGATCATAGTCGTGAAGCAAGATATTCAACCTAGATTGCTTAACTTCAGTTGTGCCCTCATAAGTGATACACAATTTATCCCAAATTTCTTTACTAGTACTATTGGTTGGCACATGGTTGTAATCTTCAGATTTCACTGCGCAGAAGAAATAATTTAATTATTTTACATTAAGTTGTGCTAAATCCCTATCATCAAGTGTCTATTTGGAAAAATGAAGTTCAGTTTTAACACCATTAATAAGTCTAAATGGTGCATCATAACCATCTTTAATGAGCATCCATATGAGATAATCGATCAATTGTAAAAAGGTGGACATGCGAGTTTTTTAGAAATCAAAAGGTATGTTATCAAACAAGGGTGGACAGTAATGGAATACCCTTCCGCAGAGTTTTTATTACCAAAGTTAGCCATGGATCGAATTCAAAAGTTTTTTAAAACTTGATTTTATGAATCCCACTCTGATACCACTTAAAAGTTTGTTAAGGATGTTAAGCCCTTATGAACTAGCCTGAGGCTAACCAAGAAGGGGGGGTGAATTGATAGTTTTAAAAATTCTTAAGCAAAAATAATTTTGAAAACCTTTTTGAATGTTTTAAAATAATTATAAAAGAACATTGATATGGAGATGATTAATCAACCAAAATAATAACTTTAATCACACGATCATCTATAGAAAACTAAAGTACATAAATTAAAAGTAGAATAGTAAACAAATGAACACACCAGATTTTATAGTGGTTCGGTCAACTTGACCTACATCCACTCCCCAGAGCCTCCCCTCCAGGTATTGCACTAAAACTAAGTGACTCTCCTTCTGCTACCATACCAAGGCGGAGAAGCCTTTACAAAACTCCTTTTTACCAACCCGATGTAGTAGAGAACCTAGACTCCTTTTGCTTCCTCCTGAAGTAGGCAGAGAACCTTACCTCCTTTCACTTCCTCCTGAAGCAAATATAGAACCTTGATCTTTTTGCTGATGATCCTTCCCACAAAGACACCAAGGGATAAGGGACGATGACTAGAATCCTTACTTGGAGTAACCTTTATGAACACCATATAAACTCCCCCTCATAAGATCCTCTCTCTCTCTCTCCCAAGCTCTCCCTCTCCCTCCTAAGAATCTCTTAGGTGAGGACAGCGACAAAATATCTCAATAGTAGCAAATAAGAGACCTTAAATAGAAGGGCTAAAACGTTACCCTAAATTTCAACTTGTCGTCAAAGATTATCCAAGATGATCATTAGATCGTCCTGTATAATCAGTGTAAATTAGACCCTTTTGGCTTGGACGATTTGGTTCTTCTAGATGATTAGAAGACATAGTTTATTCTGATCGTCTAGGATGATTATGCGATCATCCAGGATGATTAGTTTAAATTAGCAATATCATCTAGCAGATAGTTCGGGACATCTAGGAGAAAGTTTGGGTAATCTAAAGAAATTGACTTGATCATCTAGGATGATATGTATATCATCCTGTACGATTAGTTTAAAAATGCCCAATATCATTTGACACACAGTTCGGGTCATCCAAGACAACTATGCTGGATGTTTTCAAAATGACTTGATCGTCCAGGATGATATCTCTATCATCCTATACGATTAGTTAAAAAATGATAATATCATCCGGTAGATAGTTCAGGTCATCCGCAAGAGATATACTGGATGATAAGGATTTCTAATTGATCATCTTGGATGATCTTACGATCGTCTAAGATGATGTGATCAATCAATTAATCCTTAATTACTTTCCTTAATATCCTGACTAATTTAGGTATAATTGTAATGAATCATCCTGGATGATAGACATATCATCCTTGATGATTAGATCAAAATATCAAAAATAAAAACTTGCCTAACTTAGTTTAGCAGCTGAGATTTTCTAATTTGAGCATATCGTCCTGTATGATGGGAGAATCATCCAGGATGATCTGCTTAATCAGACTGACTTAACATGGCTGTACTAATTAAGGTTTCTATTTTCAATAGATCATCTAGGATGATATTACTATCACCTAGGATGATATAAATAAAATTAGAATAAAAACTCTAACTCACTAAAAATATCCCCCTGAGTGTGTGTGCAAGGTTACTTAGCTTAGGGATCCATTATATTACATTTGACTCAAGAATGATGAAAAATTATATTGAATATGAAATAAAAATAGACTGACTGGATTTTGAGCTGGCTTGAGTTATAATTGATCTTGTAAACTTGAAATGTTAAACACTCAAACAAAAATAAAAATATTTATTATCATCAAAATCATAATCCTTGAATCCAGATTTGCAATAGACACTAGACCTTCCATCTTGTAGAAATTAACCTTGGGATCCCCCCTAAAACCCATGAACATGTCCATAAAATTCATTATGACATGTTAAACATAAAATTAAGCTTTTGATGGACCCTGGTTGACCATAGTTGACCATGGGCCCACTAAACTGCTAAATCCTAAAGTTAAAATTAATCTTTTCCTTAAACCACAATATGGCTCAATCAAAACAACCTTTGAAAACTCTTTTAATGTATTATAAATATCATTTGTGATGCATTGAACCTAAATCTAATTTTTTGGTTTGACTTGTTTGACCAAGTCAATCACGGTTGGCCGAAATGTCCCTTAATGGCCCAACCATGCATTTCATATAAGGAGACCTCACCATTGGATGAGACCACCTCTAATAGGTCCAAAATATCATTTTGAACTTATTAGACCCAACCATAACCCATGGTTTGACCTGGTTAACCAAGTCAATTATGGTTGACCTAATCAACCATACACATAATCAAATTCAAATTAAATGCTCTAAGCACTTCCAAACCAAATCAAACCCTCAAAATCACTTCATTGCATGCTCCATGCACATCTAACATTATCATGAGTCAAACCCCATTGGTTTGACTTGGTTAACCCATTTGGTGTGGCCAAAACTCATGCATACAATCAAACTTTTATGTAAACTTCCAACCCATGGCCTCAAAACTCTTGGAATTCATTCCTATAACATGCATGGCCACTCCAACTCTGATCCCAGTCACCATTGACTTGTTGACTGGTCAAAAAGTTAACAAAATAAAAAAATGGGTGAAAATGGGTCAATTGGTCAAATTATGTTAAAGATTCCATATCCCTTCAAAATTCCCTAATTAAATCAACTCAAATCAGCCCTAAAGCATCCCTAAACTAGCCCTTGAACCCAGCCTAAGCAATGGTTTAGCCAAAATGATTAAAATGTTGTCTCCTCCCCTCACATGAGCCCAACCATGTCACTCTCACCCAAGTAGCCTTTTTCCCTTGTTTCTAACAACCTAGGATAGGTGGCAAGCATCCAATAGAGGCTCCCAATCAATCTCAACCATTCAAACAAAAGGTTAAGGTTTAAAATGGGCAAATGCATAAAAAAAACTAATTTCAATAAAACTCATTTTCTCAGCTACTTCTATTCCCCGATTTCTCTCTCCTTGCTTTTTAAGAGCTTCCTCCATCTTCTCCAAGCATTTCCCCGCCATTCCATACCCTCCAAAGCCCCTATTGGTGAAGAGAAAGAGAGAAATAGAGAGAAAAAGTTAAGATTTGAAGCTATCATTCAATCTAGTAAGAACCAGCTCTTGGGGCCTTCTACAAAGTTAAGGAGAACTTATCTAAGAGCAAAACAAGCCTATGAACTCAGAAATCCATCCACTAGTTGGTAAGATATTTATATTTTAAGTTAAAAAATTTATTTTAGTTGGTTTAAACTTTCAGTGCATGGAGCTACCAAACTCCGGGTATTGGAAGTTTAGGATACTAGGAGTTTATGTTTTAAATTTCATCAAATTTGGATAAGTATTTTGAAAGTCATTTGAAATCTTAATTTATTTTGAGCAAAGATTTTTCACAAGATCTGAACAATCTGATTGTGTGTGTATCATAATCGAGTGGTTCATATTACACCGGATGAAATTGCATGTTTGATAGATTTTGAATGAGCATCATGCGGGATCAGTAGCTGGTGATTTTGTACGATCAGTGCTATCGATCACCCGTGATATAAAATCAGTGGCCAGATCAGCCACTGATGCTAATAAGTGGCACTGGATCATGTGCGTCCCATCAATCTCCTATGACCCCATGCGTCCCACCATGTCGTTGAGTCACTATGCGTGCGCCACACATCCAGCCTCGTGCAGTACATGTCCCGCCATCGCATTTATTTAAAATTGATTTTAAAAATCAATTTAAATGGTGAGAACTTCAAAAAATACATAAAATCTAATTTTCCCCAAATCAAGTGATTTTGAATGCATTGGAAAGTTTTTGAGACCTAATATTTTTTAAAATTAATTTTGATAGATTTTGATTATTGTATTGTGAGAAATGCATGCATGTTTAAAATCAATTTTCTTTAATTTTCTCATGATCTAGTGGCCAAACTACAAAAATTTGGTGGAATATTTTTGAGCATTTTGTACACTCCGAATAATTTTTATAGGTCTTAGTTTGCTCAAGATTGTTGTGATTGAAATTTCTAAAGTCATGGGTGCATTTTGGACCCATAACTTTGAAAATTCATAATTATTCAAAGAGGTAATTTTTTTGTGAATTTCTTACAGGGTGCTTGTGTATGTGTAATGGTTAGTTAAACCAAGTTTCAAACCCATTAGAACACGAGTGACACCTAGAAAAAATAATTAAGAATCTTGTCTTAAGAACTTAGAAAAATTGTAGGAAATTTTACACACACCAATAGGGGTGAAACTTTTGAACAGTAAACTTAGTGACATCATAAACCGAAAGTTTTACTTTTACTCAATTTTGACTTCATTTGACCAAAAAATGAAGAAAAATAAAAATCAACCCCTTTTTGGGTCCTAAAACTTCAAAAAATGAAATAAATCAAAATTAAATAAAAAAATATTAAAAAAGCATTAAAATGTTTATAATTAAGTTTTCTATCTAAGAAAATTAAAAGCCCCATCACCAACCTTTAGAATTGATCAAAATTTAGTAAATAAAGAAATTTAAGCTTTAATTAAAATAAATAATTAACAATAATAAAAAAATTACAAATTAATTTTGAGCAGTTGGAATCATCCCAATATGTTATTCCTTATATTTGGGGAAGGTTTCAAGTGATTTGGAATTAGTTTAGTGCACAAATTGAAAATCCCCCTAATTATATAATTAAATAATACAATTAAATGCATAAACTTCAAAAAAACATAACTAATTATAAGAAATTCTAAATCTAACAGACTTAGTGTCATTTTACTCATCCTAGGGTGTAATATTTATTAAAATATAAAAAAATAAAACTTATTGTAAATTAAAAAGTTAGGAAATAGACCCTTTATTTAATGCATTAAAATATTTGAATTAAATACCAAAAATCAATAAATAATCAAATTTCCAGTAAATCATTAATCTAATTAATTAAATCAGCTTATAACATTAAAATGAATAACAAACATTCCATCAATGGAGTTCTTAGGATAGACTACTTCGGGTTGCGGTGTTAAGTGTCCTAAGGAGGCCCTAGGTCCTCACACCTATTGTGATAATGCCATAGAAGGATTTGGTGGAATGCAACCATAAATCATAAACCTAGTTAAATCAGTAACTAACCAATCAAAATTAAATTATTAACATAAGTAAATCAATAAGATTTTTAGGCTAGACAACCTTTAGTTATGAGGCTACATGTCCTAAGGAGGCCTTAGTCCTCGTGTCCGTTATGACACTGCCATGAATCCATTGATGGAAAATCATTAAAAAGCTAATAATTAAAATAACATAATAATAAAATTTAGATAATTAATCAATAAACTAAATCAAACTTGAACCCAATTATAACTGCTGGAAAACTCGGGCCTACAAGGCTATTAAGTTTGTCCCAAGGAGGGAGAAATAAACATCATAGCCCTGGTATAAACAAAGGAAGTTATGATTTAACCTAAATAATTAACCATAAATCACTAATAAATGACAACCTCCATACCTTAAATTTGATGCTTGAGGACTAAAATACCTAAATAAAATTTAGAACCTTACAGAACTAGCAATTAATCAACTTTAATATTTAAAATTCATCCTAGGATGAAAACTAAAACATCAAACTTAAACTAAATCTTCCCTTAACCTATAAGGAACTAAAGAAGACATTAGAAAACTCCAAACATTAACCCATTTAGAATATATCCAAACCACATAGCCTCATACACACAATATAGCTGGCTTGTTAAGGTAACCAACTATAATTTTAGGCTAGCCATTGTTCCTTTATCTTGCATTTTGTGGGATGTGGTTTTACACAGATTTCATTGCATATTGGTTGTCATGGCTTGATGTGTTATGTGATGCCTATTTATGTGATATTTTTGCTATATTATTTGTGATATGACATGATGGGTGTTAAATTTCTCCTAGGTTAGGAATGATCTAGTTCATAATAGAGTTTTCTACAAGTGGCCATGCTTATGCAATGCTATATAAAGGGGGCTAATTAGAAAATGTGATTAATAAATTTTTTGTAGGTGCTAAAATTGCTAAGCCCCTTTAGAATTAAAAACATGGCCAAGTAATTGTGTTGACTCAGATATGGGTAATAAATTATCTATAAATGCTTATGATTTGGATAATTCTATATATGGACTACTTAAGATAACATGTATGTAGTATTATAATCAATTAATTTTTTATAAATGCAAATTCAAAATAAAATTTGAAAGTAAATTAAAGTGTTGTATTTGATACCCAATTTTGAATACAAAGAGGAAGAAAATAACCCTTAGGGGAGAGTTCCTTCCATTTGGAGATCCAAACTTGGGTAAGTTTGAGACCCAAATAGAGATGAAATTCCCCTTTGAGGAGGACTTTTTTTATTTGTATATTCGAACCCAACGGATCCAAGCTGACGAAATAAAGATAAAAAATACTCCACTTTAGCATTTGCTTCATTCTATAAGACTAAAATCCGGTGTGTTGTCACAGGTACCCGACCACTTTTAATTTATGCAGACCTTGGGTCATAATTAAGTGGCATTTGCTACATGGCATTTTACATTCATTTGATATTATATGATTAATGATTTATTTAAATTATTTTCATAGTAGAAATTTCCATCTTTCTTAGGTTTCTTATATGCATGTTGAATTTTTTTTAGCCTAGGTTGCAATTAGGTTGTTTAAGACAATAATTTTTTTTACTAATTATAATTAAATAAAAAAAATATCATACTCACATAGAAAGATAAGTGCTTCTAAGAAGTAAGCCTAGGTACTCCAGGGGTTTTTCATGCATTCATATTAATCTTCTCTCCTTGCTAGGAACCTCCCCACCTTTGGGTTGTCGCAGACCACCTGACCTATTAAGGTGCAGCTTTGTCTAGGGGATGTTGTGCTTCTCTAGGAAAAAATCTATTTTTTAAGTCTAATTTTTAAAGTTCATCATATACATTTTTGCATACAAGATCAATTAGTATGCATTGCATCAAAAACTAATTAAAATTTAATAAAATTTTAATAGCATCAGCATAATCACAATACATAAGTAAAGGGATTAATTAGGATCTCCTTAAGAAGTTGACCCCAATTTTTTAAAATTTAAATAATGGACCTTACCCATCTTTCATAAGATTGGATTCATGGTTTTAAAGTATCTTGGTGGTTTAGCTAGGCTCTCCAATTCTTGTTAAGGTAAGCCGAGATTTGTATTTCATTAGTTAGGTTCAGGTCACTATCGTTTAGTGCCCAACTTAGATCTTTGTTCCAAGGCAGACCCAATATTATAAGTCTCTAACCTTAGTAATTTAATCTCAAATTTCTAATAAAATATCAACTCAAACTAAAATTCTCTCCTCTAAAATTTGAAGCCCCAACATTAGATAGGTCAGGGTGCTTCTGAATTATTTTTAGAATCCTAAAAAGCTCCTTACCTTTCATCATTTGGCATCAAAAATAAGTGTTCAAAATTAATCCACTCCCTATTAAAATTCTAATATCATTCTTTCACATCACTCTTTAAAAATAAAAAAAAAATAGAATTTATTCTATTATTTTAATTGAGAGTATCCCTAGGAAACCTAATCTTCCTATGGTATAATTAAATACAAAGTCTCATCTTTGTTGGAGATTTAAGACCCTAGAGAAAATAATCCCTATCCTACTTAGCACCTAAATAAAATGTGGGAAAATTGTTCCTTTCAAAAAAATCAAAATCAAGGACGATCATTATCCTCAAATTCAAAATACTCAATAATAAATGGTATTTTCATTCTTATGAAAGATATATCATTTCCTATTAAGATATTTGAATATGGAATTCATGATAAGCATATCTAGGTTATTATAGTTAGATGTATACTTGAACTTCATTTTGACCCTTTGGGGCTATATATAGTTCACTACGATGATCTGACTATAATAATTAATGATAAAGCATTCTAACTATCATAGTCAAACATATGAATGAATATCACTTTGACTTTTCAGAGTCATATGCAATTCTCTCTTGAGTTTGACCATGATAGTCTGAATAAAATTCATAGTTTTGTAATTTAAACCGATTAGAGAATAGTATTTTCACCTTCTGAGGTGATATATCGTTCATAATGACATGTTTGATTTCAAAATAAAAAATAAAAAAAATCCATATTCAAAATTTTATAAAAACAAAATTGTAATTGATTTGCGTGCTTCTCAAGCAAAACACACTTCTAGGCAAAAATTACATGATAGAAAATATAAAGCCATAAAATGGCCAATATTAAATAGGAGTAAAACACCAGGCACCAGCTACTAGTAAATAGCCAATGACCAACTAAGAAGTAGAACTTGGCCATGCTAGAGAATGAAAGGAGGTAATAATCTAGCTGTTTATGATGAATCATCTCAGTGTGAAATATATTTTTAAAATGAAACCAATAACTAGGACACATCCACATATAAATCGAAAGAAATAATTGTATACAAAAATGATATGCCATTTAATAAAATGAATAATAATAAATGTTTCAACAATGTCAAGAGTGATAAGCACTCTATTATCCAAAGTTAAACCATTAGAATGCAAACTCAAGACAATACACATAAAAAAAAAAGTTGTCTCCCAAAACAAATTCACAAGGGACTCCATATAGATCCAACATATAATTGCACCAATTAAGGGATAAAACCAATACAAGTCAATAAATCCATCATCATTAAAAAAATCAATAGCATTATCAATAGCTAAAACATAACTTCAATGATTAGAAGTAGTGAGAAAATAGTAACCATCACACATAACATCCTGAGAAGAGGAAAGAAAATTAAAGAGAGAAATGAAGCAACCTAGAGGACTTCCAATCAGAGAGAGAATAAACTTGATATTTCTAATAATGAGAAAGAATTTTAAGATCAACATTAGATCGAATGACTATAAATTTAGATGATATGTTATTCATGCTCTTGCTTTTATTTTTTCTCTTTTTCTTATTGGAAACTTCATAAGAATCATCTTTGACAATATGTATGACACTTAATTCAACATCTTTATGAAAGATACCTTCCTCATAAAATAAATTTCTTCCTCTTCCCAAATAAAATCTAAATGGTGAGAAGAGCAAAATCTAATAGAGGGATCATCGCAATCCTCATCAGATTGTATATCATCTTGAAGCAAACCCTTCCAAATTAGCCTAAGGCAGACCAGTAGAAACGGGAGAAAAAAGAATAAAAATTATGGGTACTAAATTAGAGAAGTCTACACTGCTAGAATAAGGAATATAACCATAAAAGGGACACATTTTATTACAGATTGAGCTTCATGACCTACATTGGCATTAACATTGATAGGGTTTTAGGCAACAATAATACAAGATGAAGGTTCAATAGATTTAATATTTTCAATATTTAGGTCATCTTCCTAGCATCAAGGGGACTATCATTCATATGATTATGAGATGCTATTAAAATTTGTTCAGTAACATCTTCTAAGATATTACCTAAAGCCTCAAAATTAGATCTTTAAAGAATAAGTATAAGATTCTCCTTCTGAATATTTTCAGCATGAAAGTTAGAGGTGGAGTTTTTCATTCGAGGAAAAATATTGACATTATCAATATGGTTAGAATTATTTGAACCTCTAGTATAATTCTTAGTAATTCTTTCAACTTTAGTGGTCATAACATTATGATTAAAATTAGGTTTTTTAGTTTTGGCCTTTTTCTTTATAAGATGTGGATGTAATATAAAAAATTCAGAGGTGGAGTTCCCATGTTTTTATAATGGTTGCAAAGAAAAGTCAGGTTTCCAATTTTAACTATTTGAAAAAGGCCTAAAATTTTTGGTCCAAGCCAGATTCTTTATGATATCTTACTCACATCCAATTCAACGAACACCCTAGCAATGGAAGGATTAGATCTTGAAGTGGTTGTTTGATTAGTTTGAAGAGGTTTACCATAAATGAGGCAAGAGCATAAAGGATTTGAGGATTAAACATATCGAACCTTTGGTTAAGAAACAAAATCCAGAAAAACAATATAGGGGATTCCACTATAATATTAAAAAAGGGGTCTATTTCAAAAGCCTCATTTGATAATTAATAATGTAGTAAGATCGACGAGTAAAAATATGACTATAATTAAGATTGTTATTGAACTTAATAGCAAAATCCTTTGCATCTAATAAGATGACTGAGAAATGACCCATTAACTTGAGGTTTACAAAAAAGCTCTAATAGAATAAAGATTTGGTATGTGAGCAACAAATTTACCCATAAGAGTGAATTCAAAAGGAGCATCAAACTTTTTCACATCCTCATCAGAAAACATATCGGTAGGAACCCCTTTAAATGATGTATGTAAAATTAAAATAGATGGACTAGTAGTAGAGTGCTTCCTTTCAATAACATCATAAAAGGATCGAATATTAGGAAAATTTACATTACCAATTATACCAAAGGAACCATGAGATTTGGTTAAAGCCATAGGTTTCCATGATCCCCATACACTAGAGAAAAATGACTGATTTTGGTAGCCTTTTTGTCAAAAATTGACAAATTTCCATTGGAATAACACATTTTTGATGTATTTTTGATGGTAAAACTTGTGCCAGAAAAAATATTGATGAAAAAAATCAGCCAAAAATATTTTTAGTAGAATTCCGGCAGAATCTCGATAAACATAGTCGATGAAAAAATAAAAAAAGAAATCCAACAAAATTCACTTTTTCTTTGCTCAAATTCTAACTATAAATTATTAAATTTATCAATTTAATTTACTTAATTTAACTTTATAATAAATTATTAAATTACTTAATTTAATATAAAAATATTTATTTTCAAAATTATAAGGTAGAAAATTTTAAATTACATCTTACATCCATCAAAACTCCGTCAAAAATCTTCTGCCAATCCATTGTAGTATTTTGATTGGAATCCATAGGAAATTCATCAAAAAATTGTCCAAAATCTTTTGGTAATCTGTTGGAAATATATCAATGGGAGTCCATCAAAAATCTATAAAAAATCTAACAAAATTTTTGGTGGAGAATTTTTGCTGGATTTTTATATTTTTTCAAGTAGTGACAAGTTATTAGGCGGAGGAGCCACCATATCAATCAGAAGGAGTGAAGATCTGAAGGGGAGAGTGCAACCTCACATAGCAGTAAAACTCACCTGCCTCCAACTGAAAAATAAAGTGCCAAAAAAAGCCTTGGCCAATGAGAGAAAACCAAGAAGCACCAACCACCTGAATAAAATGATTGAGGAACTCTATAATCACCAGAGCACAAAAAAAAAAAAAAAAGAGAAAATGGTTAAGAATCTTCCCTCAGCAAGAAGGTGATGATCGAGAAGGGAGGCATGGCGCAATCGAGAAGAGAGGCGTAGGATGGCCCGACGATGCTAGCTTCTCTTCAAACCCTTTCCCTGCTTTTAGCCTTACTTCTACGCTACTTAAAATAATTTTCTCTCTCATATATATTATCTATAATTTTTATATTCAAGTCTTTATTTTAAAATAATCTTTGTGAAATTCTTTCATAATCTATACTATTAAATATATCTTATTTAATATATATAATTAGATAATCATTCATTTTGAGATCCTTCATCAAAAAATCCTTCATATGATCGTACAAATTAATTTTATACAATATTCATAGTAGAGAAGACTTGTCTAATCATTACAATAGTAATTGGTATTATCAAAGTAAGCATTCACTACAAAAAAAGGGATTTAAGGAAGTAATTCATAGTGATAGTTTCTGAACCATAGCCATAGATCTTTAAGGTACCAATTTTAGTTGGTGCAGGAACTAATTAATATCATTCCCAAAAGAAAGTCATGTGTATCCCTTGCACTAGCTCTGTGTGTGTAAATTCCCTTACTATTAGCTGAGTCTTCCACTCAACCTCCATTCTATGAGCATCGATGAATGACTGCTTGCCCCAATGCCAAGTCATTCCATCGCAACTATTCAAGTGTGCTGCCTCTTGGCTCTAAAGCTCCATTAGGTTATCTACTGAGTCTTGTGAGTATGCTCTATTCAGCAAGAATCCATGAGCGATTGCTCATCTTGATGCCAAGTCAATCCACTGTAACCATTGCTTCTGAGCTCATAGACGTCATCCCTTTCGCTAGCTCCACACATTCACTCCTTCAATCTTCTTCTAGTAAGTATGCCCCTAATCCATCTACTTCATATTTCATAGATCGAAGAGTAGATGATTGTACAAATTTAAGTAGTGATTCTTATTTATTCAGAGATTCAATGGTTTTCTCAAGTGCAAAATACTTTTCTCAAGGCAATATAAAAGGGTAATTCTAATAAGTTTAAACAAAAATTCCATATGGAATTTGTTGAAGAAATTCTAATAAAATATTAAATTTATCATGCATTTAACCTGATCTTTCATAAATTGTTCAAAATATGTGTTTAACATCAATAAGCTCATGTATTGTACATGAGATGGAGGACTCTTTTTGAGGAAAAGGAGATCTTCGATGAACAACCATGGTCGTAGTGATTAGAACCTTTTGATTATCATAGTTGGTCTTTTTTTATTCTTGGATGGCCATTTAGAAAGAGTGAACAGGAAATAAAGAGTTATAAAATGAGAAAGAGTGAGGTTGAAGAATAAGAGGTGATTTAGAGGGGAAAAAGTGGAATATTATAATTTTTTAAATATGATTTTTTGTACTAAAAAGTAAGGAAAATTATTGCAATCTGGGAGTTTGATCTTCTATTTTAATGATAAATAATATTATTGGCCATCTATTTAGTTTCAACTGCTATTTATATTGCATATGTATTTTGTGTGTACTACTAACATTTCAGGTTTAGCATATACCAAGGATCAACAGAGAAGCATAACTTAAGAATGGGTTGCATAGGTTAGATTTGTTAAAAGGAGTCTGTAATTTCATTTTTTTTAAGTCAATATATATAACAAGGTGTATGTTAGCTTAACAATCATACACACAAATAGGGGGAGTAAAATTAAATATATTAATATTTTTTTAATATTGTACTAAATAATCTCCATTGTACTGCATGATCTTTATAATGAAAAATTAATCAATAATGTTTAATTATGTAAAATAAAAATTGAAATTAAAAAGATCTAATTATAATGTATGAAAAAAATCGTAAAGAATGATCAGTTATATTTGGGAATCCCCAACATCATTTAAAATTAGATAATATTTCAAAATTTAAAAATTCGGCCTATTCATTCTATACAAACTAAATCATACTATATAATTTTTTAAAATCTTAACTAATTTAGTTACTGTGATTAATTATTCAAATCTGGCGTAATTAAGATTTAATGTCATGCTGTATAAAATTGATCATACTAGATGATTGATAGAGATGATATTTAGTCATCCTAGGATTCATCTTATATGAACTGTAATTTGAATAACTAATCATATTATACGGCCATAAGTTTGTATTGGACAGTTAGTGAAAGTTTTTAATTCGATTATACAGACCACCATTAATCACATAGTACTAATAATGCAGAATTGCACTAATCACACCATATGATTCATACAACTTAATATACGAATAAAGACAACATAATTGAAAAATTAGGGTTTTTAGAAGACCATTATATAAACCCTCTCATTAGACTTTATAGAAGTCTTCAAGAGTTTAAGGGCACGAGTCTTCTCTAAGTGAGGGTTTGAAGAGAGAGAGAGAGAGAGGTAAAGTTACAATAGATGAATAAGATCCTTATGGGTTCAAGGTGGTGTGAGAGAGAGAGTTTTCACATGGTTATTCTAGCTAACATCCACCTTTATTCCTTTATGAGTCAAGGTTTGGCTTTTGAGAAACTTCATGAAGAAGCATTGGGTGTCAAAGAGTCATTGGCTACTCTGCTGCACCAGGGAGATGAACGTGATTGGGATACTCCCTCTCACCAAGAGGATGAAAGTGATTTGGGCTACTTTACCTTACCAAGAGGAAGAAAGGGATTTGACTACTCCACCACATTGGGTTGGTGAATGGGAATTGGTTACTCCACAATGGGTTTGTGGAAGTGATTGTGTAAGGGCTTCTCCACCTTATAGTGGGGGCTAAAAGTTAGTCACTAACTGTTTAGTGCAATACCCAAATGAAAATACTCTAGGGAGTGGATGCTGGTCATGTTTGCTAAATCACTATAAAATTTTGGTGAGCTAATACTTTTGTTTCTACACTTTACTTTCTTCCACTTTTAATTTCTAAAATTATAATTTGAGTAATATTATCTTTGTGATAGAAAATCTTTATTATCATTTTGAGATTTAGTCTTTATTTGTAAAAAAAATAAAATCAATAATAAAAAAATAAATATTTATTTTTCTATAAAAATCAAAATATAAAAATTAGTATTTATTCTTGCTATTAGCTTCCGCATTTTAAAGTTTGAATTTGGTTGTTTAAATATCAAAAGGAATTTTTAAAAAGATTTTTAAAACACAAATTCACCCCCCTCTTGGTGTGCAACTCTATAGTTCAAGTAGTTTCACAACCATCCATTAAACTTTCAATTTGTATCAGACTATTTTCTATTGAACAATAGCTTAAAAATTTAGAGAAAGATCCAATGGCTCATTTTGAAAATAGAAACATTGATGAGGGATATTCATTTACCTCTCCACCTCTTTTAATAATATCTCATTTGAGTTTTAAAAAATTTGTATGTCAACTTTCTTGCAATCAATTGACTTTTGAATATGGCACATGATACAAGTTGGTTATTCTATTCCTTCTGATATTGTGAATGGCTTAAAAATAGAAATTATGTTTGTTGAATGTAGTATAGAGGATAGGGATTTAGCTCAATTAAATATGAAGTTTTTTAACCCTTTTTCTATGCCTTAAAAATTGAAGATTACATGTGTGTATCAACCTGTACAACCTGCAAAAAAATTTGGGAAAGGTTGTACATTACTTATGATGGCACCAAGAAAGTAAAACAATCCTATTTAAACTTATTATTACATAAATATAATCTCTTCTATATGAAACCTATACTAGGTTTACTAATATAGCCACTTTCTTGCATGCTCTAGGTAGAGAACTTTCAAATTTTAAAAAAGTAAAAAGATATTATGTTGCTAACCTGGTTCTTTTGATGTCAAAGTTACTGCTATTTCTAAATCAAAAGATTTAATTATGTATTCTATTAACAACTTATTGAGGTTTCTCATTATTCACGAGTAAAATATGAGCCAAAGAATTTTATATGCAAGTGATAGAAGAAAGGAGAGAATAGTAGCGCTGAAGGCTGAGGATACAGATAAAAGTAATTCAAGAGCTAATGGAAGCAAGGATATAGCGTTGATGACTAATGGGGCGGGGGAGTAATCTAAAGAATTATGAAAATAATTTAGGGCACTATCAGTCCATAAACAATGCTTAGATTTTCTTTGATATAAAAATTATAAAATTCCCATTTAACATATGCAAGTATATGTACCGAATCAAGTAATATATTAATGGAGTAGAGTATCGATCCCACATGAAAGAGTGCTTACTTGCATATACTAGCACTGTCTACTTCAACTACAATAATTATCCTATTCAATAAAAATAAGTTTTGGTGGAGATTCAATCACTTAATTTAAAATAAAAAATAATTAAATTAAACACTAATGGAAAATATTATTCTGGATTGATGGAATGTAAATATAATATGTTTCCTAATGATTCTCTTTTGTATTGATACTATTCAGAACATATGCATCACCAATAGCTAAGTCAAGCGTGATGACATAGATGATAGATTAAACTCTTTCAACCTCAATACCACTCTAAACTCTCATAGTCTGTCACCCTATGAAAATCATAGAAGTGTAAGTAAAGCATATACTATTAAAACACCCCAATGACAAGTCATCTCTATAAATTTGATACATGACAAGCCCTATGCCTATTCTTGCATCATACTAATCCAACAAACATGGTTAAGCCTGCTTTCCTTTTCCTAGGCTGCACATTACACCTGATATTAATTATATATATGGACATTATGTGTATTAAATGAAGACCTGATATATGAAAAATATCATAAAATTATTGATGAAGAGAATTCATTAGCACTACATGTTTCATTTACACTATCAATTCAAAACTAGAGAATTTATCTAGACATGAAAAACAAGTGAATAATATTTATTTTTATTAATTACACAAAAGAAAGAAAGTACATAATAAAAGATATCATTAGATGGGTTCAATTATCTCTTCTAAACACCTAAAACTTACGAAATTGCTTCCATAAACACAAGCCAAAAAATATAATATAATTTATTTAGTACTTCTCTAAATTTTATTAGTTGTCACTCTTAAGGAAAAATCAAAGGAGCATTATAAAGATTGAAATTAAACAAGTGATTGAACTCCTCGACTAACATAATAGATAGAATATTTATAGAAAAATTCATAAAATGGATTCTGGCACCATGATGCCTATAAAATTAACTAATGATGCAGCACTAAGGGATTTGTCCACTGTGGCTCTTGCTGACATAGACTCATTTAATGAATCAATGCATTTCTTTGCTAGAAGTTTGTGGCTTGACTAGTTACATCTGTAGCACTACATTACTACTGATGATTGAGTGTTATGATGTCTACATGGCACTCCCTTGACTTAGCAGCACTAGAATTTAGTGTCGCAATATTGTAGAGACAGAGACTAGGCTTTATGGTGCTTAATCCTCTGACATAGTGGTACTATGAAATAGAGACTAGGCACCTCCATATCCATATTTGGATGCTCCAGTGGTGCCAATGATGACACCGTGATGTTGTATCATACTTTAAAATTTAGCTCATTTCCTATATTATACTGCACAAACACAACTAAAATAATATATTTTTACTGACAAATTAACACATAAAAAAATAACATTACTACACTTATCAATTACTGACAAATTTAAGAGCTTTTTCAAGTGAAAATAATAATGCCACCTCGAAAGGAATAAATACATGATTCATATAGGAAGTTGAAAAAAAAACATATAATTTTGAAAAAAAAAAGATTTTTTTTTTTATTTAAAAGAAGATTATGATATTTTGATTAATGAGCATTTAATTTTCAAAGCTGAGTATATCACATTAGATAAGGAGCTTACATCTTTATTTGATGTATTTGATGAACTAAATAAGAAGCATATTAAATTAACAAAATCAAATGAATCCTTGAAAAGTAAGCATACTGAATTAGAGGAAGCATTCAAGGAGTTAAAGACATTTACATTAGAATTAGACAATAATGAGCATGCATTGAAGTTTGAAGTTACATACAAAATAAATGCATTTCAAAATAATATACCCAGACCTATGTATTCAAAGAAATAACCTAGGATATAGCATGCATTAGATATCCATAGGAAGCGGTAATATCCCCTGTATAGATTAGTGCACTCATTTCTATTGATTTGGAGTTACTCTTGTTGCATGTTTAGGACACATTGCACTCACTTGCATAATACACTTTAGAACAAACTTAGTTTGAAGGCCCAAAGCATTATCATTACAGCATCACATGAATACATTGAAGCATAAGGTGGGATCCAAAACCACTTGGGTTCTCAAAACTAATCTTTAATTAAGCTTGTAAGCATGCTCTTAGAAGAGGTTTAGTGAGAGAACATAGTACTTAAACAAAGGATGCATAAAAAAACTAGAGATTTGAAATATCATAACTGGCTAAAGGCCAGAAATAAAGGAAGAACAACATATGGAAGATTACACTACAAGAAAGGTAATAGGTATAGGTATTACAAGTAAAGTTGATAAATTATTTATGTTAAAATTTTTTTTTTTTTGAAATCTGTTATGGATTAATCAGCTGTAATAATTTTTTTAATGTTATACTTATTTCCACAAAATATTCAAAAATATTTAAAATTAGAAAATTATCTAGATTAAGAATTAATAATTTGATTTGAATAGCATTAATCAATCATGTGATGGTTATTATTTTGAAAATGATTTTTTAAATAATGGATATTATTTTGAGAATTATTTTGCTAGCTTGAGGATACTTAGGAATTCACCTAGTCATGGCTACTTCGAAGCATTCCTAAGATGGAAGAACTTTTCAAAATGACCTTTGTGATGAATGAGAAGTATGTGATAAGTATAAATTATGATATATTTTTATAAATGTTTTTATTAATTTAAATTTGTTGTTTAATTTTCTGTGTGTACAAAAAGCTCAAAAATAGTAGAAAACCTAAAGTATAGTACAACATCACGACATTCGACAATTCCACATCGTAGTGCCATTATCCACACTGTCAAGAGGCCACACTTGGACATGGTAGCACCGTGTTCACTATCTTCAAGCGTCGTGACGGTGCAATTTATGACACCTTGGTGCCAAATCTTCCATCAAGCGCCACAACATTCAAAAGTCATCAGTTTCATGGCATAGAAACTATAACTTCTTATAGATACAATATGCCAGAGACGTTACGTGATTGTTCACTAAGTAACCGTTCCATATTAGCAAGCTTCGCGGTGGAGAAAAAGTTCTAGCACCAAAGCCTTAATCAATTCAAGGGCTCCGAGGTGCCACTCTTTCATGTGCCATAGTGCTACCTGCTATTTTTGTGTTATCCTATAAATAGTAGTGATGTTATGTTTTTAAGAGAGTTTAGACACTTATCTAACTTATGTACTTTTTAGAGTACTTATTTAAATCTCTCTTAGAGTCAATTCTAAGGGAGACTTTAGAAGTGCCAAATATAATCATTAGAGTGTTTAGTCAATATTTGTTTGAGAATCTCTATACATTAAGGAAGGAGTGTAAAGGAGATACATTGATCCTTCCTGGTAATGTCACTCTCTTATATTTTTGTTCTTTCATGATTTCAATGAAAATGAGTTTGATTATCTTTTCTTTAATGTATGGCTAATTCTCTAGTTTTGGATTGATGATGTAGAGAACCTATTAAGTATTAATGAAGATTTTTGTGCTATGAAGTTAAATGACATTTTTAATATTTTTTCTCTCTCTATTTAATGCACATAGTGGCCATATGTATAGTTAAAACCTTGTGTGATGTATAGCCTCAATGGAGAAATGCAAGAATAATTATGAATATTAAATTAATTTATTTATATACATAGATAATGTATGTAAAATATGTTAGGTTTCTAAAGATATGATATAACTATAGAAAGTCAGCTAATATCCTTTTCACCGTTATAAGCTCGATAGAGATCTAGGAATGCATATACTCTAAATTACATTTTAAAATAAGAGTTTCATTAAGAAAGATATGAAATTCACATTCATCAATCCAAAAGACTTTTTTTAAAGATTTTATCCATTATTTTTACTATTTTTATTTATTGATAGAATCTCCACAACTAATATTTTTGTTTTAGTACTATAATTTTATAATTAGAGTAAACGAAAGTAGTTATATATTAGAAGGTATACTTCCTCATGAGTTTGACACTCTACTCTATCACTTAAATACTTGATTCAACACATATATTTGTGTATATTATGTGGGGTTTGTTATTATTTATATACCAAAGAAAATCTAAGTATTATTTAGGGGAGCTATAGCCTTAAATATTTTAATAATTCAGAAGTTCAATCCATGGCCCCCATCATGTTTTTGGCACTATTGCCGGTAAAGTATTTAATTTTTTTTTTGCAAATTTTAACTTTATTATTGAATTAACTGAATAGTTTGACCTACTTATATCTTTTATTTTTAGTTGCTTTGATTACTTATTATATATTTTTGATTGCATGCTTTATAGACATAGAAAGAAACTTTTGTTGTTTGATCCTAAAATTGAGAGAAACCTTCTTAAAATTTTAAAGACCAAAAAGATTTTTAAAATTATTGAATCTATTTTAGATCAAAATCATTTTAGAACTCTTAAGAATTATGCAAACCCTTTAATATATGAAATTCATCAGAACATTAATATACCTATAATTCAAGCTAATAATTTTGAATTGAAACCTGCCATTATTCAAATGGTTCAAAACTCTTAGTTTAGGGGAACTCCTATAGAAGATCCAAATTTAAATTTAGCCAGTTTCTTAAAAATTTATGTAATATTTAAGCTCAATGGTGTTAGTAATGATGCTATTAGACTTAGATTATTTCCTTTTTTATTTAAGCGATAAAGCTAAGATGTGGTTGAATTATTTACCCCTAGGTTGTATAACTACTTGGAATGAGTTTGCTCATAAGTTTCTTTCTAAGTATTTCTCACCTTTAAAAACTACCAAAATTAGAAATGATATAATATCTTTTACTTAGTTTGAAGGAGAATCCATTTATGAGAGTAGAGAAAGATTTAAGGAAATTCTTAGAAAAAGCCCTCACCATCTATACCCGATTGATTGGTTATTTAAATATTTGTAATGTATTATTAGGATCTCTTAGATCTATAATTAATACTACAGTTTGAGGATCATTAATGTCTAAGTCATTTGAGGAAGCATATGAATTAATGAGAAATTTGTTACTAGTAAATTCTAGTGGCATGCTGATAGGATATATCCTAAGAAAGTAGTAGGAATTTATGAATTTGATGCTTTGTTAATCTTGACTACACAAGTTATAGCAATTTCTATGAAGTTTAATAGGAGTAAATTCTAGATAAAGAATTTCTCTTTGGGGGATCAAAATTCAATTGAAGATAGTAATATACACGAGATTAAAAATATTAATTTAATTGGAAGACAAAATAATCCCCATTCAAATACATATAATCCAGGTTGGAGGAACCATCCTAATTTTAATTGGTTAAAAAATATAGGTGGTAACAATTAATGGTACAATGGGGAGAATAATGGAGTTATTTTAAACAATCCTAAAAAACTTGCTTTTAATCCTAAACTTACATTTCCTTTAGGATTTAATCAAAGAAACCAATTTGGAAATAAAAAAATTAGCATTGGAAGATGTAGTAATGTAGTTAGGGAATCGATTATAATATCAAGCTGCTTCTGTTAAAAATTTGAAAACCCAATTAAGTCAACTTGTAATTTCAGTTAGTAGTAAACCTCTTGGATTTTTACTTCACAATATTGAAGTTAACCCAAAAGAAAAAGAAAAAGATCTTAGTGGAAGTTATTTAAGTAATGGAAATAATATACCCCATTCAAATGGAAAAACTGAAGCAAGTGTAGTTGAAAACTATAAACTTAGCACTGTGTGGGAGGCAACCTTGAATTAGGTTGAGAGTATTATTAAGTCTAGTTGAAGACTATAAACTTAGCACTTTAAGGGAGGTAACCCAGCTTTTAGTTGTGGTGTGTTAGGTAGGATTATTAATTTTAATAATAGTAATCATTAGAGTTTGCTTTAAAAAAATCTAAGAGAAGAGGGAACACTACAACACTAAGTTTAGCGCCATAGTGCTAGTTCGGGATAATTTTAAATTTGAAACTTTGTACCCCAAAATTAGTTAAAACTATAATAAAAGGATTAATTGGAAGTATTATTTTTGGAGTAAGGTGTTGTTGAGTACTTCCTTTTATTCTTAAAACTTAAAAGCCATGGGTGTGAAGAAAAGAAAGCATTCTTCCTCTAGGAATATATGTGAAATGCAATTGAAAAATGAAGATTCCTTTTCTTTTCTTAAGCTCAAGAGAATTGTTATCATTAATAAACTTCATGAATTTAATACTCTCCTTTTATTCTTAAAACTTAAAAGCCATGGGTGTGAAGAAAAGAAAGCATTCTTCCTCTAGGAATAAATGTGAAATGCAATTGAAAAATGAAGATTCCTTTTCTTTTCTTAAGCTCAATAGTTTTGCTATTATTAATAAACTTCATGAGTTTAAAAATAAAGTTCAGGAAGATACAAAAAGATATAATGCAAAAATGAAGAGGATGCATGGATGTGAAGTTCTTGAATATAAATTTTATCCTAGTTAAGAGGTCTTACTGTTTGATTATTAAAAAAAGTTTTTCCTTGGAAAACTTAAATATGGATGGATTGGCCCTTAAACTGTTATTAGAATTTATCTCAATGGTGCTATAAGGATTTAAGATAAGAGGACTTTTCACATTTTCAAGGTTAAGGGGAAAAGATTGAAACCTTGTGCATTAGAAGAATAAGAGACTCTTCATTTTTCTATGTTCTTAGTTTTAGAGAGGATATATGTATGTTATCATTGTTTTCCTTCATGTCTTTTGGAAGAGAATTCAAATATATGAAGGATGGACATGTTCTTCGAGATATGGCTACGAGAGCCATTATTGTATGTGATGGTGCCTTAAAGCATTAGTTATCCTATACTTGTGTTATTATTTTATATTTATATATTTTATATATTTCAATCACACATATAAAAACTTGTGTTTATTATGTTTGTGTTTTTATTTACTATTAAATTTGCCTTTACTTTAATTTTTACATTATTTATCATTATTATCTCTACATTTTATTATTTAACTAACCTTAATAAAAATAACAATTAAAAATTATATAAAATTATGATAATAATAAAACACTATATCATAGTTTAAATTGACTTTGCTCTATTCTTTGTAGATTGGGAAAAAATTTAAAATTACCTAACTTAGATCATTTAAGTTATTGGCTTAACTAGAATTTAAAAGTTATTTATTTATACATTGATCTTTGAATTGAAGATGAAAAATTAAGGCTAAAGAATAGATATGGGTAAATTAAAATTGAAAATAATAAAATAAACCAAATTTGAGTTAGTAAACATATTAAATCCATACAATAATATCTTTATGATTATAAAAAGAAGATATATAAAATTGATTTTCAAAATCATTAACTATGTACTCTTAAAAGTTAAAAAGAAAATGAACCTCAAAAGAGTTCTAAAAAGAAAAGAAAAGAAATAAGGAAAAAGAAAATGATTACATTCAAAAATTGGTATCAGTTAAAAGCTTAGAATTTGATTACAATGTTATAATAAAGTACACAAAGAACAAGATGGAAAAATTAATAAAAATAATGGTGGACTAATAAATATTCAATTTTAACTACAAACACATCTAATCTTTAATCTACATTGTCCAATAAAAATTCAATAGTCAATGATTATCTTCATAACAAGTAACTTCCAATTGAGCATTGATAAGAATGAGTAGTCAAGATAATTATTAGTATTTTTCACATTAGAATTATAACTTTATTTATTTTCACTACTTCTTAACTATGATGAATTATCCTATATTTTAGTAATTTTAAATTATCAATTTTTTACGCTGGTTATTTAATTAAGTAGAATATTAAAATTTTTATTTGCACGAGGACAAGCAAAAGTTTGAGCTAGGGATAATTTGATAAGTGAAAATTATGTTAAATTTTTATGTGTTATTTTAATTGATTGTATGTAGAAAATAGCTAGAAAAATGGCAGAATACCTAAAGTAGAGTACAGCCCCGCGGTGTTCGATAATTCCATGCCATAGCACCATCTTCCACACCACTGAGGTGACACACTTTGGCATTGAAACATCATGTTCAATGTCTTTAAGCACTATGGCATCAAAATGGTAGCTTGGAAGCATCATGTTCATTGTCTACAAAAGTCACAGTTGCCCAATCTATCACGCCTTGGTGCCAAATTTATCGTCAAGCACCGTAGCATTCAAAAGTCATCAGCACCATGGCATAGTAATTGTAACTTCTTAGGGACATAATTTACTAGCAAAGCATTACAGCTATTTAGTAAGTAACTATTCCACATTAGGAAGCACCATGGAGGTGCAGAAGTTCCAACACTAAAGCATTAATTCATTTCAAGGGCGCCATGGTGCCACTCTTTCAAGTTTCGTAGCGTTACTTAATTTTTTATGCTATCCTATAAATAATAGTAATGTTATGTTTATATGAGAGTTCAATCACTTATCTGATTTTAGTACTTTTTAGATTACTTCTTTAGATCTCTCATATAATCAATTCTAAGGGAGACTAGTGAAGTGCTAGATACAATCATTAGTGTGTTTAGTGATTATTTATTTGAGGAACTTTGTCCGTTAAGGAAGAAGGGGTGTAGAGAAGATACATTGATCCTTCTTGGTGATACCACTGTCTTGTATTTTTATTCTTCTATGATTTCAATAAAAAAAAGTTTGCTTATCTTTTCTTGTTTGTCTGGCTAATTCTCTAGTTTTGTATTGATGATGTAGAGAACATATTAAGTATTAATGAAGATTCTTATACTATAAAGTTAAATGATGTTTTCAATATTCTTTTGCTCTTTATTTAATACAAATAGTGGTCATATGCATTGTTAAAACTTAGTGTGATGTATAGCCTCGATGGAGGAATATAATAACAACCAAGAATATTAAATTAGTATATTTGCATACCTAGACATAGGATGTAAAAAAAGTTGGGTTTTTAAGGAGATTATATAACTGTATGAGGTTAACAAATATCCTTTTCACCTCTAAAAGCTCAATATAGCTCTGAATCACATTTATAAATAAGAGTTTAATTAGGAAAGATGTACAATTTATGTTCATTAATCAAAAACACTTTATCTAAATATTATATCCATTATTTTTAGTGTTTTTATTATTGATTGAATCTCCATGACCAACATTTTTATTTATGTTGGATAATTTTATAATTAGAGTAAATAGTCAGTTAATTTCTAGAAAGCATACTTCTTCATGGGTTCGATACTTTACTCTATCACATTATTACTATATTTGGCACATATACTTGCATATATTAAGTGGGGTTTACTATTTGTTTTATATCAAAGAAAACTTAAGCATTATTTAAGGGAGATAAAGCCTTAAATATTTTAATAATTCAAAAGTACACTCAACAGCCCCTATCAATAGGAAAGGAAAAAAGTTCCTTATTCAAATTAATTGAGAATGTAGTCACCACTACGAACACTTAGAAATATTTCACATTGATGGATTTGGACCTATTAGTACAATAAGTAAAGGAAGAAAATATTTTTGACTTGTGTTGTTTTAATGATTACACTAAGCACACTTAGATGAAACTTCTTGAAATGAAAGTGAATAATTTAAAATGCTATGATATTTTCATTTTGGAAAACATGAATTTTAAAACTTTTTAATTCATAGAGATTGTGTAGCAATAAGTGATGAAGAATTTTTTAATACTATTATTAAAATCCAAAATTGGTAGATATCATTACCAAAACCCCTCCATTATGATACATTCAACACTATATGATTTATATGTCAATACCATTGGGGTGATCATAAATTTGACCAGTAAGATCCAATAATGCATATCATACTGTATAAACACCTGTTCATACAAGATGATCTATTTGGTCATTATTCATACTGCTGACCCCTCGGGATGATTGAAAATTTTGAAGATCATCCAATACAATACCTAATTCTACTGTACAATTTAACCAACTTTTTGAATTATTTGTATGAGATGATTCATCTTATTTTGATTTTACTGTATGATCCCCTTTATACTATACAATTAGGCTATTTTCAATAAATTGAGGGCAGATTTCTTACTTGAATCACACAAATCTTCTAACCATTAGTGAGCACCTGTGTTTAGAATGTTCATGTCATCTAACATGTGCTTAGGACATCAATTATTCCTTAATATAGAGATAGTGTAAGTATCTCTCCACTATTATCTATTGTGGCATAGTTTTGCATGACTGACACTAAATTTAATGCATCACACTTGCTCATTAAATATATAGAGAACTTGACTACAATTAGAAATCTTAGATCCCGACATAGGCAAAATCTTGCACTAGGATATATTATTGCATATATCTTAGCTGATAATTATAACCTTATGTAGCCAGCATAAGTTGACCACTTTCCCATTTCTTACATAGATAATTCCTTCCGCCATCTCTTTAGTGATTGACATTATGGGGCATAGCTCATTAAGGAGGAGTATGATTTTGATCAAGTAGGGGGAGCCTTACCAGTCCCAGAGGTGCTAGTGCTAGCACCAACATCTGCATATCAACCACCATTTTATGATACTATGATAGAACAATTTAACTTCTTAACGTTGTGCCTAAATGCATACATCAAGGAGTTTACCACTCATTGGGACTAGCTACAATAGCATTATAATAACCCAAACTCTTAACTATCAAGATATTGTCTTCTTTGGCCAATTGGCCTTATGGTTTTATCATGTTGGTATAACTTTCCAGTAGGTCACCCATCCTAAAATTGCTTTGGGATAAACACGCTTAACTGTAGAGTTTCTTATAGAAATTCCAGCCAGTACATCATAAGGCACCTCGATGTTTAAAAGTTTAGCTTCGTTTACTTGAGAGGTTTCACAATCTTCCCCACTTAAGTAACTGACATCCTTGTCAGTATCTTTATCTTGAATCATCCACCAAGCAAATAAGATTTTAGAGGTGGCCCCTACAAGTTCAAGTGGTGGCTTTCTTCATGTAGCACTTTGTCCCATAGAGGTTCAAGAGGTGGCTCCCATTATGTAGACATTGTCTTGTATTACACTTAGTTCCCATCCTCAGGCTGGTGTATTGCTCTTATACCATTTGTAATAGCCCAAACTCTTAACTATTGAGTTGTTATATGCTTTATCCTATGGACCTTATAGTTTTGTCCTATTGGTGTAACTACCCAGAAGGTCACCCATCTTAGAATTGCTCCAGGATGAGCACACTTAACTATGGAGTTTCCTACAAAAATTCTAACCATTGCATGATGTTTAAGAGTTTAGCTTCTTTTACTTAAGGGGTTTAATAAGCATCACAAGGTCAATCATGCTTGGATCAATGACCAGTTTCCCTCACTTCTCTATTACTTCTTACCACCACCACGACCACCTGATCAAGTTCCTTCTTATGAGTAGTGGCACTATGTGATGTGTATTTTCATCCTTATTATGTATTTTACTTTATAATGTTATTTTGTATTGGTTTCAGTTAGTAAATCTCCTTTTGGTGACATTAAAAGTGGAGTAGGATGTTGTTGGTTGTACCATTTATTTTCATTAGTGTAGTTTGTTTCCTTAGTTTTTAGTGTTCTTGATTGTGCTTTTCTTTTTCGTTCATGTTATTTTCACGTTAAAAGTAAAATAAAAAAAATTTAAAAATAATTAAAAAAGGAAGTTTCTTTTTATTTTTTAAAGAGACCACTTATTAAGGGGGAGAGCTTAGCCGAATGTTAAAATTAACTTGTAATTCTAACTAATAATATTTACCATCATAAAAAAGGAGGAGATTACTGCAATTTAGGAGTCTAACCTTCTATTTTGATGATAATAAATATTATTGGCTCACTATTTAATTTCTCCTGTTCTATATATTGCATATGCTTTTTGTGTGTACCACTAAAATTTTAGGTTCAGCATACACCAAGGATCAACATAGAATCAGAGCTCAAAATGGCTTACATATGTTAGATTTGTTAGACATATTTTGTAATTTTATTTTTCTCGAGTGAATGTATATAATAATATGTATGTTATCCTTACAATCATACACACACACAAGGGGAGTGAAATTAAATGTTTTAAATTTTCTAACATTTGTACTAGATGATAGTATCATACTGCATGATTTGCTTAATTAGGAATTAATTAAAAATGTTTAATTAAGTAAAATAAAACTTGAAATTAAAATGAATTAATCATAGGATATGAAGAAAATTATATAGGATAATCAATTATATTCTGGAATCCCTGCCCCCATTTAAAACTAGGAAATATTCCAAAATAAAATTTTGGTTTATTTATATTATACAAGCCAAATCATGCTATAAGATATTTTAAAATCTTAACTAATTTAATCCCTATGAATAATTAATCAAATATTGCTTAATTAAGGTTTAAGATCATACATTATGAACTTGATCATATTGAACTATTAATAGAGGCGATATTTGGTCATCCCAAGGTTCATCCTATATGAATTATGATTTAATTGAACTAATCATACTATATAACCATAAGCTCATACTGGATGATTAGTGAAAGTTTTTGAACTGATCGTGCATACCACCATTCATCGTACAATACTTATTGGGCAGAATTGAACTAATCATATTGTATTATTCATACATCATACTATACAAATAGATATGGTAGAATTTTGGGTTTTCACAATGTGATTTTACCAAGTTTTAGATAAATTTATGTTATCCACTATTTTAAAATAACATCATGTTAAATTTGCTAATCATAGGACAAATAAATTGCTCAACATGATCCTTGAACCTTGAATTAGCAAAACCTATCCTACCATGGGTGAAAAACTTCTTCATATTATGAATCAATGAAATTCAAGTAGACCATAGACTGTGATGTGAAAATATTCATGCCTGTAAACATGATTATATTTTATTTTGGAAAGAGTATATGAATTAGATAGAATGTCTTTAGTACACGGAATCAAGATAGAAATTTAATGATGGAAAAAGTAAAAAAATTCCCATAAAATTCTATGTCACTTTCCTAGTTGGCTTAGTGGGTAGTAAACTTCCAAGCCAAAGTGAACTAAAAAGGGGTAGCTAAAGCCTTAGTTCTTCCTTAAAAATCCAAAGCACCATAATCCCATAATCGGTGGAGGCTTTGAGTTTCGAGAAAGTTACTAAGGAAGATGATCTAGAAAGGACATCTTTAAAGAAAGAGATTTATTTTTACTTGAAAGAAAACCTTGATCATTAAGCATACAATGATTAACCACCATCCTATTAGAAGAAACCCTCAAAGAAGGGTGGAACATAGGGAAAACCAAAAGAAAATGTAGAAAAAATAAAACCCTAGCTAGCTGAAGGCCGACTAAAGAAAAGGAAAATAAAAGCTAGGTTTTAGAGAACTTCCTTTAAGCTGATGAGAGTTCTTTTTAAAGAGAGCATGACTAGATGAAGCTCATGCAGGCTAAATTAGTGCAAGGTAGGAAAAGGGAGGTAGCTAAGGAAACCCTAGGAAAGCATCTTTTCTTTGTTGGGACACAAAGTACTCTTTTTAAAAGTTCTTCCTTTGAATTAAAATGCTATATATAAAAAATCATATCATTATTAGTCGTATATCATAATTTATTTTATGTTTAATTAAAATACACAAGGTTCTATGATTGAAATACATCTAAAAATTATTAGTGAGGGTGGAATGCTTAATGGGGCAATAATTTGTGATTATGTTCCAAGGGAAATGTCTTCATATATTTGTGGCCATGTATATTGTCCAAAGCCTTTAAAGAAAACTAAATATATTTGATCAAATGAGATATACAAGAGGGATGTGGAACACGAATATAGTTTGAAAGGTATACAAGATAAGTATGAAGAATAAATTAAGATAATTAAGGCCTAACAAAAAATACATATTGGTTGAAAATAATAGCAAAAAAAAAAAAGGCATACAAATACATAATGATGAAGTTAAGTGTTCATATTATTCAAAGAAAGAATAACAAAGTAAGATAAAAGGTTTATTTCACAGATCTAAAATTCTTCTTATAGGGTTAACATTTTAAATGAAGATAATGATGATTAGTGTGTTATGCATAATAACCACCACTGTTTATTTTTATAATTGATCATAAATGTTATTATATTTATGAATACATTGTGTTATTAATTTAAGTTGAGGTTTTAATTAAATAAGTGTTAGTATATATATATATATATATATATATATATATATATATATATATATATATATATATATATATATATATATATATATATATATATATATAGTATTTGCAAAATTTGTTATCTCATAATTAACATTTTAACATATTCACTTATGTACGATTTCAGCCAATTATGAAATGCAATCATAGATAGAAGTTGCTATAGTAAATGCATTTTTTAGTTGTGCTGGCTCACTACTTTTGTGCTGCTACAATATATGCTCTTTGGCCATCAACCATTTATCAAGCTTGCAGTTGGTATTATTTACAAAAATATTTAAGGAGTATTGAAATATATCTTTGATATGTATAGTTAGGGGGCGGGGGACGAGTCTTTTTATAAAGATATGAGTTATATTTTTAGTGTTGTAACTTCTATCATTGAGGCGCTTAATATTTTTTTCAATTTTATAACTATGTTTCTACTTATTTATGCCACTCTTCATTGGAGGCCAAAGAACCTTAAGAAATGTGTACTTTCTTTTTCATTAATGTCATAGAATTTAATTGTAAGATTTACATGATTTAATCATTTCTATATGTTATTATGTAACACTTAAAACTTTTTTTGTTGCATATATTTTTCATAGACATTTGGAAAAGATAGAATTAGAGCAATCTAATCCATAAGCTCAAGTTGAGGTATGTTCTTATGATTGACCAATACTGCCACCTACTTCTATTTTGAATATTTTTGACTTTCATACTCTATTATTGTAAGTATAGATAGAAGTCCAAAGAAGTTTATTTATTTGTAAGCATTAATTCAGTATATTTTTTTGTGGGATATTTTGGGACATAGCCCATTTTCATTAATTAATGAAAAATTAGCAGTGTAAACAGAGAACAATTAAAGAGTAAGAAAATTTTAAAAATAACTTGAAATTTCTTTAAATATGGAGAAAAGAAAAAGTTTAAAATAAATGGGAGAATAATAAAAGTTAAAAATTAGAGAAAGAGACCGAAAAGAGACTCATAATGGACAAAAGCACAGTCAAGGAAATTTAACAGGATAGGGTCAGCACCCTTGGTTGCCAGAGTTGACCATCCAAACCAGATTGTGGTTGCCAAGAAGACTATCCAAACCAGAGGGAGATTACCAAGACAACCATCCAAGGGGAAATTATCGGATGTACACATTCATCATCGTACATATCATGTAGAGAACCACGGGGCGACAAAATGAGTAGGCACTAGAGCTTGGGTAGCATCAACTCAACAAGAAGTCACTAGTAATGAAAATAGCTCAAAAAAGAAAAGTCCAAAACTTTACAAGCAGTCAGTGCAAGAAAGAAAGAACAGTTGCATGTAACTATGCCAACCAGAGCTTTAAGCAACATCCAATGATAAGAAATTCTTGGTAATATTGACCATTTCTAGAAAGAGGTTTTTATAAGGGTGGCTTTTTTTACTAAGAGGTATATTGAACTAGAACAATTAATTAAAGCTTATAATTTCTAATTGTTATGTTTCCTCCATATGTAGTAAATTGTGTAGCAGACCATCAACAAAAGGAAGTTTTTAATAACCTTTTAAATTGGAGAGGCAACAATAAAATCCATAACCTACATTAAGTTTGATCTGGGCAAGATCCCTAACCTACATTAAGTTTGATCTGGGCAAGAAAGTATTCATTCCTAAAACTAGATAAGAGATGATATTAAAAGAGAAGTCACAATCAAAGAAAAGATGATTATTACTTTCATTAGCAATCCCACAATAGATACAATTTAGCGAAACATTTATGTGTCTAATTATGAGAACAAATGTTTTTAAGCCATCAAGAAGAGCCATCCAAGCATAACAAGAAAACCTCAATGCTTAAGGCCTATGTAAAATATAAGGATGCCCCACCTTATTCTATAGATTATCTTAAAACAGCACATATAAGGTATTGAATTTAGGTTTAGTAATGCCATCATAGATGATATAAGAAGCAGATGAGGATATGCAAATTTTGGAAATAGCCGAACATATCTCTAGAGGGAAGTAGGCTGGCCGAAACCAGCAATCATTTGCAATAAAATCCCTCACTTGATTGACATTAAGAGTAGCAAAAATTTTATGAAATTGATAGGAATGAAGAGCTTTACCTTCAAGCCAAGGGTTTCAAACCAGAGATAAAAAATAATTTGGGTTGATGTTAAAGGAAATTTTATGTAAAATATGGTTGGCAGTAAAACTGAGAAATAACCAAAATTTGGAAGCCATCTTAGGAGGATGTCCTGTAATAATTTACCCAATCAAACCACAACAAAAAAATAAAAGAAAGAGCTTGAATATCAGGGATCACAAGCCGACTAAAGCATTTAGTCCTAAAAACTTTTTTGAAGAGATGGTGTGAAGCTTTTTACCCTAAGAAAGGCCACCATGAAATAAAAATTTAGCCCAACTTTTGCTTAAAACTTTGATGCAAGATTTGGACAACAAGATGCCATTAATCCAATCGGCAATGGTGTTAAATATGGTGTATTTATGATATTGCAATCTCCCGATAAAGGAAAGAGCTTTAGCCTTCCAACCAGCTAACAAAAACAAAATTTTATTGAGTAAAGCATATAATCATTAGCTTTGAGCCTCTTAGGGATATAGGAATCCCTAGGAATTTTAAAATGTTAGGGCAAGGGTTAATTTCTAATGTATGGAAAATGTGATTAGAGGGACCACATCAATGTTACAAAAACAAAAAGCATTAGAGTAATTGATATGAAGTCCAAAAAAATCCATAAAAACCTCTAGATCCTCCATATGCATCACAACATTATCAACATTAGCTTTCCCAAATATAAATAAGTCATCTACATATAGAAAAATGGGAAATTTTTTTATTCCAGACAAAAAAACCCCTCAAAGTGAGCTACACTAGTAGAGTTCTCCAAAATTGGAGAAGGCATCCATAATAATATAGAATAGATTAGCAGATAAGGGGAACTCCTACCTTACACTAGAAGTTGATCCAAAGTAACCCTCAAGGGTCCCAAAAAGATAAATCATGAAACAGACATCCTCCAAACAATCTTTGACCCATGAAATAAAAACTTTAGTGAAGCCCTTCTAAACAAATCTTATAAATAAAAATCACTAAAATTTGTGTTAAGTGCTTATGAATATAAAATTTAGCATATAAGTAATTATCAGTGATAGGAGAATTAAAGTCCCTTAGAAGCTCTGTAGCTAACACAATATTGTGTGTTGAAATTTGTGAATGGATGAGACCCGATTAAGAAGGGTGAAGGATGAAAGGCTTAATATCAATTGGCAATAATTTTTGCCTCCATTTTATAAAAGACATTGCATAAAGAAATTGGATTGAAATCTATAATAGTAGAAGCATGAGAGTGCTTAGGGATGAGGACTAAAGTAACATCTTTAGTTGATCTAGGCAAGTTTGTAGTGAGAAAAAGTGTTGAAAAACCTTGTAAAAAGACCTACCAATTAAATCCAAAGAGTTTTTAAAAAACTTGAATTTGAAACCATTTAGAATAAGGGTAGAGGAAGCTGAGGTAGAAAAAATTATGTGTTTGTTTTCCTCAGCAGTTATAGGAGCAGTGAAGGAAGGAAGAAGATGAGATGGGATGGTGTTACCAGTGCGTATATTAAGAGAGGAGGACAAAGATGGTTTTGGAGAGTTAAAAAGGTTTTTAAAATGCTTGAAAATGATGGAAGAAATACATTTATGATTGGTAAAGGTCCCATCAAGAGAAAAAAAATTGTTAATCACATTCCTATAATACATAGACCGAATAAAAGGAAACAAAAGGCTAAATCATCTTCACCAATTTAAATTTATCTAGCTTTGGATCTCTGGGAAATCTAAGGCACCCACATGAAATGAAACTTATTGAGCTAATTATGAACCTCCTTAAGAGCGGCATTAAGTGCAGGGTCCAAAGGGTTGTTTTGAATTTCTTGCAATAATAAATTTTTGTGATGAAGGAGATATGTGAGCCATGGGAGAGGAAATATCAGATGGAACAAGCCAGCTCTGGGGTTGATGGCTTTCTTAATGTTTTGCATTTTAAAGTATATGTCAAAAATAGGGCTCCCAAAAGACGAGATAGTAGCAATAAAAGTAAGAACATCCCTAAATTTTGACTTTTTAAACAAAAAATTCTTAAAGAGAAACCTAAGATGTCACCTCCCTTTCCTTTTATTCTAGACCATAATGGGACAATGATTCAAAAGTTATTCACAAATTCCCGGTCCAAATAAGTGTGAATAGGATTTTCAATTCATTGATTAAACTAGGTAAAAAATGGTAAATAGAGGTGGGCTCTTCAGCACAAGTGATAAAAATAAAATTGTTAAAATCCCTAAATTAATGTTTCAGAAAATGTTTCCACCCGACATTTCCTTCGCAGACCTGCAATAGTTAAAGTCTCCAAGAATAATCCATTGGAGAAAAATGGTAGCACTGGCAAAGATAATAACCTTGTAGAGAGACAGTCTTTCTATTTGAGAGTTTGTTTTTTAAAATAAAAACCCACCAACGGGCTTACGGGTTAAACACAAAAATAAAGAACAAGGTCTTAAGGATAAATCTAGCCCACTACCACTCAAAAGAGCTACAAAAATCTAAAAAAATCCTAGGAGCCAGATTTTTCCACTAAGCACGAGTACAATATAACCTAATAGCATGCTATAAAATGCAGAATTATAGTTATCCAAAAGATTGGTGTTGCCTCCCAAAACAGGAGAATAATCTTTAATCTCGGTGTTAGCATCCAAAAAAAGATCTGCAAAGAAAGATGAGAAGTCACCACACCACTATTTAGCTTAGTCCAATAGTTCCAAAAAGCATTAGGCCACCCAAAAGAGGACTCCAAATTAACCTGAGAGATAACACTATAGTGCAACCAAAGCAGAACATACAATAGGCAAATATTAGTTAGAGAATAAATAGTAAAATTGATTCTGCCAAAAAGTTGATGCTGAGTATCTAAAAATAAATAATGATCCCGCCTCATCAACCAAAAAAAGTGCTAGTAATTAAAAAACCAAAAAGCACAACTAGAAGCAACACACCCCACATTAGAACAGAAAGAAGAAAAGATATAATAACAACAAAAATTACCACCACTTTCCACAACCAAGAGCAAAAAAACCATTATAGTTATGATTACAGCAATAGTAAATGTACCAAACATAAAACCGAGGAATAACACAATCAACATCAATGAAACCAATATTAATAACAATTAGTAACGACTTCAAATGGCCATGATCTAACTCACTAGTAAGCCAATTTCAAAAAAGTAAACAAGAAAGATCATGGCCAATCATAGGAAAAAACCATCATGATCGTCAAAAACATACAAGATAAACCAAAAGGGATTGCCATAAAAGCTCAGGGATGTAGTATCTAAAATGCAATCATACACAACACAAAAATGCCACTCCAATCTACTCTCAAACTCACCTAGGCTCACATAGAACCTGCACTAGAAAGCCATACAGGAATAGAAAGAAACATAGTTGAGCGTAGGTACAACCAAAAAAAAGCCATGAACTTTCATCCAACAAGCCCAATAGTTTCTCAACAAATGAAATAAGGACTTCAGATCAATAATCTAGAACATATCTTGAACATGGATATAGCAAAAAGTCCACATAACGAACAAAGATGAAACACCCCAACAACAATTCCCGAAATGAGGATTGACCAAAATCCTCTTCAAACAAAACCTGGGAGTAGATGAGCAGCAATATGAGTGATGATCAACAATATTAAATCTCCAGTCATAGCTCAAAACAGGCCAATCCCACCAATTCACCTCAAAAATTAAGTCTACAGTGTTAATATACTGATTGGCAAAACTAGGCTGGATAGATAACAACCAACCACCAATCTTGCAATCTATAATAAAATAATAATTAAGAATCTGAGAACTCCAACAGATCACAATATGGAAAACAAAATAAGGCCATGAAAAAAATTTAATGACAAGCTAAGAAAGCCACCACCAGCTTGAGTAAAATCAACCCAAAAAAGCAAAGCACCAGACAAGCCACTGGGTCAAAAGAAGGCCCAACAAAATGAATTAATTCTTTCTAATGTAAGGAAATCCCATTTTATCTAATCTAATGATACCTTTAACAAAATGGGGAAGTTGATTATATAAAAATTCAGTAAGGAAAGGAAGATTAGAACCATGATTAGCCAACTAGTCAGCACAAGCATTACCTTCTCTAAGAATATAAGTCAACTTGACATTAAAGAAAATCATAAGCTATTTAATGTCCCTAATAAGATAGAAAATTTCAGGACTAGAACTTTTCTCATCACTATCTTTATGGTAAAAAAGCATGTGTAACGCATCAACTTCAATCCAAATATTAACAAGACCAAGGGAAAGGCAAAATTTCAAACCAAACAAGATAATTTCTATCTGAGAGTTAGAAGCATAGTTAGTTATAATATAGAAGCATGTGGTGGAGCCATAGCAAACATTGCCATGAAACATTTGAGAAGAAGAGAAGGTGGGAAAGAACTAAATAGAGTGGGGGTTCCCTTTAAGACAAATTCTCTTGAGAATAAAATGTTCCAGATTATGGATTGAAGCCTCATTCAGAAAGATTCAGTGGGAAGATGAAGAGCATGAGTCACTCAGCTGAGAAGAGTGAACCTTTGATTCAAGAATACAAATCATTTTTGGATTAAAAGATTAAAGAAATTCTTTGAAGGAAAAAACCTTTTCTAGGCTGTTAAACTCTCTAAATTTCCAAGAGGAAATGTTAGGAAGACTTACTTGGATTTTGATGAGGAGGGGGTTACCTTCCTGGCAGATTTAAGATGCATAGGTTTTAAGGGAAAAGCCATAACCTTAGAAGTCTCTTAGGCTCTGAGGTGGAGTCAAAGGCTGTAGAAGGCTATAGAGTGTCATTAGGCTAGAAAAGCTAAAATTTGTTCTAGGTGGGGATGTTGCTGGGATTAGAGGGATAATTGATAGAAGGTTGGTAATGTGGTCATGAGAAGAACAGTCGAAGGAAGGATCAATGGGATTGGGGTTACTAAATTTTTCTGGGTCTAGTGATGAGGCCAGAAATTTTGTGGGGGAATTAAGGTTTATAATCTTAACTTTAGCAGAGAAAGAGGAAGCCACTATAGGTAGAATAACATCTTGTATAGGAGGTAGAGGTTGTAATACTTAATTTTTTAAAGGAGAGTGTAACCTATAAAAGGTTACACATGAATTTTAAAATTAACTAATGTATAATAAATTCCTAAAGAATAAACTATTCAATCTAAGTTGGTAGTTCAATGGCACTTGCACTTTTAGTTGAGGAGTTCAAGTTTGATATTAATAACGATAATTTATTAGCATACTTTGTTCATGATTGTTTAAATTAAAATTACCATACTTTGATAATTCCAATTCACATCTAAAGGTAGATTATTATCTTAATTTTAATTAATTTTAATTTACAAAATTTTTATTTCAAATAATTAAGCTGATCAAAGGTGTAAACATAATTGCTTGAGGATAAGCAAGAGTTTAAGTTGGAGAGAACTTATTAAATGAAAATTATTTAGTATTTTTATTCTATTAATTCTAATAAAGACGTATGTTTTAGTTCATGTTGTGTATGAATGTTTCATTAAATTGAGCTAAATTTGTAAAGTTTAGAATGAACACCAATCACCACAGCTACTAGCACTATAGCATCTTCAATGCCCTATCATCATATTTTGACAATATAGCACCAAAGTCTGAAGAAAATTTCATTGAAGTTAATGCCCCAATAGACCAAATGCTAGTGTAGTAGTGCCATACAACATGAAAGATCAATATTGTAGAGCCAAAAATTTACATTATAGGGCCAGAGTCTTAGGAAAAATTATTAATAATTTAATTCCATAGCACTAGCATCAGAAGTATCGCAACGCCAAATGACATAAGAAAGGCCTATAATGCTCATCTTTTGTAGCACCATGATAGAATAGCTAAGGAAAAAGAGCATAGTTCATACTCAGCAAAAAGTTGCATCGATTTAATCAATAACTGCATAAGTTAAACTCAGCACCACAGTGGAGCACATTTAGCAACGCCGTGGTGCTAGTTTATATTATAACACTACAACAACACCTTGTTGAGATCCACAGTGCTTGAGTCATTTTTGCATTAAGGATAAATTATTTTTCTATCTTTTTTGTGAGAGTTTTTTTAAAGAAGTTTAGAGGAGAGTCTAAGAGAGATTAGGGAATAGTGAGATACATCAATTAGAGCGCTTGATCAACATTATAGTGAACAAATAATAAATTGGAGAGGAGATGAAAGGAGTGTGGAGATGGAAGTTGTAAGGGGAGATTCACTTTAGGAAGGGTCAATCTATAGGATCTCTTTTGGACTCTTCATTTTGGCTGATATTTTTTTCAACTTCTCTACTTACACTTTCTTTCTTGTGCAAGTAATGAAATTTTTGTTGTTTGTCAGCTAAACTTATAGTTTTGGACTAATGATGTGAAAACCATTGTAATTTCTAATACAAACTCTTATGTTTTAAACCATGATTGGTTATTTTCAATATCTCCCACTTTTCATTGAACTTATATAGTGACCATTGCATAAAATTAACATCTAGTGTGATACATTACCACAATGGAGGAATGTTGGAATAAATAGGAGAATTGAGATGAAATGCTTGCATTCCTAGATATAGGATGTTTAATATTCTATGATCTATATATATTTAATAATTGTCGGAAAATAATAAACTTTACTTTACATTCTTTAACTTGACAAAGATCTAAGGATACATATGCTCTAATTCACAGCTAATACAAATGGAGTTTGCTTAGGAAAAAACTTAGGATTTTCCTTATCATTAATCCAAAACACTTTAATTACTGGTATCTTCACTATTTGTTTTTTATTTCCCATTAGAGATAGAGATTTCCCCTGATTTCATTTCATAGGATAAATACCATAGTTTGTGTAGACGATACTAGAACATTTATGTGTAGCATAATTTTTTCTCATGGGATCGACAATCTCTCATACTCTTTATTCCTTGATCGACACGTGCACTTAAATTTTCAAAATTAATACTAAGCACAACATAACCCAAGGCCCATCCATGGGTTTATTAGTCTAAATGAGGGATAATGTCTCTTCCAAAGGATATATGATGCATGTTGTGTCCTAGGATGTAGCATTAATGTATGCATAGGCCTGGGTGTATTATCTTATAGGGCACTTATTTTATGTTTGAATGTTTGCTTTCACTTTTATACAAACCAACTTCTACCTATGATGCATGTTCCTTACTGTCAAGTTCTAATTGAAAGTTCGATAGGGATGTTAAGCCCTTATGAACTAGTCCCGAGGCTAACCAAGAGGGGGGGTGAATTGGATATTTGAAACAAAATAAAAATCTTTTTATAACTTGCAGCGAAAATGAATTCAAACAATGATAAAAAGATCAATCACAGATTTCACCCAAGAAGATAATCGCAGTTAAATAAAGTGTGGAAAATAATAAGAAAGAACACACCAGATTTATAGTTGTTCGGTCCAACCTGACCTACATCCACTCCTCGGAGGCACCCTCCAAGTATTGCACTAAACCAAATAGTGTCTCTCCTTCAGCCCCCACAGCTAGGCGGAGAAGCCCTTACAAAATCACTTCCACCTTCCCCGGTGCGGCGGAGTAGCCGGGTCCTTTGACACCAAAGAGATCTTCTTCTTCCCAAAACTTCCCTCGAGACGACCCTTGAATCTGATGGTACTTAGGTGCAAGCTTGCCGGAGCAACCGTGTGAACCCCCTCACACTCCCTCGAGAATCCCCCTTCCCAAACTCTTCTCCCTCTCAAACTCCACACTTTCCTCTCTCCCTTTCAAGCTATCTCTTCAAGTTTTCTCCAAAAGAATCAAGCCTCAATGGCTGCCAAAGACACCTATCAAGTGCCTTGAGAAAGCTTAAATAAAGAGCTCCAAAAACCCTTCCAAATTAGTTCTGGGGGCATAGATCGTCCAGGACGATCGCCGGATCATCCAGGACGATGTGCTCCAAAAGATGTCTTCAGAAAACCCTAAAAACTCAATTCTGCCGCCAAAGATCGTCCAGGATGATCGCAGGATCGTCCAGAATGATGTGCTCCAAAAGACAGCTTCAGAAAACCATAAAAACTCAATTCTGCCGCCAAACATCATCCCGGACGATCACAGGATCATCCTGGACGATGTGCAGAATTTGACCTGATAGTCCCGTACGATCCTGGGATTGTCCAGGATGATCAGTACAAATTTTGCACAAATCATCCAATACGATTTACATATCGTCCAGGACGATTAGAGCAAATTTTGACTCTTAAATCCTTGCCTAAATTATCATGGCGGCTAGGGTTTTGAGATCATATTGGATCGTCCAAGATGATATAAATATCATCCAGTACGATTTGTTCAAAAGTTGAACTTCTGGTTTTGACAGGATCTCACTCCCCCTGAGTATGTGTACACATAGTCACAAATAAGCATACACCCTTACAGGACTTGACTCAAGAAATCAAAAAGTACATCAATGAGAAATACAACAAAGCCTATTTTACTCATTCTTGAGTCTTGAATCTTTCTTGGATTGATGCATGCTGTTCCTGAAATGTTAGTACACACAAATAAATATATATTTCAAATACTAGGAGATGAACCATAATATTTGTTATCATCAAAATAAGAACTCGTGAGCCCGAGTTGCAACACTATTACAAGTTCTTTTAACTTCATGAATGCTTCTTCTAACTCAACCTTCATTTTTCAAGGATTTATGTGACTTTAGTAATTCAACATGCTATTTATTTAAAGATTCATACTCTTTAATTAATGATTAAAGATCCTAAATTAATGCGGTGAGCTTAATTTTAAAGCTGGAATGATCATTTGTTAAATTTTCATGTTGTTCTTATAAATTTTAAAATTCTTTCTTCAAATCCTAGTGCTGCTTTTTTAACATATTTTAGGAGTCATTCATTTATTCAGATGTTAAAAATAAACTTTCATTTGAAAGCTCACATGCCTCATGCTGGTTAGAGTTCCCAACACTATCTTTTTCCATTAAATAATGGTTGGTTACTTCCACTTCTAGTTTAGTATCTAAGGAATCTGACTTGGAGTTTGCCAAAAATGCCTTTCGTAGCTTTTGCTTTCCCTTCTTTGTGTTAAAATTATCCTCACCCTTTTCATTAGTAGGGTCTCTTTTGATGTTGGGAACACTGTTCTCACATGTCCAGGCTAACACCAAAGTTGTGCTTGTATTTGTGTTTTAGGAACATCTTAAATTTTGGTGTTATCAATGCAATGTCCTCTCTCCCAAAAGCTCTTGAATGACTACTCTCTTTTCATTAGCCTTCAATGCGACTATCCTTTCTTTTATTTTATCACCTGCATCTGAAAGCCTTTGGCTCAAATTTTGCTTGTAAATAATAAGAGAGCCCAAAAGATTATCAATAGAGTATACATTAAGATTTGTTGATTCATATATAGGAATAAATTTAGCATTATAATAATTAGGCAAATAATATAGAATTTATTTAACTTTTTTAGAATTAGAAATCTCCCTACCCAAGGCATACAAAGAAGTTATTACCTTGGTGAACCTAGTATACATATAAGATATTGACTCATTAGGTTTCATGAGAAATAGTTCATACTTATGTAGTGACAAATTTAATCATGATTATTTAGCCTTACTAGTGCCTTCGTAGGTGATACCTAATCTATCCCATATCTATTTTCTACTAATTTAAGTAGATACATACATATAGTCTTCTGATTTCGAAGGAAAAAGAAATAAATAAATAAAAACTTTACATTCAATTATGCTAAATCTTTATCTTCTATAGGCCATTCAATAAAGGGATTTTAAATTTTTAAATCATTAACAATATGAGAAGGCAATGTATATCTAACTTGAATCATATGACACATATAGAAATCAATATATTACAAAAATTTAAACATGCATATTTCATAAAATTGAATCGTATTTTATCAAATAATGGTGGACATGTAATTGAATACCCTTTAGTAGTATTATGGTTTCCTAAATGTGCCATTAGATCAATCTCTAGGTGATAAAACTATAATACAAAAGAATGTGCTTTGATCTTAGTTGAAAGTTCAATAATTGGCTATGAAACCAATTGAATATGAAAATGGCATAACAATAAGGGCGGGGGGAGGGAGAGGGAATTGGTGATTTAAAAATTTCTTCAAAGACCTTTTGAAATAAAAACCAAATTAAGATTTCATACAAAAGCATTTGAATAAATATTGTAAATTAGCTCACCACACAACTCAAAATAAGTATATTTTTCATTTTTGAATTTTGTTAAAACAATATTTTTTGTTTTTTTCTTATTATTTTACTTTTAACACAAAGATGAATGACAGTCAACCCAAATAAACTTATTTCACAGATATAAACACAATCAAACTAGAGTGATAAAAATAAAATTATTATGAAGTAAAATGCAAAAAGTAAATATAAAAGTAAAAAAGGTACAAACCAATTTTTATGATGGTTCGATCAACTTGAGTTGTGTCCACTCCCTGAAGGTCCAATTTTTCAGTATTACCTTAACAAAGTGTCTCTCCATTAGCCTACAACTAGGCATTGAAGAACTTATCCCTTTCCACAGGCGAAGAATGCACCTTTACAAACTCTTCACACTAGAAAATCCCCTTCTTTCAACTCTTCAATCTGATTAAACTGCAGTGTCCGCCTTTCACCTCCTCGATGTATACTCGTTTCACCTCCTTGGTCTGGTAGAGTCTCCATGTCTTCCTTTCACCTCCTTAGTCTGATGGAGTCTTCAAGTATTTCTTTAACCTCCTCAGTTTTGCAAAGTCTAGAATAATCTTTGGCCCCAATGTCTTCCCTTCAAAAAACTTCTCTCAAGAGACATACCGACACAATTGTAGGACCTTAGGTGTAGAAAAGTAAGAGCAACCGTTTGGAACCCCTCACTCACTCCCATGACACCCTCAAGGATATTCTTCACCTTACACAACCTTGCTCCCTCTCTCCCTTGCTCAATGCTCTCTCTCTTTAAGCTCTTTTAAAGAATAAATGGAAACCATTAACAGCCCAAAGATTCTCCTAAAGTTAAAATTAAGGTTTATATAGAGGACTTAAAAAACCTCAATTCTTTAATTTTGTCACTTCTATTCATATAGTGTGATACATGTTTTCTATAATATGATTAGTTCATTCTCTATTGTATTATCTAAGATCCTCCAGTATTATTAGTTCTATCAAGTAAAAGTTCAGATAAGATGAGCCTCTGGATGATTAATTATCATCTAGAAGGTTACTTTATTAATCATCTAGTATGATCAATATTATATTATATGATCATCAATATTAATTAATTTTAACATGATTGATTAATCATATGGATTAGATTAAATAAAATTTTTAAACATCATACCTTATGAAATAGTTTATATAGTACGATTAGAACAAATTTTAAAATTTGATATATTACCTAATTTAAATGGCGGTGAGGATATTAAATATAGGAATTCATCCAATATAATGTTGTGGTCATATAATATAATTAGTTATAGCCCATTATAAATTAATCTCATTTAATAAAATATTTTAAATAATTTTTGATAGTACAAGTCGTATAATATGATCAAGATGATCCATTATGATCTTCAACAAAATCAAAATATTTAACTAGAATCCACCTTATGTGTGTGTGCACAATTGCTAAGCCAATATACATCTATTATAGAAACAAACTTAAGAAAAATAGAATATACACTCTTTTAAAAGGTAATTAACCTGTATAACATTTTCTTGAGCTCTCATTCTTTGTTGGTGCTTTGTGTATGCTGATCCTGAAATATTAGTAGTGCACTGGAAAAATATAGGCAATGTACAAGGTAGGAGAAAATAAAATAAGCATCAAAATAATATTTATTATCATCAAAACACAAGGTTAGGCTGATAGATCTGTAGTACATCATTGAATACAAGTCTCTTTTTTATAGCAAGGGTTGAATTTGTAGTTCATTTAACTTAGTGTGATAATTATTGAGAATCTTTCCATAAGATTCACTCATGGTTTTGAAGTTCTTTTTTTATTGCTTAATTAATCTCTATGAACAATTAGCTATAGTGTTTATAAAAATATTACAACATTTAAAAAAAGGGTTATAAGAAATTCACTTAAGAAATAATGTATACCATAATTTTTTCGACTAGGGTTTATCCATTGAACTTAACCTATGCTGGGATAGTCTTAAAACTATCTACTAAATAATTTTGATCTATCTTAGTTTTATTAATATTATGCTCCTGACTAACTTCAACCATTGGAAAAAAGGATATTAATTCATAAATTATTTTTGAATAACATATGTTATCATTAGAATTTATCTAATGAATTTAATTTATTGGATAATAGGTCAAATTGAATCCAATTAATATTAATTATAAAATATTCATATGTTATAGTTATCACATATTTTTAAAATTTTAGGTAAAAAATGACGTCTTTAGATTCTTTTTGCAATTTTGATATCATGGTAGTGATTAAGCTTAAGGAGTAAGAGCCTAACAAAGAATGCATATGGAGATAATATTCCTTTATAAGTTTCTTATAAAATTACTCATACATGAGGAATCCTTAGAAAAAGGTTGTTTAGCTAATGATCTCTTGAACTATAGCTACTCCCTTTCAATGAACATAGGAATCCACATTGAATTGTTGTTTAAAGAGACTTTAGATCAAAATTTACATTGCATATTTTCTAATATTAGGATGAACAATCTTGGCCATTATATACTATTTTGGGTGACTTAACCATTCCTTGGTACATCAATGGATAATAGAGTGACTAAGATTTTCCTTTTGAAGATGTTACTTAAGTTTAATTATAGTATAAACATTATTAAGAAATGTTTCATAGATTTCTTTTATGATGCTTATGAGGATATATGTTGCTTTAAATTAAATGGTTATCTATGGAAGAATGATAAATCATAAATTCTCAAATGAGTAAGCTAAGAATACGTGTTTTTTTGAATTGGAATGCGAGTTAAAGAACACTGATTACTAGGTATTTCCATGCATAAAAAAATGACAACACTACAAATGCTTCTTAATACTTGTATCTAACTTTTTTAAGTTATTCGTTAATCTAAATTGAGCTAGTCATACTAAGTCTTTGTCACTTGTTAGTACTCTTGACCTAATCCCTTTCATATTTCTATATATGATACAAGCCACTCCATATCAAACACACCCTCAATCAAAATCTCTTATCCTATCTCATAGGCTTATTCTTAGCTTAGCCTACCTAAAAATCCTATTTTATTCCTTAGCTTAGATTAACTTATGCATGACCTTAAGTTGACTACAGGATTCTAGTAGGCCTAAAGGATTCAATATGTGGAGGTCTAGATCAAGAAATCTTCAATCCTAAATCCATTTTACATGATAAGTTTGAACTGAATTAGCCTTAGGGTAGACTTCTTATAAGCTTAGCCAAATTAATCTTGGTGGTATAAATTAATGGAAATCACTACATGGTCTCTTCCTCACCAGTTTAATCATATGATAGTGTAATGTAATTATCTAGTGAATCCATAGAACTTAAGTTGGGAGTCCATGTTTGACCTAAAGTCAAATTAACCCCAATATTTCCATGATTCTTGAATTCAATTGCTAATTTGTGAACAAATGATCCAATGATGTAGCTACGCCTCTTCCACAGGTTCGGGGTCATCAATTAATAAGTAATTTGACTATATTTGATTACTAAAGTATGCAAACTTAATTGTACCAAATAGGACTTAATTAGGTTAGTTGAACATAAAATTAGTGTTGGGCGAAATTTCCTTGGCCTAGCCCTTACAATAGAAGCTAACATAAATAACTAATTGATATAAATGGACTCATGATTAAGCCTATTCAATCAAATGGACCCAACTTGGTCTAATTTGATCATTTAAAGACCCACTTAGTCCATCTGAGCAAAATGCTTCAAATTTGTCAAATTGATTGAATCGACATTCTAAGGGTGAGTTTATCAATTTAGCATTAAGCCATATTAATCCATGATTTAGTTAACTCAATTGTTCCATTAAATGCAAGGTGAACTTATATTAAAGACATTTGGGTCCTTTAAGTAGATTTCTCCAAATTGTTTAAATTCACCCAATCAATCTCCTCCAATTGATGTTGATAGATCACCAACTTCATGTATCTCAATTAACTCATTTTTAATTAAATTTATCCAATTAAATAATTTGAACTCATGTTTAACCATTTGAACCTTCAAACAAATTTCATGAAATATGACTCCTCAATCGCTATTTTAGGAAAAAAATTTCTTGTTTCTTATTAGAATTATATGACCTTTGCATCCCTTGAAAGATAATTATATTACTTAAACTTTTATTTTTCTACTTTATCTCATTCTAGGGATTATAAATTTCAATTTAGATATTCTAACACCATGTCACCATATAATGTGAAAACGCATTCATTTTCTTATCAACTTTAACTGATCTTAGTATTCTTGTAAAGCTAATAAAATTCTCTACCATCTTTTTTTCAAATTTAGCTACTACTAACATTGTAAGTTACATTTTTTGTGTGAAATGGGAATAAAAATCTTAATCTTAAAATGGACATAATGTAACTTTCTTAGTGGGAACTCATTCATTTATTATCCAAATTGCATGATTTTGATGACTCTGGAAAGATAAATAAATTTTCTAAAACTTTTAGTTCTTACATTTTTGACAATTCTAACAACATAAATCATAATTTTTGTCTGCACTAAATGTTGATTCTTAAATTGGAAGCTTAAATTGGTTCAATTCAAACCCAAATTAAATTGATTAAAGGCTTGATTATGCTCACATTGGTTTGATCTAATGTTATAATTACTTATTAAGGAACTAATATAAATCAAACTAGAAAACTTAACCACAGATTAAGCCTATTAATTAAGGATTTAAGAAACTTGACCATGATTAAGCTCAAGTATGCTTAGATAATATGATTAGTCAACTCATATATTAGATATGTACTTATAATATCTTAAATGGACTCATGCTTGCATACACACCTTCGACCTTGCAAGGCATGCATAGGTGGTTTCATCCCGTACATTTGTATTGAACTTCTCTAATTTTAAATGGAATAATGGAAGCATTCTTACCTTCCATCATGCATGGTATGGATGGGTAACTACCAAAAGGGAATATTAGCTATGGTCTATATGTGAATTAAGTTGGGAATGAACCCAATATGTTAACTGGCTAGGGTAAACTTATTTTACTCTTGATTCAAATTCCCTTTTTTAAACTTTTGAAAATTCATGAAACCTCCCAAGTGATCATTCTTCTCTAATCTTTTGAAAATTCATGAAACCCCCCAAGTAATCATTCTTCCTAGCTCACTGTTTGATGTCCTTAATAACCATGAATAACCACCATAAAATGCGAGCTTAATTGAAAAAGGGGTTGGAGCCAATTTAATCTAAGTGGAGTGAGTAACTTGTTGATAAGAAAAATAGTAAAGTTGTGTGAGCAAGAATTCATCAAGCTTCCGCCTAAGTTAAATTATGAATGTTAAGCTTTATTATGGTGTTACAGATAGGGAACTAACTAGGCCATAGACATCAAAGTTTTCATTATAGCTAGCTAGTCATAGTTTTGCTTTAGCTCAACCCCCTCTTGGTTTTGCTACGAAGTGCTTGTATGATAAGAAAATCATAAATAATCCCATGAAAAATTAAAAATATACTACTTTATAGTTTTAAACTAGCCAATGAGGAAAATATAACCATGGTTCTTTATTCAAATTAAAAGGAATAAATTGTTATAATGTATCCAAGCCAATTAAAGGCCATTTTTTATAAATGATCCCATTATCCAAATCCCTTGAAGTTTTAGTTGATGCTCAAGCCCACGTCATTGATTGAAGGAAAAAACACTTGAAGGTTATTTTCTTTGAAAATAAAAGTTAAAAAAACATCTATTCACTATTCCTTTTAGAATTTTGAACTGTTTTGAAAAAATTATGAGATATTTATATAATGTTGCTTTCTTTATTAAAAATCAATGGGTGAAAACCATCTTCAAAAGTTAATTTTTGGGTGTGAAGTTATGTTTTCTTAAACCCATAAAAAAATTTTGTGGAGGGTTAAAAAATTTATAAGTGAACTCTATGCTTCGATTTCAAAATTTTTGGGTGTGAACTCTATGCTTTGATGTGAATTTTTTTTAATCTTATTTAATTTAAAAATACTAAATCTAAAGTTCAAAGGCCATGCTTCGATTTCAAATACATATGTAAGATTTAAAAAATTCATATTTAATTATTTGATAATATTGGAAATTTTTACAAATTCGCATTATTATTTTTAGACGTTCAAAGTATTCAAAATTAAAATTCATTTAATTTGGTTCAAGATCGAATGCTAAAAACTTTTAATCTAAAATTTTATGCTCAAAGTTATATGATGTTCTGATAAAACTAAGTTATCTTTTAGTCAACCTAGGTTGACTAACTTTCTATTATTTATCATTCCTCATCAAAAAAAATTTAACACTTAAAAATTACATTAGAAATGTGCCTAGGGTCATATGGTTATTATACCACAGTTTTAACCCATGATTTGATTGATTTAATTTCAACTTAATGAACTATAATCTTGCTTAGTTGATATGAGTTAAGCTCTACACTTGTCAAAATCTAAAACTCTACAGTCAATTCTAGGCTTTGACATTTCACCCCCAACCCAACTAGCAGGTTAAACGAGTCAAGCCAATTTCTTTGAATTTTCTTGTCAATTTTGTAAACACTTGTGTTGAGTGCAAATTCAACATATTAAGTTTTAAAATTTTCGAGGAAGTTATGGTAAATTTCTAAATCTTCAAAATCCTTTAAAAAAATCAGTTGAATTCAATTCAATCTGCATCGTTATGTGTTCTCCTACAATACCTCTTGTAGTTTAACATATACAATGCGAATTTAACCTTTTTCAAATTCATTATTAAGATTCAATCCTTCTAGTAAACCAGGGCTCTGATATTTTACCCCTAAGTCAATAGGTGGGGTGAAGGAGTTAAGTCAAAATGGCTTGATTTCCTTTTCAAATTTGTAAACCCTCATGTTGAATGCGAACTCAACATGCCGAGTTTCAAAAACTTGAGAAAATTTTATTAATTTTTAAATACTCAAAATTCTTTTCGAAATTACTTAAATCAATTCCAATTTTAAAATTCAAAATCCCTACAAATTCAGGTTTAGAAATTTTGCCACTAAGTCAATTGGTGGAGCGAAAGAGTCAAGCCACACTCTTAGGATTTTCCTATCAATTTTGTAAACTTACATATTTTAGTGAAACTAAATATGTTGAGTTTCAAAATTTGAAGAAGATCTATTCAATTTCAACCTCGAAATTCAAGTTCAATTTCAATTCCAACATTAAATCTTGGCTTTGATATTTCACCCCCAAATTAGTTGATGGAGTGAAAGAGTCAAGCTCAACTCCTAAAATTTCATTGTTAATTTTTGTGAACCCTCATATTGAGTAAAACTTAATATGTTGAGTTCTAAAATTTGAATACAGTTAATAAAGCTTAAAATCCAAATTCCATTCTAAAAAAAATAGCAATCATTTAGATGTACCTCCCTCCCACCGCTTCTATGGGTTGATTTAATTATTGAATTAAATTTTATGTCAAATTTAAGTTGAATTTAGAAATGAAAATTTTCTTAATCTTCTTGCAATTTTCTTTCTTAATAGGCATCCTTTGCATGCTTTGAGTTTATTCAATAATTTTTAAAGTTAAGCTACCACTCTTGTCGAAAGATTGGATCCTGCATTGAGGATTATCCATCCTTGTATAAGAGAATCAGCCTTCTTCTCTTATACTTGAGATATGATCCCGACATTCCAAAACAAAAAATAGCAATCATTTTATGGTTTCAAAGAAAGTGAAGCCTCTTATCAAAATAAAAAAAATCAAATGATACACAAAGTGCATCAAAAATAAAAAAGATATGCAATGAGCACCACTAGAAATAAGAAAGAGGCTTCCTTCTTCTTAAATCCTTAATTCTAAAAAAAAAAAAAATCCAATCACCTAACTACTTGACTTTAAAAAATGTTGAATCCAGATTCTTTAATATGCATTAATTACCTATCAGATAGAAAATTCTATGCAAGAAAATTGAAAAGATTTCATTGTTTATTCAACTTAAACCTTTTTGAAATTGATTTTAATTCAAAATTTTATAAGGGAGAACTCTAGTTCCATTTCTTTGGAACTTGGTCTGGGTCAACAAAAACTTAAATCCTTAAACTTTTTAAGGTTAGTTAGAGTCACTCAACTTTTCACTGTACTTTTGAATTTGTTCCCGTTTGTTATTCTGATAGGGTCCAAATGGCAAGAGGAAATTTTCCAATCTTATCCTTGAGGAATGTGTGTGAGTCCTTACATATAAATATCTTTTCCTTCAAGTCCATCTTTACAAAATCATACACTGCTCTGGGTCCAAGAATATTCCCACCTACAGGTGTAATTTCCTTCATTGGGAATTCCTATTCAAAATTAAACTCCAATTTAGTAGAGTACCTGACTCCAACTAAAGGAGCCTGAGGGCCTCAAACAAAGTCAAATACAAGCACAACAAAGTTTGGAAGTCCATAAGTCATGGGTGATTCAAGAATGTTATAAATTAGGTCATCTTAGAACTTTCCAAGTAAGAGACTTGGTTGTAGTTCTTCAAAGACCTATTTTAATCCATCTCAAAATCGATGGAAAGCTTGAATCAATATTGACTAGATCGTTCATCCTAGTGACGATCTATAAGAAAGTTTTACATTAATTAATTAATCCTAAAGGATGCCACCCAATATTTTCAAACATTGGAGCAACTTTTTAGGATGTACCATTCCAGATGAGTATCAAATTCAACATTAATAAAATACTCTTCAAATTCAAAAATTCCTGGATTTAAAATTCTCTAAATTAAAATTCAAAATCATCCAAATTCAGATCTTTATCTGAAATCAAAATTTCAATTAATTTCAAACCAAATCAAATTCAATTGAAATCCAAAATTAAAAATTTATATATAATTCAAAACCAAAATCAAAATTCTCTAGTCTTTTAAGGATAGGTCTGAGCCGCTATGCTTCCTTTCTTTAGGATTAGATCGGCTAGTGGTGGAACAAGCCTCTCATGGTACCATCCTAACATCTAAAACCAAATTTAGGTATGATAGTTCTTTCCAAAATCCTTAGAGATTTAGGTAGACTATCTCCTTGGCTAGTTCCCCTAGTTAGATGTGAGTCCCCGTGCTTTCTAGATAGGGTAGTCATTGAAAACACAAAATAAATTTGATCTTTTAGGAGTAGGTGTGAGTCCTATACTTCCTACCTCCTAAAATCTTGATTGACTAATGGACGGTTTAAGCCTGTTAGGCCCCATTCTAGTTAGTCTCCCTCTAGTTTTTTAAGGATTGGTGTGAGCCCCTATGCTTCCTTTCCTTAGGATTAGAATTCATTCGGGTTAGATAGTTCTTTCCAAAATCCTTATAGGTTAAGGTAGACCATCTTCTTGGCTAATTCCTCTAGTTAAATATGAGTCACCATGCTTTTTACCTAGGTAAGTCATTAAAAACCCAAAAGAAATTTGATCTTTTGGGAGTAGGTGTGAGTCCCCATGTTTCCTACCTCCTAGAATCTTCATTGACTTGTTATGGATTTAAGCCTGTTAGGCACTATCCTAGTTAGTCACCTTCTAGTTTTTTAAGGATAGGTATGAGTCCCCGTACTTACTTTTCTTATGATTAGAATTCATTCAGGTTAGATAGTTCTTTCCAAAATCCATAGAGGTTTAGGTAGACTGTCTCCTTGGCTAGTTCCCTTAGTTAAATGTGAGTCCCCGTACTTTCTAGCTAGGTTAGTTATTGTTTTTTTAAGCTGCAAATTGCATTAATGAAAAAAGCTAATTACAAGGAAATAAAAGGCTCACATTCCTTCTTTAACAAGCTAGACAAATTATAAGGAATATTGCCTAAAGAAAAACTATCAAAGAAGAAACTATCCTGTAATGCCAAAGTAGCACAAACATCAGCTACCTTATTACATTCTCTATGAACATGATTGAAAAACTTTATTGAAATCATTCAGAAAGAATAAATCCCTTGTACTCCTGTTGTTAAAATGCCAATTCGACCTCTTCAATGAATGTTGAATAAAATTGATAATATTTATATTATCTCCTTCAATAATTACTCCTTTGCTATCCATCATCCAAGCTTGTATGAATTCCTTTATTGCCAAAATAGCTGCCAACTCAAGTTATGACACATCCCAATGAACTTCCTTCTTCCCAAATGCCAACAACAACCTCCCTTTGTGGTTTCTAAACACACCTCCAGTCCCAGCTTGATTAGATTCCAACAATGAAGCATCCACATTGATCTTGATCCAACCTAGCAGTGGAGGGTGCCAAACCTTTTCAAACTCATAGACTTCCTCCTTAGAACCCCTCTTTATAGATTCTTCATAAGCTAAAGCAGTGATAGATCTCCCATTTGAAAGTGCGAATAGGTTGTTAGACTTATTGCTCACATCCCTAGGCTAACCAAGAGTGGGGGTGGCGCGGGGGGGGGGGGGGGGGGGGGGGGTGAATTGGTCCTTTAAAAATTTACTCTTGGGATTTTGGAAATTTTTAAAGCTAATCGTACAGTATGATAATACTTCGTACAGTATGAACAGAACTGATTTTTGCGCTTTATCTAAATACAAGAATTCAACCACAAATAAAATAAACTGCGAAAAAATAAAATACAGAAAAGTAAACAGTGAACAAAAAACACCAGAATTTATAGTGGTTCGGTCAAACACGACCTACATCCACTCCCTAGAGACTCCTTCTCTAGGTATTGCACTAAACTCAAGTGACTCTCCTTTTGCCCCCACAATAAGGTGGAGAAGCCTTTACAAAATCTCTTTCACCAAACCCAGTGCGGCAGAGAATCATCATTCTTTTCACCCTCGAAGTACGGCAGAGAACCGTCATCCTTTTCACCCTCCAAGTGTGGCAGAGAACCGGAATCTTCTAGAACAACACTCTTGTAAAAGTCTCCAAGGAACTAGGAAGATGCTTGAAGAACAAGTAAAAGAAATCCTCACAATTGGATAACCTTGTGAATCCTCTCACAATTCTCTCTTGAAAGATCTCTCAATACTCACTCCCAAACACTCTCCCAATCACTCTCCTTAGACTTCTCAAAAGAATTTTTGCAGAAGGATTTTTCCTTCAGTCAGTTTTAAGTCATTTATATACTTGGGACAAAAAAAACCTTCCAAAAACTAAATTTTCAAGTTTAATCCGTGTCGATCGTCCCATATGATTGATGATCATACTGTACGATTAGTTCAAAACATGGAACGATTCTTCCCGTATGACTCATGAGATGAACAAGTTAGAGCAGTTCGTATGAACATTTTGTCCCGTACGAATGCTTGGATGATCAAGTCAGAGAGCATCGTACGAATATTTCATCCCAGATGAACCCTTGGACGATCAAGTAAGAGCGCTTTGTACGAACAGATCATCCCGGACGAACCCTTGGACGATCAAGTCAGAGTGCTTCATACGCTTCGTTCGTCCCGTACGAACCCTTGGACGAACAAGTGAGAGCGGTTCGTACAGCAAAAAAATCATGTACAAAAGGTATTTCGTACTGTATGAAGATGCCTTAGGAAAATTTTCTTGCCATATGGGTTCGATATGGAGGACATATCCTACAGATCTTCCCGTACGATATCAAATCATACTGTATGATCAGTTTAAAAAAAAATTTGGTTTTTACCCCCCCATTGTATGTGTGTGCACAGTTATCCAACTTACAATGACACTCTCTCAGACTCAAGAAAAAGAAAATTTACAGACTTCATTTACAGTGAACAAGTGAACTTGAAGTCTTCAGCAATCTGGAGTGTGAATTTCCTGAAAAATACTTTAGTACACACAACAAAACTCAAATAATTATTAGGAGAAGAATAAAACAAACAATAAACTTTTGTAATCATAAAAAATATAACTTGGATTAGAATTTACTTGAACAAATAAATGTACCCAAATCATAACAATCTCCCCCTTTTTGATGATGACAAAATAATTATTGTTTGGTAAAAAAAATCTCCTAAGCTCTCACTTTCTTCCACAAATGTACACTCCCCCTAAATAAATGATCTCCTAAGCTCCCCCTAAACCCTAAATGACACAAGGGAATAAGAGGTTAGAGGATCTAACACGAAAAACATAAGAGAAGAGTCGAAAAGATAAAAGTAAATACACACACAAGCAAAAATACAAGCACACATACATGAGAATATAATCACAATACAATCAAACAAACAAATACACACACAAGCAAATATACAATCACACATACATGAGAATACAATCACAATACAATCAAACAAACAAAAATAAACAAACAATACAACACTCCCCCTTTTGACAACAACAAAAAGGGAAGAAACTCAAAAGAGTTGTGGATTTGAAAAAATGTTAAAGAAAGATTGACTACAATTTAAAAATCACATGTAGCAAGTAAAGACTCAAAAAGATCTAGATTGCATACAATAATGAGGAGAAGAAAAGTTGATCTATGATATTAATGTATTAGATAGATTAAGTAACCACAATAATTGCACAGAAGATGAAATAAGATTGCCAAAAAATTCTAAATCAAAAGTGACAATCATTGATTAGTGAATTTGGAGAAAATGTTAAAGGAAAGGATAATTGGCGACATTGCGCATCTTTTTCATAATTTGGGCTAATTTTGTGCCTCTTTTCAAATTTGGCGACATTGCGCATCTTTTATTTTATGGCACACTTTGTGCATCTTTTTGAGCTTTGCTCTTTTTGTCTTCATTTAATAAGCTTCTTTCCAACAACAATATCCACTGATCACATTTACAATAATGAACACTTTGATATAGGAATTATAAGTAATATTAAGACATCAAATATAAAAAAAATTTAGGCTAAGTAATGCAAGTCTAAATTAAGATAAATTAAGATCTTCTAATCTACACAAAATCATAATGAAATCTAAATATTTTGAGAAATTAATTTTATGCATAGAGTTTTTATTGTAATAAAATCTCAATTCACATTTTAGAAATCTGATCAACTACGATCAAGTGTATTAGTGTAAGAAAAATTTCCAGTTAAAATACACAAAAGATATACACAAAAGCACTACAACATTGCTCATTTCAAAATAATTCCAAATACATCATACAACTACAGATAAAATAAATACAATAGCAAGTTTTCTGATGCAGCATATAGAAAAAGATAAACTTGCTAACCTCTCATACAACTCACTAACAACAAACACACAACAAAGAATAACAAAGATAAACTACAATCACATCCAACCAAGCCAAACAGAAGAAATACTAATAATCAGAGGGACCCTGATCTGGAGGAGGTGGCTGATTGCCAAACAACGTAAAATAGCTGTTTAGCGTTGCAATGTTAGTATTCATAGAGTCAAACTGGTCCCTAATCCAGACTCTATCCTCCTTGTACTAATCATCTTGTTTCTTCAAATGCGCCTCCATGTAATCAAATCTTTGATCCATTCTCTCAAAATGTTGGACCATATTTTGATAGAAATTTTAAGATGGTCCAGATGCAGTTGAGGGAGCAGTTAAAGGAGCAGAAGCAAAAGGAGGCTCATCATCTGAGCTGTCAGCAGTACCTTCTTTCCCAAATAACGCTCAAAAGGAAGCGTTAGTGAAGTACAGTGGGAGTTCAGAAGGACCAGAAGGATGGATTAGGTTGTATTTCTTCTCAAGGATATGGCACACAACATGTCCTAAAGTAATATTTTTCTTCCTTTTCACACTAGCCAAACCAATATCAGAAAGATAGTAGATGTAGTCTAAGATTAATTGGGCTTCATCTATAGGTTGGCCAGTCATAATCAGAAAAGTTGTTGATGAAAGAAGTGGGATCATATTTATCCAATCTGCTGCTTTAGGAATGATAGATGTCCTAAGCACATGCTAAATTATTCGTGCATTTTGGTTCAAGGAATCTACCCGGGAAACATGTGTGGGTGTACTTACACCTCTAAGAACTCAGTTTATTTCTGACCAACCATTTTCTGGTCTAGTGGAGAAGGTGTGAGCTCTAGTCCCATGGGTTCTCAGATGAATATATTCCCCTAGATTCTCCTTGGTTATCACTACTCTCTGCTTTAAGACATATGAGGAAATGTTAGAGTGATCCTCATTGAAAGTCATGTTGGCGACGAACACATGAAATAGGTCCATGTTAAAAGCTTAGATTAAAGTCAACAGAAAAGCTAATTGGGTGGAGTCAAAAAGAGGCATTACAACAAAGTGAATATTTTCCTGCAACAGTATGCGGGAAGGGTTGACCTTAGACGCAGCATACCTAAGGTATGCTTCCTCATTTTCCTCACTTAGAAAGTTCTCATCCCAGTTCCTCCTAGCAGTAGGACCCCTAGCAACACGTACTCTTTTTCCACTGCCTGACATCTTGAATTCTAAGCTCTAAAGGGTTCTAGAATGAAAGTGAAATGAATGAAAATGACCCTCCTTTTTATAGAAAATGCATGTGATCGTACTGTACGAATCTAGTTCGTACAAGACGAACCTGACTTCGTCCGGGACGACCGAAAGCAGTAAAAAATGAAATGGTTTTTCATAAATTGCTCATTCTGAGGCGTCCTTTCGTATAGGCTTTTTAACTTCTTGATCGTACAGACGATGACGTGTTCGTTCGGGACGATCAAAAAATTTAAGATCATTTAGGCGACAGTTAGGTTCATCCCTCACGCGAAACGACATCTGGATCATACAGATGAATGACATATTCGTATGTACGATCATCAATAATAATTGACACTAACCGTTATTCCTCCCAATTCATACAGACGAAGTGCATGTATGATGATGTAATCGTATAGTACAATAAGGTCATCGTATAGTACAAATAGACACAAAATAGCATGCTTTCAACATTCAGTCAAGGAACAAAATAAACTCTCATCTTCCAATCTTACATGCTTTCAACATTCTGTCAAGGAATAAAACACAAAAAAAATTTTGATTTTTCTTTTAAAAGTCAACACACAATAAACCAATAAAACATAAAATACTAGAAAATAAAACACATCCAATGAACAAACCAACAAATACATATAAAACTATATTTTAGAATTTTCAATCAAGCATTAAGATCAATCACACTTAGCCTTATCCTTAACATGCTAAATGTGTCAAAGGCTAAGGGTTTTGTGAAAATATCTGCAAGCTGATCTTTAGTAGCGACATGATGTAGTTCAATTTCCCCTTTCGCTATATGATCTCTTATAAAATGATGCCTTATGTCAATATGCTTGGTTCTAGAATATTGTATTGGATTCTTTGAAATACAAATGACACTAGTGTTATCACAAAAAATTGGAATGGTGCCAATTGAAAAACCCAAATCATCCATTTGTTATTTTAACCAAAACACCTGTGCAATGTAACTCCCTAAGGCTACATATTCTGCTTCAGCTATAGAAAGTGCTACTGAATTTTATTTTCTACTGGACCAGGATACTAATGAATTTCCAATGAATTGATAAGTTCCAGAAGTACATTTTCTATCCACTCTAAAGCCTATAAAATTAGAATCTGAGTATCCAATAATATCAAAAGAAGAACTGTTCTTAGGATACCAAATTCCTAAATTTTGAGTTCCCAGAAGATATCTTAAAATCCTTTTCACTGCTATCAAATGTGATTCCTTTGGATCAGCTTGAAATTTAACACATAAGCAAACACTAAACATGATGTCAGGTCTGCTAGCAGTCAAATAAAGCAAAGATCCAATTATTCCTCTAAATTTCTTTTGATCAATAGATTTTCCCTTTGGATCCTTATCTAATAGTACTGAGGAACTCATGGGCGTATTTACTGGTTTAGCATTGTCCATTTCATACTTTTTGAGGATATTCTTAACATACTTAGATTGACAAAGAAAAATACATTCCTCATTTTGCTTTATGCTAAAACCAAGAAAATAACTCAAATCACCCATTAAACTCATTTCAAATTCACTACTCTTTATCTTTGAAAATTCATCACATAAAGTTTTATCAGTTGATCCAAAAATGAGGTCATCCACATATATTTGTACAATGAGTATTTCTTTTCCAATTCTTTTCAAAAATAGAGTGGTATCCACACTTCCTTTAATAAATGATCCTTTTAATAAGAAAGTGCTTAACCTCTCATACCATGCTATAGGTGCCTATTTTAGTCCATATAATGCCTTTTTCAATTTGAAAATATGATTAGAGAATATAGAATGTTCAAAGCCTGGAGGTTGCTCAACATAAACATCCTCTTCTATTACCCCATTTAAGAAGGCACTCTTAACATCCATTTGGTATAATTTAAAATCTTTAAAACAGGCAAAGGCTAATAAAACTCTAATTGCTTCAAGTCTTGCTACAGGGGCAAATGTCCCCTCAAAATCAATTCCTTCAATTTGATTATACCCCTTAGCTACTAATCTAGCTTTATTTCGCACAACTACTCCTAAATCATTCATTTTGTTTTTGAACATGCACTTAGTCCCAACTACACTTTGATCTTTTGGCCTTTCTATTAACTCCCAAACATCAATTCTCTTGAATTGATTCAACTCCTCTTATATAGCCAAAATCCAGAATTCATCCAAAAGTAGTTGTTCTATATTAGTGGGTTCAATCATTGAAATGAATGTTGAATGATTTACTTCTTTCCTCAAACCATGCCTAGTCCTTACTCCTTCACTTGGTTATCCTAAAATTAACTCTTTAGGATGACTCCTTACAAATTTCCATTCTCTAGGAAATTGATTTTCTTCTTCTTTTTCAACCCTTTCTTCAACTTTTTGATCTTCAAGTTTTTGTGTTACTACCTCAACCTCATCTTCATCCAACTTAGGCCCTTTACTATCATAAGATTCATCAAAAACAACATGTGTGGTCTCCTCAACTACTAATGTTTTTTATTAAAAACTCTTTAGGATTTTCCAACACTTGAATAACCTAGAAAGATTCCTTCATCAGATTTTGGATCAAATTTTTCAAAGAGAGTTTTATCATTATTATGAATTAATACTTTACATCCAAAAATATATAGATGTAAGAGGTTGGGACTTCTACCTTTAAGAAGTTCATAGGGTGTCTTATTTAATTTAGACCTTATGTACACCATATTCAACACATAGCACGCTGTGCTAGCTGCTTCTGCCCAAAAATATTTAGGAAGTGAATACTCTGCTAACATGGCCCTAACAATTTCAACTAATGTCCTATTCTTTCTTTCTACAACTCCATTCTGTTGAGGTGTCCTAGAGGCTGAGAAATTGTGTTCAATTCCAAGAGATTTACAAAAATCATTAAACATTTCATTTTCAAATTCTCCCGCATGATCACTTTGGATAGTAATTATTTTAAAACCTAGTTTCCTCTAAATCCAAGTGGTAAAATCTCTAAACTCTTCAAATGATTAACTCTTATGATTCAAAAATCTAATCCAGGTGAATCTAGAATAGTCATCCATTACCCAAATCTTTTTCCTCCTAGACTTAAGGTACTAACAGGTCTAAATAAATCCATGTGAAGAATTTCTAAGGGCTTGCTAGTCCTAACTTCCTTGATTGAATTGAAAGAGGATCTCACTTGTTTTCCTAATTGACATGCATCACACAAGTGATCTTTACTGAAGTTTAATTTGGGTACACCTCTTACTAGTTGCTTTTGGGTGATTTTCCTAAAATTACTCATACTAGCATGACAAAGCCTTCTATGCCATAAGCATGATTCATCAGATATAGTTTTCAAACACAGAGCAGTAGAAGGTTTAATAGAATTCAAATCTAGCATGTAAACATTATTAACTCTATCACCATTCAAAACAACCGTTCCATTCAGACTACTAACACAACTAGTAGGCAAAAACTTTATATGATAGCCCTTGTCACACAATTGACTTATACTCAACAGATTGTATTTCAAACCTTCAACCAACAGCACATTTTCAATCATAAAGTTTCTAGAGTTTCCAATTATACCTGTACCTACCACTCTCTTGGTAGTATTATCTCCAAGTGTAACCTTGCCTCCATTCCTGGCATCTAGCGATATAAATTGATTCGTATCTCCAGTCATATGCTTTGAGCAGCCGCTGTCCAGGTATCAAATACTCTCATGAGGTCTTGTGTGAGAGCGATCCTACAAAAAGATCAAACGTTAGTCTTGGAAACCCAAACAAGTTTGGGTTCTCCTCTTGACAATTTTAAACCAGATGCATGTGTGATATGCTGTGATTTATACACCCTAGGTCTCCACACTAAATGTGTTCTATATTTAAGTGTACAAGTGTGGGAAATATGCCCTAAACTACCACAAGAAAAACACTTTATCCCTGGAAAAGGATTCACAAACCTATTCTTCCTGAAAATTTTCTTCTTTGATCTTGAATCAGTGATCTTGTAGTAGGATTCATGAAACTCTTCAAGTTTAGGTGGATTTCTATTTTCTTTAAGTTCTTTTACCTGAACTTTAAGATAAGCATTAGCACTTTCTAGAATCAAATTATTAATCTTCAACTCATGCTCTCTAGAATTCGATTCATCCATAAAAGTCTTAAAATCATTTTTAAGTTCAGTGTGAGATGATTTTAAAAGATTATGCTGTTTATTCAAAAATTAAACTCATCCAACAAAGTCATGTGGTTGCTATCAATTAATGCATGGTCTTTCCTAAGGATCTCATTTTGTTTCTGTAGCTCTAAAAATTCTAAATTCAACTTAGCGTGCAATTTCTTAAGTTTCCTATATGCTGAGTGTATGCGTTCAGAAACTTCGAATAGTTCTTCATAGCTTAAATCACATACCTCATCCTAATCCGAATGGTCGAGATTGTCAGCCATTAAGCATAAATTGGTAACTTCCTCTTCAGGTGCTGTTTCTAATGAATCTGAAGCTGAGTCTACCTAGAAAGCTCGTTGTATTCTCTTCTTACCCCTTCTGTCCTTCAGTTTCTCCTCGGCCTTATCCTTGGTAGGATTTTCTTTGAGATTGTGACAATCTATCTTTATGTGTTCTGGCTTCCTGCACTCATAACATTTAACTTCATTAGAAGCCTTAGCATTGTTTTGGAACCTTCCTTTGTTCCACTGTTGGCGTCTTCTCTGCTTCTTTTTTAGGAAACTTCTGAATTACATTGTCATCAGGGCAATATCCTCTTCGTCCTCAGGTAGTGACTGATCACTCTCAGAGTCATCCACCTTTAAAGTGATGTTCTTCTCTTTTCGCTTCTCACCTACATCAATCTATCTTTGAGTCATCGATTGCTCGTAAGCAATTAGTGATCCAAAAAGATTATCAATAGAATAAATATTCAAATCTTTAGATTCTATTATTGTAGTTATCTTTCCATCATATGTAGTAGGTAAACAACGTAATATCTTGTTAACTTTCTCTGCATTTGTCAACTCCCTACCTAAAGCATGTAATGAAGTGGCTATGTGTGTAAAATGAGTGTACATGTTAGAGATTGATTCATTCTATTTCATGCAAAAAAGTTCATAGTCGTGCAAGAGAATGTTCAATCTAGTTTGATTCACTTCATTCGTACCTTCATATGTGATGCAAAGCCTATCCCAAATTTCCTTTCCTGATTTACAGGTAGACACACGCATGTAATCTTCTGACTTTAAAGCATAAAAGAAATTATTCAAACACTTAGCATTCAGTTGAGCTAATTCACGTTCTTCTACAGTCCAGTTTGTAAAAGGTGTTTGAACTCTTATTCCTTCTACAATCCTAGTAGGTTCAGTATAACCACTGAACTAACATCCACATGCGATAGTCAAGTGATTATAGAAAAGTAGACAAGCGAGTTTTTAAAAAATCAAAAGGGATATTATCAAACAATGGTGGTCTAGTGATCGAGTATCCTTCCATAGTATTTTTATTTCTAAAATTAGCCATGATCGAAATTTTGAAAAGTATTTAAAATAATGATTTTTGAAATTGTCTCTGATACCACTTGAAAGTGCGAAAAGGTTGTTAGACCTATTGCTCACGTCCCTAGGCTAACCAAGAGGGGGGGTGAATTCTTCCTTTAAAAATTTACTCTTGGGATTTTAGAAAATTTTAAAGCTAATCGTATAGTACGATATTACTTCGTACAGTACGAACAGAACTGATTTTTGCGCTTTATCTAAATACAAGAATTCAACCACAAATAAAATAAATTATGGAAAAATAAAATGCGAAAAAGTACACAGTTAATAGAAAATATCAGAATTTATAGTGGTTCGGTCAAACACGACCTACATCCACTCCCTAGAGACTCCTTCTCTAGGTATTGCACTAAACTTAAGTGACTCTCTTTTTTCCCCCACAGCAAGGCGGAGAAGCCTTTACAAAATCTCTTTCACCAAATCCGGTGCGGCAGAGAACTTTCATCCTTTTCACCCTCCAAGGGTGGCAGAGAACCGTCATCCTTTTCACCCTCCAAGTGCGGTAGAGAACCGTCGTCCTTTTTACCCTCCAAGTGCAGCAGAGAACCATCGCCCTTTTCACCTTCCAAGTGCGGCAGAGAACCAGAATCCTCTCGAATAACACTCTTGCAAAAGTCTCAAAGGAACTAGGAAGATGCTTGAAGAACAAGTAAAAGAAATCCTCATAATTGGATAACCTTGTGAATCCTCTCATAATTCTCTCTTGAAAGATCTCTTAATACTCACTCCCAAAAACTCTCCCAATCACTCTCCTTAGAATTCTCAAAAGAATTTTCGTAGAAGGATTTTTCCTTCAGTCAGTTTTAAGTCATTTATATACTTGGGACAAAAAAAACCATCCAAAAACTAAATTTTTAAGTTTAATCCGTGCCGATCGTCCCGTACGATCGACAATCGTACTATACGAATAGTTCAAATCATTGAATGATTCATTCCATACGACTCATGAGACGAACAAGTTAGAGCCGTTCGTACGAACATTTCATCCCATATGAATGCTTGGATGATCAAGTCAGAGTGCTTCGTACGAATATTTCATCCCAGACGAATCCTTAGACGATCAAGTCAAAGCGCTTTGTACGAACAGATCATCTTGGATGAACCCTTGGATGATCAAGTCAGAGCGCTTCATACGCTTCATTCGTCCCATATGAACCCTTGGATGAACAGGTCAGAGCGATTCGTACAGCAAAAAAATCATGTACGAAAGGTATTTCATACTGTACAAACATGCCTTAGAAAAATTTTCTTGTCATATGGGTTCGATATGGAGGACATATTCTATAGATCATCCCGTATGATATCAAATCATACTGTACGATCAGTTTAAAAAAAATTTAGGTTTTTTACTCCCCCATTGTATGTGTGTGCACAGTTATCCAACTTACAATCACACTCTCTCAGACTCAAGAAAAAGAACATTTACAGACTTCATTTACAGTGAACAAGTGAACTTGAAGTCTTCAGCAATCTGGAGTGTGAATTTCCTAAAAAATACTTTAGTACACACAATAAAACTCAAATAATTATTAGGAGAAGAATAAAATAAACAATAAACTTTTGTAATCATCAAAAATATAACTTGGATTAGAATTTATTTGAACAAACAAATGTACCCAAATCATAACACCATTGTGGTGGTATATATGTTCCAAATAATCCATCTCAGCCTTATAATCAAGAGGAACATACAATATCAAAAGAATGAGGTCATCATTGAAAAACTGCTGTAGCAACTCCACATTCCTGCTGTAATCAACCGAGATGAATTGATTCAGTTTTAGCTTTTCTAGCCCCACACAACCAGCTAGAGTTGGCCAAGTGTTAATGCATCGATCTAACAGCCAAAAATCCTTCATAACATGGATTTTCCTTCCATCAACAACTCTCCATCTAATAATTGGTTTAAGGAACTTTCAAACTTCTAACAAAATCTGCCATGCTAAAGAAGCTCCTTTCTCCACTTAAGATATTATCACCATATTTAGTAATAATATTCTTATGTAATAAATTCCCTGGATATTGTAAACATCTCCTTGCTAACCTCGATCTAAGAGGCCCCATTCGATGAACGGCTGAATGCAATCCCAAATAACCATCAATTTTTGGTTTATATAATACATCCCATGCAACAAAATGTAAATTTTTTCTACCATTGCCTTTGTGCCAAATAAACTCTTTGCAAAACAGATATACTTGAAATAAAACTTTCTTTGGAACCACAAAGTGAGTTGATAAGAAGCTTGGTAATGATAAAATGGAGGATTTAACAAGGGTGATCTTACCAACCATAGATAGATGTTTACTTCCCCAAGCATTTAGTCTTTCCAATATATGATCAATCATATATTGAAAATCATATCTTCTTAATCTTCTTAAAGCCACTTTAACACCCAAATAAATCAGCTCCTTTACCACCTTAAAACCTAATTTCTTCCTTATTTGATACTTCAAAGGATGCTTCAAAGCTTTGCTAAATAAAATTTGAGATTTGGAGTTATTAACTCTCTGCCCTGTCCACCCACAGAACTCCACAACAATGAGCTTCACCTCCTAGGTTGATCTTATAGAAGATCAGGCAAAAAGTAACACATCATCTACATACAATAGGTGTGTAATTTTCTGAGCTTTGGTTGAAATCTGAATTCTCAATTCATTCCCTCTTTGATTAATTGCATTTGATAAAAGTTGGCAACACATATTGTATAAATAAGGCGATAATAAGCAACCTTGGCGAAATCCACTCTCTGCTTTTATCCAATTAGAAAGTCTTCCATTTAAAATGAAAGAAAATCTGACATTCATCACACATTCCATGATAAGCTTACAAAAGGATAATGGAAATCTAAAAACTTTTAACACTTGATACAAGATTGGCAAACCCATGCTATCAAAAGCTTGCTCCATATCTAATTTCACTGCCATCAACCCCTTATTATTTTTTGAGATCCTAAATTTGTTGAGGATCTCTTGAGCAAGCAAACAATGTTCAGACATCAATCTACCCGAGATAAAAGCAACTTGCTCTTCTGAAATGATCTTTGAGATACAAACTTTAAGTCTATTAACCAATATAGTTGTAACCAACTTATAAGTGGTTTGACATAGGCTGATCGGTCTGAAGTTGGATGGCACCATAGGATTCTTCACCTTGGGGATTAACACAAGCAAAGTATCTTTTCATTCTTCCTTCATGGAACCAGTTTTCAAAAAATTGTCAATAGCTTTCCAAGTCGATTCTCTCACAATGCTCTAAAAGAATTGAAAGAATGAAGGTGTAATCCCATCCAAACCAGGAGATTTATTTCTACCTAGCTGAAAAACCATAGTTTTTAATTCTTCTTGTGTAAAATCTCCACTCAAGAACTCTACATCCAAGGAATTCAGTTTCTGGTTTTCTTGAATGCCATGCCACCCCGCCAGATTGCAAGCTCTAGACCTCCATTTCTTGATAAAATTTTTTTGAAAGACAGATAAAATTTGCTCAAAATTATACACCAAGATGTTATTTTCATCTTTAATTTGTCTTATAAGGTTCCCATTCCTCTTAGCCGAAGCATACTTGTGGAAGAAATTAGAATTGAGATCACCTTCTTCATGCCATTTCACCTTTGCTCTTTGGTTCCACCAAGTTGATAATCTCCCTAAAGTAACATTAAGATCATGCACTTTGATTCTGAGTAAGTTAAGCCTCTCCACCATCAAGCCACCTTCAAAAGCTTCCTCCAGCTGGAGTTCCAAAATCTCTTTCTTTAAGTATTCTTTCAACAAATTCAAACTCTTACACTTTTTTTGTTGTAGATGAATAAGGCCCTCAAGGTTCTTCTAAGCTTCTTCTGCAAGACATCCATATTATTACCATGGGCAGACTTTCCCCAAGAATTTAAAACAATGCTCCAAGCTGCCGGATAGGATTTCCAAGTCTCCTCAAATCTAATAATTCTAGAGTTGTGCTGAGTCTCTAACACCCTGAAGGATATTGGACTATGATCAGAAGCCACCCTTGCTAAGTGTCTAACACTTGCTAATGGAACCTGTTGTAGTGCAGCCGAATTCAGCAGGTACTTATCTAGCCTCTCCCAAATTCTCAAAGCACCATCTTTGTTATTGCACCAAGTGTATTTAGGTCCAATCGTACCTACATCATAAAAATCATTGTTAGTCATAAACAACTTCATCTCCTGAGGTCCTTGAGAAAAAAAGAACATCTTGCCCCCCCTCTTACCATCCTTAAATAATATATAATTGAAGTCTCCACCAACCACTGAAGGTTTATTGCCCACAACAAACTTCTCAAGCATCTCCCATAAACTTGTCCTCACACGAAAATCCTTGTTAGCATACACAGTAGCCACTTTCCAAGAACCAATCAAAGGAGCATCAAGGACTCCAATAATGACTTAGGAAGAATGCTTCACAACCTCAAAAGACACCTTATTCCTATCCCACAAAACCAGAATTCCACCAGAGGTACCATCAGCAGGATGATGAAAGAAATCCCACTCACTACCAATTGCCTTATCAACATCAACCCTATAAATATTGGTAGCTTAGTCTCGATAAGACCAACAAAAGACCCTCCATGATCCTTCACTATCTATCTAAGATAAAGGGAGGCCTCCCTCATCTTTGCCCCCCTATAATACTAAAATATAAAGGAAGACATTAAATACACTGATGGGAAAAGTCCCCACCTCTCTTACTACCCTTAACTTCTCCTCTTCTATTCCCGCAAGCAACATCAACAGGACCCAAGGACTTCACTTCTTTAGCAAGTTTGATTTTACATGAACTTGAATTAATACCAATAGAGCTACTTGGAACTCCAACACCTGTTTTTACACTAATTTGTTTGGTAGAACCTCCCGGTGAACAACTCTTTTCTATATCTAATATATTGTTAGAAGAAAGAGTAATACCTCCCACCATCTTAAGAGTGCTTTTAGCATGCACTAATTCATTCAATTCTATTTCTTTATTCACTTCTTCCAAAATGCTGAATTTGTTATTCAAACAAATGTCAGGAATATTGGAAGGTTGTAGCATACATTTTATACCTCTCAGATTTTGATCAACATTAAGACTTGTCTTTGGAATATGGCATTCATCATTCTTGTCATTTCAAATATTCTCAATGATTTCCCCATCTTTAATACTAGACTGCTTATAGACACCTAAATTCTTCAATTGATTACCAACATTCATCTGATTTGTTCGAAGCATCGCATCTTCAGCCTTCTTAAAATTTTGTATTCTATTGTTTCTAAACTTAACATGTATCCAAGGATCGTATTCATCATGCTCATTGGAAATTCCTTCTTCCATAATCTTACTGACTCTCCTTTCAGGAGGTGCAACATCAACTGTCTTTGTAGGAAGACTTATGTTGCTAGGACACAAAGTTTTCAAATGACCAATTTTACCACAATGATAGCAAAGACATGAAATCTTTTCATACTCAACCTTTTGAAAAGATTTACCATGCATTCCTTCTATCCATACATGTTTTGGTAATTTTTTGTCTAAATCAATTTGAACACATACTCGAGCATACTCTCTCTTACCCCATTTAAATGAATTCCCATTAAGGTACAATGGCACTCCGGTCATAGATGCAATTCTTGCAATATTCTATTCATCCCAACAATGCAGTGGTAAGCGAGGCATACAAATCCAAACTGGTGCTGTGAGGCCTTTTAGAGATTCATGGGAAAATGAAGGGGACAATTTATCCTTGCCAATAATGTGGCATCCAATAGACCGAGGGCCACGACTTAAAACTTCCTCCAATGCTTCTGAATTCTTAAATGAACAAAGAATCCAGTTCAAACCCAAACTTGTTAAGTGGAAATTACCATATTTATTCCATTGCCTCCTAAGCTCCATACTATAAACTGGAAATGGGATGCTATTATCAAGAACTTCAATTACAAGTAAATTTTTCAAAACTTGGGAATTGGCATTTTCAAAACTGGAATCCATTATAACTGCCACTCCATCATCAGACATTCGGGTAGAATCTACATTATAATTTAACTTAATGTGCTGAGTTTTCTTCCAAGCATTCAAGAAATTTCCTTTAGGGCTAGTGTCTTCAATATTCATAGGTAAATCACAACCATTTTTCAGATCATTTTTTGGAATGATTGAAGGATTACGATCAGCATTCTGAACACCATTATCTAAAATACAACCAGCATTCGACATAGAACCATCAATCAAGATCTCCTTAGTAGCCAGGTCTACCTTATCGTAAGTAGGTTGCTTCTCATCAGATACATGAAAATTCTTGTTAACCACATTCAAGAAATTTGCATTTATCACGCTGTTGCCAGGGATTGCATTTGAATAACTGGATTTGTTAAAAAATATTTTGATTTCTGAAGAGGAAGCTTCATAATCATTTGATCTCAGAGGCGATTCAACAGTAGACTTCAAATGCTAAGGAGTAAAACATTCAGATGCTATCAAAATACCTTTACCTTTACCTTCCACAAAATTAACCTTCTTCAAATGAGAATCACTAACCTCCTTAATTACCAAAGGACCTGCTGTAATCCTCTTGCTCGCTTCATTTGCATCCTGTCTAAGACTTACACGATGATGATGTACATCTTCTTGATTCCATCCACCTAATCCACCAGAAAGATGATCAGTAGCAGATGCAGCCACTAATGGCCAGCGGCTATCCACCGCCATCACCTAACGAAGCACCAACGAAGGTGGAAGAAGATCAGGAAAGGAGAAATTTGAAAAATGGGGAGTTTTTCTCTCTAACAGGGAGTTTCTCTCTTTACAGGGGAATTTCTCTCTCTTCACCAAAGCTAGGTTAGTTATTGAAAACCTAAAAGAAATTCAATCTTTTAGGAGTATGTGTGACTCCGCGTGCTACCTACCCCCAAGAATCTCGACTAACTAGTAGTATATTTAAGCCTATTAGGCCCCATCCTAATTAGAGACCCACTAGTTTTTTAAGGATATATGTGAGTCCCCGTGCTTCCTTTCCTTAGAATTAGAATTAAATCAGGTTACATAGTTTTTTTTGCCAAAATCCTTAGAGGTTTAGGTATACTATCTCCTTGACAAGTCCCCCTTATTAGATGTGAGTCCCCGTACTATCTATCTAGGTTAGTCATTAAAAACATAGAGTAAAATCTATTTTTTAGGAGTAGGTGTGAATCCCTAAGGTTTTACCTCCTAAGATCTTGACTAACTAGTGGTGAATATAAGCCTAGTGGGCCCCATCATAGTTCAGTCACCTTCTAATCTTTTAAGGATAGGTGTGAATCCCTGTGCTTCCTTTCCTTAGAAATAGATCCACTAGTGATGGAGCATGCCCTCAATGGCACCATCCTAATTTTAAAATCTTGATTCGATCCTTTGTGTAGAGTAAGTTTTCTCCCCATATGATCAATGCCTGTTGTGGCATTATCCTAGTTTTAAAATCTAGGTCCGATCCTTTGCGTGGAACAAGTTTTTTCCCCACATGATCATCCGCTAGTAAAAGAGCATACCCTATATGGTACCTTCATAGTTTCAAAATCTAGATTTGATCCTTTATGTGGAGCATGTTTCCTCCCCATATGATCATCTACTTATGATGGAGCATGCCCGTTATAGCACCGTTCTAGTTTTAAAATCTAGATTTGATCCTTTGTATAGAGTAAGTTTCTTCCTCACAAGATCATCTACTAGTGATGGAGCACACCCATTGTGGCACCATCTTAGTTTCAAAATCTAGATTTGATGCTTTGTGTGGAGCAAGTTTTCTCCCCATATAATCATCCACTAGTGATGGAGCACACCCGTTGTGGCACATCCTAGTTGCAAAATCTAGATTCGATCTTCTATGTGGAGTAAGTTTCCTCCCTACATGATTATCCACTAGTGATGGAGCATGCCTGTTGTGGCACCATCCTAATTTCAAAAATCCAAATGTGATTTTTTATGTAGACCAAGTTTCCTCTCTACAAGATTATGCACTAGTGATGGAGCATGCCCTCTGTGGCACCATCCTAGTTTCAAATTTCAAACCTGATCCTCTATCAGAAGTAATACTTCCTTTCCATAAGATCTTCTAATTTTCTTTTCCTTAAGGTTAGATGTGAGTCATAATGCTTTCTTTCCGTAGAATTAGATGTCCTAGTGATGGAGCACATCCTCTATGGCACTATCCAAATCACAAATTTAAACTCAATCCTTAGTTATTAGGAGTTCTTCCTTCTTATATGATCATTCAATCTTCTTCTCCATAATATTTGATTCTTTCCTTTCTTAGGATTAGATCTACTAGTGGTAGAGAATGCCCCTCATAGCACTACCCTGTTGTCATTTCAAATTTGATCCTCTGTAGTTAGGAGTTCTTCCTTCCTATATGATCATTCAATCTTCTTTTCCTTAGGGTTAGGTCCCTTCCTTCCTTAGGATTAGATTTATTATTAGTGGAGAACACCCCTTTGTGGCACCATCCTAGTTTAAATTTCAAATTCCAAAATCAAACCTTCTTTCCCTCAAGGTTAGATTCTTCCTTCCCTTAGGATTAAATCTGTTAGTGCTGAAGAACGCCCTTTGTGGTAACATCCTAGCTTCAAACTTCAAACTCAAGAATTCAATTCTCTTTTCGTTAAGGATAGGTCCTTTCCTTTCTTAGGTTGGAGAACACCTTATGTGGCACCATCCTAGTGTCAATTTCAATTTTAATTCCAAAATTAAGCTTATTTTTCTTAAGGTTAGGTTCTTTCCTTAGGATTATATCTACTAGTAGTAGAGTATGCCCTTAGTGGCACTGCCCTAGTATCTATTCAAAACTCAATCCTCAAGGGTTAAGTCATTCCTTCCCTTAGAATTAAAATGCAGACTTGTTCCTCTGTAGTTAAGAGTTCTTCCTTCCTATACGATCATTTAAGATTCTTCTCCTTAAGGTTAGGTTTTTCCTTTCATTAGGATTAGATCTACTAATGGTAGAATATGCCTCTCTCTACACTACCCTAGTATCAAAAGTCAAACTCAGTCGTCCATAGTTAAGAGTACTTTCTTCCTATACGATCACCCATATATTCTTTTCCTCTAAGGTTAGGTTTCTCCTTTCCTTAGGATTAAATCCACTAGTGGCAGAGTACACCCTCCACGACACTACCCTAGTATTAATTTAAATCTTGATTCTTTAGGAATAGCTTTCTACTTTCCTTTAGAATCAAAATTCCAAACTTGACCCTTTAATTTGACTTCATTTTGTATAAGGACATTAGGGACAATCAAGACCCTACGATCTACCTAAACCCTAGATCAATCTATAATTTAGGATCTACCCATATCTTAGATCAATCTAGATCAAATCCAAATTTCCAGATCAAAATCTAAGGTTCAGAGGCCCCATCCTGAAAGCCTTTTCCAATGATTTCTCAAAGACTTCAAATCCTAGTCAAATGACTCCCAATTCAAGATCTATCAATTGCATATTGATTAGGTTGGTCCCTAGGGTCAACCCTCTAAATTTAAACTTATTCTACAGTCTCTAATCCCAAAAATTGAATTAAAACCCAAAGACTGAAAACCTTCAAATATTTATTGCATATGCCACTAGACCTGCTACCTAGTAAATTTTGACCTTAGAGCCTTCTCTAACCCTTTGATAACATCCAAACCTTTGATTATCATATGTTGAATATTAAACTAAATTTTTGTGGACCCACTTTGACCCCCAGTTGACGAAGGGTCAAAATGACCAAAATGCCCCAAAAGGGCAATTTTGGAGTTTTCTATAGACTTTAACATGAACTTTTCAAATCAGGCCTCAAAATCTCTTCCAATACATCCTAATTATCATTAGGAATGCATAGGACTCAAGCCCAAACCCGGGTCAAGCCTTGTTGACCAGATCAACCCAAATGACCAAAATATCTCTTAGAGGTATTGATAGTCATTTCGAATCAAATGTCTTTTTTATGGAACCACTTCTATACAACTCCAAATATTAAACCAAACTTGTTGGACCCAAATCCAGGTCCTGGGTCAACCTGGTTGACCAAGTCAACCTAGGTTGACCTAATATTTCTTTAAAGATTCAAATGGGTATTTCCAACCCATTTGGTTAAATCAATGACTTTAATCCCTCAAACCTATTTTATTTTGCACCTCAAATATTTCTAAAAATTACCATAACTGAAATCATATAGGTTTCACTTAATCAAACTTTAATACTTTAGTCAAATTCTCACATACATGTACTCAATTCACTCAACTTTCAATTTAATTATTTCAAATCAATATCAAACCTTAAAACAATTCCAATTCATAAGCTTAGCATACCCAAATTTATGGTCAATCAAAATCAAGTCTAGTGGATGAAGTCAACACAACAAGACTTGGTCAAACTACTAGAAATTTTCTTCCAATCTTTAAAAATTTTAATCCCTAGCTATCAAACCCATTCTAATTCTTCCAAACCAGCTTATGAAGTCTTCCCTCCATACCACACATCATCCCATTAACTAGTTTAACTAGTCAAAGTAGTCAACAAAGTCAAATTTGCAAGCTTATGTGGCTTTGCACCTTGGTAAGCTAAATCCCCGTACTCAATCCATACTTCATGCATTTGGTTGGCTATAAGGAGTACCTGGTAGCACCATAAGGTTTCCCATTCGCTCTTGATTAGGATAGCAATCATTAGGGGGAATGGCTAATCTCATGTATCACTCAAAGCTTTAGAATTACCTCATTTTATCCAAAATTTATAATTCTAGCAAACCCCAACCCATTCTAGGGATAACTCAACTTTTCCATTTAAAAGTAAAGCCCCTCCAGCCATTTTCCAAGTTGTTGAAGAACTTAAGAACCAAATTTGGGAAGAGAGCGAGAGAGAGAGATAGTGAGAGAAAGAAGACTTTTAACAACATATTTAAATATAGTAGTCAAACATTCTTATGGTCTTCAACAAAGTTGTAGAGAACTTCTTCAGCTTTCTAACAAACCAAAAAACATCAAAATCTGACATTTGGATTGTATGTTATCCCTTTTTTAAGTTATATGATCAAACATTGATTTCTCCCAAATCTCAATGGATGGAGCCTTGAAATTCCATGGGTTGAAAGATTAGGATACCTAGTTCCTACGTTTTATATTTTATCAAATTTTGAAGCTTGTATCAAAAGTTATGAGCATTTGAAATTTTAGTTCAAAAATGAACTAATAAATTTGGGTCAATCTAGGCCATACGTTCATTTGAACTGGGCCAATCGGATAGCTATGTTCTTAGCACCTTCCCTGGGGTTCGAACCCTAGTTCTTCAGTATGAAGGCGTGGTGATGTGGTCGAATCTTAGCCGTTGATCTAATTTTTTGAATCAAAATTGATTTAAACAATCAATTTAAATGCTCTACACTTCAAAAATTCACCAAAAATTCATTTTTTTTGTCTAAATTTGATGTTCTTGGGCTCGTTCGAACCGTCTCGAGTTTATGTTTCTTTTATAATTTATTTTACCTGATTTAAATCACTGTATAGAGAGTTATTTAGCTTTTAACAAAAATTGAAATTCTTTGATAATTCTCAATCCAGTGATATGATTGTGTTCAAATTTGAACTTGATAAACTATGGTGTGATACCCACATGCCATAAATAATTCAGCTCTATTTGGTAGCTGGATTCAGGTGAATTAAATTTTTAAAGTTTTGGTCAAATTTTGACCCAAAAATTTGAAAATTTATTACTCACACATCACTTAGAATGAGGCTTGTTATTTTTTGTGGTATATGTTATTTAGTGTCAGGGTTAGATGACCAAAGTTTGAAGTCCAATTAAACACTAGTGAAACCTAGAAAAAATAATTAAGGCCAATATCTAATTAACTTAAAAAAACTCTAGGAGATTATACACACATGGAATAGGAGTGAAACTTCAGAATGTTAAACTTAGTGATATTTTACACCTTAGGTCTAAATTTCACTGGATTTAGAGGTCATTAGGTCAGAAAATTAAGCAAGTCAAAATTTAGCCCTTTTTAGGATCCAAAAATTTCAAAAATTTGTAATAAATAAAAATTAAATTTAAAAATTATAAATAATATGTCATACTTACCAAAAATTTATCCTGTATTTAGGAAAAATAAAAGCACCATTGTTGGTCTTTTAGTTTAACATTAATTTAAGTTTTAATAAAAATTAATAATAAATTATATTAAATAATTAAAAATTACAAATAAATTTTAAACTCCTAAAAACACTCCTATGGGTCATCCTTAACCATTGAGAGTGATTTCATGCAGTTTAGGATGAGTTTGGATCAAAATAATTAAAACCTTCTTAATTAAATAATTTAAAAAGTTATTTAATTAACCAAACCTTCAAAAATCATAACTAATTCCAAAAAAAACCAAATTGAACAAAATTAATGTCATTAAACTCCATTTGAGGTCTAGTATTTCCTTAAAATAACAAACCAATAGAAATAGGTCAAAGTCAAACAGTTAACTTTTGGGTTAATCGTAGTTCAAAATTAGGTCAAAACTTCAAAATATTATAACTTAATGTAAATTAAGAAAACTCAAAGCCTAATTACTCATTTTTAGGTCTAGTATTTGAGAAAAATATCAAAACTCTAGAATTCAACTTTAATAAAAAAAGTCAATTTTTCAGCCAACTTTAGGTCAAAATTTTAAGTCCAACTTCGAAAATTCACAAGTAATTATAGAAAAATCAAATTCCAGCAAATTTATAGTCTAATTGCTCATCCTAAGCTCTAATATTTAATAAAAATACTAACTTTTAATAAGTCAACCTTAGTCTAAAAGTCAAAATTTGTCCCCTTAATTTTATATTTAAAATAATTCAAAAAATTTAAAAATTCAATAATCAATAAAAATTTCAGAAATTATTAATTTGATTAATATAATCAATCAACCAGCCCTTTAATACGTAACAACCACTCCAAAGATAAAGTTTTTAGGATGGACTATATAATGAACTCAACCAACCCAGTTGGGCCAAGTGTCATAAAGAGGCCTGGTTCCTAGAGCTTGATGGCACAATAACATGAACGGATTTAATGGAGTGTAAAATCTTAAAATAAATTTATTAATATTAATTTAACAAAATTTAAAATTCTTAATTTAATTACATCAACTAGGTTTTTAGGCAGGGCTATCTTGTGCTGTAGGGCTACTTGTCCTAAGGAGGCCTAATTCCTTGAGCCTATGAAACAGTGCCATAAATCGATTGATGACAAGCTTAACTAAATTAATTCTAAAATCCTCAATCAAATAAATCAATCAAAAATCTTTAAACTTCTTAAACCTTAACCAATCAATCTTTAAATCACAAGCATTTAAAAATTGATTTTAACATATTAAGATTTAGAATTTAATCAAAATTTCCCATTAAACCATTCAACCAACCAGAATATCAAACCATTTTAATTAATTATCTTATATAGGACATATCCAAACCACACAGCCCACCTCACACACTTTAGATAGTTTGCTAGGGCATCACTTCCAGATCTAGCCTTGGCCAGTCTTTACTTCTTTGTTACGTGTCAGGTTTTTTGAACTTTCACTACATGTTGTAAATTACAAGTAAGTTGTTAAACCTAAGGGAATTATCCCAAGGCTAACCAAAAGGGGGGTGAATTGATAATTTTAAAAATTTCTTGGTTATTTAGAAGATTGATTAAGTAATTTGAGTACAATAATAAATATTTTGAAAATTATTTTACAACCACAAAAAAATGAAAAAATTCTAAAAAAAAAAAAAGATAAAAAGTCAAAAATAGGAGACACTGAATTTTATAGTGGTTGGGTCCAATAAGACCTACATCCACTCCTTGGAGACTCCTTCTCCAGGTATTGCACTAAAAACTAGTGACTCTCCTATAACCCCTACAACAAGATGGAGAAGCCCTTATAAAAACCTCTCTTCCACCAACCCGATGGGGTCGAGAATCATCACCCTTTTTCACCCTCCTGGTGAAGGTCGAGAACCCACCATTCTTTCTTACCCTTCTGGTGATGGTAGAGTACCGACATTCTTTCTCACCCTCCTAGTGATGGTAGAGTAACGACATCCTTTTTCACCCTCCTGGTGATAGAAAAGTACCGACGTCCTTTTTCACCCTCCTGGTTACGGTAAAGTACCGAATCTCTTCCAAAGAGGTAGGGAAGAGATTTGAAGTACATATAAAGAGAACCTCACCTTTGGGCAGTCTTGTGAACCCTTCATAATTTCCACTTGCAAGATCTCATAATTCCGACCCCCAAACACTCTCCCTAAACACACTTTCTATCACTCTCAAGAGAAAATTCATAGAAGAAGTATGGATAGTCAATTTTTGGACACTTATATATAAAGAACAAGAAAAATCATCCAAAAAACTAAAAATTACAAGTTTGACAAACTTGGATCGTACAGTATGATCATGCTTTGTACGTACAATTAGTTCACAATTTGTTTAGTTCGTATGGGACAAACTGGTACAAACCTAATTTTGTATTCTAATCAGCGTATACATGAATCATATTCATACATTATAATTAGTTCAAAATTTGGTGAGTTTGTACGGGACAAATTTGTACGAACCTGATTTTGTAGTTTGATCAATGTATGCACAAACCATCTTTGTACAGTATGACTAGTTCAAAAATTATTGCATTCATATGGGATAAACTGGTACAAACCTGATTTCATACTATGACCTACATCCAAGATGATGCGCCTTTGTACAGTACAATGTCAAAAAATGTTCAGTTCGTATGGGACAAACTGGTACAAACCTGATTTCATACTTTGACCTGCGTCCAAGATGAACCCTTAAATACGAATAATACTTAGAAAATTTTCCCGGCATGATCCAATCAACTCTATTATGCAAGAATACTCATGATAAATCATCCCGTACGATCGATGATCATACAGTATGATTAGTTTTAAAAATACAAGTTTTTGACACTCCCCCAATGTGTGTATACAGTTACCTAATTACAATCACACTCTCTCAGACTCAAAAAAAATATAAAAAGTACATAATTTAATTGCAATAATCCTTAATCTAATCTATCTTGAAGTCTTTAGCAGTCTGGAGTACGATTTTCCTGAAAGATTAGTACACATAAATAACCCAAAAAAATATTTTCAATATATTTTAGGAGAAACAGTAATCAACACAACAAGATTTTTGGAATCATCAAAAACACACATGATATAAAAACATAGTTTTGAAAGCTAAGTTGCAACATATGTTGGTTGATATAATTTCTTGATGTGATTATTTTATTTAAGTTTAATGTAATCTATGAATTTATTTGATGGGTGTTAGATTACCCTTAGGCTAGGGACGATCTGGTTGCTAATAAATTCTTTTGTAGGTAGCCATGCTCATACAAGATAATTAAAATAAGTGGGGCACAAAGTTAAGCTTTTAATTAACATATTTTATGCGGGTGCTAAGCATGCTAAGTCTCCTTTAATTAAAGGAGCATTACCAAATGTGGCTGGTTTGAGTACTTTTAATTTTAATACATAATTGCCTGAGATGTGATTTCAAATTATAACTGTTTAGGATAACCCTATATGATGTTTGAGTCTAAAATATTCTATTTATAACAATAATTTGATTTGAGTTAAGAGTTAGATATTCAAAGTGATTTGAAATGGGATAAAATTTCAATTAAAATCTAAAGAGGAAAGAACATCCCATAGGGGAGAGTTCTTATCTGATTGGAGATCTAAATCTGGATAAATTTCAAATATCTGAAGGGAAAAGAAATTACCCATTTCGAGGGGGAGTTTCTTTTTAATTGGATATCTGGACTTGATAGATCCAAGAAGTTTACAGAACGATGAAGAAGTGAAGATCGATAAGAATTCTATTCTAAAATTCACTTGAGTCTTAGGAGTAGAATCCTAGCTATTGTTAGTGGTACCCGGCCACTTTATTTTCTACAGACCCTGAGTTATAATATTAAATGGAATTTGTCACATGGACATTGAATTTGAATATTAATTTAATTGATTTGATTAATGATTGATGTGTTGATTGTAATATAGGATTACATGCTCTTAGTAGTTTTTTGACAATTTTGCATGTTGATCTTTGATTTTGCCTCGAACCTGATCGAAGGCTCGTGAGGGATCGCTAATACTTTTTCTCCTTTAATTAAATTAAAATTTTTAGGATAATATAAAAACTATAATATTTTTAAGAAGTAAGCTCGGGATTATTGGGAGTTCATATAGAAAGTTATTGTACTTTCTTTCCCTTGTTAGGCACCTCCCCACCCACAGATTTTGGCAGACTACATAGCCTATGAGGGTGCAATGCTATCAAGAGGAATCAGTGTAATCTTTAAGAAAAAACCTATTTTTAAGCCTTTTTAAAATTATTTCATATTTAATTTAAATATTAATTAAGTCAACTAGCATATATTGCATTAGAAATAAATTAAAATGAGTCAAAAATTTAGTTACATTTACTTTAAGCTTCATACTACCCAACAAAAGTCAAGGGGCCAGATTAGGATGTGCTCTAGTGTTGTCCTCAACTCCTTAACCTAAACTTAATCAAATTTCCCTCCCACTCTCATATAAACGATCGGACTCATGGTTTTAAAGGGCCTAGGTGGTTTTCTTATTCCCCAATCCAAGCTAGGGTAAGTCCAGATCCTGCACTGTATTAGCTAGGTTCGGGTTACTAATTTTTATTACCTATTTTAGATTTATGTTTTGAGGAAGCCTCAGGTTATAAAATCTCAACCTTTAGGAATATAATCCCAATCTTCTAATAAAATTGACTATCTAAATTAAAAACTCTTTCAATCAAAATTCAAGACCAATATTTAGGATAGCCTACGGTGTTTTTGAAGTAATTCAAAATCTCGAAACACCTACTACCTTTCTTCCATTGGTCCTAGAAATAAGTGCTCACCTTGATCCAACCCCAGTTGAACTTCCAATACTCACCTCCCTTGATATCAAACTTTGAAATCTCAAAAATAAAGTTTCTATCGTTATTTTAATCGAGAGTATTCGTAGGAAATTCTGATTTCCTATGATGTAATTAACAACGAGGGCTTGCACTCATAGGAGATTTAGTAACCCAGATAAATTTCTAAAATCAATTTTTCAAAATCTCAATTAAATATCTTTGGGAAAATTTAAGTTAAAATCAACGATTATTATCGTCATTTTTAAAGGATCAATAATGATTGATATCTTCTTTCCTTAGAAAGATATATCAATTATTATCATAATTTTATTTATGAAGTTAATGATATTTCATCCAAATTGCCATAATTAAATACCTGATTGAATGATCATTTTGATCCTTTAGGGTCATATATAGTTCTTTCCCAAATTTAACTATAATATTCAGGATGAACCTTCATTCTATAAATTAAACCCATTAGGGAATGATGTTTTTGCCTCTCGGGGAAATATATTGTTCATAATGATGTGGACAATTTCAAGATTAAAATTTAAGAAATTAAATCACTTGAAGATAATTAATCTTTTCAAAAACTTAACACTTTTTAAGAACTAGTCCGGAGGCTAACCAAGAGAGAGGATGAATTGGTCATTTAAAAATTTCTTTAAAAGAAAAATCTTTTTTTAATCTTTTTGAATATTTTTAAAACCAAACAACTTGTGTGGAAGAAGATAACAAAATTAGAGATTCAACCACATATCAGATCACACAAAAGTGTGAAAATTAAATGCAAAAAAATAAATAGAAAGAACATCCCATATTTATAGTGGTTTGGTCAACTTGACCTACGTCCACTCGGAAACCTCCTTTCTAGATATTGCACTAAAATAGTAGTGACTCTTATTTTGCTCCCTTTCTAGGTATTACACTAAAATAGCAGTGACACTCCTTTTGCTCCCATAGAAAGGCGAAGAAGCCCTTACAAAATCTTTCCACCAACTCGGTGAGGTAGATAACCTTAAATCTTGTTACTCTCTCTTTGAGAAAGAAGAGAACTTTGAATCCTTTTACTCCCTCCTAGAGTAGGAAGAGAACTTTAAAATTATTTTTTACCCACCTAGTTAAGGTAGAGAACCCAGGAATTCTTTTACTCCCTCCTAGAGTAGGTAGAGAACTTGGAATCCTTTTTCACCCACCCGGTGAAGGCAGAGAACCTAGATCTAAAGCGGATGAAGATCTTCCTCAGAGCCACCTAGGAATAAGGATATCAACTTGAAGAAGATGATGAACACCTTGCTTAGAGCAACCTTTGTGAATCCCTCACAACTCCCCCTTACAAGGATCTCTCTCTATCAAGCTCTCACTCTTCCTTCTCTAAGATCTCTCTTAGATCACTTTCACAATAAAAGATTATCTTAAGGATTAATATAATTGCTTAAATAATGGGCTTAAAAAATCCAAAATTTTAAGAAATCCATCTTTTGTTCGTACGATACAATACATGTATCGTACGGTATGATCAGTTTAATTCAAAATCATTCAACAAGTTTATCTAGATGAATTGTATAGTTTTTGATTAAATTGTTCGGTATGATTAAAATATTGTACAGCATGATATTCAAAATTTTCTTCATTCGTACGGGATGATTCGTGGGATGACTAACTTCGTACTGTATCAGTCATACAGTATGATTCAAATTATATAGTATGACTAGTTCAAATTTCATGACTTTCACCTGGTATGATCTCTGGGATGACCAATTTTATACTCAATTAATCCTATGGTACAATATAAATTGTATGGTATGATTAATCATAATAGTTATCCGTGATTTGTTTTCCTGATTTTGTAGGGTTAATTAGGAAATAATTTTAATAAGGCATACACTATGAACTAAAATCATACAGTATGATACACTTATTGTACAATATAAATACAAATCATATAGTACAATTTTCTTAAAAGGAAGAACTCTCTCAAAAACCCTTTTTCTTTCTCCCCTTATGTGTGTGCAAGGTTACTCAATAAAGATATCCACCCAATTACAAAATATGACTTAAGAAAGGGAAAAATACAAAATAGAATGAAAATTCACTTTAACCTTGATCTAACTAATCTTGAGCTGACCCAAATTGCAAATGAATGGTGTGTTACAAAGCTGGGCACAACTATAGTAATTTTGATGATAACAAATATTATTGGTACTTTACTAGTGCTATTCTTGCTCATCTATTTTGTCTGCCCTGCTCACTAACCATTCAGGTCCACAAGTTAACTTAAAACTTCGATCAGCTCAAGATCAGGTTAATTAAGATTGAGACAGTTTATAATTTATATTCCAATGCATCTTTTACCTTTTCTTAAGTTAAATATACTGTGATGGATCCTAATGCTAAGTAAACTTACACACATATACTGAGGGGAACAAATTTGGTGAGTTAGAGAGTTTTCTATTTTTTGATCATATTATACAGGATGATTCTAAATCAGCTTGGTATCAGTTAAAAATAGGGACCCTATATAGGGCATCTTAATAATTAAGTTTACTTAAGTAATCATCATGGACCATTTATATCATACAGAATGATCAGTATAGATTGAAACAGACCGTCGCCAATCACAATTTAGGTAAGATTTTATAATTCAATATTTGTTCTTATCGTACAGGATGATCCATATCGTCTTGGATGATTCATGACAATCATGCCTAAAATGATCCCTTGATTAGGAGACTAATTATGGTTAGCTTTATCAATCATATTGTATAGGATAATCTATTTGGATGGTCTCAGATGATCCTTTTTTATTTTATAGGATGATCTCGTATCGTCCACGATGAAAATCATAATTTTCTTCTAATCATCCTAGACATCTCGAGAGGTTTGCAGGACGATTTGTCAATTTCCACCCATCTTGAACTAATCATCCAGGAAATCATCTTAGACATCCTGAGACTATTGCGGGATGATATGTCGATTGCCAACCATATTGAACTAATCATCCCGAATGATCAAATAATCATACAGGATAATCTGTATAAAATATTTCTTTTGATCATATGGAGAAAAGGTGATTGTTCTGGCTAAAAAGGCCATTTTGTAGTAGTCATACAGGATGATCGTAGGATCGTCTTGGATGATCTTTAACGTAAAAATTTAAAATTAGGGCTTTTTTAGAGGTCCCCTATTTAATTTCTCTTACTGGCTTTTTAGCTAATCCTTTGCTACTGTACTAACCTGGGTGAGCTTAGAGAAGGAGGAGAGTTTGGGAGAGAGAGAGAAAGAATCTTATGAGGGGGCGTATATAAGGGGATTCACAAAGGTTGCTCCAAGTAAGGGTTCGATCATCTTATTACTTCTTTATTCTTGGTTCTTTGGTGGCTCTAGGGAGATGATCATCAGCATCAGATCTAAGTTTTCTACCTACTCCAAGATGAAGTAAAAGGTTTGTCGGGTTCTCTACCTACTCTAGGAGTGAGGAAAAGGATTGTCAGATTCTCTGCCTACTCCAAGACAAAGTAAAAGGATTTTCAGGTTATCTGCCTACTCCAAGAGGGAGTAAAAGGATTCAAGATTCTCTACCTGATCGAGTTGATAGAAAATTTTTGTAAGGGCTTCTCCGCCTTGCTGTGGGAGAAAAAAGCGAGTCACTTCTGTTTAGTGCAATACTTGGAGATGGAGTCACCAAGGAGTGGATGTAGGTAAAGTTGACCAAACTAGTATAAATCTGGTGTGTTTTTTCATATTCTTTTTCCACACTTTAATTTCTATATTTTTTATGGATTGACATGTGGTTAAAAACTCTTTTGATATCTGCTTTCGCACAAGCAGTTCATTTTAAATTTTTCAAAAAGATTTAAAAAAGATTTTAATTTCTCATTTTGTTAAATAAATTTTTAAATAATAAATTCACCCCCCTCTTGGTTAGCCTCGAGACTAGTTCTTTAGTGTTCAACAACCCTCACAAACTTTCAAGTGATATTAGAGCGGGATTTATAAATTAAGTTTTAGAAAACTTTTGAATTTCAATCAATGAATAACTTTGGTAATCGCAACACTGCGGAAGGATATTCAATTACTCAACCACCTCTATTTGATAATATTCCTTTTGATTTTTGGAAAACTCACATGTCACCTTTTTATAATCAATTGACTATCGCGTGTGGATGCTTATTAGGGAAGGTTATTCAGCACCTTATAGACTTGTAAATAGTGTTAAAACTAAATATTATTTCACTGAATGGAGAACTAATGATAGAGATCTAGCACAATTGAATGCTAAATGTTTGAACTGTTTGTTATATGCATTAAAATCTGAAGGTTATATGCATGTTTCTACTTATTCTATTAGTAAAGAAATTTGGGACAAACTTTACATTACTTATGAAGGAACAAATGAAGTTAAATATTCTAGGCTTAATATCTTACTTTATGATTACAAACTTTTTCGTATGAAACCTAGTGAAACAATTTCTAAAATATATACTAGGTTTACCCAAATTATTACATTCTTGCATTCCTTAGGGTGAGAACTCACAAACTATGAAAAAGTGAATACGATTATGAGATGTTAACCTTCTTCCTATGATGCAAAAATTACTGCCATTACTGAATCTAAGGATTTGAATGCTTATTTAATCGATAATTTACCTAGATCACTAATTGCTTATGAGCAATGAGTGAACCAAAGGCTGCTTGATGTAGGTGAAAAGAAGAAGGAGAAAACTATAGCCTTGAAGGCTAATGATTTTGACACTAATGTTTTTAGTTTTGGAGATTATGATATTGCTTTAATAACTAGATAATTCAAAAGCTTCTTGTGGAAAAAGCAAAAGCATCATAAAAAATGGAATAAAGGTAAAAATAATAAAATTCTAAAGTTTCTTCTGATGTAATTTATTTTGAATGTAGGAAGCCAGGGAATCAGAAGTTTGATTGCCCAACTCTGAAAGCTGACCTAAGCAAGGAGAAGGGTAAGGAAAAAATAAGTTCAAGAAGGATAAGAAAAGGATCCAAAAGTCTCTCTAGGTAGACTCAGCCTTAAACTCCTCTAAAATTAAAGCACAAGAGGAGGTAACAAACCTGTACTTAATGGCTGATTATCATCTTAATCACTCAGATAAAAAAGAGGAATATGAGCTTACATATGATCAATTGCTTGAAGTTTCAGAAAGAATTCATTCTTCATATAGAAAGCTCAAGAAAGCACATGCTAGCCTGAAAATTTTACTTTTAAATCTACAGAAAGAGAATGAAATTTTAAGGAAAGATCATTCCACTCTAGATAGAAATCTCATGGCTTTATTAGATGAATTTGATTCTTGAATAAAAATTATCTTGATTTAACTACTGAGCATGATTCCTAAAAAATCTTACATGTTGAATTAAAAAAGAATATAATTACTTAGATAACCTTGCATCTAACTTAAACAATAGGGAGTATGTATTGAAAATAGAAAATTTAATTCTTAAAAGTGCAAATAAGTTTTAGAAGCTAAATTAACTGCCCTTAAGGAAAATAAAAAATAACCTGCACTAGAGGAATTTCATAAACAATCAATAAAGCATGCATCATTCAAACCTAGGCAGAGACACTGTAACCAAAATAGATTAGTAAACCTTTTTCCTGGTGTTAGATGTTTTTCTTGTGGCATGCTAGGACATATCTCCCACAATTGCACCATTTACCATAGAACACATTTGGTGTGGAGACCAAAATTATAAAATTCACAGTATAGCATGTATGCATTTGACTCCTCTTTTTGAAAGATGGGACCCAAACCTATTTGGGTTCAGAAATCTAACATCTGATGATTTTGTCGGTGTGATCTGATAAAAGGCCTTGTGAGAGCATATGGTACCTAGAGACTTGATGTTCAAGGCATATGATTGGAGATACAAAGCAATTCATTTCGCTAGAGGCTAGGGCAGGAGGCAAGGTAACACTTCGAGTCAACACCACAAGGAGAGTGGTGGGATCAGGTATAATTGGCAATTCAAAAAATTCATTATTGAAAATATTTTGCTTATAGGTGGATTAAAACATAGTCTACTTAGCATCAACCAACTCTATGGTAAAGGCTTCAGCATAAAACTTTTGCCAACCAGCTGCATTATAAGCTTAAATAATAAAATTATTTTGCAGCAAAAAAGGATTAACAATATTTATATATTGGATCTAAATTTCTTTAAAGCTGATACTACTTTTTGCTTAAAAATTATTACTAATGAATCATGGTTATGGCATAGGAGATTGTGTCATGCAAGCATGAAAAGCCCTAGGAAGATCACCCAAAAAAACTTAGTGAGAGGTGTCCCCAAACTAGAGTTCACTAAAGACCATCTATGTGATGCTCGTTAGTTAAGGAATCTAGTCAAATCCTCCTTCCAATCAATTAAAGACATTAACACTAGCAAACCCTTAGAATTCCTTCACATGGATCTATTTGGACTAGTCAGTACTTCAAGCCTAGGAGGGAAAGTCTTTGGGTATGTGATAGTTGATGATTATTTGACGTTAACATGGATTAGATTCCTATGTTATAAAAGTGAATCATTTGAGGAGTTTAGATCTTTTTTCACTTGGATTTAAAGAAAACTAGGTTATGAAATCTTAACCATTTATAGTGACTATGGTGGAGAATTAGAGAATGAAAAATTTGAATCTTTTTATAAGTAGCAAGGGGTAGATCACACCTTTTCAACGCCTAGGACCCCTCAGTAGAATGGGGCAGCTGAAAGGAAGAACAAGACCTTAATAGAAGCCACTAGAGCCATGTTATTGAATATATACTTCCTAAATATTTCTTGGCAGAAGTGATGAATACAGCCTGTTATGTTCTGAATAGAGTTAATCTTAGATCCAAGCTTAACAAGACACCCAACAAAATCCTTAAGGGTAGGACATCCAACTTCTCTCACCTTTGTGTCTTTGGATGTAAAGTATTCATTCAGAATAATATAAATTCTCAACTAGGAAAGTTTGACCCAAAATTTGATGGAGTGTTCCTAGGTTACTCAAGTGTTGGGAAATCCTATATAGTCTTCAATAAGAGAACACTGGTAGTTAAGGAGATCACTCATGTTGTATTTGATGAATTTGATAATTTTGGAGGGTCTAGGGTAGAAGAAGAAGAGGTTGTGGAATTTACCCAAGGAGTAGGATCTACAAATTTAGAGGAATGGGTAGAACCTAAAATTTTATTGCCTGGAGAATGGAGATATTCTTCAAGTCATCCTAAAGAACTAATCTAAGGAGGCCCATTTGAAGGTGTTAGACTAGGCATGGACTTAGAAAAGAAGTAAACCACTCTTCCTTCATTTTAATGATTGAAAGCACAAACCTAAATCAAGCTCTATCTGATGAATTCTGGATCATAGCCATGCAACAAGAGTTAAGCCAATTTAAGAGGAATGACATTTAGTAGTTAGTTGAAAGACCTAAGGACCAGAGTGTGGTTGGAAATGAATGGGTTTTCAAAAACAAAATGAATAATTCTGGTATAGTGAACAGAAATAAAGTAAGATTAGTGGCTAAGGGGTATACTTAGATAGGAGAAATTGAATTTGATGACACTTTTTCCCCTGTAGCTAGATTAGAAGCTATTAAGGTGCTACTAGCCTTTATCTGTTTTAAGGGATTCAAACTGTTTTGAAAGGATGTTAAGAGTGACTTTCTAAATGGGGTGATAAAAGAAGATGTGTATGTTGAACAACCAATAGGATTTAAAAATTCATAATTTTCTAATTATGTGTTCAAATTGAAAATGGCTTTATATGGACTAAAATAAGCACCCAAGGCATGGTATAAAGACTTAGCACATTCCTACTAGAAAGAACCTTTGTTAAGGGGAGCGTAGACACCACCCTATTTTTGAAAAAGTAGGATATGCATTACTAATTGTCCAAATCTATATTGATGATATTTTTTTTGGATCTTCTCATGAAAAATTGTGTGATGAATTTTTAAAAATAATGAGAAAGGAGTTTGAAATGAGTATGATGGGAGAACTAACTTACTTTCAGGGATTTAGCATAAAGTAAATGGATGATGGAACTTTTCTTAATCAATAAAAATACATTAAGGACATTCTTAAGAAACCTAAAATGGATAAAGCCCTCCAATCAACACTCCCATGAATACTAGTACTCAGTTAGATAAGAATTCAAATAGAAAATCTATTGATCAAAAGAAATATAGAGGAATAATTGGAGCACTTCTTTACTTGACTACTAGTAGACCTGATATTATGTTTAGTGTTTATCTATGTGTTATATTTTAGGCTGATCCAAAGGAGTCCCACCTGACTGCTGTTAAGAGAATCCTTATATATTTCTTAGGGACCCAAGACATAGGAATTTGGTATTCTAGGAATAGCCACTCTTTTGAAATCATATGATATTCTAATTCAGATTTTGTAGGATGCTGAGTTGATAAGAAAAGCACTTCTGGGACATGTCAATTCATAAGACAATCCTTAGTCTCCTGGTCTAGTAGAAAGTAGAACTCAATTGCCCGGTCCATTATTGAAGCTGAGTGCATAGCCTTAGTAAGTTGTGTGGATGAAGTCCTTTAGTTAAAGTAACAAATTCTTAATTTAGGAATTCCTATAGGCCTAATTCTACTCCTATGTGATAACACTACCATCTGTATTTCAAAGAACCCAATCCAACACTCCAGGACAAAACATATTGACATCACACACCACTTCATTAAGGATTATGTTACCAAAGGAGACATAGAGCTACACCATGTAGCCAGTGAAAACCAACTTGTAAATGTCTTCATAAAACTATTGGTTTTTAAAGCCATTAGCACCATAAAAACCAGATTAAGTGTGATAAATATTCATTCTTGAAAATGATGCCTTCTATTTATGTTTCTGCTCTTAGTGTTTCGTTTGATTTCTTTGTTTATTTTCTTTTGTGTTTTTATTTTTATGTTTTTGTATTCTTGTTGCTTTTGCTTCAGTATTTAAAAAAAAATTAGATCACTACTCACTTCTACTAATGAACTGGCTTTTTTTAAATGAGATTTTTTGCTTTAATTTTGTTTAGAAGCTTGTAAGTAGTGATTGACTCCTCTAAAACAGTTAAAGGAAGAAACATTGATGATTGTTTCTCTTCCTCTAACTCCTTTAATGATATATTTTTCTTTTTGAATCAAAATCTATTTTAAAATTAAAAAGTTGGACTTTGAAATGGAGATTAGTTTTATCTTCCAATAGAAATCTATCTCGTATGAATAGTGTACATAATCATTAAATCACTTTCATGTTTTCTTAATCAGTTGGTTATATTTGTCATATGAGTATAATTTTATTTTATGGTTTACTGTTCCTTATATTAGGGAGTGAGTTTTTTTCTCTCTTATATCTAGAATATAATCTCACAACTAAGAGTTTTTAAAGGTTATGAAATGAAGCAAGCTCGCAAAAGAAATGAAAAGAGGCACTAAATGAGCCCAACATTTAAAGATGCACAATGTTTGCCAATTAATTGCAAGATACACAAAGTATATTAAAAATCAAATAATGCACAAAGTATGCCAAGTAACTAAAAAAGATGCACAAAATGAGCTCACAAAGAAATAAGCTTCCTTCCCTTTCAAATCTTTAAAAAATCATAGAGGAATACATGTGCCACTGAATATCTTCGAACACAAGATTGAAAATCATGATTTTTGATTCTTTACTTTGTAATACTATTTTATTATATATTTTTCTGGAATGAGGTTTGAAAGAATCACTTTTCTTATCCAAATCTTTTTTTTTTCTGAATTAGATTTTGGTTTAAAAGGAACTTTAACCTGTAAGGTGACTGAGGTAGGGTTACAAAATCGATTTTATAATCTTTCTGGATTTCAGCATTGTTGATTCATTTCATTCAAGTTTTTAAATTTAAAATCAAGGTAAAATTTTCATTTGCTGGAGCTGATCAATTAAAAAAAACTTATTTTTTATTTTAATGATTGGTTTTACTCGTATTTTTTGTTATTTATTATTATTATTTTCTGGTATTTTTGAGCTAATTTTTTGTATTTTGGATCCCCTATGCTCATCCCTCTCCATCATTCAATTCTTCTAAATTTTATTCGCATTATCCTGTATGATATATATCATCCTGGATGATATGATCATATCACTATTCAACCCACATCCAATGGCTGATCTGAATCTATTATTGGTAATCATCCTGGATGATCCACCTGTTCATCTTGGATGATCCACAAGGCAAAAATGGTTGGATAATTTAAATGTAGCTAGTACGATCCATTATTACCAATTGTCCTAGACGATCCACCTATTCGTCTAGGATGATCTGCATAATCAATGAACATATAGGTTGAATCCTCAAGATCATCGCCTGTGTCTAATCATCCCGGATGATTTCTGATCATCCTTTATGATAAGACTGGCCTTTTGATGAATCATCTAGATGATAATTATTGTGGCTAATCATCCTGGATGATATCGTGATTGTCCTTGACAATTTTCCCGATTCTATATAAATAGCCAATCTCAAGCCTTATTCTTCACTCAAGGATTTTCAAATCTCATTTCTCTCTTTTAAGTTCTCAATTCTTGGGTATGGCTGGTGGTAAATGATCTCATGTCCTTCAAGGTAGCTCTTCTAGGAGTGCTATTGATCCCAAGTTTACTGAAGCAGCGAATGAAGCTGCTTACACCCGCTATAAATTTTTTGGTATCAAACCTTCAAAGATCATCAATCAATCCACTCTTAACTCTCAGGTACTACACCTATTCACTAACTCAACCCTTGGATTCATTCTTACTCTTGCATTCCCTTTCAACTCCAAACTCCTATTCAAATTCTTTTCCAGCCATCGCCTTAATGCTGATTTTACTACTTTGTAATCTTATGTGATTCAAAGGCCTGTAGAGATTACCTATTAGAATTTCTATAAATTTCTTTGCTTGTCCACCGTGGAGATAAACTCCATGTCTTAGCTTCTGATCCTAATTTTAATTGGACACATGTTAATAATATTTTTAGGTAAGCTAATTTTCAATTTCAAGATTCCACTATTAATACCTTAGTCAACGATGCTTGGACCATCCAGCACATCCTTCATAACTCAATTATTCCTGAAGCAGGGGATTTGATTCAAATTACTCCCATCCTTTCACTCACCACCTACTATATCATGACCAACAATCAGTTTAATGTAGCTGATCTTATCATCCGATATAATGAATATTTAACATACATTAGGGATCTAGGCTACAAAAGAAAGCCAAACTTAGCCCTAGGATATCTAATTGCATATGTCCTTGAATCAAAATACAACCTTCAAATCCCTGGTCCACCTAATCTCAACCCTATCTTGTACACCAATAGCTCATTCCACACAATTTATCATACTTTTCATCACCATGGGCATGAGGAGCCTGGTGAAGAAGAGGAAGGTCCTCTTCCTACACCTTCCCCTATAAACCAGCAGCCATAAATTGATTAGCTAGTTAAACTGTTTGGTCAGTAGGAGGCTAGGTTTAGTCCTATGTCATCAAGCAGCAGCGATAACATGCAGAGGATATTGCTTGATTTGAAAACTATGCCATCTAGCAGCAACAACAGCATGACCAGGATATGTCCTTGTTTGGCGAGTAGTTTGCCTCTCTTTCTCGATACTTTCAACCACCTCCACCTCCAAATAATCAGAGTTCTTCCTTCTAGTCTGTTAGTGCTTGTGTTTCTATATTTGTAGTGTCTTTATTTTTATACTTTATTCTATTTTAGTATTTTTCTTTCTTCCTCCTTTTTGTGATGTCAAAATGGGGAGTTGTTATTGTCTTCTTAGTTTATTGCTTAATATGTTGTTTACTTATATTTTAGTGGAATTTGTCTTATTCTATTTCTATTTTGTCTTATATGTCTTCTATTCTATTTTTATATTTCTTTTAAAAAAAATTAATAAAAAAAGAAAAAAAGAGAACAAATAAAAACAAAAATTTTCCAGGCTATAAAATTTTTTCAGATATTTGCCATCATAAAAAAGGGGGAGATTATTGCAAATCTGGGCCCAACTATAATGATTTTGATGATAACAAACATTAATGGTTATTTAATACTGCTATTCTTGCTTATCTATTTTGTTTGCCCTGCCCACTAACCTTTCAGGTCCACAAGTTCACTTGGAACGTTGATCTACTTAAGATCAGGTAAACTAGGATTGAGTTAGTATGTAATTTCTATTCTAATGCATATTTTACCTTTTCTTGAGTCAAATATACTATGCTAGATCCTCAAGCTAAGTAACCTTACATACACACACTCAGGGGGAGAAATTTGATGAGTTAGAGAGTTTTCTATTTTTTGATCATATCATACAAGATGATTCTAAATCATCCTGGATGATTAAATAAAATTGAAACCCTAATTAGGGCATCCTGATATTTAGGTTTGCTTAACTAATTGTCCTGGATGATTTATGTCATATAGGATGATCAATACAGATTAAAATAGACATCTGCCAATCATAATATTGGCAAGATTTTATAATTCAGAATTTTTTCTTATCGTACAGGACGATCCATATCATCCTGGATGATTTGTGACAATTATGCCTAAAATGATCGCTTGATTAGAAGACTAATTATTGTTATATTGATCAATCACATTATATAAAATGATCTATTTGGATTGTCCAAATGTTCCTTTTTATTTCATAGGATGATCTCCTATCATCCAAGACATAATCAATAATTTTCTATTGATCGTCCAGGGGATCATCCTGGACATCCTGAGAGATTTGCAAGATGATTTGTCGATTTCCATGCATCTTGAACTAATCGTCTAGGGGATTGTCCTGGATGTCCGAGATTATTATGGGACAAACTATTGATTTCTAACCATATTAAACTAATCATCCAGGATGATTGAATAATCATATGGGATGATCTGTACAAAATATTTCTTCTGATCGTATAGAGCAAGGTGATCATCCTAGCTGAAAGGTCTATTTTGTACTAATCATACATGATAATCTTTAATGTAAAATTGAAAATTAGGACTTTTTTTGGTGGTCTCTTATTTAAGTTCTATTATTGGCTCTTTAGCTAATCTTTTGCTGCTGTTCTAACATGGGAGAGCTTAGAGAAGGAGAAAGAGAGTTTGAGAGAGAGAGAGAGAGAATCTTATGTGGGGGAGTTTTTAAGGGTATTCATAATGGTTACTCTTAGTAAGGATTCGATAATCTTCTTCCTTCTTCATCCTTGGTTCTTTAATGGCTCTGAGAGGTGATCATTAACATCAGATCCAAGTTCTCTGCCTACTCCAGGAGGGAGTAAAAGGATTATTGGGTTCTCTTCCTACTCCAAGAGGGAGTAAAAGGATTATCAGGTTCTCACCTACTCAAAGAGGGAATAAAAGGATTTTTAGGTTCTCTGCCTAGTCTAGGAGGAAGAAAAAGGATTTAAGGTCCTCAGTCTCACAGGATTGGTGGAAAGATTTTGTAAGGGCTTCTCTGCCTTGATGTGGAAGAAAAAGGAGTCACTTCTATTTAGTGCAATATTTGGAGAGGAAGTCTCCAAGGAGTGGATATAGGTCAAGTTGATCAATCCACTATAAATCTGGTGTGTGCTTTCTGATTAATTTTTTGCACTTTAATTTCTATATTTTTCTGTGATTTGATCTAAGGTTGAAAACTTTGATTTTGGTATCTACTTTCGCACATGTTGTTCATTTTAAAATATTTCAAAATATTTCAAAAAGATTTTAATTTCTCATTTTGTTAAAGAAAGTTTTAAATAACCAATTCACCCCCCTCTTGGTTAGCCTTGGGATTAGTTCATTAGAGTTTAACCACACTCACAAACTTTCATAGTAGACTGTAATCCTAAAATGTTAGTATACATAACACAAAAAAAAATATCACAAAAATGGGAGGAAGCAGTAACATGAACAATAATGTTTGTTATTATCAAAGTCACAGTACTAGAATAAGATTTGCAATAGTCTCCCCCTTTTTGATGATGGCAAACATTATTGTTTAGGATTTTCAGAATAATTATTTTCCTTTAGAATTAAGTAATAAACAAAGAACAAATTAATAAATAAAACTCTCCCCATTTTGACATCATAAAAAAGGGAAACAACATAAATAAGAAAAATAGGAAATAAAAATAGATATAGAAACAAAAATAAGACTAGAAAACACACATATTCAAAAAGACTAGCAGCTCACAATAGAGAAACACATCATAACTCTATTATCTTTCCTAGACATTTTTAGAATGTAATAAACTTACTCTATCAATAGAAAAAGATCAAATATGGAAAGTGTTGAACTTATTATAACCAATGAATTTTGATTCTAATTCTAAAGTTTGCACACCTAGCTTAGAATCTTTACAGGCTAAAGTCTATTATTTAAACAAAAATCTAAATCAGAAAGTGCAATTAGATAGGGAAACTTAAACTTTTGAGACTACTAGAATGTAATATATAGAATATTACTATAAAATTGGTGAATGAAAAATAACGATTTTCCTAAAATAAAGTATTAAACATATTATGAAGCACAGAGATTTTCTAAGACTTAAAGATTTACTAGAAAAGGAAGCTAATTTAGGTCATGTTTTGTGCCTCTTTCATCTATTTTATGTGTTCATTGCACATCTTCTATTTTTAATTCACTTAGTGCATCTTTTAGTTTTTGGCGTCATTACGCATCTTTTTATTTTTGGCGCATTTTGTGCCACTTTTGAATTTTTTGTAAATTGCTTTATTTTAAAGCTTTAAGAATCTCAGTTGTAAGATTATCCTCCAAATAGAAAGAAGAATAACTCACTCTCTTATATAGGTAGGAATAATCAACAAAGTAAACCCGAGCTTTCTAATCGGAATAAAAACCTGATATAGAAAAATTATGAATTTCATTTATCAAATTTCAGAATATATCCATTATATAAGACCATGCAGTAGCAAGAATAAGTTTTCATTTCAACCAACTTAATTCCAATTTGATTTAGATTTTTAAGTATACATAAGGAATTATTATGCAAAGGAAATAAGAGGGGATATGCAAATTCATGAATTTCTGTCCTGTTAGTTTAAAAATGTCAGCAATTACTTATTTAAACATTTTTAGTAAAAATAAAAGTATGTTTACATAAACAAAAAAGAATACTTTTCAGCCTAAGTAGGTCATACAGTATGAATTCATTCATACAGTATAATTTAAGATGAAAAATCTACTGTGCAGGAAGAAAAGGAAGAAAATAAATAAAAATATTACATTCAATTATGCTAAATCTTTATCTTCTATAGGCCATTCAATAAAGGGATTTTAAATTTTTAAATCATTAACAATATGAGAAGGCAATGTATATCTAACTTGAATCTTATGCCACATATAAAAATCAATATATTACAAAAAATTTAAACATGCATATTTCATAAAATTGAATCGTATATTATCAAATAATGGTGGGCATGTAATTGAATATCCTTTAGTAGTATTATGGTTTCCTAAATGTGCCATTAGATCAATCTCTAGGTGATAAAACTATAATACAAGAGAATGTGCTCTGATCTTATAGTTGAAAGTTCAATAATTGGCTATGAAACCCATTGAATGTGAAAATGGCATAATAAGAAGGGCGGGGGGAGTGGGAGGGAATTGATGATTTAAAAATTTCTTCAAAGACCTTCTGAAATAAAAACCAAATTAAGATTTTATACAAAAGCATTTGAATAAATATTGTAAATTAACTCACCACACAACTCAAAATAAGTATATATTTTTTTTATTTTTGAATTTTGTTAAAAAAATAATTTTGGTTTTTCTTCTTATTATTTTACTTTTAACACAAATGTGAATGACAATCAACCACAATAAACTTATTTCTCAGATATAAACAAAATAAAACTAGAGTGATAAAAATAAAATTATTGTGAATTAAAGTGCAAAAAGTAAATATAAAAGTAAAAAAGATGCAAACCAATTTTTATGATGGTTCGATCAACTTGAGCTGTGTCCACTCCCTGAAGGTCTAATTTTTCAGTATTGCATTAACAAAGTGTCTCTCCATTAGCCTACAACTAGGCATTGAAGAACCTATCCCTTTCCACAAGCAAAGAATGCACCCTTACAAACTCTTCACACTAGAAAATCCCCTTCTTTTAACTCTTCAATCTGATTAAACTACAGTGTCCTCCTTTCACCTCCTCACCTCCTTGGTCTAACGGAGTCAGCATGTCTTCCTTTCACCTCCTTAGTCTGATGGAGTCTTCGAGTCTTTCTTTCACCTCCTCAGTTTGGAAAAGTCTAGAATAATCTTTGGCCCCTAAGTCTTTTCTTAAAAAAACTTCTCTCAAGAGACACACCGACACAACTGTAGGACCTTAGGTACAGGTCAGTAAGAGCAACCATTTGGAACCCCTCACTCACTCCCAAGACTCCCTCAAGGATATTCTTCATCTCACACAACCTCACTCCCTCTCTCCCTTGCTCAATGCTCTCTCTCTTTAAGCTCTTTTAAAGAATAAATGGAAACCATTAACAGCCCAAAGATTCTCCTAAAGTTAAAATCAAAGTTTATATAGAGGGCCTAAAAAACAACAATTCTTTAATTTTATCACTTCTGTTCATATAGTGTGATACATGTTTTCAGTAATATGATTGGTTCATTCTCTATTATACTATCTAAGATCCTCCAATATTATTAGTTCAATCAAATAATAGTTCAGACAAGATGAACCTCTGGATGATTAATTTTCATCTAGAAGGTTACTTTATCGATCATCTAGTATGATCAATATTATATTATATGATCATCAATATTAACTAATTTTAACATGATTGATTAATCATATGGATTAGATTAAATAAGATTTTTAAACATCATATCTTATGAAATAGTTTATATAGTACGATTAGAACAAATTTTAAAATTTGATATATTACCTAATTTATATGACAGTGAGGATATTAAATATATGAATTCATCCAATATAATTTTGTGGTGATATAATATAATTAGTTATAGCCCATGTAAGTTAGTTAATAAAATCTTTTAAATAATTTTTGATAGTACAAGTCGTACAATATGATCAAGATGATCCATTATGATCTTCAACAAAATCAAAATATTTAACTAGAATCCCCCTTATCTATGTGTGCACAGTTGCTAAGCCAATATACATCTATTATATCAACAGACTTAAGAAAAATAAAATATACACTCTTTCAAAAGGTAACTGACCTGTAAAACATTTTCTTGAGCTCTCATTCTTTGTTGGTGCTTTGTGTATGTTGAGCCAGAAATATTAGTAGTGCACTGGAAAATATAGGCAGTGTACAAGGTAGGAGAAAATGAAATAAGCATCAAATAATATTTATAATCATCAAAACACAAGGTTAGGCTCCTAGATCTGTAGCACATCATTGAATACAAGTCTCTTTTTTACACCAAGGGTTGAATTTGTAGTTTATTTGACTAAGTGTGATAATTATTGAGAATCTTTCCATAAGATTCACTCATTATTTTGAAGTTCTTTTTTTATTGCTTAATTAATCTCTATGAACAATTAGTTAGAGTGTTTATAAAAATATTACAATATTTAAAAAAAGGGCTATAAGAAATTCACTTAAGAAATAATGTATACCATAATTTTTTGGACAAGGGTTTATCCATTAAACTTAACCTATGCTGGGATAGTCTTAAAACTATCTAATAAATAATTTTGATCTATCTTAGTTTGTTTAATATTATGCTACTAACTAACTTCAACCATTGTAAAAAAAAGGATATTAATTCTTAAATTATTTTTGAATAACATATGTTATTCCTGAGAATTTATCTAAAGAATTTAATTTATTGGATAATAGGTCAAATTGAATCCAATTAATATTAATTATAAATTTTTCATATGTTATAGTTATCACATATTTTTAAAATTTTAGGTAAAAAATGACATCTTTAGATTCTTTTTGCAATTTTGACATCATGGTAGTGATTAAGCTAAAGGAGTAAGAGCCTAACAAAGAATGCATATGGAGATAATATTCCTTTATAAGTTTCTTATAAAATTACTCATACATGAGGAATCCTTAGAAAAAGGTTTTTTAGCTAAGGATCTCTTGAACTATAGCTACTCCCTTACAGTGAACATAGGAATCCACATTGAATTGTTATTTAAAGAGACTTTAGATCAAAATTTACATTGTATATTTTCTAATATTAGGATGAACAATCTTGTCCATTTTATACTATTTTTGGTGACTTAATGTTTCCTTGGTACATCAATGGATAGTAGAGTGACTATGAATTTCCTTTTGAAGATGTTACTTAAGTTTAATTCTAGTATAAACATTAATAATAAATGTTTCATAGATTTCTTTTATGATGCTTATGAGGATATATGTTGCTTTAAATTAAATGGTTAACTAAGGAAGAATGATAAATCATAAATTCTCAAATGAGTGAGCTAAGAATACGTGTTTCTTTGAATTGGAATGTGAGTTAAAGAAAACTGATTAATAGTTATTTCCATGCATAAAAAAATGACAATACTACATATGCTTCTTAATACTTGTATCTAACTTTTTAAAGTTATTCGTCAATCTAAATTGAGCTAGTCATACTAAATCTTTGTCACATGTTAGTACTCTTGGCCTGATCCCTTTTATATTTCTATATATGATACAAGCCACTCCATATCAAACACACCCTCAATCAAAATCTCTCATCCTATCTCATAGGCTTATTCTTAGCTTAGCCTACCTAAAAATCCTATTTTATTCCTTATCTTAGATTAACTTATGCATGAACTTAAGTTGACTACAGGATTCTAGTAGGCCTAAAGGATTCAATATGTGGAGGTCTAGATCAAGAAATCTTCAATCCCAAATCCATTTTACATGATAAGTTTGAACTGAATTAGCCTTAGGGTAGACTTCTTATAAGCTTAGCCAAATTAATCTTGGTGGTATAAATTAATGGAAATCACTACATGGTCTCTTCCTCACCAGTTTAATCATATGCTAGTGTAATGTAATTATCTAGTGAATCCATAGAACTTAAGTTGGGAGTCCATGTTTGACCTAAAGTCAAATTAACCCCAATATTTCCATGATTCTTGAATTCAATTAATAATTTTTAAACAGATGATCCAATGATATAGCTAAGCCTCTTCCACAGGTTCGAGGTCATCAATTAATAAGTAATTTGACTATATTTGATTACTAAAGTATGGAAACCTAATTGTACTACATAGGACTTAATTAGGTTAGTTGAACGTAAAATTAGTGTTGGGCGAAATTTCCTTGGCCAAGCCCTTATAATAGAAGCTAATATAAATAACTAATTGATATAAATGGACTCATGATTAAGCCTATTCAATCGAATGGACCCCAACTTGGTCTAATTTGATCATTTAAAGACCCACTTAGTCCATCTGAGCAAAATGCTTCAAATTTGTCAAATTGATTGAATCAACCTTCAGCCAAATTAATCCATGATTTAGTTAACTCAATTGGTCCATTAAATGCAAGGTGAACTTATATTAAACAAATTTGGGTCCTTTAAGTAGATTTCTCCAAATTGATTAAATTCAGCCAATCAAGCTCCTCCAATTGATGTTGATGGATCACCAACATCATGTCACTCAATTAACTCATTTTTAATTAAATTTTGCCAATTAACTAATTTGAACTCATGTTTACACATTTCAACCTTCAAACAAATTTCATGAAATATGACTCCTCAATTGCTATTTTAGGAAAAAAATTTCTTGTTTCTTATTAGAATTATATGACCTTTGCATCCCTTGAAATATAATTATATTACTTAAATTTTTGTTTTTCTAATTTATCTCATTGTAGGGATTATAAACATAAATTTAGATATTCTAACACCATGTCACCATATAATGTGAAAACTCATTCATTTTCTTATCAACTTTTTCTGATCTTAGTATTCTTGTAAAGCTAATAAAATTCTCTACCATCTTTTTTTCCAATTTAGCTAGTACTAACATTGTAAGTTACATTTTTTGTGTGAAATGGGAATAAAAATCTTAATATAAAAATGGACATAATGTAACTTTCTTAGTGGGAACTCATTAATTTATTATCCAAATTGCATGATTTTGATGACTCTCGAAAGATAAATAAATTTTCTAAAACTTTTATTTCTTACATTTTTGACAATTCTAACAGCATAAATCATAATTTTTTGTGCTCACTAAATGTTGATTCTTAAATTGGAAGCATAAATTGGTTCAATTCAAACCCAAATTAAATTGATTAAGGCTTGATTATGCTCACATTGGTTTGATCTAATGTTATAATTACTTATTAAGGAACTAATATAAATCAAACTAGAAAACTTAACCACTGATTAAGCCTATTAATTAAGGATTTAAGAAACTTGACCATGATTAAGCTCAAGTATGGTTAGATAATATGATTAGTCAACTCATATATTAGATATGTACTTATCATATCTTAAATGGACTCATGCTTGCATACACACCTTCGACCTTGCAAGCCGTGGATAGGCGGTTTCATCCTGTATATTTGTATTGAACTTCTCTAATTTTAAATGGAATAATGGAAGCATTCTTACCTTCCATCATGCATGGTATGGATGGGTAACAACCAAAAGGGAATATTAGCTATGGTCTATATGTGAATTAGGTTGGGAATGAACCCAATAAGTTAAATGGCTAGGGTAAACTTATTTTACTCTTGATTCAAATTCCCTTTTCTAAACTTTTGAAAATTCATGAAACCTCCCAAGTGATCATTCTATTCTAAACTTTTAAAAATTTATGAAACCTCCCAAGTAATCATTCTTCCTAGCTCACTGTTTGATGTCCTTAATAACCATGAAAAAGCACCATAAAATGAGAGCTTAATTGAAAAAGGGGTTGGAGCCAATTTAATCTAAGTGGAGTGAGTTGTTAATTAGAAAATAGTAAAGTTGTGTGAGCAAACATTCATCAAGTTTCTGCCTAAGTTAAATTATGAATGTTAAGCTTTATTATGGTGTTATAGATAAGGAACTAACTAGGCCATAGACATGGAAGTTTTCATTATGGCTAGCTAGCCATAGATTTGCTTTATCTAAACCCCCTCATGGTTTTGCTATGAAGTGCTTCAACGATAAGAAAATCATAAATAATCCCATGAAAAATTAAAAATATACTACTTTATAGTTTTAAACTAGCCAATGAGGAAAATATAACCATGGTTCTTTATTCAAATTAAAAGGAATAAATTGTTATAATCTATCCAAGCCAGTTAAAGCCTTTTTTTATAAATGATCCCATTATCCAAATCCCTTGAAGTTTTAGTTGATGCTCAAGCACACGTCATTGATTGAAGGAAAAAACACTTGAAGGTCATTTTCTTTGAAAATAAAAGTTAAAAAATCTTCTATTCACTATTCCTTTTAGAATTTTGAAATGTTTTGAAAAGTTATGAGATAATTATATAATGTTGCTTGCTTCATTAGAAATCAGTGGGCGAAAACCATCTTGAAATGTTAATTTTTTGGAGTGAAGTTATGATTTCTTAAACTCATAAAAAAATTATGTGGAGGGTTAAAAATTATAAGTGAACTCTGCTTCGATTTCAAATTTTTTGGGTGTGAACTCTATGCTTCGATGTGAATTTTTTTTAATCTTATTTAATTTAAAAATATTAAATCGTAAGTTCAAAGGCTATGCTTCAATTTCTAATACATATGTAAGATTTACAAAATTCATATTTAATTATTTGATAATATTGGAAATTTTTACAAATTCGCAGTATTATTTTTAGGCGTTGAAAGTATTCAAAATTAAAATTCATTTAATTTGGTTCAAGATCGAACACTAAAAACTTTTAATCTAAAATTTTATTCTCAAAGTTATAAGATGTTCTGATCAAACTAAGTTATCTTTTAGTCAACCTAGGTTGACTAACTTTCTATTATTTATCATTCCTCATCAAAAAAAAATTTAACACTTAAAAATTACATTAGAAATGTGCCTAGGGTCATATAGTTATAATACCATAGTTTTAACCCATGATTTGATTGATTTAATTTCAACTTAAAGAACTATAATCTTGCTTAGTTGATATGAGTTAAGCTCTACACTCATCAAAATCTAAAACTCTAAGTCAATTCTAGGCTTTGACATTTCACCCCCAACCCAACTAGCGAGGTAAACGAGTCAAGCCAATTTCTTGGAATTTTCTTGTCAATTTTGTAAACACTTGTGTTGAGTGCAAATTCAACATATTGAGTTTTAAAATATTCGAGGAAGTTATGGTAAATTTCTAAATATTCAAAATCCTTTAAAAAAAATTAGTTGAATTCAATTCAATCTTCATCGCTATGTTTTCTCCTACAATACGTCTTGTAGTTTAACATATACAATGCAAATTTAACCTTGTTCAAATTCATTATTAAGATTCAAACCTTCTAGAAAACCTAGGCTTTGTTATTTTACCCCTAAGTCAATAGGTGGGGTGAAAGAGTTAAGTCAAAATGGCTTGATTTCCTTTTCAAATTTGTAAAGCCTTATGTTGAATGCAAACGCAACATGCCGAGTTTTAAAAACTTGAGAAAATTTTATTAATTTTTAAATACTCAAAATTCCTTTCAAAATTACTTAAATCAATTCCAATTTTAAAATTCAAAATCCCTACAAATTCAGGTTTAGACATTTTGCCACTAAGTCAATTGGAGTGAAAGAGTCAAGCCCCACTCTTAGGATTTTTCTATCAATTTTGTAAACTTGCATATTTTAGTGAAACTCAATATGTTGAGTTTCAAAATTTGAAGAAGATTTATTCAATTTCAACCTCAAAATTCAAGTTCAATTTCAATTCCAACTTTAAATCTCAGCTTTGAGCTTTCACCCCCAAATTAGTTATGGAGTGAAAGAGTCAAGCTCAACTCCTAAAATTTCATTGTCAATTTTTGTGAACCCTCATATTGAGTAAAACTTAATATTGTTGAGTTCTAAGATTTGAATATAGTCAATCAAGCTTAAAATCAAAATTCCATTCTAAAAAAAATAGCAATCATTTAGATGTACCTCCCTCCCACTGCTTCTATGGGTTGATTTGATTATCGAATTAAATTTTATATCAAATTTAAGTTTAATTTAGAAATGAAAATTTTCTTATTCTTCTTGCAATTTTCTTTCTTAATAGGCATCCTTTGCATGTTTTGAGTTTATTCAATGATTTTTAAAGTCAAGCTACCACTCTTGTCGAAAGATTGGATCCTGCCTTGAGGATTATCCATCCTTGTATAAGAGAATCAGCCTTCTTCTCTTATACCTGAGATATGATCCCGATATTCAAAAAAACATAGCCATCATTTTTATGGTTTCAAAGAAAGTGAAGCCTCTTATAAAATTAAAAAAAAAAAACAAATGATACACAAAGTGCATCAAAAATAAAAAAAGATGTACAATGAGCTCCACTAGAAATAGGAAAGAGGCTTCCTTCTTCTTAAATCCTTAATTTTCAAAAAACAAAATCCAATCACCTAACTACTTGACTTTAAAAAATGTTGAATCCAAATTCTTTAATATTCATTAATTACCTGTCAGATAGAAAATTCTATGCAAGAAATTTGAAAAGATTACATTGTTTATTCAACTTAAACTTTTTTGAAATTGATTTTAATTCAAAATTTTATAAGGGAGAACTCTAGTTCAATTTCTTTGGAACTTGGTCTAGGTCAACAAAAACCTAAATCCTTAAACTTTTTAAGGTTAGTTGGAGTCACTCAACTTTTCATTGCACTTTTGAATTTGTTCCCGTTTGTTATTCTGATAGGGTCCAAATAGCACAAGAGAAAATTTTCCAATAGAATGAATGAATCTTCTACTCATGATAAAAAGTCAAATCTTATCCTTAAGGAATATGTGTGAGTCCATACATATAAATAACTTTTCCTTCAAGGCCTTGTTTACAAAATCATACACTACTCTGGGTCTAAGAATATTCCCACCTACATGTGTAATTTCCTTCATTAGGAATTGCTATTCAAAATTAAACTCCAATTTAGTAGAGTACCCAACTCCAACTAGATGAGCCTGAGGGCCTCAAACAAAGTCAAATTCAAGCACAACAAAGTTTGGAAGTCCATAAGTCATGGGTGATTCAAGAATGTGATAAATTAGGTCATCTTAGAACTTTCCATGTAGGAGACTTGGTCGTAGTTCTTCAATGACCTATTTTAATCCATCTCAAAATCGATGGAAAGCTTGAATCAATGTTGATTAGATCGTTCATCCTAGTGACGATCTATAAGAAAGTTTCACATTAATTAATTGATCCTAAAGCATGCCACCCGATATTTTCAAATATTGGGGCGACCTTTTAGGATGTACCATTCCAGATGAGTATCAAATTCAACATCAACAAAACACTCTTCAAATTCAAAAATTTCTAGATTCAAAATTCTCTAAATTGAAATTTAAAATCATCTAAATTCAGATCTTTTTCTAAAATCAAAATTTGAATCAATTTCAAACCAAATCAAATTCAATTGAAATCCAAAATTGAAAATTTATATACAATTCAAAACAAAAATCAAAATTCTCTAGTCTTTCAAGGATAGGTGTGAGTCGCTATGCTTCCTTTCCTTAGGATTAGATCGGTTAGTGGTGGAACAAGCCTCTCATGGCACTATCCTAGCATCTAAAACCAAATTTAGGTAAGATAATTCTTTCCAAAATCCTTAGAGATTTAGGTAGACTATCTCCTTGGCTAGTTCCCCTAATTAGATGTGAGTCCTCGTACTTTCTAGCTAGGGTAGTCATTGAAAACACAAAATAAATTCGATCTTTTAGGAGTAGGTGTGAGTCCCCATACTTCTTACCTCCTAAAATCTCGACTGACTAGTGGCAGATTTAAGCCTATTAGACCCCATCCTAGTTAGTCTCCCACTAGTTTTTTAAGGATAGGTGTGAGTTCCCATGCTTCCTTTCCTTAGGATTTGAATTCATTTGGGTTAGATAGTTCTTTCCAAAATCCTTATAGATTAAGGTAGGCTATCTTCTTAGCTAGTTCCCCTAGTTAAATATTAGTCTCCATGCTTTTTACCTAGGTTAGTCATTAAAAACCCAAAAGAAATATGATCTTTTGGAAGTAGGCGTGAGTCCCTGTGCTTCCTACCTCCTAGAATCTCGATTGACTTGTTATGGATTTAAGATTGTTAGGCACCATCCTAGTTAGTCACCCTCTAGTTTTTTAAGGATAGGTATGAGTCCCCGTACTTACTTTTCTTAGGATTAGAATTCATTCAGGTTAGATAGTTCTTTCCAAAATCCTTAGAGGTTTAGGTAGACTGTCTCCTTGGCTAGTACCCTTAGTTAAATATGAGTCCCCGTACTTTCAAGCTAGGTTAGTTATTATTATTTTTTTGAAGCTGCAAATTGCATTAATGAAAAGAGCTAATTACAAGTAAATAAAAGGCTCACATTCCTTCTTTAACAAGCTATACAAATTAGAAGGAATATTGTCTAAAGAAAAACTATCAAAGTAGAAACTATCATGTAATGCCAAAGTAGGACAAACATCGGCTACCTTATTACATTCTCTATGAACATGATTGAAAAAAACTTTATTGAAATCATTCAGAAAGAATAAATCCTTTGTACTCCTATTTTTGAAATGCCACTTCGACTTCTTTAAAGAATCTTAAATAAAATTGATAATATTTATATTATCTCCTTTAATAATTACTCCTTTGCTATCCATCATCCAAGCTTGTATGAATTCCTTTATTGCCAAAATAACCACCAACTCTAGTTGTGACACATCCCAATGAACTTCCTTCTTCCCAAATGCCAACAACAACCTCCCTTTGTGGTCTCTAAACACACCTCCAATCCTAGCTTGATTAGATTCCAACAATGAAGCATCCACATTGATCTTGATCCAACCTAGTGGTGGAGGGTGCCAAACATTAGTAAACTCCCATAGGAGATTAACACTCTAGCTATCTAGATTAGGATACAATTTCAGTTTAGCCAAAAATAGAACATTTGCTGCCACCAGCGAACTTGGACGAGCAGTCTTCCCATGTACAAGATCATTTCTATTTTTCCATGATAGAAAGACTACTGTAAAGTACAATCTCACCAAGTTAGGGAATCGAATTGAATACCTTTTAAGTTTTTTCAAACAACCTCCCATTGACTAAAATATGGGAATGTAGATTCCCCATTCTCTCAACCTGAGAATCATATCCTTCATAAATTTGTAATGAACCACGATATGAGCATAGCTCTCCACTTCTTGACACCCTCTTGGGCATGACTCATTTTGACTTAGCCTCCTATAATTAAGAAACTCATATGTAGGAATGGCAAACTTACTCATTCTCCACCAAAAAAGTTCCACCCTCGGGTTAAGCTTTAGACTTCTTAACTAGTTTGCAAACTTGTGGTCTTCCTCCTTAGAACACCACTTCATAGATTCTTCATAAGCCAAAGCAATGATAGATCTCCCATTGTGGCAGTACATAGGTTCCAAATAATCCATCTCAGCCTTATAATCAAGAGGAACCTGCAATATCAAAAGAATAAGGTCATCATTGAAAAACTACTATAGCAACTCCACATTCTAGCTGTAATCAAGTGAGATGAATTGATTCAGCTTTAGCTTTTCCAGCCCCACACAACCAGCTAGAGTTGGCCAAGTGTTAAAGCATCTATTTAACAGCCAAATATCCTTCTTAACATGGATTTTCCTTCCATCAACAACTCTCCATCTAATAATTGGTTTAAGGAACTTTCCACCTTCTAACAAAATCTGCCATGCTAAAGAAGCTCCTTTCTTCCTTTCTCCACTTAAGATATTATCACCATATTTAGTAATAATATTCTTATGTAACAAATTCCTTTGATATTGTAAACATCTCCATGCTAACCTCGATCTAAGAGGCCCCCTTCGATGAACAGCTGAATGCAATCCCAAACCACCATCAGTTTTTTGTTTACATAATACATCCTATGTAACAAAATGTAAACCATTTCTACCATTTCCTTTGTACCAAATAAACTCTTTGCAAAATTGATGTACTTGATATAAAACTCTCTTTGGAACCATAGAGTGAGTTGATAAGAAGCTGGGTAATTATATAAGGGAGGATTTAAAAAGGGTGATATTGCCAACCATAGATAGATGTTTACTTCCCCAAGCATTTAGTCTTTCCAATATATGATCAATCATACATTGAAAATCATATCTTCTTAATCTTCTTAAATCCACTTTAACACCCAAATAAATCAGCTCCTTTACCACCTTAAAACCCAATTTCTTCCTTATTTGATACTTCAAAGGATGCTTCACAACTTTGCCAAATAAAATATAAGATTTGGAGTTATTAACTCTCTGCCCTGTCCACCCACAGAACTCCATAATAATGACCTTCACCTCCTGGGTTGATCTTGTAGAAGCTCAGGAAAAAAAATAATACATCATCTATATATAATAGGTGTGTAATTTTCTGAGCTTTGGTTGAAATCTGAATTCCCAATTCATGCCCTCTTTGATTAATTGTATTTGATAAAAGTTGGGAACACATAATGAATAAATAAGGTGATAACGAGCAACCTTTGCAAAATCAACTCTCAACTTTTATCCAATTAGAAATCTTCCATTTAAAATGATTTCATCACATATTTCATGATAAGCTTACAAAAGGATAATGGAGATCCAAAAACTTTTAACACTTGATACAAGGTTGGCCAACCCATGCTATCAAAAGCTTGCTCCATATCTAATTTCACTGCCATCAACCCCTTCTTATTTTTTGAGGTCCTATATTTGTTTAAGATCTCTTGAGCATGCAAACAATGTTCAGACATCGATTTGTGTGGGATAAAAGCAACTTGCTCTTCTGAAATGATCTTTGAGATAAAAACTTTAAGTCTATTAACCAACATAGTTGTAACCAACTTATAAGTGATTTGACATAGGATGATTGGTATGAAGTTGGATGGCACCGTGGGATTCTTCACCTTGGGGATTAACACAAGCAAAGTATCTTTCCATTCTTCCTTCATGGAACCAGTTTTAAAAAAACTGTCAATTGCTTTCCAAGTCGATTCTCTCACAATACTCTAAAAGAATTAAAAGAATGAAGGTGTAATCCCATCCAAACCAGGAGATTTATTTCTACCTAGTTGAAAAACCACATTTTTTAATTCTTTTTGTGTAAAATATCCACTCAAGAACTCCACATCAAAGGAATTCAGTTTCTGGTTTTCTAGAATGCCATGCCACCTTGCCAGATTGCAAGCTCTAGACCTCCATTTCTTGACAAAATATTTCTGAAAGACAGATAAAATCTGCTCAAAATTATCCACCAAGATGTTATTTTCATCTTTAATTTGTCTTATAAGGTTCCCAATCCTCTTAGCGGAAGCATACTTGTGGAAGAAATTAGAATTGACATCACCTTCTTTGTGCCATTTCACCTTTGCTCTTTGGTTCCACCAAGTTAATAATCTCCCTAAAGTAACATTAAGATCATGCACTTTGATTCTGAGTAAGTTAAGCCTCTCCACCATCAAGCCACCTTTAGAAGCTTCCTCCAACTGGACTTCCAAAATCTCTTTCTTTAAGTCTTCTTTCAATAGATTCAAACTCTTACACTTATTTTTGTTCCAGAAGAATAAGGCCCTCAAGGTTCTTCTAAGCTTCCTCTACAAGACATTCATATCATTACCATGATCAAACTTTCCCCAAGAATTTAAAACAATGCTCCAAGCTGTCGGATAGGACTTCCAAGTCTCCTCAAATCAGATAATTCTAGAGTTGTGTTGAGCCTCTAACACCTTAAAGGATATTGGACTATGATTAGAAGCCACCCTCAATAAGTGTCTAACACTTGCGAATTGAACCTTTTGTAGTGTAGCCAAATTTAGCAGGCACCTATCTAGCCTCTCCAAAATTCTCAAAGCACCATCTTTGTTATTGCACTAAGTGTATCTAGGTCCAATCGTACCTATATCATAAAAATTATTGTAAGTCATAAACAACTTCATCTCATGAGGCCCTTGGGAAAAAACGAACCTCTTGCCCCCCCTTTTATCATCCTTAGACAATATACAATTGAAGTCTCCACCAACCACTGAAGGTTTATTGCCCACAACAAACTTCTCAAGCATCTCCCACAAACTTGCCCTCACACGAAAATCCTTGTTAGCATACACAGCAGCCACCTTCCAAGAACAAATCAAAGGAGCATCAAGGGCTCCAATAACGACTTGGGAAGAATGTGGAAAAAACACCTTATTCCTATCCCACAAAACCAGAATTCCACCAGAGGTACAATCAACAAGATGATGAAAGAAATCCTACTCACTACCAATTACCTTATCAACATCAACCCTATCAATATTGGATAGCTTAGTCTCGGTAAGACCAAAAAAACACCCTCCATGATCCTTTGCTATCTCTCTAAGATAAAGGGAGGCCTTCCTCTTCTTTGCCCCCCTACAATTCCAAAATATAAAGGAAGACATTAAATTTACTAAGTGGAAAAGTCCCCACCTCTCTTACTACCCTTAACTTCCCATCTTCTTTTCCAGCAAGCAACATCAATAGGACCCAAGGACTTCACTTCTTTAGCAAGTTTGATTTTACATAAACTTGGATTAATACCAACATAGCCAATTAGAACTCCAACACCTATTCTTACATTAATTTGTTTGGCAGAACTTCCTAGTGAACAACTCTTTTCTATATCTACTATATTGTCAAAAGAAAGAGTAATACCTCCCACCATCTTGAGAGCACTTTCAGCATCCACTACTTCATTCAATTCTGTTTCTTGATTCACTTCTTGCAAAATGCTGAATTTGTTATTCAAACAGACGTCTGGAAAGTTGGAAGGTTGTAGCATAAATTTTGTACCTCTCTAATTTTGATCAACATTAAGACTTATCTTTGGAAAATAGCATTCATCATTCTTATCATTTGGAATATTCTCAACGATTTCCCCATCTTCAATACTGGACTGCTTATGGACACCTAAATTCTTCAATTGATTACCAGCATTCATCTAATTTGTTCGAAGCATTGCACCTTCAGCCTTCTTAAAATTTTGTATTCTATTGTTTCTTAACTTAACATGTATCCAAGGACTGTATTCATCATGCTCATTGGAATTTCCTTTTTCCATAATCTTACCGACTCTCATTTCAGGAGGTACAACATTAACTATCTTTGTAGGAAGACTTATGTTGCTAGGACACATAGTTTTCAAATGACCAATTTTAGCACAATGATAACAAAGAGATGAAATCTTTTCATACTCAACTTTTTGAAAATATCTACCTTGCATTCCTTCTATCCATACACCTTTTGGTAATTTTTTGTCTAAATCAATTCGAACACATACTCGGGCATACTCTCTCTTACCCCATTTAAATGAATTCCCATCAAGGTATAATGGCACTCCAATCATAGATGCAATTCTTGCAATATTCTATTCATCCCAACAATGCAGTTGTAGGAAAGGCATACAAATCCAAACTGGTGTTGTGAAGCCTTTTAGAGATTCAGGGGAAAATGAAGAGGTCCATTTGTCTATGCCAATGATGTGGCCTCCATTAAACCAAGGGCCACCACTTAAAACTTCCTCCAATGCTTCTAAATTCTTAAATGAATAAAGAATCCAATTTAAACCCAAAGTTGTTAAGTGGAAATTACCATATTTATTCCATTGCGTCCTAAGCTCCATACTACAAACTGGAAATGGGATGCTATTACCAAGAACTTTAATCACAGGTGAATTTTTCAAAACTTGGGAATTGGCAATTTCAAAACTAAAATCCATTATAACTGCCACTCCATCATCAGACATCCGGGTAGAATCCACATTATAATTTAACTTAATGAGCTGAGTTTTCTTCCAAGCATTCAAGAAATTTCCTTTAGGGCCAGTGTATTCAATATTGACAGGTAAATCAAAACCATTTTTCAGATCATTTTTCAGAATGATTGAAGGATTACGATCAATATTCTGAAAACCATTATCTGAAATACAACTAGTATTCGTCACAGAACCCTCAATCAAAATCTCCTTAGCAGCCAGGCCTACCTTATTGCATGCAGGTTACTTCTCGTCAGATACAGAAAAATTCTTGTTAACCACATTCAAGAAATTTGCATTTATCACACTGTTACCATGGATTACATTTGAATAACTGAATTTGTTAAAAATTATTTTCATTTCTGAAGAAGAAGCTTCATAATCATTCAATTTTAGAGGTGATTCAACTGTAGACTTCGAAAGCCGAGGAGTAAAACATTTAGATGCTATCAAAATACCTTTACCTTTACCTTCCACAAAATTAACTTTCTTCAAATGAGAATCACTAACCTCCTTAATTACCAAAGGACCTGCTGTAATCCTCTTGCTCGCTTCATTTGCATCTTGTCTAAGACTTACACGATGATAATGTACATCTTCTCGATTCCATCCACCTAATCCACCAGAAAGATGATCAGTAGTAGATACAGTAGCCAATGGCCAGCGGCTATCTGCCACCATCACCTAACAAAGCACCAACGAATGTGGAAGAAGAATGGGAAAGGAGAAATTTAAAAAATGGGGAGTTTCTCTCTCTAACGGGGAGTTTCTCTCTCTAATGAGGAGTTTCTCTCTCTTCACAAAAGCTAGGTTTGTTTTTGAAAACCTAAAAGAAATTTAATCTTTTAGGAGTATGTGTGACTCCGCGTGCTACCTACCTCCTAGAATCTCGATTGACTAGTAGTGGATTTAAGCCCACTAGGCCCCATCCTAGTTAGTCACCCATTAGTTTTTAAAGGAAATATGTGAGTCCCATGCTTTCTTTCCTTAGAATTAGAATTAAATTGGGTTAGATAGTTTTTTTGCCAAAATCTTAAGCGGTTTAGGTATACTATCTCCTTGGCAAGTCCCCCTTATTAGATGTGAGTCCCCGTACTTTCTAGCTTGGTTAGTCATTAGAAATACAGAAGAAAATCGATCTTTTAGGAGTAGGTGTGAATCCCTGAGCTTTTACCTCCTAAGCTCTTGACTAATTAGTGGTGGATTTAAGCCTGGTGGGCCCCATCATAGTTCAGTCACCTTCTAGTCTTTTAAGGATAGGTATGAATCCCCGTGCTTCCTTTCCTTAAAAATAGATCCACTAGTGATGGAGCATGCCCTCAATGGAACCATCCTAATTTTAAAATCTTGATTCGATCCTCTATGTGTAGAGTAAGTTTTCTCCCCATATGATCATCCACTAGTGATGGAGTATGCCCGTTATGGCATTATCCTAGTTTTAAAATCTAGGTCTGATCCTTTATATGGAGCAAGTTTTCTCCCCACATGATCATCCACTAGTAATGAAGCATACCATCTATGGTACCTTCATAGTTTAAAAATCTAGATTTGATCCTTTATGTGGAGCAAGTTTCCTCCCCATATGATCATCCACTTATGGTGGAGCACGCCCGTTGTAGCATCGTTCTAGTTTTAAAATCTAGATTTGATCCTTTATATAGAGCAAGTTTCTTCCTCATATGATCATTTACTAGTGATGGAGCATGCCTGTTGTGGCACCATATTAGTTTCAAATCTAGATTTTATCCTTTGTGTGGAGCAAGTTTCCTCCCCATATAATCATCTACTAGTAATGGAGCACACCCGTTGTGGCACCATCCTAGTTGCAAAATCTAGATTCAATCTTCTATGTGGAGCAAGTTTCCTCCCTACATAATTATCCACTAGTGATGGAGCATGCCCGTTGTGGCACCATCCTAGTTTCAAAAATCCAAATGCGATCTTTTATGTAGAGCATGTTTCCTCTTCATAAGATTATCCAGTAGTGATCGAGCACGCCCTCTGTGGCACAATCCTAGTTTCAAATTTTGAACCTGATCCTCTATAGGAAGTAATACTTTCTTATCATAAGATCTTCTAATTTTCTTTTCCTTAAGGTTAGATGTGAGTCATCATGCTTTCTTTCCATAGAATTAGTTGTCCTAGTGATGGAGCACACCTTCTATGGAACCATCCTAATCGCAAATTTAAACTCGATCCTTAGTTGTTAGGAATTCTTCCTTCCTACATGATCATTCAATATTCTTCTCCTTAATATTAGATTCTTTCCTTTCTTAGGATTAGATCTACTAGTGGTAGAGTATGCCCCTCGTAGCACTTCCTTATTGTCATTTCAAATTTGATCCTCTGTAGTTAGTAGTTCTTCCTACCTATATGATCATTCAATCTTCTTTTCCTTAGGTTAGGTCCCTTCCTTCCTTAGAATTAGATCTATTAGTTGTAGAGAACACCCCTTTATGGCACCATCCTAGTTAAAAATTCAAACTCCAAAATTAAACCTTATTTCCCTTAAGGTTAGATTCTTCCTTCCCTTAGGATTAAATATGCTAGTGCTGGAGAAAGCCCTTTGTGGTAACATCCTAGCTTCAAACTTCAAACTCAAGAATTCAATTCTCTTTTCCTTAAGGATAGTTCCTTTCCTTTCTTAGGTTGAAGAACACCCTTTGTGGCACCATCCTAGTGTCAATTTCAATTTTAATTCCAAAATTAAGCTTATTTTTCTTAAGGTTAGGTTCTTTCCTTAGGATTATATCTACTAGTGGTAGAGTACGCCCTTAGTGGCACTGCCTTAGTATCTATTCAAAACTCAATCCTCTACGGTTAGGTCATTCCTTCCCTTAGAATTAAAACCCAGACTTGTTCGTCTATAGTTAAGAGTTCTTCCTTCCTATATGATCATTTAAGCTTCTTCTCCATTAGGTTAGGTTCTTCCTTTCCTTAGCATTAGATGTACTAGTGGTAGAATATGCCTCTCTCTGCACTACCCTAGTATCAAAATTCAAACTCAGTCCTCCATAGTTAAGAGTTCTTTCTTCCTATACGATCACCCATATATTCTTTTCCTCTAAGGTTAGGTTTCTCCTTTCCTTAGGATTAGACCCACTAGTGGCAGAGTAGACCCTCCACGGCACTACCCTAGTATTAATTTAAACCTTGATTCTTTAGGAATAGCTTTCTGCTTTCCTTTAGAATCAAAATTCCAAACTTGACCCTTCAATTTGACTTCATTTTGTATGAGGTCATTAGGGCCAATCAAGACCCTAGGATCTACCTAGACCCTAGATCAATCTAGACCATAGGATATACCCATATCTTAGATCAATCTAGATCAAATCCAGATTTCTAGATCAAAATCTAAGGTTCAAAGGCCCCATCTTGAAAGCCTTTTCCAGTGATTTCTCAAACACTTCAAACCCTAGTCAAATGACTCCCAATTCATGATTTATCAATTGCATGTTTATTAGGCTGGTCCCTAGGGTCTACCCTCTAAATTTAAGCTTATTATAAGATCTCTAATCCCAAAAATTGAATTAAAACCTAAAGATTATAGAACCTTTAAATATTTATGGCCTATGCCACTAGACCTGTTACCTAGTAAATTTTGACCTTGGAGCCTTCTCTAAACCCTTTGATAACATCCAAACCTTTAATTATCATATGTTGAATATTAAACTAAATTTTGGTAGACCCACTTTGACCCCCAGTTGATGACGGGTCAAAATGACCAAAATGCCCCATAAGGGCAATTTTGGAGTTGTCTATAGACTTTAAAATGACCTTTTCAAATCAAGCCTCAAAACCTCTTCCAATACATCCTAATTATCATTAGGAATGTATAGGACTCAAACCCGGACTCAAACCCAGACTCGGGTCAAGCCTGGTTGACCAGATCAACCCAAAGGACCAAAATATCCCTTAGAGGTATGAATAGTCTTTTTGAATCAAATGACCTTTTTTAATGGAACCACTTCTATTCAACTCAAAATGTTAAACCAAGCTTGTTGGATCCAAATCCATCTTTGGTTAACCTGGTTGACCTAATATTTCTTTAAAGATCTAAATGGGTATTTCCAACCCATTTGGTTAAATCAATGACTTTCATCCCTCAAACCTTTTTATTTCGCACCTCAAATATTTCTAAAAATTACTATGAGTCAAATCATATAGGTTTTACTTGGTCAAACTTTAATACTTTAGTCAAATTCTCACATATATATACTCAATTCACTCAACTTTCAATTTAATTATTTCAAATCAATATCAAAGCTCAAAATAATTCCAATTCATAAGCTTAACATACCCCAATTTATGGTCAATTAAAATAAGGTCTAGTGGACTAAGTCAACATAACAAGACTTGGTCAAACTACTTGAAATTTTCTTCCAATCTTTTATAATTTTAATCCGTAGCTTTCAAACCCATTCTAATACTTCCAAATGAGCTTATCAAGTCTTCCCTCCATGCCACACATCATCCCATTAACTAGTTTGACTAGTCAAAGAAGTCAACAAAGTCAAATTTGCAAGCTTATGTGGCTTCGCCACCTTGGTAGGCCAAATCCTCATACTCAATCCATACTTCATGCATTTGGTTGGCTATAAGGAGTACTTGGTAGCACCATAAGGTTTACCGTTCTCTCTTGATTAGGATAGAAATCATTAGGGGAATGGCTAATCACATGCATCACTCAAAGCTTTAGAATTTCCTCATTTTATCCAAAATTTGTAATTCCAGCAAACCCCAACCCATTCTAGGGATAACTCAACTTTTGCATTTAAAAGTAAAGCCCCTCCAGCCATTTTCCAAGTAGTTGAAGAACTTAAGAACCAAATTTGGGAAGAGAGAGAGAGAGATAGTGAGAGAAAGAAGACCTTCAACAATAGATTTAAATCTAGTACTCAAACATTCTTATGGTCTTCAACAAAGTTGTAGAGAACTTCTTCATCTTTCTAAAAAACCTAAGAACATCAAAATCTGACATTTGGATTGTATTTTATCCCTATTTTAATTTATATGATTAAACTCTGATTTCTCCCAAATTTCAATGGATGGAGCCTTAAAACTCCATGTGTTGAAAGATTAGGATACCTAGATCCTACATTTTAAATTTTATTAAATTTGGACGGTTGTACCGAAAGTTATGAGCATTTGAAGTTTTAGTTCCAAAATGAACTAATAAATTTGGGTCAATCTGGGCCGTCCGTTCGTTTGAGCTGGGCCAATCGGACAGCTATGTGCTATGCACCTTCCCTGGGGTTCGAACCCTAGTTCTTCAGTATGAAGGCATGGTGATGTGGTCGAATCTTGGTCGTTGATCTGATTTTTTGAATCAAAATTGATTTAAAAAATCAATTTAAATGCCCTAAACTTCAAAAATTCACCAAAAATTCATTTTTTGTCTAAATTTAATGTTCTTGGGCTTGTTCGAACTGTCCCAAGTTTACGTTTATTTTATAATTTATTTTAGCTGATTTGGATAACTGTATAGAGAGTTATTTAGCTTTTAACAAAAATTGAAATTCTTTGATAATTCTTAATCTAGTGATATGATTCTGTTCAAATTTGAACAAGATAAACTATGGTGTGATACCCATATGCCATAAATAATTCAGCTCTATTTGATAGCTAGATTTAGGTGAATTAAATTTTAAAAGTTTTTGTCAAATTTTCACCTAAAACTTTGAAAATTTATTACTCACACATCACTCAGAATTAGACTTGTTATTTTTTGTGGTATATGTTATTTAGTGTCAGGGTTAGATGACCAAAGTTTCAGGTCTAATTGAACACTAGTGAAACCTAGAAAAAATAATTAAGGCCATTGTCTAGTTAACTTAAAAAAACTCTAGGAGAATATACACACACCCAATAGGGGTGAAACTTTAGAACGTTAAGCTTAGTGATATTTTACACATCAGGTCTAAATTTCACTTGATTTAGAGGTTATTAGGTCACAAAATTAAGCAAGTCAAAATTTAGCCCTTTTTAGGATCCAAAAATTTCAAAAAATTATAATAAATAAAAATTAAATCCAAAAATTATAAATAATATATCATACTTACCAGAAATTTATCCTATATTTAGGAAATATAAAAGCACCATCATTGTACTTTTAGTTTAACATTAATTTAAGTTTTAGAGAAAATTAATAATTAATTACATGAAAAATTAAAAATAATTAAAAATTTCAAATAAATTTTAAACTTCTAAAAACACTCCCCTGGGTCATCCCTAACCATTGAGAGTGATTTCATGCAGTTTAGGATGAGTTTGGATCAAAATAATTAAAACCTTCTTAATTAAATAATTTAAAAAACTAAATAATTAACCAAACCTTGAAAAAGCATAACTAATTCCAGAAAAAACTAAATTGAACAAAATTAGTATCATTAAACTCCATTTGAGGTCTACTATTTTCTTAAAATAGCAAACCAATAGAAATAGGACAAAGTTAAACAGTTAACTTTCGGGTCAATCGTAGTTCAAAATTAGGTCAAAACTTCAAAAAATTATAACTTAATGTAAAAAAGTTTAAATTAAGCAAACTCAAAGCCTAATTACTCATTTTTAGGTCTAGTATTTGAGAAAAATATCAAAACTCTAGAATTCAACTTTAATAAAAAAATTAACATTTCAGTCATATTTAGGTCAAAATTTTAAGTCTAACTTCAAAAATTCATAACTAATTATAGAAAAATCAAATTCTAGCAAATTTATAGTCTAATTGCTCATCCTAAGCTCTAATATTTATTAAAAATACTAACTTTTAGTAAATTAACCTTAGTCTAAAAGTCAAAATTTGACACCTTAATTTAATATTTAAAATAATTCAAAAAATTAAAAAATTCAATAATCAATAAAAATTTTAGAAATTATTAATTTGATTAATAAAATCAATCAACCAACCCTTTAATACTCAATAACCACTCCAAAGATAAAGATTTTAAAATGGACAACTCCAGGCTATGTGGCCAAGTGTTATAAAGAGGCCTAGTTCCTAGAGCTTGATAGCACAATACTATGAACAGATTCAATGGAGTGTAAAATCTTAAAATAATTTGATTATTATTAATTTAACAAAATTTAAAATTCTTAATTTAATTACATCAACTAGGTTTTTAGGCAGGACTATCTTAGGCTATAGAGCTACTTGCCTTAAGGAGGCCTAGTTCCTCGAGCTTATCAAAACTATGCCATGAATCGATTTATGACAAGCTTAACTAAATTAATTCTTAAATCCTCAACCAAATAAATCAATCAAAAATCTTTTAACTTCTTAAACCTTAACAAATCAATCTTTAAACCACAACCATTTAAAAATTAATTTTAACAAATTAAGATTTAGAATTTAATCAAAATTTCCCTTTAAACCTTTCAACCAACAAGAATATCAAACAACTTTAATTAATCATCTTATATAGGACATATCCAAACCGCACAGCCCACCTCACACACTTTAGATAGTTTGCTATGGCATCACTTTCAGATCTAGGCTTGGTCCGTCTTTACTTTTTTGTTGTGTGTCAAATTTTTTGAACTTTCACTACATGTTGTAAATTCTAAGTAGGTTGTTAAACCTAAGGTAATTGTCCCAAGGCTAACCAAGAGGGGGGTGAATTGGTAATTTTAAAAATTTCTTAGTTATTTAGAAGATTGATTAAGTATTTTGAGTACAAGAATAAATTTTTGAAAATTGTTTTTCAACCACAAAAAAATGAAAAATTCTAAAAATAAAAATATGGTAAAAGTAAAAAAATAAAAGACACTGAATTTTATAGTGGTTGGGTCCAATAAGACCTACATCCACTCCTTGGAGACTCCTTCTCTAGGTATTGCACTAAAAACTAGTGACTCTCCTTTAACCCCAACAACAAGGTGGAGAAGCCCTTACAAAAACGTCTATTCCACCAACCCGGTGCGGTAGAGAATCATAATCCTTTTTCATCCTCCTGGTGAAGGTAGAGAACCCACCATTCTTTCTTACCCTCCTGATGATGGCAGAGTACCGACATCCTTTCTCACCCTCTTGGTGATGGTAGAGTACTGGCATCCTTTCTCACCCTCCTAGTGATGGTAGAGTACCGACGTCCTTTCTCACCCTCCTGGTCACAACATAGTACCATATCTCTTCCAAAGAGGTAGGGAAGAGATTTGAAGTACATACAAAGAGATCCTCACCTTTGGGAAACCTTGTGAACCCTTCATAATTTCCACTTGCAAGATCTCACAATACCCACTCCAAAACACTCTTCGTAAACACACTTTCTATCACTCTCAAGAGAAAATTCATAGAAGAAGTATGGATAGTCAATTTTTGGACACTTATATATAAAGAATAAGAAAAATTGTCCAAAAAACTAAAAATTTCAAGTTTGACAAACTTGTATTGTACAGTACGATCATACTTCGTGCGTATGATTAGTTCAAAATTTGTTCAGTTCGTATGGGACAAATTGGTACAAACCTGATTTTTTACTCTAATCAGCGTATGTATGAATCATATTCATACAGTATGAATAGTTAAAAATTTGGTGAGTTCGTACTGGACAAACTGGTACCAACCTAATTTCATACTCTGACCTACATCTAGGATGAAGCCCCTTTGTATAATACAATGTCAAAAAATGTTTAGTTCGTATGGGACAAACTGGTATGAACCTGATTTTATACTCTGACCTGCGTCCAGGATGAACCCTTCAATACGAACAATACTTAGAAATTTTTCCTGGCATGATCCAATCAACTCTGTTCTGTAGGAATACTCAGGACACATCATCTCGTATGATCAATGATCATACAATATGATTAGTTTTAAAAATAAAAGTTTTTTACACTCCCCTAGTATGTGTATGTGGTTACCCAATTACAATCACACTCTCTTAGACTCAAAAAAATATAAAAAGTATAGACTTCAATTATAATAATCCTTAATCTAATCTATCTTAAAGTATTTAGTAGTCTGGAGTATGATTTCCCTGAAACATTAGTACACATAAACAACACAAAATATATTTCCAATATATGTTAGGAGAAGCAGTAATCAACACAATAAGATTTTTGGAATCATAAAAAACAAACATGATATAAAAGCATAGTTTTGAAAGATAAGTTGCAACACATGTTGGTTGATATAATTACTTGATGTGATTATTTTATTTAAGCTTAATGCAATCTATGAATTTATTTGATGGGCGTTAGACTACCCTTAGGCTAAGGACAATCTGGTTGCTAATAAAGTCTTTTGTAGGTAGCCATGCTCATACAGGACAATTAAAATAAAAAGGGCACAAAGTTAAGCTTTTAATTAATATATTTTATGTGGGTGCTAAGCATGCTAAGTCTCCTTTAATTAAAGGAGCATGGCCAAGTTTTGCTAGTTTGAGTACTTTTAATTTTAATACATAATTGCCTGAGATGTGATTTCAAATTATAACTTTTTAGGATAACCTTATAGGATGTTTGAGTCTAAAATATTCTATTTTTAAATATAATTTGATTTGAGTCAAGAGTTGTATATTCAAAGTGATTTGAAATGGATAGAATTTCAATTAAAATCCAAAGAGGAAAGAACATCCCATAGGGGAGAGTTCTTATCTATTTGGAGATCTAAATCTGGATAAATTTCAAATATCTAAAAGGAAAAGAAAATACCCCTTTCGAGGGGGTGTTTCATTTTATTTGGATATCTAGACTTGATAGATCCATGAAGTTTATAGAAGGATGACGAAGTGAAGATCAATAAGAATTCTATTCTAAAATTCACTTGAGTCTTAGGAGTAGAATCCATGCTATTGTTAGTGATACCCGACCACTTTCTTTTCTACAGAGCCTGAGTTATCTTATTAAATGGAATTTTTCACCTGGAAATTCAATTTAAATATTAATTAAATTGATTTGATTAATGATTTATGTGTTGATTATAATATAGGATTGCATGCTCTTAGTAGTTTTTTAATAATTTTGTATGTTGATCTTTAATTTTTCCTCGGACCCGATCAGAGGCTCGTGAGGGATTGCTAATATTTTATTCTACTTTAATTAAATTAAATTTTTAGGATAATATAAAAACTTTAATATTTTTAAGAAGTAAGCCCAGGATTGTCGGGAGTTTATATAGAATGTTATTGTACTTTCTTTCCCTTGTTAGGCACCTCCCCACCAACAGGTTTTGGCAGACTACCTAGCCTATAAGGGTGCAATACTGTCAAGAGGAATCTGTGTAATCTCTAGGAAAAAAACCTATTTTTTAGCCTTTTTAAAATTGTTTCATATTTGATTTAAATATTAATCATGTCAACTAATATGCATTGTATTAGAAATAAATTAAAATGAGTCAAAAATTTAGTTGCATTTACTTTAAGCTTTATAATACCTAACAAAATTTAAGGGGCTAGATTAGGATATGCTCTAGATGTTGGACCCAACTCCTTAACCTAAACTTAATCAAATTTTCCTCCCACTCTCATATAAAATATCAGACTCATGTTTTCAAAGTGCCTAGGTGGTTTTTCTTGCTCCCCAATCCAAGCTTGGGTAAGTCTAGATCAGGCACTGTATTAGCTAGGTTCGGGTTACTGGTTTTTATTACCTAATTTAGATTTATGTTCTGAGGCAGGCTCATACCTTAAGCTCTAGGAATATAATCCCAATCTTCTAATAAAGTTGATAATCTAAATTAAAAACTCTTTCAATCAAAATTCAAGACCAACATTTAGGATAGGCTAGGGTGTTTTTAAAGTAATTTAGAATCTCAAAATACCTGCTACCTTTCTTCCATTGGCCTTTAGAAATCAGTCCTCACCTTGATCCAACCCCAGTTGAACTTCTAATGCTCACCTCCCTTGATATCAAACTTTGAAATCTCAAAAATAAAGTTTCTATCGTTATTTTAATCAAGAGTACTCATAGAAAGTTCTTATTTCCTATGATGTAATTAACTACGAGGGCTTGCACTCATAGGAGAATTAGTAAGCCAGATAAATTTTCAAAATCAATTTTTCAAAATTTCAATTAAATATCTTTGAGAAAATTTAACTCAAAATCAAGGATTATTATTGTCATTTTTAAATAATGATTGATTTCTTCTTTCCTTAGAAAGATATATTAATTATTCTCATAACTTTATTTATGAAGTTAATGATATTTCATCCAAATTGTCATAATTAAATACTTGATAGAATGATCATTTTGATCCTTTGGGGTCATATATAGTTCTTTCCCAAATTTGACTATGATAATCGGGATGAACCTTCAATTCTATAAATTAAACCCATTAGGGAATGATATTTTTTCCTCTCGGGGAAATATATTGTTCATAATGATGTGGCCAATTTCAAGATTGAAATTTAAAAAATCAAATCACTTGAAGATAATTAATCTTTTCAATAACTTAACACTTTTTAATCAAACAATCATATTCTTTCGCTAAATTAATAATATCATATACAAATCCTATTTATTATTTATATACTTCTCCATGAAACCTCTTAGTAAATGTATAGCTTGCATAGTAGACCTACACGACATGAATCCAAATTTATTTTGAGAAACCTTATTATCACGTTATAACCTAAGCTCAATAACTCTCTCCCATGGTTTTAAACTGTGACATTAACTTAATTCCTCTATAATTCACACACTCCTGTGAATCACCTTTATTCTTAAAAATAGGAATCAACATACTTCTTATTGGCTCATCTGGCTCCTTTTTAGTCTTCAAATTATATTGAAAATTTTGGTAAGCCAAGAAATTCTTTCATTTGTTAAACTGTGACATTAACTTAATTCCTCTATAATTCACACATTCCTCTATAATTCACATCAGGTCCAACTACTTTTCCACAAGTCTTTTCTTTAAGGCCACTCTAAATTTAATTTTACAAAATCAATGATAAAAATAAAAATCTCCATTTTTATTTACAGTGCTAAGGTTAATAAAATCAATCATATTCTAACAATCTTATTAGAAATTTTATTGAAATATCTCCTCCACCTTTGCTGAACATCCTCTTCTAATAAAAGCACTTTTTGATATTCATCCTTAAAGCAATTCCTTGAATTAAATGTTTACTTTCCTATATCTTTATTTGGAAAGATTTTACATACATATTATACCATCCGTAGTTTCTAAACTTTTATATAAATCATTAAAAGCTAAATTCTTTGTATTTTATAAGACTTCCATAGATTCTATTTAGACACCATTACATCATTCCCAATGTTCAGAGCTTTTGCATTTAAAAACATTTTTATAATAAAGCTTCTTCTTTTATATTTTTCTTGCACATTTTGATTCCACCACCAACTATTTTTATTATTAGGAGCTTTTTCTTTTGATACTCTAAGCATATTGCTTAAAATATTATTAATATCATTAGTTACTCTTTCCTACATAACATTAGATTTCTCATGCACAGTTAAAATTTTAAGATTTTAAATCTTACTCTCAAATGTATTTTTATTAGTGCTCTTTAAATGCCTCCATCAAATCGTAGGATAATATTTTACTTTATTTTTCATATTCCACTCTTTATCTTAAAATCCAAAATAAAAGTTCATTAGGGTTGTTAAGCCCTTATGAACTAGTCCCAAGGCTAACCAACAGTGGGGGGGGGGGGGGGGGGTGAATTGGTATTTTAAAATTCCTACACAAATAAAAAAATATTTTTATCCTTTTAAATTTTTAAAACACAACCAGTTAAAGCGAAAGCAGATAATCAAAATCAGATATTTCAACCACAGATCAGATCACAAAAATGTGTGGAAATTAAAGTGCATAAAAGTAAATGAAAAGGGCACACCAGATTTATAGTGGTTCGGTCAACTTAACCTACGTCCACTCCCCGGAGCCTCCCCTCGAAGTATTGCACCAAAAATTATAGTGACTATCCTTTTGCTCCCACAGTAAGGTAGAGAATCCCTTATAAAATCTTTCCATCGACACTACTGAGGTAGAGAACCTTGACACCTTTTGCTTCTTCCTGAAGCAGGCTGAGAACCGAAACTCTTTTTACTTCCTCCTGAAGGAGGCAGAGAACTAAGAATCCTTTTACTTCCTCCTGAAGAAGACATAGAACCCCAACTCCTTTTCCTTCCTCCTGAAGTAGGTAGAGAGCCTAGATCTGATGCTGATAATCATCTCCCTAGAGCCACCACAAAACCAAGGATGAAGAAGAAAGACGATGATCAAATCCTTTATGGGAGCAACTTTTATGAGTCCCCTCACAAACTCCCTCTCACAAGATCCTCTCTCTCTCTCCTAAACTCTCCTCCTCAAAGCTCTCTTGGAGTGAAAAAACCAACAAAAGAATATTGAAGAGATGTTTAAAGAGCTTAAGTAGAAGGCCTCAAAAAGTGCCCTAAAATTGAACTTGCCGACTATATCATCCAGGGCGATCTGTCAATCGTCTTATATGATTAGTACAAAATCAACCATTTTGCCAGGATGATTGCCATTTTCTAGACAATCGGAAGAAATACTTTCTATGTATTGTCCAGGATGATTTTACGATCATGTGGGCCGATTAGTACAATTTGAGTGGAAAATGATAAATCATCTAGACAAATGTTTGGGACATCCAGGATGATATCCTAAATGATCAGAAGAAAATAAGGGTTTTCATCCTAAATTTCACAATCATCCATGATGATCAGTTCATTTTGAGTGGCAATCGACAAATCATCCCACGTAATGTTCGAGATGTCTAGGATATCATCCTAGATGATCAGAAGAAAATCATAGTTTTCATTCGGGATGATTAGAGATCATCCCACAAAATATAAAGGATCATCCAGGATGATTAGGATGATCATCCTATATAATGTGATTAATCAATTAATCCATAAGTAGTCTCCTAATCAAGGGATCATTTTTGGAAAAGTTATAAATATAGGATTGTCCTATAAGATCAAAACAAAATTCTAAAAATAAAATTCCCTAAAATGTGATTGGCTGCTAATTTCTGGATTTGTACTGATCGTCTATACGATAAAATATCATCCAGGATGATATATTAATAAAACTTAATAAATAAGGATGATGTAATTAGGGTTTCTATTTTGAACTAATTATTCAGGATAATTTTGGATTGTCCTGTACGATATGCTTAAAAATCAGAAAACTCTCAAACTCACTAAATTTCTCCCCTCAGTGTGTTTGTGAAAGGTTACTTAGCATCAGGATCCATCTTATTACATTTGACACAAGAAAAGGTAAAAACTATTAGAATTTAAACTTACATACTGACTCAATCCAAGTTTACCCAATCTTGAGCTGGCTTGAATTGAAATTGACTTTGTGAACCTGAAAAGTTAGTACGCATGGGCAACTAAAATAGATGTGCAGTAGTAATAGTAGAGAAGTAGGAATGTTTAATATCATCAAAACTATAGTGCTAGAATATGGATTTACAACACAAAACTAATAAGTTATGTGGGCTATATGAATTTTCACTTGGAATAACTATAATCTTTTGAAATTAAATAATCTACGTTTATTAAAAGAAAATAATTAATCTAAGTTTTATTGAATCCATTCTTATAATTCATAAGGTGCTCCACTCTTTTCTTAAATGATGCATTAGCAATAACTAAATCATGATCTTGAGTATAATCTAATATGGACTTACCAACTTCATTATTTTCTCCAAACTCATAACCACAATGAATGTTTATAAAATCTTCTACCACTCTTCTAACATGTGCATTTAAATATTTTCCAATAAAAACACTTACTTCAAGAAGTATATTTTAGATTAATTCTTTTATGTCAATCCAAAATTTTATTTTAAGCACATATCCAATCCTACTTGAGGAGCATAAGGACCTTATAATATTAAAAGTCTTACCATCAACAACAATCATTAAAGCCATAATTTTATAACCAATTTTATGAATTTCTACAACTTTATACTTCAAACTCTTATTTTTTATCACACCTACACCATTTTTAATATGACTCCTAACTGAATACCATAGTTTAAATCATAAGCTATCAATCTCCTTTGCCTTCTCTCCAACGTATTTAAGTTCTTGAAAGCATGAAATATTTGTCTTCCTATGAATACAAATGTATATTAATTCTATAATTTTTTTGTAAGAGAACCTATATTCTTGGTTCATGTTAAAATCCTAGTTTTATTGACTAGCTTCTTTGCCCAAATTCGTTCATGTGGGAACCCATACTTATTTAACACTGCACCCAGGCACTGGTGTAGGGGCCCTTACGCACTTCTCACTATATTAAGCCATATAATGAGTCACTTCAGGGGAACACCATAATATTAACATAATATTATAAAAGATTTAAGTCATGCTTATTTGATAAGCTTTACACTAGTTGTGGACACCTAAAGAAACCCTCCATATTTCTAGTCCAAGACTTGGGACCTAGCAATGATAGTGTTAAATAAAATAGAGATCACTATGAATTTATAAAAAAATTAAAAATAAAAAAAAAATTAAACTATTTAATTTAAATAAATAAAATAAATTAATTTAAAATTAAATAAAAATTTGAATAAAATTTTAAAAATTAATAAATAAAGAAATTTTTTTAGAATATTCAATTAAAAATAAAAGATTTGTGTAAAATAAAATTATACCATAAATTAAATTAAATTAAATTAAATTAAATAAATTAAATTAATTAAATTAAAAAAATTAAATAATTTATTTATAATTAATTAAATAAATCAAATGGTTCATGCATTTACTTTATGAAAGTTCATGAGGGTGGATAAAACCTAAAGAACTAGTTTGGAGGCTAACCAAGAGGGGGGGTGAATTGGTTATTTAAAAATTTCTTTTAAAGAAAATCTTTTTGAAATCATTTTGAATATTTTTAAAACCAAACAACTTGTGCGGAAGTAGACAACAAAATTAGAGATTCAACCACAGATCAGATGACAAAAAAAGTGTGAAAATTAAATGCAAAAAAATAAATAGAAAGAACACCCCATATTTATAGTGATTTGGTCAACTTGACCTACGTCCACTCCCCAGAAACCTCATTTCCAGGTATTACACTAAAACAGTAGTGACTCTCATTTTGCTTCCTTTCCAGGTATTGCACTAAAATAGTAGTGACTCTCATTTTTCTCCCATAGCAAGGCATAGAAGCCCATACAAAATCTTTCCACCAACTCGGTGAGGTAGAGAATCTTGAATCCTTTTACTCTCTCTTTGAGTAGGCAGAGAACTTTGAATCCTTTTACTCCCTCTTAAATTAGGAAGGGAACTTTAAAATCCTTTTTCACCCACCTAGTGAAGTTAGAGAACCCATAAATTCTTTTACTCCCTCCTAGAGTAGGTAGAGAACTTGAAATCTTTTTCACCCACCTGGTGAAGGCAGAGAATCTAGATCTGATGCTGATGAAGATCTTCCTCAGAGCCACCAAGGAATAAGGATATCAACTTGAAGAAGATGATGAACACCTTGCTTAGAGCAACCTTTGTGAATCCCTCACAACTCCTCCTTATAAGGATCTCTCTCTCTCAAGCTCTCCCTCTTCCTTCTTTAAGCACTCTCTCAGATCTCTTTCACAACAAAAGATTATCTTAAGGATGAATATAATTGCTTAAATAATGAGCTTCAAAAAATCCTAAATTTTAAGAAATCCATATTTTTTCGTACGGTACAATACACGTATCGTACAGTAAAATCAGTGTAATTCAGAATCATTTAACAAGTTCATCCAGATGAACTGTATAGTTTTTAATTAAATTATATGGTATGATAAAAATATCGTACAGTACGATATTCATAAATTTCTTTTATTCGTATGGGATGATTCTTGGGATGACTAACTTCGTACTCTATTAGTCATACAGTATGATTCAAATTATATAGTATAACTAGTTCAAATTTCATTGCTTTCACCTGATATGATCTCTGGGATGACCAATTTTATACTCAATTAATCCTATGGTACAATATAAATCATAGGTATGATCGATCATAATAGTTATCCCTTATTTGATTTCTGGATTTCATAGGGTTAATTAGGAAATAATTTTAATATGGCGTATAATATGAACTAAAATTATACTGTATGATCGACTTAATTAGACCCCTGACAGCTAGAGTTTGATAGAGTTGTACAGATTCTACATTACGAATTAAAACTATATAGTATGATGCACTTATTGTACAATATGAAGATAAATCATAAAGTACAATTTACTTAAAAGGAAGAACTCTCTCAAAAACCCTTTTTCTCTCTCCCCCTATATGTGTGTAAGGTTACTCAGTAAAGATATCCACTCATTTACAAAATATGACTCAAGAAAAGGAAAATACAAAATAAAATGAAAACTGACTTTAACCTTAATCTATCTAGTCTTAAGCTGACCCAAATTGCAAATGAATGGTGTGTTACAAATCTGGGCCCAACTACAATAATTTTGATGATAACAAATATTATTGGTACTTTACTATTGCTATTCTTGCTCATCTATTTTGTTTGCCCTGCTCACTAACCATTCAGGTCCATAAGTTCACTCGAAACTTCGATCAGCTTAAGATCAGGTTGATTAAGATTGAGTCAGTCTATAACTTATATTCCAATGCATCTTTTACCTGTTCTTAAGTTAAATGTGCTGTGATGGATCCTAAAGCTAAGTAACCTTACACACATATACTGAGGGGGAAAATTTTGGTGAGTTAGAGAGTTTTCTATTTTTTGATGATATCACACAGGATGATTCTACATCAGCTTGGACGATCAGTTAAAAATAGAGACCTTAATTAGGGTATCCTAATAATTAAGTTTACTTAACTAATCATCATGGACCATTTATATCATAGAGGATGATCAGTACAGATTGAAATAGACAGTCGTCAATCACAATTTAGGCAAGATTTTATAATTCAATATTTGTTCTTATCGTACAGGATGATCCATATCATCTTGGATGATTCATAACAATCATGCCTAAAATCATCCCTTGATTAGGAGACTAATTATGGTTAGATTGATCAATCATATTGTACAAGATAATCTATTTAGATGTTCTCGGATGATCCTTTTTATTTCATAGGATGATCTCCTATCATCCATAATGAAAATCATAATTTTCTTCTAATCGTCCTTGACATTTCGAGAGGTTTGCAGGATGATTTGTGGATTTCCACCCATCTTGAACTAATCATCCATGGAATCATCCTGGACATCCTGAGACTATTGTGGGATGATCTATTGATTGCCAACCATATTGAACTAATCATTTTGGTTGATCAAATAATCATATAGGATAATCTATATAAAATATTTTTTCTGATCATATAGAGCAAAGGTGATTGTCCTAGCGAAAAAGGCCATTTTGTACTAGTCATACAGGACGATCGTAGGATTGTCTTGGATGATCTTTGACATAAAATTTAAAATTAGGGCTTTTTTGGAGGTCTCCTATTTAATTTCTCTTATTGGCTCTTTAGCTAACTTTTGCTATGTTACTAACCTGGGTGAGCTTAGAGAAGGAGGAGAGTTTGAGAGAGAGAGAGAAAGAAAGAATCTTATGAGGGGAAGTTTATGAGGGGATTCATAAAGGTTGCTCCAAGCAAGGGTTTGACATCTTCTTCCTTCTTTATCCTTAGTTCTTTGGTGGCTCTAGGGAGACGATCATCAGCATCAGATCCAGGTTTTCTACCTACTCCAGGAGGGAGTAAAAGGATTGTCGAGTTCTCTGCCTACTCTAGGAGTGAGAAAAAGGATTGTCAGATTCTCTGCCTACTCCAAGATAGAGTAAAAGGATTTTCAAGTTCTCTGCCTACTCCAAGAGGGAGTAAAAGGATTTAAGGTTCTCTACCTGACCGAGTTCGTGGAAAAGTTTTGTAAGGGCTTCTCCGCCTTGCTGTAGGAGAAAAAAGTGAGTCACTTCTTTTTAGTGCAGTACATGGAGAGGGAGTGTCCAAGGAGTGGACGTAGGTCAAGTTGACTGAACCAATTTTAAATCTGGTGTGTTTTTTCTTATTCTTTTTCCACACTTTAATTTTTATATTTTTTATTGATTGATATGTGGTTAAAAACTCTTTTGATATCTGCTTTCATACAAGTAGTTCATTTTAAATTTTTTAAAAAGATTTAAAAAAGATTTTAATTTCTCATTTTGTTAAATACATTTTTAAATAACCAATTCACCATAATCTTGGTTATCCTCGAAACTAGTTCTTTAGTGTTTAACAAACCTCACGAACTTTCAAGTGATGTCAGAGCGGGATTTATAAATTAAGTTTTAAAGAACTTTTGAATTTTGATCAATCGCAAACTTTGATAATCACAATACTGCGGAAGGATATTCAATTACTCGACCACCTCTATTTTATAATATTCCTTTTGATTTTTGGAAAACTTGCATGTTCACCTTTTTATAATCAATTGACTATCGCATATGGATGCTTGTTAGGAAAGGTTATTCAGCACCTTATAGACTTGTAAATGGTGTTAAAACTAAAAATTATTTTACTGAATGGAGAACTGATGATAGAGATTTAACACAATAGAATGCTAAATGTTTGAACTGTTTGTTCTATGCATTAAAATCTAAAGATTATATGTGTGTTTATACTTATTCTATTAGTAAAGAAATTTGGAACATACTTTATATTACTTATGAAGGAACAAATGAAGTTAAATAATCTAGGCTGAATATCTTACTTTATGATTATAAACCTTTTCGTATGAAACCTAGTGAAATAATTTCTGAAATATATACTAGGTTTACCCAAATTATTACATCCTTGTATTCCTTAGGGTGAGAACTCACAAACTATGAAAAAGTGAAGAAGATTATGAGATGTTAACCTTCTTCCTATGATGTAAAAATTACTGCCATTACTGAATCTAAGGATTTGAATGCTTATTCAAAAGATAACTTACCTAGATCACTAATTGCTTGCGAACAATGAGTGAACCAAAGGCAGCTTAATTTAGGTGAAAAGAAGAAGGAGAAAACTATAGCCTTGAAGGCTAATGATTTTGACAATGATTCTTTTAGTTCTGAAGATGATGATATTGCTTTAATAACTAGATAATTCAAAAGCTTCTTGAGGAAAAAGCAAAAGCATCATCAAAAATGGAATAAAGGTAAAAATAATAAAAATTCTAAAGTTTCTTCTCATGTAATTTGTTTTCAATGTAGGAAGCTAGGGCATCAAAAGTCTGATTTCCCAACTCTGAAAGCTAACCTAAGCAAGGAGAAGGGTTAGAAAAAAATAAGTTCAAGAAGGATAAGAAAAGGATCCAAAAGGCTTTCTAGGAAGACTCAGCATTAAGCTCCTCTGAAACTAAAGTAGAAGAGGAGGTAACATATGATCATCTTAATGGCTGATTATCATCTTAATCACTCTGATCAATAAAGTATGTGAGCTTACATATGATCAATTACTTGAAGTTTTAGAAAGAATTCATTCTTCATATAGGAAGCTCAAGAAAGCACATGCTAGCCTCAAAATTAAATTTTTAATTCTACAAAAAAAGAATGAAATTTTAAGGAAAGATCATTCCACTCTAGATTACAATCTCATGGCTTAATTAGATGAATTTAATTCTTGAATAAAAATCATTTTGATTTAACTGTTGAGCATGATTCCTTAAAAATATTACATGTTGAATTAAAAAAGAATATAATTACTTAGATAACCTTGCATCTAACTTAGACAGTAGGGAGTATGCATTGAAAATAGAAAATTTAATTCTTGAAAGTGCAAATAAGTTTTAGAAACTAAATTAACTACCCTCAAGGAAAATAAAAAACAACATGCACTGGAGGAATTTCATAAACAATGAATAAAGTATGCATCATTCAAACCTAGCAGAGGCACTGTAACCCAAATAGAATAGTAAACCCTTTTCTTGGTTCTAGATGTTTTTCTTATGGCATGCTAGGACATATCTCCCACACTTGCACTATTTACCATAGAACACATTTGGTGTGGAGACCAAAATTACAAAATTCACAGTATAGCATGCGTGCATCTGACTCCTCTTTCAAAAAGATGGGACCCAAACCTATTTGGGTTCCTAAATCTAACATCTGATGATTTTGTAGGTATGATCTGATAAAAGGCCTTGTGAGAGCATGTCGTACCTGGACACCTGATGTTCAAGGCATATGATTAGAGATACAAAGCAATTCATTTTGTTAGAGGCCAGGGCAGGAGGCAAGGTAACACTTTAAAATAACACCACCAGGAGGGTGGTGGGATCAGGTATAATTGGTAATTCAAAAAATTCATTATTAAAAATATTTTACTTATAGATGGATTGAAACACAATCTGCTTAGCATCAACCAGCTCTGTGGTAAAGGCTTCAGCTTAAAATTTTTGCCAACCAGCTATATTATAAGCTTAAATAATAAAATTATTTTGCAGCAAAAAAGGATTAACAATTTTTACATATTGGATCTAAATTGCTTTAAAGCTGATACTGCTCTTTGCTTAAAAATAATTACTAATGAATCATAGTTATGGCATAGGAGATTATGTCATGCAAGCATGAAAAGCCCTAGGAAGATCACCTAAAAAAACTTAGTGAGAGGTATGCCCAAACTAGAGTTCACTAAAGACCATCTATATGATTCCCATCAGTTAAGAAATCAAGTCAAATCCTCCTTCCACTCAATCAATGAAATAACACTAGCAAACCCTTAGAATATCTTAACATGGATCTCTTTGGACCAGTTAATACTTCAAGCCTAGGAGGGAAAGTCTTTGGGTATGTGATAGTTGATGATTATTCGAGGTTTACATGAGTTAGATTCCTATCTTATAAAAGTGAATCGTTTGAGGAGTTTAGATCTTTTTTTCACTTGGATTTAAAGAAAACTAGGTTGTAAATTCTTAACCATTCATAGTGACTATGGTGAAGAATTAGAGAATGCAAAATTTGAATCTTTCTATAAGGAGCAAGGGATAGATTATACCTTTTCAACTCCGAGGACCCCTCAGCAGAATGGGGCAGCTGAAAGGAAGAACATGACCTTAATAGTAGCCGCTAGAGCCATGTTAGCTGAATATATACTTCCTAAATATTTCTTGGCAGAAGCGATGAATATAGCCTATTATGTTCTGAATAGGGTTAATCTTAGATCCAAGCTGAACAAGACACCCAACAAAATCCTTAAGGGTAGGACACCCAACTTCTCTCACTTTGGATATAAAGTATTCATTCAGAATAATGGAAAGTCTCAACTAGGAAAGTTTAACCCAAATTTTGATGGAGTATTTCTAGGTTACTCAAGTGTTGGGAAATCCTATATAGTCTTCAATAAGAGAACACTAGTAGTTAAGGAGACCACTCATATTGTATTTGACGAATCTGATAATTTTTGAGGGTCTAGGGTAGAAGAAGAAGAGGTTATAGAAGTTACCCAAGGAGTAAGATCTACAAATTTAGAGGAATGGGTAGAACCTAAAATTTCATTGCCTAGAGAATGGAGATATTCTTCAAGTCATCCTAAAGAACAAATCTTAGGAGACCCATTTGAAGGTGTTAGAACTAGGAATGGACTTAGAATAGAAGTAAACCACTCTTCCTTCATTTTAATGATTGAAACCACTAACCTAAATCAAGCCCTATTAGATGAATTCTAGATCATAGCCATGCAAGAAGAGTTAAACCAATTTGTAAGGAATGATGTTTGGGAGTAAGTTAAAAGACCTAAGGACCAAAGTGTGGTTGGAAATAAATGGGTTTTCAAAAATAAAATGAATAATTCTGGTATAGTGGTGAAAAATAAAGTAAGATTAGTGGTTAACGGGTATACATAGATAGAAGAAATTGACTTTGATGACACTTTTGCCACTGTAGCTAGATTAGAAGCTACTAAGGTGCTACTAGCCTTTGTCTGTTTTAAGGGATTCAAATTGTTTTGAATGGGTGTTAAGAGTGACTTTCTGAATGGGGTGATAAAAGAAGATTTGTATGTTGAACAACCCATAGGCTTTAAAAATTCACATTTTTCTAATCAAGTGTTTAAATTGAAAATGGCTTTATATGGACTAAAATAAGCACCCAAGGCATGGTATGAAGACTTAGCACAATCCTACTAGAAAGAACCTTTGTTAAGAGGAGTGTAGACACCACCATATTTTTGAAAAAGTAAGAGATAAATTACTGAATGACTAAATATATGTTGATGATATTCTGTTTGGATCCTTTGATGAAAAATTGTGTGATGAATTTTTAAAAATAATGAGAAATGAGCTTGAAATGAGTATGATGGGAGAACTAACTTACTTTCAGAGATTTAGCATAAAATAAATGGATGATGGAACTTTTGTTAATCAATAAAAATACATTAAGGATATTCTCAATAAACATAAAATATATAAAGCCACGCCAATCAACATTCTCATGAATGCCAGTGTTCGGTTAGATAAGGATTCAAATGGAAAATCTATTGATCAAAAGAAATTTACAGGAGTAATTGGATCACTTCTTTACTTGACTGCTAGTAGACCTAATATTATGTTTAGTGTTTATCTCTATATAAGATTTTTGGCTAATCCAAAGGATTCCCACCTAACTGTTGTTAAGAGAATCCTTAGATATCTCTTAGGGACCCAAGACTTAGGAATTTGGTATTCTAGAAATAGCCCCTCTTTTGAAATCATATAATATTCTAATTTAGATTTTGTAGGATGCCGAGTTGATAGGAAAAGCACTTCTGGGACATGTCAAATCATAGGACAATCCTTAGTCTCCTGGTCTAGTAGAAAAAAGAACTCAGTGTCCCTGTCTATTATTGAAGCTGAGTATATAACCTTAGGAAGTTGTGTGGCTGAGGTCCTTTAGTTAAAGTAATAAATTCTTAATTTAGGACTTCCTATAGGCATAATTCCACTCCTATGTGATAACACTAGTGCCATCTGTAATTCAAAGAACCCAATCTAATACTCCAGAACCAAACATATCGACATCAGGCACCACTTAATTAGGGATCATGTTACGAAAGGAGACATAAAGCTACACCATGTAGCTACTGAAAACCAACATGTAGATATCTTCATAAAACTATTGGCTTTTGAAGCCTTTAGCACCTTAAGAACCAGATTAGGTGTGATACATATACATTCTTGAAAATGATGCCTTCTATTTATGTTTCTTCTCTTAGTGTTTTGTTTAATTTGTTTGTTTATTTTCTTTTGTGTTTTTGATTTTATGTTTTTATTTTCTTGTTACTTTTTCTTTAGTATATAAAAAAAATCAGATCACTACTCACTTCTACTGATGAACTGGCTTTTTTAAAATGAGATTTTTTGTTTTATTTTTATTTAGAAGCTTGTAAGCATTGATTGACTCCTCTAAAACAGTTAAAGGAAGAAATATTGATGATTGTTTCTCTTCTGCTAACTCCTTTAATGATATATTTTTCTTTTTGAATCAAAATCTATTTCAAAATTAAAAAGTTGGACTTGGAAATGGAGATCTGTTTTATCTTCCTATAGTAATCCATCTCATATGAATAATATACAAAATCATTAAATCACTTTCAAGTTTTCTTAATCAGTTGGTTGCATCTATCATATGAGTATAATTTTGTTTTATAGTTTACTCTTTCTTATATTAGAGAGTGAGTTTCTTTCTCTCTTATATCTGAAAGATAATCTCACAACTGATTATTTTTAGAGGTTATTAAATAAAGCAAGCTCGCAAAAGAAATGAAAAGAGGCACAAAATGAGCCCAACATTAAAAGATGCACAATGTTTGCCAATTAATTGCAAGATACACAAAGTACATAAAAAAATCAAAAGATGCACAAAGTATGCCAAATAACTGAAAATGAGACACAAAATGAGCTTACAAAGAAATAAGTTTCCTTCCCTTTCAAATCTTTAAAACTCTTAGAAGAATTCATGTGCCACTGAATATCTTCGAACACTTGAGATTGAAAATCATGATTTTTGATTCTTTACTTTGTAATACTATTTTATCATATATTTTTTTGGAATGAGGTTTGAAAGAATCACTTTTCTTATCTAATTTCTTTTTTTTAGAATTAGATTTTAGTTTAAATGGAACTTTAACCTATAAGGTGTCTGAGGTAGGGTTACAAAATTGATTTTATAATCTTTCTTAATTTCAGCATTGTTGATTCATTTCTTTCAAGTTTTTAAATTTAAAATTGAGGTAAAATTTTCATTTGCTGGAGCTGATCGATTAAAAAAAACTTATATTTTATTTTAATGATTGTGTTTTCTCGTATTTTCTATTATTTTTTATTATTGTTTTTTAGTATTTTGAGCTAATTTTTTATATTTTGGATCCCCTATGCTCATCCCTCTCCATCATTCAATTCTTCAAAATTTTATTCGCATTATCCTAGACGATATATATCATCCTGGATGATATATCATATCACTGTTCAACCCACATCTAATGGCTGATCTGAATCTATTATTGATAATCATCCTGGACGATCCACCTGTTCATCCTAAATGATCCATAGGGAAAAAGTGGCTGGAAAATTTACATGTAGCCAGTAGGATCCATAATTACCAATCATCTTGGATGATCCACCTATTCGTCCTGGATGATCTGCATAGTCAATGATCATACAGGTTGAATCCTCAGGATCATTGCTTGTGTCTAATCATCCTGGATGATTTTTGATCATCCTATATGATATGACTAGCTTTTTGATGAGTCATCTGGATGATAAATATTGTGGCTGATCATCCTGGATGATGTCATGATTATCCTTGACGAATTTCCCGATTATATATAAATAGCCAATCTCAAGCCTTATTCTTCACTCAAGGATATCCAAATCTCATTTCTCTCTTTTAAGCTCTTAATTCTTTCGTATGGCTAGTGGTAAATGATCTCATGTCCTTCAAGGCATCACTTTTAGGAGTGCTATTTATCCCATGTTTATTGAAGCAGCGGATGAAGCTGCTTACCCCCGCTACAAATTTTCTGGTATCAACCCTTCAAAGATCATCAATCAATCCACTCTTAACTCTCAGGTACTACACTTATTCACTAACTCAACCCTTGGATTCAATCTTACTCTTGCCTTCCGTTTCAACTCCAAACTCCTATTCAAATTCTTTTCTAGCCTTCACCTTAATGCTGATTTTACTGCTTTGTAATTTTAGGTGAATCAAAGGCCTATAGAGATTACCTATTAGAATTTTTATAAATTTCTTTGACCACTGGAGACAAACTCCATGTCTTAGCTTCTAATCCTAATTTTAATTATACCTATGTTAATAATACTTTTAAGGAAGCCAATTTTCAATTTTAAGATTCCAATATTAATACCTTAGTCAATGATGCTCGGACCATCCAGCACATCCTTCGTTACTCAATTATTCCTAAAGCAGGGGACCAAATTCACATTACTCCCATCCTTTCACTCACCACCTACTATATCATGACCAACTATCAATTTAATGAAGCTGATCTTATAATCTGATACAATGAATATTTAACATACATTAGGGATCTAGGCCACAAAAGAAAGCCAAACTTAACCCTAGGATATCTAATTGCCTATGTCCTTGAATCAAAATACAACCTTCAATTCCCTGGTCTACCTGATCTCAACCCTATATTGTGCACTAATAGCTCGTTCCACATCGTTCATAGTACTTATCATCAACATGGGCATGAGGAGCTTGGTGAAGAAGAGGAAGGTCCTCTTCCTACACCTTCCCCTATCAACCAGCAGGCACAAATTGATTAGCTATTTCAACAGTTTTGACAGTAGGAGGTTGGGTTTAGTCCTATGTCATCGAGCAATAGCGATAGCATGTAGAGGATATTACTTCATTTGAAAACTATGCCATCTAGCAGCAACAACAATATGACCAGGATATGGCCTGGTTTGGCGAGCAGTTTGCCTCTCTTTCCTGATACTTTCAACCACCACCACCTCCAAATGATCAGAGTTCTTCCTTCTAGTCTGTTAGTGCTTGTGTTTCTATATTTGTAGTATCTTTATTTTTATACTTTATTCTAATTTAGTTATTTTCTTTCTTCCTTCTTTTTGTGATGTCAAAAGGGGGAGTTGTTGTTGTCTGCTTAGTTTATTACTTAATATGTGGTTTACTTATGTTTTAGTGGAATTTGTCTTGTTCTATTTCTGTTCTATCTTATATGTCTTCTGTTCTATTTTTATATTTCTTTTAAAAAAATAAAAAAAAAAGAAGAAAGAGAAAAAAATAAAAATAAAAATTTTCTAGGCTATAAAATTTTTTTGAGATATTTGCCATCATAAAAAAGGGGGAGATTACTGTAAATCTGGGCCAAACTATAGTGATTTTGATGATAACAAATATTAATGGTTATTTACTACTGCTATTCTTACTTATGTATTTTGTTTGCCCTACCCACTAACCTTTTTGGTCCACAAGTTCACTTGGAACATTGGTCTGCTTAAGATCAGGTAAACTAGGATTGAGTAAGTCTGTAATTTCTATTCTATTGCATCTTTTACATTTTCTTGAGTCAAATATACTATGCTAGATCCTGAAGCTAAGTAACCTTGCATACACACACTCAGGGGGAGAAATTTGATGAGTTAGAGAGTTTTCTATTTTTTGATAATATCGTACATGATGATTCTAAATCATTCTAGACGATCAGTTAAAAATAGAAACCCTAATTAGGGCATCTTAATATTTAAGATTATTTAACAAACTATCCTGGATGATTTATGTCAAACAGGATGATCAATACAGATTAAAACAGACATCCGCCAATCATAATATAGGAAAGATTTTATAATTCAGAATTTTTTCTTATCGTATAGGATGATCCATATCATCCTGGTTGATTTGTGACAATCATGCCTAAAATGATCGCTTGATTAGAAGACTAATTATTACTATATTGATCAATTACATCATATAAAATGATCTATTTGTATTGTCCAAATGATCCTTTTTATTTCGTAGGACGATCTCCTATCGTCCAAGACAAAAACCATAATTTTTTCTTGATCGTCCAGGGGATCATCCTTGTTAACCTCATTATTCAAGATCAATTTCCACAAATACAATTTCTAGCACCTAGGCCCTCGTAGCCTAGCATAGGCATCATATTTAGCATTTCCCTTAGGTGGATACCCAGTGATGTAGCATCGACTCAACTTAACAACTCATCCTAAATCAAAATCAATTCAATCTAAATTTAATTCAACTCCAAACTAAACTCAAATCCACTCATCTTAAACCAACTATTTTAAACTGAAATTTGCTGCACCAATCAAAATAAAAATGAATCAAATTAACTCGAGCTGAGTTCAATCTATATGATAATAGCTCTAATTAGCTCAATGTAGCTTGTTGCGAGCTAATGTCATTAGTTTAATTAAATAAAAGCATTAATTTAATCTACTGTAAAATAGATTATACTTATCTCATCTAAAATAATTATATGTTGATTCCATTAATATATATATATATATATATATATATATATATATATATATATATATATATATATATATATATATATATATATATATAAGGATAAAAATTTATCTAAATTATAATATTTCCTCATAACCACTTCCCATTTTAAATTCAAAATTAAGAGTGCGGTTAGGGCCGGTTAGACCGAACCCCACTACCCCTAATTTCGTAAAACCTCGCCCCCCCCCCCCCCCCCCCCCACTCTCATTCTTCCCCTATGTTCGGAAAATGAAACCCCACAGGCTCTCATTCGCAAGCAAGAACGGAACAACCCCCCCTTCTCTCGATTCTTCCAGGTTGGAACTCCCACCCCGTCGCTCTCTCTTCCTTCTATCAGTTTCGCAAGGCCTTCCCCCTCCCTGTCAGATTGCATGAAGCCCCTGAGCCTCCTTGCTCCCAATTTGCACGCCTACAGGACCGAAACCCCTTACTCCGCCTTCTCTCCCCAGTTCGTAAGACTCCCACTCGTCGCAAGCCCTAGCCGAGCAGCCGAAGCCTTTTATTCCTCTTCCCTAATTGTTGTCGGCTCTCTTTCCTATTGGTATATCTTCTATGTCCTCATCTTCTTTCTCCCCTTTTTTAGCATTCTTGATGATGAAATGAATTTAGAAAGTTTATTGCTATCATTTTGGAAGGAGAAGAAAGTATGTGAGACTGAAAATAGAGAAATGTTTCTTTCTCTTATTTTATCTTATTGCAAAGAGAAGAATTCCCTTATTGTTGTTTAACTGGATCATGCTTGGGAATTCCATGATTCTTACATGTAAGGGCTTTTCGATTGAAATTCATGCTTATTTCTTCTTACCGAAAGATGAACACTAATTTCATTTCTTGAAGGATGTTTCTCGAGGGGAAAATCTAAGAGAATCTATTTAGAATCTATGGGTTTTCTTTTTCACTTGAAAGAAAATGTTGAGATGAAAATTTGATTTAGGGATAGTGAAAAGTGAGAAGTTTGTGTGTTTTGAGAAGTGGAAAAATGTGAGTTTTATGAAAAGTGAAAGTGTTAGCATTGAAAAGAGAAGTGTTTTGAAAAGTGTTTGTTTGGGAAAATGAAACATTTTGAAAGTGCTGGTGTTGAAAGACAAAGTGTGTGAAGGAGTGAAAAGTGAAAATTAGATTGTTTTGGGAGATGAACAATGTGGGTGTTGGAAAGTGTGTTAGTTAGGTGTTATTAGAAAATGAAAGCATAAAAGGAAGTAATGACCCCGCCTTTTCTCTCGCTTTACCCCTCTTCTTCTTCTACTACTTTTCCCTTCTTGTGCCTCGAGAAAAATTTTAGAAAGTATAAAGTATGCTATTAAAAAAAAAATTAAAGGTTCAAAGAGACAAGCAATCAAGCCTGTGTTCGAGCTCGAAGAAAGGTACATTTTTATTTTTTGTAAATTTTAATTATTTTATTAATAATTATTAAATATGCTTATAATCCCTATTTTATTTTCTTTGTTTGCATGAACTGCGAGGAATGGTATCGATCAAATGAATAAAAGGATAAGGGACAAAGGTGTCAGTCGCCTCTATCCAACCGATAGAGGTGCTACAGGCGAAATCCACCGGGTCATAGCCCCCGGTGTTGTAAGTTTTCTTAGAACTTAGAATGTCCCTAGGGGGCCATTGTTGTGGTTTGAGCGAACTCCTCCCGTTTAGGTCCCTGTAGCAACTTCAACTTTATTAGGATTATTTTATTTTTATTATTAGATCCTTGAACCCTTGTTCACATGTGTAATGTCCTAAGGGTTAGTGATAATAATCTTTTTTGTCCCATACAACTTTAGTAACATTTAAGGACAAAAATTAAGCAATGAGTCTTAGAGAACTTAGACTTAGATTGCATGCACACTTTAGGATAGAAACATAGAATATAGAAAATTTAGTGACATCTCTCTTAGGGTTAGTGTTTATTATTAATACAACTTTAATTAAGCTAATCAAATTTAAATAATTAATTAATAAAAATTTTAAATACACTAGAGATAATTCAGATAAAAATATACGAAAATCACATAACCTTTAATAACCAAATTAAATAATAACTTCAACTAATATAAATCGAAACTTATAAAATGATAAATAATATATATTTGTTTAATAAAAGTAAATTAACGCCTAAGTTAAAAATAAAATTTATATGTAATTGATCATCAAAATTAACATAATTTGATAACATATTAAAGTCATAAACTTATAACCAAAATAATCATAAATTGTAAGGAAATGTTAATAAATTCCAATCAATTAAATAATAATAATAATAATAATAATAATAATAATAATAATAATAATAATAATAATAATAATAATATGGATGCTCACAGAATCTTATGCAGGTGGCCATGCTGGCGCAGGGCTAGATCAAAGGGGGCTAATTAAAGATTTAAACTGGCAAAATTTTATGCAGGTGCAAAATGCTAAGCTCCCTTAAAATTAAAAGAGCATGGCCAAGTATGGCTGGTGAATTTAATTTAAATTTTAATATACAACTACTTGGGAATGATTTTATTATAAATGCTTAGGATAACTCTGCAGGTGGTCTAGATTTTATTTTTCTTTCTGCGATATAAATGAAATGTAAATGTAATTTATTAAAGTCAAGCATTGTGAATGTGATTTAAAAGTGGGATATCACACCCAGCTCGGAATCCAAAAAGAAGAGAATATCCCTTAGGGGAATGTTCTTTTCTATTTAGAAAGTCAAGTTAGGGTGATTCTAATATCCAAAGGAAAAAGAAAATACCCCTTCGGGGATGAGTTTCTTTTCATTTGGATATCCAGGCCTGGCGGATCCAAGGAGCTCATAGCAGATCCAAAGAGCTCGTAAAGGAAAGAAGACAAAGGAAAAGAAGACAAAGGAAAGAAGACAAAGGAAAAGAATACAAAGGAAAGAAGACGAAGGAGAGAAGATGAAGAAGTTAAGACGAAGAAGTGAAGAAAAGAAGTATATCCCATTTCAAAATCACTTACGTCAGTCTTAGGAGTAGAATCCAGGTTGTTGTAAGTGGTACCCGGCCACTTTTCTTTTCAGTAGACCCTGGGTTGTAAGTAAAATGGCACTTGCTTTATGGACTCTAAACATTATATTTTTGGATAATTTAATTTGATTGATTATATTATTTGTGTATTAGTTTTTTTTTTAGGATTCTTGCATGCCATATTTTGTTATAGTCTGGATATAATCGGAGTATTTTTTTTGTAAGGGCACGATAAAATGTTTTCTATTTAAAATTTAAATAAAATTTTTAGGCTCATATAGTAACTCTAACGACCTAAGAAGTATGCTCGGGATCACCGAGAGTCAGCATAAGCATATTATTACTTTCTCTTCCTTGTTAGGCACCTCTTCGCCTGTGAGTTCTGGCAGACCACCTGGCCTATTAGGGTGCAGTTCTATCAAGGGGATGTGCAATCTCTAGGGAAAAATCTATTTTTTAAGTCTGATTTTAAAACTGCTTCATAAAGCATTTTATGCATTCGAGTTAATTAACATGCACTGCATTAAATACAAATTAAAAGAGCTTAAAATTTTAATTGCATTATGCTCTCAAGCGTCATTTACTCTACATAAGTATAGGGGTCAATTAGGATGTATCTTAGATGTCGGCCCCGATTCCTCAAAACCTAAACAACATCCCTACCTATATTTCATAAAGAGACTGGACATATGGTTTTAAAGCATCTAGTTGGTTAGCTAGCTCCCCAATCCAGGCCAAGGTAAGTCCAGATTTGTACTGCATTAGATAGGTTCGGGTCACTACTTGGTAATACCCAAATTAGATTTATGTTCTGAATAGGGTTAATCTTAGATCCAAGCTGAACAAGACACCCAACAAAATCCTTAAGGGTAGGACACCCAACTTCTCTCACTTTGGATATAAAGTATTCATTCAGAATAATGGAAAGTCTCAACTAGGAAAGTTTAACCCAAATTTTGATGGAGTATTTCTAGGTTACTCAAGTGTTGGGAAATCCTATATAGTCTTCAATAAGAGAACACTAGTAGTTAAGGAGACCACTCATATTGTATTTGACGAATCTGATAATTTTTGAGGGTCTAGGGTAGAAGAAGAAGAGGTTATAGAAGTTACCCAAGGAGTAAGATCTACAAATTTAGAGGAATGGGTAGAACCTAAAATTTCATTGCCTAGAGAATGGAGATATTCTTCAAGTCATCCTAAAGAACAAATCTTAGGAGACCCATTTGAAGGTGTTAGAACTAGGAATGGACTTAGAATAGAAGTAAACCACTCTTCCTTCATTTTAATGATTGAAACCACTAACCTAAATCAAGCCCTATTAGATGAATTCTAGATCATAGCCATGCAAGAAGAGTTAAACCAATTTGTAAGGAATGATGTTTGGGAGTAAGTTAAAAGACCTAAGGACCAAAGTGTGGTTGGAAATAAATGGGTTTTCAAAAATAAAATGAATAATTCTGGTATAGTGGTGAAAAATAAAGTAAGATTAGTGGTTAACGGGTATACATAGATAGAAGAAATTGACTTTGATGACACTTTTGCCACTGTAGCTAGATTAGAAGCTACTAAGGTGCTACTAGCCTTTGTCTGTTTTAAGGGATTCAAATTGTTTTGAATGGGTGTTAAGAGTGACTTTCTGAATGGGGTGATAAAAGAAGATTTGTATGTTGAACAACCCATAGGCTTTAAAAATTCACATTTTTCTAATCAAGTGTTTAAATTGAAAATGGCTTTATATGGACTAAAATAAGCACCCAAGGCATGGTATGAAGACTTAGCACAATCCTACTAGAAAGAACCTTTGTTAAGAGGAGTGTAGACACCACCATATTTTTGAAAAAGTAAGAGATAAATTACTGAATGACTAAATATATGTTGATGATATTCTGTTTGGATCCTTTGATGAAAAATTGTGTGATGAATTTTTAAAAATAATGAGAAATGAGCTTGAAATGAGTATGATGGGAGAACTAACTTACTTTCAGAGATTTAGCATAAAATAAATGGATGATGGAACTTTTGTTAATCAATAAAAATACATTAAGGATATTCTCAATAAACATAAAATATATAAAGCCACGCCAATCAACATTCTCATGAATGCCAGTGTTCGGTTAGATAAGGATTCAAATGGAAAATCTATTGATCAAAAGAAATTTACAGGAGTAATTGGATCACTTCTTTACTTGACTGCTAGTAGACCTAATATTATGTTTAGTGTTTATCTCTATATAAGATTTTTGGCTAATCCAAAGGATTCCCACCTAACTGTTGTTAAGAGAATCCTTAGATATCTCTTAGGGACCCAAGACTTAGGAATTTGGTATTCTAGAAATAGCCCCTCTTTTGAAATCATATAATATTCTAATTTAGATTTTGTAGGATGCCGAGTTGATAGGAAAAGCACTTCTGGGACATGTCAAATCATAGGACAATCCTTAGTCTCCTGGTCTAGTAGAAAAAAGAACTCAGTGTCCCTGTCTATTATTGAAGCTGAGTATATAACCTTAGGAAGTTGTGTGGCTGAGGTCCTTTAGTTAAAGTAATAAATTCTTAATTTAGGACTTCCTATAGGCATAATTCCACTCCTATGTGATAACACTAGTGCCATCTGTAATTCAAAGAACCCAATCTAATACTCCAGAACCAAACATATCGACATCAGGCACCACTTAATTAGGGATCATGTTACGAAAGGAGACATAAAGCTACACCATGTAGCTACTGAAAACCAACATGTAGATATCTTCATAAAACTATTGGCTTTTGAAGCCTTTAGCACCTTAAGAACCAGATTAGGTGTGATACATATACATTCTTGAAAATGATGCCTTCTATTTATGTTTCTTCTCTTAGTGTTTTGTTTAATTTGTTTGTTTATTTTCTTTTGTGTTTTTGATTTTATGTTTTTATTTTCTTGTTACTTTTTCTTTAGTATATAAAAAAAATCAGATCACTACTCACTTCTACTGATGAACTGGCTTTTTTAAAATGAGATTTTTTGTTTTATTTTTATTTAGAAGCTTGTAAGCATTGATTGACTCCTCTAAAACAGTTAAAGGAAGAAATATTGATGATTGTTTCTCTTCTGCTAACTCCTTTAATGATATATTTTTCTTTTTGAATCAAAATCTATTTCAAAATTAAAAAGTTGGACTTGGAAATGGAGATCTGTTTTATCTTCCTATAGTAATCCATCTCATATGAATAATATACAAAATCATTAAATCACTTTCAAGTTTTCTTAATCAGTTGGTTGCATCTATCATATGAGTATAATTTTGTTTTATAGTTTACTCTTTCTTATATTAGAGAGTGAGTTTCTTTCTCTCTTATATCTGAAAGATAATCTCACAACTGATTATTTTTAGAGGTTATTAAATAAAGCAAGCTCGCAAAAGAAATGAAAAGAGGCACAAAATGAGCCCAACATTAAAAGATGCACAATGTTTGCCAATTAATTGCAAGATACACAAAGTACATAAAAAAATCAAAAGATGCACAAAGTATGCCAAATAACTGAAAATGAGACACAAAATGAGCTTACAAAGAAATAAGTTTCCTTCCCTTTCAAATCTTTAAAACTCTTAGAAGAATTCATGTGCCACTGAATATCTTCGAACACTTGAGATTGAAAATCATGATTTTTGATTCTTTACTTTGTAATACTATTTTATCATATATTTTTTTGGAATGAGGTTTGAAAGAATCACTTTTCTTATCTAATTTCTTTTTTTTAGAATTAGATTTTAGTTTAAATGGAACTTTAACCTATAAGGTGTCTGAGGTAGGGTTACAAAATTGATTTTATAATCTTTCTTAATTTCAGCATTGTTGATTCATTTCTTTCAAGTTTTTAAATTTAAAATTGAGGTAAAATTTTCATTTGCTGGAGCTGATCGATTAAAAAAAACTTATATTTTATTTTAATGATTGTGTTTTCTCGTATTTTCTATTATTTTTTATTATTGTTTTTTAGTATTTTGAGCTAATTTTTTATATTTTGGATCCCCTATGCTCATCCCTCTCCATCATTCAATTCTTCAAAATTTTATTCGCATTATCCTAGACGATATATATCATCCTGGATGATATATCATATCACTGTTCAACCCACATCTAATGGCTGATCTGAATCTATTATTGATAATCATCCTGGACGATCCACCTGTTCATCCTAAATGATCCATAGGGAAAAAGTGGCTGGAAAATTTACATGTAGCCAGTAGGATCCATAATTACCAATCATCTTGGATGATCCACCTATTCGTCCTGGATGATCTGCATAGTCAATGATCATACAGGTTGAATCCTCAGGATCATTGCTTGTGTCTAATCATCCTGGATGATTTTTGATCATCCTATATGATATGACTAGCTTTTTGATGAGTCATCTGGATGATAAATATTGTGGCTGATCATCCTGGATGATGTCATGATTATCCTTGACGAATTTCCCGATTATATATAAATAGCCAATCTCAAGCCTTATTCTTCACTCAAGGATATCCAAATCTCATTTCTCTCTTTTAAGCTCTTAATTCTTTCGTATGGCTAGTGGTAAATGATCTCATGTCCTTCAAGGCATCACTTTTAGGAGTGCTATTTATCCCATGTTTATTGAAGCAGCGGATGAAGCTGCTTACCCCCGCTACAAATTTTCTGGTATCAACCCTTCAAAGATCATCAATCAATCCACTCTTAACTCTCAGGTACTACACTTATTCACTAACTCAACCCTTGGATTCAATCTTACTCTTGCCTTCCGTTTCAACTCCAAACTCCTATTCAAATTCTTTTCTAGCCTTCACCTTAATGCTGATTTTACTGCTTTGTAATTTTAGGTGAATCAAAGGCCTATAGAGATTACCTATTAGAATTTTTATAAATTTCTTTGACCACTGGAGACAAACTCCATGTCTTAGCTTCTAATCCTAATTTTAATTATACCTATGTTAATAATACTTTTAAGGAAGCCAATTTTCAATTTTAAGATTCCAATATTAATACCTTAGTCAATGATGCTCGGACCATCCAGCACATCCTTCGTTACTCAATTATTCCTAAAGCAGGGGACCAAATTCACATTACTCCCATCCTTTCACTCACCACCTACTATATCATGACCAACTATCAATTTAATGAAGCTGATCTTATAATCTGATACAATGAATATTTAACATACATTAGGGATCTAGGCCACAAAAGAAAGCCAAACTTAACCCTAGGATATCTAATTGCCTATGTCCTTGAATCAAAATACAACCTTCAATTCCCTGGTCTACCTGATCTCAACCCTATATTGTGCACTAATAGCTCGTTCCACATCGTTCATAGTACTTATCATCAACATGGGCATGAGGAGCTTGGTGAAGAAGAGGAAGGTCCTCTTCCTACACCTTCCCCTATCAACCAGCAGGCACAAATTGATTAGCTATTTCAACAGTTTTGACAGTAGGAGGTTGGGTTTAGTCCTATGTCATCGAGCAATAGCGATAGCATGTAGAGGATATTACTTCATTTGAAAACTATGCCATCTAGCAGCAACAACAATATGACCAGGATATGGCCTGGTTTGGCGAGCAGTTTGCCTCTCTTTCCTGATACTTTCAACCACCACCACCTCCAAATGATCAGAGTTCTTCCTTCTAGTCTGTTAGTGCTTGTGTTTCTATATTTGTAGTATCTTTATTTTTATACTTTATTCTAATTTAGTTATTTTCTTTCTTCCTTCTTTTTGTGATGTCAAAAGGGGGAGTTGTTGTTGTCTGCTTAGTTTATTACTTAATATGTGGTTTACTTATGTTTTAGTGGAATTTGTCTTGTTCTATTTCTGTTCTATCTTATATGTCTTCTGTTCTATTTTTATATTTCTTTTAAAAAAATAAAAAAAAAAGAAGAAAGAGAAAAAAATAAAAATAAAAATTTTCTAGGCTATAAAATTTTTTTGAGATATTTGCCATCATAAAAAAGGGGGAGATTACTGTAAATCTGGGCCAAACTATAGTGATTTTGATGATAACAAATATTAATGGTTATTTACTACTGCTATTCTTACTTATGTATTTTGTTTGCCCTACCCACTAACCTTTTTGGTCCACAAGTTCACTTGGAACATTGGTCTGCTTAAGATCAGGTAAACTAGGATTGAGTAAGTCTGTAATTTCTATTCTATTGCATCTTTTACATTTTCTTGAGTCAAATATACTATGCTAGATCCTGAAGCTAAGTAACCTTGCATACACACACTCAGGGGGAGAAATTTGATGAGTTAGAGAGTTTTCTATTTTTTGATAATATCGTACATGATGATTCTAAATCATTCTAGACGATCAGTTAAAAATAGAAACCCTAATTAGGGCATCTTAATATTTAAGATTATTTAACAAACTATCCTGGATGATTTATGTCAAACAGGATGATCAATACAGATTAAAACAGACATCCGCCAATCATAATATAGGAAAGATTTTATAATTCAGAATTTTTTCTTATCGTATAGGATGATCCATATCATCCTGGTTGATTTGTGACAATCATGCCTAAAATGATCGCTTGATTAGAAGACTAATTATTACTATATTGATCAATTACATCATATAAAATGATCTATTTGTATTGTCCAAATGATCCTTTTTATTTCGTAGGACGATCTCCTATCGTCCAAGACAAAAACCATAATTTTTTCTTGATCGTCCAGGGGATCATCCTTGTTAACCTCATTATTCAAGATCAATTTCCACAAATACAATTTCTAGCACCTAGGCCCTCGTAGCCTAGCATAGGCATCATATTTAGCATTTCCCTTAGGTGGATACCCAGTGATGTAGCATCGACTCAACTTAACAACTCATCCTAAATCAAAATCAATTCAATCTAAATTTAATTCAACTCCAAACTAAACTCAAATCCACTCATCTTAAACCAACTATTTTAAACTGAAATTTGCTGCACCAATCAAAATAAAAATGAATCAAATTAACTCGAGCTGAGTTCAATCTATATGATAATAGCTCTAATTAGCTCAATGTAGCTTGTTGCGAGCTAATGTCATTAGTTTAATTAAATAAAAGCATTAATTTAATCTACTGTAAAATAGATTATACTTATCTCATCTAAAATAATTATATGTTGATTCCATTAATATATATATATATATATATATATATATATATATATATATATATATATATATATATATATATATATATATATATATAAGGATAAAAATTTATCTAAATTATAATATTTCCTCATAACCACTTCCCATTTTAAATTCAAAATTAAGAGTGCGGTTAGGGCCGGTTAGACCGAACCCCACTACCCCTAATTTCGTAAAACCTCGCCCCCCCCCCCCCCCCCCCCCACTCTCATTCTTCCCCTATGTTCGGAAAATGAAACCCCACAGGCTCTCATTCGCAAGCAAGAACGGAACAACCCCCCCTTCTCTCGATTCTTCCAGGTTGGAACTCCCACCCCGTCGCTCTCTCTTCCTTCTATCAGTTTCGCAAGGCCTTCCCCCTCCCTGTCAGATTGCATGAAGCCCCTGAGCCTCCTTGCTCCCAATTTGCACGCCTACAGGACCGAAACCCCTTACTCCGCCTTCTCTCCCCAGTTCGTAAGACTCCCACTCGTCGCAAGCCCTAGCCGAGCAGCCGAAGCCTTTTATTCCTCTTCCCTAATTGTTGTCGGCTCTCTTTCCTATTGGTATATCTTCTATGTCCTCATCTTCTTTCTCCCCTTTTTTAGCATTCTTGATGATGAAATGAATTTAGAAAGTTTATTGCTATCATTTTGGAAGGAGAAGAAAGTATGTGAGACTGAAAATAGAGAAATGTTTCTTTCTCTTATTTTATCTTATTGCAAAGAGAAGAATTCCCTTATTGTTGTTTAACTGGATCATGCTTGGGAATTCCATGATTCTTACATGTAAGGGCTTTTCGATTGAAATTCATGCTTATTTCTTCTTACCGAAAGATGAACACTAATTTCATTTCTTGAAGGATGTTTCTCGAGGGGAAAATCTAAGAGAATCTATTTAGAATCTATGGGTTTTCTTTTTCACTTGAAAGAAAATGTTGAGATGAAAATTTGATTTAGGGATAGTGAAAAGTGAGAAGTTTGTGTGTTTTGAGAAGTGGAAAAATGTGAGTTTTATGAAAAGTGAAAGTGTTAGCATTGAAAAGAGAAGTGTTTTGAAAAGTGTTTGTTTGGGAAAATGAAACATTTTGAAAGTGCTGGTGTTGAAAGACAAAGTGTGTGAAGGAGTGAAAAGTGAAAATTAGATTGTTTTGGGAGATGAACAATGTGGGTGTTGGAAAGTGTGTTAGTTAGGTGTTATTAGAAAATGAAAGCATAAAAGGAAGTAATGACCCCGCCTTTTCTCTCGCTTTACCCCTCTTCTTCTTCTACTACTTTTCCCTTCTTGTGCCTCGAGAAAAATTTTAGAAAGTATAAAGTATGCTATTAAAAAAAAAATTAAAGGTTCAAAGAGACAAGCAATCAAGCCTGTGTTCGAGCTCGAAGAAAGGTACATTTTTATTTTTTGTAAATTTTAATTATTTTATTAATAATTATTAAATATGCTTATAATCCCTATTTTATTTTCTTTGTTTGCATGAACTGCGAGGAATGGTATCGATCAAATGAATAAAAGGATAAGGGACAAAGGTGTCAGTCGCCTCTATCCAACCGATAGAGGTGCTACAGGCGAAATCCACCGGGTCATAGCCCCCGGTGTTGTAAGTTTTCTTAGAACTTAGAATGTCCCTAGGGGGCCATTGTTGTGGTTTGAGCGAACTCCTCCCGTTTAGGTCCCTGTAGCAACTTCAACTTTATTAGGATTATTTTATTTTTATTATTAGATCCTTGAACCCTTGTTCACATGTGTAATGTCCTAAGGGTTAGTGATAATAATCTTTTTTGTCCCATACAACTTTAGTAACATTTAAGGACAAAAATTAAGCAATGAGTCTTAGAGAACTTAGACTTAGATTGCATGCACACTTTAGGATAGAAACATAGAATATAGAAAATTTAGTGACATCTCTCTTAGGGTTAGTGTTTATTATTAATACAACTTTAATTAAGCTAATCAAATTTAAATAATTAATTAATAAAAATTTTAAATACACTAGAGATAATTCAGATAAAAATATACGAAAATCACATAACCTTTAATAACCAAATTAAATAATAACTTCAACTAATATAAATCGAAACTTATAAAATGATAAATAATATATATTTGTTTAATAAAAGTAAATTAACGCCTAAGTTAAAAATAAAATTTATATGTAATTGATCATCAAAATTAACATAATTTGATAACATATTAAAGTCATAAACTTATAACCAAAATAATCATAAATTGTAAGGAAATGTTAATAAATTCCAATCAATTAAATAATAATAATAATAATAATAATAATAATAATAATAATAATAATAATAATAATAATAATAATATGGATGCTCACAGAATCTTATGCAGGTGGCCATGCTGGCGCAGGGCTAGATCAAAGGGGGCTAATTAAAGATTTAAACTGGCAAAATTTTATGCAGGTGCAAAATGCTAAGCTCCCTTAAAATTAAAAGAGCATGGCCAAGTATGGCTGGTGAATTTAATTTAAATTTTAATATACAACTACTTGGGAATGATTTTATTATAAATGCTTAGGATAACTCTGCAGGTGGTCTAGATTTTATTTTTCTTTCTGCGATATAAATGAAATGTAAATGTAATTTATTAAAGTCAAGCATTGTGAATGTGATTTAAAAGTGGGATATCACACCCAGCTCGGAATCCAAAAAGAAGAGAATATCCCTTAGGGGAATGTTCTTTTCTATTTAGAAAGTCAAGTTAGGGTGATTCTAATATCCAAAGGAAAAAGAAAATACCCCTTCGGGGATGAGTTTCTTTTCATTTGGATATCCAGGCCTGGCGGATCCAAGGAGCTCATAGCAGATCCAAAGAGCTCGTAAAGGAAAGAAGACAAAGGAAAAGAAGACAAAGGAAAGAAGACAAAGGAAAAGAATACAAAGGAAAGAAGACGAAGGAGAGAAGATGAAGAAGTTAAGACGAAGAAGTGAAGAAAAGAAGTATATCCCATTTCAAAATCACTTACGTCAGTCTTAGGAGTAGAATCCAGGTTGTTGTAAGTGGTACCCGGCCACTTTTCTTTTCAGTAGACCCTGGGTTGTAAGTAAAATGGCACTTGCTTTATGGACTCTAAACATTATATTTTTGGATAATTTAATTTGATTGATTATATTATTTGTGTATTAGTTTTTTTTTTAGGATTCTTGCATGCCATATTTTGTTATAGTCTGGATATAATCGGAGTATTTTTTTTGTAAGGGCACGATAAAATGTTTTCTATTTAAAATTTAAATAAAATTTTTAGGCTCATATAGTAACTCTAACGACCTAAGAAGTATGCTCGGGATCACCGAGAGTCAGCATAAGCATATTATTACTTTCTCTTCCTTGTTAGGCACCTCTTCGCCTGTGAGTTCTGGCAGACCACCTGGCCTATTAGGGTGCAGTTCTATCAAGGGGATGTGCAATCTCTAGGGAAAAATCTATTTTTTAAGTCTGATTTTAAAACTGCTTCATAAAGCATTTTATGCATTCGAGTTAATTAACATGCACTGCATTAAATACAAATTAAAAGAGCTTAAAATTTTAATTGCATTATGCTCTCAAGCGTCATTTACTCTACATAAGTATAGGGGTCAATTAGGATGTATCTTAGATGTCGGCCCCGATTCCTCAAAACCTAAACAACATCCCTACCTATATTTCATAAAGAGACTGGACATATGGTTTTAAAGCATCTAGTTGGTTAGCTAGCTCCCCAATCCAGGCCAAGGTAAGTCCAGATTTGTACTGCATTAGATAGGTTCGGGTCACTACTTGGTAATACCCAAATTAGATTTAGGTTCTGAGGAAGATTTTCAAATCTTAATTCCTCACTCTCCTGAAATGTAATCCCAAATTTCTAATAAAATGCCATCTCAAATATAAAAAATTTCTCCCTTAAAATGTAAAGCCCAACATAGGGTAGACTAAGGTTGCCTCTGAGCTTTTCAAAATTTGGCACCTCCTACTTTTCCTCCTGTGACTCGCTAAGAACTGTTCAATGTTGAGTTTTCTCCTTGAAAAATTCCTATTCCTTTCCTTGTCTTCTACTTTGTAATCAAAGTGTATGAAATTGCTGCTTTAATCAAGAGTTTTCTTAAAAGTACCCCTCCTAAGATGTAAGTAACTATAGGGGCTGGCCTCTATAGGGATTTGAGAACTCCAGATTAAAATAAAACTTATTTTATTCCTATAAAATAAGGGAAAAATCTCTAGGAACGTAGAAGTCTTTTAAAAAAAAAACTCATTTCTAATTTTAAATATACTTGTAGAATATTAATATTATCTTTTCAGATAAGATAATATTCCACTTGTTATATTCGATCTTAAAAATGATGAATTTTATAAAACCTTACCTTATTTTTAGATGTCTTGAAGAATGTTATGTTCATCTTTTAAGATGATATAATGTTCCCCTTATTACATCTAATTAAAAGGAGGGATAGATTTTTAAAACTATATATTTTTTTTTTAAACACACTCTACAGAATTTCATATTCACCTCTCGAGATGATATGTTATTCTTGGAATTGTGTCTGATCATAGAAATATTTTTTTTCAAAAACCTATTTTGATATTGAATCCATTATAGAATATTGTATCGGTCTCCTGAGACTATACTTTATTCTCAATCTAGTATTGAATTACAAAATAGGAGAAATCAAAATCTGCATGGTAAAATAACAAAATTTTCCCCTCAATCCTGGACATCCCGAGAGGTTTGTGAGATGATTTGTCGATTTTCATGCATCTTGAGCTAATCATCCAGGGGATTTTCCTGGATGTCCTAAGATTATTATGGGACAATCTTTTAATTGCCAACCATATTAAACTAATCATCCCGGACGATCAAATAATCATATATAATGATCTGTATAAAATATTTTTTTCAAAACCGTATTTTGATATTGCAAGGTGATCATCCTAGCTGAAAGGTCTATTTTGTACTAATCATACAGGACAATCTTTAATTCAAAATTGAAAATCAGGACTTTTTTTGGAGGTCTCCTATTTAAGTTCTTTTATTAACTCTTTAGCTAATCTTTCGCTGCTGTTCTAACCTAGGAGAGCTTAGAGAAGGAGAAGGAGAGTTTGTGAGAGAGAGAGAGAGAGAGAGAGAGAGAGAGAGAGAGAGAGAGAGAGAGAGAGAGAGAATCTTATGAGGGGGAGTTTGTGAGGGTATTCATAAAGGTTGCTCCTAGTAAGGATTCGATAGTCTTCTTCCTTCTTCAACCTTGGTTCTTTAGGGCTCTTGGAGGTAATCATTAATATCAGATCCAAGTTCTCTGCCTACTCCAGGAGAGAGTAAAAGGATTATTGGGTTCTCTGACTACTCCAAGTGAGAGTAAAAGGATTATCAGGTTCTCACCAACTCAAAGAGGGAGTAAAAGGATTTTTAGGTTCTCTGCCTAGTCCAGGAGGGAGAAAAAGGATTCAAGGTTCTCTGCCTCACAGGATTGGTAGAAAGATTTTGTAAGGGTTTCTCTGCTTTACTATGGGAGAAAAAGGAGAGTCCCTTCTATTTAGAGCAATACTTGGAGAGGAAGTCTCCAAAGAGTGGATGTAGGTCAAGTTGATTGAACCACTATAAATCTGGTGTGTTCTTTCTGATTAATTTTTCACACTTTAATTTCTATATTTTTTTGTGATTTAATCTATGGTTGAAAACTTGTATTTTGGTATCTAATTTTGCACAAGTTGTTCATTTTAAAATATTTAAAAATATTTCAAAAATATTTTAGTTTCTCATTTTTTTAAAGATATTTTTAAATAACCAATTCACCCCCCTTTTGGTTAGCCTCGGGATTAGTTCTTTAGGGTTTAACCACCCTTACAAACTTTCATAGTGGACTGTAATCCTAAAATGTTAGTATACATAACACAAAACAAAATATCACAAAAATGGGAGGAAGTAGTAACAGGAACAATAATGTTTTTTATTATCAAAGTCACAGTACTTGAATCAGATTTGCATTAGTCTCCAACTTTTTTATGATGGCAAAAATAATTGTTTAGGATTTTCAAAATAATTATTTTCCTTTAGACTTAAGTAATAAACAAGAACCAATCAATAAATAAAACTCTCCCCATTTTGACATCATAAAAAAAGGGAAACAACAGAAATAAAAAAATAGGAAATAAAAATAGATATAAAAACTAATGTAAGACCAGAAAATACACATATTCAAAAAGACTTTCAGCTCACAATAAACAAACACATCATAACTTTGTTATCTTTTGTAGACATTTTCAGAATGTAATAGACTTACTCTATCAATAGAAAAAGCTCAAATATGGCAAGTGTTGAACTTATTATAACCAATGAATTTTGATTTTGATTCTAATTCTAAAGTTTGCACACCCAGCTTAGAATCTTTACAGGCTAAAGTCTATTATTTAAACAAAAATCTAACTCAAAAAGTGCAATTAGATAGGGAAACTTAAACTTTTCAGACTAGTAGCATGAAATATATAGAATATTACTATAAAAGTTGTGAATGAAAAACCACGATTTTCCAAAAATCAAGTATTAAACATATTATGAAGCATAGGGATTTTCTAAGACTTAAAGATTTACGAGAAAAGGAAGCTAATTTAGGTCACGTTTTGTGCCTCTTTCAACTATTTTATGCATTCATTACACATCTTCTATTTTTGATACACTTAGTGAATCTTTTAGTTTTTGGCGTCATTGCGCATTTTTTTATTTTTGGCTCATTTTGTGCCTCTTTTCAATTTTTTGTAAATTGCTTCATTTTTAAAGCTTTAAGAATCTTAGTTGTAAGATTATCTTCCAAATAGAAGAGAAGAATAACTCACTATCTTATATAGGTAGGAATAATCTACATAGTAAACCTGAGCTTTCTAATAGGAATAAAAACCTGATATAAAAAAATTATGAATTTCATTCATCAAATTTCAATATATATCCATTATAGAAGAACATGTAGTAGAGAGAATAAGTTTTCATTTCAACCAACTTAATTTCAATTTGATTTAGATTTTTAAGTATACACAAGGAATTATTATGCAAAGGAAATAATAGGGGATATGTAATTTCATGAATTTCTATCTTGTTACTTTAAAAATGTCAGTAATTACTTTTTAAAACATTTTTAGTAAGAATAAAAGTATGTTTACATAAATGAAAAAGAATACTATTCAGTCTAAGTAGGTCGTACAGTACGAGTTCATTCATACAGTATAATTTAAGATGAAAATATCTACTGTACAAGATGAAAAGTGAGGTTTAGTGAAATGGTTTGTGAGATGATCAGGACAAAAATACAAAACATGATAACAAAAAAATCAAACAAATCAAGAATGAAAATAAATAAAATGAAATAAAATAAAAAAATAAAAAACATGTAAATGGAAATAAATGTTACAAACAATAAACAAAACATGAACAAAATGTGCTAGTTTTAAGCATAAATATTAGTCACACCTAATCTTCTTTTTAAGGCGCTAAAGGTTTCAAAAGCTAGTGGTTTTGTAATGATATTAGCAAGTTGATTTGTATTGTCTACATGGTGTAGCTCTATGTCTCCTTTAGTAATATGGTCCCTAATGAAGTGGTGCCTTATGTCAATGTGTTTGGTCCTGGAGTGTTAGTTTGGGATCTTTGAGATATAGATGGCACTAGTGTTATCAATAGGATTGGAATTATGCCTACATGTACTCCTAAATCTAAAATTTTTTGCTTTAACTAAAGGACCTGGGCCATACAACTTCCTAAGGCTATGCACTCAGCTTTAGTAGTGGATAGGGAAACTAAGTTCTATTTTCTATTAGACCAAGAGACTAAGGATTATCCTATAAATTAACATGTCTCAGAAGTTCTCTTCCTATCAACTTGACATCCAACAAAATTAGAATCAAAATATTTTATGATTTCAAAGGAGGTGTTGTGCCTAGGATGTCGGATTCCTAAGTCTTGGGTCTTTAAGAGATATCTAAGAATTCTCTTAACAGTAGACAGGTGGGACTCTTTTGGATTAGCCTAAAATCTAGCACAGAGATAAACACTAAATAAGATATCAAGTCTACTAGCAATCAAGTACATAAGTGATCCAATTATTCTTCTATATTTCTTTTGATTAATAGATTTTTCATTTGAATACTTATCTAACTAAACAGTGGAAGTCATGGGAGTATTGATTGGCTTAACTTTGTTCATTTCATATTTCTTAAGAATGTCCTTATTATTATTTATTTAACTACAAAAAGTTCCATCATCCATCTACCCTATGTTAAATCCAAGAAAGTAGGTCAGTTCCCCATCATACTCATCTTAAATTCCTTACTCATTATTTTTGAAAACTCATCACAAAGGCTTTTATCAGATGATCCAAACAAAATATTATCAACATAAATTTGGACAATCAGTAATTCATCTCCTACTATTTTATAGAAATAGGGTGGTGTCTACGCTCCCCTTAACAAAAGATCTTTCTAGTAGTAATGTGCTTAACCTTTCATATCATGCCCTATGTGCTTGTTTTAGTCCATATAAGGCCTTTTATTATTTGAACACATGATAGAAAATTGTGAATTCTCAAAGCCTGGTTGTTATTCAACATACACATCTTCTTTAATTACCCTATTCAGAAATGCACTCTTAATATCCATTTGGTATAATTTAAATCCTTTAAAATAAGCAAAGGCTAGTAGAACCCTAATGGCTTTTAATCTAGCTACATGGACAAAGGTTTCCTTAAAATTAATTTCTTCTATCTAGTTGTACCCCTTAGCCTCCAATCTTACGTCATTCCTCACTACTACACCATAATCATTTATTTTATTTTTGAAAATCCATTTAGTTCCAACCATACTATGGTCCTTAGGTCTTTCAACTAGCTCCTAAATATCATTCTTATCAATTGATTTAACTCTTCTTGTATGGATAGAATCCAGAATTCATCAGATAGGGTTTGATTTATGTTAGTGGATTCAGTCATTGAAATGAAGGCAGAGTAATTTACTTCTTTTCTAAGTTCATTCCTAGTTCTAACACCTTCAGATGGGTCTCCTAAGATCAGTTCTTTAGCATGACTTGAAGAATATTTCCATTCTGTAGGCAATTGATTTTTGGGTTCTACCCTTTCCTATAGATTTATAGATTCTAATACTTGGGTGACTTCTACAACCTCTTTCTCTTCTACCCTAGAGCCTCAAGAATTATCAGATTCATCAAATACAACATGAGTGATCTCCTCAACTACCAGTGTTCTTTTATTAAAGAATCTATGGGATTTCCTAACACTTGAGTAACCTAGTAACACTCCTTCATTAGATTTGGGGTCAAATTTCCCTAGTTGAGGATTCCCATTATTCAGAATGAACACTTTACATCCAAAGGCATGAAGGTGAGAGAGGCTGGGTGTCCTACCCTTAAGGATTTTATAGGGTGTCTTATTGAATTTGGATCTAATATTTACCCTATTCAAAACATAACAGGTTGTATTCATCACTTCAGCCCAAAAGTATTTAGGAAGTGAGTAGTCAGCTAACATGGCTCTAGTAGCTTCTATAAGTGCCCTATTCTTTCTTTCAGCTACCCTATTCTACTGAGGGGTCCTAGGAGCTAAAAAGTTGTGATCTATCCCTTGTTCATTATAGAAAGATTCAAATTTCTCATTTTCAAATTCTTCACCATGGTCACTATGAATGGGTATAATCTCACAACTTAGCTTCCTCTGAATCTAAGAGGAAAAATATTTAAATTCCTCAAATGATTCACTCTTATTTGATAGGAATTTAGCCCAAGTGAACCTCAAATATTCATTAACAATCACATACCCAAAGATTTTATCTCCTAAACTTGCAGTGCTGAAAGATCCAAAGAGAACCATGTGAAGGACTTCCAAGAGTTTGCTAGTGGTAATTTTTTTGATTGAGGGAAAGGAGGATTTGACTTTCTTTCCTAACTGATAGGTATCACACAGGTGGTCCTTAGTGAACTCTAGTTTAGGGACATCTCTTACTAAATCTTTTTGGGTGATCTTCCTAAGGCTTTTCATGCTTGTATGACACAATCTTCTATGCCACAACTAGGATTCATCAGCAATTATTTTTAAGTAAAATGAAGAAGCACATTCAATTCTATTTAAATCTAGCATATAGACATTATTGATCTTTTTTCCCTACAAAATATTGTTATCATTTAAGCATATAATACAGCTGGTTGATATAAATTTTCTGCTAAAGCCTTTATCACAAAGCTAGCTGATGCTGAGCAGATTATGTTTCATGCCATTTACATGTAAAATATTTTTAATGATGAAATTTTTTGAATTTCCAATTATACCTAAGCCCACCACTCTCCTGGTGGTGTTTTCTCAAAGTGTTACCTTGCCTCTTGCCCTAGCCTCCAACAAAATGAATTATTTTGCTACTCCAATCATATGCCTTGAAGATCCACTTTCTAGGTACCACATGCACTTATGAGGCCTTTTGTGAGAGCATATCTATGAAATTATTAAATGTTAAACTTGGGAACCCAAACATGTTTGAGATCCATCTTATGGAAAAAGGAGTGAGATGCATGCATGCTATGCTGTGAAATTTATAATTTTGGTCTCCACACAAAATGTATTCTACTTTGAATGGTGCAAGTGTGTGAGATATGTCCTAGCATGCCACAAGAAAAATATCTAACACCATGAAAAGGGTTTACTAATCTATTTGGGTTATAGTGCATCTTCCTAGGTTTGAATGATACATGCTTTATTGAAGATTTATGAAACTCTTCCAGTCTATGTGGTTTTTTATTTTCCTTAAAAGCAATTTATTCAGCTTCAAAAAACTTATTTGCACTTTCAAGAATTGAATTTTCTATTTTCAATGCATGCTCCCTACTATCTAAATAAGATGCAAGAGTATTTAAGTACTTGTATTCTTTTTCTAATTCAACATGTAATATTTTTCAAGGTATCATGTTCAGTAGTTAAATCAAGCTGATTTTTGTTCAAAGAATCAAATTCATCTAGTAAAGCCATATGATTGCTATCCACAATGGAATAATATTTCCTTAGGATTTCATGCCCTTTTTATATATTTAAAAAATTAACTTTGAGGCTAGCATGTAATTTCTTGAGCTTCCTATATGATAAATGAATTTTTTTAGAAACTTTAAATAATTTGTCATAGGTAAGCTCACATAACTCTTCTTGATCAGAGTGATTAAGATGAACATCAGCCATTAAGCACAGGTTTATTAACTCCTCTTCTACTTCAGTTTCAGAGGAGTTTGATGCCGAGTCTGCCCAAAAAGTTTTTTGGATCTTTTTATTTTCCTTCTTCAGCTTAGGTCTTTCTTTGCCCTTCTCCTTACTTGGGTGAGCTGTAAGAGTTGGGTAATCAGACTTCAGATGCCCTGGCTTTCTGCATTCAAAAACAAATAACATCAAAAGAAACTTTACAATTATTATTATTATTCTTACTTTTGTTCCATTTCAGATGATGCTTTTGATTTTTCCTTAAGAAGCTCTTGAATTACCTAGTAATTAAAGCAATTTTATCATTTTTAGAACCAAAAGAATCAGTGTCAGATTCATTAGCCTTTAAGGTTACAGTGTTCTCCCTTTTCTTCTCATATGCCTTAAGTTGTCTTTGGTTCACTCCTTGCTCATAAGCAATGAGTGATCCAAGTAAGTTTTCAATTAAATAAACATTTAGATCCTTAGATTTAGTAATGACAGTAATGTTTGCATCAAAGGAAGAAGGCAAAGATCACAAAATCTTATTTACTTTTCATAATTTGTAAGCTCTCTTCCTCAGGCATGTGAATAAGTAACAATCTATGTAAACCTAGTATATATTTTAGAAATTGATTCATTAGGTTTTATGTGAAAGAGTTCATAATCATGAAGTAAAATATTTAGCCTAGTTATACATAATCTGTCCCAAATTTCTATGCCAGTAGAATAAGTTGAATCCCACTATAATACCACTTAAAAGTTTGTGAGGGTGGTTAAACTCTAAAGAACTAGTCCCGAGGCTAACCAAAAGGGGAGTGAATTAGTTATTCAAAAATTTCTTTAAGATAAAAGAAAATATTTTTAAAATCTTTTTCAATATTTTTAAAACCAAACAACTTATGTAGAAGTTGATAACAAAATCAAAGATTTCAACCACAGATTAGATCACAAAAAGTGTGAAATTTAAATATAAAAAAATAAATAGAAAGAACACACAAGATTTATAGTGGTTTGGTCAACTTGACCTACATCCACTCCCCAGAAACCTTCTTTTTAGGTATTGCACTAAAAGAGTAGTGACTCTCCTTTTGCTCCCATAGTAAGGTGGAGATGCCCTTACAAAACCTTTCTACCAACCTTGCGAGAGAGAGAATTTTGAATCCTTTTACTCCATCCTGGAGTAGGCAAAGAACCTTAAATCTTTTTACTACCTCCTGGAGTAGGTAGAGAACCTAAAAATCCTTTTTCACCCACCTGGTGAAGGCAGAGAACCTGGGAATCCTTTTACTCCCTTCTGGAGTAGACGGAGAACCTAAGAATCCTTTTTTACCCATTCGATGAAGGCAGATAACCTAGATCTGATGCTGATGAAGATCTCCCTTAGAGTAACCAAGGAATGAGGATAGCTACTTGAAGAAGATGATGAACACCTTGCTTGGAGCAACCTTTGTGAATCCCTGACAACTCCCCCTATCAAGGTTCTCTCTCTCTCTCTCTCTCTCTCTCTCTCTCTCTCTCTCTCTCTCAAGCTCTCCCTCTTCCTTCTCTAAGCTCTCTCTCAGATCTCTTTTATAGTAAAAGATTATTTTAAGGGTTAATATAGTTACTTAAATAGTGGGCTTAAAAAATCCTAAATTTCAAGAAATCCATCTTCTGTTCATTCGATACAATACACAAATCATACAATATGATCAGTGTAATTTAGAATCATACAGTAAGTTTGTCTAGACAAACTGTGCAGTTTTTAAATAAATCATACGGTAGGACAAAAATAACGTGCATTACGATATTTATAATTTTCTTTTATTTTTACAGGATAATTTTTGGGATGACTAACTTCATACTCTATTAGTTATATAGTACAATTCAAATCATATAGTATGACTAGTTTAAATTTCATGGCTTTTATCTTATATAATCTCTGGGATGACTAATTTTGTACTTTATAAATCATACGGTATGATATAAATTGTATGGTACGATCGATCACAATAATTGTTTATGATTTTATTTCCTAATTTCATGGGGTTAATTAGGAAATAATTTTAATTAAGGTGTTCACTACAAACTAAAATTATACTGTACGATCAGCTTAATTAAACCCCCAGCGGTTAGGGTTTGACAGAGTTGTATAGATCATACAGTACAAATTAAAACTATATAGTATAATACATGTATTGTAGAGTTCAAAGATAAATCATACAGTACAATTTACTTAAAAGAAGAACTCTCTCAGAAACCCTTTTTCTCTCTACCCCTATGTATATGCAAGGTTACTCAATAAACATATCCACCCAATTATAAGATATGGCTCAAGAAAGGGAAAAATATAGAATAAAATGAAAATCGACTTTAACTTTGATCTATCCTATCTTGAGCTGATCCGAATTGCAAATGAACGGTGGACTGTAATCATGAAATGTTAGTACACACAACACAAAATAAAATGGGAGGAAACGGTAACAAGAACAATAATGTTTGTTATTATCAAAATCACAATACTCGAATCAGATTTGTAACACTTTATCCCTTAGGAGGAAAATAAATGCAATAATTTGATAAGCCTATGCCTTATTAATTAAAGATTTCAAGTAATTTAAAGTATTTAATTATTATGATTCTTTAAAATTAAAATTGATTGAATAGTAAAAAAAGCTAAGGCTTTATGAACTTCTTTTTTGAAGAAGTGCAATTTGAATTTATAAATAAAGCAGGTATAAACATCTAAGTGGTAGCAATTCTATCGCAATCCTTTCTTAATATGGAAAACAAAGGCAAAGGAAGGTTATTACAAACTGCATTTTCCCAAAGAAAATTTTGTAAAATAACATAAGAGGTACAAAAATATATAATATTTTTACATTCTTTATATACATAATGGAAAATAACTTCTTTAAATTATTTAAGAAAAGATAACTCATGTTCAAAATTTTCTTTGCATTGCCATTTTATATTCATCATTGATCTCTAAAGCATCATCTATATATTAACATTATCACCTTCAATTATGATGCCCTTCTTATCATACATCCATTCTTAAATAACATACCTAAGTGTAATGAAAACCATCAGCTCCACTTGTGTCGTGCCCCATTGTAAAATTTGCATACCATAAGCTGATAGAAATCTACCTTTCTTATCTCTTATTACTATAACATTTCCTGCCCTATTTAATTGAAGAAGTGATGCCTCTACATATAGTTTTATCCATTCAGAAGGCGGGGGATGCCAATTTTTATAATTCATCTCACTAAGCAAGTTAACATGCCAATTTTCTAGAATAGGATATAATTGTGGTTGAATTGAAGTAGATAAAACATATGCAGTAATTAGTAAAGAAAATGCCACTTCCTTATCATGTTTACAAGCATTTCTTGCACTCCAAGAGTGATACACAGTAGAGAAAAACATTTTGACCATACTAGATTATTTTTTTATTTCATTTCAATCCACTTTCAAGTAATCAAAAAATTCAAAAAAATAAGTAATGGAAAATAATCTTTATATACATAATGGAAAATAACTTCTTTAAATTATTTAAGAAAAGATAACTCATGTTCAAAATTTTATTTGCATTGCCGTTTTATATTCATCATTGATCTCTGAAGCATCATCTATATATTAACATTATCACCTTCAATTATGATGCCCTTCTTATCATACATCCATTCTTAAATAACATACCTGACTGTAATGAAAACCATCAGCTCCACTTGTGTCGTGCCCCATTGTAAAATTTGCATACCATAAGCTGATAGAAATCTACCTTTATAATCTCTTATTACTATAACATTTCCTGCCCTATTTAATTTAAGAAGTGATGCCTCTACATACAATTTTATCCATTCAAAAGGTGGGGGATGCCAATTTTTATAATTCATCTCACTAAGCAAGTTAACATGCCAATTTTCTAGAATAGGATATAATTGTGGTTGAATTGAAGTAGATAAAACATATGCAGTAATTAGTAAATAAAATGCCACTTCCTTATCATGTTTGCAAGCATTTCTTGCACTCCAAGAGTGATACACAGTAGAGAAAATCAGTTTGACCATACTAGATTATTTTTTTATTTCATTTCAATCCACTTTCAAGTAATCAAAAAATTCAAAAAAATAAGTCTTTGAATGCTCTACTCATTAAATTTTGCAATAACATCTTGTAACATTCTATAATGAATAGTTATATGTTCAATGTCTTCAATTAGATTATTTCTTCTAGGACATACATTTGATTCTTGCAGCCCAATATACATAAGCGAAGCATTTGTGGGCAAAGAATTCCTACATATTCTCCACCAAAATATCATCTCCCTAGGAATCAACTTGAACCTCATCATCTACTTGGAATTCACACATGAAGATGAATTCGACTGATAACTAATTTATAACGCCATAGTTTTAACTTCTCTACATGATTTCCCATGAGTTAATTCTGGTTGATCTTTAGATAGATTTGAGTAAATAGGAATTTTTTGAATATAATTGTTCAAATGTTCTCCAAAATATTTTTTGGTAATTCTGCAACATTTCACTACCCATCCTTCTTTAGCAAATGAGCAATAGTTAAAGCTTATAATTTCTGTTAATTTAAATAAGCAGGTCATTTATCTCAATTTTTATTCATGATCCAAATATCTTTTAGAACACTAATATTCTAACCATTAAATAATTTCCACCTAATTAAAAGTTTTAGATAATTAGCTCCCTAAATAAAAATATAACTTCCCCACTCCTTACATCATTCCCATACATATCAATGATGTTCCTGCTAAACAGAATATTCATTCTAAATAAACTTCTACACCAACCAAACCCTTAAAGGACATTGCCTTAAAACATCAAAATGAAAACCATGCCCTCGCATACCACTAGGAAGGAATAGATCATCCCATGAAGCATAATGCATCTCCTACCATCCCTTATCTTTATGACATAAAAATTTTTATATAATTTGTCAAAATTATTTAATATACCTTCAGGAATCAAAGAATGTGACACAAGAGAGGAAGGAAGAGAAAATAATGATGATTTAATAAGTGTGACCCTCCCAAAATTTGAAGTGGTCAATTACTCCAAGCATTTAATCTTTCCAAAGCCTGATTAATCTGAAATTGGAAATCAGATACCAACCTCCTCATAGTAATTTTCATACCCACGTAGGTGATCTCATTAACCATTCTAAAGCCAAGCCATTCATCCACCCTTCTCTTTTTCCTATGAGTTACATGTTTCCTTCACATCACCATAGATTTATTGTTATTAATTTTTGGACCTATCCAATGACATTAATCTGCAAGAAGTTTAATGATTTATCCTCACTGATTGATGTGAAGCTTTTATAAATATTAAAAAAATCATATATAAATAGTAGGTGTGATATCATTTCAACATTTATTAATAATTTGATCCCCAAATTCCATCTCTTCGATGAAATGCCTTTGATAATAATTCTAACCACATTATAAATAGGTATGGAGACAATGGGCATCCCTGCCTAAATCAACTCTTTGCTTCAAACCATTCAGTTTTCTTTCCATTTATAAGAACTAAAAAATTAGGATGAATCACGCATTAAATTATCAAATAAAAAAATTTAAAAGGGAACCCCTTCAATAAATGAATAAAAGTATTCCAACACATGTTGTCATATGCTAGTATAATGTCAATCTTTAGTGGCATAAAGCCAGGTTTTGCTAAAGAATATTTGAATTTAATAAGCATCTCTTGATTTAGAAAATAGTGATATGAAATAGATTTACATGGAACAAAATCAACCTTCTACTCAATTATAACCATTGGAAGGAAAAACTTTAATCTATTTAGTAACATCCTAGCATCCAATTTATAAGCACATGCTTTATCCCTTTCTTTTTTGATGAAACTACATAAAGCTTTTATTTAATAAAAAAAGAACTACAACTCTAAGTGTTAGTTATAATATCACAATCAACCTTCAACATAGAGAAAAGAGTTGAAGGCAAATTTTTTTCTACTAAATCATCCCAAAAAACAATTTTCTTAGGCTAGCATAAGAAACACATAAATCAATTATCTTATTACAATTCCTAGGAATGTAATAAAAAATTACATTCATAAAATCACTTAAAAATGAAATATCATGATCCAAAAGGTCCTTAATTTCCATTTACTATTATCGATGGAATTCAGCATCAATTGTATGACATTAGCATTATCTCCTTTAATCCTGATGCCCTCTACTTCCACCATCCATTATTGAATAATATGTTTAATATCAAAGACTACCATTACTTCAAGTTGCAAGATGCTTCAATGCTTTAGCTATCTTCCAAATGCTAAAATGAATCTTCCTTTATGGTCTCTTATAACTACTCTTATAGCAGCTGAATAAGAGGTCACAAGAGAAGCATCAACATTTATCTTTGTCTTCAATTTTGAGGTGGTCATGCCAAAAGCCATTTTCTAGATTATATAATGATTAGAATCCTATATTTCCTTAATTGGATTGATATTAGTTTTAGAGATGGTACACAAAACGTAAGTTATTGTAAAAGCCATAAACAATACAGGTTTGCCATGTTTACACTCATTCCTTGATTTCTAGGAATATTATACAACAAAACCATATAATTTTCCCTTCATAGGATTGTCCTGTGTTATATTTTTGATGTATTTAAATAGATCATCAATTGAATGGAATGGTGGTAATCTAGCTCCCCATTGATTAAGACAAAGAATTACCTTTTTAACTTTGGAACAAGTTGTTGCTATATAAAAGGTATCTTCAACTTTATTGCAGCCTCTGGACAATAATGAGAAGTTTGAAGTCTTTTGTAATGGAGACATTTTCCCATAGGAAGTGCATCCTTACATAATCTCCATAATAAAAAATAAATTTTTGGATTTAGCTTTAACTTCCTTAACTACTTTACATTTTCACATTGATAAAAATTTTAAACTTGAATCTCCAAAATCATGGAAGATAAAAATCATCCTATCTCTACTTTGATCAGTTGCTTCTTATCTTCATCTAAAAAATTATTGATTTGAATTTTCATTATATTTTGAATCATTTCCTCACCAAATAGTAGCTACAATTTATTGATGTTCCATGATTCATTTTCCAAAAGTTCATCAACAACATATCCTCTAGCATATTGATTTCAAAAAATGTATGCCATACATTTAAAAACTTATCCCGTATCCAAATATCATTCAATACAGAAATAGATCCTCCATTAGATAATTTACATTTAACTAATGGCCTAAGATGTTGAGCACCATCAATTAAAATTCTCTATGCCATTGACGTGCCTCTTCCTAGGGAGCTGTTAAATAAATTTGTAGAATATTTTGCTCTTAATATTCTACTTAACCTGGAATGTGGATTCTAAAAGAAATTCCATGCTGACCTAGATCCTAGGGGACCCTACAATTTAGTTGAGGAATGAATCCTAAACCTCCAATATAGTTAAGACAGCAAAGATCCTCCCAAGCAACATAGTGCTTCCCCTGTCTTCCATTCTTCTTATGCCAAAGAAAGTTCCTACAAATTTGCTCTAAATCATTCAAAATTCCATTAGGGATTAATGAATGCGTCATAAGAAAGGTAGTAAGAGAAAGAAGAGAAAACTTTATCAAAGTTGCTCTTCCTACAAGAGACAAATTCTTACTCCCACAAATATTCAGCTTTCCCATAGCATGCTGAAACATGGAATAAAAATCATCAACTACATATCTTCTTAACAAAATTTTCACTTCCAAATAAGTAATTTCCTTAACCAGCTTATACCTAGCTTCTTGGAAATTTTTTCCATCTTTCTTTGAGATAAAGCCTTTGAGCAAATAACCACAGACTTTGCTTTATTTTTCTTTTGGCCTGTCGACTTACAATAATTCTTCACATTGGATTTAACGACTCTTATATTACTTGATGAAGAAAGAACAAATAATAAAATATCATATGCATATAACATATGTGATATAGTAGTAGCGTTATGAGATATCTTGATACCTAAACCTTCTCCTCTTTGGTTATAGGGTTTTGACAAAAGTTCTGAGCAAACATTAAAAAGATATGGCGATAAAAGATGGCCTTATCTAAATCCGCATTTAGCTTCAATCCATTCTAGAATACTACCATTAATAATAATAGAGAATCCAGGATTGGTCACACACTCCATTATCCAATTAATGAACTTCGAAGGAAACCTTATACAAATTATTACTTTAAATAAAGTAGGCTAGCACATGCTGTCATATACATGTTCCATATCTAATTTTAAAGCCAGAAGACCCTTTGTGGATGAAGAGAATCTAATTTTATTAAATAGTTCCTGAACCAATAAATAGTGATAAAAAATAGAACAGTTTGGAATAAAAGCAACTTATTCTTGTGAAATTAGAGTTGTTAAGGCTTTTTTAAGTCTATTGACCAACATCTTCTCATCTATCTTATAAGTGGTTCGAAAAAGATTATTGGTCAAAATTTAGTTGGCCCCATAACATTTCAACCATTAGGATTAGAACTATATCGGTATCTTTCACATTAGAAGGCATTTCCCAGAGCAAAAAATAAGGAAACAGCATTCCATATATCCTCCTTAACTATCTCCCAATAGAACTTGGAGAAAGTAGATGAAACAACATCAATTCGTAGAAACTTGTCGTTTCCAAACTGCTTCATAGCTGTATATAACTCTTCTTTATTTAAATCGACTTTCAAAAAAATTTTACAGCAACTTCTAATCTTACTATTTTAAAAATATCATGTGATAGTACTTGTGAGCACATGATAAATAAATACGAAGACAAAGGACAACCTTGTCTGAATCTACTTTTAGATTTAATGCATTTAGAGTTTCTCCTATTTATAAAAATAGAGCATTTTCCACACATTCCAAAATAAGATTAGAAAACTTAGGTGGAAAGCCAGACCAACTTAAAGTATTCACTAAAGCCTACCAACCAATGCTATAATGGGATTATTCCAGATCAATTTTAATAGCCATTAAACCCTTCTTCACCTAAGAAAATCTAAATTTGTTAAAAATCTCTTGAGCCAAGAGATAATGATCTGACATAGATCTGCCTGGAATAAAAGCAACGTGATTTTTAGTGATGATTTTAGGAATACACCATTTCAATATATTCATAATCATTCTAGTCACCACCTTATAGATGGTTTGACATAGACTTATAGTTTTGAAGTGAGAAGACTCAATCAGATTTTTAATCTTAGGGATTATCATAATTAAAGTATCATTGCACATAGGACTCATTTTTCCAATTTTGAAAAAAAATGTTAATAGCTTTCCATGTATCATCCTTTACAATTTTCCAAAAAAGTAATAAAAGAAGCAGTTGTACCATCAAATCTAGGAGATTTGTTATTACCCAATTGGTGAATAGATTCTGTGAATTCCTCTATAGTAAAATCTGCATTAAGATTGTTAAATCAGCCTAATAAATTTTCTGCCCATTAAGAACTTCAGGCCATTTTGAAAGTTTGCATTTTTTTGGTTTTCCTTTTTTTTTTTTGAAAAGTTCAAAGAAAATTGCTTCAATTTCTTCTTGAACTTCCACCAAAGAGTGATTTACATCTTTAATTTGGTTTATCCACTTGCCATTCGTTTTTGCTATAGCATAATTATGAAGGAATTTAGAGATTGAATCTCCATCATCCATCCAATTAGCCTTAGTTCTTTGATTCCACCATGTTGATAAATGAGCCAATGTAACATTTAATTCATGTACTTTACCTATAAGCAACTTTAGATTATTTGTATCAAGTCCACCAAAAGAACTTTCCTCCATTTGTAGATCCAAAATTTCCTTATTTAAATCTTCTTTGAGAACTTTCAAGTCTTTCAACTTATTCTTTTTCCAAAAATAATTTGCTTTCAAAGACCTCTTCATTTTTTGTGAAGAATTTCAGCATCATTACCAAAATCTGGTTTCCTCCAAGTTTTCAGAACAATGTTCCAAGCTGCTGGATAAGACTTTCAAACATCTTCAAATCTGATGATATTCTTTTGTAGATGAGCAATGTCACATATCTTGAATGTTGAAAGAAATATGCAATGTCCTAGTATTGAGAAACTCACTTGTAGTTAAAGTTCTTGGAAAAAACATTCCTTTCCCTTTGTATAGTATTGAATTAAGGCATCAATGGGGTAAATTTTGTGGATTCCATCTATCCTCGTAGGGTTTAGATTGGATTTTATGTTCTTTACAATCTTCGGAGACTATGAAAGAAGTTCTAAGTGGAGGGCCTTGGTATGTTTGAGGACACATAATAGGAATGGATAAATTGACACCATAATTTTCTCTATTATTTATGAAAGGATTATCATAACCTGTTTAGATTCATTTTCCACATTTACTATTAGAATGTTTGGATGAAGTGAGTGTTACTAAAATTGCTTCAAAAGTAGGAGTTCCTATGTTACTTGATGGTAATATGTTTTAAAGGGGAAGAAGGGAATTTGCAAGAGTTTGTATTCACAAAACTTTGATTCTAAGCTCCATTAAGGAGTTTGGATAGAAGGGTTGAGTGGTAGACTTTTTTAGAAAATTGAGTATAAAAAATTTCTTCCTTTTGTTTTAAATGTTGAAAGATTGGACATAAATTTTATTTATGCACTAAAGTTCAGAATGAAGTTTAAATTGATTTGGGTCGTAAGATTATTATAAATCATAATGAAGCAATTAATAATAAACTGAATGATAATGTTGCTTCTGAATAAGAAGATGAACTTTAATTGGTCCTTGGATTCATGTGAAGTTCAAAAAAAAAATAGAGGAAAATTTGTGTGGAATGATAATTGTCATAAATTTGTTAGAAACAAGGTTTTACTCAACAATGATCATCTTGCAAATAAAATAAATTATAAAATTATAGCAATTAAGGTTAAAAGTTTGAACATCATAAAAAATTATGCTATTAGAATGGAGGACTATTCTGCTTGTAAAGATAATTCTTCAAATGTTACTGATGAAATTCTTAATTGTTCCAAGACAAATGAAGACCAAATTCTATCTATGCGTATAGATGTACTGAAAATAGATATTGATACAATCCAAAATGTCAAATCATCATATGTTCATTTAGAAAAGTATGCTACTGGAAATGAAAAGATCTTCATATAAATCCTGATTTTGATGTGTGTTTACCATCATTAGCTTTGTTAAATGCTAATAAATTCAATATATTATCACAATGTATTGAGGAAGCTACATTTGAAGATGTTATTGAAGCGGATGTTGATCAGAATCCTGAAGTTCAAGCTACTGGAGACATAAAACCTAAAGCTAAATATGTAGTAGATTCTGAAGCTATTGTTGATCCAAAATATGAAGTGAAGATTTTTGAAGTGCTGATTCCACAAAAGATGGAGAATATTGGAAATAATGTTGCAGATATTTCTTCCAATCAAAATTCATAACTTAAGATAAGTACAAAGTCTTCTAGTTTTGTTAAATATAATGAGATTATAAGTTCATTGAGCTTGAAACAAAATGTAATAAAGAACTTACTTCCTTAGGACCTATATAAAATATCCCAAGGAAAAGGAAATTTAATTTGAATATTATTCATGGTTGTGGGAAGTTTTCCCCTTTTTTATTTCTTAATGTCCTTTGTTTTTTGCAATTGTAGAGGAGCTAAAAAAAGGTAGTCTTCTATTTATCTTAGAGAGATTATTAGAGATAATAATGATTTTTTTTTTATTATTGGTTAAGTTGAAACAAAATTATCCATTATTGATAGGATGGAGGTCAATAGGATTATTGGTCAGGATTGGGATTTTTGTCATTATCCTGCTATAGGTACTTCAAAGGGCATTCTTATTTTATGGAAAAGGGATGAGTTCTTGTTTGATATCTTAGAGAATTCATCTCAATTGGTTTTTGGTGTTATTCAAATTCCTAATAAGGGTAGTTTGAATGTTGATACTATTTATGGGAATTAGGACTTGCATGTGTGGAGAGCTTTATGGGATAGTCTTGAGAGGCTTTCTTCTTCTAACATTCCTTCCATTATGCGAGGGGATTTTAGTTGTATTATTTCTTGAGAAGATAAGAGAGGTGGAAAGAGATTTATCTTTTCTCAAGGCCCACAGGTGAAAAGGTCCTTCATGGCTAATAATGATTTTCATGAGGTAGGTGTCATTGGACCAATATTTACTTGGTGCAATAATAAGGAAGGATCTTCAAGAATTTGGGAAATATTGGATAGATGATTACTCAACTTAGTAGCAATCCAATGTGTTCCATTTGCTATGATTATGCATCTTGCAAGAGTTGCTTCTATTCATGGTCCACTAACTTATTTTATCCTTTTTTTTAAGAATGAAATTTGCATTAAAAAAAGAAACTATTACAATCTACAAAAAGGAAGACCACCTATCACATTCCTTCTTTAACAAGGTAAACAAAGAAAAAAGAATATTACTAAATGAAAAACTATCAACCAAAAAGGTACTATCTAAAGCCAAGGCAGCACATAAATCAACTACTTTATTACATTCTCTAGATGTAAAATGGAAAAAACTGTATTGAAATCATTTAGAAAGAATAATTCCTTCACCAATGAATTGTCAATTTGCCATGCTAATTCTTTCATAGAATCTTGAAGGAACTTCATTATATTGCAATTATCTCTTTCAATTATAACTCCCTTGCTTTCAAACATCCAACTTTGAATGAATTCCTGAGTAGCCAAAATCGCTTTTAATTCAAGTTGAAATACATCTCAACAAATTCTTTTCTTATCAAATGCAAAAATAAGTCTTCTTTTATGATCACGAATTACTCCCCCAATACTTGGAAGATTATATTCCAAAAGTGATGCATGCACATTAATTTTAATTCAGTCTAGAGGTAGGGGGTGCCAAACATTTTCAAACTCCAAATGGAGATTGGCATCCTAGTCTTCTAGGACTGGATAACTTGATTGTTTCATAGCTATAGATAAAAAATTCGCTAATACTACCAAGCTTGTAACTGTAGGATTCCTATGTTTCACATCATTTTGGCATTTCCAAGAGTAAAAAAATACTGTACAATGAACATTAACTATATTCAGAATTATTTTGAAAGGCTTCTAAGTTCAACCAAACAGCTGTCCAAGGATTAAAAATGGAATTTGAAATCCCCATTCTCTTAGTTTAAGAATAATATTAATAAGACATTTACAGTTAACCGAAATATGAGCATAACTTTCAACCTATTGACATCCTCTAGGGTAAAGATTGTTATGAAAATTGCTTTCTATATTTAAGAAATTCATTTGTTGGAATTATATTTTTACCCAATTTCCACCCAAAAAATTCAACTCTCAGTATAAGCTTGAGTTTGTTTGAGCCAGGTTGAGAACACAAAGTCTTCATCTTTAATGCTGTATCTCACCGATTCTTCATATGCTAAAGCTAATATAGATCTTCAATGATTATGAAACATAACTTCCAATTGATCCTGCTCAAAATCTAGATATATCTAATCTTATGTGATCAAAGAAATAAGATCCTGATGAAAAAACCACTCAAGCTCCTTAATATTCCAGCTGCCATCATATAAGATAAATTGCTTAAGAAGAACACTTTTTAGCCCAACACAATCACCTAGCATTGGCCAAATATTTGCATTTATCCAACAGCCAAATATCATTCAAGACATTTACTTTATATTTATTTGCCACTTTCCATCTAACAAGGGGTTTGAGGTATTTAGTTCTATCCAATAGAATGTACTAGGCCACTGATGAACCTATTTTTTGCTCACCATTCTATATATTATTACCATACTTAGCAATACGATTCCTATGTAGTAAAGAGGATGGATTTTGAATGAATCTCCAAGCCAATATTGCTCTAAGTGGACCCACTTTGTTAGTGGCTGAATGTAAACCCATGCCTCCATTTTTTTTAGTTTACATAGTTCCTTCCAAGATACATAATGTAATCCTTGTCTTCCATTGTCTTTATGCCAAATGAAGCTACTATAAAGTTTGTCTAAGTCATTCAATAACCCCTTGAGAACTAATATAAATAAGAAAGAAATAAAGAACATAGAAAATGATATAGAAAAGTATTCTATTATTAGATTATAGAATAATTAGAATAATAATGAATGTTTTGAAAGGAAAATAAGCAAGGATAAAAAAGAAAACTTTATAAGAAGAATCCTTCTTGCCATAGATAAAAATCTATTTCCCCAGGCATTTAATCTTTCCAATGCATGATCTATTATGATTAGAAAATCTTCCATAACCATTCTCCGTAAAACAATTTTAATTCCCATGAAGTGCATTTCCTTGACCACTTTTAAACCCAATTTCTAGTTTATTTTCTTCTTTCTTCTAGAGTCAAGAGCCTTGCCAAACATAATCTGAGGCTTATTATTATTTACCTTTTGTCTTGTCTAGCCACAAAAATTAGCAATTATGTTCTTCATGACATGAGCTAATCTTTGATATGCTAGCCCAAATAACAACACGTCATCTGCATATAAAAGATGTGTAATCTTTTCAGCTCTTGGTGAAATTTGGATACCCAATTCTTTACCTCTTTGATTTATAGCATTTGGTAAGAGTTGTGAGCACAAAAAAAAGGTATGTTGACAAAGGACACCCTTGCTGAAACCCAACTTAGCTCCTATCCATTTTGAATTTTTTCCATGTAAAATGATAGAAAACTTGACATTCTCCACACATTCCATAATAAGCTTGGAGAACATGGAGGGAAACCCGAACCATTTTATAACCTTGTTTAAAGCTGGCCACCCGATGCTATCATTTGCCTGCTCCATATCCATCATTACAGTCATCAATCCTGCCTTATTTTTAAAAATTTAGAACTTGCTAAAAATTTCATGAGCTAATAAGCAATGTTTAGACATTGATATACCCAGAATAAAAGCAACCTGATCTTCAATAATAATCTTAGGAAGGCAACCTTTTAATCTATTCAAAATCATTATCGTAATAATCTTATAAATAGTTTGACAAAGACTTATAGGTCTAAATTAAAGGCAAACTTAGATCATTAATTTTTGGAATTAGAAAAATCAGAGTATCCTTCCAATCAACATGCATAAAACCAATTTTTTTAAAAAATTATCTATAGCTTTCCAAGTTACCTCTTTCACAATATTCCATTAAAACTTTAAAAAGAGGTTATAATACCCTCCAAACTAGGAGATTTGTTAGCACCTTGCTGGCAGATAGTAGCAGTAAACTCATCCTGAGAGAATTCAGCATTTAGCAAATCAAATTCTGAAGAAGAAATTTTTAGTCCATCATTAACCGCAGGCCAGTTAGACATTTGACAAATTCTATAGTGCCATTTTTTCTAAAAAAAATTCAACAAAACTGACTCAATCAGTTCAATGTCTTCTACCCAATTGTTGTCTTCATCATTAATTTGTCTTATCAATTTCCCATTTCTTCTTGTAGAAGAAAAACCATGAAAAAAATTTGAATTCATATCACCTTCTTAATGCCAATAAGCTTTTGCTCTCTAACTCCACCATATTGATAATCTTCCTAAAGTAACATTAAGTTCACAAACGTTTCTCTGAAGCAGGTATAACATTTTAGGATATAGTCCACCACTAGAAGATTCCTCCAATTGCAACTCCAAAATATCCTTCTTTAATTCTTTCATAAGAGAGCATAAACATTTGACTTTATTTTTATTCTAGTAATATAAAGCTTTCAAAGTTCTTCTAAGTTTTCATTGCAAAATATCAGCATCTTTGCCATAATTAGATTTCCTCCAAGACTTAAGAATAACACTCCATATTATCAGATAGGACTTCCAAATATCTTCAAATCTAATAATTTTGGACTGGTTGTGAGGAACTTTACTAAATGTGAAGACAATCAGACTATGATCTGAAGCATCCCTTATAAGTTTCCTGATTACTCCCAAAGGAACCAATTGTAATGTAGCAGAGTTAAAAAGACATCCATCAAGTATTTCCCTAATTCTAGCAGCACCTTCCATATTATTACACAAAGTATACCTTTGTCCAATAATACCTACATAATGAAAATTAATATAAGACATAAAAAAACTTCATTTCCTTTGGCCCTTGAGAAAGAAAAGAACCTCTTGCACCCCTCTTATCATCCTTGGATAGATTACAATTAAAATCCCCACCCACAATAAAAGGAATACTACCCTATAGAAGCTTATGAAGACTATCCCATAACCTCCTTCTCACATGTAACTCCTTATTCCCATACACTGTAGCAACATTCCAACGCCCCTTATTAGGAGTATTAAGAACTCCAAACACCAATTGATAAGAATGCTCAAGAATATTAAAAGCCACAACATTTCTATTCCATAAAACAAGAATTCCTCCAAAAGTACCATCAGCAGGATGTTAAAAAAAATCCTAATCATTCCCAATAATTCTATTGATATCACCCCTATCAACACATGAAAGCTTGGTTTCAACTAAACCAATAGAAAAAAAACATTATGATCTCTCATAATCTCTCTAAGATATAGAGAAACTTCCCTTTTTTTAGCCCCACTATAATATCAATGCACAAAAGGAAACATCAATTACTCGAAGGGGAAGAGTCCCCACCTATCTTGCTCAACTTCCCATCTCCCCTTCTCTTTCTAGAAACCACTTCTATAGATCCCAAGAACTTTATCTCATTAGTGAGTTTGTGTTTTACAGCACTAAAACTCATATAATCATAACCAGACTGAATCAAGTTCTTCCTTTCAGAATTCAATCCATAATTTGATGGAGAAGCAGACTTTTCAAAATTCTAGGGTGGAACAATAAAAAATTCAGAGATCATACCATTATTTGATTTTTTGCTCAAGAAAAAGAAGTGGTATGATAAATATTTATAACAAGGGTAACAACAAGAATCTTAATAACTATATCTTCAATAGATTCAGAAAGAAGATTATATTTATTTGCCAAATAGATAGAAGAAACCACCTCAATTTTTCCATTACATATGACCTCTAAACCTTCTGAAATAGGAGTTCTATCATAATTTTTAGAAGAAGCATATAAGTTAATACATGTATTATTCACTTCAGATCTATCAGCCACATCTTTCAAATCATCATGTTTGTTCTTATTAATCCCACTTTCATTTAAGGGTTATTTCTTCAAATCTTTCCAAACAGCTTGATATTTAATAGATTTTTGGTTTCCTTCAGTCACTTCCTTTGATTTTTTCTGTGATTTTGAAATGTTATCCTTCTTCAAAGATTTAAATCTATTCTTTAGAAATTTGACAAGAATCCATGGCCCATATTCCTCCTTTTGACAATGCCTAGAAGGCAGATTATTGCTTAAATCACCTTGTAATTCAGGAACAGGTCAAGACGGACCTTTGTAAAAATAACCCTTAGAAGGAACATTATAAACATTTATTTTATCTTCAGGACAACCAGGACTCAAATGGCCAATTTTTCCACAATGGAAACAAAAGATGCAATCTTATCATATTTAATAATTTGAAAGAATCTTCCACACAATCCTTCCACCCAAAATTCAACAAGTAAGTTAGATTCATGATTAATCCAGACACAAATTCGGGAAAATTCTCTCCTTTCCCATTTAAATGTATTACCATCTAAGTATATAGGTACTCCAACCTTTAAAGCAATTCTAGTAATATTGACTTCATACCAACATTGCAAGGATAAATGGGGAAGATAAATCCAAACTGGTGTAGATAGCCCTTTCAATGATAATGGTCAAAACAATGGAGTCCATTTATCTATTCCAACAATATGACCTCAAACATACTAAGGGCCACCCCTAAAAACTTCATCCATAGCTTTAGCAGACTTAAATGAACAAAGAATCCAATCTAAACCAAGGGTTGCTAAATGAAAACTACTAAATTTGCTCAATTGTCTTCTATGCTCCAAGCTACTAACATGAAAAGGAATGTTTTTTCCTAACACTTTCACTATGAGTGAGTTCTTTAAAACTTGAGAATTTTTTAAATCCATATTAGTTTTTAACTTAATCGTAATCCCATAATCAGAAATTTTAGTTGAATCAACATTAAAATCAACTTTAATATGATGAGGTTTCTTCCATGCATTAATGAAACCATCTTTATACACATCATTCCCGCCATATTTATGCACATCAACCCCATCACCTTTATTCATATCAATATTTAACTTAACAGCATTATCATAATATTTATGCACATCAGATTTCTCCATAGAAGAAGAATCCATATTTAAAAATTTGAAGGACTTTCATTCTCTGAATTATCAAAATTCAAAGATAGATTGCGATTTAAAGGATCATGATCATTCTCATCAGTAATACTAGTAGGTCTGTTAACTTTCAAAATCAAACCTGAAGAAGATGAAGATTCAAGGTCAAATTTTCCTAAATTTTGAAAAGAATTAGGTTTATTAATAACTTTTTGATCCAACACAGGCAACAGACATTGAAACGAAATAGCTTTCTTTCCTTTTTCCCTCAATTGTGGAATTTTAACAAACAGGGAGATAGATGCCTTCTTGGATTACAAAAGCATCATGTTTCTCCTGATATTTTGATCTACATCTTCTTTATTCAAAATTTTTCCTCTGAATCCAAAAGAACTAATTAATGACCTTATTATTTTAAAATTTCTTTATCCTTAGGGGGGAAACAAATGCATTAAATTCATAAGCTTAAGGATTTGTTGGTTATTTAATTTAAACCTCACTAGGAGTTATTAATCACCATTGTTCTATAAAACATAAAATTAAATTTCCTTAACCATTAAAATAAAATTTGTTAATAAAATTATAAAATATAAAAAATTTAGATTTAAATTAAATCCCTTTTTCCTGTAATAAATAAATAAATTAAATGTATAGATAATTCAAACATTAACTCCATTAAGGTATATCTAAGCCACACAAGGTTAGCACACTCTTTAGAATTTATTTTCTAGGACAACCAACTCTAGTTTAAATGAGGCCATTATTGTGTTTACTTTCTTGAAATGTGGTTTGTTGGACACCTAGCTTGAAGAGTGTATGAATCTATGATTATTTACTTTTCTGTACTATGGGATGTCATACATGCATTGTGCATTTTTATTTAATTGTATAACATGCTACTTTTTCTAGCTTATTACACCTTTATCAGCATAGTTAGAGTCAACTTTCGCTTATAAATTGTCAATTTAAATTCTACTATTTCTTAGTAAAAGTGCAAAGTGTAAACGGAAAATGTATGGTGTCAATATAAATGTAAGTTATAGAGATAAATGTAGGTTGATCAAATTGTAAATGTATAAGAGTTATGAAATCTACTTGCTTATTATATATACTTATAGGATTCCAAAAGAAGTCAATGCTCTTCCATTAAGGGACAATATCTTTTGGAATTCAATAGAATACCTGAAGCCAAAGACATGAAGATTAAATAAGCAATCACTTTTAAAAAGATTTATTTTACTTAAGAGATGTTGAAATACTAGCATGCTGTAGGTGGAGTTTGGGCACCTTCTTTGGAGCTTTACTATAGACTCTAGGTTATAGTGTTATTGGCTACTTTCTTAGTATATTTCTTCATTCATACATGTTCATTCAAGCATCATTTGTAGATGAGTTGCAATTAGGAATTATTTTATTAGCATTTTTTACGATGAATATACCCTTGCTTGAGCACATACAAAAAACTCTTAGGGCTCTACAGTTTTATACTGCTACCCCAACACCTTTAGATATTCATGCATTCAAGCATGCTTATTTATTTTCCTACAACATACATAAACCAATGCACAAAATTCCAATGGTGAGCAAGGGGTGGCCTAGGTGATGGGGTTGAGCCTATTATTCATATGATTTTAAAGTGTATTTGTTAGGTGTATGACATATTTGAGATCATGAATAGAGTTTAAACTTAAATCTTTGATTCCTATCTAAATAAGAGCTATCTACCTTACATTAGAACTGAAGGTATGGTTTTAAAGTGATTAGGTGTTTAGTTAACTACCCACTCCAAGAAGACATCAGTTCAGATTTTGCATACGCTACATTTAATTCCTTCCGAAAGAATGCTCACAATCTTCTGATAAACTGTAAACTCAAACTTAAATATAATCCTATTCAAAATCAGTAAAGTTAAACATTAGTTAATCTTAGAGTATTTTTGTGTTATCCTAGAATCTTAAGTAATCTCTACCATTCATCCATTGATTTACTAAGGAATCATTCAAATTTTAAACATTTCCCTATTGATTAAACTCAAAATCCAATATCTAAGCCCCTATAAATATAAAGAAGTTTAGTTATCACTTTAATCGAAAGTTTTCTCAAGATTCATTAAAAAAAACCCTCTTAAGTTCGCTAGGGTAGGGGAAAAAATCTTTAGATGTAGATTAAAGTTTTATTCTTAGTTAATTTTATTTTTAAAATGATAGGTGAATATCATCTTATCTTTTCAGATGAATAATATATTTTATATGTTGAGTTTTATTATGAATATAAATTCTATTTCTAATATTAATAAATAGTCAAGCTTTAGTCTGTATTTCAAGATAGTATGTTGTTAACTAAGCATATTTAATTACAAAAACATAAAGTGAAATTATTGGCATAATTATTTTGTCCACAAAGTATCCTAAAATTAAACCCAATCAAAATCCCCTTTAATTGACCATTGTATTTGAGCAACTATTTAAATTGACATAGCTTATTTATGGATCTAGAATAATAAGAAGGAAACCATCTAGTCATTAAAATCCAATTATTGGATTGATTATTTACAACCACTAAAATAAAACGATCATGCAAAATTATACAAATGAATAAGAAGGGTTTATGAAGTTAAAGATGGAATCAAAGTCATTTATTCCTTCATGTTCTGTAAGATAGTTTTGATTCAGCCAGATCGGGTGCAATATGACGATCCTATTATTCTTAATTTAAAATGCAAACTAACTAGTCTTGAATAACATGACTATGATTAAAACCTATCCATTGTGGTGGCCCACTAATTTCACATAACATCAATCCCAGTCTTACAGGTATAAAAGTGCGGTACAGTTAGTGGCTTAATGTGAAGCTCCTAATTCTTAGATTTTAAATATGTTTAATTTCCAAAACTTTATTATTTCATTTGTATGATCTATTGGACCAAATTTCTTATATAATAATAGCACTTTGAATTTGTGGATAAATAATCTATATGAATTGATTTCACTTTAGGCTTCTCTCATCAAATATGCATAGCTAACCACATACCATCTTAAAAATATACTAGTTCCTTACTACCGATTTAATATAGAAATAGGATTTATTTTCATAATCAAACTTAGTATAATGAATGTAATAATCATCACTAAAGATAAAAGATACATTCACCTATAATTTTGAATATTAAACTAAGGATCAACTTTAATTTACATTAAGAGATTTTTTCCTTGCTTTAGTGAACTAAATAAGGGTTTATTACTTTAGTGGTTATAGGTGTCCAATAGAGGAAAGACTAGGAAAATAAACTACTCGCTAATATAACTATTTTACCAACCTATAAATGTAATGCATATGTATGAATGAGGAAAAGTATAATGAAATGTAACACATATAAGGAAGTGGTAAACACTATTGTAAGTACAACCAAGGGTCTACAGGAAATGAAAAGTGACGGTTAAACCATAATAAGCTTGGATTTTTACACATGTACAATGATGTAAAAGAGAATAAAATCTTTCGATTGTAGGCATCATTCTAATTAGACTCTACGTCTTCTATAGATATCCAAAAGAGATTGCCCTAAAAGAAGGGAGGGACATATATATATATATATATATATATATATATATATATATATATATATATACACACACAATCATATTTGAGATTTTCACAACACTTATACTTTACAACTTGATCTACATGTATAATGAAATCTATACTTTTTCATTTTCAAGTAGCCCTTACAAACTTTATATTTATAATTTACAACTTGCTTTTGTATTTTATAAAATAAAAGATGACTTAGATTGGACTATTGCAAGTGCATGAAAGCTAAGTAAAGTAAACTATATTGGCAGAAAAATAAATGTACAAGAAGGCATGATATAACTTCCTCAAAGCAAGGCATCCAATCACACCAAAACGAAAGCAAGGAAATACTGGCCCTGCCTAGACTAGAGTTAGTTGTATTAGCAATGGGATTTTATGCTTAAATTCTCTACATTTGAATTTATTTTTTTATTACAAGCTAAATGGGATTTTCATTTGAATTTAAGTTTTAATATTTTATTTCTTTATTCAAAATGTTTATTTTAATAATTAGGGTTATTTAATTATAAGTTTTATAAAATATTAATTATTAATAACTTCAAGTGAGTTTTGAAGTTCAGAATCATCAAATCCTAAGGCTCATAATTGTAATGCTTTCTTTCTCTCAAATGGATCAAGCAAGCGCATAGAGTCATTTATTTTATTAATAAATAATTTAATTTAATTTTAAAGAACAACGTAATAAAATACCTCAAATTCGTTGAAATCTTTAATTAATAAGCCCTAGGCTAGCAATTTAATGCATTCGTTTTCTTCATAAGGAATAAGGCAAATGCATTAAGCTTTGGAATTATATTTATGATTTTTAATGATTTAGTTATTTAAATATAATTAAATATTTTGTTTAATTAAATTGAATTGAATTTAATTAATTAATATTTTCTTTGAATTATTTTATTTTTCAAAAATATTCTATAATATTTATTTTATTTATTTAACTCTGAATTTTAAAATTCATTTGACATTTTATTATATTTTTATTTAAAAAGATATATTTACCAAAAAATATTTAATTTCTTTTTAATTTTTTATTTTTTATTTAATTCCAACTAAATTTTATTTTATGTTTTTAATTTTAATTTTTTAATAATTTATTTAATTTTATATAATTTATTTATTAAAATTATAAACCCTAAATAGTGTGCTTGACCAAATTTTACTTTAGGATTTAATGTGATTTAGATTTTTATTTTATTTTTCATGCTTTATACTATTTATTTAGAATTAGATAATATTTAGTTTATATTTTTAAGATTTATATTTATCTAGTTTTAAAATTTACATGTTTAAGTGAATTATTTAATTCCGTCCTATAGAAGAAACCTATGGTTATGCCATTGATAGATTAAATGACTTCAATTGATGAGATGATTGATACCATGGGTCAAGGATGACTCAAGGAAGAATCACTAAAAAAATTAAGTCAATTTTGCCAAAGTGTAATTTTAGGTTATTTAATTTAATTAAAATTTGATTAGGCCCTAAATTTTAATTAGGGGTATTTAAGATGCAATTTTATGGGGCATGGTATGATCATCTTGACGCTCATACTGTCTGGCGACTCTCTATTTTTTCCTCCAAGCTCCTTTTTCTCCACATCTGGCATGGATTTGCTGCTCGTTTCTCTTTAATTTGTTTCCTTTCTATGATCTGTGACTGTTTTGTGTTTTATTTTAATTTTCATCTTGATTTTTGTGGCTTCTGGCGAAGACGACGCTGTCATCATCGAACCCTTCATCTTCTTCATTTACTGATGGAAAGTCTCACTCTTTTAAAGACATTTTAGCTGATTCATCTTCTTCAGCTTCTAAGCTACATTTCATTCAAACCTCCTTTAAAGGATACCCTGCTCTGATGTTCATTGATTTCGTGTTTTCCCAAATGGCTGCACCTTTTTCCTCAACTTTGGTTGGCAAGTTTGTTTTGTGTCAACCAAATCTGGATGTCATTCGCAAATTTTTCATTAATCTGAAACTTTCTAGCATTTCATATTGGTTTGCTGGATCACAAGCACATCTCAATTCAACTCTCTAATGATATTTATTATAGTCACATTTTTTCTAGGAGGTCTTATTATATTCAGGCTTATAAGATGCGGTTACTCTAATGGACCCCAAATTTTGATGTTCGTGAGGAATCTCCTATAGCTTCGGTGTGGATTTCCTTTTCCAACCTTAGACTTCATTTCTTTAATTCACAAATTTTATTTCATCTTACGTCAATTTTTGGTAGGCCTCTGCAGACATACTAGGCTACTACTTCGATCTTACGTCCGTCGGTGGGTCATGTTTTAGTCAAGTTGGACATTTCCAAAAAAGCATCCTAATGAGATCTGAATTGGGTCAAAATTTAATGGCTATTTACAAAAAGTTGAATTTAAAAATTTGCCCATTTTTTGTTCTCACTGTAAAATGCATGGTCATGGTTTAAATAAGGAGAAGGATTTTTCTAGATAATCACAAGGAAAAAATGTTTTAGTTCCTTCGGCTTCTCATGATAATAAAAGTCCTATTCAAGGATTATTTGAGGAAATTATGGCAAAATCGTAGGATAATACCAAGGAACAAATTCAAATTAATTACTAACATTGATAGTGAAATGCCTTCTACCATTGTCGATAACCCTATTAATTTATATGGGGTCATTAATAACTCCATATCTACTTTAGCTAGTGATTTTGAAAATGTGGATGAGCTAATGTTGGCTATTACCACTAATAAAAACATTGTTACATCTGCTTCTCTCAGTTCTTATGTTATTAATAAAAAGTTGCCTGATATGGATATTATGATGATCAATAATAGTTACGCTAATATTGTATCCTCTCAACCTGTTGTGCTCACTCAGGATGATATGCAGCTCATTTTGGAGGAAGGAAATGCTAGTATAGTCATAAGTAGTAAGGAAAGAGTGGAGGGTGGTTTCATTTTTGAGGAGGGAGAGTTGCCTCAGGAGGTAAGGCAGGCGGGTCTGCATAATGACTGTAAGCATTCTTCAAACTATCATTATTATAGTGATGTTTTTACTGATATAGAGGATATGGATATTATGGCTAAATGTTTTTCTAAAGATAATATTGACACAAGTTATACTAAGTTCCAAAATAGGAAAAGTAGGAAAAAAAAGAACATAATTCAATCACCAGGACCACCCATTCGCAAACTAGTCACTAGCTTATGTTTTATATTTAAATCTATTATTTGGAATGTTAGGGGCATTGGATGCCCGGCCTCTAGGTTGAGGGTTAAGAAATTAAATTATGTCATATTTATAATGTTTCTATTCTTATTTTACTTGAACCTCTCATTACTTCTGCTAAATTATTGAGCATTGCTAGAACTTTAGGATTTAAGCATTCTGTTGCGAATTCTGCCAATAAGATTAGGGTGATGTGGAAAGATCCTATTCAGATAGTTGTTATTGGAGATTTTACTCAAGTTCTACATTGCAATATTGAATTTTTAAATTTGAACTGTTGTGCTTCCTTTGTGTATGCTGCCTTTTCTCGTAGTATTAGAAAAGTTTTATGGGTGCAACTCACTAACTTCCACAGCATTTATAACTTGCCCTTGCTTGTTGGTAGTTATTTTAACACTATCTCTAATTCCTCTGAGCGTATTGGGGGATCTACTCCTATTTACCAATCTATGGAGGAATTTAATAATATGATTCTGGATTACAATTTATTTAACATTGGCCTCTTTGGTGATAAATTCACTTGGAACTGTGGTCATTTATGACAATGGTTGGATTGTGTGTTATTTAATGATTCTTGGATTAACTGGTTTAATTCTATTTCTGTTGAACATCTTAGCAGAACTATCTCTTATCACTCACTTATGTTAGTTAGCCTAAAGATGAGGCATATGGGTTCTTCGCCTCACTTTAGATTTCAAAACATGCGGTTACTTCATGACTCTTTTTTGAACTTGGTTCAAGAAAATTGGCATGCCCCCTTACATCCTGATAACTCTATCTTTCTAGATTATGATACAATTTGAAAAGATTTATGAAAAAAATCAACTGGTGGATTCATAATATTTTAAAAAATATTTTTACCAATATCTTGAATGCTAAAGATCAAGTGAACACTATTGAGCTTAACTGTGAATTGGTTTCTTTTGATGATAACTTCTGTTTGCTTAGGGAAGCTAAAGATTACCTTTTCAATTACAAGCTTAGGTGGAAACTTTTTGGAAACAAAAAGCGGCTACAAAGAATCTTCTTCAAGGTGACAATAACACCAAATATTTTCATACGTTGGTCAAGAGGAAACATGCCAAAAACTCCATTAATAAAATCACGCATGATGATGGCTTTGTTACTGAGGATGTTGAGGAAATTGCTAACATGGCAGTTTAGCATTTCCATTACTAACTTAATAAGGACTTCTCTCCTAGCAATATGAAAACCCTAGTGTTATTCCTAATCTCATCTCTCAAGAAGATAGTGAGTTCCTCTCTAAACCCACTACTTTAGAAGAAATCAAAGAGATTGTTGATAATATGAATACTGATTCTGTGTCTCAGCCAGATGGCTTTAGCATTCATTTTTCCATAAAGCTTAGTATATTATTAATAATGATCTTTATTCTGCTGTTCTAAATTTTTTGCTAGTGACACTATTCATAAATTCTTTACTTCTACTTCTATTGCTCTCATCCCTAAAAGCAATTCTGTTAGTAATTAGAATGATTTTAGACCTATTAGTCTCTGCACCTTCTTTAATAAGTTGATTTCTAAGATCCTTATCAGTTGGTTAACTTCTCTACTTCCTAAAATTATTTCTCCCTATCAAATGGGCTTTATTAAGGGTCGGACTATTGTTGATAATATCTTTTTGGCCCAAGAATTATTTCATGATCTTGATGTTAGGGTGAGAGGTGGAAACATCATTTTGAAACTTGATATCTCCAAGGATTATGATAACATTGATTGTAAATTTCTTTACAATATTTTGTATTTATTTTTCTTTAATTCAATTTTTATTAGCCTCATTAGGAACTGCGTTGAAGGATCTGATTTTTCTAATATTGTGAATGGCAAAAGCATTGATTTTTTTAAATCCTCCCATAGTTTAAGATAGGGAGATCCTATCTCTGCTGCCCTTTTAATTATTACTGCTGAGTATTTATCTAGAAGCCTTGCCAACCTCTTTGAGAATCGCCCTAACCTCTATTTTAGAACCGTGGGTGGTTTTCTTAATTCCCATTTATGTTTTGATGATGATTTCATCATTTTTACTAATGCTTCTTTAAATGGGATTGATAGACTTATTGGTTTTTTTTTATAAGTTTGAAAATGCTAGTGGGCTTTCTCTAAACAAGCCTAAGAGTTATTTTATTGCCTCCAACAAAGTTCCTAATGACCATATTTTGGCTATCGAAGGCCTGACTTGTTTTGTGTAGGGTCACTTGCCTATTAAATACCTTGGGGTTCCTCTTTTTAAAGGTAGGAAGAAAAATTTTTTTTTGATGACTTGATTACTTCTGTACAAAAGAAGCTGTTGTCCGGGAATTCTATTTTTTTTAGTTTTGGGAGTAGATTAATTCTTACTAGAAGTGTTCTTTGCTCTCTCCCTATCTATACCTTCCAAACTCTTCAACCTACTCGTGCGGATTGTAATAGAATTGATAAACTCTTTAATAAATTTTTTTGGAAAGGCAGTAATCTTAAAATTTTCTGGTTCTCTTGGGATAAGTGTTGTGGTACTCTGGATGAGGGTGCCTTGGGTTGTAAGAGTATGTAGGATTTTGCTTATGCTTTGTCATTCAAGTTGGGGTACACCTTTCATTCTAAAGTGAGTCTTTGGGCTAAATTTTTATTTTCTTAATATTATGTGGGAAAGCACCCCACTATATAATTTTATAACAAAGGTGATTCTAAAGTGTGGTAGAGACTTTACTGTATTAAATGGGTTGTTGAGCCCAACATTAGTTAGGGGCTTGGTGGTGGGAACATCTTTTTTTGGCAAGACCATTGGCTGGGGACTCACCATATTGATTCCATTATTAATACCTCTTCCACTGCGGTGGTTAAGGTGAATTTTTTCATTACTAAGAACTATTGGGATTATAATAAACTTGCTAATGTTATTCCTAATTCTATTATTCAACAAATTACGAACATTCCCCTTAACACTGACTCAGATGATTTATTATTATGCAATTTATCCAAAGATGGGGGCTTTAGTTTAAAGGATGCTTGGCATGCCTTTAGATCTAAGAATGATGTCAATACTATTTTTGCTATAATTTAGTATAAAAGTATTCCTTTTATTGTTGCTATTTGCATTTGGAGAATTTTGTATAAGTTTACTCCTACTTATGATAACTTATTTAAAAGAGATTTTATTTTACCTTCCAAGTGCCTGAAAGTTTGATAGGGATGTTAAGCCCTGATGAACTAGTCCCGAGGCTAACCAAGAGGGGGGGTAATTGGTTATTTGAAAAAAATCATGAGCAACAGGAAAGATCTTTTTGATAATTTAAAACAGAAATAAGTAAACACAGAAATGAAAAGATCAACCACAGATTTTACCCAAGCAGATAATAACATAAAAATAAAGTGCAGAAAATAATCAGAAAGAGCACACAAAATTTTATAGTGGTTCGGTCAACTTGACCTACGTCCACTCCCTGGAGCCTCCCCTCCGGGTATTAGACTAACACAAAAGTGACTCTCTTTCTGCTCCCACAACAAGGCGAAGAAGCCTTAATAATACTCTTTTCCACCAACCCAGTGAGGCAGAGAACCTGAACTCCTTTTGCTTCCTCCAGAAGCAGGCAAAGAACCCGGAATCCTTTCGCTTCCTTCTGAAACAGGTAGAGAACTTGAACTCCTTTTGCTTCCTCCTGAAGCGGGCAGAGAACCCGGATCTTCTTATGAACGATCCTCCCACAGAAAACACCAGCATGATGAGAGACAATGAATGGAGAAGATTACTCTGATCCTTGCTTGGAGCAACTATTGTGAATCCCTCATAAACTCCCCCTCATAAGATCCTCTCTCTCTCTCCCAAGCTCTCTCTCTCTCTCTTAAGATTTCTCTGGAAAAGAAAGTGGCAAAAGATTTTTCTTGTTGAAAGAAAATGGTCTTTTATGGGAGGGCTCAAAATTTGCCCTAAATCTTAACTGGTCTATCAATATCGTCCAGGATGATCACTAGATCATCCTGTACGATCAATTCAAAAACACATGTATCAGCCTGGACGATCTGGTTCTTCTGGATAATTAGTAGAAAAAATTTGTTCTAATCGTCCCGTACAATTCTGCGATCGTCTGGGATGATTAGTGTAATTTAGGAATTTTATCCAGGAGACAGCTCTGGACGTCCAGGGGAACTTGTGCTGGATGATCTCAAAATGACTTGATCGTCCGGGATAAAATCTCTATCATCCTGTACGATTAGTTTAAAAAGTGCCAAAATTGTCCGATTCATAGCTCTGGATGTATTGGTCATAACATGCTAGACGATTTCAAAATGACTTGATCGTTCAGGATGATATGGTTATCATCCCTTACAATTAGTTTAAAAATGGAAATATCATCCTACACATAGCTCTGGATGTACAGGTGATAGGCACTGAACGGTCAAGATTTTTAATACATCGTCCGATACGATCCGGCGATCATCCAGGACAATATAATCAAATCAATCAGACCTTAATTACTTTCCTTAATCACCAGACTAATTTAGGCATGATTGTAATGGATTGTCTAGGAGGATACACGTATCATCTGGGACGATCAGACTAAATCTCTAAAAATTAAAACTTGCCTAACTTGATCTAGCGGCTGAGAATTTCTGATTTTAGCCTATCATCATGTATAATATTTGGATCGTCGAGGACGATCAGCTTAATCAAATTGACTTAACATGATTGTCCTAATCAGGATTTTCGTTTTCATTGGATCATTCAGGATAATGTGAATATCATCCGGGACGATCAGAATAAAAATTGAACAGAAACTCTAATTCACTAAAACTCTCCCTCTGAGTGTGTGTGTGCAAGGTTACTTAGCTAGGGAATTAGTTACATAACATTTGACTCAATAAAAATGAAATTAGTACATTGGACCTAGATTTCAAAATAGACTGACTCGATCTTGGACTGGCTTGAACTTGCAATTGATCCTTTGTACCTGAAAGATTAAACAGGAAACCAGGGAAAGAAATGTTTGCTATCATCAAAATCATAACCTTTAAAACCAAATTTGCAATAGTGCTAATGTTTCTTTCATGTGGAGAATATGCATTATGTCTTTCTTTCAAGCCCTTTAGCTATTAATACATAGACTTATTTTGATGATATTTTTTATTTAAATTGGTTTAATGCTAAGCTATCTCTTAGTGCTATGCTTAACTCTTGGTTTATTAGGTATAAATTTCATATTAGAAATGTTATTCCCTCTCTCATTTTGTGGTATTTATGGATGGATAGAAATAACACCCTTTTTAATAGTGTTGGTATGAACCATCATAGGATTATTAAGAATGTGAAAGACAAGGTTCTAAGGCTTTTTTCTTCTAGTCTGCTATCTACCAAGAATTTCAAGAATTACTTATTTGTGCCGTTTAAGTTGGGCTTCAAGTTGGAGGGTGATCATCCTTCAACTGAACCTATGATTATTTACTGGGTCACACCTTCTAATAATTCTTATAAATTGAATGTGGATGGTGCTGTCAAAGGTTCCATCTCGGGCTGTGGTGGGATTATCTGGGACGGTTATGGCAATGTTGTTATGGCTTTTTTGGGGCCCTTATACAATTATTCTATGAATTTTGGTGAGCTCTCGGGTATTCTTGATGGGATTAGATTATGCATATCTCTTAACATTTCTAACATTTGGATTTAAGTTTATTCTACTTATAGTATTCATTGTTTAAATAACGTGTAGGATACTATGTGTAATCCAGCTCTTTTTATCTTGTTAGGGATATTAAGCATCTGTTGGTCATTCTTAAATATTCCCTCTCTCATGTGTATAGGGAGGGAAACGCTGCTGCCGACTGGCTTGCCAATTTCGGGTGTAATTTGGACTATTTTACTGATTTTTCTAGTTCTAACTTACCTACCCCCTTAAAAGGGTTGTTAAGATTAGATAAAATTTGTCTTCCCTATATTAGATTTTAATGTGGGTTTATGGCTGATGCTTGGGATTATTTTTTACTTTGGTTTTCGGGTTGCCTTTTGCATCGTGTGCTGGAGGCTATCCCCTTTGTGCTACATCTCTTGGTTTTTTTTTGTTCTGTTTGGGTGCCAGTAATTCTTTCCTATGCTGCTCTTTGACTCCCAAGATATTTGGTTGTGGTTTTGCTCTTTGCAGGCTAATTTCCATTGACTAAATTTTCTAGTTTTATGAAGTTTTAAAATCATTTAGTATTTCAACTAACAAACCCTAATTATATTTGTTCGTAAAATCTCCATAATTTGGGTGAACTTAATCTACCCTCATCATTCTAACATTCACCTTCTCTTTCATTTTTGCGATTGGGTGCTCAAGCGATTTTTTGGTTTTTGAAGGATGCAATAGCAATAGCATTAATAAAAAAGACTATTACAAACAACCAATTAAATCACATTCCTCCCTTAACACATTAAGTAAAAAAGGAGGAATACTACCCAAACTAATATTATCCCAAACAAAATTATTACTAAGAGCAAAGTTAGCACAAAGATCGGCTAACTTATTACAATCCCTATACACAAAATTAAAAATAACATTATTAAATTCTTTAAGAAAAGCCATATCTTCCATCTTATTGCCAACCACATCACCATCCATCTTCTTTAAAGCTCTTTGAAGGAACTTGATGACATTAACATTATCACCTTCAATTATAATTCCTTTATATCCCAACATCCAATTTTTCATTATCAAACTCATGGAATTAATTGCTGAGAACTCAAGACGAGATACATCCCAATACACCCCTCTAAATCTAAAAGCCAATAAAAACCTTCCTTTATGATCTCTAAACCCCCCCCCCCCCCCCCCCCCCCCCCCCCCCTAACACTAGCCTTATACAATGTAAGTAAGGAAGCATCAACATTCACTTTGATCCAATCAGGAGGAGGAGGGTGCCAACAATTATTTAATAACCAATCCGACTGATTAACACCCTAGTTGCCTGAATCTATAGAACCAACACCAAAGACACCCAAGATTGAGGTGAAACTAACTGTGTTTACTATAATAAACAAACTACTATCTTCAATGCTTCCATACACTCCTTAACACCTAGACTTCCATGATATAAAAAAAGTAGTACAAAAAAGCTTAACCTCAAACATTTCTTCAAGCATTACATTGCGACAATAAGCAACATTCATCAAACAACTCAAAAATCAAAATGGAAAATCCCTACTTATTCAAAACTTAAATCACCTAAACCAACTTCAAGCATCTCACCACCACATGCTCCAAATCTTCCACCGCTAGACAACCTCTAGGATAAGAATTATCTTCTTTGAACCTCCTATACTGCAAGAATTGAAAGGTAGGAATAGCATCATGAAATAATCGCCACTAGAAAATCTCCAAACATGGATTTAGTTTTGCCTTCTTGTTCTAACTCCAATAATGATTCTCAGCCAAATAACAAACTCAGACCTCAAAATTTAGTGCAGAAATAGTCTTACCTGAGATAAGCTTAATGAGTTCCAACTGATCTTTAGCTAGATCAGGACAAATCTGAATATTACAAATTAGCTTAACCAGCTCCTTACCAAAGTAATTCTAAAGCTCATCCTTGTTCCAGTCTCCATTTGAAATGAACTTCTTCACTATAATATCAAAGCTTCCTTGAGTAGAAACAAACATCAGCCATCTATTAAGGCATTTATCCAATACCCAAGCATCTTTTAAGACATTGATTGAATTACCATCAGTAATCTTCTATATGACATTGGGAGCAAGAGCTTTAGCACCATTCGAAACAATCTTCCATGAAGTTGATGAGACCTTCTTCAACCCAGAATTTCAACTTCATGATCCATATTTAGCTCCCCAAATTTTGTACAACAGCTAGTTTGTTTGATTAAGTAGATTCTAGGCCAAATTAGCTCCTAAAGGACCCACTTTGCTTATGCAAGAATGAAGTCAATGACCACCCAAATTAACCAACTTACACAAGGCATCCCAGCTCACATAAGGAAGGTCATTCTTCCCATCCTGGTTATGCCAAATAAAATTCCTGCACTTCTTGTCAATTTCATAGAGAATTCCCTTAGCAATAAGAGAGTGTGTACAATGGAAAATTTGAATCGATAAAATGACTGATTTAAGAACAATAAATTTCCCTTCTAAAGAAATAAATTTATTCCCCCAAGCAATAATTTTCCCCCTAGACTTCTCTAGAAGATATTGAAGATCATCACCCATAAGTCTCCTCAAAGCAATCTTCACACCCAAATAATATATCTCTTTGACAAGTCTAAGACCCATCAACTGAGATATAATTCTTTTCTTCCTTTTTTTCATTGATTTCCCAAAGATAACAACTGATTTATAATAATTAATCCTTTGGTTAGACTAACTACAAATGTCTAACAAGACAACCCTGATCTCCTTCACCATCTTTATACTAGCCTGAGAAAAAATAACAATATCATCTACATAAACAAAATGAGATATTCTTGAAATATTTGAACGAACCTTGATACCAATCTTATCACCTCTTTGAACCAGAGCATTTGAGAACAATTGAGAGCATAAAATAAATATGAATGGGGATAGGGGACAACCTTGCTGAAATGTACTCCTAGCCTTGATCCATTTTGAATAATTCCCATTAATCAAAATCAAAATGCTGGGATCCTCCACACACTCCATAATCATGCTTGAAAACTTAAGAAAAAAGCTAAAATATTTTAAAACTTTCTCCAGAGTGGACCACCCCATACTATCATAAGCTTTCTCCATATCTATTTTAAAAGAAACCAAACCTTTTGTTGATTTAGAAAATCTAAATTTATGAAAATCTTCTTGAGCTATCAACACGTGTTTTGATATCAAACGCCCCTTCAGGAATGCTTCTTGCTCCTTTGAAATGAGTTTAAGAATCATGCCATATATTTAATTCAGAAGAACTTTAGCCAATATTTTATATATTATCTTACAAAAGCTTATTGGCCTAAAATTAGCCAGAACCAAAGGATTGACCATCTTTGGAATGAGCACAACTAAATTCTCCTTCCAATACGCATCCATAATTCTAGTTGGAAAGAAATGATAGATCGCATTCCAAACATCATACTTAATAATAGTCCAATAAGACTTAATGAAAGAATAAGAAATCCCATCATTACTAGGAGATTTAAAGCCACTAAGCTGATTCACCACTCCCATAACTTCCTCAAAAGAATGATCTGCAACCAGCTTGTTTCTATCTCCTTCGTCAAGCACACTCAAAGGGGAAGGCCAACCATGTAACAAACAATCCTTATCACGCTATTTATTATTGAACTAATTATGAAAGATCTCTTCAATCTAATTTTGGACATCAACAACCAACCCATTATCAACTTTAATCTTATAAATCCAATTAAAATTTCTCCTAGCACTAGCATAAGAATGAAAAAATCTAGAATTATTATCCCCATCCATCCACCATTTCACCTTAGCCTATTTCCTCCACCACATGTTCAACCAGGCCGGGGTACTACTAAGTTCATTCACTATTGATCTAAGAACCACTATCTTATCAGTTGAGAGACCACCTTCATTAGCTTCCTCCAACTATAATTCTAGAATCTCCTTTTTAAGATAATCCTTTAAAGTATTAAGATCTTTAAGCTTAGCTTTACTCCAAAATAATAAAGCTTTCAAGGATCATTCAAACTTGTTGTTCAAAATTTCAAAATAACTCCTAATAGCTCTTTTAGCCCAAGCCTTCAAAACAACATCTGCTAAAGCATGGTAAGAGGCCAAAATATCATCAAATCTAGTAATCCTCTTAATCATAGGATTTGGCTTTAATAAATTAATCAAAATGGGGCATTGATTTGAAGCTACCCTAGCAAGATGGTGCACCACAATCAAATGAGAAGAATCAACTACATATGAGTTTAAAAAATGCTTATCCAATCTCTCTAATATCCGAGGTCCACCAACCTTGTTATTGCACCATATGAATCTAGGCACAATAAAGCTAACTTTATTATAATCATTATTTGTAAGAAAAGCCTTCATCTCCTTGGGTCCTTCATAAAATATAAATATTTTCCCTTCCCTTTTATCATCTTTTCCGAATAAACAATTAAAATCCTCCCATACCACCGAAGGAATGTCTTTGGAAAAATACAATTCAATTTTCTTCCAAAGATCCCTTCTCCTGTAAACATCTTTGCTCCCATAAACAGGAAAAATCATCCAAACTCCTTTATTAAGGATAACAAGGTCACCAATTACATTTAGAAGAAGAATCCAAGATAGAAAAGATGCCAAATTAGACTTCCACAGCATAAGAATACCTCCAGACAACCCATCAGACGGAAAAGAAAAAAAACCCCAATCCGCTCCAATAAGCAAATTAACTTCCTTCCTATCAATAGAAGTTAATTTAGTCTCCAGCAATCCAACAAAAAAAAAGTCATACTCCTTCACAAACTCCTTAAGATATAGAGAAGCTTGACTCTTCCTAGCTCCACTAAAATTCCAAAAAGTAATAGTCGTCATTAACAAATTGATGGGAAAGCACCCCCCCAATCAATCTTTAATCCCCATATCAATTTTCCTATTTCTAGGAATTAACTTAATAGGACCTAATCCTTTAAGTTCCTTAGCAAGCTTCATTTTAACCAAAGACAGTCGCCATCACATAAACCACTCCCACCCGATCCAACCATCTCAGCAACCTTTGGAGAACCCAAATCTCCCAGCCCATCTCCACCATAATTTCCAACCACAGCATCGTCCTCATTCCCCATCAAAAGACCAGAATCGACTTCCTCATCAACTCCAGAAAGCACATCAAACTTATTACCATTTAGAATAGGAGAAAAAGAATTTGAAACACAAACCTTACCCACCTCCAACCCTGCAGCAATAAGAGAGTCTAAATAACCTAAATTATGCCTTACATCGCCTGCAGTAACATAATCATTAGCTGGAACCAAAGCTGCAACCCTACCAACATTAATCTGATATGGAACATCCACCCCTTTGATTACATAACTTAAAACATCTTTCCTTCAGACTGCCACAGGCAAATTCATTGAGCCCTGATTAATTACCAAAGATCTGGTAGAATTCTGAAACCCCCTCAGCCTACAAAGATTATTAGAAGCCCCCTTACCATAATTAACATGGATCTAAGGTCCATACTCTAACCCCTTATCAACCACACCGCTAGCTTTACGATCTTCTCAAAATTTAAATTAGAAACACCAATAGGAGCTTCCTTTCCAGCAGCACGATGCCTCTCTAAATGCATACCACCAACCTGAACCTTCACTAATCTTAATTCTGCACAATTGCTACTAAAGTGGCCAATTTTGCCACAGTTATAACAGAAGTTTGAAATCCTTTCGTATTCAATTTTTTTGAAAAACCTACCAGAGCACCCTTCGACCTAAACACCCAATGGAAGTTATTTTTCTAATAAAATCTGAACACAAAGTCTAGCAAATTCTCTCCTCCCCCATTGAAACATATTACCATCTATTATGTAAGGTGTACTAACTTGAGAAGCAATTTTACACACATTAATCTCATCCCAGTATTGTAAAGGAAGATTCAGCATCCTGATCCACACTGGAGTAGATAACCCCTTCAAAGAAGAGGGAGAAATACATGGCGACCACTTATCTATGCAAATAATGTACCCATTAACAAACCAAGGCCCTTCTGACAATACCAATTCAACCTCCTCAGCTTCATTAAAATAACAAAGGACCCATCTTAATCCCAACTTTGTTAGGTGAAATTTGCTAAAGTGAATCCGTTGCCTTCTTAATTCATTATTGATAACATGGAAAGGAACATTCTCATAGAACACTTTAACTACCAGAGCATTATAGAGTTTGTAATATTCTTCCATTTATTTTCTACATTTAACTTCACAGCTTTCCCAACTTCAGTTAGATAAGACCCAAAATCCAGATTTTCTATCTTAATATTTGGCTTCTTCTCCAAACACTAGGCATGACATTTCTAATAGGCTCCTTCATTTTTGAAATCAAAGTATTGATCCCATGGCCACATAAATTCAATTCCCATGAATCAAATTTATGAACTACATTGCAAAATCCTTCGAATGAACATGACCAAGAATTTAAGCAGCAACACTCTCAGAATTGTTGGCAGAAATCCAATACCTTCACACCCATCAGTATTATCATCTAAACCATTAGAATCAATCAGCAACCTATCATAAAAAAACCTCCTTATTCTGAGCTCCAGAATTTGGGATATGATTCCCAAATCTATTGATGTTAATTTTGAACTCAACTGACGGTGAAGCTCCTGAATCGAATATCATGCTACCATCTAAATTCTTAGTTTTGGGAAAATCAAAAAATTTTGGACTCTTAAATTCACTCTCAGTTATAATTTCTTTACCTTTTACTACTACAGAAGTAATCTTCTTTTTATTAGATAACCCACCTTCATTAATGATTAAGGGTTCTTCCATGAAAGCATTATTGCGAACATCCTTGAGTGAAGAAGCACAAGAAACACCATTGAACAACTCACCAAAAGAACGTGCTGAAGGCTTCGAACTAGAACGAAGATGACTCATAGAACTACTAGCTGGAGGAGGAAACACCCCTACTAGAAATGATTGAGAACCACTTTTAGACGGACGGCGACCATCCGCCACCATGACGGAAGCAAAACTAAGGGAAACCAAAATTTGAAAATTGCACTCTCTCTCTATCGAAAATTGAAATGTTCATTAATATCATGGGTTACTCTAGTGATTGTAGTGTTCTTTGTTCAACCCATTCTATTACTATTGAGTTTCGTTCTTAATCCACTATTTGGTTGGTTTTCATTTATATTTATTTTCATAAGGCCGTCGATCTTAGGATTTAGCTGCTCCTACTAAAAGGTGTCAGGTTCATGCACTTCTCCACCAAATTCATGGGGTAATCCTCATTCGACTCAAATAGCTTCTAGAGCAAGTTTTTTTTATGGGGATGTAACTAACCCTAAAACTCTTTCCTTCCAAGATGTCTCGGTCACTTCTTCTTCTAAAGATTTGACATTTTCATTTTTGAAAGGTTTTGTTAAAGGTTTTCTAGAACTCTTATTTATTGATGATCATATAATGAAATTAGCTCCATATCAATTTACTTTAGTTTGGAAGTTCTCCATCTAGACACCTAATCTTGACAATATTCAAAATTTCTTTGGGAATTTAAACCTTTCTGGTTTTTTTCTATCGAATTATTGGATCCTAGAAACAAATCTATTCAATTGTACAATGATCTTGATTATAGTCATGTGTTTGCTAGGAGATCTTACTATATCAATAATCACTAAATGCGCTAATTAAAATGGACTCCCTATTTTGACATTTAGGAAGAATCCCCAATAGTTCCTATTTGGATTTCATTTCCAAATCTTAGATTACATTTCTTCAATTTTCATGTTTTTTATGCTTTGGGTTCCATTTTGGGAGGCCTTTACAATCAGACCAAGCCATTGCCTCTTGATTGTGGATGCTTGTGGCTCAGATATTGATGGAATTGGATATCACCAAGAAACATCCCAAAGAGATTTGGCTTGGTTCTGAAGAGTCTGGGTATTTGCAAAAAGTGGATTGTGAAAATGTTCCTGAATTTTGTTCTCATTGTAAGGTTGATGAACGTTCAATTAATGAATGCTTCATGGTTCACCCGCAGCTTAAAAAAATAGAGAATGGTTCTAAATCATGGTTGAATCAAATATTGATACTCTTGCTAAAAAGGAAATTCATAATAGGAATCATGATGATTCTCTTAATGTGAAAATTTATGAGCATAAGGCTTGTGATGATGACATAGAAAAAGTTCCTTATGAAAAATCTTTTAGAGAATCACAAAATAAAAATGAGGGAAATATTGAACCTAACATACTTGATGATATCATTGGGGATATTGATAGTCCTAATTTAATTGATTCTGCTGGGCCGATCATGGGAGGTAATATTCAAGAGGAAAATAATCATGTTCCCAATAGTATGGTGATTACCAATAAAAAAGGAAGTGGCTAATGTGGATTAGGAAGGATTGGCTCAAGAGAAGTGTTCCTTAAATCAAATGAATGGGGAGAAGGACAACTTAAACATTGATCATTTACCTAAGATTCAATCGAGACCTATTGGTTCAAGGGATGATGCTTTGGAAGAAGGGGAGTATGTTTCTCATGAAATTTATTCTTCTAAGGAATTTTTGGAAGGCAGTACTACTTCTTTGTCATCTCCTAATGGGAAGGTCAAAATTAATGATGAGGGTTTTAGAAAGCTTCTAAGAAGAAGAATAAGAATAGCAAAAATATTGTTAGCTAGACTCTCAAAACCACTCATGCATCAAATGTTTCATCTTCTTTTAATGGTTAAAGCTCTCGTGTGGAATGTTAGGGTTGTGGGTGGTATTTTATCAAAGAATAGAGAAAAGAATTTATGTAGAATTTATGATATTCATCATCTTATTTTAATTGAACCTTTAATTTTTAATGTTAAGTTGGGTTCTGTTTGTGAAAAGCTTGGTTTTGATTTGGCTTTTGAAAATTGTACTAATAAAATTTAGATTTTCTGGAATCATTTTATTTCTTTAGACAATATTATGGAGTTGCCCCAAATGGTTCATACTAATATCAATTTTAATCAATTTTCATTTTACGTTTCTTTTGTTTATGCTTATTGTTTAAAATTAGGTAGGAGGACACCATGGAAACAACTTATCAATTTTTTTTTGCTTCTATTAAGGCCCCTTGGTTAGTTGGTGGAGATTTTAATACTATTACCAATGCTTCTGAAAGGATAGGGTGTAATCCTCCTAATTTTCAAGTGATGGAGGACTTTAATGACATGATTTTAAATAGCAATCTCCATGACATTAGTTTTTCTGGTAATGTTTTTACTTGGAATAAGGGTACTATATGGAAACATTTAGATAACTTTCTTTTAATGATTAGTGGATTTCTACTTATCAAAGGATGCATATTGAAAACTTAACAAGAACATTATTTGGCCATTCTCCTTTACTACTTGAAATTTCCATGAATTGTAGAAAAACTTATCAACATTTTAGATTTCAAAGTGTGCCTTCTTGATGACATTTTTTTAAATGTTTTCCAAAGTAGCTGGCAAGCCCCTTTGTGTCCTTCTGATAATGTATTTGGTATGACTAGGTTGTGGTTTAAACTTAAGAAACTTAAACAAAAAGTATCATAGTGGAACAAATGCATATGTAAGAATATCTTCTCTAATATTGTGCTAGCTGAAAAGGATGTGAACACTGCTGATATCATGTACATGTTGGATCCTACTTTTGTGAACTTGCATGCTCTAAATGAGGCTAAGACTACTCTTTTCAAACTTCACAAAAAAGAAGAGGCTTAGATAGAAAGCTTCTTTAAAATTTCTTATGGAGGGTGATTGTAATACCTCTACTTTTCATAAAATTGCTAATCAAAATAATGTATCCCGTTGTATTCATAAAATCACTTCAACTAATGGCACTATGATTGATAATCCAGATTTTATTCATGCCTCAGGTATTGAGCATTTATAAATGTTTTTTAATAAAGATTTTTGTCCTAATTTGAATATTGATTTTTTTCATTCCTACTCTTATTACTAAGAATAATATATATTTGATTAATGTTCCTTCTAAGAAAGAAATTTGGCTGACTGTGAAAGATATGAACTGCGATTCTGTGGCTGGTCCTGATGGATTCACCACTAAGTTTTTCTTGTCCTCTTTGTCTATTATTAAAGAGGATCTCATCAATGTGGTTATGGATTTCTTCTTGGCAACCCTATTCCTAAGTTTTTGGAATGATTATCATCCCATCAATTTATCATCCCATCAATTTATGTTCCTTTTTCAATAAACTCATTATTAAAATCATCATGGGTATATTAGGTCCGCTTTTACCTAAAATTATATCTTTGAAGCAAACTAGTTTTGTTAAAGGGCACTCTAATTTTGATAATGTTTTGCTAGCCCAAGAATTAGTTCATGATTTACTTTATAAAGTAGTGGGTGGTAATATTATTTTTAAAGTTAACATAACCAAAGCGTATGAAAATTTAGATTACAAGTTTCTTTATACTATGTTCAAGCTTTTTGGTTGATCAAGAATAGTATTGAGAATTTTTTATTTTTTGTTACGATCAATGGTGAATCACATGGTTATTTCAAATCTTCTCATGGTTTGAGGCAGGCTGATCCTCTATCACTAGCTCTTTTTATTATTATTGTGGAATTCTTATCTAGAGGGCTTAATGGACTCTTTTGATGTCATCCTAATTTGTAATTTAGGACTGCTAGTGGTTTTCCAATTTCTCATTTGAGTTTTGTTGATGATTTTGTAATCTTCACCAATGGTTTTATTAAAATGCTTTACTTACATTTTAAATTTCTCATGAAGTTGAAACTTGCTATTGGGTTAATTTTTAATTAGTCCAAGAGTTTCTTTATACCAGTTAAATCTATATCCCCTGAAGGATTTCTAGTATTGAAAATAAATTTGGGTTTTCCCCAAAAAATTTACCTATGAAATATCTTGGCACGCCGCTTTATAAGGGTAAGAAATGCTCTCATTTATTTGATGACATTTTCAGTATGATTCAAAAGAGGTTTTCTTTATGGGCTCTTAATTTTCTCTCCTTTGGTGGCAGAATTGCTCATATTAAACATGTCTTATGTTCTATTCCTATTTATTTATTTCATACTTTATGCCCTACTTTAATTGTTGGCCATAGATTGGAGACTTTGTTTAAAAAAATTTTTGGGGTACTAAAGATGGTAAACATGCCTTTTTTTGGGGGTCTTGGAAAAATTGTTCTATGGTTGTTGAGGCAAAGAGATTAGGATTTAAAAATCTATCAGATATGTCCATAACCTTCTCTCATAAACTTTGGTTTTCTTTTAGATCAAAAAAAGCTTGTGGGCCAATTTTACAATAACTAAGTATTGTGTTGGGAAACATCCTCTCATTTGTTATTTTAAACAAGGTGATTCTTTTAATTTGAAAATATTATGTTCTATTAAGAGGGAGGCTGAAGAGTTTATCCAATGGGATATTGGAGCATGCAAATTTTCTTCTGGCAACACAAATGGTTGGGTAACTTTTCTATTTATAGCCTCTTGAATACTCAATCCACTTCTGCTTGTAAAGTAAAGGATTTTATTATTAATGGAAGTTGGGATAATTATTTTCTAGGAAATTATGTTCTAGATTTTATTATCAATATAATTCTCGCTATTCCCATTCAGTTGGATATTGAGGATTGTATTTTGTTTAATCTTTCTAATGATGGTAAATTTGCTATTAAGCAGGTTTGGAATTCTAATAAGGAAGTTTATCCTAAAAATTAAATTTATTCTGCTATTTGCAATGCAGTATCCCTCCATCTTATTTTGTTCTTGTTTGGTGGATTTGCATAATTACCAGCCTTTAGGCTCTACCTTATTAAATAAAGGTATTAATATAGTTTCTAAATGCCAATGTTATTATCATATTGAAAATCTTAATCATGTTTTTATTTGTGGTGCTATTGCTATGAATGTTTGGTTATTTTTTGACAAAATGTTCAATGTGTAATTTGCTACTTGCTATAATTCCATTTCTAATCTTCTCAATGATTGGCTCATTACTACTAATGGGCATATTAGGAATCTTTACCTATCATTATCTGCTTGTTTTTATGGAGAAATAGGAATGATCATAAGCATGAGGGGATTAAGATTAATGCTCCTAGTAATATTTTACAAATTAAAAAAAAAAATTCTATTGTTGATTCTGACTAATTTATTAAATGGTGATTCTTTTAAATGCTTCCATCCTGTTGTTTCTGAATTTAGTTTAACTACTCAACTTTCTTCCCCTGTTTACAATTTAAGAGTAATTAATTGGAGGAAGCCTCTGAATGGGTGTTTTACACTTAATACTGATGGGTCATTGAACAACTTAAATGCTGGCTGTGGTGGTATTATTAGGCATTTGAATGGTCATGTAATTGCTGCCATTATGGGTCATAGTAATCCTAATACTCCTATTCAAGCTGAGATTGAGGCAGTTCTTTTTGGCCTTCAATTGTGCATTTTATTAGGTATCAGTAATATCTAGATTGAAGGGGATGCTATGTTTTTATTTATTATATTATGGGTGATTCTATTGTAATTCCAGCTAATTATTACATGATAAGAGATATTAAGTATCGGCTATCATGTATAACTTTCACTATCACTCATATTTTAAGGGAAGGTAATGTTGTGGCTGATTCCCTTGCTAAAATTGGGTGCAATTTGAATGGTTTCACTGAATTTACTGAGTTTTCTTTACCTAGGGAGCCTAAAGGGTTGGATAGACTAGATCCCTCTAGTCTTCCATACATCCATTTTAATTTAGGTCAATTTCCTGTATCATTTGTTTTTTCTGGTTCTTGATGTTTCTTGGTATTAGTTTACTTTTATTCTGTCGTTGGTTAGTTTTTTACCTACTGCCTCCTAATTTTGTCCTGTTGATTATTCTAGTAATCATTTCATGGCTGATAACTTTTATGGAGGCATTTATGGTTTATTGATCTTTGTTACTCAGTGGTAAATTTTATCTGGCGATGATTGTAACTTAATGGATATTAACTTTTGGCACCATTTTTGCTTATCTGCTCCTCATCTAGTTATTAGAGGATTTAGTGGCTGGGTGAGTGGGTTGAAAGGTATTATTTAAAATGGGTTCTATCCATGCTTTTTGGTTTTGATTATGTTCCTTGGACTATTTGTATGTTCTTTTTGAACTCTTAGATGCTATTTAGTTCTCTTATTAGGTTGTTTGGTCTTCTTAATTATTCTGAGAATCATACTTGTACCAGGTTTATGATTAGTTCTTACTATGTTTTTGACCTATTTATCAGGCTAGTGGTAGGCTATGTGTTTTCTGGGTTCACCTTATTCAGTGGGTTTTAGCCTTATCTGTATAGGAGTAGGATCAGATTTGAGTAGCAGGTGTTTTGCAATTATTATGATTATCCTTCTATTTTAATCCTGAGACATTTAAGTGTATGGATTGGGAACCTTATTGTTTAAACTACTGACTATAAAGTGGGTAGGATTATATGATTTGCTTTGCCTCCTCATTGATCATTTCTCTTAATTTTATGTATTTACTTTTTTGGGTTGTTCTTTTTATGATGCTAACTAGATCGTTATAATTGTTTTTTATTTGGGCATTTGCTCTAGGGTATTTGGTGCTACCCGATTCAGGTTTGTTTTTTGAATGCCTATCTTGGGCTTTTTATTTCTTAGGAGGAATTTCTTAATGGTTGTGCAGCCCGCCTATACTGAATTAATATTCTATGTTCACTTTCATATTCAGTTTAGCAGTTGTTATCTTAAGGGCCTCTCTTGTTTTATTTTTAATAATGGTTTTTATAATCATCAACATAACTTGAATTCTGGGAGTAGTAGTTTGTGATTAGGGACAATTTATGTTTACCCCATGGGTGTTGTGTTGACTATATGTATTGTCCTATTGGAGCTTTTATACTATACAGCTCCTATATGGATAATTATGGCTCTAAATTGTTATCTGGTTTCCTCTATTGTGTTGATTGGGACATCCAATTTGGTAGCTTTAATTCCATCTCCTTCCATATGTTTATGAAGACCTTTACCTACTGTAGGATTTTGGTTTTTGATATTACTGTGCTTATCTACTTCTGGTTTGTTAATGAATTTATTTTCTATAGTTGGTGTATAATCTCGAATCTCTTAACCTATTCTAATTATGCTGCTCATCATTTATATGTTTTTTTGGCTAACTACAATGTTGTTATATAACATTACTTCCTGCTATATTATTATGATTGTCTTCGCATTATTCTTCTAGTACAGCCTTTTCTTTTCGCAAGTTCTGTGGTTTTTTTCTTTGGTCGTCAAGCTTTCCAATTTTTGCAAAGAGACTATACTTGAGATTTTCTGTTCTTTCTCTTTTGGGTGCTAGCTTCTTTTCGCCCAAGAATGTTACTATGTAATTTTATAATTATTTTTAGAGGGAACCTTTGGCTCGTAGGATCTTTTTGGGCTTGTTTTGTAGCTATTCTAACCAGTAGTGAGCTGAAGGTTCCCCTTAGGGACCTTGTAATCATTTTTTTAATCTATGCGTAGGACCCTCTGTGGGTTTTCATTAAAAAATAAAAATGAAAAATACATAATTTGGGTGAACTTTTAAAATTCCTAAAAAATTCAGATAAAACAAAAAAATATAAACTCAGTTGTGATGTATTTTAATAAACTAGAGAACCTTTAATTTAAATAAATTAATTTTTTTTACCTAAAGTCAAATTTTTGTTAAACCTAGGAAAAGTATAAAAGAAGTTAATGTTAACTAAAGATAAATAATATTACTTAGTACTAAATGACTCTAGATATTCATGAATTTGTCTTGGACTAAAAATAACACTTATTTCCAATTTCATGAAGTACAAAAATTATTTGGTTGATTAATTCTAAACCAAAATATTTATATAAAAAGGTCCTTTAAAGATAAAAATTAAATTAAATAAATGAATTCAACTAAATTTTAAATTCATTAAGCATGTTTTAGAACATTCATAACATTAACAATAAAGTACATTCAATTTATCATAAAAATTGATAAACTCCAAAATATTCAGATCACCTAAGAAGACCTTAGCCTTATGTATTTGATTTATCACAATTAGAGTTTTTCTTAGGTTTAGGATGTGTTGACCGGTGTGCTCATTGCACTTAGAGCTTTCAGCCTCTTTTTTAAACTAAAATTAAAATTAAAAACACTAAACTCTAAAATTTATAATAAAAGTATAACACATTAAAAACTTAATGTAAACTAAACTCCCTAACCTAAAACAATGTTAAATAATAGAAAATATAATCTTTAGCCTGATTGGAAACACTAAACTACACAAATCTAGCACACACTCAAGATTAATTTTTACTGTAACAAACTCTAGTTCTAGGTTAGAAGCATTGTGCTTCTTTGAGTGACATACTTATTATGTATTACCTATCTTTACTATTACCTGAATGGTGTTGGTGGGTTTGTCTACTGTTATGATATATTATACTTATGATTAGTCTATTAACAATTATGTGATGAAAGGTTAGATGCCCTAAATTAGGAGCATTTTTGTTGTTTATCACTAATCCAATTTTATGTAGGTTGACATGCTTATGAAAGGCAATGATAAAAGAGGAAAAATTCATTAAAATTAATCTATTCTAGTTTTATCAATGTGCTCATGTTTTCTTAGCCCCCCTTTAAAAAAAAGTATGGACAAACATTATATGTTGTTCAAAAATGAGAAATTGTTTTGTAACACTATGTGATGTAAAATTACATTGTAAAACATGATTTGTTAAATATAAATTGCTTTTACTAACCCTCGTAGGTTATATAAAGTCCTTTTAATTTTCTATATCTAAATCTAAATCTAAACCAAATTGTACAAAAATGAAATGTTCCCTCTAATTGAATATAAAACCAAAGGAGAGCACGTCATTTCCTATGGAGGTTCTTATCTTCTATATGCCTTATTGGACAATCCAATCAAGTCAATCCAAGAGCGAAAGAATTGAGGATTAGGGAACATTTAATTTTTTTAAAGAAACTTGCATCATATCAAGAGTAGAATTGAGGATGTAAATTTAAATGCATTACTGGTTGCCCAAGTGTATAAAGTGTTATAACAAAGTGGCACTTACACTGTGGCCTATTTATTTATTTGGGTTTGTTTAAATTGATATATTGATTTATTTGCTTAAACATTTTATGCATTAAAGCTCCTACGATTTCCTTTATTTCTTATACTGCTTATGGTTTGCCTAGATATATTATCCCTTTAGCACTTTGGATCCAAATAAATTAATTTTCAAAACTCACACTTTACTTTCTTGTGAGAATGTGTGTATTTTACTTTTTTACCACACACACAAAATTGACACATGCTGGCGGCCTAAGCGATGGGGCTAAGCATACTTTTCTTATTGGTATTAAGCTCATTATTCTACAAGATTTTTCTTAAAAGGTCAGCTTTTCTTTTTTTTTTTTATTTAGATTTGAATAAGATTATTTGAAATTTTTCAATAATAAAGGAGATTTTACTTGAATAAGCTAGATTCATCAAAAATAACTATATATTAAACTCAAACATGATTACAATATATGAATCATTGACCTTCTCCCTAAAAAAAGAAGGGACCACTCATTCTGCATACTATATAGACCAAAGCCTTAGTTTTAAAGTGCCAGATGATGCTTATCTAGGATTCCACTCTAGGTAGCTCTAAGTATAGTAGTGTTAAGCTTTCTTTTGAATCATATTGTAGATACCAAAGCCTTAGTTTTGAAGTGTTAGATGATGTTTATCTAGCATTCCACTCTAGCTAGAGCTAAGTATTGTAGCGTTAGGCTTTCTTTTGAATCATTTTAGGATTTAAGGATAAGTGGCACCTGAAAAATCCTTGTATCTCTTAAGACAAAGTTTTAACCACTAACATATAGTTGTTCATCTTAGACCAAGGTTGTGAGATATACTTTAATCATAAGCCCCGAGCCTCTAGGAATATAATCATAGCATTCTAATAAATTATCAATTCAAACATAAAACTTCATTTTATACTAAAAAAGTAAAAGCTGAATATAGGATAAGCTAGAGCACTTCTGAGCATCTCAGAATCATAATGTTCCTCACCATTCATCCTATAGCCTTCAGAAGGAACTACTCAATCATAAACCTATCCTATATGTGGATCCCTGACTTTTAAACCTTATTTAAAATCTATAAAATAAAAAAAAATATTTAGCTATTTTTTAAGTAAGTAGGTTTCTTAAGAGTATCCCCTCTTGATATGTAATTAACTATAGAGGCTTGCCTTTTTGGGAACTTATAACCCAAGTAAAAAATAAAGCCTATCAAGCACCTTAAAGAAGGGAAAAATCTCTAGGCCATAGATTATTTTTTAAAACTCAATTTCTATTTGTGTATATCTTTATAGGATGTTATGTTCATCTCTCAAGAAAATATACTATTCTCTTTAGAAGTTTTGAATATAGAAATGGTAAAATTTTAAAAACTTGTTCTCTTTTTTGAACATCATTGTAGAATATTATGTTTGCCTAGTGAGATAACTTGTTATTCTTTTTTATATATAATTTTGAACGTGATAGTAGCAAATTTTTAAAATAATATTTTTATCTTAAAATTATTTGTAAATGTATGCCTCTTGAGATGGTATGTTATTCTTAATATCGTAAAAAACATAAAAAATTGGAGTTCCTAAAAAATATGCAATGTCATGTTATTTTCCAATAAGTAGGAGTTGTTTTTAAGGATTGAAAACCTTAGAAAGGGATAAATCATGAAACCTGGACAAATTAAAATGATTCCATTAGTATTTTTAGTTGATTACAGAGAAGTCCTTCCTTGAAGGAGGGCATTGATACACTATAGAAACCCATTAGATGATTGAAGCTAAATGAGCCTTTCGTTATGAATTCAATACAACTAAAATGTTGAAGTTTGGATTTGAAGTTGAGGTAGATGGCATGTATTGAAATTTTAAGTAATAACATACTTTGGCATTACTAGTGATGGTAGGTGATGATGTTGGTCATCTTTAGAGTATCTAGGTGAAACTAATTAGAAGGTTATATGTTGGTGGATCATAATCAGGTTATAGTGGTTAGAGGACTGTAGTCGAATGACAGTGGTTCAAGTACCTTAGCTGGATGATGATGGTTGGATAATCATAATTGGGCAACAATGGTCTAGGATTACAGCTGACTTGCAATGAAGGTTAAAATGTTATATTTAGGTGATGGTAAATAAAATTCCATAATTAATTAATGATGGTCGGAGGGACTATAATCAGGGTAATTTTGGCTGGAGGATCATTAATGGAAAATAATGGTCTAAGGATAATACCTGGTGGGCGATGGAGGTTAGAGGACCATAATCAATGGGTGATGGAGGTCAGAGACCATAATCTAAGGGAGATAGAAGTCAAAATGATAATAGAAAGGAGAGGGTGGTCACAAAATTATAGTAGGGGAATGATCCAAGGATCATCATTGGAGAGCAACAAAGGTTAGAAGTATCATAGTTGGATGATGGAGGTCAGCAGGACTATAATTATGCAATGGAGTTCAATTGGTTGTAGTTGGATGATGGTCACAAAAGAGTTATAATTGAGTGATTACTGGGAGATGAACCATAGTCAAGTGATGGCGGTCAGAAGGAACTTTGTTGGGTAACAAGTTTTGGAGTACTACAGTTAGGAGATCATGGTCCAAGGATAGTAGTTGGTAGACGATGGTGGTTGGAGGATCATAATAGATCACTATTTAGATGATGTTGGTTGGGTGGCTGTTGTCTCAAGATTATAGTTAGCAGTGATAATGTCAGAAGGAATATTATGATATGTGACTGATTAGTTATAATAATTGGTGAGAAACAAAGGCTGAAAGGAAATTTTGGTGATGAAGGTCAAAGGACCTTAATTAGGCAACTATGGTGAAAGGATTATAGTTGGGTGATGATAGATCGACCATAGTAAAGCAATGGTGGTTCAAGGATTGTAGTCGATGGGTGATAGTGGTTCAAAGACTGTATTTGGGTGATGGTGAATTAAGGACCATAGTAGATGAGTGATGGAGGTCTAAGGATTATAGTTGTTAGGTGACACAAGTTAGACGATAGTAGTTAGGTAATAGTATTCGTAGGAGCTTGGTTGGATGATTGTGGTCTAGGGATCATAGTCAAGTGATGGTGGTTTAAGGAGCATATCGACGAGTGATAATGATCAGAGGACCATAGTCTAACAACGATTATCTGGGGATGACATTCATCCACTAACTAAGCTTTAGTACTCGTTATAGGGCAAAGGTTCAATGGTCATTTGATTGTGAAGGTTTGTTAACTTTTGGCTAATGAAAGTATAAAAATGATAATAGTGTGGAGGTTTGGTAGTTATGGTCTAGCAAATGAGTAGAGCTGGCATCCAAGTGATAAGGGTTCAGAAGTGGTGGCACTCGAGTGGAGCTCTAAGCTTCCAGAAGTTTGAGAGATCTCTTAAATATCTTGTTAATGGTCCAAGCCTCCCTTTCATATAGAGAATAGGGGACTACCAATAGAATTGTGGGAGTGTCATGCCCTATAAATATTGAGAAATCTTAGAACACTCCATCGTATGAAAAATATTAATTTTCTTGATCATAAAGCATTCATTCAACATTTAGGTGCCTTAATGACGTTATTATTATACAACCTAAGGTTCATTAGATTTGTATCATCAAGCATCTTGACAGATTGGGTTTTAATTAAAGTTTTGAAGTTTCTAGTTATTCTTTAGGTGAATGATTTTATGGGCTCCAAAAATCTGTGCCAAAGCCTCCCCTCTTTCGAGAGAGTTTTAACAGATTAGGTTACAAGGTAAATTTTCAGAAGGCATATTAGGTTTGACATAAGACACTACCCAAAGATTTTGCCCTCATTTTGTGAGGACTATAGATCTGAGTTCTAGTTTCTTGTAGGCACAAGCAGTTATAGTTAATTACCTCTCCCAATAATGAGTGAGAACTTTTGATTAAAGCTAGTCCTCAATCTGATACATAGCATATATCTGGCAAATAGTAGTAGCATGATTTGGTATTTGGAAATTTAATTTTTAAAATTAGAAATTTCAACATCTTGTCTTAAAGAAGATGGTGGGAGGAGTGATGATGAGATCAATCAAGATCACATGGTTTTATTGTCCTGGGCCATTATAGTTCCTGGTTTACTTAGTCAGAGGAGGTAGTCGATAAACTTGAGAGAAGGATCCTTGTCGACAACCATGGGTTGCTTCTCTAAGGATTTCTTATTGACCTAGGCTGAATATTTGTTTAAGAGGATAAATTTAAATCCAACTTAGCCAAAAAATGGCTTTGTGCCATATTGATTATATCCTATTTATTCATATCTCAAAGATTTGATGCCATTGGGAAACATATGTGCTATGACCATAACCATAAAATAGTGGAGTCATTAGACCAAGCCACTAGGTCAAAGGGTCGTGGTTGTAATTGTTAACCATGAGGAGCCATCTGGCTAAACCATAGGTTATTTATAGAAACATCTAGCAAAATTGTTGATCTGAGGACCAATGTCATATCCTTACTAGCAGGAGACTGTTTGGGAATGAATCATAGTTATATTCATGGCCATACACTAGCTGTTAGTGAGCTGCAGTGTAGTTTAAAACTTGTCCACCTTTGAAAAATTATTACAGAGGGTGGATAAATTTTTCTTTAAGCATTTGATGACTTATTTTAATTTTAAATATTTTAAATTTTGGTATTTTTGGGTTTTATTAGCATTTGGATGGCATTTTGAATATTTGAAATTAACCACTTTGGTTGAGATATACATTCAACACGGGCATCATCAAGAATTTTATGAGTGATTTAACTTATTGATTTGACCTTATCAAATCTATCTACTTGTTGATAAAGGATTAGGTTTTTTGTAGGCTTTATTGCCTTTATTTAATGAATTTTCTTGGTTATCAAGCTTGAAGGCCTAATATGAATTTATTAAATTAAGAATGTTAGTCAACGTAGTGATAATATAAGTTTTTTGATAGTTCAGGCTATGTTGACTTATATCTACTCTCATAGAAGAATCAGGCTCGAACTTAAATTTACCATTTAACCCACACAGCATCCTCAAATGTCATGTGTGTACCCATAACTCACTTTTCAGGGCCCATGTGTGTATTAGGGGGGCATTTTAATATATATAGTGCTAATCAACTGTACGAATGATTTGCATTTACTTATGCACAATGCTTTATATTGAAGCCCATAAATGCCTTCTAGCCACTTGTATGAATATTGTGGGTCCGGTGGCATGGCGCTATGTCATGCATTATTTACTACTTCTTAAAGATGAGTTTTTGTTAAGGAATGCACCGAACATCACTTAGGAATTCACACGCACGTTCTATCCTCTTGTATGTATGTTACAGATCCAGTGGCATGGTGTCGTACTATAGGCTTCCCACTACTTTGTACAGGTAGACTGTCATACACTAATTAGTCTCGTGCTATGGTAAGTGGGAACTTGCACTTGTTGAATATTTTCTATATTTGCTCGAGGATTGCACTTTTGGTACATGATAGATCTAATATGGTGGCTAATAGGAAATTGCACTTATTATAATCCTTTGGCATTTTATTCGTAGATAGTATCTGGTGAATATAGTGGGTCTCTTAAAAGGGCTCACAAGTATTTACATTTGCTATGATCTTATATCCTAGCTTATAGAAGATGTACTCCATGCATATATTTATAAAGGATCTGTCACACTTGCAACATACCATTCATCAAGTTGGTTTAAATGCCCATTCATACACTTAATGTTAACTGTTGGCTGAAGGGATGTGATTATGTTTGTTGCATACCTCCCATAATTTTTTTTATCAGCCAACAATTGTATTCATTTTAACCTTATAAGGTGCTCATAGAGAAATTACCAACATTATTGTTTGTTATTTCTTGTGCTTCGGGTAAGCATGATGATTCTCCAACAATCATAAGAGACTTCAACTTATTAGTTGAAAATAAGTCATCAGTTTCTTTCATTACTTATAAGTTCTTTTGTCTTTGAAGGTCATTTACAATATACATGATAAGCTTTGTATCATTCATTATTAATATTGGTATTTATATCAGTATGATAACCTTTGGCATTTATTGGGGAAATTTGAAGTCATCACCTTAACACAAATTGTCATGTTCTCTGCAATGTTCACCTCTCATTACTTGCAAGTAAGCTATGGCATATAGCCTTTATTAGCACGTTGACATTCATTACAAATTGTCACCTTTGTGCTTACATCCTAATTTCATTCTATCATAATTTTGCATTTGCATGATACATGTTAAGACCAGCCTTCTATGATTTAATTCATAAATTTTGTTCCCTATCATTTTTTCAAATTTCCTCTCACCCAAATTCCAAGTTCAAGTTCATTGTATTATGGTTGAAGTACAGCCTCTTTTTTGCTAACAAATTTTGTCCCCTAAAAGTTCATTGAAGTTCAATTGATTGATCCAGATTATAATTCATCATTTGCATTTAAATTTGATCGTACATCTATTAATTTAATGTTAAGTCCCTATTATTTTGCTCAATTTATATTCCCTACTTTCCTTATTGAGTTTAAGTGTAAGAGTAGTGCCCTGTCATTTATTCTTTAATCAAATTAGGCCCTCTATTCAGTCTGGATTTCACCAGCCTCCAAATAATTCCCCCATTTAGGGGAAATTTAAGGAGTCGTGCCTTCCTGCCATGCTAAAGAAAAGTGTGTATGGTAGGTGTCAGGCGACATCGCGGCCATGGTCTTCTATCCCACTATGCCAAAGAAAGGCCAGTATGGGTCTTCGGGGGTATTAGGTGTTAAAATTTTGAAAAAGAAGTTGTGAAAGATTAATCTTCTTCGAGAAAAGTCAATCCTTGGAATTTCAGTCCCAAAATTGAACACGTCATTATAAACAATATATCGCCTTAGGAGGCAAAAATATCATTTTCAAATGGGTTCAGATGATGAAACTGAAAGTTTCACCTGTGCTGTAATAGTCAAAAATATGAAAGAACTACATCTGACTCCAAAGGGTAAAAATAACATTCTACTTGTATTTAACTATTACAATCTCGATGAGAGATCATTAATTTCATATTTAGAGTTATGATAAGAAAGGATATGTCTTCCCAAGGGAAGAAAATATCATTTACTAATCAATTGTCTAAATATAATAATAATGATTACCGTTGAATTTTTTTGACTTTCCTAAGGAGATTAATTAGCTTTTTTTAAAATCAATTTTTAAAAGTAGATGTGACTTCTAAATCTCCTACAAGCACAAGCCCTCGTAGTTATTTATATTATAGGGAGGTTGAATTCCCTATGAATACTCTCAATTAGAATAATGGTAGAAATTTTATTTTAAAGTTTTTTTAGGATTGATATCAAAGGAGGTGAATTTAGAATTCCAACTGGGAATGGATGAAATTAGAACAGTTATTTTTAGAGGTTAAAGGAAGAAAAATAGGAGGCATTTTAGGATTTTGAAATAATTCAAAAATGCCCCATTCCATCCTATATGTTAGGCTTTAAGTTTGGTTTGAAGAGATGTTTTAATTTGAATTGATCAATTTATTAGAAATTTGGGACTATTCTCTTGAAAGTTTAGGACTTATGACCTAGACAAGCCTCAGAACCTAAATCTAAATTAGGTGTTGGACAATAATGACCAAAACCTAGCAAATGTAGTGTAAAACTTTGAATTACCCAAGCCTGGATTATGGAGCCAGCTAACCACCTAAGTGATTTAAAATCCATGAGTCCAGTCTTTTATGAATGAGTGGTAGGGATGTTGTTAATTAAGTTTTAAGGAGTTGGGGTAGACATCTAGAGGGGATCCTAATTGGCCTCTTAATTTATGTAGGGTGTATATGCTTAAGAAAATGTAATTAGAATTCTGCACTCTTTTATTAATTTCTAATGCAATCCATGCAAATTGAATCGATGAAATTCATAAAATGAGTATGAAGCAATTTTTGAAAAGGCTTAAAAATAGCTTTTATCCTTGAGATTGCATAACATCCCCTTGATATAGATGCACCTTAATAGGCTACGTGGTCTGTCAGAAACCATAGGCAGGGAGTTGCCTAACAAGGAAGAGAAAGAGTTAATATGCTTATGTAGACTCTAGGCAGTCCTGAGCTTATTTCTTAGAATGTTAGAGTTTCTATGCGAGCCTAAAAATTTCTAATTTTAATTTTGAGTAGAAAACATCATGAGCCTCCGCGTATCCATGCTAAATCAAATACGACATGTAATCAAAAAAAGCTAAAAAAAGCAAATAGTTTTAAGCACATGCAATGTAATCAATCTATCAATCAAATCAATTAAATAAATTAAAATGTCCATATGTAAATGCCATTTAATTACGTCCCACAATTTACAAAAATTAAAAGTAGTCAGGTACCACTGACAACAACACAGATTCTAATCTTAGGACCGATGCAGGTGACTTTGAGTGGGATACTCTAATATCTTTACTTCTTTATCCTTCTATGAGCTCCTCAATTTTGTTGAGTCCGAATATCCAAATGAATAGAAACTTTCCCTTAAAAGGATATTTTATTTTCTCTCTGGATATTGAGAATCATCCAAACTTTGGATGTCCAAATGAAAGGAAACCCTCCCCTAAGGAATGTTTCCTCCTATTTGGACTCCAAGTTGGATGTAGCATCTCAACTCAAAGATCTACTATTATATCTCACTTACAAAACAATTGAATTACATAAATTTTAAAATAAAAATCTAAACTCCCAGCATGGTTATTCTAAGTAATCAAAATCAGGAAAACTTCCCAAGCAAATTATATATATATATATATATACACACTAAAATTAAATATCCAGCCACACTTGGCCACACTCTTTTAAATCTTAAGGAGGCTTTAATAATTAGCACCTGTAAAGAATTTTGTTAATTTAAATCTTTAATTTCCCCCTTTACTTTAGCCGTGTATGAGCATGGTCATCTGCAAAAATACTCTATGAGCTACTAGATTGTTCCAAACCTAAGTGTAATATAATGTCCATCACATCAATTCATGTATTGCATTAAGTAAATAAACACATCAACCAGAGAAATCAATCAATTTTCAACTAGTATGTAGTGAAAACCACAAAAAACCTGGCACATAATATTAAAAAAGTAAACACCAGCCAAGCCTAATTTTATAGTTGGTTATCCTAGGAAACCATGTAAAGTGTGTGTAGAAGGCTGTGAGGTTTGGATATGTCCTAGATTGGGTAGTTTGTCAAAGTTGTCTAGTGTTTTGATTGGTCGAAAGGCTTAAGAGATTTAAGTTAAGTTTAAGTATTAGTTACTTCATGTTAAACTTTAAAAGTGTATTTTAATTGTTAATTGATTGCTATCTTAATTTTTACAAGAGCCGTGAAGTTTATTTTGCCTTCCTTTGAGCAAAGTTAATAGTCTCATAGGTCGGGGTTACTTAGTAGTAACAAGTATTAATTGAGTTAATTTAATTAGTGGAGGATTACAAATTGATAAATTTTAAATCAATTGATTAATTGCTAGTTTGAATGATTAAATTAGAAATTTTTAGAATTTTCGGTTAATTTTTGAATTTTAGAATTATTTGAGTTATTTTAATTTATTAAATTACGAGTTAAAAGTTAACTTTTCAAATTAAAGTGAATTTTAAAGTTTAGATATTTTCCTAGATAATAGACCTTATGATGAGAAATTAGATTCCTAGTTTGCTAAATTAGGAATTTTCTACATTAAGTTATCAATTTGTGAAATTTTGACCTAGATTTGAACTATAGTTTATCGGAAAGTTAACTTTTTGAATTTGACTAAAACTTAAAGATTTGACATTTTAATAAAATTCTAGATTTTAAAAGAGTGAGTTTGGTCAATTTAAAATTTTTTTGAATTAATTATGAATTTTCAAAGTTTGTTAACTAATTGAATTTTAAAATTATTTAATTTGGAAGGTTTTAGGGATTTTGATCCAAATTAGACTAAAATCCCTTGAAATCACCCACAAATGTTAGAAATGACCTAAGGCGATAATTCTAATTGTTTAAGAATTGAAAATTTAAAAATATTTTTATTTAATAAAATTAATTAATGGGTGATTTTTATTAAAAATTCAATTAAACCTAAATTAAAAGTCTAATTAAGGGGCTTTTATTTTTCATAAATGGAGGGTTCAATTATGAGCAATTTGATAGCATATAAAGAATATTTTGATTTTATATGAGTTAATTATGATTTAATTAAGGTCTTGGTCAAATCTAGGGGGTGATTTTGGGTTACATAATTGGTGTACCAAATGGACTCCATTTATAATGAAACTTGGGTCATGAGTTCACAAGACCTCAAGGCCAATGACCTCTAAATATTGGCCCAAATTGAATCTTCTAAGATGGTTAACCAAACCACCTAAGGTAACCCTGGGGTTACCTTAAAAAAATAATAATTCACTACTTAGGGCAATGGGGTGGGAGGTATATGGAACCAGTAGCTGTAAACTCCCTATCCTAAGCACAATTAATACAAAAATAATTACAAGCTAATTCTCATTAGATAGATCATTATAGTAATTTAAACTTAGGGGTCAAACCATGACCCCTAAGCCTAAATTGAAATGAGTGTGCCCTTAACTAAATCAAACAGGAGAGAAAAATTTTGGGCATGCTAGAGACATGCCCAAGATTAGTCTCCCAAAATTTCAAGCCATGGAGTGATATAATTAAACCATAAATTCAAGTAAACTATAAAATCCATTATTGGAATTAAGTTAAAAACATGCAGAATTAAGGCCTGAAACCATTGAGCTTTTAAAGATCTCCATGAGATCTTTCTAATGAGCCTAAGAACTCCTAATATGGTCAAGTGAATTGGGAGATATGAATTTTTAGAGATCCCTAAATTTCTATGAAATTAATTGTCGAATTACCAAGTTAACTATACACTTTTCACGTGGTGCCATCCAATTAGCAGGGCAATGATTAGTGGCTGACTATTGATGGGGGATCGAAGGAGCAAGATTTAAAGTGGCCAAAGATCGTAGGATATAATCAGATTTTATTGGTTAAGATTAATGGCTCTGATTGCATTTTCAGCCTCCCACGTATCTCCATAATCTTATGCTTTCTCCAACGTGATTTGAGAAATCCCGCTAGTGAACTTTCATGAAAATTCACAGAGAAGATCAAGATAACAAGAACATTCAATCTAATGGTGGAATTTCATTGGATTGAAATTTTCTTTCACACTTGACCAACCTAGCTATATAGGCAGCTTGGGTTAGAGTTCTCATTATGTAGAAAATCCCAATGGATGGTTTTTTTCCTATCAAGAAGGTTCAAGGAGGAATGGCCAGCACTTCTCCTTAGACACTGAGGCCGGAGGAACACTGGAGGTAGGACTTCTTTTGGGACATAGACAAATTTTGTCAAAGTTTACTTGAGATAATGATTGGAGATGACTAGGAGGCTGGGGGAATTAAGAGAAACACTCATGGAACTCTGGGGAATGAAAATGAAATACTGGGATCGAATGTGGTGCTTTGAGATGGGCTACCCAGCTCAAGCCATGTCTGGGGCCATGAATGGCTAGGATCACTCGGGTGGATGGTCAGATGGGTGCCAAGTGGAAAGGTACACCTTCTTAGAGATCCGTGAGCTCAAAGCTAAGGGGCTGAGCCACTAGGCTGCCTTGACAAGGCTCATCATGGAGGGGACCACTATGCTTTTTCCTATTCGCTCCACCTGCCACCGGCCACTAGAATGGTCAAGCTTAGGTGGAAATGTTGTTGGGTGTCCAGTGAGCTCAATTGGGTGTGTGGTAGTCTTGTTTAATAAATAGGCTCAGGTTGACCCGAACCTATACTGTTTGGGTCAATTTGGGTGCAACCTAGGTTGAGTCAGGTGGTCGGGTTGATGTGCTAGATAGGTTAAGTCATGGGGCACCCAATACAAGTGAAATTTTAGCTTAAATTGGACTTCGGAGGAAGTAGGCTTCGGTTAAAGTGGTTTTGGCCCCTTTCAGCTAGCTTGGGTGTTGACCCAAGTCAACCCAAGGGTTGGGCTGACTAGGGTAGATAAGTTAGTCCTTACGCCACCTAATGAGATTGTTGATTTGGCTAGGTGGAGCCTATATTGTGAAATGGCTCAACCATTAGTGGTTTTGACCACTTTGGGCTAGCCCAATTCTCAACCTATGTTGACCCAAGAGTACGGTTTAATAGGGTAGTTGCATTGGGCCAAAGGGGATCCTTTGCAACCATTGGCTTGATCCAACTTGACGTAAGGTGGAATTTGGCTCATGGGATACGCTCTTTGGACACTTGGGTCAAACCAAATGTCTAACCCAAGTAATCCCAAAGTCTTAGGTTCTAAAGAGAGGTTCCCTAGTGACCTATTGGATCATTCTCTGGGTTTGAGTGGGCTTGGCAAGGCCTTGGTTAAAGGGTTTGAAATAGATTAAAGTGTATGTATGATTTGGTCAAACTTGGTTGACCTAGTCAACCAAGTTGACCTAGGGTCAAGGTCTAGGTAGATTAAGTTTAGATTGGTAATGTGAACCCAATGGAAGTGAATCTAAGTGCTAAGGAGATCATTTGGGTTGAAATATAAACTTGAATACTTAAAGGGTTGTTTGATTAACTATAGTTGACTTGATTAACTAGGTCAAACTAAGGGTTAATTTTAGTCTCAACATGTTTGAATTGATTAATGGAGGCCAATGGAGGTGGTCCTATGCCAAGAGGAGTTTATTTGGATTGAAGCAGGTGTTTAAACCCTTAAGGGCCTTTTTAGTCAACCATGGTTAACTTCATCAACTAGGTCAAACCAAAGGCTAGGTTTAAGTCTAATGTTTTCCTAATGATGCTTAGGACACATTAGGAGAGATTTTAGGTCTTGATATGGCTAAGCCATGTAGAACTTTAGGGAAAAGACCAAAAATCCCCTTAAAGGGTATTTTAGTCATTTTGACTACTAGTCAAATATAGATCAAACTAGGCCCAGAAAAATGAAGTTTATTGGTCAACATGTCATAATAGAGGTTACCAGCATGTTCAAAGGTTTTGGGGAAGGTCCCATGATCAATTTCCACTAAATGGCAAGTCTAGTGACATAGGCTATAAATATTTGAACATTTTTTAGTCTTTGGGAATCAATTTATTATCTAGTGTTAAGAGTGTTAGATTGAGATCAAATTTGGAGGGTTATCCCTTGGGACATGCTTGATTAATATGCATCTAATATATTATGAATCAGTGGTCATTTAAATGCATTTAAAGGTGACAGAAAAATCACCTAGAAAGGGTTTCAAGATCTGGGTCCCTAACCATGAGATTTGGTCTAAAATCCTAGATTTGGATTGTATTTTTTTATTTAAAAGGTCGAGTTTGAAATACCCAAATCAATGATAATCAAATGAGTGATTCAGATTGATTTGATATGATTTAAAGTTTTTTTGAAGGTTGATTGAAGGCTGGGCTAGAGTTTGGAGTTGAAAATTGGAATGGAAATTGAATGGGGAAGTAGACTTGAATTTGATTAAAGATGGATTGGAATTTTTGCTGGGACAAACATGATTGAAAAGTGAACACCTAATGATCATTAGATCACCATAAAGGAGTCAGGTAGGTTCTAGTGACCTCATAAAGAAATGAGGTCAATAAATGGGCCCCTAATATATAGAGTACAATAAAGTTCTAATGTACATATTGGTGTTGAGCAAATGGAAGGATTGAGTCTAAGATTTTACTTCTAAGGGAAGGAATGAACAAACCTTAGAGAATCAAAGTTGAGCTTGTAATAGTGCGGTGCCATAAAGGGTGTTATCCACCACTCGTAGATGATCATGCGGTGGGGTCGAGTATGCCCACAACAGAGGATCAAAATTAGATAATCATGTAGTGGGGTAGAAATATGCCCACCATAAAGGATCAAAGTTGGATGATTATGTGGTGGGGTCAAAATATGCCCACTATAGAGGATCAGGGCTAGATGATCATATGGTGGGTTAAAATATGGCCAGCATAGAGGATTGAGGCTGGATGATGATGTGGTGGAGTTGAAATATACCCACCATAAAGGATCGAAGCTAGATGATCATGTGATAGTGTTGAAATATGCCCACTATAGAGGATCAAACTTGGATGATCATGTGGTGGGGTCAAAATATGCCCACCATAGAGGATTGAGGCTAGATGATCATGTGGTGGGGTCAAAATATGCCCATAATAGTGGATCAAAGCTTGATAATTATGTGGTGGGGACAAAATATGCCCACATTAAAGGATCGAGGCTGGATGATCATGTGGTGGGGTCAAAATATGCCTACCATAAAGGATTGGAGCTGGATGACCATGTGGTGGGGTAGAAATATACCCACTACAGAGGATCAAAGCTAGATGATCATGTAGTGGGGTCAAAATATGAATACCATAGAGGATCGAGACTGGATGATCTTGTGGTGGGGTCAAAATATGTCCACCACAAAGGATCAAAGCTAAATGATCATGTGATGGGGTTAAAATATGTCCAATATAGAGGATCCAAGCTGGATGATCATGTGGTGGGATCAAAATATGCCCACCATAAAGGATTAAGGTTGGATGATCATGTGGTGGGGTCAAAATATGCCCACAATAGAGGATCGAAGCTGGATAATCATGTGGTGGGGTCAAAATATGCCTACCACAGAGGATTGAGGCTGGATGATCATGTGGTAGGGTCAAAATATGCCAACCATAGAGGATTGAAGCTGTATAATCATATGGTGGGGTCAAAATATCACCCCCATAAAGGGTCGAAGCTGGTTGATCCTGTAGTGGGATCAAAATATGACCACCACAGAGGATCGAGGTTGGATGATTATATGGTGTGGTCAAAATATGCCAATCATAGAGGATCAGAGCTAGATGATCATGTGCTAGGGTCAAAAAAAGCCCACCATAGAGGATAAAAGCAAGATCATCATCTGGTGGGGACAAAATATGCCCTCCATAGAGGATCGAAGCATAAGGGAATGCAACATCTAACCTTAAGGAAATGAGAACAGGAGATGATTGATTGATTCATTTAATTATTCTTTTAGAAATATGAACAAAATTGATCGAACCTAATTCAAAACATGAAAGGAATTTTATTAATTAAAAAATATTTGTGCTAAATCATGCGTAGTATTTCATAAGGAAATGCCCATTGGTAAGTAACATTGGGTGATTTCCTTTATAGTCAACTAATTGATAAGAGCCCCCTTCGTAAATGTTCTCTTGGATAAAGTGTCTTTCCCATGTCGATTCAAACTCCCCACCAATCTTTTGGTGAGCTAAGATGGGCCTCCTATAAACCAAGACCAAGTCTCCTACTTGGAAAGTTCTAGGTCGCACTAACATATTATGATTTTGAACCATTCATGCTTTGTACAACTCAAGACTTTCATAAGCTTGGAGACAATGCTCTTCAAGGCTTTTAGGCTCTTCTAGTTGGATTCGTGCATTCTTTTTAGTTGTCATTTGATTTTGGATCATAACTCTGATTGAGGGAATCTACACTTCTAGAGGGAGTACGACCTCAGACCTGTACATTACTACGAAACAGAGTGGATTGGGTCGGGGTCCTAATTGGTCTGGTAGGCCCACAACGCTTCCACTAACCTCTCATCCCACTTACATTTATTATCATTTAGGGTCTTTTTCATGATCTGCACAAGAGTTTTATTAAAGGCCTCAACGAACCCATTAGCGTGGAAGAAATAAATTAATGATTTTTATAGGCATGAAAGTGGACCCCTTATCAGATATGATTTTGTGGGCATGCCAAATTGATATACGATATGGTCATAAAAGAACTTCATGATATGTTGTGATGTTATGTTTCGTAGGATAATTTATTTTGCCCATTTTTAGAAGTAATAGGTCGCTGCTAAAACAAAGCAATGACCATGTAAAGAAGGAGGGTCAATCGGCCCGATAACATCCATGCCCCAAATCGCAAAGGGCCACATAGTTATCATGGGATGCAACACGTTAGGTGACTGATGTAAGACCACACCATGTAATTAGCATTTATGACAATATTTTGTAATATTCATGCAATTATAAATTATCATGGGCTAGTTGTATCCATTTCTCGTATTTTTAATTTTTATTTTTGGTCTCGATTGATGAGCACCGTATAGTCCAAAATGGACCTCATTTACGATATTCAAGGCCTCTCATTTTTCTAAATAATGTAGCCACATTTGATCGAATGATCGATAATATAATGTATTATTCACATGTGCGTAGGAGAGGGTAGTCTTTTTTATTTGATTGGCAAGAGATTTATCGTACAAAGGTTTTCCTTCTTATAGGTAGTCAATGAATAGTTATCTCCAATCACTTTCTTCATCGAATGTTGAAGAGGCAGAAAGGATCTAGGAAGACTGCTTTTTAATGATCTCCAACTTTATAGGAGATAGACTTGACAACCTTTAATCTCTATAGGAATAGTCATCTTTTTGGCATGGGAATTCCTTTGGAAGCTTCGCTAAGGCATCCACCATTGAATTTCTTCCATGGGGAATTCTATACAAAGTTACTATGGAAATCTGCTCAAGCCGATGACTAGTGTACTAGTGATATTTGAGGAGTTTAGGATTGAAAACCTTATAGGTTCCTATACTCTGGTTGATCACCAGTTGAGAATCACCAAAGATTTTGATCTCTATAATCTCCATCAGATTATAATTTCCAGGACAGCTATTAGAGCTTCATACTCAGCCTTATTTTTCATCCAAGGCACTGATAAATGGTAGGAAAAATGTATCATTCTCTTCTTTGGTGTTATCAAAATTAGACCAATTCTAGCTTTTCTATAAATTACAGATTTCTAGGTTTTACCCCATTGAGATGATGATGCACCATCAAAGTACAATTCCTAGATATGATCATTACATTCCCTTTAACTCATAGTTTATTCATCAAGTAAATCATCATTTAAAGGAGAATCCATCGACAATGGGTGCGTTGTCAAGAAGTCAGCAACATTTTATCCTTCCACAGCACAGAAGGGAATGAAAGTGATCTAGAATTGAAATAATATCATAGACCACCGTGCCAAACATTTTGAAAATGTAGGATTAGTTATAAGGTATTGCAAGGGGTTGACTTTGGAAATCAAACTTACTTGATGGGAGAGTATGTAAAGTCTTAGTTTTTGTCCTGCAAAAACTAAAGCAAGATAATCCTTCTTGATTGAAGGGTAACAAATTTCTGTAGGGAGATGTCTCCTGCTTATGTAATAGAGAGAATTCTGTTTCCCCTCGTTGTTGACTTTAGCTAGAAGGGCACCAAGTGATTCATCGAGGGCAACGGTGTAAGGAATAAGTGGTTTCCCTAGAATAAGATGGCCATGACTAGCAGATTGGTAAGATATTTTTGATATTATCAAAAGCATTTTGATATTTCCCTTCCCATATAAATTTAGTGTCCTTTTTGGCTAGGACAAAGAAGGATTGACATCTTTTAAAAAGATTGGATATGAACCTCCTTATATATATATCAATCTATCAGGAAGCTACATATTTATGATGATTTCAATCTTGGTTGGATCAATTTTAATTTTGTGGTGCCTCACTACAGAGCCCAAAAATTTTCCCTGAAGTGATGCCGAAAGTACACTTCAAAGGATTCATGTTGAGATCATAGCAGCTCAACTTATCAAAAATAACTCTTAAGACATATAGGTGAGCCTCTTTGACTTTACACTTAATAACCAAATCATTGATATAGCACTCAATTTGATTATGGATCAAGTCATCAAAAATGTTAGTCATGGCCCGTTGATAGGTTGTACTAGCATTTTTAAGGCCAAATGACATCACCTTATAATAGAAGATTCCTATAGGAGTTACGAATGCAATGTTTCTCTCATCTTTTGGGGCCATATTGATTTGATTATAACCATATGATCCATCCATAAAGTTGAAAATAACGTGCGATGAGGCAATGTCTAGCATAAGCTTGGGTATGGGTAAAGAAAATTCATCCTTGGGACATGCCTTATTCAGATCCCTATAGTTGACACAAATCTGTATTTAACCATTCCTCTTTAGAACTAGCACAACACTGGCTACCCAAGAGGGGTCTTGTTTCTCTCAAATAAATCTAGCCTTGACAAGTTTCTTAATTTTAGAAATGACTTATTTCTCTATCTCTAAAGACATCCATCGAGGAGCTTATTTAACAAGAATGACATCATGTCGAATTCTAAGTTAATGGACTGCTACATCAGCGGACAAGCCCACCTATTCCTCATACGTCCAAGCGAAGTAGTCTCCAAACTCATAAAGAAGTTGAATCAGATCTCTAGACTCATCGTCACTTATCAACAAACTTAAAAAAGTGGGGCAAGGGTCATCTTCTGTTCCAAGGTTAACCTCTTTTAATTTGTTGACTGTCGACTTAATCTCTTTTTGGAATTTAGGGGATGTATCGCAAACTTAAAGTTCATTAGAGTCATCTGAAGACTTAAAACAAAGTCTATCGAGGGAATCGATGACTTCTATATGGACATTCTTAGATTCAAGATGATCAGTTATCACAAGATTATATTCATCATCATCAAATTACTGAATAGTACCAAAGCTGATGCTACATATCAAATATCGAATATTTTTTGTATGTCAGAGGCTTCAGTGGTTTCAGGCTTAACCATTAGTCCATCAACTTGGCGTGAGACCCACAAAGATAAGACTTTTAACACTAGCTAGAAAGTTGCCAAAAGATAATTCCATTAATTCATTGAAATCTACCTTCTTAAGGGTTACATCCTGTTCTTTCCCTGAGGAGGAGGAGCTAAGATAGAACTTTTGAACTTTTCTTACTTCACAATCTATATTAGGAGCTCTTTAATCACTAACCTTGCAACCCTACCGACAGATAGTGGGGTTAAGGCTAAGGCTTCAATTCCCCTACTAAGCTTTTTATACATCATTATTCGTCAAATTCAACTTTTGGAATATCTACCTGAAGGTCACTATCATATTCTAAAGTAAGATCTAATTTTGGAGGAGGATTGATTTTTCTGGTAATTAAAAGGAATTATTGCACCCCATTTTTTTGGTTCTTCATCGAAACTTTATTTCAGATCAATATACCCTAGGGTTGTTCTTCTTTCAAATGAAGCATAGCCTCAACCTTATGCCCTTTGGGCCATCCTCCCATCTCTTTGAGGTAACATTTTTGGAGGCCTAGGGACCACAATCTTGAGGTCATCTTCATTATCCAATTCTTGAAATTCTTTGATCTTTTTCATTTTATCAGGGTGATCAAACCTAAAGCCTTCTCACCCTTTTCGTTGAACCTGAGCAACATCAACTTGTGAATGGTGATCTTATGCATATCAACATTGAGATATACGAGAGTCTTTATATTCATCACATTGACTGATGCACCCAGATCTACCAAAACACTTAATAACTTGAAGTTTCCCACCTTTACAGATATATAAAGTGGGCAATTATGATCAGAAGTACCAAGAAGTAAGTCCTCGTCATAGAAAGTTACTCCTAGGATTTCCTTGAAGTAGAGGGATTCCTCTTGAAAGGTTGAGGCTAATTGAGCAAAGAAAATCTCTGGGTCAATAAGTGCTTTAATTAAAGATTCCCTCATCTCCTTTGGGGGGAGAAGAGCATCGTAGATGATCAACTTGGAGGGTGACTTCGTAAGATGGGCTTGGAAATTCTAGTCAACCTTAGGAACATCAAACTTAGAACTCAGAGGATTTAAAGGAAGGTTGGATTATTGAGGGAGGTTTGGAATCATATCATAGGAGATAACATTCTTGCCTTTTCATGAGGAGGAAGCCTAAGGGGTAAGACTTTACAACTTTGAAATTAGACCTCCATGATCTGATCGAGAGGATAAACTTTAATAGGGTGTATGCTCTCCATAGGTAGTGTATCATCCTTTTCTGGAGAGAAGTATGAACCTGAAAAGTCTCTCATGATAGGACTCCCCGAAACATTGATTTTGGGGAAGTCACTATCCCATAAATCTTAGATTCCACTTCCCTGTGAATAATCAAATTCATAAGGTTGGGTTTTCGATTATCTTTAGTGTTCTCGACAAGATTTTCAATTTCTTGTAAAGAAGAGTAAACTTGTAAATAACTTTCATGGTTAATCATCAAAAATTATGTAGAAGGATGCTTTTTATTAAATATGTGACCCTTTTTCTTTGATGGGGCAAAGTAAAAGTTAGATAACAAGAGCGAGTACAGAGTTTTTATGCCACTATATACATCTCTCATCAATATTTTTCCTCTCTACAAAAATATCACTTTTTTTATTTTCATTTAATATAGTAGTTCCTATAACAACTAAAGAGAAAAGCAGCTCAACATCCTCTTGCAAAGCCTCCAAGTCAACCTCTCAGATTGAAGCTCGGGCTCTCATCAATAGCTACTTAGAAAGATGAAAAACATGTTAATCAACTTTTTAAATGTCCAACATAGGGAAATATCCTAACCATCTTTAATTTGATAGAGAAATGTTAGAATAATTACTTGAGATAGTCTTGATTGACCCCTAATCCAGGCCTACTAGGTACTCTTTAGGAATAATGATATTACCTTGGTTGAAGTTCTTTTCTATCCAGTCTTTGAAAATGATACAATCTTCAATCGGATGACTAAGCATACAGTACTGAGGATATTACTTAGGATCATGTTTCTTATCTACAACCTCTAGCCTCTTGGCCTCTAGTAGTTTGAAATCTGGTTCTTTTTAAAACTCCCAAAGATCTTCCTTACTGACTCTCTTTTAAATTGGTATGGTCTTGCCAACTACTCTTTAATATAGGTCGAGTAAGGCCCTCTAGGAGGTTGAGGGGTCATTTGGAACAACTGGTTTTGAACTGATGGTGGTAGGAAAATACTAGACTAACTGGTAGAAGGCTATTTTCCTTTGTAGACCATTGACACTATAGCTACTATCTTTTCAAAGGACTTCACCAGTTTTGGACCATTCTTCTTATCAGACTGATACTTTAAGAATGACATCTGAGGACCCTCTTCCTATAGGTTACTTTCTATGTTTAGAAGCTTTTCAAAGGTTTAAATTGTGAACTCTTTCAGGTAAAAAGTAATAGGCCAGTGGATATTCTTTAGAGGAATCTCCACTGTGTGTTGCTCTTTTAACTGAGGTTCACACTTCATCAAGAGATTTCTACACCTTAGGATATACTCAACCTAAGGCTCTCCTGGCTTTTTTTTTTGATGACCAGATCGCCCATAGTTGTGCGCTGCTACACCCCAAAAAATCTCTTTAAGAATAGATTTTCTGGTTCGTTAAAGGTTCTTACAGAATCATTAGGCCGTTCGGCATACCACTCAAAAGTAATGTTAAAAAGACTACTAACGAATTGGCAAATTAGTAGAGCATCTGACCCTCCTCTATTGCAAAAGCTCACTCAGAAATTGTCTAGATACTTCCTTGGTTTTTTAACACCGATGAAAATTTTTAAGGATGGTGGCACAAAGCAGTTCGGATAAGGGACTGAATCATATTCCTTGGGGTAGTGCCTACCCTTTGGAATAGATGCAATCTCTTGGGAATGGGCTAAGGCCTCCCTTACTTGATCCTCAATCAATTACATAATGTCTTTCTAACCTAGTGGCGGGGGAACTGAAGGAGCTGAAGGGACTACTGGTTGGACTGGGGGAACTAAAAGAATTGGTTGCTAGACTAAAGACACTATTAACAATGACTTAGGAAATTTTGAGTGAGATTATGGTTTGTTGGTCTTAACACTTATTTCTTGAATGATATGTTAATATTACATAAACAGAGGATGTTATGACTTATCCAACCATTCTTGCATTTCCTTGACCTGTGGTAACATATCTACAACTTGTGCTTCCAGGTTCTTAATGAATTGATCATCATCTCTTTCCCTTACTAACCCATCAGTTTAAATAATATTATTGTTCAACGTAATTGTTAGTGAGAGAAGGCCTGAGTTTTTAGTGAGAGAATATGATTTTTCAAATTTTTGTTTGGTGCCTTACGCAGTTTTTTGATGGTGGATGTTTGTCGAACACCATCGACTGGTGGTCCAGGTGACGGTCATCATTTTGGAAGTTCAATATTCCTTACTCGTTCATTTTTTAGTTCTTCATCTCCAGCTTTTGAAGATGGTTTGGTAGGTATGGGTTTTAATCTATTTACTCAAGATGCAAGGTTGAAGATAAGGAATGATAGACCATTAATCATTAATGAAGGTAGTTTCATTTCTTCAAAGACACTCAATCCTGATATCAAAAAATGACAGAATGTTTTGATTGAAAGAAAATTCAAAATTCCCAAGGTTTCAGGGTTTCACTAGGAGCCTATCGGTGATTTAGCTTCAAATGATGATGCTTCTTCTTCCTCTGGTTCAATGATGAAGGGAAATAGTGAAGATAGTTTTGGCCCATGGGTTGGAAATTCTCGTATTATATTTTCTAATATAGACACTTTGGTGGGAAATGATCGTAGTGATGAGGCTGTTATAGATAGTTCATTGTTGGTGTCTAATAATGATGTTTTTGCAAAGTAGATGTTTCTTCTTATGCTAAGATGGATGCTGGAGGGTTGTATTCGAATATCTTGCCTACTAATAGGCATAAGGTCTGACAGCGTGAGTCCGGGGAATTAGACTCATCAAATCCTATTGATAATATTGCTACAATGCCCAAAGATCCTGGTGGAAACGTCTTGCAAAATGCTTGGAGTAAAGAATTTAATATTAGAGTTACTGATTTTGATTATGGGGTTTGTTTCATAGGTGACAGCTCTGCGGAGAAACTACATTTGCAGAATGAAATTGAAAATTTTAAAAAGCTTCAAAATGCATTAGTTATGAAGGTCTTTATTGAGAATGTTCCTATTAATTTAATTAGCATGGAATTAAGGAGGAAATGGTCAGAATTTGGAAATTTTCATCTAACGGTGCTTGGTTTGGGATGGATATTATGTGCTTTTAATGATGGAGAGGCTTTGGATTCAATCCTTTCTAATGGCCCTTAGTATGTTAATAGACATATCATTAGTATTGACAAGTGGTCGCCAATATTTTCCCCTTCTTCTTTAAAGGGTTTATCTGCTCCTTTATGGATTAGAATGCCAAATCTTTCGTTATAGTGCTAGGATGAGATTAATGTATGTAGGATTGCATCCAAAGTTGGTACACCAGTGTTGATTGATGGGAACATGTTCTAATGGGGTAGGAGGGAGTTTATGAGGATTTGTGTTTGTATCAAGTTGGATAATAAGCTCCACCTGGGTGTTTGAGTGGAGGGGTGCTCGGGAAGAATCTTTCAAAAGATTGAATATGAAATGGTATCTAAATTATGTTTCAAGTGTGGCAAGATTGGTCATATTAAGAATAATTGTTCGGAGCTCATGGAGGATGTTGTTCAGGTTGGTTCTAAATGACCTGAAATAGTTTGTAAAGGAGATGCTAATTCTATGATGAATTCTAATGAAGCTTTTGCTTGTAGCATTTTGAATTGTAAGGATGATGTTTGTGCAGATGGATAAGGTCCTTAGATCCATGTTAATTATGGGAGAAGAAGATTTAATAATCTTGAAGCTTGAAGGCCTAGATTTTTTGCTGAAGTTAATGCTTCCGTTTAAAAGGAGTCTAACAGAAAAGAAATAGGTGTTGTTAAGGTGATGGTGCCTAAGGGAGTAATTGCTTCAATTTTGGTTCTACAAGATGTGCATTCTCAACCTCAAGTTGTTCATGTGCATGATAGTGTAGTGCAAGTGGTACTAGGAGATGTGCATTCTCATGCTAAAGTAGTTCATGTTTGTGATTGTGCAGTGCAAGCAGTTGCTACAAATTCTGATTCTAGTTTGGGTACGCTTGCAAATCCTATGTCTATTCTTTCTGATAAGAATAAGTTTAATGTTTTATATGAGATTGGTGAGGAAGGGGAAATAGACCTAGTTGGTCAAGAGGATGGTTCAACTTTGGTTTTCATGGGCAAAGGTGAAGTTGTGGTTGGTTCGTCGATATGAATAGAAAAAGCTGTGAAGGATGATTCTTCTAGTTTTAAGGAAGTGGTTTCTTCTAATGTTAAGAAGAAACTTTCTAATGAACTCAGAGGTTTGGGACCTATTAAGTTAGTGCTCAGAAATAGGAGATTAGAGGATGAGCTGAAAGATAGAGCGGGGAATTCATCCTCTCTTGATCAATGACGACATTAATTGCTTTCTGGAATTGTAGAGGAGCTAGCAAGAGGCAAGCTTCTCTATTTCTCAAAGAATTTGTTAGGGAGCATGGAGCTTTTTTTGTGGGTTTATTGGAAGCTAAAATTACTTCTATAAATAGAAGGAAAGTTAATGTATTGATTGGTGCGGATTGGGATTATGATCAAGCTTCCCTCAGTTGGGTTGTTTGGAGGGATTTTGGTGCTTTGGAAGTCTAGTGTAGCTTCATTTTTTGTTTTGGAATCTTCTGACCAATTTTTTATTGGTGAGCTAAATTTTTTAAATAAAGGGGTGTGGATGGTCTCTTTAGTTCATGGGAATAAAGATGTTTATAAGTGGAGAGACTTATGGAGAAAGTTGGAAGATTATACTTCCAAAAATCTGCCTATGGTCATAGGTGGAGATTTTAATTATTTATTATCGAAGGAGGATAAAAGGGGTGGGAAGAGATTTGTTTTTTCCCAAGGAACCAAGGAGACCAACGCCTTTTTGGCTAACAATGACTTTCATGAGGTTGGTGTATTGGGCCAAAAGTTTGAAAGTTCATGTAGGTTATTAAAACTAATAGAACTGTCCTAAGGCTAACCAAGAGGGGGTGAATTTGTTAATCAAAAATTTGTTGGAATTTTTTAAAACCGTTTCTAAAAAATTTAATCAATGGTTTTAAAATTCGTAGTTATTTAAATATAATTATCACAAAAGAAATTTCAACCACAGTAATTTAAAGTGCAAAAAAATAATATGCAGGTTAAAGTAAAAGAATAGAAGAATACTAAATTTTATAGTGGTTCGGTCCAACTAGACCTACATCCACTCCCTGGAGACTCCTTCTCCAGGTATTGCACTAAACACAAGTGACTCTCCTTTTGCCCCCACAATAAAAGAACCTGATCCACTTTATAGATCTTCTCTCAAGAGTCTTCAAAGAAGTAGGACAAAAGTTTGAAGAACAAACAAGAGATCCTCACCTTTGGGCAAACTTGTGAATCCCTCATAATTTCTTCTTACAAGATCTTTCATTATCCACTCCCAAACACTCTCAAAATACTCTGCTTTTTCACTCTAAAAGAAATTCATAGTAAATAGATTCATAGATCAGTTTCTAGAACTCATTTTAAAGAAACTTAAAGAAAAAACCATCCAAAACTATAATTTGCAAGTCAAACGAAGTCAGATCGTGCAGTACGATCATGGATCATTTGTACAAACAGTTCAAATATTATGGGACGATTTGGTACGAACCTTATCTCGTACACTGTTAGTAATCTGTATGATTTTAGTTTATCAAGAATAACAATTCAAATTCATCTGGATGATCTAGTATGAAACAGATTTCGTACACTGTCAGTCATCTGTATGATTTTAGTTCGTCAGGATAAACAGTTCAAATTCATCTGGATGACCTAATATGAAATGGATTTCATATACTGTCAATTGTCTGTACAATTTTAGTTCTTCTAGACGAACATTTCAAGTTCGTCTGGCTGATCTGGTATGAACTGTATTTCATTCACTATCAGTCGTCTGTATGAACTGACATCATATAATACAAATAGGGTTAAAAAAATTAATTTAAATTTTAACTCTCTCCCCCTGTGTGTGTGTGCACAGTTACCCAATTAAAATTACACTCTCCCAGACTCAAGAAAATAAAAATTTACTAACTTTGTTACATGAGATCCTATTCTACTCTGTCTTAAAGTCTTCAGTAGTCTGGAGTATGATTTTGCCCTGAAATGTTGGTACAAACTAAACAAATAGACATATCTCCAATGTATGATAGAAGAAATAATAATAATATCAGAACAATAATATTTTGTTATCATCAAAAAATCACATAACATAAAACTCAATCTTGATTTTTAAGTTGCAATAATCTCCCCCTTTTTATGATGGCAAAACCATTATTGTTTGAATTAAAATTAGAAAATCTTTTTCTCCTTTGCTCCCCCTCAATGAATGCTCAATTAACATCAAGGGAATAAAATTCATCTGAAAAACACAAGAAAACACAAGATGAAATCACAAAACTATCATAAGTACACGACCAAAGGATATCACAAGAACAAAGTCCAACACAAGAAGAAACAAACACATGATAACAAACAACTAAAGTAATCACATGATTACTCCCCCTTTGACAGCAGCAAAAGGGAGAAATCCCAAAGAAAAAAATACTTTGGACAAATCAAATAGCTGATGAAAAGGAGAATTAAAACAGTTGGCAAAAACAACCTTAAAATCCTGAGGCAAAAAAGAAAGTCTCACACTTTAAATCAAAGAACAATTAAGATAAGATAAGTCAACCAGATTGAATGTTCGTTCTAGATATATCAAATAAAATAATTATTTCAAAAATAATTAAATAAAGATTAAATAGTTTCAAAATAAAGAGTTGAGCTTATTGTTGAATGTATGGATTTTTGTAAGAGTTAGAGAGATAGAGGAAATAAAATGAATAATACTAACTCTCTCGATTGGCAACCATTGCGCATCTTTTAAAAATTTGGCACATTTTGTGCATCTTTTCAATTTGTGCTAATTTTGTGCCTCTTTCCATTTTTGGGGAACATTGTGCATCTTTTGAAATTTTAGCACATTTTGTGCATCTTTTAAAATTTGGGCTAATTTTATGCCTCTTTTCATTATTGTTCTTTCCGATATCAATAAATCTTAAACAAAACCTAATGATTAACAAAAATTCAACACATTGAACAAGAAATTTAAAAATAAGTCATCTCTTTTGCAACAATTGTAGCTATATAATAATTATCTATAAGAACATGAATATGATCTTCTAATCTACATCTAATAATAATTTGATTTAAAGTTTGAGAATGAAAACTTTGCTAGGAAATTAAGTTGAAGTGCAAAATATTTTAAAATTCATCTCTTAGATCAACATTGTTAATTTGAGCAAAAGAAACTTAAAGACAGTTTAAGAAGATTAAAACCTACACAAGAAAAGCATTTCATTAAAAAAACAATACAGATACAACAAATACAAAAATACAAAAATATAAACACCATCACATGAAAACTAAAAATAAAGCATACAACAACTTCAATAGAAAAATTAAAACTAATAAGGTAGAGGATCTTGATCAGGCGGTGGCTGAGGAGGAGTGAGTATGATAAAGTAACTATTAATAGTAGTTACTTTAGTGTTGATCGAGTCGAACTGTCCTCTAATAGCCCATGCCTTCAGTGGATCTGGCATCCTATTGATCTAATCAAGCCTCAATATGATCAAATTGTTGATCAAAATATGACTCAAGTTGATCAAATTGCTGGAGCATTTCTTGATAGAAATACTGCTCAAGTCCAGGAGCAAGTGCAAGTGTGGGAGCAGGAGCAGGAGCAGATGCTTCTTCTTCTCGAATTCATCTCCCTCATTTCATTGATCCTGATTAAAAAGAGCACAAAATGAAGCATCAGAAAAGTAGATTGGCATATTATTTGGGGGATCAGGATGAACCAGATTGTACTTCTTGTCAAGGATATAGGCAATAAGGTATTCTAAAGCCACATTTTTCTTCCTTTTAGTAGTAGGAAGTCTAATGTTAATAAGATTATTGATGTAGTTTAGAATCAGCTAGGCTTCACTAATTGGAGTGTTTAACATTATAAGATATGTGATAATAGAAAGCAAAGGAGTAAGGTTTATTCAATCAATAGCTTTAGGAATAATTGATGTTCTCAACACATGCTGGATGATCCTGGCAATTTGATTAAAAGTGTGCACACGAGATTGATGATAGATTGAAGGTACACCTCTAAGGGTTTGATTTATGGTAGATTAGTCAAAATCATCTCTTGATGTCATAATATGTGCCCTTACACCTTCAGTTCTAAGGTGTAGATATGTGCCTAAATCCTCCTTAGAGATTTCTACTCTTTATTTAAGCTCAAATGAGGACATTTTGGTATAATTTTCTCTCAACCTCAGATTAGCCAGAAAAAGAGAAAAGATATCAAAATGAGAAGCATAGATTAAGGTGAGAATAAAAGAAAATTCAGTAGAATCAAATAAAGGCATTATAGAAAAATTAACGTCTTCTTGAATTAGAAGATGAGAAGGAGTGATCTTTGCCTCAATGTAACGATCATAGGCATCTTTATTTTCTTTTGAAAGAAAATTTTCATCTACTTATTTTGAATGAGATGAAGAGCCTTTGGAGTGTCAAGCCCATTTACCGCTAGTGCTTGCCATTTAGTGGATTAGGAACCAAGAAGGTTTGAAAGCGAAAGGAATGGTGAAATATTCAAAGAATTGCTTTCAATTTAAAGAAATTGGGCTTGATCATATAGTACAAAATGGGTTTCGTATGTACGATTTTAACTTCTTACAGCATGAACAAAATTTTTTACAGACGAATGGAAATGATCAAGAGCAATTATGTTGATGAAACAATATTTTGTAAACTAAATTCCTGAGGAGTTATTTGTATGGCTTTTTGACCAAACTGATCATACAAACGAACACCTGTTCATCCAAGATGATCAGGCAATAATGTTTGTACCTAACGGTTGAGATCGTCCATATGCAATCTGACAACTAGATCGTACAGACAAAATGCACGACCGTACAGATCGTTGTAAATTCATCATACCTACCCTATTCAAATAGATGAAAAATAATGATTGGTAAAGATGATGTCTTCATCATATAGCATGATATACTTACAAAATCACCTTTTTCCCTATTCAACTAAGAAAAAAAGATCATGTAAAATCTATTGAATTTGTACAATACGAAAGTGGTTCATATAATACGAATGGAAAAAGAACTTAAGATATGATACAAAATTCTCTTTTTAAAAAACAAATTAACCAAGATCCGAGAGACGCAAAAATGAAAACATAAATAATATTGATGAGAAAACTTACCCAAAATAGAGGAAAAATCGTACATTAATAAAATAAAAACAAAAAACATCCCACAAATATCAATATACTGAAAGTCTGATAGGCATGTTAAGCCCTTGTGAACTAGTCCTAAGGCCAACCAAGAGGGGGGATGAATTGGTTATTTTAAAAATTCTAAAGCACAAACTAATTTTGAAAAATCTTTTTGAATATTTTAAAACAATTACAATCTCACGATGATGTGCAGATGTTCAATAATAATAGAATAGTAATCACAATCACACAATCATCAACAGAAAAATAAATGTGAAAAATAATCAGGAAGAACACACCAGATTTTATAGTGGTTCGATCAACTTGAATTACATCCACTCCCTAGAGCCTCCCCTCCAGGTATTGCACTATCACTAAGTGACTCTCCTTCTTCTCCCACAGTAAGGTGGAGAAGCCTGTACAAAAACCTCCTTTCTACCAACCCAATGAGGCAGAGAACCTGGACTCCTTTTGCATCCTCCTAAAGTAGGCAGAGAACTTGGACTCCTTTCGCTTCCTCCTAAAGTAGGCAGAGAACCTGGACTCCTTTCGCTTTCTCCTGAAGTAGGCAAAGAACCTTAATCTTCTTGCATACGATCCTTCTATGGAGACACCAAGGATAAGAGACGACGACCAGAGAAGATGACTCAGATCCTTGCTTGGAGTAACCTTTGTGAACACCTCACAAACTCTCCATCACAAGATCTTCTCTATCTCCCCTAATCTCTCTCTCTCTCTCCTTCTCAAGTTTCTCATAGGAAAGGATAGTGGCAAAAGATCTTAATGATTGAACGAGAAGGATCTTAAATAGGAGGGCTCAAAAATTGCCCTAAATCTCAGCTCGTCATCAAAGATCGTCCAGGATGATCGGTCGATCATCTTATATGATAAGTATAAAATCACTTGAATTAGCCTAGATGATCTGGATTCTTTGGATGATTAGTAGATAAAATTTATTCAGATCATCTCGTATAATTCGGTGATCATCTGGGATGATTAGTGTAAATCAAAAATTTTGTCCAAAAGATAGCTTGGGTCGTCAAGGGTACCTATGCTAGACGATCTCAAAATGACTTAATCATCCAGGATGATATATATATCATCCTGTACGATTAGTTCAAAAATGACAATATCATCCCGTATATTTCTCAGATTGTATAGCCAAAATATGCTTGACGATCTCAAAATGACTTGATCGTCTAGGACGATATATATATCGCCCTATATGATTAATTCAAAAATGACAATATCGTCATGTATATTTCTCGGATCATCCAGGTGAAGTGCTCTGGACGGTCCATATTTTGCATGTGTTGTCCTGGATGATATGACGTTAGTCCAGGACAATATATTCATATTAATTAAATATTAATTACTTTCCTTAATCACCAGACTAATTTAGGCATGATTGTAATAAATCGTCCAGGATGATACACGTATCATCCTGGAGGATCAAACCAAATCTCTAAAAATAAAACTTGCCTAACTTAATCTAGCGGCTGAGAATTTCTGATTTGAGCCTATCATCCTGTACAATGGGTATATCATCCAGGATGATCAGCTTAATCAAACCAACTTAACATGGTCACCCTAATTAGGGTTTCTTTTTTCACTGAATCGTCTAGGATGATATGAATAAAATTTGAAATAAAAAACTCTAACTCACCAAAACTCTCCCCCTGAGTGTATGTGTGCAAGGTTACTTAGCCAGAGGATTAATTACACTATATTTGACTCAAAAAAATGGAAAAATTATATTTAAACACATGCGGAGTCGATCTTGAGTTGGCTTGAATTACATTTGATCATTTGTACCTAAAATGTTAGCCGACGAAAATAGAACACAAAAATATTTGTTATCATCAAAATAATAATCCTTAAATCTAGGTTTGCAACAATCTCCCCCTTTTTTATGATGATAAATATTTATTTAGTAGTTTTAAATCAAGCAGATTGCAGTAATTAAACCACAGATGAGAGAAGATTTATCATTGTAAATTTTATTAATCATTGATAAATAGTGATATTCAATACACAAAAGAAAACTACTACAACACAACAACAATAAAAGAAACTACTAGTACCATAAAAAGAACTCCCCCTTTTGACATCACAAAAAGGAGAAAAAAAATAACAACAAACTAGAACATCACAACACACAAAACTAATAGAGAGTGGGATCCTGATCAGATGGAGGAAAAAATAAAAAAAAATAAAGGATGGAGAGGAAAGATCAGGGATCCCAAAAACAAAAAAAAAAAAGAAAAATAAAAAACAAATAAAATAAAAATAAAAAAATAGAAACGAGAAACCAACAATAAAAAATAATGATTTTTTTTATTGAATCGATCAGCTCCAATGAAATAGAATTTTTCTTGATTTTTAATTCAAAAGACAATAAGAAGAAAATCGACCACACTGAAATCCATAAAAAGTTATAAAATTAACTTTCGTAACTTCTACCTTGGACACCTTACAGGTTCAAATTCCTTTCAAAAAAAACTCTAATTCAAAAGAAATGAAATTAGATTCGAAAAGAGATCCTTTCAAGCCTCATTCCAGAAAAGTATCTGATAGAATAGTATTACAAAGTAAGGAATCAGAAATCATATTTTTTTGTCTCAAGCTTTTGAAAATATTAAGTGGCACATGAATTTTTCTGAGACATTTAAAGATCTGAAAGGGGAGAAAGCTTATTTTTTTGTGGGCTTCTTTTATGCCTCTTTTATAATTTGTTTGGCTCACTTTGCGCATCTTTTGACTTTTTATACACTTTTTGTATCTTTTCCAATTTGGTGATATTGCGCATCTTTTCAATTTTGGGCTCATTTTGTGCATCTTTTTATTTTTCTTTTGCAAGCTTGCTTCCTTTCATAATCCCTAAAGTATCTCAGTTGTGAGATTACCTTCCAGACATAAGAGAAGAAATGCTCACTCTCTGCAATCAGGAAGAGTAATCCACAAAACAAAATTGTACTCATATGATAAATACAATCACTTGATTAAGAAGAACATAATAATGATTCAACGCTTTGAAAGTACTATTCATATGACATAGATTACTGTAAGAAGATAAAGTAGATCTCTAGTTCAAAAACTAACTTTTTATTTTTGAAAAAGATTTTTATCCAAAAGAAATAATACACCATTAAAGGAGTTAAAGAAAGAGAAATAATCATCACCATTTCTTCCCTTTAATAGATTCTGAGGAGTCAATCACTGTTTACAAACTTCCAAATAAAAATAAGGCAAAACTCTCAATCAGAAATTCAGTTTATCAGCAGTAGCGAGTAGTGATCTAATTTGTAAGAAAAGCAGTAAATTAAGAACATATAAGAAATTACATCAAAATAAATACTCAAATTAGGAAAATAATAATATCAAAAGGAAATCAGTAGAGATTAAAAAAATAAATAGGAAACAGATAATCAAATGAATCACATACTAAATGGAAAATCAAAACATGAAAATTCAGAAATCAGCAATCATCAGATTCATGCATTTATGTCAATCACACCCAGTCTGGTCCTTAAAAGGCTGAATGAGTAAAAAGCCAGTGGTTTAGTAAAGATGTCAACCAGTTGATTATTAGTTGCTACATGGTGTAGCTCAATGTCCCCTTTTATAATATGGTCCCTAATGAAGTGATACCTTATGTCAATGTGTTTGGTCCTTGAATGTTGGATTGGATTTTTAAAATTATAAATGGCACTGGTGTTATCACATAGAACTGAAATTGTGCCAATAGGTAATCTTAAATCAAAAATTTGTTGTTCAACCAAAGGACTTGGGCTATACAACCCTATAGGGCAATGTACTCAGCTTCTGCCATGGAAAGTGCAACAGAGTTTTATTTTCTACTGGACCAGGAGACTAAAGACTATCCTATGAATTGACAAGTATCAAAAGTGCTCTTCTTATCCACCCTACATCTTGTAAAATTAGAATCAGAATATCCAATAATCTCAAAAGAAGTGTTGTGCCTAGGATACCAGATTCTTAAGTTTGGGGTCCCTAAGAGATATCAAAGAATTCTCATAACAGCAGTTAGGTGGGACTCTTTTGGATCAGCTTGAAACCTAGCATAAAGATAAACACTAAACATAATATCAGGTCAGCTAGCAGTCAGGTAAAGTAGTGACCCTATAATTCCTCTATACTTCTTCTGATTAACTAATTTTCCATTTGAATCCTTATCTAACTGAACAGATGAACTCATGGGAGTATTGATTGGCTTAGCTTTATCTATTTCATATTTTCTTCAAAATGTCCTTAGCGTATTTTGATTAATTCAAAAAGGTTCCATCATCCATCTACCTTATGCTAAACCCCAAAAAGTAGGATAATTCTCCCATCATACTCATCTCAAACTCCTTACTCATTATTTTAGAAAATCATCACATAAATTTTAATCGGAAGATCCAAAAAGTATGTCATCAACATAGATCTTGATAATGAGTAGATCATCTCCTACTTTTCTAAGAAAAAGGGTGATGTATACGCTCCCCTTAACAAACTCTCTTTCTAATAGGAATGTGCTAAGCCTATCATATCAAGCTCTAGGTGTCTGTTTCATTCTATATAAGGCCTTTTTAAATTTATAAATATGATTTGGATATTGGGAACTCTTAAAACTTGGGGGTTGCTCTATAAAGACATCCTCTTTTATTATCCCATTTAAAAAGGCACTCTTGACATCCATTTGAAATAGCTTAAATCATTTATAACAGGCAAAGGCTAGTAGCACCCTAATGGATTCCAATCTAGCTACAGGGGCAAATGTCTCCTTAAAATTAATCCCTTCAATTTAATTATACCTTTTATCCACCAATATTTTCTTGTTCCTAACCACCACACCAGAATCATTCATCTTATTCTTGAAGACCCATTTGGTTCCCACTACACTTTAATTCTTAGGTCTTTCTACTAACTCTGAAACATCGTTCCTTATAACTTTATTCAATTCTTCTTACATAGCTAAGTTCTAAAATTCATCAGAAAGGGCTTAGTTGATGTTGGTGGGTTAAGTCATTGAGATAAAGGCAGAATAGTTTACTTCCTTCCTAAGTCCATGCCTAGTTCTAACACCTTCAAAAGGGTCTCCTAAGATCAGTTTTTTAGTATGACTCGAAGAATATCTCTAATCTCTAGGCAAAGTATTTTGAGGTTCTACCCTTTCCTTCAGATTTGCATTTTCAACTCCTTGGGTAATTATTGACCTCATTTTTGTATGAGGATAATAGGACCAATCCAAACCTTAGGATCATTCTAATCCTTAGGATCAATTTTGACCCTATGATCAATATGATCTAAGATCAATCCAGATTCAAATCAATCCTGATCTCAGATTAATCTAGTTTCCAGACTATTCTAGACCCTAGGATCTTTCCTAAACTTCAAACCCTAGGATCTATTCTAGACCCTAGGATTCTACCAGATTCTAAATCATATGGTCTTTTTAGACCCTAGGATCTATTCTAGACCCTAGGATTCTTCTAGATCCTAGAACCTAGGATTTCTAAGATTCTAGAGATCTCCTAGATCTTAGACCTTAGGATTCTTCCAGACTTTAGGTCTTAGGGTTTACCCATGCCCTAGATTTACCCATACTCTAGATCAATCTAGGTCTTAGGATTCTCCTAAACCTTAGATCTATCCAGACCTCAAATCTATTCAAACTCTAGACCAACCCAGACTTAAAATCAATCTATTCAAGACTCAAATCAATCCAGAGCTTAAGTTAATCCAAACCCCTGACCAATCCTGACCTTTAAACAACCCAGATCTAGTTTCCACAACCTTTGACCTGACCTTAATCTTATCTAATCATCTACAATCACCTAAATGATTGTAAATGATTTAGGTAGTTCAAATCCTATTATTCAATCTCAAAATCCAGCTCAAAACTAGAAATTCAGATCAAATTCAAAGGCTAAAGGTCTAAGTCCTGAAAGCCTTTTCCAGCAAATCTTTGAACACTTCAAAACCCAGTCAAATGACCTCTGATTCAAGGTCTATCAGTTCCAAATTTGAGTTCATTCTGAGATTTCTAACCCCAGAAACTGGATAAAAATCCAAAGGCTGCAAAACCTTCAAATATTTATAGTCTATGCCACTAGACCTGCCACCCAGTAGATTTTGATCTTGGAACCTTCTCCAAAATCTCAAAACACTTCCTGACCCTTATTACTGACCTCTTGAACATTAAACTACATTTTGTTGAACTCACTTTGACCCCCAGTTGACCAGGGGTCAAAATGACCAAAATACCCCTCAGGGGTTCAAATGCAAATTTTAAATCAAATGACCTCCAAATTGCTTGGAACCACTTCCAACAATTTTCAAATGCCAAACCCACCCTATTTGACCCAAACCCAGACCCTGGGTCAACCTGGTTGACTAAGTCAACCTTGGCTAACCAAATAGGCCTTTATGGGTCAAAATAGGTCATTTTGACCAAATGACCTCCCTAGACCTTGGCACCCCCTTTATTGGTCTCCAAATGTCATTTCATATCTATTGATCCTATTCTCAAACCATGGACCCACCTGGTTGACCAAGTTAACTAGGGTTGACCCAATAATCCCTTAAGGGTTTTAATGGATTATTCCAACCTATTTGATGAAATTAAATCCCTCAAACTCTCGAACACACCTCAAAACATGTTTTAAATCCTTTCGAACTTATTTGGAGTCAAATCAATTGGAGTTTTAATTTAGTCAAACCTATTTCAAATTTCTATATTTCACTTAAAATCCAACTCCTTGGCTTGACATTTATCCCAATCCTCCCAACCAGCATTCAAGATCCTTCACTTGCCTACCGAAGTCTAAGTTGATTGTTTGATTAGTCAAACAGTCAAAAAACAACTTAAGTTGCTTTAAACATAGTCAAATCCCCTTCCAGACTTCAAATATTTTTCCTTCAAAGCTGAGGGACTTGTTTAGCCAGTATGTTCAAATGCCCACCATGTTATCTTAGTGCCATTTAACTACCACACCAGCAAGCTTGACCATTTGACTGGTTAAACCAGTCAAATAATGGTCAAAGAAGCCTACAAATGGCTTTAAATGGCCAAAACCCTTACTTAAGCTAATCAACTCCAAACCTAATCATTCCAGCACTCCTAATCAATATCTAAAAACTTCTTAAACACTCTCTAATCCCTAGGTTAGGCCTTAAGCAACCCTAGTGGTCCCAAAGCCCATGTGAGACCAATAAGACCTTTCTATAAGGCTTATACCATCATCCTTTTAGTCTCTACCATACTAACAAACTTTGGACACATGGCAGCATCCTAGAAGACCATCAAATTGATCTCATCCATCCATATTGAGCCAGGGCTTTTGAATTGAGCAAAATGACCAAAATCAAGGCTCATTCTAACCTAAGCATCCTCTCACTTAAAATCTTCTCCTCCAAAACTCATACAGCCTCCCAGGCTTCTCTGAGAGCTTTTATAATAATTCCTATAGCTCTCACAACTATTTCCCCATCAAATCTGGCCTCCAAAGCCTCATTAGTGAAGAGAGAGGGAGCTAGAGAGAGAAAGAGAGTTTTTTAAGTTAACTCAAGATCTAGCAAGAACCAGGTCCTGGGCTCTTCATCAATGTTGTAGGGGACTTCGCCAGGAACAAAAGGAGCCCAAAATCTCAAAAATCCAATAGCTAGATTGTGTGTTATTCAAATTTTAAGTTTAAATTTAAAATTGAAACTGTAGCAAATCCTCAATGCATGGAGCCCTCAAACTCCAGACATTGTAAGATTATGTTACCAAAAATCTACGTTTAAAGTTTCATGAATTTTAATTGAGTAATTTGGGAGTTTTGAGCATTTAAAATTTTTATTCAAATTGAACTGTAAGAAATTGGAAGATCAGGACCGTCCGATCGAAGATCAGACAGTTCAGATGAAGTCTAGACCGCGTGACTGCCACGGGGATCGAACGCGGGTCGCTTGGCTGAACCAAACGAGTGACATGGCTGTTTGTCGTCACTTGGATCAGATCTGATCTGATCAGATCGGATGACCGTCGTCGATGCCGACGTGGTTAAGTAACCATGCGGGAACCTGCTGCGTGTCAGACTGCGGCGCCGCGCCGCCGTCAACCAATTATTGCCAATGATTGGTTTGGCGGAGCCGCCGGCCTGATTTGACCCACTTTGATTTAAAAAAATTATTTAAATGCTCAGAAACTTTAAAAATCTATAGAAAATTCATTTTTAATCCAAATTTTGCATGTAATACCTTTATGGATTCAGGGTGAAGAGCTCTATCATTTAAAAATAATTTCATTGAGTTTTGATGTACCTACCAGAAGTTATTTAGTTAATATTGAATTTAAACTTTATTTATTTAAACCTTTTATTGTCATCCATTTGGGATCAATTTTGGCAGGGGATAATCATAGGATATCTTCTATGTTCTGTGATTTTTCTTGCCCTAATTGAGCACATGATTGAGCTCTATATAATTTCCTATTATATGGGTCAACTTTTAACCCAAATAATAAAAAATTCATTTCACCCTATGCATGTGTATTTAAACACTAATCTTGCTGTGGAGTGATTGTTTAGGTGTATTCTAAGGGTTAGTGACCTTGATTCAAGCCCATTCAACTTAGTGTCACCTAGGGAAAATAATTAAGGATATGTGCTAGATAACTTAGAAAATTCCTAGAAAATTTTACACACACACCCAATAGGGGTGATCCTTGATAATAATAAACCTAGTGACATTTAATACCTTAGGTTCAAATTTCACCTAATTTGGAGCCCATTAGGTCAGAAAATTAAACAAGTCAAAATTAACCACCTAATCAAGCACTTAAATTTCCAGAAAAAATAATAAATCAAGATTAAATCCAAAAATTACAAATAAAATCTTAAACTGACCATAATCCAACCCTTAATCAATTAAAATAAAAACCAATTAGATTTGACATCAATTTTAAGAATAATTTAATTTTAAGTGAAATTCAATATTTAATTAATTTAATTAATTAAAAATAATTAAAAAATCCAAAAACCTCTCAAACACTTGATAATCACTCCTTAGGTCATTCCTAACCTTTGGAGTTGATTCCAAGAAGTTTGGAGGTCATTTACACTCAAACCAATAAAAGGGTCTTAATTAGGCAATTTTAAAAATTCAATAAATACTCAAAACTTCAAAAATTTATAACTAATTTAAATGAACTCCAAATTGAGCAAACTCAAAGGCATATGACTCATAATAAGGTCTAATATTTATTAAAAATGTTAAGTTTCCAGAAATCAATTAATTTGAAAAAGTCAACTTTTGGTCAAATCTAGTTCAAAATCAAGTCAAAATTTCAAACCTTCATAATAAAATCTAGAAAAATCCAATTTCAGCATACTTACTGTCTACCTGATCGTATTAAGTTTTAGTACTTTAATAAAATATTAACTTTCTAGAATTTAAGTTTAATCAAAAAGTTAACTTTTGGCCCCTTAATTAAATCAATAAAATAATCCAAAAAATTCCAAAATTTAATAATTAATTTCAAATTCCAAAAAATATTAAGTTAATGTTTAAAACACTTAAATAACCCCTTAATACATAACAACCACTCCTGAAATGAAGTTTTTAGGCTGGACTACTCCGGGCTGCGGGGCTACGTGTCCCAAGGAGGCTTTGTTCCTCGAGCCTGGTGGCACAACGCCACGAATGGATTCTAAGGAGTGTTAAACTGAAAATGAATTGATTTTTAATGATTTAATGAAATTTAAAATCCTTAATTCAAATACATTAACTTGGTTTATCGGCTGGACTACTCTGGGCTGCGGGGCAATGTATCCTAAGGAGGCTTTGTTCCTCGAGCCTGGTGGCACAATGCCACGAACTGGTTTATGGAAAATTTAAATAAATTAAAACATTAAAATCAACAACCAATTAACTTTAATTAAAATTTATTTAACCCTTAAATTTAATCAAACTCAAATCATTTAATTATATCGGGTACCATTGGGTAACCCAGGCCTACGAGGCTATTAAATTAGCCCCAAGGAAGGTGAAATAAACTTCACGGCCTAGGTATGAAACAAAGGTGGTATCCAAAAAATAACTAAAATAAATTTTAAAAATAAATTTTAAATCATTGAGGTTTAAACTTTAATTAAAAATCTCCCTTAAGCCTTTCAACCAACCAGAACCTCAAGCAACTTTAATTAAATAATCCTATTTAGGACATATCAAACCCACACAACCTTTACACACACTTTAGATGGTTTGCTAGGACAATCAACTCTAGTCCTAGGCTAGGCCGGTATTTACTTTCCTACTATGTGCTGGGTTTTCGAGCTTTCACTGCTTGTTGTTTGCTAGTAATAGAATTGATGTAATTATTTATTTATTTATTTACTACACTCTATGATGCGGTTGATTGTACGTTAGATCTACCCCCTAGGTTAGGGATGATTTGTATAAATTCAATCTTATACAGGTGGCCATGCTCATACGGGGCATTAAATAAAGGGGGCAATGAAATAATTAAGCTTTAAATTAACGCTATTTTCTACAGGTGCACCAGAATGCTTAAGTCCCCCTTTTAAAATTAAAAGAGCATGGCCAAGTGTGTCTGTGTTGAACATTTAAATTTTTAATATATTAACTTCTTGGGATGTTTATATAACTGCTGATTATTAGGATAACCATGTAGGATCGAGTTTAGATTTTTCAATTTTAATTAATGTAATTTGAGATGATATTTGAGTTGTAAATGTTAAGTACTTTGAGATTGAGATGCTAAGCATCCAATTTGGAATCCAAAGAGGAAGGAACATCCCTTAGGGGAGAGTTCCTCTCCATTTGGAGATCCAAATTAAGACGACTTTTTGAATATCCAAAGAGAAAAGATAGCACCCCTATTCAGGGGGAGTTTCTTTTCATTTGAATATCTGGACCTGATGATCTAAGGACTTTCAAGAAGACGAAGAAGTGAAGAACGAGAAGAATCTCAAATCTCAAAGTCACTTATGTCTTAGGATTAGAAACTGGGTTGTAGTCAGTGGTACCCGGCCACTTTACTTTTCCTGCAGACCCTGGGTTGTATAATTAAAAGGCACTTGCCTATGGAGTTTCAATTTGAGTTTTAATTTAATTGATTTAATTAAATATTGATTGTGTGATGTTGATTGCGATTAAGGACCCACATAATTTTAGTAGTTTATTTGGCGATTTTGCATGTCGTATTTGATTTAGCCTGTAATCCGATCGGAGGTTTGTGAGGGTACGGTCAAGAACTATTTCTACTTTAATAAAAATTTAAAAACTTTATGCTCAGATAGAAACTCTAATACTTTTAAGAAGTAAGCCCAAACTCGTCGGGGGTTTTTCATGCATTCATATTGACTTTTCTCTTCCGTGTTAGGCACCTCCCCGTCTGCGGGTTTTGGCAGACCTCCTGACCTATTAGGGTGCAGTTCTGTCCAAGGGGATGTTGTGCAATCTCTAGGATAAAACCTATTTTTGAGCCTGATTTTAAAACTACTTCATTTTGATTTAACCATTTAATCGAGTCAACTAGCATGCATCGTATTAGTAACAAATTAAATTTGAGTCTAATTTTTAATTGCATTTTATTTAGACATCTCACCCAACATAAGTCAAGGGGCCAATTAGGATCTACTCTAGATGTTGGCCCCGCTCTCCTTAAAACTAATTTTAAATAATATCCTTAACCACTCTTTCATAAAAGACTTGACTCGTAGTTTTAAAGCGTTTAGGTGGTTTAGCTGGCTCCCCAATCCAGGCCGGGGTAAGTCCAGGATTGTATTGCATTAGCTAGGATCCGGGTTACTGACTCTTAGCAACCATTTTAGACTAAGGTTCTGAGGCAGATCTTCGATCCTAAGACCTCAACCTTCCGGGAATCTAATTCTCACTTTCTAATAAAATTGACCACTCAAATATTAAATCTCTTTCAATCTAATTCAAGCCCAATACTTAGGATAGTTTGAGGTGTTTCTGAAGTAATTCAGAATCTCAAGACACCTCCTACTCTTCTTCCTTTGACTCCAAAAATAAATGTTCAACCTCGAACCAATCCCTGTTTAAATTCCAGTCCCTACCTCCCTTGATATCAAGCTTTAAAATCTTTAATAAAATTCGTATCACTGTTTTAATCGAGAGTATTCATAGGAAAATTTCTGGTTTCCTATGATGTAATTAACTACAAGGGCTTGCATCGTAGGAGATTTAGAAACCCAAACTAAAATTTTAAAATTAAGCTTTTTTAAAATATTAATTAATTATCTTTGGGAAATTTAAAAATCAACTCGATGATCATTATTGTCATTTTCAAATAATTAATAATAAGCGATATCCTCTTTCTCCGGGAAGATATATCGTTCTATTATTAATTTGCTTATGAAATTAATGATCTATTATCTAGATTATTGCAGTCAAATAATTGATTAAAAATCATTCTCATCCTTCGAGATTATATGTTGTTTCTCCTTGAGTTTGACTATGGTAATCAGATAAATTCAAAGATTTATAATCTGAACATATTAGGGAACGATATGTTCACCTTTCGAGGTGATATATCATTCATAATAAGTGTTCGATCTCAAATATTAAAATTCCAAAAATTAAACATTTCCCAAAGAAAATTAAACACTTTTTCAAAATAATACTTTTTTCAACCAAACAAAAAAATTGTGACTCCACTGGGGAAAATCTCTCTCTCCATCTTTAATAGCGCTACGATTTTTTTTGCATCGGTAGTTTTGACTACCCTTCTTCCGTTAGTCCCTCTACCCATTTCTCTCTTGGATGAGTGTGGCCAACTCAATTTAGACATGTGAAAAGAGAGGTGAGTGTAGGAAACCTCCCTTCAAGCCGGGCTTTGACATTTTGCCTCCAAGTTTATTGGTAGAGCAAAAGAGTCAAGCCAAGCTTGTCAAGATCCTTCTGTATATGTTGCGAACCTGTATACTCAGATAAGTCACAGCTTGCTAAGTTTTACAATATACAAAAGATCCTTCAATCTCAAATACAAAGTTTCAAGCCTCCAATAAAATTATACTTTTTTAAATTCAGTTCAAAATTTCAATCCTTCTGGTATAGTTGGTCTCTGACATTTTATTCCCAAACAATCTCTTTGGATGAAAGAGTCGGGTCGACTTTTAAGAATTTCCCCTAAAATTTGTAAACCTTTATATTGAATGCGAATTCAACACATTGAGTTTCAAAATAAGGGGAGATTCTACCAGATTTTCAAATTTTTCTTAAATCCCTTTCAAGATTTCTCAAATCAATTCCAATCATCGTTGTCATACGTCTTTTATAACATTCTGTTATAAGCTGAACGTATGAAATATAAATTCAAAATTCTTGTCAAATCTAGGCTTTAAAATTTCACCCTAAACTGCTTGGTGGGGTGAATAGAGTCAAGCCTTAGGATCTTTAGGCTAAATTAGTAAACCTACATATTTGAACAAAATTCAATATGTTGAGTTTCAAATTTTAAAGAGGATCCGTTCAGTTCTAACCATGAGTTTAAATCCAAATTCAAATTCAAATTTAATTTCAATTTAAATCCAATTTCAAGCTTGAATTTTAATCCAAGATTTAAATTTAAATTTAACCTCAAAACCAAATTCAATCTTAAGTCAAAATTCAATTTCAAAATTGAATTCAAGTTTCATTCTAACCTTAAATCAACTTCAGTTTTGGTTTTAAATTTGAATTCGGGCTTTGACATTTTGACCCAAGTCAATTTGTGAAATGAAAAGAGTCAAGCCCCATCCCTGGATTTTTTATATTAATTTTATACACCTACATGATTGAGTGAAGCTCAAACTGTTGAGTCATAAAATTTGATGAAAGATCCATTTGACTTGAGCTTCAAGTTCAAATTCAAACTTGGAGTCCAAATATAATTTCAACCTGAAATTTGAATTTGATCTCCGCTTTAACGTCAATTCAATTTTGATCAGGCTTTGATATTTCAACCCAAGTCGATTGGTGAAATGAAAAGAGTCGAGCCTGATCCCTGGATCTTTCATGTCAATTTTGTGCACCTATATGATTGAATGAAACTCGATCTATTGAGTCACAGAATTTGAAGAAGGACCCATTCGACTTCAACCTTAAGTTCAAATTCAAATCCAACTTTAATTCAAAATATAATCTCAACTTTAAGTTCAAATTTGATTGTCACCATAAATTTTAATTTTAATTTTGAATTCAAGTTCGAGTTTAAAATTTGACATTTTTGCCCCAAGTCAATTGGTGTAGCGAAAGAGTCAGGTTCAACCCTTAAGTTCTCCGTGTCAATTTTTTAAACCACCATGTTAATGTGAACTTAACATGATCGAGTTTTAAATTTTTGAATAAAATCGATCAATTCCAAAATTAAAATTTAAATTTGAGATTAACTAACTCAAATCACTATTCATTAATTTCAGGATTTAAGCACTCAAATGGCTGGGAAACTTATTTTCTCTCTAGATAGAAATTTGATAGTCGAAGCAATCACTTCTGCTAATTTCATCCAGTTTGAAATGCAATTTTAAGACTTCATGTTATCAATCGATGGAGAATAAATGATTGATCTCTCTACTAGAATATGAAGGAATGTCCCCTTGGTTGAGGTTACTTTAGGGTCAGGAGTTGACTCCCCCATCTCTGAGATGGAGGCCTATGTCGCCCCTTTACCCATTGTACCTTCTGCCCAGGTGGATAAGAATCAGAACTCAATAATGATAAAAGAGCTACCATCTCAGCTTGAGATCGGGTCAAGTTCTTGTACCCCTGTTGTCGGTAAGGTCAGTAAGAACAAAATGAAGAACTACCACCGTAGAGTTAGAAAGAAGGCTGTTAAGGCCAGAAAGACTGCTGAGGCGAAAGCCTTAAAGCATGCCAAGTCTAAGGCTAATAAAATATTCGTTGCTCCTTCTACGTACCCCTTTCCTGGTGGAAATCACTTCCACCCTTCTCCTGTTGCTCAAAGGAGGAAGGTTGTAGAAATGAGAGAATAATCCTCAATACACCTTCTCGACTACTACATGGTGAGAGTTAAATCAAGCTAGGACTAAACAAACACTAACACTAGGCCCTAGGCCCCCAATTGAAGGTTATGACCCATCCACTCTATTAGAAGATGTTAGGTCACATTTCTATATGTGTCCCACTATATCAACTAGAGAGGAGGAGGTGTAGAAACCACTTAGGGTGCCACTCTCCTAATTTCTAGACCACTAGTAATAAGAGAGGGGAAATAATCTAAGATTATATCAGATAGTGATACCGTTAAAATTCAACTTTCCACAGGGTCCTATCGAGATAAATTTTTTTGATTAAAGTGATGTAATAACTTCTAAGGATAGTGCAGACCCAATAATAGTCTCTCCCTCCAAGGAGACCGTAGGAATATAATTCCGTACTACTAGGGGTTTACCACATAGATTTGTAATTTCTTTTTAAGGAAAGCCTTCAATTTCTCAAGTGTATTGAGTTTAAATTTTTACGATAGTTGAATCATCTTTTAAAGAAAATTGACCTCTACTTTAAGTCTTAAGCAGGAGAAAGTTGTTGTTGACTCCATCAAATGTTTGAATACCCCTCCCTCCCACCTCTTTTGTGGGATTGATTGAACTATTGAACTAAAATCAATGTCAAACTTAAGTTGATTTTTGAAATAAAAATCTTCTCAAATTTCTAGTAATTTTCTATCCTAAAAGATGTTTCTTGCGTGCTTAAAATATGTTCAATGATTTTCAAAAATCAAGCCAATATTCTTCTCAAAAAGATTGTGTCTTGCCTTGAGGATTATTCTTCCTTGTATAAGAGAGTGAGTTTTCTTCTCTTGTACTTGAGATATAATCCTGGCATCGAATTTAAACAATGTGCAGCCGCTTCTCAAAATCAAAATAAATTCAAAAAAATGCACGAATGTGCCAAAATTCAAAAAAGAAAGCATTGCAAAACGCACTATAAATCAAAAGATGCGCAATGTGCGCCACCAGAAAAGAGAGAAAAAGGCTCCCTTCTGCTAAATTCTTCAATCTCAAAAGACCCAGTAAATTTTAAATTGCTTAATTTTGAAAGTCTTAAATCCAGATTCTCCGTCGTGCATCGGTAATCTATCAAGATAAAAAATCTCTCGTGCTAGAGAATTGAAAAGATCAAATTTCTTTATTCAACTTAAACCTCTTTGAAATTGATTTTAATTTAAAATACTTAAGGGAAACTCATTTTTAGTTTCTATGAAACTTAGTATGGGTCAACAAAACCTAAATCCTAAAATTTTTTCAGGTTTGTTGGAGTCACCCAAACTTTTCACTGTACCTCTAAACTTGTTCCCGCTTGTCATTCTGATAGGGGCCAAGTACTTAGAGGAAATTTTTTAATAAACATATTGAATCTCCTACTCTTGATAAAAATTTAAAATTTGGTGCTTGAGGAGTGTGTGTAAGTCCTTCTATGTAGGCATCTTTTCCATAAAGGCCTTCTTTGTAAAATTCATTCTATGCTGGGTCCAAGTTCAATCCCATTAGAGGAGTATTTTATAATGCTGGAAATTATCGTTCACATTTAAACCACATCCTGTGATGGGTCCTACATCATTCTGATTTAGGAGCTTGAGGGCCTTAAATTTCAATTGGTGTTCAAAATCAAATTTCAATTGAGTAGTGCCCGACTCTGATTTGAGGAGCTTGAGGGCCTTAAATAAAAAATCAAATACGTGCTCAATAAAGTTTGAAAGTTTATAAGTCATGTTTGATTCGAGATACCGATAAGTTGTGTCACTTTTGAACTCCCCAAGTAGGAGACTTGGTCATAGTTTTCTGTAGACCACTTCTAATCTATTGTAAGATCAATGGAAAGCTTGAGTCAATGTTGACTGGATCATTCATTCTAATGACGATCTTTGAAAATTTTCCAATCGACTCATCAACCCTGAAGAATGCCACCTAATATTTTTAAATATTAGGGAGGCCCTTCAGGAAGTACCATGCCAGATGAGTGTCAAGCTTAAAATTAAATTCAAAATCAAATTCAACAAAGCAAAATTAAATCAAACACAATTGAAATTCAAAAGTCAAAACAAAATTCAAAATGAATCAAAATCAATCAAATTTTAAATTCAAATTTCTCAAATTTAAAACTAATTCGAATCAAATTCAAAACACACCACAGATTTAAAACTCTTCAAATTCAAATTTGTCAAATCATGTTTCAAATTCAAACGCTTTCAAATTTAAAACCAAATCAATTCAGAAATCATTCAAATCTCAAATTCCAGAATCTAGATCTAATCCTCTGTGTGGAGCAAGCTTCCTTCACATATGATCATTCCAGTCCCGATCCTCTATATAGAACAAGTTTTCTCTATATATGATCATCCAGATCTGATTCTCTATGTGAAGTAAGTTTCCTTCACATATGATCATTCCAGATTTGATCCTCTGTGTGAAGCAAGTTTCCTCTACACACGATCATTCCAGACAAGATCCTCTATATAGAGCAAGTTTCCTCTATATATGATCATCCAGACTTGATCCTCTGTGTGAAGAAAATTTCCTTCACACATGATCATTCCAGACCCGATCCTCTATGTAGAGCAAGTTTCCTCTACATATGATCATTCCAGTTTCGATCCTCTATGTAGAGCAAGCTTCCTCTACATATGATCACTCCAGATTCGATCCTCTATATAGAGCAAGTTTTCTCTATATATGATCATCCAGATCGGATCATCTATATAAAGCAAGTTTCCTTTACATACTATCACGCCAGACTTGATTTTGTGTGAAGCAATGCTTCCTTCTCATAGGATTATCCAATTTTCTTTTCATTAAGGATAGATGTGAGTCATCGTTCTTTCTTTCCTTAGGATTAGATCTTCAAGTGATAGAGTACACCCTCTGTGGCATCATCCTAGGTTTAAAATTTAGATCTGACCTTCTGTGGGAAGCAATGCTTTCTTCCCTCAGGGTCCTCCAGTCTTTTTTTCCTTAAAGATAGATGTGAGTCATCGTGCTTTCTCTTCTTAGGATTAGATCTTCTAGTGATGGATAACGCCCTTTACGGATCCATTCTAGTTTCAAAATTCAAATCTTTAAGCCTGATCTCCTATAGGAAGCAATACCACCTTCCTATGAGATCATCTAGTTCTCTCTTCCTTAGGGTAGGTTCTTCTCCTTCTCTTAGAATTAGACTCCCTAGTGATGGAGTAAGTCCTCTGTGGCACCGTCCTGATTTTAATTCTAAAATCCAGTTCTCTCTTCCTTAGGGTAGGTTCTTCTTTCTTCCCCTAAGATTAGACTTCCTAGTGATAGAGTAAGCCCTCTATGGCACCGTCCAGGAATCAATCTCAATCAAGCTTTCTTTTCTTTAGGGCTAGGTTCCTCTTCCTTCCCTTAGGATTAGATCTACTAGTGGCAGAGTATGCCCTTCATGGCACTGCCCTAGTATCAAAATTTAAACTTGATCCTCTATAGCATCTTCCTTCCTATACGGTCTTCCAGACTCTCTTTTCCTCTAAGGGTAGATTTTCCTCCCTTCCTTTAGGATTAGATCTACTAGTGGTAGAGTACGCTATCCCCAGCACTACCCTAGTACCATTTCAAATTCATTTCCCTAGGGTCAAGTTTTCCCCTTCCTTAGAATCAAAATCTAGACTCGATCCCCTATAGCTAGAAGTTCCTTCTTTCTATATGACCACTCAACCTCCTCCCCCTAAGGTTAGGACTTCCCTTCCTTTAGGATTAGATCTACTAGTGGTAGAGTATGCTCCCTCAGCATTACCCTAGTATCATTTCAAACTTAATCTTCTAGGGTTAGGTTTTCCTTTCCCTTACAATCAAATATAGATTCCACCATCTATAGTTAGGAGTTCTTCCTTTCTTTACGATATCCCAGACTTTCTTCTCCTTTAGGGATAGACTCTTCCCTTCCCTTAGGACTAGACCCACTAATGGTAGAGTACGCCTCCTGTGGCACTACCCTAGTATCTATTCAAACCCCGATTCCTCTGGGATAAGTTTTCTCATTCCCTTAGGATCAAAACTCCAAACTTGACCTTCTATTCGATCAATGCCAATATGTGCAATAGAACTACATTCTATTTCACATATTGGGGGTCAATTTTTTGACCTCATTTTTGTATGAGGATAATAGAACCAATCCAAACCTTAGGATCGTTCTAATTCTTAGGATCAATCTTGACCCTATGATCAATATGATCTTAAATCAATCCAGATTCAAATAAATCCTGATCTCAGATCAATCTAGTTTCCAGACTATTCTAGATCCTAGGATCTTTCCTAGACTTCAGACCCTAGGATCTATTCTAGACCCTAGGATTCTGCCAGATTCTAGATCATATGGTCTTCTTAGACCCTAGAATCTATTCTAGACCCTAGGATTCTTCTAGATCCTAGATCCTAGGATTTCTTAGATTCTAGAGATCTCCTAGATCTTAGACCTTAGGATTCTTCCAGACTTTAGGTCTTAGGGTCTACCCATGTCCTATATTTACCCATACTCTAGATTAATCTAGGTCTTAGGATTCTCCTAGACCCTAGATCTATCAAGACCTGAAATCTATTCAAACTCTAGACCAACCCAGACTTAAAATCAATCTACTCAAGACTCAAATCAATTCAGAGCTTAAGTCTATTGTGATTAGGGTGAATCATTTTTGTTCATGTGAATTCTAATCTAAGTTTATGTTTTTGATGATTATAAAAGCTTATTATTTGTCTAATTCATCTTCTAACATATATTTAAGTTTTTGTTGTGTGTACTAAAGTATTTTTCAGGAAATTCACACTCTAGATTGTTGAAGATTTCAAGTTCACTGTAAATGAAGTCTATAAATTTTCTTTTTCTTGAGTCTGAGAGAGTGTGATTGTAAGTTGGATAACTGTGCACACACACATAATGGGGGAGTAAAAAGTTTAAAATTTTAAACTGATCGTACAGTACGATTTTATATCATACGGGATGATCTATAGAATATGTCCTCCAAAAAGAACCTACATGCAAAGAAAATTTTTTAAGGCATGTTCATACAGTACGAAAATAATTCGTACATGGGTTTTGCTGTACGAACTGGTCAAAATTGGGTTCATCCATATATTCGTATGGGACGAATGGTTCGGATGAAGCTCACTGACTTGATCATCCAAGCGTTCTTACGGGATGAATTGTTTGGACGAAGCTCACTGACATGATCGTCCAAGCATTCGTACGGGATGAATTATTCGGACGAAGCTCATTAACTTGATCGTCTAAGTACTCGTACGGGATGAATGGTTCGGATGAAGCTCACTGACTTGATTGTCTAAGCATTCGTACGGGACGAATGGTTCGGACGAAGCTCACTGACTTGATCATCCAAGCATTCGTACGGGATGAACAATCCATACAAAGTTCACTGACTTGTTCGTCTGATGAATCATACGAGACGGATTGTTTAAAATTCTGAACTATTCATACAGTACGATATTAGATCGTACGGGATAATGGGCACGGACTTAACTTGAAATTTTAGTTTTTGGACAGTTTTTTCTATCCCAAGTATAAAAATGACTCAAAACTGTTTGAAGAAAAAATCCTTCTGTGAAATTTCTTTTGGTAAGTGAAAGGAGAGCGATTGGGAGAGTGTTTGGGAATGAGTTTTGAGAGATCTTTCAAGAGAAAATTGTGAGGAGATTCACAAGGTTATCCAATTGAGAGGATTGTTTTACTTGTTCTTCGAGCATCTTCCTAGTTCCTTGGAGAGTTTTGCAAGAGCATTGTTCGAGAGGATTCTGGTTCTCTACCGCACTTGGAGAGTGAAAAAGACGACTGTTCTCTGCCGCACTTGGAGGGTGAAAAGGATGACGGTTCTCTAACACACTTGAAGGGTGAAAAGGACGACGGTTCTCTGCCGCACTTGGACGGTGAAAAGGATGACGGTTCTCTGCTGCACCGAGGTTGGTGGAAGAGAGTTTGTAAAGGCTTCTCTGCCTTATTATGGGGGCAAAAAGAGAGTCACTTGGTTTTAGTGCAATACCTAGAGAAGGAGTCTCTAGGGAGTGGATGTAGGTCGTGTTTGACCGAACCACTATAAATTCTGGTGTTTTCTGTTCACTGTTTATTTTCTGCATTTCTATTTTCCACAGTTTATTTTCTTTGTGGTTGAATTTCTATGTTGAACGAAAGAGCAAAAAATTATCTCTGTTCATACTGTACGAAGTTATATCGTACTATACGATTAGCTTTTAAAATTTTCAAAATATCAAGAGTATTTTTTAAAAGAACCAATTCACCCTCCTCTTGGTTAGCCTAGGGACATTGAGTAATAGGTCTAACAACTTGTTCGTACTTTCAAGTGGTATCAGAGCTAATTTCAAAAATAACTATTTAAAAATACTTTTTAAAATTTCGATCATGGCTAATTTTGGAAATAGAAATACTATGGAAGGATACTCGATCATTAGACCACCGTTATTTGATAATATCTCTTTTAATTTTTGGAAAACTCGCATGTCTACTTTTCTGTAATCTCTTGACTATCGCATGTGGATGTTAGTTCAGGATGGTTATACAGAACCTACTAGGATTGAAGAAGGAATAAGAGTTCAAACACCTTTTGGAAATTGGACTGTAGAAGAACGTGAATTAGCTCAACTGAATGCTAAGTGTTTGAAAAGTTTCTTTTATGCTTTAAAGTCAGAAGATTACATGCGTGTGTCTTCCTATAAATCAGGAAAAGAAATTTGGGATAGACTTTGCATCACATATGAAGGTACTAATGAAGTGAAACAAACAAGATTGAACATTCTCTTGCACGACTATAAACTTTTTCGCATGAAATAGAATGAATCAATTTCTGATATGTACACTCATTTTACACACATAGCCACTTCATTGCATGCTTTAGGTAGGGAGTTGACGAATACAGAGAAAGTTAACAAGATATTATGTTGTTTACCTCCTGCATATGATGCAAAGATAACTGCAATAACAGAATCTAAAGATTTGAATGTTTATTCTATTGACAATCTTCTTGGATCACTAATTACTTACGAGCAATCGGTGACTCAAAGACAGATTGATGCAGGTGAGAAGCAAAAAGAGAAGAATATTGCCTTAAAGGTGGACGACTCTAAAAGTGATCCGTCACTACCTGAGGACGAAGAGGATATTGCCCTGATGACGAGGCAATTTAGAAGTTTCCTAAAAAAGAAGCAGAGAAGACACCAGCATTGGAACAAAAGTAAGTTCTAGAAGAATGTTAAGGCTTTAAATGAAGTCATTTGCTATGAATGCAGGAAGCCAGGACACATCAAGACATAATGCCCCAATCTCAATGGAAATCTTAGCAAGGAGAAGACCGAGGAGAAACCAAAGGATAAAAGGGATAAAAAGAGAGTACAACGAGCTTTCTGGGCAGACTCAACCTCAGATTCATCAGAAACAGCACCAGAAGAGGAAGTTATCAATTTGTGCTTAATGGCTGATAATCTCGACCATTCAGATAAGGATGAGGTATGTGATTTAAGCTATGAAAAATTATTTGAAGTTCCTGAACGCATACACTCTGCATATAAGAAACTTAAGAAATTGCACGCTAAGTTAAATTTGGATTATATAGAGCTACAGAATGATTATGAGATCCTTAGAAAGATCATGCATTAATTAACAGAAACCACATGACTTTGTTGGATGAGTATGATGATTTAAACAAATAGTATAATCTTTTAAAATCATCAAATGCTGAGCTTGAAAAAGATTTTAAGACCTTTATGGATTATTCGGATTCTAGAGAGCATGAGTTAAAAATTAACAATTCAATTTTAGAAAGTGCCAATGCTTATCTTAAAGTTCAGATTAAAGCACTTAAGGAAAATAAAATACCACCTAAACTTGAAGAGTTTCATGAATCCTACCACAAGAACATTGACTCAAGATCTAAAAAGATAATTTTTAGGAAGAATAGATTAGAGAATCCCTTTCCAAGGATAAAGTGTTTTTCTTGTGGTAGTTTAGGACATATTTCCCATACCTGTACTTTGAAGTATATAACACATTTAGTATGGAGACCTAAGGTGTATAAATCACAGCATATCACACATGCATCTGGTTTAAAGTTGTCAAGAGGTGAACCCAAACTTGTTTGGGTTCCCAAGACTAATGTTTGATCATTTTGCAGGAACGCTCTCACAAAAGACCTCGTGAGAGTATTTGGTACCTGGACAGCGTATGCTCAAAGCATATGACTGGAGATACAAAACAATTTATATCAGTGGAAGCCAGGAATGGAGGCAAGGTGACACTTGGAGATAATACCACCAAGAGAGTGGTAGGTACAAGTATAATTAGAAATTTAGAAAATTTTGTTATTGAGAATGTACTATTTGTTGAAGGCTTGAAAAATAATCTGTTGAGTATTAGTCAATTATGTGACGGGGGCTATCATATAAAGTTTTTACCTATAAGTTATGATATTAGTCTAAATGGAACTGTTGTTTTGAATGGTGATAGGGTGAACAATGTTTACATGCTAGATTTTAATTCTATTAAACCATCTACTGCCTTGTGTTTGAAAACTGTATCTGATGAATCATGGTTGTGGCATAGAAGGCTTTGTCAAGCTAGCATGAAAAATCTTAAGAAAATCACTCAAAAACAACTAGTTAGAGGAGTACCCAAATTGGATTTTACTAAAGATCACTTGTGTGATGCATGTCAACTAGGAAAATAAGTGAGATCCTCTTTCAATTCTATCAAGAAAAATAGGACTAGCAAGCCCTTAGAAATTTTTCACATGGATTTATTTGGACCTGTTAGTACCTTAAGTTTAGGAGGAAAAAGATTTGGGTATGTTATTGTGGATGACTATACTAGATTCACCTGGATTAGATTTTTGAATCATAAGAGTGAATCATTTGAAGAGTTCAGAGATTTTGCCACTTGGATTCAGAGGAAACTTGGTTTTGAAATAGTCAATATCCAAAGTGATCATGGGGGAGAATTTGAAAATGAAATGTTTAATGATTTTTACAAATCTCTTAGAATTAAACACAACTTCTCAGCTCCTAGGACGCCTCAACAGAATGGAGTTGTAGAAAGAAAGGATAGGACATTAGTTGAAACTGCTAGGGCCATATTTGTAGAATATTCACTTCCTAAATACTTTTGGGCGGAAGCAGTTTGTACAGCATGTTATGTATTGAATAGGGTGTACATAAAGTCTAAATTAAATAAGACACCCTATGAACTTCTTAAAGGAAGAAGTTCCAACCTCTCGCATCTACATGTTTTTTGATGTAAAGTGTTAATACATAATAATGATAAAACTCTTCTAAGAAAATTTGATCTGAAATCAGATGAAGGAATCTTTCTAGGATATTCAAGTGTTGGAAAATCCAATAGAGTTTTTAATAAGAGAATATTGGTAGTTGAAGAGACCACACATGTTGTTTTTGATGAATCCTATGATAGTAAAGGGTCTAAGTTGGATGAAGATGAGGTTGAGGTGCAAACCCAAAAACTTGAAAATCAAAAAGTTGAAGAAAGGGTTAAAAAAGAAGAGGAAAACCAATTGCCTAGAGAATGGAAATTTGTAAGAAGTCATCCTAAAGAATTGATTTTAGGTGAACCGAGTGAAGGAGTTAGGACTAGGCATGGTTTGAGGAAAGAAGTGAATCATTCAGCATTTATTTCAATGATAAAACCCATGAACATAGAACAAGCACTTTTGGATGAATTTTGGATTTTGGCCATGCAAGAGGAGTTGAATCAATTCAAGAGAAATGATGTTTGGGAGTTAATAGAAAGGCCAAAAGATCAAAGTGTAGTTGGGACTAAGTGGGTGTTCAAAAATAAGATGAATGATTCAGGAGTAATTGTGAGAAATAAGGCTAGATTAGTAGCTAAGGGGTATAATCAAATTGAAGGAATTGATTTTGAGGAGACATTTGCCCCTATAGTAAGACTTGAAGCAATAAGAGTTTTGTTAGCCTTTGCCTGTTTTAAAAATTTTAAATTGTATCAGATGGATGTCAAGAGTGACTTTCTAAATGGGATAATAGAAGAGAATGTTTATGTTGAGCAACCCCTTGGTTTTAAAAATTCTAAATACCCTAATTATGTTTTCAAATAAAAAAAGGCATTATATGGATTAAAACAGGCACCTAGAGCATGGTATGAGAGGTTAAGCACTTTCTTACTAAACGGATCATTTGTTAAAGGAAGTGTGGACACCACTCTATTTTTGAAAAGACTTGGAAATGAGATACTCATTGTACAAATATATGTGGATAATATCATTTTTGGATCAACTGATAAAGCTCTATGTAATGAATTTTCAAAAATAATGAGTAATGAATTTGAGATGAGTTTGATGGGTGATTTGAGTTATTTTCTTGGCTTTAACATAAAGCAAAATGAGGAAGGAACTTTTCTTTGTCAATCTAAATATGTGAAGGAAATCCTCAAAAAGTATGAAATGGATAATGCTAAACCAGTCACTACACCCATGAGTTCGTCAGTCCTATTAGATAAGGATCCTAAGGGAAAATTTGTTGATCAAAAGAAGTTTAGAGGAATAATTGGATCTTTGCTTTATTTGACTGCTAACATACCTAATATTATGTTTGGTGTTTGCTTATATGCTAGATTTTAAGCTGATCCAAAAGAATCACATTTGACAGCAGTAAAAAGGATCTTAAGATATCTTTTGGGAACTCAAAATTTAGGAATTTGGTATCCTAAGAACAGTTCTTCTTTTGATATTATTGGATACTCATATTCAGATTTTGCAGGCTGTAGGGTGGATAGGAAAAGTACTTCTGGAATATGTCAATTCAATAGTATCTTGGTCCAGTAGAAAACAAAATTTAGTAGCACTTGCTACAGCTGAAGCAGAATACATTACCTTAGGGAGTTGTGTAGCACAAGTACTTTGGTTGAAACAACAATTGAGTGACTTAGGATTTGTAGTTGGCATCGTTCCAATATTTTGTGACAGCACTAGTGCCATTTGTATTTCAAAAAATTCTATTCAACATTCTAGAACCAAGCATATTGATATAAGGCATCATTTTATAAGAGATCATGTAGCAAAAAGAGAAATTGAACTACATCATGTCGCTACTAAAGATCAGCTTGCAGATATTTTCACAAAACCCTTAGCCTTTGACACATTTAGCATGTTGAGGACAAGGCTAGGTGTGATAGATCTAAATGCTTAATTGAAATTTTTGCAAATTTATTTTTATTTATTTGTGTTTGTTAGTTTGTTCGTTGGATTTTTTTTTTTAAAAAAAGGGGAGAGAAAAATCAAAATTTACTGTTGTGTTTTTGTTCCTTGTTTGAATATTGAAAAGCATGCAAGTTTTGAAGTGATGGGAGTTTATAGTGTCTATTCATACTGTACGATATGTCATCGTACTGTACGATTACATCATCATACCCTCACTTTGTCTATACGAACGGGGAGGAAATACAGTTAGGAGCAGTTATTATTGGTGATCGTACGTACGAATACATCATTCATCTGTACGATCCACATGTCGTTTCACGTGAGGGACGAACCTAACCATCGCCTGAACAAACTTAAATTTTCTGATCGTCCCGGACGAACACGTCATCGTCTGTACGATCAGGAAGTCAAAAAGCCTGTACGAAAGAATGCCTCGGGACGAGCAGTTTGCGAAAAACTGTTTCATTTTGACTACTTTCGTTCGTCTCGGATGAACTTTCATTCGTCCCGGACGAATTAAGGTTTGTCTTGTATGAACGTTATTCGTACAGTACGATCGCAGGTTTTTTCTATATAAAGGCGGGTCATTTTCTTTCATTTCACTTTCTATCTAGAACCTTTTAGAGCCTCAAGAGAAAATGTCTGGTAGTAGAAAAAGAGCACGGGTGGCTAGGGGTCCTGCGTCTAGAAGGAACTGTGATGAAAACTTTCTTAGTGAGGAGAATGAGAAAGCATACCTTAGGTATACTGCATCTAAGGTTACTCCTTCCCGCATATTATTGCAGGAAAATATACATTTTGTAGTTATGCCCCTCTTTGACTCGACCCATTTTTCCTTTCTTTTGACCTTGATCTATGCTTTCAATAAGGATTTGTTTCATGTGTTCCTGGCCAACATGACCTTTAACCAGGATCACACAGTCATTTCTTCTTATGTCCTTAAACAAAAAGTTGTAATAACTAAGGAGGATTTAGGAGAATATGTTCATCTTAGAACTCAAGGGACTAGAGCTCATACCTTCTCCACAAGACCTGAAAATGGTTGGTCCAAAATTCACCGAGTTCTTAGAGGTGCATATACACCCACACATGTCTCTCGGGTAGATACATTGAATCAAAATGCTAGGATAATCCAACATGTGCTTAGGACATCAATCATAGCTAAAGCAGGAGATCGAGTTAATATGACTCCACTTCTTTCCTCAACCACTTTTCTTATTATGACTGGCCAACCTATAGATGAAGCCCAATTGATCTTAGACTACATCTACTATCTGTCTGATATTGGTCTGGCTAGTGTGAAGAGGAAGAAAAATTTTGCTTTAGAATATGTTGTGTGTTACATCCTAGAGAGAAAATACAACCTAGTTCATCCTTCTGGTCCTTCCAAACTCCCACTGTACTTCACTGATGCTTCCTTTAGAGCGTTATTTGGGAAAGAGAGTACAGCTGACAGCTCAGATGATGAGCGTCCTTCAGCTTCTACTCCTTCAGGTGTCCCCTTAACTGCATCTGGACCATCACAGGATTTCTATCAAAACATGGTCCAACATTTTGATTGAATGGAACAAAGGTTTTATGACATGGAGGCTCATTTGAAGAGATAGGATGATTAATTTGATGATGTCAACACTAATATTGCTACTCTTAACAGCTATTTTGCGTTGTTCGGTGGTACACCACCTCCTATTCCAGATCAGGGTCTTTCTCAGTTCTAGCTCACTTTGGTATTGTTTGGCTTGTATGTGTTTGTGGTTCTCTTTATCAGTTATTAGGTTCTTTTTATGTTTTTGTCAAGTTTATGTCAGGGAATGAAAGCAAGTTTTTTTTATGAGATTGTGCCTCAATGTAAAACTTGTTATATTGTATGTTTTTCAAATGATTAGTAATAAAATGTTCTAGTGTTTATGTGCTTATTCTTTTTGTATTTTTTTTTCCTCTCTCACTTGACTATAGTTGATTAATGATCCAGAATGTTAATTGAGTTCATATTACAATTAAAAAATACTATGCATAACTTTAAAGTTTCAAATTTTTAGATTTCGTTATGTTTTGGTGTGGATTAGATGATCTTGCTTAATCTTATTTAGACATTTTTTATTTAGTCTAAATTTGTGTATGTTTGATATTTTAACATTATTCTCACATTCTATATCTTTGTGTTTATTATTGAATTTGTGACTAAGAGATAATATTATTGGAAAGAATCTTACATTCAAAGCAAAGCTTGAAAAGATGCACAAAATGTGCCATACAAGAAAAGATGCGCAATGTCACCAAATGTGAAAAGACACACAAAGTGTGTCATTAAATAAAAGATGCACAATGTCGCCAAATGTTAATAAGGCAAAAAATTAGCCTACATTTTTGGAAAGATGTGCAAAGTCGCCAAATGTTCTTTCCTTTAGCATTTTTATTCTCTATTTTCACTAATCAATAATTGTCACTTTAGACTTAGAATTTTGATAATGTTATCTCACCTTCTATACAAAAATTGAGACTACTAATATGTCTAATATATTACTACTTTAGATCAACTTTTCTTATCCTTGACATACTTTGAAATCTAACACTTTTGAGTCTTTAGCTTTTGCATCTCATTTCAATATTGTAGTTAAACTTCATTTAACATTACTCCTCTTATAAACTTTTTTTTAAGTGACCTTTTTGATGTTGGCAAAAGGGGGAGAGTTTTATTGATTGACTTATGTATGTTTTGTGCTATTATGTATGTTTTATGTATGTTTTGTGCTATTTGTTTGACTTATGTTTATTTGACCTATGTTATGTGCTATTTGTTTGTTTGTTCTTGTTTCTTGTGCTATTATTTTTGTATGTGCTTGTGTAATCATTTCTACACTTTTTCCTACCTTTCCCTTGTGTATTCCATGTAAAATTCTCTATCCTCATATATCTTGATTAGTGTTTAGGGGGAGCTTAGGGATAGGATAAGTAAATGCTTTAGGGGAACTTTAGGAATCTTTTATTTAGGGGGAGTGTAGATCTTTTATTTAAGGGATTATATTTAATGGGTGTTAGAAGATTTTATTTGTATTTCATTTCAAACAATAGTTGTTTACCATCATAAAAAAGGGGGAGATTATTGTGATTAGGGTGAATCATTTTTGTTCATGTGAATTCTAATCTAAGTTTATATTTTTGATGATTACAAAAGCTTATTGTTTGTCTAATTCATCTTCTAACATATATTTAAGTTTTTGTTGTGTACTAAAGTATTTTTTAGAAAATTCACACTCTAGATCGTTGAAGACTTCAAGTTCACTTGTTCACTGTAAATGAAGTCTGTAAATTTTCATTTTCTTGAGTCTGAGAGAGTGTGATTGTAAGTTGGATAACTGAGCACACACACACAATGAGGGAGTAAAAAGTTTAAAATTTTAAACTGATCGTACAGTATGATTTTATATCGTACAGGATGATCTGTAGAATATGTCCTCCGAAAAGAACCCACATGCAAAGAAAATTTTTTCTAAGGCATGTTCGTACAGTACGAAAACTATTCGCACATGGGTTTTGCTGTACGAACTAGTCAAAATTGGGTTCGTCCATATATTCGTACGGAACGAATGGTTTGGATGAAGCTCACTGACTTGATCGTCCAAGCATTCATACGGGATGAATTGTTCGGACGAAGCTCACTGACTTGATCGTCCAAGCGTTCGTACGGGATGAATTATTCGGATGAATCTCACTGACTTGATCATCCATGCGTTCGTATGGGATAAATGGTTCGGATGAAGCTCACTGACTTGTTCGTCCAAGCATTCGTACGGGATGAATGGTTCAGACGAAGCTCACTGACTTGATCATCCAAGCATTCGTACGGGATGAACGATCCGTACGAAGTTCACTGACTTGTTCGTCTGATGAATTGTACGAGATGGATTGTTTAAAATTCTGAACTATTCGTACAGTACGATATTAGATCGTATGGGACGATCGGCACGGACTTAACTTGAAATTTCAGTTTTTGGATGGTTTTTTCTATCCCAAGTATAAAAATGACTCAAAACTGTTTGAAGAAAAAATCCTTCGGCAAAATTTCTTATGGGAAGTGAAAGGAGAGTGATTGGGAGAGTGTTTGGGAGTGAGTTTTGATAGATCTTTCAAGAGAAAATTGTGAGGAGATTCACAAGGTTATCTAATTGGGAGGATTTCTTTTACTTGTTCTTCGAGCATCTTCCTAGTTCCTTGGATACTTTTGCAAGAGCATTGTTCGAGAGGATTCCTGTTCTCTACCGCACTTGGAGAGTGAAAAGGATGACGGTTCTCTACCGCACTTGGAGGGTGAAAAGGACGACGGTTCTCTGCCACACTTGGAGGGTGAAAAGGATGATGGTTCTTTGCCGCACCGGTATTGGTTGAAGAGAGTTTGTAAAGGCTTCTCCGCCTTGCTGTGGGGGTAAAAGGAGAGTCACTTGGTTTTAGTGTAATACCTAGAGAAGGATTCTCTAGGGAGTGGATGTAGGTCGTGTTTGACCGAACCACTATAAATTCTGGTGTTTTTTGTTCACTGTTTATTTTTTGTATTTCTATTTTCCACAGTTTATTTTCTTTGTGGTTGAATTTCTTTGTTGAACGAAAGAGCAAAAAATTATTTCTGTTCGTACTGTACAAAGTTATATCATACTGTACGATTAGCTTTTAAATTTTCCAAAATATTAAGAGTAATTTTTAAAAGAACCAATTCACCCCCCCTCTTGGTTAGCCTAGGGACGTTGAGCAATAGGTCTAACAACCTGTTCGCACTTTCAAAGTCAATCCAAACCCCTAGCCAATCCTCACCTTTAAATAACCTAGATCCAGTTGCCACAACCTTTGACCTAACCTTAATCTTATCTAATCATCTACAATCACCTAAATGATTATAAATGATTTATGTAATTCAAATCCTATCATTCAAACTCAAAATCCAGCTCAAAACCAGAAATGATTTAGGTAGTTCAAATCCAGGCTAAAGGTCTAAGTCCTGAAAGCCATTTCCAACAAATCTTTGAACACTTCAAAACCCAGTCAAATGGCCTCTGATTTAAGGTATATCAGTTCCACACTGATGTGATATGTCTCTAGAGGCAACCCTCCAAATTTGAGCTCATTCTAAGGTTTCTAGCCCCAGAAATTGGATTAAAATCCAAAGATTGTAAAACCTTCAAATATTTACAATCTATGCCACTAGACCTGCCACTCAGTTGATTTTGATCTTGGAACCTTCTCCAAACCCTGAAATCACTTCCAGACCCTTAATATAGACCTGTTGAACATTAAACTATATTTTGTTGAACTCACTTTAACCCCCAGTTGACCAGGGGTCTAAATAACCAAAATACCCCTTAGGGGTTCAAATGCAAATTTTAAATCAAATGAACTCCAAATTGCTTGGAACCACTTCCAACAATTTTCAAATGTCAAACCCACCCTATTTGACCCAAACCCAGACCCTGGGTCAACCTGGTCGACTAAGTCAACCTAGGTTGACCAAATAGGCCTTTATGGGACAAAATAGGTCATTTTGACCAAATGACCTCCCCAGACCTTGGGACCACCTTCATTGTCTCCAAATGTCATTTCAAATCTATTGAACTTATTCTCAAACCATGGACTCATTTGGTTGACCAAGTCAACCAGGGTTGACCCAATAACCTCTTAAGGGTTTTAATGGACTATTCTAACCTATTTGATGAAATTAAATCCCTCAAACTCTCAAACAAACCTCAAAACATGTTTTAAATCCTTTCGAACTTATTTGGAGTCAAATCAATTGGAGTTTTAATTTAGTCAAACCTATTTCAAATTTTTATATTTCACTTAAAATCCAACTCCTTGGCTTGACATTTATCCCAATCCTCCCAACCAGCATTCAAGATCCTTCACTTGCCTACCTAAGTCTAAGTAGATTGCTTGATTAGTCAAACAGTCAACAAACAATTTAAGTGGCTTTAAACATAATCAAATCCCCCTCAAGACTTCAAATATTTTTCCTTCAAAGCCTATGGAATTGTTCAGCCAGCAGGTTCAAATGCCCTCCATGCTATCTTGGTGCCATTTAACTACCACATCAGCAAGCTTGATCATTTAACTGGTCAAACCAGTCAATTAATGGTCAAAGAACCCTACAAATGGCTTTAAATGGCCAAAACCCTTGCTTAAGCTAATCAACTCCAAACCTAATCATTCCAGCACTCCTAATCAATATCTGAAAACTTCTTAAACATTCTCTAATCCCTAAGTTGGGCCATAAGCAGCCCTAGTGGTCCCAAAGCCCATGTGAGACCAATAAGACCTTTCTACATGGCTTGTACCATCGTCCTTTTATTCTCTGCCATACTAACAAGCTTTGGACACCTAGCAGCATCCTAGAAGACCATCAAATTGATCTCAGCTGTCCATATTGAGCCAGGGCTTTTGAATTCAGCAAAAAGACCAAAATCAAGGCTCATTCTAACCTAAGCATTCTCTCACCTAAAATCTTCTCCTCCAGAACTCCTATAGCCTCCCAGGCTTCTCTGAGAGCTTTTCCAATAATCAAGTCTAGACTGCGCGACTGCCATGGGGATTGAATGCGGGTCGCTTGACTGAATCGCGCGGGTGACATGGCCTCTTGTGGTAGCTTTGATCAGATCTGATCTAATCAGATCAGACGGTTGTCGTCGATGCCGACGTGGTTAAGTAACCATGCGGGATCCTGCTGCGTGTCCGACTGCAGTACCGCGCTGCCTTCAACCAATCATTGCCAATGATTAGTTTTACAGTGTCACTGGCCTGATTTGACCTTATCTGATTTAAAAAAATTATTTAAATGCTCATAAACTTCAAAAATCCATAGAAAATTTATTTTTAATCCAAATTTTGCGTGTATTAGCTCTATGGATTCAGGGTGAAGAGCTCTATTATTTAAAAATAATTTCATTGAGTTTTGATGTACCTACTAGAAGTTATTTAATTAATATTGAATTTAAACTTTATTTATTTAAACCTTTTAGTATCATCCATTTGGGATCAATTTTGGCAGGGGATAATCATAGGATATCTTCTATGTTCTGTGATTTTTCTTGCCCTAATTGAGCACATGATTGAGCTATATAGAATTTCCTATTATATGGGTTAACTTTTAACCCAAATAATAAAAAATTCATTTCACTCTATGCATGTGTATTTAAACTTTAATCTTGCTGTGGTGTGATTGTTTAGGTGTATTCTAGGGGTTAGTGACTTTATTCAAGCCTATTCAACTTAGTGTCACCTAGGGAAAATAATTAAGGATATGTGCTAGATAACTTAGAAAATTCCTAGGAAATTCTACACACACACCCAATAGGGGTGAAACTTGATAACATTAAACCTAGTGACATTTAATACCTTAGGTTTAAATTTCACCTAATTTGGAGTCCATTAGGTCGGAAAATTAAACAAGTCAAAATTAACCACCTAATCAAGCCTTTAAATTTCCAGAAAATATAATAAATTAAGATTTAATCCAAAAATTACAAATAAAATCTTAAACTGAACATAATCCAACCTGATCAAAAGCTTTTTATGGAAGAAACACAAGAACTATCAAAAATGGAACAAAGGTAAGTCAAGTAAAAATTCTAAAGTTTCTTCTGATATAGTTTGCTTTGAATGCAGGAAGTTAGGATATATAAAAGCTTATTATCCTACACTTAAGGCTAACCCAAGCAAGGAGAAAGGTGAGGAGAAACCCAAGTTCAGGAAGAACAAGAAGCAGATTCAAAAGGCTTTTTGGGTGGATTCTACAACTAACTCCTCTAAGATTGAAGCTGAAGAGGAGACTATAAACTTGTGTCTAATAATGGATGAACATCTTGGTCAGTCTGATCAGGAAGAGGTATATGAACTAACTTATGATCAATTACTTGAAGTTTCTGAGAAAATCCATTCGTCATATAGGAAACTTAGGAAAAAATATGCTAGTCTCAAATTGGAATTCTTAAATTTACAAAAAAAACATGATGTTTTTCATAAGGATCATTCTACACTTCATAGCATTCACATGTCATTACTTGATGAATTTGATGAGTTAAATAAAAAGCATTTTGAATTGATTGTTGAGCATAATTCATTAAAAATATCACATGCTGATTTAGAAGAAGCATTTAAAGAACTAGACGCCATGGCATGGGATTTCGATACTACTGAGCATGCATTGAAACTAAAAAATATAAGTCTTAAAAAAGAAAATGAATTTTTAAGTATAAAAATTAGTGCAATTGAGAATAACAAAACACCTCCTACATTTGCACAATTTTATATATCTCCATCACTTGAAGAATCTCATTCAAAATCATCAAAGCATGCGTCATCAAAAACTAGAAAGAGGCACTATCACTCACATAGAACCCTTTTCCTGGAGTTAGATATTTCTCTTGTGGCATGTTAGGAAATATCTCCCACACCTGCACTATTTACCGTATTACACATTAGGTGTGGAGGCCCAAATTATATAGTTCACAGCATAACACACATGCATTGCATTCTTCTTTCCATAAGAAGGGACTCAAACTTGTTTGCGTTCCTAAATCTGATGTTTGAAGATTTTGTAGGTATGCTCTCACATATGACCTCATAAGAGCATGTGGTACCTTGAGGGTGGATGCTCAAGGTATATGATTGAAGATGCAAATCAATTCATTTTGCTGGAGGCCAAGGCTAGAGGCAAGGTCACTCTTAGAGACAACACCACCAGAAAAGTGGTGGGCACAGGTATAATTGAAAAGTCGAAGAACCTTTTAATTAAAAATATTTTGCTTATAGATGGACTTAAACACATCTTTCTCAGTATCAGTCAACTCTGTGATAAGGGGTTTAGCATAAAGTTTCAGGCAAACATTTGCATTATAAGTTTAAATAATAACATTATTTTTCAGGGCAAGAGAATCAACAATGTTTATATGCTTGATTTAAATAACATTGAGTGTGAAGCATCATTTTGTTTGAAAACTACAGCTGATGAGTCTTGGCTATGGCACAGGAGTTTATGTCATGCCAACATGAAAACCCTTAGAAAAGTAACCCAAAAGGACTTAATTAGAGGTGTCCCCAACTTAAGTTCACTAAGGATAATATGTGTGATTCCTGTTAACTGGGGAAGCAAGTCCAATTCTCTTTCCACTCTATCAAGGACATCAACACCCCTAGACCCCTCAGCAAAATAGGGTAGCTGAACGGAAGAACCGGACCTTAGTTGAGGCCACTAGATCCATGCTTACTAAGCATTCACTTCTAAAATACTTTTGGATAGAAGTGGTGAACACAACCGATTATGTATTGAATAGGGTGAATGTTAGATCCAAACTGAATAAGACACCCTATGAGATCATTAAGGGTAAAACTCCAAACCTGTCCTCCCTCCATATCTTCGGCTGTAAGGTCTTTATTCTTAACAATGAGAAATCATTCTTAGAAAAACTTGACCCCAAATTTACTGAAGGAGTGTTCTTAGGATATTCAAGTGTGGGGAAATCCTTTAGAGTGTTTAACAAGAGGACATTGGTGGAGGAGGAGACTACTCATGTAGTGTTTGATGAATTTGATCCTAAGGAGTTTACAGCTGAGGAAGAAGCGGAAGTAGGAGAGTTTACCCAAGGAGTAGAAAATGCATATCTGGAGGAAAGGGTAGAACCTCAAATCACTTTGCCTATAGATTGGAGATATTCTTCGAGTCATTCTAAAGAACTGATCTTAGGAGACCCTTTTGAAGGTGTTAGAACTAGACGTGGACTTAGGAAGAAAGTAAACCATTCTATCTTTATCTCAATGACTGAACCCACCAACATCAATCAAGCCCTTTTTGATAAATTTTGGATCTTAGATATGCAAGAAGAACTTAACCAATTTATGAGGAATCATGTTTGGGAGTTAGTAGAAAGACCTAAGAATCAAAGTATAGTGCGAACCAAATGGGTCTTTAAGAATAAAATGAATGATTATGGTTTGGTGGTTAAGAATAAGGCAAGATTGGTGACTAAGGGGAACAACCGAATAGAAGTGATTGATTTTAAGGAGACCTTTGCCCTTGTAGCTAGATTGGAAGCCATTAGAGTGCTACTAGCCTTTGCCTGTTATAAGGGTTTTAAACTTTTTCAAATGGATGTCAAGAATACCTTTTTAAATGGGATAATAAAAGAAGATGTCTTTATAGAGCAACCCCAAGGTCTTGAGAGTTCACAATATCCAAATTATATTTACAAATTAAAGAGCTTGGTATGAGAGGCTCAGCACATTCCTACTAGAATGAGAGTTTGTTAAGGGGAGCGTAGACAAAGCAGGAGATGATTTGCTCATTATTTAGATCTATATTGATAATATACTTTTTAAATCTTCTGATAAAAATTTATGTGATGATTTTTCTAAGACAATGAATAAAGAATTTGAGATGAGTATGATGGGAGAATTATCCTACTTTTTGGGGTTTAGCATAAGGCAAATGGATGATGGAACTTTTCTTAATCAATCAATATACACTAAGGACATCTTGAAGAAATATTAAATAGATAAAATCAAGCCAATCAACACACCCATGAGTTCCAGTGTTCAAATAAATAAGGATGCAAATGGAAAATCTGTTGATCAGAAGACATATAGAGGAATAATTGGATCACTCATTTACCTGACTGCTAGCAAACCTGATATCATATTTAATATTTGTCTTTCTGGTAGATTTCAAGCTGATCCTAAAGAATCCTACCTGACTGCAGTTAAGAGAATCCTTAGATATCTCTTAGGGACCCAAAAGTTAGGAGTCTAGTATCCTAGTTACAACACCTCTTTTAAAATTATTAGATATTCTGATTATGATTTTGCAGGGTGTAGGGTGGATAGAAAGAGCACTTCTGGAACTTGCCAATCTATAGGACAATCTTTAGTCTCCTAATTCAGTAGAAAATAAAACTCTATTGCACTTTCCATTGCTGAAGCTGAGTACATTGCCTTAGGAAGTTATGTGGCCCAAGTCCTTTGGTTGAAGTAACACATTTTGGATTTAGGATTACTTATTAGTATAAGTCTAGTTCTATGCGATAACACCAGTGCCATCTGCATCTCTAAGAATCTTATCCAACATTTAAGAACCAAACACATTGACATAAGGCATCACTTCATTAGGGACCATGTTACCAAAGGGGGCATTGAGCTATACCATGTAGCAACTAAAAACCAACTAGGTGACATCTTTACTAAACTACTGGTCTTTAACTCATTCAGCATTTTAAGGACCAGATTAGGTGTGATTGACATAAATGCATGACTTTGATGATTACTAATTTCTGAAGTTTCTATTTTTCATTTTCATTTGGTTTTCGTTTGATTTGATTATCTATTTCTTCTTAGATCTTTTATTTTCCTACAGATTTTTGGTTGTTTGATTTGCATATCGAATTTTGTAATTTCTTTTTATGGGATTTCCTCTTTTTTTATTTACTATTTACTCTCTTCAGAATCAGATCACTACTCACTACTGCTGACAAACTGGATTTCTAACTGAGAGTTTTCCCTTATTTTTGTTTGGAAGCTTAAAAGTAGAAATTGACTCCTCTAAAATAGTTAAAGGGAAAAAATATTAATGATTATTTCTCTTTCTCTAACTCCTTTAATGGTGTATTGTTCATTTTGGATAAAAATCATTTTTAAAATTAAAAAATTAGTTTTTTGAATAGAGATATAATTTATCTTCCTACAGCAATCTATGTCATATGAATAGTATTTTCAAAGCATTGAATCATTGTTAAGTTTTTCTTAATTAAGTGATTGCACTTATCATATGAAGTATGATTTTATTCTGTGAATTACTTCTTTTTACTATAAAGAGTGAGTTTTTTCTTCTCTTATGCTGGAAGGTAACTTCACAACTGAGACTCTTTAGAAATTATGAAAGGAAGCAAGCTTGCCAAAAAAATAAAAAATGACACAAAATAGGCACAAAAATGAAAAGATGTGCAATGACGCCAAAAATGGAAAAATACACAAAGTGTATCAAAAATCAAAGGAAGCGTAAAGTGTGCCAAATAAATTGAAAAAGAGGCATAAAATGAGCCCACAAAAAATAAGCTTTCTTCCCATTCAGATCTCTAAATATCTTAGAAAACTTGATGTGCCACTTAATATTTTCAAAAACTTGAGACTCAAAATCATGATTTATGATTCCTTACTTTGTAATACTATTTTATCAGATATTTTTCTAGAATGAGGCTTGAAAGGATCTCTTTTCAAATCTAATTCATTTTCATCTAAATTAGACATTTATTTGAAAGGAATTTGAACATGTAAGGTGCTCGAGGTAGAAGTTACAAAAATTGATTTTCTAACTTTTCTAGATTCCAGCGTCGTTAATTTTCTTCTTATTAGCTTTTGAATTAAAAATTAAGGAAAAATTTTGATTTAATGGAGAAGCTTGATTCAAAAAAAATTCTTTTTGGTTTTTATTATTATTTCCTCATGTTTATTTTTTATTTTTTGTCTGTGTTTTGATTGTGATTTTTTTTATTTTTGGGTCCTCTGATAATTCCTCTCCATCCTTCATTTTTTTACTTTTTTTGTTCAAATCATCCTGGACAATCCTCACATCATCCTAGACAATATGATCAAATCATCCCCATCTTGATCTAATGGCTGATCTGAACCGATTATTGGTGATCATCCAAGATGATACACCTCATCATCCTGGATGATCTACGTGGCAGTAGTTGGATGATTTGAATTCATCCCGTCCGATTCATTTATTGTATATCATCTCGAACGATCCACCTAATCATCCTGGACTATACTTTTCATGAAAGATCATCTAGCTTGACTTCTCAGGATGATCGCCTGTGTCTAACCATCCTGGATAATATCTGATCATCCTAGACGATCTTATCGCCATTTTGACCAATCATCCTTGATGCAATTATTGCTTCTTATCATCCTGGATGATAATGCGATCATCCTGGATGATATGGCCAATTTCTATTTAAATAGTAGATTTCAACCATTGTTTCACCAATTTTCCTTCTACTCTCATTCAATCCTCTTTTTATGGCTAGTAGCAAGAGATCTAGGTAGCTGGGAGCTAGTTCCTCCGGGGGGAGTGTCGATCCCTTCTTCCCTGATGCAGTCAATTAGGCTGCATTCCAATGCTATCTCGATATAGGATTACTTAGTCCAAAATCATGAATCCACGCATCTTAACCTATCCTGTTTTGGGTCTTTTTGCTTACACATATGTTTATTTTGACACTTGCTTTTCCATTCAGTACTGAACTTCTTTATGTTTTCTTCAGGAACCTTTGCATTGATTCTGCCTATACCTCCCCTCATTCCTATGTTAATAGATGCCCCATAGAGTTAACCACTCAAGACTTTCATGACATTCTTCAACATTTTATCACTGGCGATAAACTTCATCTTTTGTCCTCTGACCCTGACTTTAACTGGAGTGTCGCCAACCATTTCCTTAGAAACACCAATGCCCCATACCACGATAATGCTTGCTTTTCCTTAGTTAAGGATGATAGGACAATCCAACATGTCGTTCACTCCTCTATTATTCTAAAGGCTGGGGACCGCATCCACATTATCCCCTTGCTCTCAATGACTACCTATTACATCATGGCCTGTCGTGACTTCAATGCAACTGATTTCCTATTTCACTATATTGAACACCTAACTAGCATTAGGGATCTAGGCCATAGGAGACATCCCAACCTAATCTTAGGACACCTCATTACCTATGCTCTTAAAATAAAATATAATCTTCAATATCTAGTTCCAGCAAATGTCCCTCCTTCCTTCTACTCCAACAACGCTTTCCATGTTCTTCACAACACTCGTATTCATCTAGAACCTAGCATGACTATTGACGGAGAAGTGGAAGAAGCAGCTCCTCAACCTGCTGCACTTGCTCATCTCCATATAGAATCACCGTTGCATTACCTGCTGTACAGGTTCGACCAGTGGGAGGCCCAATTTGACTCCTACATAGTTGCCCACGAGCAGCAGCACACTTAAGATGTGAATCGATTCAATGCCTATGCCGTCCAGCAGCAGCACACGACCAGGACATGGCTTTATTTGGAGAATAGTTTGCCACCCTTCACAATCTATTTCAGCCACCACCACCACCTACTCCATTTGATCAGGGTCCCTCTTTTTACAAACTTTGTTACTTTTTCTTTTTCTTTAGCGATGTCTTTGTTCTGCATTTTTATGTTCCTCTGTGATATTTTTTCTGTTTTCCCCTTTTTGAGATGTCAAAAGGGGGAGTAGTTCGTATTCTTAGTTTGTTTTCTAGGCTATTATACTATTTGAATTATCAAAGTTCAGTATCCTTATACTATTTTTCTGGCTAATAGAATTTGCATTGCTTAGCTTTCCTTGCTCTGTGTTTTATTCGTTGAGTTAAAAATTCTCTAACAAATGTCTTCCATCATAAAAAAGTGGGAGATTGTTGCAAATCTGGATTCAAGAATTATAATTTTAATGATAACAAATATTTCTATTTTTATTTGAGTGCTTAACCTTTCAGGTTCACAACATCAATTGTAATTCAAGTTAGCTTAAGATCAAGTCGGTCTATTTTTGTTTCAAGTTCAATGTAATTTTTCACCTTTCTTAGGTCAGTTGTAATTTAATGGATCTCCAAGCTAAGTCACCTTATACACACACAATCAGGGGGAGAATTTTAGTAAGTTAGAGTTTCTATTTTGATTTTAATCATATCATCTTGGACGATAGTGATATTATCATGGACGGTCTATTGAAAAGAAAAACCCTAATTAGGGAAGCCATATTAAGTTAGTCTGATTAAGCAGATTGTCCTTGATGATACTTCAATCATATAGGGCGATATGCTCAAATAAAAAATTCTCAGCTGTTAGACTAAGTTAGACAAGTTTTTATTTTTAGTATTTTGGTCTAATCATCCTGGATGATGCGTGTATCATCCTAGATGATTCATTATAATCATGTCTAAATTAGTCAGGTGATTAAGGAAAGTAATTAAGGATTCATTGATCGATCACATCATCCTAGATGATAACAAGATCATCTTAGACGATCAATTAGAAATCCTCATCATCTAGTATATCTCACCTAAAAAACCTGAACTGTTTGCCAGATGATACTGCCATGTTTGAACTAATCATACAAGATGATAGAGATATTATTCTGGACGATCAAGTCATTTTGAAATCATCCAGTGTATCTCACCTAGACGACCCGAACTGTGGGTTGGACTATATTGGTCATTTTTTGAACTAATCGTATAGGACGATATACATATCATCCTGGATAATCAAATCATTTTCTTTTAATCATCCAGGCTTTTCTCATTACTATCCTGAACTATCTTCTAGATGATCTTCCAAATTTATAATAATTATCCAGGATAATCGTAGAATCATCCCGGATGATCTGAACAAACCATGTCTTCGAATTGTCCAGAGGAACCGATCATCCAAGCAAGAAGGTGATGATCTACACTGATCATACAGGATGATCGAAAGATCATCCTGGATGATCTTTGACTGCAAGTTCAAATTTAGGGTAATTTTTGTGCCCTTCTATTTAAGGTCTCTTTCTTGCTACTATTGAAATCTTTTTTTATTGTCCTTTCTTGAGAGAGGCTTGAGAGAGAGAGGGAGAGCTTGGGAGAGAGAGAGAGAGAATCTTTTGAGGGGGAGTTTGTAAGGTGTTCATAAAGGATTCGAGTTATCTTCTCCATTCATCGTCCCTTATCCTTTGGTGGCTCTGGGGGAAGGATCATTTGCAAGAAGATCAAGGTTCTTTGCCTATTTTAAGAGGAAGCAAAAGGAGGTAAGGTTCTCTACCTTCTTCAAGAGGAAGCAAAAGGAGTCTAGGTTCTCTGCCTCATCGGGTTGGTGAAAAGAAGTTTTGTAAAGGCTTCTCCACCTTACTGTGGGAGCAGAAGGAGAGTCACTTAGCTTAATTGCAATACCTAGAGGTGAGGCTCTGCGGAGTGGACGTAAGTCAAGTTGATCGAACCACTACAAAATTTGGTGTGTTTTTTATTTTATCACTTTGCTTTTTAATTTCTACCCTTTATTTGTTTTGTGGATGATCGTGTGATTAAAGTTATTGTCTTAGTTGATAAATCATCTTCACATCATCACAAAATTGTAATTGCTTTAAAAACATCTGAAAAGATTTTTAAAATTTATTTTGCTCATGAATTTTTAAAAGAACCAATTCACCCCCCCCGCCCCCCCCCCCCCCCCTCTTGGTTAGCCTTGTGTTAGTTCATAAGGGCTTAACATCACTAATAAACTTTCAGTATTATCATAGAAAATTGGAATAGTTTCAATTGAAAAACCTAAGTCCACTAGTTGTTATTTTAACCATAGAAACTTGTGCCACACAACTTCCTAAGTCTATGTATTCAGCTTCAGCAATAAAAAGTGCTACTAAATTTTATTTTCTACTAGACTAAGAGAATAATGAGTTCCTTATGAATTGATAAGTCCCAGAAGTACTCTTTCTATCAACCCTACCCCTAAATATTTGAATCAGAATATCCAATAATTTTAAAAGAAGTGTTATGTCTAGGATACCAAGTCCCAAAGTATTAAGTTCCTAAAAAATATCTCATAATTCTTTTAATAGCAGTCAGGTAATATTCTTTATGATCAGCTTGAAATCTAGCACACAGACAAACACTAAACATGATATCAGGTCTGCTTAAAGTTAAATAAAGTAATAGTCCAATCATCCCTCTAACTTTCTTCTCATCAATCTATTTACCTTCAGAATTCTTATCTAACTAACTTGAGGAACTCATAGGAGTACGTATTGGATTAACTTTATCAATTTTACACTTCTTAAGGATATCCTTAATATAGTTTAACTGACTAAGAAATGTGCCATCCTCTTTCTGCTTTATGCTAAAACTAAGAAAGTAACTCAAATCTCCCATCAAACTCATTTCAAATTTACTATTCTTTATTTTTGAAAAATTTTTATAAAGATTTTTATTGGTGGATCCAAACAAGATATCATCAATATATATTTGAATAATGAGTATTTCATCTCCTACACTTTTTTAAAAAGTGAGTGGTGCCCACACTTCCTTTAACAAATGATCTTTCTATTAGGAATGTGCTTAGCCTTTCATACCATGCCCTAGGTGCCTGTTTTAGTCTATACAATGCCTTCTTCAATTTAAACACATGATTAACAAATTGAGAATTTTTAAAACCTAGAGATTGCTTAACATAAATATTCTCTTTTATAACCCCATTAAGAAAGGCACTTTTAACATCTATTTGATATAATTTAAAACATATAAAATAGGTAAAAGCAAAAAGTACCCTTATTATTTTAAGTCTAACTACAGGGGAAAATGTCTCCTCAAAATCAATTCCTTCTATTTGATTATACCCCTTGGCCACCAATCTTGTCTTATTTCTAGCCACTACAAATGAATCATTCATCTTATTTTTGAAAACCAACTTAGTGTCAGCAACACTTTGATTTTTAGGTCTTTCTACCAAATCCCAAACATCAATTCTAACAAATTAATTCAATTCTTCTAGTATAGAAAGAATGCAAAATTCATCAGAAAGTACTTGATTTATATTTATGAGTTCAATCATTAAAATAAATGATGAGTGGTTCACTTCTTTGCTTAATCCATGCCTAGTTCTAAGATCTTCACTTGCGTCTCCTAAAATCAGTTCTTTAGGATGACTTTGGAATATTTCCAATCTCTAGGCAATGCATTTTCTGATGCAATTCTTTCTTTAATATTTATTTTTTAAATTCCTTATGAAATTTCTTCAACTTCTTCTTCCAACCTAGACCCTTCATAATTATCAAATTCATCAAAAACTACATGAGTGGTCTCCTCAACTACCAATGTCTTTTTGTTAAAAACTCTATAGGATTTGCCAAAACTTGAATATCCTAGAAAAATTCTCTCATCAGATTTAGGATCAAATTTACCTAAAAGAATTTTGCCATTATTATGAATGAACACTTTACATCCAAAGATATATAGATGTGAGAGGTTGGGTGTCCTCTATTTAAGAAGTTTGTAGGGTATCTTATTCAACTTAGATCTAATATTCAACCTATTTAGAACATAACAGGCTGTACTAACTGCTTCAACTCAAAAATATTTAGGAAGTGAATATTCAACCAACATGGCTCTATAACCTCTATCAAAGTTCTATTCTTTCTTTCAACAACCCCATTATGTTGAGGGGTCTTAGGAGCTGAAAAGTTATGATATATTTCTTTCTCTTTACAGAAAACTTCAAATTTTTCATTTTCAAATTCTCCTCTGTGATCACTTAGAATTGTAAGAATTCCACAACCTAGATTCTTCTGAATCCAAGTAAAAAATTTTCTAAACTCATCAAATGATTCACTCTTATGTGATAAGAATCTAATCTGAGTGAATCTTGAATAATCATCAACAATCACATACCCAAAAACTTTTCCTCTTAGTCTTATAGCGCCAACCAGTCCAAAAAGATCCATGTGAAGGACTTCTAATGGTTTGCTTGTTCTAAGATCTTTAATTGAATGAAAGGAGAATTTGAATTATTTTCTTAACTGACATGCATCACGCAGGTGATCCTTAGTGATGTCTAATTTTGGTATGACTCTAACCAATTCTTTCTGGGTAATCTTCTTAAGATTTTTTATGATTGCATGAAAAGTTTTCAATGCCATAACCATGATTCATCAGTGATAGTTTTGAGACAAAAAGCATTAGAAGATTTAATATTATTTAAATCGAGCATGTAAATATTATTTACCCTATTTTCATGCAACACATCAATTCCATTATGGCATATAATATAGCTTGTAGGTAAATTTTTAATGTTAAAACCCTTATCATAAAGCTGACTAATACTTAGCAAGTTATGTTTTAAGCCTTCTACTAATAATATATTTTCAATAAAGAAAGTTTTCTTTTTGCTAATCATGCCTGTACCTACCACTCACCTAGTGGTATTATCTCCCAATATTACCTTGCCTCAATTCTTGGCTTCTAGCATTATAATTTAATTCATATCTCTAGTCATATGTTTCAAACATCCACTTTCCAAGTACCAAATATTCTCACAAGGGCTTTTGTGGAGTGTTTCTACTAAAATATCAAACATTAGACTTGGGAACCCAAAAAATTTGGGTTCACCTCTTGGCAATGATAACCAAGATGCATGCTTAATACGTTGTGTTTGATGCAACTTAGGTCTCCAGACAAAATGGATTCTATTATGAATAGTACAAGTGTGGGATATATGTCCTAACATTCCATAGGAAAACATTTCACTCGAGAAAAAGGATTTATTAATCTATATGAGTTATAATGTCTCTTCTTAGGTTTTAAACTTATGTACTTTTGTTTAGACTTATAAAATTATATAAGTGTGGGAGCTGGTTTTTTTTTTATAATAGCCTTCATTTTTATTTCTAGATTTGAGTTTGCATTTTTCAAAATTTAATTTTTAATTTTCAAATCAATTTCCCTATGTTCAGCTTCACTCAAAAACTTTAAAATCATTTTCAAGTTCACTATAAGATGTTTTCAAAAGTTCATGCTTCTTATTCACGTCATAAAACTAATCTAACAGGATCATGCAATTGCTATTTATGTCCCTATGATCATTTCTTAGGTTTTATGCTCTTTTTGTAACTTCAAATATTTAATATTAAGATTTGCATGCAATTTTTTGAGTTTCCTATATACATTATGAATTTTCTCAAAAACTTCAAATAATTCATCATAGGATAAGTCAAATACCTCCTCTTAATCTGAATGATCAAGTTTGTCTTCCATTAAGCACAAGTTCATGACTTCCTCTTCTATTTCTATTTCTGAGGAGTCTGAAGCTGAGTCAGTCCAGAATACTCTTTACAATCTTTTCTTTCCCTTCCTAACTTCAGTTTTCTCCTCAACTTTCTCCTTGTTAGAATTAGTTTTAAGATTTGGGCATTCAGTTTTAATATGTTTAGGCTTCCTGCATTCTTAACAAATGACTTCAATAAAAACTTTTACATTCTTGTTGAACTTACCCTTGTTTTAGTGCTGACATCTTCATTGCTTCCTTCTAAGGAAACTTTTGAACTACCTGGTCATGAGTGTGATATCTTCTTCATCCTTGAGTATTGATTGATCACTCTCTGAATCCTCAACTTTTATAGCTATATTCTTCCCTTTTTGCTTGTCACTTGTATTAATCTATCTTTGATTCACTCTTTGCTCATAAGCAATCAGTGATCCAAGTAAATTTTAATAGAATATACATTCAGATCTTTTGACTTTGTTATGGTAGTTATCTTTACATCATAAGCAGTAAGTAAATAACATAGGATTTTATTTATTTTTTCAAAATTAGTTAGTTCTCTACCTAAAGCATGTAATCTGAGTAAAACATGTATAAATATCAAAAATTGACTCATTCAGTTTCATGCAAAATAGTTCTTAATCATGTAATAAAATATTCAACCTAGATTATTTCACCTCATTTGTCCCTTCAAAAGTTATGCAAAATCTATCCCAGATTTCTTTTCTAGTTTTGTAAGTTGAAACACACATATAATCTTCTAATTTCAATGCACAGAAAAAACTATTTAAACATTTAGCATTCAGTTGCATTCAGTTGTGCTAATTTCCTTTCTTCTACAGTCCAATCAACAAATGATATTTCAATTGTAATGCCATCTATAAGTTTATTAGGTATAGTATATCCATCCTGTACTAACATCCACATGTGATAGTCAAGTGATTGTAAAAAAGTAGACATGAGTTTTCTAGAAATCAAAAGGAATGTTATCGAATAAAGGTGGTCTAGTGATCGAATATCCTTCAGTAATATTTCAGTTTCAAAAATTAGCCACGATCATTTTTCAAAAGATAATCAAAATCTTAATTTTTTAAATTTGCTCTGATACCACTTGAAAGTTCATGTAGGTTATTAAACCTAATAGAACTATCCCAAGGCTAACCAAGAGGTGGTGAATTGGTTAATTAAAAATTTCTTAGAATTTCTGAAAACTATTTCTAAAAAGTTTAATCAATGATTCTAAAATTCGTAGTTAATTGAATATAATTACCACAAAATAAATTTCAACCATAGTAATTTAAAGTGCAGAAAAATAATATGCAGGTAAAAGTAAAGAAACAGAAGAACACCAAATTTTATAGTAGTTCGGTCCAACTAGAACTACGTCCACTCTCTAGAGACTCCTTCCCCAGGTATTGCACTAAACATAAGTGACTCTCCATTTTCCCCCACAGCAAGGCAGAGAAGCCCTTACAAAACCTCTCTTCTACAAACCCATTACGATAGAGAATTATCATCCTTTTTCACCCTCTTGGTGAAGGCAGAGAACATTGACGTCCTTTTTCACCCTCCTGGTGAAGGCAGAGAACTTTGATGTCCTCTTTCACCCTCCTGGTGAAGGCAAAGAACCCGATCTACTTTGTAAATCTTCTCTCAAGAGTCTTCAGAGAAGTAGGACTAATGTTTGAAGAATAAATAAGAGTTCCTCACCTTTGGGAAACCTTGTGAACTCTCACAATTTATTCTTACAAGATCTCTCACTCTCAACTCCTAAACACTCTCCCAAAACACTCTCCTTTTTCACTCTAAAGAGAAATTCATAGCAAACAGATTCATAGATCCGTTCCTAAGACATTTTATAGAAACTTAAAGAAAAAAATCATCCAAAATTAAAATTTGCAAGTCAAGCAAAGTAAGATCGTATAATATAATCGTGGATCATTTGTACGAAAAGTTGAAAATTCATGGGATGGTTGGCATTAACCTTATCTCATACACTATCAGTCGTCTATACGATTTTAGTTCATCTAGACGAATAATTCAAGTTTGTCTAGATGATCTGGTATGAAATGTATTTTATGCACTATCAATCATCTGTATGATTTTAGTTTGTCTGGATGAACAGTTTAAGTTCGTCTGGATGATCTGGTATGAAATGGATTTCATATATTGTCAGCTGTCTACATAATTTGAGTTCATCTGAATGAATAGTTCAAGCTCGTTTGGATAATCTAGTATGAACCATATTTCATACACAATTAGTCGTATGTATGAACTAACATCGTACAATATAAATAGGGTTAAAAAAAATCAATTTCAATTTTAACTCTTCCCCTTTGTGTGTGTGTGAATAGTTACCTAATTATAATCATACTCTCTCAGACTCAAGAAAATAAAATTAACTAACTTTATTATATGAAATCTTATTCTACTATGTCTTAAAGTCTTCAGCAATCTGGAGTATAATTTTTTTGAAATGATAGTACACACTAAACAAACAAAAATATATCCAATGTATGTTAGGAGAAATAATAATAATATCAGAATAATAATATTTTGTTATTATCATAAAATCTAACATAAAACTCAATCTTGATTTTTAAGTTGCAACAAATTCACTTGGTGTAACAATAAGGTTGGTGGGGCTCAAATTTTGGAGTGGTTGGATAGATGTTTTCTCAATTCAACGGTATTCAATTCTTCCCTTCAAATGGTGGTTAGACATCTTGCTAGAGTTGCTTCTGACCATTATCTGGTTTTATTAAATCTTTTGGAGGTAAATCTTGTGGATAAAAGAATTATCATATTTGAAAATGTTTGGTCTCCATTTTCAACATCTGATGGAGTCGTAAGGAAAGAATGGAGCAAGAAGGTTGCAGGTAATTATTCTGATATTCTGAATATCAAGTGCAAGTGAACTTTAAAAGTGTTGTTATTCTAGAGTAAAGCCAAGCTAAAGAATTTTATTCAAATGAAAGATTATCTTATGAAAGAAATGTTGGAGCTGCAAATGAGAGAAGCTGATTTAGGTCATCTCTCGGAGGAGGAAATCTGGAATCTCAAAGTGAGGGTTGCCGAGTTGAATTCTACCTTGGCTCGTTTAAGTACTTAGTGGAGGTAACATGCTAAGACCAGATGGATGACTGAAGGAAACATGAATTCCAAATTTTCTCATTCATTTGCTAGTGCAAGGAGGAATTCAAATTGGATCTATAAGGTAAAACATGATAATGGAACTGTAATTGAAGATCAAATTCAGATTGAAGATATATTTATCCGTTACTTTAATAAGAAATGGAAGGAAAAGGAAAGTGTTCTGGATGGTTGGCCAGCTAAGTTGTGTTCTCTTGATGAAGATGATAGATATTTGTTGAATAGGAATGTTTCTTTGGAGGAAGTTGAGGAGATTGTGAATCAAGCCGATGCTAACATAGCTCCTGGTAATGATGGTATTTCCTATTCCTTTATTAAAGCTTATTGGAGTATTATCAAGGAAGAATTCTGGAATGCTATCAACAAGGTTTTTTATTCTAGTAATATGAATGCGGAATTGAAGGATACCATAGTTGTGCTTATCCCTTAGGTGAGCAATTCTATGTCTCTTTCAAATTATTGGCCGATTAGCCTTTGTACGACAGTTTACAAGGTAGTTGCCAAGGTTCTTTTGAATAGATTGATTCCCATTATGCCAAAATTGATTTCGGTAAAGCAAGTTGTCAAATCTTGTGCTTGTAGCTCATGAAGTTTTCCACAAGTTCAGATTTTCTAAATCTTCTTAAGGGTTAGTCTCTTTCAAAACTTATATGGAGCAAGCACAAGATTGCATGTGTTGGCACACTTTGAGGAACGTTTTGGAGTATTTCGGTTTCCCTATGAAGTTCTCTAGACTCATTATGGAATGTGTGGCAAATCGTATGTTCTCTTTGATGATTAATGGTACTTCTTCTAATTGGATAAAATCTAGGAGCGATTTCCATCAAGGTTGTCCTTTATCGCCTTTCCTTATTTATTCATTGCTCTCAACTTTTATCCAATGCTCTTATTCAGAAAGGTGATTCTATTGGAGTTCATATGTGTTCAAATGGAATGAGGATTTTTCATTTTCTGTATGCATATGATACTATTATTTTTTCTGAAGCTGCCAATAAGGCTGTGAAGGAGGTCAATGGTGTTTTATTGGATTTTTGTGATTGGATGGGTCAAAGGATTAACACTAATAAGTCTGCTATTCTTTTTGATAAGTCTTTTAGGAAGAGGAAAAGGAGTGCCATAACTCATATTATGGAAATTAAACAAGTTAAAGAGTTTAGATATCTTTGAGTAAAGATTGCTTTGATGAGACTTGTAGGGGTTGATTTCCAATTCATTATTGAAAAAGCTATTAGGATGCTGAATATTTGGGGGAGTAAGTTCATTTCTTTGGCATGAAGTTTATTCTTGTGAAATATGTTATGCTATCCTATCCTACTTTTCATTATAAGCATTCTCTTATTCTTAAAAGAGTTCTTGATGAGCTTGAAAAGTTGTGTAGAAGTTTTTTTTTTGGAACAAGAAAAATGGAAGCCTTGGCCTTCATTATGTTAGTTGGAATGTGTTGTGCAAACCTATTAAGTTGGGAGGGCGTGGTCTTTTCACTTGTGCAAGTAAGGTTGGTCCTTTGAGAGCTAAGTTGGCTTGGAAATTTATACATGACAAAGAATCACTATTACATAGAACTCTAGTATTGAAATATGGTTCTCGGTTGGCTGATGTTGGATCTAATAAGGGAGAATTGGCTGCTTGGAAAATTATTTCTGAAGGTGGTAGTTTTTTGAATTCTATTGTTAGATGGGATGTTACGGATGTCAGCTCTATAGATGCGTATAAAGATGTTTGGATTTGGGATAAATGTTTTAATAAATGGCCAACGTTTGTGGCTACGCTAGACTTTGAAGGCTTAACTGTTAATAAGTTCATTATAGAAGTTCATTGTAGATAGTTGTTGGGATATAGAGGAGCTATGCAACATCTTCAGATGGGAGCTTACGGAACGAATCTGTAAAATTCAAATTATGCAATAGTTGGGTGATGATTGAATAGAACTTTATATCAAATTTTAGTGAAATTGATTTCTAGAATGGCTTTTGTAACTTCATTGAAAGATCCAAGTTCTATTCTTTAATGGAGTTGGATCAAAAAGGTGAAACTTACGCCTTGAGTGGAGGTGTTTTGGTGGCATAAGTTCAATAATGCTATTCAAACATTTCAGTTCCTATCTTATAGAAGATTACAAAATTAATTTTTTTGTCCTAGAGGTTGTAATGCTATCGAAGATATAAATCATGTGACTACAAAGTGCGTCAAGCAGATGGAGGTTGTTATATATTTAAATAAATTGGGCTTTGGTATCCTGTCTTTCGACTCATTTGAAGATTTCTGTCAATGGTTGTTCCGAATTAGTTCAAGTAATGTGTTCTTAGTAAACTTGTACTGTAATTTGATTTATCTATCTTTGAAGGTGAGGAATAAGTATATTCATGAAGGTATTAAAGAGAATTCTTCTCTGATTGCTGCTCAATCGGTGAGCTTTGCTTCGGTATCCTCCTTGGGTTTTAGCTTTAATTCAGGCATCTGGGGTGTTAATCATTCGAATAGATTGTTGAATTATTTACACCCTCCTCCACCCAATTGGATCAAAGAAAATGTTGATTCTTCTCAACTACCTTCGTATAAAGCTTGCATTGGTGGAGTACTTCATGACAGCAAAGGTTAATTTCTACTAGCTTTTAGAATGAATTATGTTCATTGGGATATTGCTCGGTTGGAACTTCTAGCTATTTAATCTCTGAGGGAAGTTATTAAAGATTGGATGTTGATCTATAAGGGAATTATCATCGAAGGTGATAATTACAATATCATCAATTTTCTAAAGTCGGCAAAGAGGCGTGGTTAGTGGATGGAGGATTATGCTTTTTTAAAGGATTTCAGCCATGTTATTCTCAATTGTGTTGATAGGAATTGGACTAAGTTAGCAAATTTGTGCGCTAACTATGCTATTTTTGGTAATTTTCTTTGGGATGAACTTAGTTGTAATAAGGTTCCTCCTTCTTTTTTTAGTTTATTTAAGGAGGAACTTGAAAATATTGCTTTGTAGGTTATAATAATTTATTTTTAGTTAATGAAATTGGTTTGCTTCTTCAAGAAAAAAAAATACTAACCCATCAAAATCTAAATCAATAGCTGATGAACCTTCTTCCTTACCAGAATGGCATTTAATTGGCTTAGTTTCCTTAACCGGCACCCTAGTTTCAACCATACAGGTGCTACTGGTAACCACATCTTCTTCCATCAACAAATCATCAAGTTTTGGATCTAAAACATATGTTGCTTTCTTCTTTTTTTAATATATCATAGATTTCCTGAACCACCTTATCGACTGGTCTATCATCAATTAACTGAAAGTCAACTGGTAAGTACAGTTATAATATGTCATCTCTTTAAATTCTTTCTGATTAAACATGGAAAGATTGTCTTGTAGTTTATGATCTTCTATAGAAGAAGGTTCTTTTGCCATTTGATCAACTCATAGTCTACATCTGGATCTATCTCTTCTCCTTCCACTATTCCAGGGTCAGCAGTCATAAGGGTGGCATCCTCTGAAGGGTGAGGGACATCTACATCAGGAGGTGATGAAGGAGCTTGAAGGGCAGTATATCCTACATCAGGTAAAGTGAAGTCCTCACATCCCTAGGTAGCAAGGTTAGGGACATCATCTAAAATCTGGAAATCTTGAATTTTGTTGACTTTCTTGGGGATATATTACTTTTTAGGGGATTTGGCCCCATTGCCCTTGATTTTCATAGCTTGCTTATTCTTGTCTTCCTCTCAAGTCTTAACCACTATTGAGGCCAACTTTACAAATTTAAGAGAAGGGATCAGTGGCCTGCTAGTAGGATGGTAGCCTTTTCTAGATCAGTATAGTATAATTCCCTCCATCTTAGAGGATGGAGGGTGTGGCACCTAGTGGTATCCATCGACTAACATAAACATCACTTATTGTTTAGCAAACTTTTTATTCTTTCGGATGGGTTAGGGAGTTAGGTTCTTTGCTTTAGATTTTTCTTCTTTAAGCATCTCTTTCTTAAAGTTGTGGTAGATCATCCCCTTCAGGTGCCCATACATTGTTCTTTAGTTTCTCCTACTTGAGCAACGCATGTATGGTTTATATTTCTCGATATCTTAGTTCTTTGCAGTTTCTTTTCCTTCGGAGTTTTCTTGGTAGAGTAATCTACTGGGCCTGGTGGAGCTAGCTATCTTAGCTACCCTCTCCTCCTCTGCAGCAGCAGCAAGGGGGTAGAAGCAGCTCCCTTTAAGGGGCGAATAGGAAGCTCCTCAATAGCCTCTGATTCAACCTGGCCTAGGGGATTTTAGTTCAACAACCTTTCTGGCCTTAGTTATCTTCTTCCTAACCCTTCCCAAGTAGTTCTTGCATTGATTCTATTTTGAAATTTCATGAATGTTCTTAAAGCTTTATACACTAGCCCAAGGCTAACAAAGAAGGGGGGGGGGGGGGGGGGGGGGGGGGGGGGGGGGGTGTTGAATCAGTTAATTAAAAACTTTTTAAACTAAAAGAAAAATTCCCCTTTTTAAAGCATTTTCAACATCTGAAAATTGATAATTTAATCTCTCAATGTGGAAGCAAAGTAATTTTACAATTACAAAAAATTAGAGATTTTCAACCACACAATTATCATAAAAATAAATGCAGAAAATAAAGTATAGAAAAATAAAGCCAATAACAAACACACCAGAGATTTATAGTGGTTCGGTCAACCTGACCTACATCCACTGCCTAGAGTCACCCACTCCATGTATTGCACTAAACCATTAATGACTCTCGTTTAGCCCCCACAGCTATGCAGAGAAGCCCTTACAAAATCTCTTCAACCAACCCGATGTAGTAGAGGACCGTAATCCATTTTCTCCCATCGAGAGACAACAGAGGACCATAAATCATTTCACAGGCAGAGAACCTTGAATCGCTTTCACCTTCCTCAGTGTGATAGAGTAGTCAGGTCCTTTGACACCAAAATGATCTTCTTCTTCCCTAAACTTCCCTGAAGGCAAACCTTGACTATAATTGTACTAAGCTGCAAGCTTGCTGGAGCAACCATGTGAAACCCCCTCCACACTCCCTTGAAACTCACAAGGATCTTCTCCCTCTTAAACTCCACCCTTTCTTATCTCCCTTTGAAGGCACTCTCTTCAAGTTTTCTCTAGAAAAATAGAGGCTAAACACATGCCAAAGACTCTAACTGAGTCTTTTGAGAAAGATTAAATAGGGCTTTGAAAAACCTTAGAAATTCAATTCTAGTAGCAAAGATCATACAATACGATCATAGGATAGTCTAGTATGATGTGTAGAATTTCAAAAAAAAACCCTAGAAACTAAATTTTAGTAGTAAAGATCATCCAGTACGATTGCAGGATCGTCCAGTATGATGTGTAGAATTTAAAAAATCCTAAAAACTCAATTTTTGTGGCAAAGATCATTTAGTACAATCACAGGATCATCTAGTATGATGTACAGAATTTGACATGATAGTACTCTACGATCACAATATTTTATAGTATGATTAGCTGAAATTTGTACTATTTATCTGATATGATATTAGGGATCTTCAAGGATGATTCGATGAATAATTATGATATTTCATCCTGTACGTTATGTGATGATTAATTATCATTCCATGATAGATTTGGGTCTTATATTATGATCGTTTATAATCATCCTGTATGATATGATTAAACAAATTTACCATAAATATTCCTCTAATCGTTGGATCTATTTAGGCTTGATTGTCATAGATCATACCGTACGATGCACATCATACGGTATGATTAGAACATAAAATTAAAATAAGAATATTGCCTAAATTGTGGTAGGTGGTTGAGTTTCTTGATTTCTATAGATCTTCCTGTATGATGTGAATTATACAGTATAATTAGTTCAAAATACATAAATTTTCAAAGTTAGCTATTTAGATGATACAATACGATATAAATTATGCGGTATGATTAGTTCATAATTTGAACTTCTAGTTTTGACTCAATCTCACTACCCCTAAGTGTGTGTGTGTGTGTATGGTTACCAAGCTAGCATACACCCTTAAAAGACTTGACTCATGAAATCAAAAATACATTAATGAATATTATAAAAATATTTATAGCATACCTATTCTACCCAATCTTGAGCCTTTAATCTTTGTTGGATGGTCTATGATGTTCCTGAAATGTTAGTACACAAACAAACAAATATACATTATAAATACAAGTAGGCATAAGAATGTTAGCCACAATGTTTATTGTCATTAAAAATATAAACTCGTGAGCTTGAGTTACAACTTTGCGAGTAAATTGGATCCTAGAACTTGATCCTTTCTCAAAAATAGACCTAATTTTAGAATCCTCAATAGGGGACTTTAGTTTCTCTTCCTCTTTAGCTGAGGATACATTGGGGATGGAGGCAACAATAACCTCCTTTAGGATTGAGGGAGTCAGTCCCCACCCCGACAATAATCTCTACCAAAGGGGTATCCTTTTCCCTTTGGGCAGTTAAGGTCAGCCACAATATTCCTATTGATAGAAAACTTGATTGACTCGAAACCCATGCCAAACTGAATGGTGTTGTTATAGAACAATTCATATACATATAGGTCATGGTCGATTGAAAATATCAGTTTCCCGGTCATTGGATTGAAATTGATTTTTTGGAATTAGTGAAAAACTTTGAATTAAATGTTTTGAAATTAAAATTTAAAAATCATAAAGGACCCCATATTTTATTACATATATTAAATTATAGGAGTTATAACCCAGCATATGATACTATAAGACAAATGCCATTTATGTTTTAAAAGAGAGCTAAATTTTTTAAGGCATATGTTAACTACAAGGTGATGTTGTAGGTTAACATATTACAACGATAATCCATGTCTAATTTTGAAAAGGATTTTTGTTCTGAATGTTTGAGGAATTTTCCTTAAATTTTGAAACTTAGCATGTTGAGTTTTCACTCAACCTGAGGGTCTACAAAATTAGTAAGAAAATCCAAAAGAAATTTTTCTTGACTCTTTCACCCCATTGATCGATTCAAGGGTGAAATACCAAAGCCTTAGGGGTAGAAGATTTTAGATCTTAAAAATAAGTTTTACTAACCCCCTTTAAATTTCCAAACTCAACTTATTGAGTTAAACTCAATTATGCATGTTTATAAAACTTATATGGAGGTCCTAAAAAGTAGACTTAACTCTTTTGCTTCACTAGTTAACTTGGGGGCAAAAATGTCAGTTTGATTCGGGTAGAGATCTCTCACCTCTCTTTTGATATTTCTTTTTGATTTTGGTAGCACTCACCCAAGAAAGAAATGGGTTGAGGGACCAATGGAAGGAAAGGTAGTTAAAATAACTAATGCAATAAAATTTATGCTATTATTAAATATGGAGAGAGAAATTTAGTCCCACCGAATGTGCCATTTTTTGTTGGGTGTTAAAAATTTAAAAAAGAGGTTTTGAAAAGATTAATCTTCTCAGGGAAAGTAAATCTCTGGAAATTTATTCCTAAAATTTAACATCTCATTATGAACGATATATCGCCCTAGGATGTGAAGATATCATTCCTTAATAAGTGTAGATGAAGTTTCATCCAGGCTGTAATAGTCAAACTCAGGGAAAAACTACATCTGACCCTGAATGGTCAAAATAACATTCTACTTCTATTTAACAATTACAATTTGGATGAGAAGTCATTAATTTCATGTTTAGAGTCCTAATAAGAAAGGACATATCTTCTCAAGGAAAGAAAATATCATTTACTAATCGATCATCTGAATATGACGATAATGATCGTCATTGAATTTTTTGACTTTCACAAAGGAGATTAATTAGAATTTTTGAAAATCAATTTTGAAAAGTAGATCTGGCCTCTAAATCTCCTACGAGCATAAGCCATTATAGTTAATTACATTGTAGGGAGGTAAAATTTCCTACGAATACTCTCGATTACAATAATGGAAATTTTTTTATTTTAAAGATTTTTTAGGATTGATATCAAAGGAGGTGAATTTAAAATCACTACTGGGATTGGATTAAATTAGAACACTTAATTTTGGAGGTCAGTGGGAGAATAGTAAGAGGCATTTTAGGATTCTAAAATAATTTAGAAATGCCCAATTCTATCCTATGTGTTGGGCTATAAGTTTTGGTTTGAAGAGATGTTTTAATTTTAATTGTTCAATTTATTAGAAATTTAGAACTGTGTTCTCGATGGTTAAGGTCTTACGACCTGGACCTATCTCAGAACCAAAATCTAAATTAGGTGTTGAACAACAGTAACCCGAACCTAGCTAATGCAGTGCAAAACCTGGACATATCTCTGCATTTATTGTGGTGCCAGCTAACAACCTAGGTAATTTAAAATCCATGAGTTCGGTCTCTTAGGAAAGAGTGGTAGGGGCATTATTAATTAAGTATTGCAGAGTTGGGTCTGACATCTGTAGTAGATCCTAATAGGCCCATTAATTTATGTAGGGTATAAATGCTTAAGAAAATATAATTAGAATTTTGGAATCTTTTATTGATTTCAAATATAATGCATGCTAATTGAATCAATGAAGTGCTTTAAATAAGTATGGAGAAGTTTTTGAAAAAAATGTATATATATATGTATATATATATATAAAGTTTTGATATAGATTTGAACGATTGTTAACCGAAGAGTTGACTTTTGGACATTGACTGAAATTTGAAGATTTGATATTTTTAGAAAATACTAAATTTTAAATGGAGTTGAATGACATTGACATTGATCAATTAAGAATTTTTTAGAATTAATTCTAAATTTTCAAAGTTTGTTAATTAATTGAATTTTAAAATTATTGCATTAGGAAGGTTTTAGGGACTTTCATCCAAATCAGTCTCAAATCCCTTGAAATCACCTCCAAATGTCCAAAATGACCTAAGGGGATAATTCTAATTATTTAAGAATTAATTTTGATTTTTTTAAATATATTTAGTAAATTTAATTAATTAAATGCTGCTTTTCATTACAAATTAATTAAACCTAAATTAATGGTTTGACTAGAGGGATTTTATTTTTCATGAATGGAGGGTTCAATTATAAGCAATTTAATACCTTATATGGAATATTTAGATTTCATATAAATTAATTATGATTTAATTAAGGCTCTAAATTAAATTTAGGGGTGATTTTGGGTTCCCCAATTGGTGGACCAAATGGGCTCTATTTTTAGTAAAACTTGGGCCATGAGTTCAATTGACTCAAGGCCCAAGCCCACTAAATTTGGGCCCAAATTGAATCCTCTATGGTGGTTAACTAAACAACCTAAGGTAACCCTAGGGTAACCTTAATTCACTACTTAAGGTGAGGGGGAGGGGGGATGAAGCTAGTGGCTCTAAACTCCCTATCCTAAGTAGAATCAACACACAAATAATCATAAGCTAGTTCTCATTTGATAGATCATTATATCAATCAGAACTTAGTGGTCAAACCATGACCGCTAAGCCTAAATTGAAACGAATGTGCCCTTAACTAAATCAAATATGGGAGAAAATTTTTTGGCATGTCAGAGACATGCCCAAGATTATTCTCTCAAAATTTGAAGCCATGGAAAAACATAATTAAACCATATTTACAAGAATGCTATAATAGTCATTACCACAATTAAGCTAAAAACATGCAGAATTAAGGTTTGAAATAATAAGGCTTTTAAAGATTTCCCTGTGATCTTACCAATTAGCCTAAGAGCTTCTAATTTTATCAAGTGGTTTGGGAGAAATGAATTATTAAATATCCCTATTTTTTTGGGGAAATTAATTACCTAATTACCCAGTCAGCTATGTGCTTTTCATGTGGCACTCCTAGATTGGAGGGGAAATGATTAGCGGCTGACTAGATAACACAGATTAAACCCTTATTATCCAATACGAGATCGAACGGTTAAGATTTGAAGTGGCCCGGGACTATAGGATATAATTAGAACCGTTGGTTGAGATCAATGGCTCTAATTATGTCTTCAACCTCTCGCATATCTCCATAATTATATGCCTTATTTAGTGTGATATTAGTAATCCCACCTATAAACTTTGAAAGTTCGTTAGGGATGTTAAGCCCTTGTGAACTAGTCCTGAGGCTAACCAAGAGGGGGGTGAATTGGTTATTTTAAAAATTAATGAGCAAAAATGATTTAAAAAAATCTTTTTGAATGTTTTAAAATAATTACAGTTTTGCAATAATGTGCAGAAGTTCAATAATAATAGTATAATAATCACAATCACACGATCATCAATAGAAAAATAAATGCAAAAAATAATCTGAAAGAACACACTAGATTTTATAGTGGTTTGGTCAACTTGACCTACGTCCATTCCCCAGAGCCTCCCCTCTGGATATTGCACTAACACTAAGTGACTCTCCTTCTACTCCCATAGCAAGGCAGAGAAGCCTGTACAAAACTCCTTTTCACAAACCCGGTGAGGCAGAGAACCTGGACTCCTTTCGCTTCCTCCTGAAGCAGACAGAGAACCTGGACTCCTTTTGCTTTCTCCTGAAGTAGGCAAAGAACCTAGATCTACTTGCGAATGATCCTACCATAAAGACACCAACAAGCTAAGAGATGATGACCGAAGAAGGTGACTCAATGATTCAACAAAAGAGATCTTAAATAGGAGGGCTAAAAAATTACCCTAAAATTCAATTTGATGATTTTGTTTGTACAGTACGATCCAATATCATATAGTACGATCAGTTCAAATATAATTTCATCCAGTACGAATGTAAATAAATAATTAATAAATTTTACGTACATTGTATAGTACGATCCATAGATCGTACTGGATGAACTTTTTTTTTCAACTATTCATACGGGATGACCCATGGGATGAACAAAATCATCTATATTCTTAATCCCGCACTGTACTCTTCATGCATTATGATTAGATCATTTTCAAAATATCATCCTGTACGATATAAATATCATCTGGGATGATCAATACAAAAAATTATGGCTTCATCTGGTACAATATATGGGACGAACAAAATCATCTCTGTTCATCATACAGTATGATTTATATCGTACAGTACGATCAAGTATAATTAGGTAACCATAATTTAATTACCTGATACGGGAGATAATTTTGCTAAGATTTAAAATGTTCGTATAGTATGATCGTAATTATACAAGACAATTAGTTCAAAAAATCAAAATTCAATACTTAACAAAATAATCCTGGCGACTAGGGTTTTCATGTTGAAACAAATCATATAATATGATATAGATCATACAGTATGATTAGTTTATAAACTTAAACATCCGAAATTAGCCGTTAACCCTGGGCTTAAATGGCAGATCATATAGTACGATTAAAAATCTTACAGTACGATTTTGTAAAAAAAATTAATTTAAGTAAAAAAAATTTTAGCTCTCCCCTTGTGTGTGTGTGTAAGGTTACTTAGCTTGGAGATCAGTAACATTACACTTGACTCAAGAAAAACAAAAAAGTATATTGAACCTGAAACATGAACAGACTGACTCGATCTTGAGCTAGCATGAATTATAATTGATCGTGTGAACCTGAAAGGTTAGACATTCAACCAGAAATAAAAAGTTTTGCTATCATCAAAATCATAGCCCTTGAATCCAGATTCGCAACAATCTCCCCCTTTTTGATGATGGCAAATATTTATTAGTAATTCCAAATTCAGTAAATAAACATGGTAAACATTTATAATTCAAAACACTGAACAACTGAATATTGATAATTTAAAATACTAAACTGAATATTTATAATGACTCACAACATAAACTACTCCTACTTTTGACATCTCAAAAAAGGAAAATACAACCTAAACACAAAAGAAGAAAAATAGTACAAAAATAACACAAAATATCAGCAAAAGCAAACAGACTAGTAAAAAAGGGTATCGCCCTGGATGATGCGACAAACAATGAAAAAGGAAAGAAAAAATGAAGAATAGAGAAGAAAGATCAGGGATCCCAAAATTGAAAAGAAAGGAAAAAAGCAAAATCAAATCAAATACAAAGAAAAAAATTGAAACGAAAAAATATTAAATTTTTTTTAATCGATCCACTCTAATACATCATAATATTTTTTAAATTTTTAATTCAAAAGCTAATAAGAAGAAAATTGACAACATTGAAATCCAAAAAAAGTTGGAAAATTAACTTTTGTAACTCCTACCTCGGACACCTTACGGGATCAAATTCTTTTCAAACAAAAGTCTAATTCTCAAGAAGAGAAATTAGATTTGAAAAGAGATCCTTTCAAGCCTCGTTCCAGAAAAATATCTGATAAAATAGTATTACTATCAGAAATCATGATTTTCAATCTCAAGCTTTTGAAAATATTAAGTGGTGCATGGACTTTTCTAAGACATTTAAAGATCTGAATGGGAAGAAAGCTTATTTTTTTGTGGGCTCATTTTGTGCCTCTTTTTCAATTTATTTAGCACTATTTGTGCATCTTTTGATTTTTGATACACTTTGTGTATCTTTTCAATTTGACGATAGTGCGCATCTTTTCAAATTTGGGCTTATTTTATGCCCCCTTCCCTTTTTTTTCAAGCTTGCTTCCTTTCAGAATCTCTAAATAATCTCAGTTGTCGAATTATATTCCCAACATAAGAGAAGAGAAACTCACTCTCTTTAGTAAGGAGGGTTAACTTACAAAACAAAATCATACTCTATATGATAAGTGCAATCACCTAATTAAGAAAAGCATAATAATGATTCAAAGCTTTGAAACTACTATTCATATGAGGTAGATTACTGTAGGAAGATAAAATAGATCTCTATTTCAAAAGCCAATTTTCTTATTTTGAAGAAGATTTTTATCCAAAAGAAATAATACACCATTAAAGGAGTTAGAAGAAGATAAATAATCATCAATACTTCTTCCATTTAACAGATTCAAAGGAGTCAATCACTGCTTACAAGCTTCCAAATAAAAATAAGACAAAACTCTCAGTCAGAAATCAAATTTATCAGCAGTAGTGAGCAGTGATCTGATTCTGAAAAGAATAACCAATAAATAAATAATAAGAAGAAAAACAAAAACAAACAAAAATCAGCAGGAAATAACTAAATCTGATAAGCAAATCAGACAAATGCAAATTAGTAGAAGAAAAAAGGAAAAGAAATTCTAAAATGAAACAAACTATCAGATCAAACAAAAAACTAAACAACAAAAAAGAAAAATAGAAAATTCAAAAAACAACAATCATCAGATTCAAGCATTTATGTCAATCACACCCAGTCTGGTCCTTAAAATGCTAAATGAGTCAAAGGCTAGTGGTTTAGTAAAGATGTCAGCCAGTTGATTTTTAGTTGCTACATGGTGTAGCTCAATGTCCCCTTTTGTAACATGGTCCCTAATGAAGTGATGCCTTATGTCAATGTGTTTGGTTCTTGAATATTGGATAGGATTCTTAAAGATGCAGATAGCACTAGTGTTATCACATAGAACAAAAATTATGCCAATAGGTATTCCTAGATCCAGAACTTATTGCTTCAACCAAAGGACTTTGACCACACAACTTTCTAAGGCAATATACTCAGCTTCAGCTGAAGAAAGTGCTACAGAATTTTATTTTTTACAAGACCAGGAGACTAAAGACTGTCCTATGAATTGGCATGTTCTTGAAGTGCTCTTTCTATCCACCCTAGACCCTATAAAATCAGAATCAGAATATCCAATAAGATAAAAAGAAGTGTTGTACCTAGGATACCAGATTCTTAAGGTTGGGGTCCCTAAGAGATATCTGAGGATTCTCTTAACTACAGTCAGGTGGGATTCCTTAGGATCAACTTGAAACCTAGCACAAAGATAAACACTAAATATTATATCAGCTCGGCTAGCAGTCAGGTAAAGCAATGAGTCAATTATTCCTCTAAACATCTTCTAATCAACAGATTTTCTATTTAAATCCTTGTCTAACTAGACACTAGAATTCATGGGAATGTTTTTTGGCTTGCCTTAATCCATTTTATATTTCTTCAAGATGTCCTTAATATACTTTGATTGATTGATAAAAGTTCCATCATCCATTTGAAGCTAAATCCCAAAAAATAGGACAATTCGCCCATCATAGTCATCTCAAACTCCTTACTGATTATTTTAGAAAAATCATCACGTAAGTTTTTATCAGAAGATCCAAAAAGCATATCATCAACATAGATCTGGATAATGAGTAAATCATCTTCTTCTTTCCTAAAAAAAAGGGTGGTGTCTACGCTCCCCTTAACAAACTCTCTTTCTAATAGGAATGTGCTAAGTCTCTCAAACCAAGCTCTGGGTGCCTATTTCAATCCATATAAGGCCTTTTTTAATTTGTAAACATGATTAGGATATTGGGAACACTCAAAACCTGGGATTTCTCTACAAAGAGATCTTTCTTTATTATCCCATTTAAAAAGGCACTCTTGACATCCATTTGAAAAAGCGTAAATCCCTTATAACAAGTAAAGGATATTAGCAGTCTAATGGCTTCCAATCTAGCTACAGGAGCAAAGGTCTCCTCAAAATCAGTCCCTTCTATTTGGTTGTACCCCTTAGCTACCAATCTTTCCTTATTCCTAACCACCACACAAGAATCATTCATCTTATTCTTAAACGCTTATTTGGTTTCCACTACACTTTGATTCTTAGGTCTTTTTATTAACTCCCAAACATCATTCCTTACAAATTGGTTCAATTCCTCTTGCATATCTAAGATCCAAAATTCATCAAAAAGGTCTTGACTGATGTTGGGGGGTTCAGTCATTGAGATAAAGGCATAATGGTTTACTTCCTTCCTAAGTCCATGCCTAGTTCTAACACCTTCAGAAGGGTCTCTTAAGATCAGTTCTTTAGGATGACTCGAAGAATATCTCTAATCTCTAGGCAAAGTGCTTTAAGGTTCTACCCTTTCCTCCAGATTTATATTTTCAACTCCTTGGGTAATCTCTCCTACTTCCTCTTCTTCCTCATCTCTAAACTCCTTAGGATCAGTTTTATCAAATACCACATGAGTAGTCTCCTCTACCACCAAAGTCCTCTTATTAAACACCCTAAAGGATTTCTCCACACTAGAATACCCTAAGAACACTCCTTCATTAGATTTTGGGTCAAATTTCTCTAAGGATGATTTTCCATTATTCAGAATGAAGACCTTACAGTAAAAGATATAGAGGTTGGACAGGTTTGGAGTTCTACCCTTAATGATCTCAAAGGGTGTCTTATTTAGTTTGAATCTAATATTCACCCTATTTAGCACATAACAGGCTGTGTTCACCACTTCTGCCCAAAAGTATTTTGGAAGTGAATACTCAAAAAGTATGGCTCTAGTGGCTTCCACTAAGATCCTGTTCTTCCGTTCAGCTACTCCATTCTGCTGAGGGGTCCTAGGAGCTAAAAATTTGTGGTTAATCTCTTACTCCTCATGGAAGGCTCCAAATCTCATATTTTCAAACTCCCCACCATGATCACTATGGATGGTCAAGATTTCACAACCTAACTTCTTCTTAATCCAAGTGGAGAAAGATTTAAATTCATCAAAAAAACTCAGACTTATATGACAGAAATTTAATCTAAGTGAACATCGAGTAATCATCAACAATCAAAAATCGATAAACTTTCCCCCAAAGTTAGAAGTGTTAATGGGTCCAAAGAGATCCATGTGAAGGACTTCTAAAGGTCTAAAGGTGCTGATGTCCATAATGGAGTGGAAAGAAGATTGAACTTGCTTCCCTAGCTTACAGGCATCACACAGGTGGTCCTTAGTGAACTTAAGCTTGGGGACACCTCTAACTAAGTCCTTTTGGGTGACTCTTCTAAGGGTTTTCATGCTGGCATGACATAATCTCCTGTTCCACAACCAAGACTCATCAACGGTAGTTTTTAAGCAAAATAAGCAGCACATTCAATATTATTTAAATCAAGCATATAGATGTTGTTGATCCTCTTATCCTATAAAATAATGTTATTATTTAAGCTTATAATATATGTGTTTTCCTGGAACTTGATGCTGGGCCCTTTGTCACAAAGTTAACTGATGCTGAACAGGTTATATTTCAGTCAATTTACAAGCAAAATATTTTCAATCAAAAGGTTCTTGGAGTTTTTTATTATACCTGCACCTACCACTTTCTTGATAATATTGTCTCCAAGAGTGACTTTACCTGCAGCCCTGGCCTCCAGCAAAATGAATTTATTTGCATCTCCAATCATATGTTTTGAGTATCCGCTGTCTAGGTACTACATGCTTTCATGAGGTCTTGTGTGAGAGCACACCTGCAAGATAATTAAACATCAGATTTAGGAACCCAAACAAGTTTAGGTTCCTTCTTATGGAAAGAAAAATGCAATGCATGTATGTTATGCTGTGAATCATGTAATTTGGGCCTCCACACCAATATGAACTATGGTGAATAGTGCAGGTGTGAGAGATATATCCTAATATGCCACAAGAAAAATATCTAACGCCAAGAAAATGGTTAACTAATCTACGTGGATGATAGTGCCTCTTCCTAGAATTGGATGAAATATGCTTTGATGATTTTAAATGAGATTCTTCAAATGATGGAGGTTTATAAAATTGTGCAAAAGTATGTGGTATTTCATTTTTCTCAAATGCACTAATTTTTATACTTAAAAATTCATTTTCTTTTTTGAGACTTGTAATTTCAAATTTTAAATAATGCTAATCACTTTCTAAATCAGATGCATGATATTCTAATTTCTTAAATGCAGCTTCTAACTTAACATGCGATGCTTTTAATGAATCATGCTAAATAATCAAATCAGAATGCTTTTTATTTAACTCATCAAATTCATCAAGTAATGACATGTGATTGCTATCAAGCGTAGAATGATCCTTAATCAAAACTTCATGCTCTTTTTCCAAGTTCAAGAATTCCAATTTCAGGATAGCATGCATTTTATTAAGTTTCCTATATGATGAATGGATTTTTTCAAAATTTCCAAGTAATTGATTATAGGTTAGCTCATATACCTCTTCTTGGTTAGATTGACCAGGATGACCATCTGCCATCAAATATAAGTTTGTAGTCTCCACCTCAACTTCAGTCTCAGAGGAGTCAGATGTTGAATCTGCCTAAAAAGCCTTTTGAATCTTCTTCTTATCCTTTCTAAACTTGGTTTTCTCCTTACCCTTCTCCTTGCTTGGGTGAGCCTTAATTGTAGGACAATCAGCCTTTATATATCCATGCTTCCTGCATTCAGAACAAACCGTATCAGAAAAACCTTCAAAATTTCTACTACTCTTACCTTTATTCCACTTCTGAAAGTTCTTGTGTTTCTTCCTTAGAAAGCTTTTGAATTGCCTTGTGATTAAGGTAACATCATCACTATCAGACCTAGGAGTATCAGTATCTATATCATTGGCCTTCAATGCCACAATTTTCTTTTTCTTTTTCTCACTTGCATCAAGCTGTCTTTGGTTCACCCCTTGCTCGTAAGAAATTAGTGATCCAAGTAAGTTATCAATAGAATAAGCATTCAAATCCTCAGATTCAGTGATCGCAGTTATCTTAGCATTATAGGAAGAAGGCAAACATCTCAAAATCTTGTTAAACTTCTCATAATTAGTAAATTCTCTTCCTAAGGCATGTAGGGAGGTGACAATTTGAGTGAACCTAATGTACAGGTCAGATATGAACTCACTAGGTTTCATGCGAAAGAGTTCGTAGTCATGAAGCAGTATGTTTAACCTAGACTATTTAACTTCAGATGAACCTTCATAGGTAATGCATAATCTATCACAGATTTCTTTATCAGTCGTATAAGAAGAGACATACATGTAATCCTCAGATTTTGAAGCACAGAAAAAATAGTTCAAGCATTTTGAATTAAGTTATACTAAATCACGATCATCAAATATCCATTCAGTAAAAGGAGGTTCAGTTTTAACCCCATTAACAAGTCTAAATGGTGCTTCATAACCATCTTTCATAAGCATCCACATGCGATAATCAATAGATTACAAAAAAGTGGACATATGAGTTTTTAAAAATTCGAAAGGTATGTTATCAAACAAAGGTGGACAACTGATGGAATAACCTTCAGTAGTATTTCTACTAACAAAGTTAGCCATGGATCAAATTCAAAAGTTTTTCAAAACTAGATTTTATGAATCCCTCTCTGATACCATTTGAAAGTTCGTTAGGGATGTTAAGCCCTTGTAAACTAGTCCTGAGGCTAAACAAGAGAGGGGTGAATTGGTTATTTTAAATATTCATGAGCAAAAATGATTTAGAAAAATCTTTTTAATTATTTTAAAATAATTACAATTTTGTGATGATGTGTAGATGTTCAACAATAATAGTATAATAATCACGATCACATGATCATCAATAGAAAAATAAATATAAAAGATAATTAGAAAGAACACACCAGATTTTATAGTGGTTCGGTCAACTTGACCTACAACCACTCCCTTGAGCCTCTCCTCTGGGTATTGCACTAACACTAAGTGACTCTCTTTCTACTCCCATAGTAAAGCAGAGAAGCCTGTACTAAACTCCTTTTCACCAACCCGATGAGGCAGAGAACTTGGACTCATTTCACTTCCTCTTAAAGCAGGAAGAGAACCTGGACTCCTTTTGCTTCCTCCTGAGGTAGGCAGAGAACTTGGATCTACTTGTAGACGATCCAACCACAGAGACACCAACAAGATAAGAGATGACAATCAGAGAAGATGACTCAAATTCTTGCTTGGTGAAACCTTTGTGAACACCTTACAAACTCCCCCTCACAAGATCCTCTTTCTCTCTCCCAAGCTCTCTCTCTCTCTCTCTCTCTCTCTCTCTCGGTTCTCTCTGAGAAGGAAGGTGGCAAAAGATCTTAATGATTGAATAAAAGAGATCTTAAATAGGAGGGCTAAAAAATTTCCCTAAATTTAATTTTATGATTATGTTCATACAGTACGATCCAATATCATACAGTACGATGAGTTCAAAAATAGTTTCATCCAGTATGAATGTAAACAAACAGTTCAGAAATTTTACGAACATCATATAGTATGATCCATAGATCGTACTGGACAATCCTTTTATTTTCAACTGTTCATACGGGATGACCCATGGGATGAATAAAATCATCTCTGTTTATCATCCCGCACTGTGCTCTTCGTACAGTATGATTTATTCATTTTTAGAACATCATCCTATATGATATAAATATCATTCGGGATGATCACTACAAAAAATTGTGGTATCATCTGGTATGATATATGGGACGAACAAAATCATCTTTATTTATTGTATAATATGATTAACATCGTACAATACGATCAAGTGCAATTAGGAAACCATAATTTAATTACTTGATTATGGGGGAAAATTTTGGCAATATTTAAAATGTTTGTACAGTACGATCATAATCATATAGTACAATTAGTTCAAAAAATTAAAATTCAAAACTTACCAAAACAGTCCTGGAATACGATTAGTTTATAATACTCTCAGGGTTTTCATGTTGAAAGAAATCATACAGTATGATATGGATCATACAATACAATTAGTTTATAAACCTAATCATCTGGAATGAGCCGTTAACCCTGGGTTTAAATGGCAGATTGTATAGTACGATTGAAAATCGTACAATACAATTTTGTAAAAAAAAATTTATATAAGTAAAAAACTTTTAGCTCTCCCCTTATGTGTGTGTGTAAGGTTACATAGCTTGGAGAATGAGGGGATCATAATAGCTAAAATTTCCAATCCAACGGTGGAATTTCATTGGATTGAAAGTTTCTTTCATATTTGACCAACCTAGATATCTAGGGAGCTCGGGTTAGAGTTCTCACCATTTAGAAAACCTAACATATGGTTTTTTCTATGAAGATGCTTTAGGGAGGAATAGTGAGCACTTCTCCTTTAAACATCGAGGCTGAATGATAGCTGAAGGTAGGACTTTGAGTGAGACATAGATGGATTTCATCAGAGTTCACTTAGAATGATGAATGGAGTAGGCTATGAGGCTTGGGGAATGAGGAGAAACACTCAGGGAACTTTAGGGAATGAAAATGAAGCACTAGATCAAATGAGGTGCTTTGAGATGGGCTGCCCTACTCAAGCCATGTCGGTGGCTATTAATGGTTGGGATCGCTCAGGTGGATGGCCAAATTTGTGCCAATTGGAAAGGGATACCTTCTTAGAGTTTCATGAGCTCAAAACTAATACACTAATCCACTGGGCAACCTTGGATGAGGCTCATGATGGAGGGGACCCCTGGTCGTTTCTCTAATTTGCTCAGGCCACCGCTGGCCACTAGTTGCTTTAGGCTTTTTTGAAAAAGCTATTGGGGGTCTAGTAAGCTTAAAGGTGAGCTCAAATTGGCATGAGGCATCCCAATTAATTGAAAGGCTTTAGGTGACCCAAACCTATACAGTTTTGAGTAATTTGGGTGCAACCAGGGTTGAGTCAGGCGGTGGGGTTAATGTGATAGATAGGTTACTTCATGGGGCACCCAATGCAAGTGAAAGTTCTGCTTGAATTAGATTGTCGAGGAAATGGGCTCGGGTCGAAGTGGTTTTGACCACTTTGGGCTAGCTTGGGTTTTGACCCAAGTTAACCCAAGGGTTGGGCTGACTAAGGTATATGTGGTAGACCTAGGGCCACCTAATGGGAATGTTAATTTGGCTTGGTGGAGCCTAGGTTGAGAAATGGCTCAACCCTTAGTGGTTTTGATCACTTTGGGCTAGCCTAATTCTCAACCTAAGCTGACCCAAGTGCTGGGTCAACTAGCGTAGTTCTATTGGGCCAAAGGGGATCCAATACAACCATTAGCTTGGTCCAACATGGCTTAGGATGGAATTTAGCTCATGGGAGACCCTCTTTGGACACTTGGGTCAAGCCAAATGGCTAACCCAAGTGAGCCCAAAGTCTTGGGTTCTCAAGTGGGGTTCCCTAGAGTCCTATTAGATCATTCCATGGGTTTGAATGCACTTGTTAAGGCCTTAGTCAAAGGGTTTAAAATGGATTAAAGTGTACATATAGTTTGGTCAAACTTGGTTAAAATGGTCAATCAAGTTAACTTAGGATCAAGGGATAGGTGATTAAGTTTAGAATGGTGATGTCAACCCAATAGAAGTGATTCCAAGTGCTAAGGAGATCATTTTGGTTAAAATGCAAATCTGAATATTTAAAGAGTAGTTTGGTCAACTAAGGTTGACATGGTCAATCTGGACAAATCAAGGGTTGAGTTTAGGCTCAACAAGTTTTAATTGATTAATGGAGGCTATTGGAGGTGGACCCAAGCCAAGAGGAATTAAATTGGATTGAAATGGGTGTTTAAACCTTGAAGGGGCATTTTGTAAAACTATGGTTAACTTGGTCAACAGAGTTAAACTTAAGGCTAGGTTTGAGTCACATGTATCCCTAATGATGCTTAGGGAACATTACGAGAGATTTTATTGCTTGATATAGTTAAGCTATGTTGAACTTTTGGGAAATGACCGAAAATCCCCTAAAAAGATATTTTGGCCATTTTGACCCCTAATCAAATATGGGTCAAACTAAGCCCAAAAAAAGAATTTTATTGGTCAACATGCCAAAATAGAAGTTATGAGCATGTTTTAAGGTTTTAGGGAAGGTCCTAACGTCAATTTCCACTAAATGGCAAGTGTAGTGGCATAGGTTCTAATAATTTAAAGGTTTTATAGCCTTTGTGAATCAATTCAGTTTCTAAGGTTAGGACTGTAAGGTTTACCTCAAATTTGAAGGGTTGATCCTAGGACATGACTGAGTAATATGCAATTGATAAATTATGAATCAGATGTCATTTGACTGGATTTCAAGGTGATAGAAAAATCACCCAAAAAGGGTTTTAGGACCTAGGTCCCTATCCCTAAGATTTGGTCTGGAATCCTAGATTTAGAATGAATTTTTAGATTTGAAAGGTTGAGTTTAAAATAGCTACATTAATGATAATCAAATGAGTGATTGAGTTTGATTCGATATGATTTAAAGGTTAGTTGAAGGTTGATTGAAGATTGGGCTATAGTTTGTAGTTGAAAATTTGATTGGAAATTATATGGGAAAGTAGACTTGAATTTGATTAAAGATAGATTAAAATTTGACTGGGACCTACATGATTGACAAGTGAACACTTGCCAATCATCCGGTCATCAGAAAGGAGCTCAAGTAGGTCTAAGTGACCTCATACATAAATGAGATCAATAAAAGGGTACCAATTTGAAATGCATAGTTATTTTCCAACTGTCACTGAGGCATCTATGGGTACTTATATTCATCCCCACCGGGCTAAAAAAATCACATACTGGGCCTACCTGCCTCACTGTATGTGCCGCACCGGGTTCCCTCCAACCATAGTAGATAAAAGTATGCATGGGTGATTTTTTGGCTCACCGTAAATGCCATAAATAGGAATTTAAAGTTTTCTGGGTTTAGGATGTATACTTTCACGGTGTGATGATTTCGAGGCGATGACGGGAGGTTCTCTCTTTTTTTTTTTGTCATCTTTTCATTCATTCTTTTTTTGTTGAAATTTCTTTCTCTTTTTTTTTTCATTTGTTTATATATATATATATATAAATATATATATATATATATATATATATATATATATATATATATATATATATATATATATATATATATATATATATATATATATATATATATATATATATATATATATATGCACATATATGTATCTTTTAGCAATAACAATAATGCAAAAAATTAATGGTAAAGGACAATAACACAAATAACCACATTAATTTAGTCAACAATAATAATTTATATCAAAAGTGGGAACAAAATGTTAAAAGAAAAGCTTACCATTTGAATTTTATGAGGGCATATGTAGATAGGTTCACGGCCTAAGTTTGGTTCCAAAATTGGCTTTGGCTAAATGGAATGTGATTTGAGCTTTAGGTTTGCAATAAACTAGAATTGTTGGAAATGGGCTTGGTTGAAGCTAAGCAAGTATAGTAGTTGTTGGGCCTTCATCTCTTTTTTCTTTTTTCTTCTTTTTGATGCGAGGTGGGCTATGAGTTGTAGTGGCCTCCTTGAGTTCAATTGTAAAGCTATAAGAAGTGTATAGGGGTTGTTTAGCTGTTAAGGAGGAATAAAAGAAAAGGAAAGCTGCAGGAATGTATAATTCACATGGATTGGGACTTGAGCTACGCATAAGAGATTTGCTCAGTCTGGATGAAGGGTTGGAAGCTGTGGCTCTAAGTCCAGGTGAGGTAGTGAGGATGAGCTTGCACGTGGTTGGAGAATCAAAGGCTATAGGGACCCGTGACTTGAAAGATGGGTGTTGCTCGTGGGTTTGAGGGTTTGGGTGAGGGGGAGATCAAAATAGCTAGAAGGATTCTGGCACAGTGAAGAGGTCTAGGAGTTTGGCTAGGAGATTAAGTGTGGAAGTGTTTATTGGTACAGTTGAAGTAGAGAGCTAGGTTAACTCTAGTAGCTAGGAGAAAGGACTTAAGCGACATGTTTAGTGAAGAGGTTTGGAAAACTTCAGCCAGAGACAGTTTTGATGAGCTTGCAGCATCGATTGTGTGAGCTACAAGTCAGATGTCAGGTTGGTGTCGAGTTAGAAGAGAGATATGGAGGTAGGTGGTGGATGTGTGTTACATATTGAACTGAGCTGAAGGCTTCATCTCATTTTCATTTTAACGATGAGGCTTCATTATTATTTGAGGCTAAAGTGACGTCCGAGGTGAGGAATTTATGGGAGAAGATGATTGCAGCGATGAGATTCAATATATTTTCAGAGATTTAGCTGATGATTTTCAAAAAACATCCTAGGTTATCTTAATTTAGATTTGATTTAATTTTTAAAAATTTTAAAATAATATTATAATAATAAGAAATTTGTACATTTCAAAATTCACAATCATCTCTAGAATCACGTCGATTTGTGTGTGCGATTTTCATGTGTAAGAACATAAACCATTTTTGATGTTGTTGAAATTCTGATTGTAATAGAGCAGTCCATTTTGTGATCATAGGTTGTATGGGTGATGTTGCATGTCGATTTCCTTGATTTTCGTGTTGTAACCTTGGAATGCCCGTGATGTAATTAAGAAAATTGATAGTCACTTTTAGGTAGAGATGGCATTCCGATTGCAATGGAAAAATTCATTTTGGTAGTCGGTCATTCCTTTGGATTGATCTGGTTTGATTTGACTGCAAGGGGTTGCCTATTAGGCGAATTTGATGTCCTGATTGCAATAATGCATTCTAGTTTGCAATCTAATGATGGACCTCGCTCACGCATGCATCACTTAAATCGCCATTTTTGCCTCTAATCGCATGTTTTGATGTGTATGTGTCAATAGAATTAAGCTTAGATTGGTGCAATTTTTGTGCTATTGGGTTCAGTGTGTTCAAACATTTAGTTCCACTATAAGTTTACTCAAATGAGAGATTTGACTAGACCAAATTTAATCTTGGAAGTTTCAAATTCAAACATGCCTCTAGATTCATACCAATCAAGGTGATTTTTTTTTGATGTAATTTATCTAAACTGAAATACACTATATATATATATATATATATATATATATATATATATATATATATATATATATATATATATATATATATATATCTGTGTGTGTGTGTGTGTGTGTGTGTGTGTGTGTGTGTGTGTTCAGATGTGACTTAGTCACTAGAGTTTGGTATAGAAAAAATATTAAATGTTGGTGTTAGATAAATAAATATTTAGGAATTCAATGGAACGCATTTAATTCATTCTTTATATTAAACAAATGTTATGCTTGTAAAAAGAAGGGCACTAGAATTTAATGTGTATAAATGTATGGGATATTCAACTTTATATGCCTCATAATATCTAAAATTAGAGAAAGGTGCTCTTAGTTTTATTTTTTTGGGGAAGTATACCTAAAAGTTTTTTTTTTCGACAAAAATATCTTAGGAATTCAAATAAAAGCTTGGGCATTATATAAGTGACCTTTCAAAAAAGATGTTCCTCAACCCTTTCTACTCTGATCACCATCATCTTATCCAATAATTATCATTTATTCAGAGTGGTTGTAGAGAGAGAAGCTCTAGGATGGCACGAGGGGGTGGCCCTAGGTCACCTCCTCCAAATGGTGGTGGTAAAAAGGGAGAGCAACATGGGAACTACTGGAAGATTCTCTCCAACAATGAAAGGGTGGCGGCGGCCACTCCTCCTTGGAATAGTAGGGCTTTGGCCAAGGCATCAGTGACCACATATAAGGATGGGGTGTGTGATTCATGGAGTGGCATCACAGCCACCTATCAGACCCTTCTCCATTATGTTAGGGAGGAGGACAGTAGCTCGGACAAGAGGCCCAACCAATCAACTCAGCCCAGCTCCATGCTTGTGAGAACTTCAAGCTTAGGTGTGCTAACCACTACCTTTGGCCCCATAATTAGGAAGTTCACATGCGGCATAATGACCCCACTCACCAGGTAGTCACTTTGGGAGATTACCTCTCAATCAGGGCTTTAGCCATCGCAATAGGTGTAGCTCGATCATCCTTGGCATGGGTCAGTCTCACCTAGTGCCAGCAACTCAAACAACGAGATGGCCAATGAGGAAGCCCAATCAGACTCCAATGCTGATATGGAAGACTTTGGGGATCAGTTGGATGCCCAGGCTGATATGGAGGAGGCAGATGTTGGACCTTCGCATGACCTACAGCCAGAAGCATAGCCTACGAACACACACGGGATGGTTGGGCCATCCAATGAAATGCAAGAATTAGGCAATTCCTGTACTGAGGACTACTCTAATGCCTTTATGGAATCTCCCAAATGCTCCAGTCTATCCCATGAGAGCTTCACCCCCAGCATTGAGTTTCCCTCCCAAGTTTGTAGCGAACACCCACACATCCCATGTGGGGATATGGAAGGATAGCACAAGGCTGCTGCTGGAAGAATGCACTGTAGGTGATGCTCTACAAGGGATGGACTACCCTAGCTATAAATGTGAGCCTCCATAAGGTCCCTCAGGCCCTACGATCACTACTCAAGGTTTATGCCCACAAGGTACTTGTGATAATGTCCCAATGGCTACTATAGCCCCTTCTCAACACAAATCAGCTCCCAATCACTCCCCCAGCTGTATGGAGGTGTGTTTAGTGGGGAATTTTCTTGGAAAAAGCTCCAATATGTCTCTATTGATAAGCTAAACAAGAAAATCTTCTTGGCCAAGGATGGATAGCCAAACACAAAGATTTTAATATAGATCAAATCACAGAAAAGAAGTGAAAATAAATCTGAAAAGATAAGTAAAATGAACACAACAGATTTATAGTGACTCGGTCAACTTGACCTATGTCCATTTCCCAGAATCTCCTATTCTAGGTATTGCACTAATCAGTTAATGTCTCTCCTTTTGCCACCACAGCAAGGTAGAGAAACCCTTACAAAATCTTTTGACCGACCCAATGAGGCAGAGAACCTTGAATCCTTTTTTATCCTCCTAGTGAAGGCAGAGAACCCAAAATCCTTTTACTCCCACCTGGAGTTGGAAGTGAACCATAAAAATCCTTTTACTCTCTTCTAGAGTATGTAGAGAACCTTACCATCCTTTTACCCTCTCTTGGAGTAGGCAGAGAACCTGACTATCCTTTTACTCCCTCCTAGAGTAAGCAAATAACCTCGACCTGATGTTGATGATCATCTCCTTAGAGCCAGAACGGAACCAAGGATAAAGAAGGAAGAAGATGATCAAATCCTTACTTGGAGCAACCTTTGTGAATCCCTTCACAAACTCCCCCTCATAAGATTCTCCCTCTCTCTCTCTCCCAAACTTTCCTTCTCCTATTTTAAGCTCTCTTTGGATTAGACTCAACAACAAAAAAGTTTTTTTAAAGAGACAAATAGAAAGCTAAATAGAGAGGCTTCAAAAAGTGCCCTAATTTCAACTTGTCGACAATATTGTTCAAGATGAATTGTCGATCCTCCTGTACGATTAGTTTAAATCAGCCCTTTCAATTAGGATGATTTGGGTCTCCTGTATGATTAGAACATAAAGTTTATTCTGATCATCTAGGATGATGTGGTCATCATCCTGTACGAATAGTTTAAAATTAGGCATTATCATCCCACAGATATTTCAGGACGTCTAGTAGATAAATCGAGATGATATATAGAAATATAACTGATCATCCATGACAAGTCGCGATTGTCTTATATAATTAGTTCAAAACTAGATATTATCATCACGTAGATAGTTAGGGATGTCCAGGAGACTTAGGAGAAATCATCCAATATGATTATGCGATCATCATAGATGATATGATCGATCAATATAACCTTAATTACTCACCTAATCACCAGATCAATTTAGGAATGATTGTAACAAATCATCCAAGATGATCAGGATCGTCCTGTAGGATTAGTGTAATTTTGTGAGTTATAAAATCTTGCCTAAATGAGTCTGGTGGCTAGGTATTTTCATTGAAGAATATCATCCAAGACGATGGGAATATCATGCAGGACAATTTTCTTAATCACGATTATGTGACCCACTTGCCCTAATTAGGATTTCTATTTTGAACAAATCATTCAGGATGATTTTGGACTGTCCTGCATGATATGATCAAAAATAGAATAACCCTCAAACTCACCAAATTTCTCCCCTTGAGTGTGTGTGTGCAAGGTTACTTAGCTTGGAGATCCACCACATTACATTTGACTCAAGAAAGGGAAAAATTACATTGAAATTAAACTACAAGTAGACTCAACCCGGGTCTACCCAATCATGAGCTGATTTATATTGCAAGTGATCTTTGTGGACCTGAAAAAGTTAGTAGGTAGGGCAACTAAAAATGAATATGCAGTGATAATAATATAAAGGAAATAATATTTGTTATTATCAAAATTCCATTACCTATATCTGGATTTGCAAAAATCTCCCTCTTTTTAATGATAGCAAATATTGATTATTAAATATTTCAAATCAATAAAAACATTGAAAAAATAGGAACAAAAATAGAGCAAGATATATTTTACTAAAATAAGACAAACAATACCCTACTCCTCCTTTTGACATTAAAAAAATTAGGCAAAACATAAAACAAAATAAAGTACATAAAAGAAATTTTCAAAGAGGATCAAAAAAGTAAAAAACAACCTAAAGATAAAATGACAGACATTAAAATAAACAAAGTATGATAAAAAATAATCATAAAATAGAGAAAAAAAACTAATTTTTCTTCTTTAAAAATAAATTAGCTCTAATAAATGACAATCTTACCTCAATTTATGATTTAAAAACCCGAAAGAAATGAATCGATAATGCAAAAATCCAAAAAGGTTATAAACTTAATTTTGTAAACCCTACCTCAGACACCTTGCAGGTTAAGGTTTCTTTTAAATAAAAATCTAATTAAAAAATGAAGATGTTAGATAAGAAATATGATCCTTAAAAACTTTATTCCAGAGAAATATTTGATAAAATAGTATTACAAAGTAAAGAACCAGTAATCATGATTTTTAAACTTAAGTGTTTGAATATAATAAGTGCAACATGAATTCTTCTAAGATTTTTAAAGATATGAAAAAGAAGGAAGCTTATTTCTTTATTAGCTCATTTTGTGTCACTTTTTTCAATTATTTGGCATACTTTATGCACCTTTTGATTTTTGATACAATTTATGTATCTTATAATTTATTGGCGAACATTGTATATCTTTTCAATGTTGGGCTCATTTTGTGCGTCATTTTCAGTTGATTGGCACACTTTACGCATCTTTTACGAGGTTCATTTCTTTCAAAATCTTTAAAAGATTCTCTGTTGTGAGGTTATCTTTTAGATATAAGAGAAGAAAAATTCACTCTCTTAGATGAGCAAAAGTAAAACATAAAATAGTATCATTCCCATATGATAAATACAACCACCTGATTAAGTAAATACAAAAGTGATTCAATAATTTAGAACACTACTCATATGAGATAGATTACTGTAGGAGGATAAAATAGATCTCTATTTCAATGTCCAACTTTTTAATTTTGAAAAACATTTTGAGTCAAAAAGAAAAATACATCATTAAAGGAGTTAAAGGAAGAGAAAAAATCATCAATGTTTCTTCCTTTAACTATTTTAAAGGAGTCAATCACTGCTTACAAGCTTCTAAATAAAAATAAGGCAAAAATCTCATTTAAAAACCAATTTATTAGCAGAAGTGAGCAGTGATCTGATTCTTAAAATACTAAAGTAAAAACCAACGGAAAATCAAAAACATAAAAAAAAATCAAAAAAAGAAATAAACAAGTAAGTTAAAAAATAAACACTACGAACATAAACATAAACAGAATACATTAATTTCAAATTTGAATATCTATCACACCTAATCTAGTTCTTAAGGTGCTAAAGGTTTCAAAGGCCAGTGGTTTTATGAAGATATCGACAAGTTGGTTTTCTGTGGCTACATAATGTATCTCTATGTCTCCTTTGGTAACATGATCCCTAATGAAGTGGTGTCTGATGTCTATGTATTTTGTTTTGGAGTGTTGGATTGGGTTCTTTAAAATGTAGATGGCACTAGTGTTATCACATAGGATTGGAATTGTGTCTATAGGAAGTCCTAAATCCAAAATTTATTACTTTAACCAAAGGACCTGGGCCACATAACTTTCTAAGGCAATGTATTCAGCTTCAGCAGTGGACCATGCAATTGAGTTCTATTTTCTACTGGACCAGGAGACTAAAGATTGTCCTATAAATTGACATATTCCAGAAGTACTCTTTCGATCCACCCTTCTTCCTGTGAAGTCTGAATCAGAATATCCTATAATCTCAAACAAAGTGCTATGTCTAGGATACAGGATTCTTAAGTTTATGGTTCCTAAGAGATATCTAAGGATTCTCATAACTACAATCTAGTGGGATTCTTTAGGATCGGCTTGAAATCTATCACAAAGATAAATATTAAATATTATATCAGGTTGGCTAGTAGTTAAGTAAAGTAGTGATTCAATTATTCCTCTATATTTCTTTTGATCAACTAATTTTCTATTTAAGTCTTTATCTAATTAAACAATGGAGCACATGAGAGTGTTTATTAGCTTGGCTTTATCAATTTCATATTTTTTAGGATGTCCTTAATATATTTTGATTGATTAAGAAAAGTTCCATCATCCATTTGCCTTATGCTAAACCCCAAAAAGTATGAGAATTCTTCTATCAAACTTATCTCAAATTTTATACTCATTATTTTAGAAAAATTATCACATAAATTTTTATCAGAAGTTCCATAGATCTGGATAATGAGTAATTCATCTCCTACTCTCCTAAAAAAAAGGTGGTGTCTATGCTCCCCTTAACAAACTTTCTTTCTAGTAAGAATGTGCTAAGCCTCTCATATCATGCCCTGGGTGTCTATTTTAACCCATATAAAGCCTTTTTTAAATTAAAAACATGTTTTAGAAATTGAAATTCTCAAAGCCTAGGGTTGCTCTACAAACACATCTTCTTTTATTATCCATTTTAAAAAGGTATTCTTGACATCCATTTTGAAAAGCTTAAATCCCTTATAATATGCAAAGCCTAGTAGCACTTTAATGGCTTCTAATCGGGCTACAGGGGAAAATCTTTCTCAAAATCAATACCTTCTATTTGATTGTACCCCTTAGCCACTAATCTTGCCTTATTCCTAGCCACCACTCCATAATTATTCATTTTATTCTTAAAGACCCATTTGGTTCCTACTACACTCTAATTCTTAGGTCTTTTTACTAGCTCCCAAATATCATTCCCAACAAATTGGTTTAACTCCTCTTACATGGGTAGAATCAAGAATTCATCAGAAAGGGCTTGATTGATGTTGGTGGGTTAAATCATTGAAATGAAAGTAGAGTGGTTTACTTCTTTTATAAGTTCATGCCTTGTTCTAACACCTTCGGAAGGGTCTCTTAAGATTAGTTCTATAGGATAACTTAAAGAATATCTACATTCTCTAGGCAGTGTAACTTTAGGTTCTACCCTTTCCTTTAGATTGGCAGATTCTACTCCTTGGGTGACTTCGACAACCTCATCTACATCTATGCAAGACCCTCCAGAATTTTAGATTCATCAAACACAGTAAGAGTGGTGTCCTCAATAATCAGGGTTCTTTTATTGAAGACTCTATAAGACTTCACAAGAGTAACCTAGGAACACTCCTTAATCAAATTTTGGGTTAAACATTCATAGTTAAGACTTCTCATTATTCAGAATGAACACTTTATATCCAAAGATATGAAGGTGAGAGAGGTTGGGTATCCTTCCCTTGAGAATTTAATGGGGTGTTTTGTTCAGCTTAGATCTAAGATTTACCCTCTTCAGAATATAATAAGTTGTACTCACCGCATCTGCCCAAAAGTTTTTATAAAGTGAGTATTTAGCTAACACGGCTCTAGCAGCTTCTACCAGGTTCCTATTCTTCCTTTCAGCTACCCCATTCTGCTGAGCGATCCTAGGAGCTAAAAAATTATAATCTATCCCTTGCTCTTTACAGTAGGTTTCAAATTTCTCATTTTCAAACTCTCCACCATGATCACTATGAATAGTTAGAATTTCACAACCTAATTTCCTTTGAATCCAAGTGGAGAAAGATCTAAATTCCTCGAATGATTCATTTTTATGGGATAGGAATCTAACCTAGGTGAACCTTGAATATTCATCAATAATTATTTACCTAAAGACATTCCCTCCTAAGCTTAAAGTGCTAATAGGTCCCAAGAGATCCATGTGAGGTTTGCTAGTGTTAATGTCTTTGATTGACTGGAAGGAGGATTTGACTTGCTTCCCTAATTGATAAACATCACATAGGTGGTCCTTAGTGAACTCTAGTTTGGGAACACCTCTCACTAAGTTTTTTGGGGTGATCTTCCTAAGGCTTTTCATGCTTACATGAAATAATATCCTATGTCATAGCCATGATTTATTAGTAATTGATTTTAAACAAATATCAATATTAGCTTTAAAGTAATTTAGATCCAACTTGTAGACATTGTTGATCCTTTTTCCCTGCAAAATAATTTTTTAATTTAAGCTTATAATGCAGTAAGTTGGCAGAAATTTTATGCTGATCCCTTTATCACAGAGCTGGTTGATGCTAAGCAGATTGTGTTTTAGTCCATCTACAAGAAAAATATTATCAATGATGAAATTTTTTGAGTGACCAATTATACCTGATCCCACCACTCTCTTGGTTGTGTTATCTCTAAGTGTTACCTTGCCTCCTGCCCTGGCCTCTAGCGAGATGATTTGATTTACATCTCCAGTCATATGCTTTGAACATCTATTATTCAAGTACCACATACTCTCACGAGGCCTTTTGTCAGAGAAACCCTATAAAATCATCAAATGTTAGATTTGGGAACCCAAACAGGTTTGGGCCCCATCTTATGGAAAGAAGAATGAAATTCATGCATGCTATACTGTGAGTTTTAATTTTTAGCTTTCCAAACCCAATATGTACTATGGTTAATGGTATAGGTGTGAGAGATATGTCCTAGCATGCCACAAGAAAAGTATCTAACACCAGGAAAAGGATTTACTAATCTTCTTGGGGTATAGTGCCTCTTCCTAGGTTTAAATGAAGTATGCTGATGCGATGACTTATGAAATTGTTCAAGTGTTGGGGTTGGTTTATTTTCTTCTAATGCAATGATTTTTTCTTTAGAAATTCATTAGCATTTCATAGCTTTCCACTTTTAATTTTAATGAATGTTCATTACTGTCTAATTTGTATGCAATGGATTTTAATTCTTTGTAAGCTTTTTCTAAATCAATATGTAATTGTTTCAAGAAATCATACTTAGTGGTTAAATCAAGATGTTTTTTATTTAACTCATCAAATTCATCAAGCAAAGCCATATGATTATGGTCCATAATGGAGTGATCTTTCTTTAGAATTTCTTACTCTTTTTGCGAGTTGAAATATTCAATTTTGAGGCTTACATGTGCTTTTTTTAGCTTCCTATATGAAGAGTGAATTCTTTCAGGAATTTTAAATAGTTGATCACATGTAAGTTCACATACCTCTTCTTGATCAGATTGATCAAGATGATCTGTCATCAAGCACAGGTTGGTTACCTCCTCTTCAACTTTAGTTTTAGAGGAGTCAGATGCTGAGTCAATCCAAAAAGCCTTTTGGATGTTTTTCTTGTCCTTCTTAAACTTAGGATTTTCTTTAGCCTTCTCCTTGCCTGGATCAGCTTTTAAAGTTAGGAAATCTGACTTCAAGTGCCATGGCTTCCTTTATTTAAAGCAGATAAAATTAAAAAAAGCTTTAAAATTTTTATTATTCTTACATTTATTCCACTTCTGATGATACCTTTATTTTTTTTCTTAAGAAGCTTTTAAATTGCCTCGTTATTAAAGTAATATCATCATCATCAGAACTAATGAGCTAGAGTTAGAACCACTAGCCTTCAAGGCTATCATTTTCTCCTTTTTCTTCTCACTTACATCAATCTGTTTTTGGTTCACTCCTTACTCGTAAGCAATTAGTAATCCAAGTAAGTTATCGATTGAATAAATATTTAATTCCTTAGATTCAGTAATGACAATTATTTTAACATCAAAGGAAGAAGGTAAGCATCTAAAAGTCTTATTTACTTTTTAATAGTTGGTGAGTTCTCTTCCTAAGGCATGCAGGGATGTTACAATCTGTGTAAACCTAGTATACATTTTAGGAATTATTTCACTAAGTTTCATGCAGAAAAGTTCATAATCATGTAAAAGAATATTCAGTCTAGATTATTTCACTTTGTTTGTACCTTCATAAGTTATACATAATTGTCCCAAATTTCCTTACCAGATGAACATGTGGAGACACAGATATAATCTTCTAATTTTAAAGCACAGAATAAATAGTTTAAACATTTAGCATTCAGTTGTATAAGATCTCTATCATTTATTATCCATTCAGTAAAAGAGATTTCTGTTTAACACCATTGACAAATCTATATGGTGTAGAATATCCTTCTCAAACAAACATCCACATGCAATAATCAATTGATTGTAAAAAGATGGACATGTGAGTTTTCCAAAAATTAAAAGGTATATTATCAAATAGTAATGGCCGTGTGATTAAATAACATTTTGTCGTATTACAATCACCAAAGTTTTCCATTGATCTGAATTCAAAAGTTTTCTAAAACTTAATTTTATGAATCCTGCTCTGATATCACTTGAAAGTTCATGAGGGGTATTAAACCCTATAGAACTAGCCCGAGGCTAACTAAGAGTGGGGCGATGAATTGGTATTTTAAAATTTCTTTAAGAAAAAAGAAAAATCTTTTTGAAATCTTTTTGAATATTTTAGAACACATATAATTTAAGTGAAAGAAGATAACCAAACTTTGAGATTTCAACACAGTTCAGATCACAAAAAATAAGTGAAAATAAAAGCGAAAAGATATGTAAAAAAAATACAATAGATTTATAATAGTTTGGTCAACTTGACCTATGTCCACTCCCCAGAACCTCCCGTTCCAGGTATTGGGCTAATCAGTTAGTGTCTCTCCTTTTGCCCCCACAGTAAAGCGGAGAAGCCCTTACAAAATCTTTTCATCGACCTAGTGAGGCAAAAAATCTTGAATCCTTTTTCACCCTCCAAGTGAAGGCAGAGAACCTAGAATCCTTTTACTCCCACCTGGAGTTGGCAATAAACCATAGAAATCTTTTTACTCCCTCCTAGACAGGGTAGAGAATCTTATAATCCTTTTACTCCCTCCTGGAGTGGGAAGAGAACCTGACCATCCTTTTACTCCCCCCTAGAGTAGGTAGAGAACCTCGACCTGATACTGATGATCATCTCCTCAGAGCCACCAAGGAACCAAGGATGAAGAAGGAAGAAGATGATCAAATCCTTACTTGGAGCAACCTTTGTGAATCCCCTCACAAACTCCCCCTCTCAAAATTCTTCCTCTCTCTCCCCCAAACTCTCCATCTCTTATTCTAAGCACTCTTTAGATTAGACTCAACAGTAAAATGGTTTTTTTAAAAAGATAATTAGAGAGCTTAAATAGGGAGGATTCAAAAAAAGTGTCCTAATTTTAACTTGCCTACAATATTATCCAGCACAATCTGTCGATCGTACTATACGATTTGTTTAAATCAACCCTTTTCGTTGGGATGATCAGGGTCTCCTATACAATTACAAGTTAAAGTTTATTCTGATCGTCTAGGATGATGTGGTCATCATCCTATACGATTAGTTCAAAATTAGGTATTACAATCTAGTAGATAGTTTGGAATGTCCAGGAGATAAATCAAAATAATATGTAGAAATATAACTAATCATCTAGGACAATGTCGTGATTATCCTATATGATTAGTTAAAAACTACATATTATGATCCAACGATAGTTCTGGACGTCTAGGAGACTTAGGAGAAATCATCCAGTATGATTATGTGATCGTCACAAATAATATGATTGATCAATCTAACCTCAATTACTCTCCTAATCACATGATTAATTTAGGCATGATTATAATGAATTGTCAAGGATCATCCTGTATGATTAGTGAAATTTTGTGAGTTATAAAATCTTACCTAAATAAGTTTGGCCACTGGGCATTTTGATTGAAGCATATCATCCAGGATAATGGGAATATCATCCATATTAATGTTCTTAATTAGGATTACTTGACCCAGTTGCCCTAATTAGGGTTTCTATTTTGAACTGATCATCCAGGACAATTTTGGATCATCTTGTATGATATGATTAAAAATAGAAGAACTCTCAAACTCACTAAATTTCTCCCGCTGAGTGTATGGGTGCAAGGTTACTTAGCTTTGGGATCCACCACATTATATTTAACTCCAGAAAGGGAAAAATTACATTTAAATGAAATTACGAGCAGACTCAACCCTGGTCTACCCAATCTTGAGCTAATTTGTATTGCAAGTGATCTTTGTGGACCAGAAAATGTTAGTAGGTAGGGCAACCAAAAAAAAAATGTAGTGATAGTAATATAAAGAAAATAATATTTGTTTTCATCAAAACCACAATACCTATATCCAGATTTATAATATTCTCTCCCTTTTTTGATGATGTCAAACATTATTTATTAAATATTTTAAATCAATAAAAACATTCAAAAAATAGGAACAAAAATAGAGCAAGATAAATTTCACTAAAATAAGGCAAATAATATACTTCCCCTTTTGACATCACAAAAAAGAGGCAAAATACAAAATAGAACAAAGTTCACAATAGAAATGATCAGAGAGGATCAAAGATGATCAAAAAAATAAAAAACAATCTCAAAATACAATGATAAAAAAATCTAAATAAATAAAGTACAATAAAAAATAATCATGAAAAAGAGAAACATACTCAATTTTTTTTTTAAATCAATCAGCTCCAATAAATGACAATTTTACCTCATTTTTTGACTTAAAATTTTGATAGAAATGAATCAACTAACTAACTAACTAAATTAATTTAATAAAATTGATTACTATGGGGTAACCCAGGCCTACGAGACTATTAAGTTAGCCCCAATGAGGGTGAAATAAACCTCACAGCCTCTTTTAGAAACAAAGGTAGTAATCAACCAAACATTAAAAGTAAAACTTTTAAAATCGACGCTAAAATATCTATACTTAAACTTAAACAAAAATTTCTCCTTTTGACCTTCAACCAACTAGGTTACCAGCAATTTTAACTAAACCACCTATATTGGACACATCCAAGCCACACAGTCTTGTTACACACACATAGAGTTATTTGTTAGGGCACCACTTCTAGCTCTAGGCTAGGCAGGTATTTACTTTACTACTGTGTGCCAAGTTTTCCAAGATTTCATTACATGCTGTGATTGAAAATTAATTGATATGTTTGTTTACTTTTACTACACTCTGTGAATTAATGTGATGGGCGATAGATTACACATTGGTTAGGAATGATTTTTTATACTAACAATATCTTTTATAGGTGTCCATGCTCATGCAACACTAGGAGGCTAGAATTCATAAATAAATTATATAAATGTTTACTACAGGTGCTTTAGCCACATAGCCCCCCAAGATAAATGAGGGCTAAAAAAACAAGTAAATCATAATTGCTAAAGGTGCTTCAACCACCTAGCCCTCAAATAAATAAGAGCATGGCCAAGTGTGGCTAACATGAGTATTTTAGTTTTCATATATATATATATATATATATATATATATATATATATATATATATATATATATATATATATATATAACTACTTGGGATTGATCTAAAAGTTAAGTGTTTAGGATAACCTTGTAGGAGAGTCTAGAACTTTAATTTTTATTAATATAATTTATTTGTAATATTGAGTTGTGAAAGTGCACATTTGAGTTAGGATACACAGATCCAAAAGTTGGATTCCAAAGTGGAAAGGATACCCATTAGGGGGTGGTCATTTTCCCTTTGGAAGTCTAAATATGGATCCTTTTAATACCCAAGTGGGAAGAATAATCTCCCCTTTGGGAGAAGAGTTTTCCATTCCAATTTGGGTATCCAGCTACGATGAATCCAAGGAGCTTGAAGAAGAGAAGATTGAGAAGTTGAAGATAAAGATTATCCCACTCAAAGTCACTTGTGTCAGTTCTAGGATTAGAATCCAGGTTGTTGTTAGTGGTGCCCGGCCACTTTATTTTTCTGTAGACCCTAGGTTGTAATGAAAGTTAGTTGGCCTATGGATATTTATTTGATTAATTTGATTACTTAGTGTGCTTAAATTAAATTAATTACAATTAAGTTTTACCTGCTTTCTTAGTTTCTTGGTATTTATGTGCCACTTTTATTTTAGCTTGGATTCAATCAGAGGCTCGTGAGGGTACGCCTAAAAATTTTTATACTTAAACTTAGTTAAAATTTTTAAGATAACATAGAAACTCTAACGCTCTTAAGAAGTAAGCCCGGGACTGTCGAGAATTCGCATAGCATATTTTTTGCATTATTCTTTCCATTTGTTTGGCCACTCCCCGCCTGCAGTTTCTGGCAGAACACCTAGCCTATAAGGGTGCAGATCTGTCAAGGGTACCTGTGCACTCTAGGATAAAACCTTTTTTTAAGTCTTTTTAAAACTACTTCATATGTATTTCAAGTATTTAATCTAGTTGATCAGCAAACATCGCATTAGAAATTAATTTAAAAGTGGGTCTAAAACTTTAATTGCATTTATTTTAGCATTTTCACCCAACATAAGTCAAGGGACCACTTAGGACAATCTCTAGATGTTTGTCACACTTCTCAAAAACTTTATACATCCCTACCACTCTTTCATAAAAATGATTGGACTCATAATTTTAAATCAACAAGGTGGTTAGTTGGCTCCCCAATCTAGGTTGAGGTAAGTCCAAGTTCTGCTTGTGTTGTGTACAGAATACTAAACCCACAAACCTTAGGGCTACTACTATCAGTGTCTTATAGTATTCCTTATTGGTGGATGAGTCCTCTATCCTTCAGAGGCTATAAATCTTGCCTATCCGCGTCACGTAGATAATGTCACCTCCATATTTCTCTCTTGTATATACTGAGTACATGGCTTTTCATTCATCTTTTGCCCTTGTTTTTTTCATTGCCTTAGTCCCTCTAGATGCTGCTGTGAGTTGTATATGTTAACTAAGCCAAGTTGAACCTTTCTTTCCTCTTTGAGTAGGAACTTCCTAGTCTCCTTTCTATGTGCCAATCCCATCTGAGAGGATAATATAAGATCCTTAATCGAGAGTCTTCGTAGGCTCTGGCTTAATATGTAATTAACTACAGGGGCTTGTGCCTGTGTGAAATTGATTTCCACATCAAATAAACCTCACTCGAGCTGATATATCAGGTGGGGGAAACCCTGTGACTCTGATTAGGTCACGCATATTATTATCCATTGAGGTGTATAGGTAAGAGCTGCTATCCTTAATGGTTAATCATATGTATGATCTAATCTGCCCTCCCATTGGCCTGCTTATGAAGAGCGTAAATGCATGTGATCATTTTATCCTCCGGGATAGTGTAGTAGCACCCTTTGTATTCTGTCCCCACACGACAGTGTCTTTTCAGAGGTCCATAAATTTCTGGCAACCATGGTGGTACAGGTTTTTCTCTTCATTTTTGGATTCTATATTATTCTTTCTTGTATGTACTCAGGGTTTGGTACTCCTTAGATTAGGTCCATCCTACTCTTACTTAAGGTCCTTCCCAATTAGGTTCATTTCCTCTTAGCTAAGGTTCTCCCTAGTCAGTTTCCCTTCTTTCCGGCCTACTAGGTGATTGCTTCCCTTATCTAACCTTTCCCGTCCAGTGATATTATCTCTTACTAATCGTTTCAAATTTCTTTTATTCTTTTATTGGCAGATAGTGCCATGGATTCCTTTGTTCCTTCCGTGACTTTCCACTTTGGTTTGGATGCACGGGTGATACTTCCTAAGTCCCTGCTAGATAGTCTTCTTACTAGAGGAATTACTTTTAGTTCCTTCACCGACTTGGTCTTTGTCACCCTTCATAGGCTGACCCCTACTGAGGCTTCCTCCTTTTTTTCCTCCCCAGAGGAGAGGTTGCACAGCCATTCCCCCTTTTCGAAGGTCTTATTGCTTGGTGGATAGCCTAGGCACCTGCTCATCCCATTCTTATTCATGTGCAGCAGTGCACCCTATGGTTAGGCAGCTAGTGCCTAGACCACTCCCTGTTCAGCCTACTCGTCCATCGGTCAGGTGACCAGTGCCTACCATACCTATTATTTAGACTGCTCTGACCCCTCAGCACCAGCAAGTAGTAGTTACTCCTTCTATTGCGCCAGTACAGGTTGCTCGTGTTCGGGTTCCCCCTCCTTCCTCTAAGAGGAGGGCTACCCAGATTGAACCCCTTTCATCTTCATCCTGTCAGGTTTCTATTTTTGCTCAGCTCTCTCACCCTGAGAACACCAAGAAGACCCCAGCACTTCCTGTAGCTCTTATTCCCATGGTCCCTCAGGCAGTGGGTTAAGACTTAGCTTTGTCCCCCACCTCTGGCCTTGGGATAAGGGCCCAGACGAATAAAAATTAGAGACTTCAATTAGTGGCATCTGAGGTAGCCAGGAAGTAGATGGCCGACTCAGTGGCTCAGCAGGAGCTGATTCAGCCTAGGGTGGTCCCCTTACAGTGGGAGCCATGCCAACTTGTAATTATATAGACTCCTAAGGTTATAGTTGCACTTGAGATCGAGACAGTCCAGGGAGGATGCTTTTCCCCATTGGCACATAGTGGTGATGAGGAGGATGTCGCTTGCATCGCAGCCTCCCCTCATATTATTACTTCTCTTCCACATACTAGGGTCCCCAGGGATGATGTTGCCTAAACCCTTACTTAGAGGATTTAAAGCATTATCCGCTTAGCACGGGATAGAGGTCCTATCAGTAGGGAGAAGTTACTCCACTAGATTTCTCAGGCATATGTTTAATTATAGAGATAGTCTTTGAGATAGAGATACCGGTGGCAAGGAGGACAGCCACCATGGTAGCCCGTCAGTTTAGTTCCTCTAGATAGACTGTAGGCTAGAGCTCCCACTATTGGATGATGCCACCATCATCATGGATATAGAAAGTAGTTGAAGCCTACCCAACCTCAACTCAATTCAGTTGTTATAGATCCTTTATAATCAGTTGCCCCTACTGGATCCCACCATAGTAGGTGGGTATGGAGATGACGAAGGTAGACCCTCCTGTCGAGGCAATGCAGTCAGTTATGGAAGTTGGATAGTTAGAGACAGTTGCTTCTTCAGGATCAGAGACAGTTCTAATGATCTGTGATATAGTGGCAGATACAGATATTATAGATCCTCCCAATGGTTCACCAATCCAGGTAGAGGCAGTCTCAATTCCTAGCCCCCATAGGATCTCTTCTCCTATGGGTCCATAAATAGAAGCTAATTATCAGACTCTCTTCGAGGAGGACATACTCGATGAGTTAGATGGAGATATGCTTGTACACGGGTGTGTGTGGTTACTTGATGGGGTCTCTTAGACAAGTAGAGATACCCAGATGATGATGATGAGCAGGGAGAGGCTGAAGTAGGTGGGTCTCCCTGATCAGTTGAGATAGATGCCACAGTTCTACAGTTACATACTTAGATGGCAGAGATGGCCAGAGTCATGGTGGTAATGATCACTTAGTTGACAGCCTTGGGGGTCATACCTTAAGTAAGGGGTGTAGGTACTCCTACTATGTCCAAGGATGAGCCAGTAGTACCACCTATGATAGCATCAGGCCCTGTAGGAGTTGATAGGGTCTAGAGAGCAGTTCCAGTGACACTTATAGCAGTTACTTTCAGTACCCCAATCCATAGTTAGTCAATACGATTATTAACTGGGTAGATTTAGGATCTAATTACATAGAAGGTCAAGCAGGCCATTTCCTCCAAGAAGTCTGGAGAGGTAGCTAGTAGGGGGCACCCTTACCCAGTAGAGTATGAGTAGGAGCCTTACCCCCCTGCTTTTATCCCTTTACAGTTCAGAGTTTTTGATGGGTTTGGGAACCCGAGGTAGCATGTGGCTCTGTACCAAACAATATGTTGCAACATAGGAGGGAACGACGCTCTGATATTGAGATTGTTCATCAGCAGCTTAATTGGGGTAGAATTTGTATGGTATGTTGATCTTCCCAATAATTTAGTATGCACTTTTACAGAGCTCGAGCAGTTATTTGTCAGAGGTTCATCAATATCGAGCACAGAGTCATAATGGATTAGTTAGTTAAGGCTAAATAGTGTCCCTATGAGACTTTGCCATATTATATAGTCAGATGGAGGAATCTCAGTTTAAAGTCAGAGTATTAAATGTAGGAGCAGCATATAGTTGAGATTTTATTAAAGAACATAGATGGACCTATCCCACCTTATTTGAAGGGTTTCAGTATTAGAACCTTTCAAAAGTTATTGATAAAGGTAATCAATTTATAGGACAACATACCTAATGCAGTCCCTCCTAAGGTTGAGAGTCAACCCTTATATAGACCTCAGCAGCAGGAGTCTTCAAGGGCACCTCAGCCTAAGAGAGGGGAGGTATACAGTACTTATGTGCCACAAGATAAGGGCTAGATGCCAATAGTTAGTTTAGCAGCGCCACAGTAGTCATACATGCCTGGTCAGTCAACAGTGTAGCCTAGACGCTCCTGTAGGACTCCAGAGAGTCAGTAGTACCTATAGGAGAGGCTTAGTAAAGAATACCCCTTTAAGAGGGAGAGTGTGAAGAAGATTTTCAAATTCTTTATCAAGAAGAACATCTTAACTTTCCTGATGAACAGTAGAGTTAAAGAAGAGGGGCAAATGGATCACCTACTCTATTGTCCCTTCCATAGACTTATCAAGCATATTATAGAAGAGTATTATGTGTTCAAAGTTAGAGTTGAGAGGCTTATGGCCAGTGTGAAGATACACCTTTAGGACAGTGATTTGGTGAAGCCCAAGGGCAAGACTACTAAGACAATTCATATGATTTTGAGTTTCAGCAGCAGCGATAGTCAGAGTGATAGTCAGAGCAGTAGCAGTAGATCACCCCGTGATACTGAGGGAGAGTGGCAGCTAGTACTCCCTCGAAAGACAAAGCAGATAATCAAAGAAATAGCTCAGAGTTCAAGGGCAGTTGAGAGGATGCCTTCGTAAGCAAAGTCAATAATTGCCAATCCAGTTACTTCGCTAGTTTCTTTTCCTTCCTCTATTATAGTGCCTACTAAGCACAGTTTTTTTTGCTTTATATAATAAGAAAATGTATCAAAGAGAAAAGATTATTGTAATCTCAAAGGGGAAGATAGCATCCCTTACAGCGCTTATGCTGAGGGATGCCATTCTCCCTTCGATTGATGATAAAATAATAGAAGAAGATGATTTTGACTACTTTTTATGTAATATTCCTTCTAATTTTACTTATTCTAGCACTCTCTCTTTTAATATTTTATATATTTCTTATAATATTGATTATTCTATATGTAATTATGAGTCTAAGCGTGAGGAAGAGCAAGTGTTTATAATTATAGAGGGTGGTTATTACATGGACTCAGGAGATGAATCTGAGAACTCACTCCAATCACTCTCCTTAGAGCCAGCACATGCCATCACGACTAAACCAAGTAAACCTCTCATTAAGGATGACTCAATGCAAGAAGTTATCTTACATTCAGGGAAGGTCCTTCCACTTAGGATGGCTAAGAATATGAAAGAAAAAGATAAAAATATTATTACCCAGTAGGATGATCCTATCCCTCCCTCCCAAAAATAGTCTAAGGAGAAAGGAAAACGCCCTCAGCTGGATGTTGATTACAATGTGTTGGCTTACTTAAGAAAAATTCCTTCCCTCCTTAGTGTCAACTATGCTTTAATGATGTCTCCTAACTTGAGAGATGCCCTAGTGAAAGTACAACTTGAGCCAAAGTCTTTTTAAGCCTTCTTTGATTATAAATCTATTAGGGATTCATGTTATTTGAGAGAGATATCATACATTACCTCTTCAGATCATGATCATCTCTTAGGGACCTTTGAGCATATCTTGCATTACTCTGCCCACTAGTGTTGGTGGCTTACTACAGACTAATAAGGAGTCTGTACCTCCATTGTATGAATCCTTTGTGCCACCGTGATCTAGTGAGTGTTCTGTCTTATCCCATAGTATAGATGCCCCAGTGGGTCCTGAGAGTCAGGGTCCCATGAAGACCATTATGGATAATGAGGTCACACATGTCCCTCACTATTTTTCCCCTTTTATTGAAGGCTACATTGAGCGGAGTGTCATTCCTTCAACTTGGTTTGATGAATGAACTCTACAGCAAGCCCGTGTTTGGTGAACTGATATGCCTCAAACCCAACAAGGCTTTGGTTATATTGAGAAAGATCAGTTTACTTATGCCAACGTCTGAGCTATCTCTCACTTGTATTTGGTTGTTTCCCTTCCGATGAGGAAGACCCTGATTGAAAGTTCGAAACGGATGTTAAGCCCTAGTGAACTAGTCCCGAGGCTAACCAAGAGGGGGGGTGAATTGGTTATTTAAAAATTTCACGATAACTATGAAAATCTTATTATAACGTGCAGCGAAAACGAATTAAAACAACGATAAAAAGATCAACCACAGATATTCACCCATGCAGTTAATATCAGAAAAAATTAAAGTGCAGAATTGAATCAGAAAAGCAAACCATATTTTATAGTGGTTCGGTCAACTTGACCTACGTCCACTCCCCGGAGCCTCCCCTCCGGGTATTGCACTAAACAAAAGTGTCTCTCCTTTTACTCCCACAGCAAGGCGGAGAAGCTTGTACAAAAACCTCCTTTTCACCACACGGTGAGGCAGAGAACCCGACCTCCTTTCGCTTCCTCCTGAAACAGGCAGAGAACCTTCGAACTCCTTTCACTTCCTCCTGAAGCAGGCAGAGAACCTACGAACTCCTTTTGCTTCCACCTGAAGTGGGCAGAGAACCCCAGATCTTCTTGCGAATGATCCTCCCACGACGAACACCGACTAGACGAAAGACGAGGAGCGGAGAAGACGACTCTGATCCGTGCTCGGAGCAACCTTAGTGAATCCCTCACTAACTCCCCCTCGCAAGATCTTCTCTCTCTCTCCCAACTCTCTCTCTCTCTAGGGTTTCTCAGGGAAGGAAGGCAGCAAAAGATTTTTCCAAAAATTGGAAAAGTTCTTTTAAAGGAGGGCTTAAAATTTGCCCTAAATCTCAACTGGTCGGCCAAGATTATCCAGGACGATCGGTAGATCGTCCTGTACGATCAGTTCAAATTCTGCTATTTCAGCCTGGACGATCTGGCTCTTCTGGACGACCAGTAGAAAAAATTGTTCATATTTTCCCGTACGATCCTGCGATAGTCCGGGACGATTAGTGCAAATTGAGGGAAATCGTCCAGAAGACAGTTCGAGTCGTCCAGAGAAATCTGTGCTGGACGACCAAAAAATGACTTGATCATCCAGGACGATGGGGTCATCGTCCTGTACGATTAGTTCAAAAAGGCCCCAAATCATCCTGAACACAGTTCGGGCCGTACAACTGAAATGCACTAAATGATCCTGATCGTCCGGGACGATCCTGCGATCGTCCAGGACGATATGATCGTATCAACCAAAAATAAATTGCTTTCCTTAATTACCAGATTAAATTAGGCATGATTGTGCTGGATCGTCCGGGATGATACACGTATCGTCTGGGACGATCAGACCAAGTATCTAAAAATAAGAACTTGCCTAACTTGATCTGGCGGCTGAGAATTTCTGATTTGGGCATATCGTCCCGTACGATCCGGAGATCATACAGGACGATCTGCTTAATTAGACCCTCTTAACTTAGTCGCCCTAATTAGGGTTTCTGTTTTAACTGGATCGTCCAGGACGATGTGGAGATCGTCCAGGACGATCTGAACAAAATTTTAACAGAAACTCTAATTCACTCAATCTCTCTCCCTGAGTGTGTGTGTGCAAGGTTACTTAGCTAGGGAATCAGTTACATTACAATTGACTCAATAAAAAGAAAAATCATACATTTGACACACTTGGACCCGATCTTGAGTTGGCTTGAGTGGCTCGCGGTCCTTTGTGCCTGAAACAGATTAGCCAAGCAAAACACACTAGAAATATGTTTATCATCATCAAAACCAGATTTGCAACACTGATGATGTTGAGGACAGAGTCATTGATACTCCATGCAAGTTCAAGATGGTACCACTTTCACTATAGACAAATTGTGTGAGGTTAACCTGCACACTGAATCAGATCCTAGGTCTATTTTTCATAGTGCTTTATTATCTAACTCAAAGGCTCAAGAGTATATCAAGATATTTTTAGAGTTTAGAGACTGCTTTGCCTGGAATTACACTGAGATGCCTAGTCTAAACTCAGAGGTAGCAGTCCATAAGTTAGCTATTATACCCGATGTAGTCCCTATTAAACAATTACCTCATAGAATGAGGTTAGAAATTAAGAAACTGGTGATCACTGAAACTAAGAAGCTTATAGAAGCTGGTTTCATTCGTGAATAGAAATATCCTACTTGACTCACCAGCATTATTTTAGTCCGGAGGAAGAGCAGACAAATTCCCGTCTATATTAATTTCTATGATTTGAACAAGGCATGCCATAAAGATGATTTCCCTCTTACTATCCCCGAGCTCATGGTGGATATAGCTTCATCCCAGAGTAATTTCTCCATCATAGATAGTTTATCTGGTTACAATCATATAAAGAAGAACCCCAAGGAGGAGAAGTTTACTATATTTCATACACCGATAGGTGTGTTTTGTTACAATGTGATACCCTGCCGTCTCAAGAATGTTGGGGACACCTTTCAACATGCCATGATTGTTATCTTTGATGAAATGATACACGAGTAAGTTGAATGTTATGTGGATGATCTAGTGGTCAAAGGCAAGGTCCACGGAGATCACCTTCGAGATCTACGAATCATTTTTGAATGCTTACACAAGTATGATCTAAAAAAGATTCTTTTAAAATATGCAGTCGGTGTTAGTGTGGGATAGTTCTTGGGGTTTATAGTTTTCTACCGTGATATTGAGATTGATCCTTTCATGATCAAAGCTATAGTAAACTTGAAACCTCCTAAAGGCCTTATCCAATTGAGATCTTTTCAAGGTAAGTTCACTTTTTTGTGCATGTTTATCTCCAATATTTTAGGTAGGTGTCATCCCTTCACTGCCCTTGTGAAGAAGGATGCTTATTTTCATTGGGATGAGCATTTTCAGTAGGCCTTTGAGAGTACAAAGCGCTACCTGATGAACCCCCCTATTTTAGTTACACCAATCCCAATGAGGCCATTAATTCTTTACACTATGGCCCTGGATAAATCCTTGGGTGCACTTTTGGCTCAAGAAAATGAGGGTGAAAAGGAGAATGCCTTGTACTACTATAGTAAATAGTAGATACCTACAGAGCTAAAATACCTAGTAATGGAAAAGTAGTGTTTAGCTTTGATCTTTGTAGTGCAAAAGCTTAAAAATTATATGCTTTCGCATAAGGTTAAGCTAATTTCTCAAGTCAACCCCTTGCAGTATTTGATGACATGTCTGACCCTCTCAGCTTATTTAGCATGCTGGTCTATGATCCTACTACGGTTTGATATTACCTTTATCCCTCAGCAGGCTATTAAAGGATAGGCTCTGGCTAATTTTCTTGCAGCTCACCTAATCCCTACGGATTCCTCACTTAATGATGATTTTCCTGATGAACTAATCATTGGTATGGATGAACAGGAGTCCCTTACCTGGGAGCTCTACTTTGACAGAGCTACCTCCGTTAAATCTTTATATCCAAATGAAACTGCTATAGTTAGGGTAGGTTTAGGCCTTATTTTTATATCCCAAGAAGGTCACACCCTTAGATACTCCTACAGTCTTTCAAAACCTTATACTAAAAACAAAGATGAGTATGAAGCTCTGATTTTGGGACTAGAGTTGGCCATTTAGATGAATATCATATGGGTGAAGATCTTTGGCGACTCCCAACTGATCATAAATAAAGTAGCAAGAGTCTTCAAAATACTTAAATATGAGCTCTTGCCCTATCGCAATAGGGTAATGGAGCTCCTATGTCAAATTCCTAAGGTGACCTTGGCTAAGATCCCTTGATCTGTAAATGGCAAAGCTAAATGCCTTGGTCAAGTTAGCAAAATAACTAGCTGACCCAACTGGAAATCTAGTGTCTATTATTATCCAGTATTATCAAGCCATGTTCCCCGTAAACTTTTCTTCTCCTTATCAAACCCTCACAGTGTTTTCCATTGAGAAGGAGTCAAATTGGAGAGTTCCCTTTATTGAGTATTTGAAGCATGGTAGGCTTCCAGATGATCACTCTCTTGCCATTCAGATTAGGAAGAGAGCTTTATCATTCATATATATAAATAACACATTGTATTGACACTTTTTTGACCAAATATGGTTACATTACCTCAATAACGAGGAGGCTCATAAGGTCATGGGCGAGATACATGAAGGGCTTTACGGTGCTCATCAATTTGGACCAAAAATAAAAGACAAAATTAAATGCCTTGGTTACTATTGACCGACCATGATCCATGATTATATAGAACAAGCTAGAAAGTGCCACCAGTACATGATTCATTGCACTACGATTTGCCAACCCCCGAATTTGCTACACCCTATTATGTCATCTTAGCCATTTAAAGGTTGGTGCATGGATGTAGTGGTTCTTATCGACCCTCCTTCCTCTAAGGATCATAGGTTTATTTTAGCTGCCACTGATTACTTCTCTAAGTAGGTGAAAGCTATTCCACTTAAGGAAGTTAAATCAGAGGATGCGATACATTTCTTTCACTATCACATTATTTACCACTTTGGTGTTCTGTGTCGTATAATTTCTGATAATAGCCTGACATTTAGAAGTACCATGATTGCTAGATTTACCCGCTGCTATAACATTAATTAACAATACTCTTCAATTTACTATCCCAAAGTTAATGGCTTGGCAGAGGTATTTAATAAGACTCTCGTACAATTGATAAGAAAAATCCTTATAGAAAATAACCAAGTGTGGCATAATAAGTTACCCGAAGCATTATGGGCCTATAGGACTACATATCATACTCCTACCTAGTCTACCCCATATGCTTTAGCTTTTGGAATTGAAGTTGTCCTCCCACTCAAGGTCGAGCTCCCCTCATTGTGTGTGGGAGTTAGTCATGATCTTTCCCATAAAGATAATGACCAAATATGGTTGAAAGAGCTAGATGGTTTAGAAGAGCTTCTCTTACAAGCTTATTAAAACCTTAAACTAGACCAGGCCCGTATGGCCTGATCACATGATCTCCTTATTCAATCCCGAGCTTTTCAGGTTGGCGATCTAGTTCTCATTTTATGTAGGCTTATCATTCTGTGCCATCACTGAAGTGGTAAGTTTGAGCCTATTTGAGAAGGCCCCTTCAATGTAGAGAAAGTTTATGAAGGTAGTGCTTACCTACTCATTGAAGCAAACGGAGTTCACCCTATGCATGTTATCAATGGTTAGTACTTAAAAAAGTATTATGCTTAAGTTTTACACATCGCAGAGGGAGTCTCCTTACCCCCTGTTAATATCTCTCTGTATATATAGTCCCTGAAAGGATCCTCCTTACTTTTTGGCAGTCTATGAGGCCATGATGATTTGTCCTCTACCGCATAATGTTCATTACGAAGAGTATGGGGTTATCCTTAAAGGTGATATGCTGATACACCATAGGGATGTTTGTGTTTACGTCTATACACACCAATCACATTGGTGTTAGTATAAAGAACCTTTGATTTGTCCTCCCCTTACGAGAGTTTATTTTCCCCAATTTCACTTAGCACCCCCAAATGTGGTCTGGGTTATCAAAACCAATGTGTTTTATTTTCTTTTATTTCTCTTATTCCCCTAGTGTAAATCATATGATTCATTTACATTCAAGCTCTATGGTTTGCCTAGCATAGTGTAGACTTATAGAATTCATACACCTTTGAGTTCTCCATAAGTTCTAGTTTCCCAATTTTACTTGACACCCCTAAGAGTGGTCTGGGATATCAAAACCACTAGTTTAAACCTCTTTATTCAATGGGATACAAGGTCCAGACCTAACTTATGTTAGTTAGGTGCGTGATGTTAATCCCCTATCCCTATGTGGATTTATTTCCTCTACCATCCTTGTTATAATAGTTGTATTACTCAATTCATTCATGTGAGTTCGATGTGGTTTGGGATATCAAAACTACTGACTTAAACCCTTAAGAGATATGATACTGGGTCTATACCAACCTATGTTAGTCAAGAATGGTAATATTGATCTGCCATCCTAACTTAGATTACATTTGTAAATTAATTTTGTTGTAATTGTGCTCCCCAGTTCATTCACATTTGTTGCAACTGCTTTTCACTTCTTTATAAAATCATGTATAATATCTCTCTCACCAGTTTTATTCATGTGTCAAATGTGGCTTAAATTATCAAAGCCAATGATATATCCCTTTCTTTGTGTTCCAATTGTTAAGGTATATTTTCATACTAGGAGTAACTCATGGATATGATAAATATTCCACCCACCGTGGGTTGTCTTTGATAGTATGAGATGTGGCTGATATATTATTGTGAATAGATGATAAAAAAGATATATATTCACAATAATATATCAGCCACATCTCATACTATCAAAGTCAACCCACGGTGGGTGGAATATTTATCATATCCATGAGAAAATTGTAAAAAAAAATAAGAGGGATGCTCTTAGTTGAGTAAAACCAGTTGCCCTTATCAAAAGAGGAACCCAGCTTCACTCTCCAAGAGATCAAATTCCCCAAACTTCTCTCCTTTGATGAGTCTCGGTGATTGCTTAAGAGATGAGCCTACACTTATTTTGTTTTAATCCCTTATGATTATAGTTATCTTCAGTAGTGATGTGGTGCATCTTGTCCCAGATATTAACATCACTTGTTCATTTGGCTTGGATTTTTTTGAGGAAAGATCAGCCCCCTTTTTTCTCCTTTCCCATTCAAACAATGCTCTTAGCTACTAGAGTAGTTCTATAGATTTGTTGGAGTTATTTCCACTTCACACATGGTCCCACCAATTTGTGTGGGTGTTACCACTGTGACCTTTTGATGATCTTATTCATAGTTACTATCATCGGTGGCGAGTGTGTCCCCTTACTACCTTCAGTTATTTTCTTGGTTGTGATGTAGTATATCTTGTCTCAGATGTTAGCATCACTTCTATGTGAGCATTGATTTTCCAATAGAAGATCAGTTCCATCGCTTCTCTTAGCAATCCATTCTCTTATCTTTATCCTACTCTTAGCTTCAAGAGTAGTTCTATAGATGCGTTGATGTTATTTTCACTTCCAATATGGTCCCACCAATTGGTGTGGGTGATACCACTATGATCTTCTAATGATTGTTGATCCTATTTATAATTATTATGCTCGGTGGCAAGTGTATCTCCTCGCTTCCTCGAGTTATTTCCCCATTTATGAAGTAGTATATCATGGCTCAGATGTTACTATCACCTCTTTGTGAGCTTTGATTTTCTAGCAAAAGGTCAGTGCACTAACTTCTTTGTCCACATACTTTCTCATTGGGACCTGACTCTTGGCTGTCGAAGAGGTCCCTTGGATTTGTTGATGTTATTTCCACTTCTTACAGGATCCCCATCAGTTAGTATGGGTTCACCACTATGGTTCCTTGATGATTGTTTCTCCTGGATGTAGTTTTGTTTTTTGTAGTGAGGGTATCCCCTCGCTACTTTCATTGTTACTCACTTGGGATGAGATTTTCTTTTTTGTAATCCGTTGAGGGCATACCTCTTCCTGTTGTCCTTTGACGCATCATTCTGATGATTCCCCTCTTTCATATGAGGTTAAGGTTGCTTAAGATATTCCACCGACATTTGGATACCTGTGGCCACGACGATTTGTCCTCGACCATGTGATAACAAAAATGCTAGCTCAGGATTCCTTAGATAATTTTTTCCCTTAGAATTCTTACACTTACTTTTCCCTTCTCCCTCACATTCCTACAAATATTTTTGTTAGGTTAGTGTTGAGGTGACTTTCACCTTTTATCTTACTGATTTGATATAGTCAGGCAGGTAGTTGGTTTACTTACTTACTTGGTTGAGAGAGCCCAACAGAGTTTTTGGGAGGCATACCTTACGACCCGTTTACCCTGATTGTCCTATTGTGATCAAGCAGGCATCAGACCATAACTCTTTACTCACTATTTCAATATGGTCATGTGAGTATTGAGACGTTCTTCATTTTTCGTCAGGTAGATGTTGAACCTTACTTGGTTGAGAGAGCCCGACAGAGTCCTTGGGAGGCATACCTCACCACCCCTTTACCCTAATTATTCTATTATGATCAGGCAGGCATTAGAACTTGACTCTTTACCCACTATTTCAATATGGTTAGGTGAGTATTGAGCCATTCTTCATTTGCTGGCAGGTGGATGTTGAACCTTGCTTGGTTGAGAGAGCCTGAAAATGTCCCTATGAGGCATACCTCACCACCCCTTTATCCTAATTATCCTATTATGATTAGGAAGGCATCAGACCTTGACTCTTTACTCACTATTTTAACATGGTTAGGTTAGTATTAAGTTGTTCTTCATTTGCTGTCAGGTGGATGTTGAACCTTACTTAGTTGAGAGAGCCCAACAGAGTCCATTGGAGGTATACATCACCGCCCCTTTACCCTGATTATCCTATTGTGATTAGGCAGGCATCAGACCTTGACTCTTAACCCACTATTTTGATATGGTTAGGTGAGTATTGAGTTGTTCTTCATTTGCTGGTAGGCAGATGTTGAACCTTACTTGGTTGAGAGAGCCTGACAGAGTCCCTAGGAGGCATACCTCACCACCCCTTTACCCTAATTATCTTATTGTGATCAAGCAGGCTTCAGACCATAACTCTTCACTCGCTATTTAAACATGGTCAAGTGAGTATTGAGCCATTCTTCATTTGCTGTCAGGCGTATGTTGAACCTTACTTGGTTGAGAGAGCCCGATAGAGTCCCTGGGAGGCATACCTCACTAACCCTTTACCCTGATTGTCTTGTTGTGATCAGGAAGGCATCAGACCTTAACTCTATACTCACTGTTTTGACATGGTCAGGCGAGTATTGAGTTATTCTTCATTTGCTGGCAGGCGGATGTTGAACATTACTTGTTGAGAGAGTCCGATAGAGTCCCTAGGAGGCATACCTCACTACCCCTTTATTCTGATTGTCCTATCATAATTAGGCAGGCATCAGAACTTGACTTTATACTCACTATTTTGATATGGTTAAAAGAGTATTGAGCCATTCTTTATTTACTGTCAGGCAGATATTGAACCTTACCAGGTTGAGAGAGCCCGACAGATTCCTTAGGAGGAATACCTCACCACCCTTTTACCCTGATTGCCCTATTATGATCAGGCAGGCATCATATTGTGGGACTCTTGTATTTGCTATTTCTATAAAGGCAGGCAAGTATTGACTCACCCCCATAAACTATTTTGATATGATCAGGTGGATGTAGGACCCTTTACCTTCACTTTTCCCTCTATTCTACCCTTACGAAAGGTAAGGCAGATAGATGATCCACTCCACTTTCCCTTCCCCCTTTGATGATCTTTCATGTGTTCTTTATCCTACTTTTCTTGCCACATTCAATTAACACCAACACGCATAATTCTCTAATTGTTTGCAGCCCTTATTGGGGGTCTATTTGTTGACCTTGATTTCCTCAAATCCCACTTCCACTAAATTTAGTGGGTCAAACAAGGTCTATGGAGCCTACACCTAGGCCCTGGGTTAACTTAGTTGACCAGGTCAACCTAGGTTGACCTAATTGACCCAAATATCCTTTATTTGATTAGAAATCAATCCCAAGTCATCCTTGGCTCAATTCTTTCACCGCTTGGACTTAATTGATCAAGTTCACTAAGTCAATCATTAACTTGGTCAACCCAAGCCTCAATTAGGTCAAATTAACCTATTCAACATAATCAATGCATTAACACCCTTCCTAATCCTCCTTAATCCCAAGTCTACGGCTATTAGACTCCTCTCACTCCTAATTAACCCTAGATCTAATTTACGCCATCCATTCAAGGCCTATGACTATAAATAGGCTTCTTAGGGCATCCTAGAGGTGATCTTGCTTTTGCTCTCACCCTAGACTCCCAAATCCCAAGAGATTTTGTGTGAGACCTCCCCTCGACTCCCTCCACCTCTTATAAGTCAAACCCCATCGGTAGAGATCTTCCTACCACCCTAAGCATAGGCCCATCTAAGGCTTTTCCCACTTGATCTATAGATCATTTGGCTATGATTTCAGATAGAGAATTATACGAGGACAACCTACAAGTTCAACTGAACCAAAATCCCATAGATCCAATGATAAGATCTCTTAAAAACCCTGGATCTTCTAAAATCTACTAATCTAACCTAACTCCATAAAATATTTCCCTAAGTATTAAAATCAACCAACTAACTAAATTAATTTAACAAAATTGATTACTACTAGGTAACCTAGGCCTACGAGACTATTAAGTTAGCCCTAAGGATGGTGAAATAAATCTCACGGCCTCGGTGAGCAATAAAGATAGTAATTAACTGAACATTGAAAGTAAAACTTTTAAAATCAAGCCTAAACCATCTAAACTTAAATTTAAACCAAAATTTCTCCTTTTGACGTTCAACCAACTGGATCACCCGTAACTTTAACTAAACCACCTATATAGGACACATCCAAACCATACAGCCTTATTACACAAATATAGAATTATTTGCTAGGGCACCACTTCTAGTTCTAGGCTAGGTTGGTATTTGCTTTAAAGATATATACCAAGTTTTCTGAGATTTTTTTGTATGTTATGATTGAAAATTGATTGATATATTTATTTACTTTTACTGTACTCTATGAATTGATGTGATGGGCAATAGATTACCCATAATTTAAGAATAATTTTTGATACTAACAATATCATCTGCAGGTGGCCATGCTCATGGAGCGCTAATAAAGGGGGGGCTAGAACTGATAAATAAATTATATAAATACTTTGCTAAAGGTGCTTCAGCCGCTTAACCCCCCAAGATTAGTGAGGGCTAAAAAAAAGTAAATCATAATTACTATAGGTGCTTCAGCGGCTTAGCCCTCAAATAAATAAGAGCATAGCCAAGTGTGGCTGACATGAGTATTTTACATTTCATAATATATATATATATATATAAGTGCTTAGGGCAGATTTGATATTTAAGTGTTTAGGATAACCATGCAAGGAGTCTAGAACTTTCATTTTATATTAAAGTAAATTATTTATAATATTCTATTGTAAAAGTGCATATTTGAGTTGGGATACACAGATCTAAAGGTTGGATTCCAAAGTGGAAAGGATACCCCTTAGGGGGATGGTCCTTTTTCCTTTGGAAGCCTAAATTTGGATTTTTTTATTACCCAAAGTGGGAAGAATAACCTCTCCTTCGAGGGAAGAGTTTTCCTTTCCATTTTGGGTATCGAGCTACGGTGAATCCAAGGAGCATGAAGAAGGGAAGATCAAGAAGTTGAAGATAACGAGTATCCCACTGAAAGTCATTTGCATCAGTGCTAGGATTAGAATCCAGGTTGTTGTCAGTGGTGCTCGACCTCTTTACTTTTCTACAGATCCTAGGTTATAATAAAAGGCAGTTGGCCTATGGAAAGTTATTTGATTAACTTGATTATTTAGTGTGCTTAATTTGAATTGATTGTGATTAGGTTTTGCCTTCTTTTCTTAGTTTATTGGCATTTGTGTGTCGCTTTTGTTTTAGCCTGGATTTGATCGAAGGCTTGTGAGGGTACACCGAAAAATTTTCTACTTAAACTTAATTAAAAATTTTAAGTTAATATAGAAACTCTAACACTCTTAAGAAGTAAGGCCAAGACTGTTGGGAGTTCATATAGCATATTTATTGCATTATTCATTACATTTGTTAGGCCACTCCACTCCTATAGGTTCTAGCAGACCACCTAGCTTATGAGGGTGCAGATCTGTCAAGGGAAACCTGTGCACTCTAGGATAAAACCTATTTTAAAGCTTTTTTAAAACTATTTTATATACATTTTAAGCATTTAATTAAGTTGATCAGCATGCATCACATTAGAAATCAATTTGAAAAGAGGTCTAAAACTTTAATTATATTTATTTTTGTATTTTCACCCAACATAAGTCAAGGGACCACTTAAGACAATCTCTAGATGTCGGTCTCACTTCTTAAAAATTTTAAACATCCCTACCACTCTTTCATAAAAATGACTGGACATATAGTTTTAAATCGACTAGGTGGTTAGTTAGCTCCCCAATTCAGGCTGTGGTAAGTCCAGGTTCTACACTGCATTTGCTAAGATATGGGTGTTAGTATTGTGTGTAGAATACTAAACCCACTAGATTTAAGGTTTAAGGCTACTAATATCAGTGTCTCATAGTATGCCTCATCGGTGGGTAAGTCCTTTATCCTTCAGAGGTTATAAATTCTTCCTATCCACATCACGTGGATGATGCCACCTCCATCCTTCTCTCTTGTATGCTCTGAGTGCATGACTTTTCTTTCTTTTTTCTTTCTCCAGTTTCTTTCATCGCCTTAGTCCCTCCCGATGCTGATGTGAGCCGTGTATGTTGACTAAGCCAAGTTGAACCTTTCCTTTCTCTTTGAGTTGGAACTTCCTAGTCTCCTCCCTATATGCCAATCCCATCTGAGAGGATAATGTAAGATCCTTAATCGAGAGTCTTCTTAAGCCCCGACTCAAGATATAATTAACCACGGGGGCTTGCAGCCATGGGAAATTAAATTCCACATCAAATAAACCTCACTCGAGCTGATGCATCGGGTGGGGAAAACCTAGTGACTCTGATCAGGTTATGCATACTATAACCCATCGAGGTACGTAAGCTAGACCTTCTATCCTCAATGATTAATTGTATGCATGATCTAATATGCCCTCCCATTGGCTCACTTGCGAATATTTTATCCTCCAAGATATTGTAGTTGTACCCTTTGCATTTTGTCCCCGCACGGTAGTGTCTTTTTGGAGCTCCACAGCAGCAAATTGGCAGAAATTTTTTGCTATAGCCTTTATCACAGAGCTGGCTGATGCTAAGCAGATTATATTTCAGGTCATCTACAAGTAAAATATTATCAATGATGAAATTTTTTGAATCACCAATTATACATGATCCCATTACTCTCTTAGTGGTGTTATCTCCAAGTGTTACATTACCTCCTACCTTGGCCTCCAATGAGATAAATTAATTTGTATCTCTAGTCATATGCCTTGAACATACATTATCCAGGTACCATATGCTCTCACGAGGCCTTTTGTGAGAGCAACTCTACAAAATCATCAAATGTTTGATTTGGGAACCCAAACAGCTTTGGGCCCTATCTTATAGAAAGAAGAATAAAATACATTCATGCTATACTATGAGTTTTGATTTTTAGGTCTCCATACTCAATATATACTATGGTGAATGGTGTACGTGTGAGAGATATGTCCTAAAATGCAACAAGAAAAATATCTAACACTAGGAAAAGGATTTATTAATCTTCTTGGGGTATAGTGCCTCTTCCTAGGTTTAAATTAAGCATGCTAATGCGATAATTTTTAAAATTCTTCAAGTGCAGGGGTTGGTTTATTTTTTTCTAATGCAATGATTTTTCTCTTAAAAATTCATTAGCATTTTCAAAGCTTGTCACTTCTAATTTTAATGAATGTTCATTACTGTCTAAGTTGCATGTAATGGATTCTAATTCTTTGAAAGCCTTTTTAAAATCAATATGTGATTTTTTTAAGGAATTACATTCACCAGTTAAATCAAGATGCTTTTTATTTAACTCATCAAATTCATCAAGCAAAGCCATGTGATTGTCGTTCACTGTAGAGTGATCTTTCTTTAGAATTTTATGCTCTTTTTGCAGGTTTAAAAATTCAATTTTGAGTCTTGCATGCACTTTTTTTAGCTTCCTATATGAAGAGTGATTTCATTCCAAAATTTCAAATTATTGATCATATTTAAGTTCACTTACCTCTTCTTGATCAGATTGATCAAGATGATCTGCCATCAAGCACAGGTTGGTTACCTCCTCTTCAGCTTCAGGTTCAGATGAGTCAGATGCTGAGTCTGCCTAGAAATCCTTTTGGATCTTTTTCTTATCCTTCATGAATCTAGGCTATTCTTTAGCCCTCTCCTTACATCGATGAGCTTTTAAAGTTGGGCAATCCAACTTCAGGTGCCCTGGCTTCCTACATTTAAAGCAGATAATATTAGAATAAGCTTTAAAATTTTTCATATTCTTACGTTTATTCCACTGATAATGATGGTTTTGTTTTTTTCTTAAGAAACTTTTAAAATGCTTCATTATTAAAATAATAACATTATTATCAGAACTAGAAGAGCCAAAGTCAAAATCATTAACCTTCAAGGCTATCATTTTCTCCTTTTTCTTCTCACCTACATCAAGCTACCTTTATTCACTCCTTGCTCGTAAGCAATTAGTGATCTTAGTAAGTTGTCGATAGAATAAACATTTAAGTCCTTAGATTCAGTAATGGCAGTTGTTTTAGCATCGAAGAAAGAGGGTAAGCATCTCAAAATCTTGTTTACTTTTTTGTAGCTTGTGAGTTCTCTTCTTAAGGCATGCATGGATATACAATATGTGTAAACCTAATATATATTTCAGAAATTAATTTATTAGGTTTCATGTGAAAAAGTTTATAATCATATAAAAGAATGTTCAACATAAATTATTTCACTTCGTTTGTACCTTCATAAGTTATGGATAATTTTTCCCAAATTTTCTTACTAGTTGAACAGGAGGAGCCACATATATAATCTTCTAATTTAAGCCACAGAAAAAATAGTTTAAATATTTAGCATTTAGTTGTGTAAGATCTCTATCATTAGTTCTCCATTCAGTAAAAGGGATTTCAGTTTTAACACCAATGACTAATCTATAATATGCAGAATATCCTTCTCTAACAAGCATCCATATAGATAATCAATCGATTATAAAAAGGTGGACATGCGAGTTTTTCAAAAATCAAAAGGTATATTATCAAATAGAGGTGCTCGTGCGATTGAATAACCTTCTACAGTATTACGATTATCAAAGTTAGCCATTGATCAAAATTCAAAAGTTTTCTAAAACTTGATTTTATAAATCCCGCTTTGATACCACTTAGAAGTTTGTGAGGGGTGTTAAACCCTATAGAACTAGCCCGAGGCTAACCAAGAGGGGGGGGGGGTGAATTAGTATTTTGAAAATTCTTTAAGCAAAAAACAAAAATCTTTTTGAAATCTTTTTGAATATTTTAGAAAATAAATAATTTAAGCTGAAGCAGATAACCAAACACAGAGATTTCAACACAAATCATATAATATAAAATAAGTGAAATAAATATGAAAAGACAAGTAAGAAGAACATAGTAGATTTATAGTGGTTTGGTCAACATGACCTACGTCCACTCCCTGGAACCTCCCGTTCCAGGTATTGCACTAATCAGTTACTGTCTCTTATTTTACCCCCATAGTAAGGCAAAAAAGCCCTTACAAAAACTTTCCACTGACCCGGTGAGGCAGAGAATCTTGAATCCTTTTTCACCCTCCTAGTGAAGGAAGAGAACCTAAAATCCTTTATATTCTATCTGGAGTTGGCTATGAATCACAAAAATCCTTTTACTCCATGCTAGAGTAGGCAAAGAACCTGATAATCCTTTTACTCTCTCCTAAAGAAGGCAGAAAACCTGATTATCCTTTTACTCCCTCCTGGAGTAGGAAGAGAACCTCGACCAGATTCATATGATCGTCTCCTCATAGCCACTAAGGAACCAAGGATGAATAAGGAAGAAGATGATCGAATCCTTACTTAGAGCAACCATTGTGAATCCCCTCACAAACTCCCCCTCACAAGATTCTCCCTCTCTCTCTCCCAAACTCTCATTCTTCTATTCTAAGCTCTCTTTGGATTAGACTCAACAGAAAAAAGGTTTTTTAAAGAGATAATTAGAGAGCTTAAATAGAGAGACTTCAAAAAGTACCCTAATTTCAACTTGTGGATAATATCATCCAGGACGATCTATCGATCCCAGCTAAAATATATCGTCCTGAATGATTAGTTAAATTAGCCCTTTTAGCTGGGATGATCTGGGTCTCCTACATAATTAGAACACAAAGTTTTTTCTGATCATCCAGCATGATGTAATCAACATCCTGTATGATTAGTTTAAAATCAGGCATTATCGTCTAGTAGATAGTTCAGAATGTCTAGGAGATAAATTAGGATAATATGAAGAAATATAACTGATCGTCCAGGATGATGTCACGATTGTCTTGTATGATTAGTTCAAAACCAGATATTATTGTCCAATAGATAGTTTGGAACATCCAGGAGACTTAAGAAAAATCATCTAGTATGATTTTGCGATCATCCCTGATGATATGATCGATCAATCTAACCTCAATTACTCTCCTAATCACTTGATAAATTTAGGCATGATTGTAATGAATTGTCCTGGACGATCCAGATCATCCTGTATGATTAGTGCAATTTTATGAGTTATAAAATCTTGCCTAAATGAGTTTGGCGACATGGTATTTTGATTTAAGCATATCGTCAAGGATGATGGGAATGTCATCGAGGATGATTTTCTAAATCAGTATTACTTGACCCAGTTTTCCTCATTAGGGTTTCTATTTTAAATTGATCTTACAGGATGATTTTGGATCGTCCAATACGATATGATAAAAAATAGAAGAACTCTCAAACTCAGCAAATTTCTCCCTCTGAGTGTGTGTACACAAGGTTACTTAGCTTAGGAATCCACTATATTACATTTAACTTAAGAAAGGGAAAAATTTCTTTGAAATAAAATTACAAGCAGACTCAACACTGGTCTACCCAATCTTGAGCTGATTTGTATTGCAAGTGATCTTTGTGGACCTAAAAAAGTTAGTATGTAGGGAAACCAAAAATAAATATGCAATGACAGCAATATAAAGGAAATAATGTTTGTTATCATCAATAACATAGTACCTGTATCCTCTTTGGATGGATGCTCATACTAGCACTTGTGGGAGATCCTCCTATCCTCAAATTTGTGTTAGAATTGATCTCTCACAGAGGCTTCTACCTGGGATCTGGATTAACTGCTTGCACGGCCGGTTCTTCCAACAAATCAAATATGAAGGCCTCTTCAACTTCTGCTTCTTGTGTGGCCTCTTAAACCATACTACCCAAAGCTCCCCTAGATTGACTCCCCACCCCCTGGCTCTGCCTCATGCAGCCCCCTCCAATCCTCCCAAGTAGTCGACCACTCAAAGCAAAGTTGGGGACTCCCCGGGTCATCATTCCCCTCCCAAGGATGGAACTTCCACACAGGCCAACCACACAGAATAGCATCCTGAGCATGACAGTGTCAAGGAGGATAAACTTGGTGCTTGGAATCACATCACAAGAAGAAGGAGAGGAAATCGCAAGCCCAAGCCGAAGTCTCAGGCCATTCTTCCACAGGAGCAACCCACTAGCACCACAAGCCAAGAGAAGAACAAACTAAAGGTTATTTTCACTGCTGAGAGGACACAACAACCCGATGATCCCTCCACCGAAAGCATCAATATCCCCAAGAGGCAGCATAAAGCCTCCAAGGCCTTTTGGAAAAATAATTGCTGCAACTAGGTTCGATTGCCAACATGCCCAAGAAGAGAAAGAAGAATCTTCACGATGACATTGACGGAGACTTTGTCCCCTTTGGTGAGGAATGATGTCATTCCTTGTTGCTTGCCCTAAGGACCACATCTTAATCATCCTGCTACTGGAGCAGTGGGATAATGCTCAGCCTTCGGGCTGTTTTAAACATTCTTTCAGTTTCTCCCCCCTCTGGAGTAGTTCTTTGATTATCATGGTGGTCCATATGGCAAGTGCGTGGGAGACCCCTCTTTGCAAACCAAAGGGGCTTCGGTTCTCTCTTCTTTTTGTGACTTTACCTTTTTGCTTCTTACATGTATGAATTGTGATAGACAATAGCATTGCTCTTCCCACTTTTGATATATTTTTTTTTTTGTTTTGGGAAGACATAGGTTATGTTTCCATACTAATGTTGTACTCCTTTTGTAATTTTCTCTTTAATTAATGAATGCATCATGCAACTTTCAACAATTATCATTCACAAGGGTTCTATGAGAAAACCTCAAGCTAATGCTTCCATCTCAAGCAAGCTTACAATTGTTGTTGAAGCATAGTAATGTTATATATTTGGGAAAACTTTTTCCTCTGATGATGTTTTATATTTACACTATGAAATCTAAAACTTAAAGAAAAGTAGGCATCAAATTACTAGGCTCTAATATTGATCAAAACTTGTTCTGTTCTTGAATGAAACAAGCTTAGTACATGATCAAGTATTATTTGAAGTTTATATGAATCTAATTTTTAATTTCAAACAAGATTAAAAAAAATGTTTGAAGAGGCTTTGATTATTTTTTCAAAATATTTTGATGAAGGTGCAATGAAGTTTTGATCATTGCTTTAACATTGTTCATCAACTTATTGGAAGGTTGATTAAGACTCAGTCAACGCTCAATCAAACTTGAACCTTAGTTTTTTTATTTTTTTATCTTTATTTTTTTGGCACTTTTCGTTTCTTTTTAGATTGATTCATTTGAGTTGTTTTACTATTCATACATGTGCCTTCTCTAATCATCCTATAGAGATACATTATATTACTTGGTCATATATAAAGTTGAAATGTGATGAAAAAATAATTAAATAATTTGAGGCTAATGAGATCATTATATTTATAATGAAATGCATCGACAAATATCTATCTTTGCTGAATTTTTATATTGATCAATAATTAAATATGCTATTCAAGATCAATGTAAAAATAGTCTTTTAATTATGCAATTTTGAAGTTATTTTATTTTTTTTTTTAAATTTATATATTCCTTTGATTTTCAACCTGATGGTTTGAACTCAGAATTACAAACTGAAAAAACACATGTTATTGCTTGGTCAGATTGGTTTGAATCTATATGATAATAAAAAGCATATGTTATGGAGTCCCAATCAATTAACCAAACATATCATCACATTATAGTGATATAGATGTGGCAGATTTGAGAACGTTGGTGTTAGAATACTCACCTAAGACGGAGGAGGGGTAACTCAAATTTGTTATGTTATAAATGTTATTATTGCATTCCATTGTATTAGAGTTCTTACTACTATTATAACTATTGAGATAGCGCTTAACTTGTTATTATAAGAACATTGTAGTTAGTTCTATTTAATTTAATGATTATCATTATGATTGTATCATCTATAATGTCTGCCTTACAATATATTGGGTCATAATTATTGTGATTGCACTCTATTATGTCACACTGTTTTTTTTAATAAGGTTGAATCAGGTTTGAACATTACATTAACCGTATTTGAATCGTATAGCGGTGTTCAAATTAGAACACACAGTTTTAATAGGGTTCGAACTATGTTCAAGCATGAATGGAATTTTTCTCAAATATATTCTTCACATTAGTCCAAGCTTGCAAAACTTTGTTCAAATAATAGTTGAATCAATTTTGATTACGACGGACTTAAACAACAGTCAATTGTTCACCCCGTGAGTATTTTTATCGGGAGGAAACTTTTAAGCATGTTTCATGAAGAAACAAACTATCAGTATATATATGCATGCATATTTTGAATATAGACATTATGGGATATATAAAGCCAAATTTCACAGAAGTAATGGGTTGGATAGATTCTTTTCTGACATGAAATGTTCAAACCCAAATGCGATTGCTCCATACACAATGCAACCCCGGAAAGGGTAAAAGCCAGTAGATTTTGTTCCTCATATGCTAAGCTTAGTAGATATTTGGCGTATTAAAACAAGCCAATAAACTCTTTCAATGTAAATAGTCGAATAAATCAGGCTTGACACTTGGTTAGATTACTGTTGATTGAAAAATAATCCATGCTTGTAATATAATCAATTAGGGGAATAATCAAGTGTAAAGCCTGCTACTTGTCGTAAATAGGCTTCGGACTATTTTGTCTGGATTTGCTTACTATTATAAATTATAAAGATATTACAGCTGATGACAGGAAATGACTAAATTATTTCATATTTTATTGTTGTAATGAAAATAATCAATTCTTCTCGCCCCCACACCAAATGAGTCAAACTGATGTTCTTCTATTTCCATCTGTCTTCTCGAACTATACGGAGCCTACCAGTTTGGTATTTTATCTTAAATGCCTTCATGCTGTATCACTTAAAATTTTGATAGTGGACCAAGTGTGGCTATGTGGTGATTCCTAACTTCATATGGTACATGTCGTCCACGAGGAGATTTATGAATTTTTAATTAATTTAGTACAAAATAAAATTATCATTTTTAATTATATAGAATATTATTTTTAAATACTTAATATTGTAATAAATTAATTTTTTTTCTAAAAATTCATTTTAACTAAGTATTATTATATATAATTTGACGTTTTATATTCATATTAACTTAAAATATCTGGAGAATTATTTGTGACTCGATATTATAAAATTATCTATTTATCTTAAATTATCTTGAAATTTTTGTTAAAATATATTTTTAAATATTTATTATTATTATGTTTAATTTAAATTTAATATCTATTGCTTTTGAAGGATGGAGAGGGCCCTCATAGACGTTCCATGCTGATTACATCAGGTAATTAAGATAATCTAGAGATCACATCATATTTACGTTGCCATTAGGATTTATTACTGGCTTATGGCCTCATTGAGTTTTTCATTGTCAATGATTGTTGGATATATCTGTAGGTTTACGTGTTGGATGCAGCAGTGGCTATACCAATGGTTTCCAAATACTAATGAAAGCGATCCAATAAAATTATCCAGTGATTGCACCCTTTTATTTATTAATTGATTATGCATTAATAAATAAAATTATCCAGTGAATGAACCCTATTGTGATTAGCTTTCCTTTTTGTTGCCAAACATAGGCCATGGTAGCCGCTTAGTTTCAAAAAAAAAAAAAAAAAATCATTGTTGTAAAAGGAATGATTAGAATGTATGATGAATAGAATAATTTTAATTAAAATAATGTTCTTACTAACCAGTGTCTTTTAGGCCACATATTTGTGATAATTAGGTGATTGATCCTTTGGAGAGTAGCAATTTTATTAAAAGAAACTTACAAAAGCCTAAGTGATTGCACTGCAATCACAATCCCCCTAAAGCAAAGAAATAAAGCTAGGAGGAATCTTATTACAAGTGATGTCATCCCAAAAAAAATTGAACGAACAAGCATAGTTAGCACAGTAATCTGCTAACTTATTACATCCTCTCTTTACATAATGAAATAAAACTTGGTTAAAGACAAAGAGAAAGGAGAAGTCTTCAATGAATGGGCACCCTTCTTCGAACGGCATCTTATTGAATAACTTTTGAAGCAATTGAATGATATTCTTATTGTCCCCCTCTATGATGATACCTTTGCAATCATACATCCATTCTTGGATAAATTTCTTAGCCGACAAGATGGCCAACAATTCCAAATGAGCTGAATCCCAATGCACATAATTCTGACCAAAAGCACAAAGAAACTGTCCTCTATGATAAAAGGTGATGTATATTAGCAGTCCTCTAATTGAGATGAGTATATTAGTACTCTATAAAATTTAATATATATTTCACAATTTATTTAAATTAATAAAAGGTGATGTATTTGTGACATATTTCCAGCCTTATAATGAGAAAATAATTATTTATTGGTTAAAAAAAATGTATAACAAGAAGTACTTACGGCCTTAAGTTGTGATTTAAAAGTACCGACATAATGTCTTAAAATTTTGTTAACACCTTAAAATTTGTGGCATACTTACGGCCTTAAGATGTGATTTTTGTGAAGTCATCAAAAAGAAAATTTGTTTCAAGGGAGTAAGAGAGTGTACACGAAAAGTAGAGGTAGATTGGAGGGATCATATGAGGTAGATGATGATTTATCCGCTTGGATTTCAAGTTGCCGCATGAATGAGAACTCTATCCATTTGAATTTTCCATTATATACCCCTTATTTTGATTTAGGAATAAGAATTACAATTGTTAGCAAGTGTAAAGATTTTTACAAGGGTTGTGCTAAAAAATCCTTAATAAGTACTTCAAGTCAAGCAGGCTAAACTGATTGATTTAATTTAAGTTTTTCATTATTTTGATTTGATATTTTATCTAAATAATTTTTTTTAATTTCGCCTATGTTTGAGGCTTAATAAAATCAAAATACAGCAAATCTTACTGATTAAATAAATTACATATAATCATAAATCACCTTTTTTTCTAACACCTAACAGTTATTTTGTTATTTCAAATGAAATCACAACCCTTATTTGATTTACTTTTATGAAATCATAGAGCAACTTTATTATTATAACAATTTATAACAAGAAGTGAAACCATCCCATACCAGACCATTAAAGATCTTTAAGTCAAAGTCAAATCATATTAAATCGAATAAAAATTAAAAAAAACTTTATTAAATATTTATGGCCTTAAAATAAAAAAGAAAACAAAATAATGTTGAATCTATTAATTTGGTTTGTCATAATGGTGTTTTAGTTTTCATTTTGTATTTGATTGAATTTTTTTTTAAACCAAAGTTTGTTTGGTATTAAACTTAACCCATCCACATCGCTAATTGTAGCTTCATTGAGATTTCATGAACATTGCAAATGCATGGGATTCCGTGCCTAATAGATATGCCTCATAATTATAAGAATTAATTTTTATGTATGTTCACTTGCAGATTTTTTTAGGAATAATTAATGACTATAATAGGTGCCATTTATGGATTTTTATGTGCCATGTCCAAAGTCAAGAATGATGCGCTTCTATTAATATACCCTGCCACAACCCAACCCGACAAGAATCACTGTTGATCATGTCCTATCATGTTGACTTGCAACAAGCAAATCCCAATATCCATGTTTTGGAAATTTTTTTTTATTTTCATCCAAATTTTAATTTAAAATAACAAAAACATAGAGCTGCTAACAACATCCAATGTATTGAAAAGAAACTAATCTACAATAATTCTCCTTTCATTGATCACCAAAATGTACATACAACTACAATGCAATGTTACAAGCAGAGCCATAATAAAGCAATAAAACTAGCCATGTATGTACAAAAATCAACAGAAAGAAGTACCTCTACAAACTCAGATCATATCCAAATAACACTAACCAACTAGCCTTTTTCCCTTATTAGTTCCTAAAAATGGAAGACATAATAACAATGAGCTAACACAGTTCAGCATGCCACATTTTCAAATCAAAGTTTCCAATAATTTCTTTGTTAAGTATTCACCAAAATATTTAATGCAATAAAGTAAATTGCCATGCTAAGCAAATAGTAATTGCAATTATCCGTTATTCAAATAAAAATATAGGAATTTAAATAAATAAGAATGTCATATCTTGAGCAGAAGGTAAAAAAATTTTCCCCTCCATCAGATACAATACAACGATTCTTGACCCTTAAAACTCCAAACAAATCGAAGTTTCCTCTCTATCAAACAACCTAAATTTTCTGGCGCCATATAACACCCAATAGATAGATTTTTAGAGTGCGCTAGATCTCGTGCATTAGACAAAATCGAAAAGATTCCCTCCCCTTATATTTCCCAACAGTCATATTTAACATCAAAACTCACAAAATTTATACAGTGTAGAAATTTAAGCATAAATTAGCTCAAAATCGAATTTCATAATTTCTACACTATTATGCAATGTTAGGTAACATAATACACTATTGTATAAAATTTACTATTTCAGAACTGATTACTATTTCAGAACTGATTAAGAAAAAGGGAATATAGAGTTTTGAAAAGCTTAATTTTCTTTGGGAGAATTGAATTTCTAGAATTTTTGTTCTGAAATTGAACTAATCATAATGAATAATATATCATCGAGGGAGGTGAAGATATCATTCTCTAATGAGTTTAGATTATAAAATTTTGAACTCATCCTGATTATCGTAGTCAAACTCAGGAAAGAAATACATATGGTCCCGGAGGGTCAAAATAAAATTTGATTGAGTGTTTGACTATTTTAATCTGGGTAAAGGGATCAATAATTTCATAATCAAAATTATGATAGGAATTGATTTATCTCTCTGAGGAAAGAAGATATCAATCACTATCGATTATTTGAAAATGATGATAATGATTGTCCGGTTTGATTTTCCCAAAGATAAGTTAGGGTTTTGAAAACTTGAATTTGAAAATTGATCTTGGTTTCTAAATCTCCTACGAGCACAATCTCTCGTAGTTAATTATATAGTAAGAAAATCAGAGTTTCTTATGAATACTCTCGATTAAAGTAGCGGTAGAAATTTTATTTTTGATTTTTAAAGCTTGATGTCAAAGAAGGGTAGGAATAGAAATTCAACTAGGATTGGATCAAACTTGTATACTTATTTTTGGAGGTCAAAAGACAAAAGGTAAGAGGTACTTTGGAATTCTAAAATATTTCAGAAGCACCCCAACCTATCCTAACTGTTGGGCTTGAATTGGAATTGAAAGAGGTTTATGTTTGAGTTGTCAATTTTATTAGAAGGTTAGGATTCAATTCCTGAAGATTGAGGTCTTATAGCTTGAGACTACCTCAGAACCTAAGTCTAAAGTGGGTACTACAAATTAGTATCCCGAACCTAGCTAATGCAATACATGATCTGGGCTTATCCCGGCCTGGATTGGGGAGCCAACTAACCACCTAAACGTTTCAAAACTATAAGTTCGGTCTTTTATGTTAGAATGGTAGAGATGTTACTTAAAATAAGTTTCTTTAAGAATAGGGCTGACATCTAGAGTAGTCCTTAATTAGCCCTTTGACTTCTGTTGGGTAGTATGAATCTTAAAGTAAATACAATTAATTTTTTGACTCATTTTAATTTGTTTCTAATACAATGCATGAAAGTTGACTCGATGAATGCCTAAATCAAATATGAAGCAATTTTAAAAAGGTTTAAATATAGGTTTTTCCCTAGAGATTGCATAAATTCCTCTTGACAGATCTACACCTTCAAAGGCCAGGTGGTCTGCCAAAACCTACAAGTAGGGAGGTGCGTAAAAATGGAAAGAAAGTATAATAAAATGTAATGTAGACTCCCGGCGATCCTGGGCATACTTATTAAAAGTATTAGAATTTTTATATTATGTAAAACTTTTTAAATAAATTAAAGTAGAAAAAGTTTTAATGATCCGTCACGAGCCCCTGATCAGGTTCTAGGCAAAATCATAAATCGACATATAAAGTCACTAAAAAAACTACTAAAAGTATGTAATCCTATATCGCAATCAAAACATTAATCATTAATCAAATTAATTAATCTTCAAACTCAAAGTCCATATGGAAAGTGCCATTTAATATTACAACCTAGGGTCTGTAGAAAGTAAAGTGGTAAGGTACCACTGACAATAGCCCAGATTCTAATCCTAGGATAGATGTAAGTAGACTTTAAGGGGGATACTTTTCTATCTTCAGCTCCCCGATCTTCTCCTTTGTAAACTCCTTGGATCCATCGTACTTGGATACCCAAATGGGAAAGAAAATCCTACCTTAATAGGAAGGTTATTCTTCTTGCTCTGGGTAGTGGAAATATCCAAGATTGAGTTTCCAAATGGAAAGAATTAGGAGGATCGTTTCCTCTTTGGAATTTAATTTTGTGTCTAAGTATCCCAAACTCAAAGGCTCATTCACAACTCTTAACTTTGAATGAAATACATTAATATAAACATAAAAACTTTTGACTCTCCTGTAAGGTTATCCTAAGCATTTAAAAAAAATAAATCACATCCTAAGCAGTTTATATATATGTGCAGTAAAGTAAATCACACTTGGTCATGCTCTTATTTATTTGGGAACTAAGTTACTGGAGCACCTATAGCAATTATATTTATTAAATTTTAGCCCCCTTTTATTGCTCTCCATGAGCGTGGCCACATGAATAAGATTATATCAGTATTTAAATCGTCCCTAACCTAAGGGTAAATCTAATGTCCATCAATCACATCATAGAGTGCTGAAATTAAATAAATAATCACATCAACATTAACAACCAGCATGTAGTGAAAGCTCAAAAATTCTAGCCCATAGTACATCAGCCTAGCCTAGATTTAAAAATGGTGCCCTAGTAAACCATCTAAGTGTGTGTAGTAGGCTGTGTGGTATAGATATATCTTATACATGGTAATTGGTTAAAGTTGATTGATATTCTAGTTCGTTGCAAGGCTTAAGAAAATTTAGTTAAAGTTTAAGTATTAATGATTTGAAATTAATTTTAAAATATATTTTTGAATGTTAAATGGATATCACGTTTATTTCTCATCAGGGTAACCTAGTGATAACCATTATAATTCAGTGATTTGTTTTGATTTGATTAAGATTTAAAGCTTGATAAATTCTAATTAAGATTGATTGATTTTTTGTTTTAAAGTTGGATTAATGTTTTCTAGATTTTTAAATGATTTTTAAAAGTTTTTGGAATTATTTGAATTTTTTAAATATATTAATTAAATGGGTCAAAATTTGAATTTTCGATTAAAGTTGAATTCTATAAAAATAATATTTTTCTCAAATGCTATACTTAAGTATGAGTAATTAGGCTTTGAGTTTTCTAGAATTAGATTTTTTTATATTTAATTTCGAATTTTTGAAGTTTATATTAAAAATTAACTAGAGTTGACCAAAAGGTTAACTTTTTGATTTTAAGTGATTTTTGATGATTTAATATTTTTAATAAATATTAGATCTCATATGGAGTATAGTGCCTTTGAGTTTGCTCAATTGGAGTTTTCTACATTAAGTTATAAAATTTTGAAGTTTTGACCTAATTTTGTACTACAGTCGACAGGAGAGTAGACTTTTTAACTTTGACTTATTTATCTTGTTTTTTATTTTTATAAAATACTAGACCTCGAATGGAATTGAATGACACTAAGTTTGGTCGATTTGGATTTTTCTTGAATTAGTTATGATTTTTCAAAGTTTAGTTAAGTAATTGATTTTTTTTAAATTATTTAATTAAAGAGGTTTTGATTGTTTCGATCCAAACTCATCCTAAACTGCATGAAATTACTCCCAAAGGTCAGAGATGACCCATAGAAGTTTTTTCAGGAGTTTAGAATTTATTTAGAATTTTTTATATTTTTTATTTTTTTTAATTAATTATTTATTTTCACTAAAACTTCAATTAAAGTTAAATTGAATGTCCACTCATGGGCCTATTATTTTTTATAAATTGAGGATCAAATTTTGGCTAGATTGATATTTCTTTATATTTTTTTGATTAAATTTTAGTTTATTAAAATTTTTTGAAGTTTTTGGATCCTAAAAAGGGCTGAATTTTGACTTGGTTAATTTTCTGACCTAATGACCTCGAAATGAAGTAAAATTTAAACATAATGTGTGAAATATCACTAAGTTTAATATTTTAATGTTTCAGTTCTATTGGATGTGTGTTCAATTTTTAAGAATTTTCTAAATTAGCTATACCTTATTTTTAATTATTTTTCCTAGGTGTCACTGGTGTTCAATTAGGATTGAAACTTTGGTCACCTAACGCAAACACTAAATTACACATACCACAGAAAAAAATAAGCTTAATTCTAAGTGGCGTGTGAGTTATAAATTTTTAAAATTTTAGTTTAAAATTTGACCAAAAATATTGAAAATTTAATTCATAAAAATCGAGCCATTAACTAGAGCTGAATTTTTTGTGGACTGTGAGTATCACACCATAGTTTATATTGTCCAAATTTAAAGTAAATCTAATCACTGGATTGAGAATTATCAAAGAAATTTAATTTTTACTAAAATTAAAAAAACTCTCAACTCAGGTATCCAAATATGTCAAAAATAAATTTAAAATAAACTTAAACTCAAGATGTTTCCAATGAGATCAAGAACATCAAATTTAGACAAAACATGAATTTAAGGTGAATTTTTGAAGTCTAGAGCATTTAAATTGAGTTTTTAAATCAATTTTGATTAAAAAAACTTGATCAATGGCCAGGAATTGGCCACGTCTTTACGCCTTCATGCTGAAGAACTAAGGTTCAAACCCTAGGGAAGGCACACAACTCAAAGCTGTCCGATCGGCCCAGTTAAAACAAATGGACGACCTAAATTGACCCAGAATTTTTTAGTTTATTTTTGAACTGAAACTTCAAATGCTCATACTTTCGATCCATCCGTAAAAAATTTGATAAAATTTGGAACGTAGGATATTGGTGCCCTAATCTTTCAACCCATTGAGTTTCAAGGCTCCATGCTTTGAGATTTGGGAGAAATTAAGGTTTGATCATATAACTTTAAATGGTAATAACTTATAATCCAAACGTAGGATTTTGATGTTCTTAGACTTATTGGAAAGAAAATTAAATTCTCTACAACTTTGCTAAAAACCTCAAGAACTTTTAATAGCTGGATTTAAATATGCTATTGAAATTCTCCTTTCTCTCTCTCTTCTCAAATTGGGTTCTCAAATTCTTCAACAACCATTTAAATGGTTGAAGGGGTTTTATTTATAGATGGAGAAGCTGGGGGATGGTTGGAATAGGATAGATATTATTGGAATTAAAGATTTTGGATGATAGTGGATAAAGAAATGTTTTTTGAGTTAAATAAGAATTATCCTCCCACTCTAATGATTACATCCTCTTGATTGAGAGAGAGAGAGGAAGCTTAGGGTGCTGCCAAGTATTTCTTCCAGCCACCAAGATGCATGGAAGTGTGGATGTATCAGGTGGATTTGGCTTGCTAAGGTGGCAAAGCCACATAAGATTGCAATTATGAAATTTTAACTAAGTTGACTACTTTGACTAGCCAACTATGCATTTAACTAGTGAGGTGGTAGTCAAATATCTATTTTAATTGGTTGGAATTGTCTTGAGGATGCTTAAGGCTATGAAGTGAGAATTTGATCATGCCATCATGAGTTAAATGAAAACTTAAATGATTTTGACCAAGTTTTTCTTGAGTTGACTTTTTCAAAGTACATTTAATTTGACTCATGATGGGTTTAGGTATATTTAACCTATGCTTTGGAATATATTTGAGGGGTTAAAGAAATCTATTTGACAAAATGGGTTGGAAATACCCATTTGGGCTCTTAAGGGAGTATTAGGTCAAACTAGGTTGACTTGGTCAACCAGGTTGATCTAGGACCTAGATTTGGGCTTAATAAGTTTGAAATGATATTTCAAATTTATTAGAGGTGATTTCAGGATTTGGAGAGGTCATTTGAGCCAAAAATGACTTATTTGACCCATAAAGGGCATTTGGGTCAACCCTAGTTGACTTGGTCAACTTGGTTGACCCAAGGGTTGGGATTAGATCCAACAGGTTTGTTTTAACATTTTGAGTTGAATGAAAGTGGTTCCATCCAAAGATAAGGTTATTTAATTCAAAAAGACTATTCATACCCCTGTGAGGTATTTTAGTTATTTTGGATTGACCGGGTCTACCAGGCTTGACCGAGGTCTGGGTTTGAATCCTATGCACTCCTGATAATGATTAAAATATATTGGAACAGTTTCTGGGATTTGATTTGAAAAGGCCATATTGGAGTTTAGAGGAAACTCCAAAATTATCCTTTAGGGGCATTTTGGTCATTTTGACCTCTTGTCAAATGGGGGTTAAAATGGATCCATCAAAATACAGTTTAATATTTAACAAGTCATAATCAAGAGTCTAGATATGATTAATAGGTTTGGAGAAGGCTCCAAGGTCAAAATCCACTAAGTGGCAAGTCCAGCGGCATAGGTCGTATATATTTGAAGGTTTTACAATCTTTGGGTTCCAATTTAGTTTCTAGGGTTTGAAACCTTAGAAGGAGTTCAAATTTGGAGGGTAGACCCTATGGACATACCTAATCAATGTACAATTCCTAGATCATAAATTGGGAGTCATTTGACTAGGGTTTGAAATGTTTGAAAATTCATTGAAAAAGGCTTTCAGAACATGGCCTTTGAACCTTAGATTTTGGTCTGGATTTCTAGTTTTACACTGGAAGTTCTGATTTGATCTAGGATTTGGATTAATCATAATGACCTCATATAAAAATGAGGTCAATAAGATCATAACACAATTATTAGGGAATGAGTAGAATAATATTTCAAGCCTTTAATTATACAACATCATTATTTTTTGTATTTTAGATTAATTTTCAAATAGTTAAAATGGCCCACATTTGAAAATACATGGTACAAAATTTCTTAGAAAACCTCTAAATGTTTAGAACTGATGTCTATACAACATGCCTAAATTACATCGAAAAAGTTATACAAGTGCAACATTATTCGCATTTTTCAGCAATAAAAAAAATTAATAAGAAAAGTCAAGAAAAGTCCATACTTTATAAAACATAGATAGACATAATATGACCTACCTCGATCTGTATAATTTTAAGAACACTAGCTATCGAAAATGCCCCAAAGCAGCCAAAAAAGGACATCCTCTCTCTTAAAATCTATCTCTTTCTTTCTTTAAGCTGGCTGCTTACGATGAAATGAGCAAAGTGAATAGTATAAAAATTTGACTCATAGTTCCTAGAACCTAGTGCCACTATACTAGTTTACAATTTCAAAATCTGGTGACCTCAGAGCTGAGGCGCCACCATATCCCCTAGGAAAAAAATTCTAAATTTCATAAACATGCATTTAGACCTCTGGAACTCACTTTAGAACACAAGTATACCTTTTTTTTCAAAGGCATAGATCATTTGAGACAATTACAAAAGAGTTGGAAAGCAAAAATTTGTTATATTACCTGACTTCTAGTCGGGTCAAAATTTTTTGAATAATACTTTGATCTTGGAGGTGCCACAACTCTCACCTCCTAAAAAAATTTCATCCTTGATATTTTTGAAGGAAAGATGATTAGAACATATCTGAATATAATTATTTCATTTCAGATTCCTTCTCCCTAGTAGGCTCTCTTTCAGTTATATTCTTCCACTGAACTTTAATCATTGGAATCTGTTTTTATCTCAACCTTTCAACATCAAAAGCCAAAATCCTTTATGATTTTTCTTTATAACTATGATTTGGATGTACCTCAATTTCTTCAATAAATAAACACTTTCTAGAGTTGGATACCTATTTCCTCAGAAGTGATACGTGAAAAATATTGTGCATTTCTGACATATGATTAGGTTACTATAACCTGTAGATAACTTTTTCAATCCATTCAATTACTTTAAAATGTCCAACATACCTTGAACTTAACTTTCCTTCCTTTCCAAATATGTTAATGCCCCTAATTGGCATAACATTTACTTATACAAATCTCTTACCTACAGTTATACCACATATTACATACCGAGAAGGAGAAGGAGGGAGGGGGGGGGGGGGGGGGGGGGCGGGGAGGAATTGGATTGGTATTTTTAAAAAATTTCTCTAAAAAATATCATTTTTGAAAGGTTATGATTTTGTGGAAAAATAATACGACATTACGGATCTCATAAAAATGTATTTAGATTTTTAATAAAGGAAATTTGCAAAGAAAAATATTTTTGTCGCTTTTGTTTTTTATTTTTATTTTGTTGCTCTCTTTTTGAGTAAAATTAAAATATGATTCTAATACAAAGTGAAGCTCACAAATCACAGATTTAGCAATAAGTAAAATGCAAAGATAAATCAAAAGAAGAAAAAGCAAAGAACTAAGAATAAACATCTAGGGATTTATAGCGATTCAGCCAATCTTGAACTAGGTCCACACCCCAGAGTCCTCCATTCTAAGAATTGAACTATAAACTTTGTGACTCTCCTTTTTCCCCCACAATAAGGCAAAAAAGCCCTTACAAATCACTTCCACCTCTTTAGTGCAGTGGAGATGCTGAATCCCTTTCACATCCTCTGCGTGGCAGCGTAACTAAATCCTTTTCACCTCCTTGGTGCGGCGGAGTGACTGGATCCTTCCAACAAAGAGACACCTCCCAAGGTTTCTCTAAGCAAAGACACTGATCTTGGTGGAAGGTGCATGATTACCAAGAAACCGTATATAGAAACCTCTCTCTCACACTCTCTTATTCCCACAAGAATTTTCTCCCTCAATATCTATCTTTTCTCTCTGCAAAATAATGCTTCCTCTTCAAACCCTTCTCATAGAAGCTCTCCTTCAGAAAAGTGGAAAAATATCTTTTAAGACAAATTAGGGATACTACTTAAATAAAGATAAAAAATAACCCTATAATTCAAGTTAGTAGACTTCTATTCATATAGTATGATCATGGATCGTACAGTATGATTAGTTCAATAAATCCATTTAGTACTATATGTTGTAATCCATCATCCCGAGCATTTTCTTTTGATGATGACAACTAATATTAACTGGATTACAACATTTTTTCTTGAAAAATATAGATATTTATTTTTGTCTGTGAGCACTAATATTTCAGGTAAGATACACACTGCTCAAGACTACTAGAGACTCATGACTGGGTAAAATAGGATGTAAAAGAGTTTGTATTTTATTTTTTTTATTTTTATTTATTAAGTCTGCCACAAAAGAGCGTATGCAAATGGGGTGACCATGCACACACACACACATGGGGAGAGCTTCTCTTTTTTTTGTAGCTAAGAATTTTTTAAGAAAATTATACTGTATGATTTTTAATCGTACTGTATATATCATTAAAACTCAGGCTTAATGGCTAGTTTTAAATAATTAGTTTGTAAACTAATCGTACTATACGATGGTGATCATACTGTATGATTTATTTCCATCTAAAAACCCTAGCCACCAGCATAGTTTAGGTAAGATTTTAAATTTGATTTTTTTTTAACTAATCATACTGTACTATCCTAATTGTACTATACGATCATTTGAGATTTTGAAAAAATTATCCCCCATAATTAGACAATTAAATCTTGGTTTCTTAATTACTATCATTCATACTGTATAATATGAATCGTATTGTACAAATTATAGAGAGGATTTTTGGTCGTCCCATAGATCGTACCAGACTAAACCATAGTTTTTTGAACTATTCATCCTAGATGATATTTAGATCATACAGGATGATAGTCTGAATTGAACTAACTGTACTGTATAAAGTGTACAGTGTACGTTGATTTATAGAGATGAATTATGATATTACCATAAGTTGTCTCGTACGAACAGTTGAAAATAAAATGATCATCTAGTATGATCTCTTGATCGTATTAGATGATGTTCATAAAATTTGTGAACTATCCATCTACCTTCATACTAGACGGAACTAATTTTTGAACTGATCGTACTGTACGATATTGGATCATACTGTACGAACAACAACATCTGAATTAAATCATTAGGGTTTTCTGAAGCCTAATTTAGAAAGAAGTTCTAATTATTTAGAGATTTGTTGTTGTTGTGATTGTTGTGTGAAGAAGAGAAGTGTGATAATTGAATGAACTCTTGAGAGGGGGGTTTTGAAGAGATCCAAGGATTATGAGAGGAAGGAGGTGAGCTTGTGCGTGAGGTAGAACGAGTGTGAGGGGATCACACGGCTGCTCTGAGCTAGCTGTAGGCTTGCTCCTCCTATGGACTTGGTGAGTCTTGTGGAAGCTCTTCAAGGAGAGAGGCTTCAAGGTCAACATCTTCGAGGCTCTCTACCTTCTTCAGAAGGGAGAAAAAGGTGAAGGTCTACTGCTGTCACCTAGAGGGTAACATAGCATCTGGCACTCCGCCACACCGGGGAAGGTGAAAGTGGGTTTTGTAAATTTTTCTCTGCCTTACTGTGGGAGAAGAAGGAGAGTCAACTTTTAGCAGTGCAACTCTCAGAGTGGAGGACTCTGGGGATTGGACATAGGTCAAGTGACCAAACCACTATAAAAATGTTTAGTGTGCTTTTTCCATTTTTTGCATTTTTTTTTTTGCATTTATTTTTTGTGTTAACTCCTTGGTGAAAAATCTGATTTTAGTTTTTCATTGTGAGGTTTAAATTTGTTTCACCACTCTTGTAATTGTGTATGAATCATTAGCTTCCGTATTTGACTAGTTAAGTTTTTATTTTAAAAAATCTAAAATATCCTTTAAAAACTAGAACTTATGTTTAGGATTTATTTTTCAAAATACTAATTATCCCCCCCCCCCCCCCCCCCTCTTGGCACATCTCGTACTTTTAAGTGGTATCAGAGAGGAGTTTTAAAATAGTGTTTTTGAAAACCTAGAAACATACAATCCTTGGCGCAGTTTGATAACCGTAGCACTGCGGAGGGTTATTCAATAACATGTCCATCCTTGTTTGAGAATATACCTTTTAACTTTTGGAAAATTTGCATGTCTACATTTTTACAATCTATAGACTATCGCATGTGGATGTTGGTTCAAGAAGGTTACTCTACACCTTTTCATCTCATGAATGGCATTAAAATTATTTTATCGTTTAATAAATGAAGTAATGAGGATAGGAAACTCACACAATTAAATGCAAAATGGTTGAATTATTTCTTTTGCGTATTGAAATTAGAAGATTATATGCGAGTGTCTACTTGTATTACTGGTAAAGAGATTTATGATAGATTATGTATCACATACGAAGGAACCAATGAAGTTAAATAGCTAGGCTAAACATACTAATACATGATTATGAATTCTTTTGCATGAAACCTAGCGAGACTGTATTTTAAATGTACACTAAATTCACACAGATAGTGATATCCTTTCATACTCTAGGAAGAGAGTTATCTAATTCTAAAAAAGTTAATAAAATTTTAAGATGTTTATCTAGCTCTTACAATGCAAAAATAACTACAATAATCGAGTCCAAAGATTTAAATGTTTATTTAATTGACAATTTTCTTGGGTCGCTCATTGCTTACGAGCAAGGAGTGTGTCAAAGGCAAAGTGATGCAGGAAAAAAGGAGCGAACTGTGGCTCTAAAAGTGAAAAACCTAGAAAGTGACAGTTCTACAGTGGAGGAAAATGATGACATAGCATTGATGACTCATCAGTTTAAGAATTTTTTGAAAAGGAAGCAACGGCGTCATCAAAATAATTAGAACAAAGGTAAAAGCTCAAAGATTACTAAAGTTACATCTAACACAATTTTCTTTGAGTACAAGAAACTAGGTCATCTCCAAGCTGATTGCCCCAATGTAAATACTCACCCAACCAAGGAGAAGGGTGAGGAGAAGGCAAAGTACAAGTAAGGCAAACTAAAAATATAAAAGCTTTTTGGACCGACTTTGCTTCAGAATCATCATAAGAAGAAGTAGAGGAGGAGGTAACGAATTTGTGTCTTATGACTAACGATAACCTTGATCAATCATATTAAGATGAGGTATGTCAACTCTCTTATGATAAATTGTTAGACATATCTGAAAAAATTTATGACTCGTATAGAAAGTTAAAGAAAATGCATGCTAGTCTTAACATTGATTTTAATACTTTACAAAAGGAGCATGCTAGTTTAGTTAAAGAATATTCTAACTTGGATAGAGATCATATGTCCCTGCTTGATGAGTTTAATACATTAAACAAGAAGCATGTTGAATTAACCGTTGCACACGATTCTATGAAATCATCACATGTTGAACTAGAAAATGCTTTTAAGGAATTAGATGAACTTGCATCTCAACTAAATATTAATGAGCATACATTGAAATGAGAAGTATTAAGCTACGAAAGTGTAAATGAATACTTAAGAGCAAAGGTTATAGCATTAGAAAATAAACCATTACTCTCACATGTCCAATGGGATAACCCCTCTATATTGCATGCATCACATAATTTTAGGAAGAGGCACCATCACCCACATAGGTTAGTGAACCCATTTCCCGGTGTTAGTTATTACTCTTGTGGCATGCTAGGTCACATAGCCCGCACTTGCACAATTCACCATAGAACACATCTAGAATGGAGACTTTAGCTGCATTCATCACAACATAACATGCATACAGCTCATTTATTTAAGCATAAGTAGGAACCCAAACTCACTTGGGTTCCCAAAACTAGTCTTTCATTGACATTGTAGGGGTGCTCTCACAAAAGGCCTACTGAGAGCATGTGGTACCTTGATAGTGGCTGCTCAAGACATATGACTGGAGATGTGAAGCAGTTCATGACATTGGAGGCCAGGTCAGGAGGCAAGGTGACTTAAGGAGATAACATTACCAGGAAAGTGGTAAGCTTAGGTATCATTATAAATTCTAAAAATTTAATAATTAAAAATATTCTTTTAGTTGATGGTTTAAAGCACAATCTGTTAAGTATTAGTCAACTATATGATAAGGGTTTTGGCATAAAGTTTCTTTCTAATAAATACATGATTAGCTTAAATAATAAACTAATGTTAGAAGGAAAATGGATAAATAATATCTATATGTTAGACCTTAATTACCTTGAAAATTCAAACCCTTTATATTTAAAAATAATAGCTAATGACTCTTGGCTATGGCATAGGAGACTATGCCATGCTAGCATGAAAATACTTAGGAATATAACTCAGAAATACCTAATTAAAGGCATACCTAAGTTTGACTTCACTAAGGACCACCTATGTGATGCCTGCCATTTAGGAAAATAAGTGAAATCATCATTTCTTTCAATCAAGAATATTAACACCACTAGGCCACTATAAATTCTTCACATGTACCTATTTGGACCTGTTAGTATAGCTAGCCTAGGAGAGAAATCTTATGGATTTGTAATAGTAGATAACTACTCTATAATTACTTGGGTAAAATTTTTAACACACAAGAATGAATCATTTAAAGAATATAGAACCTTTTCCACTTGGATTCAAAGGAAATTAGGATGTGAAATCTCAACAATCCATAGTAATTACGGTGGAGAATTTAAGAATGATATATTTGGATTATTCTGTCAAGAGATAGGAATAGAACATAACTTCTTTACCCCTAGGACCCCTCAGCAAAATGGAATAGCTGAGAGAAAGAATAGAATCTTGGTTAAAGATGCTAGGGCAATGTTAGCTGAATACCCTCTTCCTAGATATTTTTGGGCAGAAGTTGTAAATACTGCTTGTTATATTTTGAATAGGGTGAATGTTTGACCCAAACTTAATAAGACACCCTATAAACTCCTTAAGGGTAGGACACCTAATCTTTCTCACTTACACATTTTTTAATGCAAATGCTTTATCTTAGTTAATGGTAAGTCACCCTTAGGAAAATTTGATCCTAAATTTGATGAAGATGTCTTCTTAGGCTATTCATCTGTAGGTAAAGCCTATAGAATTTTTTATAAGAGAACCCTCATATTAGAAGATTCTACACATGTGGTATTTGATGAATCAGATAAGACCTCTGAACCTAATCCTGAAGAAGAAGAAGTCGAGGTCATTTAGGGGGTAGAAACCATTGCTATATAAGATAGAGTAGAATCTCAGGAGTGATTGCCTAGAGATTAGAGATATTCTTCTAGTCATCGTAGAGAATTAATCCTAGGAGACCCATCAGAAGGTGTAAAAACTTAGGATAAACTTAGGAAGGAAGTTAGTCATTCCACATTTGTCTCAAGCCTTAGGAGATGAATTCTGGATCCTAGCAATGCAAGAAGAGCTAAACTAATTTATTAGAAATGATGTGTCGGAATTAGTCAAGAGACCTAAGGAAAAAAGTGTGGTTGGAACAAAGTGGGTCTCTAAAAGTAAGATGAATGACTCTGGAATAGTGGTGAGAAATAAGGCTAGATTAGTAGCTAATATGTATAACCAAATTGAGGGAATAGATTTTGAGGAAGCCCTTACCCCAATAGCCATATTAGAAGCCAAAAGGGTACTCTTAGCCTTTGATTGCTTTAAGGGTTTCAAATTATGTAGAATTGATGTTAAGAGTTCTTTCTTAAATGGGGTAATCAAAGAAGATGTTTATGTTGAGTAACCCCCCGGATTTAAAAACTCACATTTTCCAAATCATGTATTTAAATTGAAAAAGGCTTTGTATGGGTTAAAGCAAGCACCTGGAGCCTGGTATGAAAGACTTAGGACATTCCTACTAGATAGAGGCTTTATTAAGGGTAGTGTGGACACCACCCTCTTCTTAAAAAGGGTAAGTGATGAGATACTCATTATTCAGATTTTTGTAGATGATATCTTGTTTGGATCTTCAGAAAAAATCTTATGGGATGAATTTTTAAAAATAATGAGTGACGAGTTTGAAATGAGCATGATGGGAGAACTTAATTACTTCCTTGGATTTAGTGTAAAATAGATGGTAGATGGAACATTCCTTAGCCAATCTAAGTACATCAACGATATTTTTAAAAAAATTATGAAATGGATAATGTTAAGGCCATGAGTACTCCCATAATTTCTACCATTCAATTAGATAAAGATCCAAATAGAAATTCAGTAGACTACAAGAAGTATAGGAGAATAATTTGATCACTTCTCTATTTAACTGCCAGTAGACGGAATATAATGTTTAGTTTATATCTCTGCGCTCGATTTCAAGGTGACCCAAAAGAATCTCGCATGACTACTGTCAAGAGAATACTTAGATATCTACTAGGCACCCCAAACTTTTGGAATTTGGTATCCTAGACACATCATTATGTTTAAAATATTATGGTATTCAGATTCTAATTTTGTAGGATGTAGGATAAATAGAAAAAGCACCTTTGGCACATGTCAATTAATAGGACAATCCTTAGTTTCATGGTCTAGTACAAAATAAAATTTGGTAGCCCTTTTAACTACTGAAGTAGAATATATAGCAGTAGGAAGTTGTGTTGCTCAAGTTTTATGGTTAAAACAACAACTTTTAAATCTTTGACTACCTATAAGAACCATCTCAATTATGTGTAACAACACTAGTGCAATTTACATATCCTAAAATCTAATTTAACCCTCACGCACAAAGTATATAGATATTAGGAATCAGTTCATAAGAGATCATATAGCCAAGGGAGATATCAAACTACACCATAAAGCTACCGGAGATCAACTAGCTGATATTTTCATAAAACTATTAGCTTATGACACACTTTTTTTGTGTGTTATAGACGTTCATGCTTAATCAAAATAAAAAAAAATATTTTTAGAACTCATGTGTTTGTACTCTTTTTTTTGTGTGTTCTTATTTTGTTAGAAAATTAAAAAAAGGGGGGGTTTCCTGATCATCTCACACACACCTTAGTGACACCAAAACCTTAAATTTTTTCATATATCGTACTATATGATATACAATTATATTGTACGATCCTCACAAATACACAATTCACATCCCTTAATTCCATAAATGGTCTAGATTTGCTTGCTAATACATACATCGTACTATATGAACCACCACTCATATTGTACGATACATATTATTGATCATTGTACTATACAATTATTATCTTTGTTCTGTACGATCCACGTCTCAAAGTGGATGGGGATGAATTTAAACTCGGTCGATATGAACATAATTGCTCCTCTTACTAGACTAACACCTGCTCGTACTAGATGAACACATGTTCGTACTGTACAAAACCTTTTGTCAAAGGTCATACCGATGACTCCTCGGGATGAATAAAATCTCTTAAGATCGTCTAGTATGATCCCAATCGTAATGTACAATTTGATTATTTTTTCCAACAAGTAGTCCAGACGAATTAATTCACCTGATCAATACTTTACGAATCCTTATTGTACTGCACAATCATCCAAAAAATCTATAAATTGAAGGGTTTCTTTGGCTCCATTCACTCACAACTCCTCCAAATCCCTCATACCTTGAATATTTTTGTCCAATGGCTGGTGGAAGTAAACATGGTGGACTGATCGAGGGGAGCTCTTCCCACTCTCGATGGTTCGACGACCGTTTTCTCTCCGCTACTGATGAAAAAGCTTACAACATGTTCAAAGAGGCAATGATTACTCCATCACGCATGCTTAACCAAGCCACTTTAAACTTTGAGGTTATGAAACTTTTTGCCTCCTCCACTCTCCAGTTTGTTCTTACCCTGGCCTTCCCTTTTCACTTTGAACTCCTCTATAAATTTTTAGCAAATCTTAGGATAGATTTCAAAAGCACAACCTTGACCTCCTTTGTGTGCAAAAGAAATGTGGAAATCACTAAAGCCAATCTAGCTGAACACATTGGACTCTCTACTAAAAGACCTCGTCCCAAGTCATACTCACCAACAAATTTAATTGGACCTCAGTTAATATGCTACTTAGGAATGTGCCCACAAATTAACACCTACCACTTGCCCAAACTCTAACTTAAAATGCCGGCATTATCCAGTACATTCTTCGAACATCCATTATACCTAAAGTTGGAGATCGCATACACATTAGCCTGCTTCTGTCTGTAGTCACTTACTTAATCATGTCTGCCACCAAGTTTGATGAAGCTCAAATGATCTTAGATTACATTCATAACCTGTTTGATATTCGAAATCCCATTGCCCATCGTAAACAAAACATTGCCTTAGGTTATATCATAGGATACATCCTAGACGCTAAATATCAACTAAGCTATCCTATTAAATAGGATAATCATCTTATCTTCTACACTGATGCCTCATTCCATATTATCTTCCATCGAGGGCAAGAGCATGCTTATCCAGATTTTGATGAAGAAGGGGAAGCTGCTCCTGCAGAAGGATCCCAACTACGAGTTTCTTTTGCTTGTGTGTCGTGTATTTTTTTTCTTGTACTATTTTTACTTCCCTATTTTATGTGTACTCCTATTTTTGTTGATGTCGAAAGGGGGAGAAATTTCTATATTATGTTCTTGCAAAGTCCTATGTTCCTGTTTGTTTGTATGCTATGATATTTTTAAAAAAGTTGTATATGTTTTCTTTATGTTGTGTTTTTTTTTTCTTATGTTGTGTTTGCTTATGTGTCGTGAATTTTTTTTCTTATACTATTTTTACTTCCCTATTTTATGTGTACTCCTCTTTTTGTTGATGTTAAAAGGGGGAGAAATTTATATGTTATGCTCTTGCAAAGTCCTATGTTCCCGTTTGTTTGTATGCTATAATATTTTTCAAAAAGTTGTGTATGTTTTCTTTATATTGTGTTTTTTTTCTTAATCCTGTTATGCTTTGTTTATGTTTTAAAAATAAAAAAAAAACAACAAAGATTTTCAAATTAAAAAAAAATTATTTGTAAATCCTCTCATTTTTAAATCCATCATCTAGTAAGGGGGAGCTAAGAAAGAAATAACATTTATCTTGCATATCAGGTAACATTATTTCACATCATCAAAAAGGGAGAGATTGTTGCAATCTAGGATCCCGAGGATCTGATTTTGATGATGTAAAATAATATTAACTCAATTACTATGTTATTTATTTAAAAATATAGAGGTTTATTTTTGTCTGTGAGCACTAATATTTCGGGTAAGATACACACCGCTCAAGACTGATGGAGGCTCAAGACTGGGTAGAATAGGGTGTAAAAGAATTTGTATTTTATTTTTTTTTAATTTTAATTTGTTGAGTCTACCATAAAAGAGTGTATGAAAATGGGGTGACCATGCACACACACAAGGGGAGAGTTTCTCTTTTTTTTGTAGCTAAGAAATTCTTTTTTTGAAGAAAATTATACTGTATAATTTTTAATCGTACTGTATAATTTGTCATTAAAACTAAGGCTTAACAGCTAATTCTAAATGATTATTTTATGAACTAATTATACTGTATGATCGTGATCGTACTGTATAATTAATTTCCCTCTAAAAACCCTAGCTTCCACGTAGTTTAGGTAATATTTTAAATTTTGTTTTTTGAACTAATCATATTGTACAATCCTAATCATACTAAATAATTATTTGAAATCATGCCAAAAATATCCCCCATAATCAGATAATTAAATCTTTGTTTCTTAATTACTGCCATTCATATTGTATGATAGAATTATTCTGTACGAATTATAGAGATGATTTTTTGTTATCCCATAGATCGTACCAGACAAAATCATAAATTTTTGAACTATTCATCCCAGATGATATTTATATCGTACATAATAATAGTCTGAATTGGACTAATCATATTGTATGAAGTGTATAGTGCGGGATGATTTATAGAGATAAATTTCGGTCATCCCATAAGTCATCCCGTATGAACAGTTAAAAATAAAATGATCATCTAGTACGATCTCTTAATGTACTGTACGATGCTCGTAAAATTTTTGAACTATTTGTCTACCTTCGTACTGGACAGAACTAATTTTTGAACTAATCATATTGTATGATATTGGATCATACTGTATGAATATCATCATCTGAATTGAATCATTAGGGTTTTCTGAAGCCTAATTTTAAAAGAAGTTTTTCTTATTCAGAGAGTTGTTATTATTATGATTACTGTGTGAAGAAGAAGAGCATAATAATTGAAGGAACTCTTAAGAGGGAGCTTTTAAAGAGATCCAGGGTTTGTGAGAGGAAGGAGAAGGTGAGCTTGAGTGTGAGGGAGAAGGAGTGTGAGGGGATCACACGATTGCTCCAAGCTAGCTACACACTTGCTCCTCATATGGCCTTGGTGAGTCTTGTGGAAGCTCTTTAGGGAGAGAGGCTTCAAGGTCAACATCCTTGAGTTTCTCTACCTTCTCCACGAGGGGAAAAAGGAGAAGGTCCACTGCCGTTGCCAATAGAGTGACATAGCATCTGGCACTCCACCACACCAGGGTAGGTCAAAGTGAGTTTTGTAAAGGCTTCTTCGCCTTGCTGTGGGAGCAGAAGGAGAGTCAACTTTTAGTAGTGAAACTCTCAGAGTGGAGGATTCTGAGGAGTAGATGTAGGTCAAGTGACTGAACCACTATAAAAATTTCTGGTGCGCGTTTTCCATTTTCCGCATTTTTACTTTTCGTGCTTTTATTTTTTGTGTTAACTACTTGGTGAAAAATCTGATTTTAGCTTTTCATTGTGAGATTTAAAATTGTTTCACCACTCTTGTAATTGTGTATGAATCATTAGCTTCTGCATTTGACTAGTTAAGTTTTTATTTTAAAAAATCTGAAAAATCCTTTAAAAACTAAAACTCTTGTTTAGGATTTATTTTTTAAATTACCAATTTACCCCCCTCTTGGCGCTTCTCGTACTTTCACTATATGATGAACAAGGGTCTGAAAAATTAGTTTAAGTATTTAGACTAATCATCTAGAATGAAACCAAGGGACTTATAGTACAATGAGTTCAATTAAATAGGACTTTTGTCCCATGCAATGGCTGGTGATTAAATATCATCCCGGGAGCTAATCAGGACATACTATATAAATGAGAACATCATATAGTATGCTATGAAATATCAATTAATCCATATTTAATTGCTTAATTATAGAATTAAATTTATCAAAATTAAATTACATCGTCTAGTACAATCATAATCGTATAAAATAATGATTAGCCCTACTTTAAAATTTCAAAATAATGCCAAATTAATGATTGGCTGCTTGGGTTTTAAATAAAATTGATCATCTTGTATAATTAGGTTTGTATAGTATGATTAATTCAAAGAGTAATAATTAGTCAATTAGTTATTTTAATTAATTTTCTAAATGGCTGATCGCATAATATGATCTGGATCATACAGTACAAACTCAATAAATATAAAATTCAGGTTTTCACTATCCCGTGTGTGTGTGTGTGTGTATGATCACTATGTTAGTATACACCCTTACAAGACTTAGACACAAAAAAATAAAGAAAGAAAAATTATAGAATCTTACTAACATCACCTTATTCTGCCAAGTTTAAGCTGTGAATCTTCATTGCATGGTGCTGATGTACCTTAAATGTTAGTGTGCATAAAAGCAAATATGCAATACAAGTAATAAAAGAAATAAATTAACAATCAATAATATTTGTTATCATCAAAATTATAAGCTCAGGATCCTGGATTGCAATACTCTCCCCCTTTTTAATAATGACAAATATTGTTGGTTGGATTTTCCAATTAGTTATATTTTCTCTTAATCTCTCCCTCACAAAGTGAATTATTTTAAAATTAGGGGAATTTTTTTATTTTTTTATTTTTATATTCAATAATAGCAAAGCAACACAATAACGAGATACACAAAAATTGAATAAATTAAACCAATCAATCTCCTCTTTTTAACATCACAAAAAAAGAGAACCAAATAGAAAGAAAAAGACAAACATACAGTACAAATACTAACAAAAGAAAAAAAAATATAATACTAAAGCATAACACACAATCAAGAACTAAGAAGACCCTTGATCAGGTGTGGTGGTGGTGGCTAGAAGTACTGGTGAAGGGCAGTAAAATGCTAGCTAAACAACACCCTATCAGCCTAGTACTTGTTGACCTCATTTTTAAATCAGGTCATCAGGACCTACCTAGGCTCCCTCTTGGTGACCTGAGAGTTGGCAAGTGTCCACTTGTCAATCACATAGGTCAAGTTAAATTCTAATCTAGTCCCTAATCAAATTTCAATCCACTTTCAAATTCTATTTCTAGTTCAGTTTTCAACTCAAAATTTCAATCCATCCGTCAATCTAAGTTCAAATCATATCTAGTCAACTACAATCATTCATTCAATTTTAATTGGTATGGATAATTCAAACTCAATCATTCAAACCAAAAATCTAGTTCAAATCCAAAATTTTAGACCTAAATTAGAGGTTAAGGACCTAAGTCCTGAAACCCTTTCTGGGTGATTCTTCAATCACTTTAAAATCCAGTTAAATGACCTCTAATTCATAATTTATCAATTACATATTGGTTAGACATGTCCTTAGGGTTAACCCTCCAAATTAGAGCTCAATATGACACCTCTAACCCAAAAGATAAATTTATTTTCAAAGGCTATATAACCTTCAGATATTTACAGCCTATACCACAAGATCCTCCACCTTGTGGAATATGACCTTGGGACCTTTCCTAATACCCCTTACTATATCTATGACCCTTATTATGACATATTGACTAGTAAACTATTATTTTTTGGATCCAATTTGACCCAGAGTTGACCAGGGGAAAAATGACCAAAATGCCCTTCTAGTGACATTTTTGGACTTTTCCCAAGAACTCAATATGGCTTAATTACATCAATCCTTGAGACCTATCCTAATGCATCCTAAGCATCTTTAGGAATACATTAGACCCAAATCTGAGCTTTGGTTTGATCTAGTTGATCAAGTCAACTATGGTTGACAAAAGTATACTTAAAGGTTTCAAATATACATTTCAATCCAAATGTCCTCCTTATCACTTGAGGCCACCTTAATTAAATTCAAATCATTAATCCAAACTTAATGGACTTATTCATTGACCCTTGGTCAACTTGGTTGACCAATTCAACCAATTTGACTAAATTACACAAACACCTTAATATACTTCAAACGCCTTGACCAAGCCATGTTCAAGTCAATTTGAACCCATGGGATGACCCATTAAGCCCCTAAGGATGTATTCTTGAAGGCCCAGGCCTTGGACCCACATGGGTTAGCCATGTGGCTTGACCCAAGTGTCCAAAGAAGGGCCCCCATGAGCCAAATCCCTCTTTAAGCCAAACCAAGTAAATCTAATGCTTCCATTGGGCCCCTCATTACCCAACACACTTGCCATAGTGGACCCAGCTCCTAGGTCAACTTAGGTTTTGAATTGGGCTACACCAAAGTGACCAAAACAACTATGTATTGAACCATTTCTCAACCTAAGCTCCACCAAGCCGAATCAACACTTACATTAGGTTGCCCTAGGTCTAAAACACCTACCCTAATTAGTCCTGCCCTTGGGTTGGCTTGGGTTAACACCCAAGCTAGCTCAAAGTGGTCAAAACCACTTTGACTTGAGCCAATTCAAACCATAGACCAATTCAACCCAAATCTTTAGTTACATTGTTTAACCCTTGACTAAACCTATCTTCCCTATCAAACCTAGGTCCTGGCTTGACCCAAGTTGCTCCCAACTTCACCCAAACCGTACAGGTTTGGGTCAACTCGAACCACCTTACTGAATTAAGTCTCCTCAGGCTCAATGCAGCTCATCATCGAGCTTACCAGACCCGTAGTTTTCTTTCAACCTAAACCTAACCCAACCAATTGCTGGCAGCAGCTAGAGCGAATGAGATTGGGATCCACTGGTCCCCCCTTCATGAGCTCTGGCCAAAGATTCTCCAAGGCCTAAGTTCATCTCCTTTTACCTTAGAGAACCTTCCGTAGTTGTCCCCTCCAGTTGGAGACCACCCATACCCTCTCTGGTGTCAACTTGAACGTTCGTCATTATGGATGAGGATTGAATAGGGAAACTAATAACTCAGGAAGTGCCCATGAGGAAAAGTGCAAGCTAACTATGTAAATCTGGACTTAATAATTCCAAAATCATAGGAAACTTCAAAAATTCATAGCTCCTCATATACCTGAATATTTTAGGTGATCCTAGGCTCATTCGAAAGATCATGAGGAGACCTATAAAAGCATTAAGGTTCCAAGCCGTGATCATGCATGAAATTTGGTTAATTCCAGTAATATTACTAGGAATTTTTTTTTTGTAATTATGCTTTTAAATTAATTAGCCATGGCTTGAAACCTAGGGAGATCAATCTTTGGCATGTCTCTAACATGCACAAAATTTCTCACCTCTGTTTGAATTGATTAAGGGCATTTTTGGGTTAGCTTAAGCTTAAGGGTCATGGCTTGACCCCTTAAGTTCAATCCAACCTAACTAGGATCTGTGCTTTGGTTTGTTACTTGTGCTTAGTGTAAGGGTTAGAAGGCTCCAATTTCATCCTAATCCCTGATCTAGATTTCCGTTATTAAATCCTTGAAGGTAAACTTTGGTAGTTTAGTTAACCACCTTAAAGGATCCGTGTTGGGTCCAAAATTAGTGGGCATGGACCTTGAGATCAAGTGAACTCATATCCCATGTTTCACTAAAATTGGGATCCATTTGGACCATCATTTAGGTAACCTAAATTAGACCCATAAAATTAACTTAGAAATTTAAATAATTCACCATTAATTCAAATTAAATCTTAAAAATTCAATTTATATATCAAATTGTTCATAATTAAACCCTTCATCTAAGAAAATTAAAAGTCCTATCTGTTGACTTCAATTTTAGGTTTAATTTAGTTTTTAATGTAGATCAACATTTAATTAATTTTATTAATTAAAAATAACTTAAAATTCCAAAAGAAATCTCAAACACTTAAGAACACTCCCATAAATCATTTGCAACCTTTAGGAGTGATTTCAAGAGGTTTGGAATTAATTTGGATCAAAATCATTAAAAACCTCTTAATTAAGTAATTTAAAATTCAATTAATTAACAGAAGTTTGTAAAATTATAATTAATTCTAGAAAAATCAAAATTAAACAAACTCAAAGCCATTCAACTCCATTTAAGGTCTAGTATTTTCTAAAAAAGTCACACAACCTAAAACAAGTCAAAGTCAAAAGTCAACACTTTGGTCAATTGTAGTTCAAATTAGGTCAAAATTTTAGAAAATCAAAACTTAATATAGAAAAATCTAAATTCAACAAACTTAAAGTCTGATTACTCATCTTAAGATCTACTATTTTTTAAAAATCATAAAATTCCATAGTTTTCTTTAATTCAAAAAATCAAATTTTGAGCCCTTTAATTTAATAATTAAATTATTCTAAAAATTCTAAAAAGTCAATAATTCAATAAAATTCCAGAAAACATTAAATTGATTAATAAAATTGATCATTAATACACAACAAACACAACAAAGATGAAGTTTGTAAGATGTGCTATCTCTAGCTGTTAGGCTTAGTGTCCTAAGGAGGCCTAATTCCTCGAGCAAACTATGACAATGATACGAATGGATACAATGAAGTGTAAAACCTTAAAATTAAGTGACTAATAATAACTTAACTAAATTAAAATCCTTAATTTAGCTACATTAACTTAGTTAAAGTCTTGAACACCTTGAGCTGTGGGGTTAAGTGTCCTAAGGAGGCCTAGTTTCTCGAACCCCCTAGGATAATGCCATGAACCGGTTGATGAAAATTTTAGATTAACTTAATCCTTAAAATCAACAATAAAATTATTTAACTAAAATTTTTTAATCCATTAATTTTCAACCAATTTAATTAACTTAATAACACTGGTTACGACTAGGTAACCCGAGCCTATGAGGCTATTAACTTAGCCCCAAAGAATGTGAAATAAACTTTACGGCCTTGGTGTAAATAAAGGTAGTAATCCCTCAACACTTAAAATGTATTTTAAAATTAACTTTAAATCATTAATACTTAAACTCAAAATTAAATCTTTTAAACCTTTTAACAAATTAATATATTAGACAACTTTAATAAATTATCATGTCTAGGACATATCCAAGCAACAGAGCCTTCTGCACACACGTTAGATGGTTTGCTAGGACAACCGACTCTAGATCATGGCTAGACTGATGTTTATTTTTCTGCTATTGTATGGCATATTTTTTGTGGCTTTCACTGCATGCTGGTTATCATATTTAATTAATGTGATTATTTATTTAATTATGTAATATGTGTAGTAATTTGATGGGTGTTAGATTACCACTAGGATAAGATTGATCTGGATGCTCATAAAGTTTTCTACAGGTGGCTTTGCTCATATAGGACTAAATCAGGGGGGGGGGGGCAAAATAAAACTTTAAATTAACAAATTTCCCATAGGTATAAAATACTAAGTCCCCCTTAAAATTAAAAAAGTATGGCTAAGCATGGCTGTGATTTAATTTAAATATACATCTGCTTGGGATATTTTAATTATAATTGCTTAGGATAACCTTGTAGGTCGTATTTGAGTCTAAATTTTTAATTATATATATATGTAATTTAATTTCAATTGAGTTGTAATATGAAAGTGATATCTAAGGTGGGATACATATCCAACATATGTTCCAAAGAGGAGAGAACAACCCTTAAGGGAGAGTTCCCTTCCATTTAAATATATAAGTTAGGATGATTTCAAAGATCCAAAAAGAAAAGAAAACACCCCTTCAGGGAGGAGTTTCTTTTTAATTGAATATTCAGCCCTGACGAGTCCAAGGAGCTCGTAGAAGGAGAGAAGAAAAAGAAGTGAAGATAATAAGTATCCACCTCAAAGTCACTTATGTCAGTCCTAGGATTAGAATTCGGGTTGATGTGAGTGGTGTTTGACCACTTTTATTTTATGTAGACCCTGGGTTATATTTAAATGACACTTGCTGAAGGACATTTGATTTATTAATTATATTAATTGATTTGATTGATGTTACATTATTTACATAGTAGAATATGCCTGCTTTCTTAGGTTTCTTTTTTTTCATGCCATATTTTATTTAGCATAGATACGATTGGAGGCTTGTGAGGGTACGAATAAAATCTTTTCTACATAAAATTTAAATAAAATTTTTAGGCTCACATAGAAACTCTAACAATCTTAAGAAGTAAGCTCGGGATCACCGAGAGTCCTCATTTATGCATATTATTACTTTATCTTCATTATTAGGCACCTCCCTGCCTGTGGATTCTGGCATACCAAATGACCTATTAGGGTGCAGTTCTGTTAAGGGGATGCTGTGCAATCTCTAAGAAAAAAAATATATTTTTAAGCCTTTTTAAAGAATTGTTTCATATGAATTTTATGTATTGGAGTGTATTAGAATGTATTGTATTAAAAAAAGTTAAAAAGATTCAAAATTTTAATTATATTTTCTCAAGCATTAATTACCCTACATAAATCAAGGGGCCGCATAAGATCTACTCTAGACATCAGCCCCAATTCCTCAAACTTAAGTAATCAACATCCCTACCTATCTTTCAAAAAGAGACTAGACATATGGATTTTAAGCACCTAGGTGGTTAGTTGGCTCCGCAATTGAGGCTGGGTTAAGTCCAGGTTCACACCGTATTAGCTAGGTTTGGGCTACTATTGTTTACTGCCCAAATTAGACTTAGGATTTTGGGCAAACACAAAATCATAATACCCCACCTTCCGAGAATATTATCCTAACTTATTAATAAATTGATCAAATCATCCCACATCAATCCTTTGAGCATCTAGTCCTAGAAAAATGCAGGGGATGCCTAAGATGCTCAAAAATATTTCACCAAAATTTAGGCTCAATTTGATCACAAGATTATCAGAAATTACTAAAAATGGATTTTAAACAATCTCAAATAACTCACAATCTGATCATCAAATCACTTTAATTTTAATTTAAATAAATAGTAGGGCTCAAGCCCTCTCCAATGAGAACAAGAACATAAATTTGGTGAAAATATTGATTTTTTATGAATTTTAGAAGTTTATGGGCATTTAATTGACTTTCTAATTTAATTTGACAAGAAATGTTGGCGGCCTCACATTAGAAGCCGACACGTTTCCTCGAACGTGATGAACTGAAATTGTTGATACATTTTTTACTAAACCACTTCTATGACAGATCTTGGTCGTCGGATCTGATCTAAATTTGATCCAACGGCCTAGGGCATGCTACGCCTCTCACGCAGTTTGAAGTAACCCATGTTCGAAACCAGGGGAAGTCGCACAGTCTGGGGGGGATGACATGGCAGAAGCGAAGCCTTTCAATCTGACTTAAGAAAGGATCGGACGGCTCTGATTCATTCATATGAATTCAATTCAATTTGAGCTAAAAAATTCAAACACCCATAACTTTCAAAATACTCATCCAAATTGGATGAAATTTGAAACATAAAATTATTGCAGTCTTATCATCCAACACCTGAAGTTTGGAGGCCTCATGTGTTGTAGATTATCTATAGTTTCAAATCAATATTTTAGAGGAAAATTGAGATAACCTGCAATCCTGTGGATGGATTTGGGTGTTCTCATACTTGTTGGAGAGGTATTTGACTCCTCTACAACTTCCTTCAAGGGTAAAAGAGCTTTTGACTATTGGATCCAATTTTTCTTAATCAATTATCCTTTCTCTCTCTTTCACTCTCTCTCTTCTTAAATTAGGCTCTCAAGCTTTCAACAACCATTCTAATGGTTGGAGAAAGCTTATTTTTAGATGGGGAAGCTAGGTTATCCTTGATATGAGCTGGAGGATGCTAGAATTTGATGTTTTGAAAGAGGAAGAGTGAGGCCAAGGCTTTGAGTTGGGTGTGACATTATCCTTCTTCCTAATAATTACTTAGCATGGATTGGAGAGAGAGAGAGAGAGAGAGAGAGAGAGAGATAGGAATTAGGCTGCTACCAACTAACCCTCCCAGCCACTAAATGTATGTAAATATGGAGTTACTTGGATACTTTGACTTTCCATGGTGGCAAAGTAACCTAAGCTTGGACTTTGACCCTTTTAGGATATTTTAATTAGTCAAACTAGCCAATAAGCTTATGTGGCATAGGGGAAGGTTTTATGAGCTGATTTGATTAATTTAAATATTGTTTAAAATTGAAAATTTAAGATTTGAATGTATATATGTGTGTGGAAGGAAGTTTGACCAAATTTGGGCAAGTTGACTTGGTCAACCTATGGTGATATGACTCATGGTGGGTTTAGAAATATTTGAGGCATCAAATAGAGTAAAGTTGAAGGGTTGAAGATATTAATTTGATTAGAAGGGTTGGATAGCTTGAAAGGATTTAAATAAACCATTTAAACCCTTAATATACTATTTGGTTAACTTAGGCTGACTTTGTCAACCATATTGACCCACGGTCTGTGTTTGGGCTCAACTAGTTTAAAATGATATTCTGAGTTTATTGGAGGTGGTCCCAGAGTTTGGAGAATTCAATTTAGTCAAAATGACTATTTGGACCCTTAAGGACATTTGGGTCAACCCTAGTCGACTTGGTCCATCCAAAGATAGGGTCAATTGGTTTGAAATGATTAATTTACACCCTTAAGGGATATTTTCATCATTTGAGTTGACCTGATCAACCAAGCTTGACCATGTTCTGGGTTTGAGTCTTATGCATTCCTAATGATGATCAGCAGGCATTGGAAGAGGTTTTGGGATTTAATTTGAATAGGCTATGTTAGAGTTTAAATAAAACTCCAAAATTGCCCTTAGGGGGCATTTTGGTCATTTTGACCCCTGGTCAACTAGGGGTCAAAATGGGTCCACCAAAATATAGTTTAATGTTCAACATATGATGATGAAGGGTTTGAATATGATCAAAGGGTTTGGAGAATGTTCCAAGGTCAAAATCAACTAGGTGGCAGGTCTAGTGGTATAGTCCATAAATATTTGAAGGTTTTATTGTCTTTGGGTTTCAATTTAGTTTCTGGTGTTAGAGGCCTCATAATGAGCTCAAATTTGGAGGGTTACCTCTAGATACATCTCCTATCAATATGATTTTCATAGACTCTAAATTAGAGGTCATTTGTTTAGGGTTTAAAGTACTTGAAAATTCACTAGAAAAGACTTTCAGGACAGTGCTTTTGAACCTTAGATTTTAGTTTGAATTTTTGGGTTTAAACTTGATTGATCTTAGGGCTTGAGTTGATCTTGGATCTGGAATGGTCCTAGTAATCTCATACAAAAATAATGTCAATAGGTGGCTAGGGTTTAATTTAAACTAATCATCATGTACGATCGAGCATGTATAATATAATTAGTTCAAAGAGTATTAACTAGTTAATTAGTCATTCTAACTCATTTTCAGAATAATTGATCATACAATATAATTTGGATACTATAGTACAAAGTTTAGAATAACTAAAATTCATGTTTTCATAACCCTACGTGTGTGCATGGTGGCTATGCTAGTATTCACTCTTATATGACTTTGACTAAAGAAATATATAAAAAAAAGAAATGATTATTACAAACTCTTGCAAATATCACCCTATTCTACCCAGTCTTAAGCCTTGAATCTTCATTACATGGTGTATCATGTACCTAAAATGTTAGTCTACATAAAAGAAAATATGTAATACAGGTACTAAGAGAAATAAAGTAGCAATTAATAATATTTTTTATAATTAAAATCATAATCTCAGGATCATGGATTACAATAGCTTAACATTAAAAAAGAAATTTTATTTTTCATGTAGAACCTCTACTCTATCTCTAATCAAAAGGATTTTTTTTAGTAGCATCTTCCACCAAAGCTAGCCCAATCAGATTCCTTTAGCATGCCTTTGTTCAAGATAGCGGGATCCTGCATTTTCCACCATGTAGAGCTTAATAAGGGGCCATACCTACATGTGACTAAACATCATTATAATATGCATGTAAGATAATTTGATCAGAGGAATTTGATCTTCCTAACTGCCACCTAAGATCATAACATATAATCTCAAAAGATCTTCTAGTACTTGAATAACCCTTCTAGACTGTCCATTAATCTTTAGATGAAATGCTATACTAAAGATGGCCAAACTTGTTGAATACCTCTCCAAAGTGTTGATGTAAACCTAGCATCTCTGTCAAAAATGATAACCTTTTGTATCCCATATAGTTAGATAAACTTTCATACATATGCTTATGCCAATCTATCAATGGAATCTAACTATTAAATTGGAATGATATGAGTTAACTTTGAAAAATAATCAACCAAAACCTAGATGGCATCATACCCCTATCTTGACAAGGGAAAACTCATAAAAAAATCTATCATCCTGTCTTTCCATTTCTACTTAGGAATGGGTAATGGCTATAAAAAAAATCTTGATTACTAATGTTCTGCTTTTAATAACTGGCAGGCTTCACATTTACAAACAAAATATACTACATCTCTTTTTAAACTAGGCCACCAAAAGTACATTTCAAATTTGCATACATTTTATTGCTTCTTAGGTGAATAGTAATCCCAACAACTATCAGTAATGAAAAAAATAACCTTAGTCGTAGCAGTAGAAGAAGTATTAGTGATTGAATCAATGGATTGGTTACCCAACCAATGATCTTGCCAAAAGAAAATGTTCCCACCACCAAGCCACCAAGAGAGGTGAGGCTCCATAACCCATTTAACCTTGCAAAGTCTCTACCATACTTTAGAATCACCTTTATTACATGAGCAGGTAGTAGGATGCTTCCCCACACAACACTTGGACCCCATAAACTTAGCCCAAAGGCTCACTTTAGCATGAAAGGTATACCATCACTTGAAAGAAAAGGCATAGGCCAAATTATACATATAATAACACCCAAGGCCACCATCATTCCACACTACAACACTTGGGATTCATTAGAGTTGCTATTAACCCCTATCTAAAAGAACTTATTGATAAATTTATCAATACTATTACACACCATCTGAGTAGGCAAAAGAGTTTGAAAAGAATATACAAGGAGAGAACAAAGAACACTTCTAATGAGAGTAAGCCTACCACCAAAACTAAAAAAAATAGAATCCCAGAACAAAAGCTTATTCTGAATCAAAATAATCAAATCATGAAAAAGAAAAGACTTCTTTCTACCTTTAAAAAGTGGGATCCCTAGATACTTAATAGGTAAATGGCCTTGCACAAAACCTGTGAGGTTTTTGATAGCCATAATACAAGCATTAGGCACCTTATTAGAAGTAATGAAAAAACATTTCTTCTTGTTCAAAGAAAGCCCACTAACATTTTCAAAGTTGTGAAAAAAATTTAAGAGTCAATTCATCCTATTAAGAGAAGCATTCATAAAAATGATAAAATCATCAGCAAAGTATAAATGAGAAATAGGAAAACCCCCCAAGGTTCTCAAATATAGGCTAGGCTTGTAAGTATGAATAGGTTGTTAGACCTATTAATTATGTCCCTAGGCTAACCAAGAGGGGGGGGGGGGGGCGATGAATTGGTACTTTAAAAATCTCTTGGATTTAATGAAACTGATTTCAGAATAAAGATTGATTTTTTAGAAAATAAATTTTCAACCACAGAAAAACTCAAAGTGCAAAAAATAAAAATGTGGTAAATAGTAAAAGAAATGAAGAACACCAGATTTTATAGTGGTTCGGAACAACAAGATCAACGTCCACTCCTTGGAGACTCCTTCAGGTATTACACAATACTCAAGTGACTCTCCTTTTACCCTCACAGCAAGGTGGAGAAGCCTTTACAATTTTCTTATCTTCCACAAAACGCCGGTGCGGTAGAAAATTGTTATACTTTTTTCACTCTCCTAGTGAAGACAGAGAACCCAGTGTCCTTTCTCACCCTCTTGGTGATGGCAAAGAATCAAGCATCATTTTTCACCCTCCTGGTGATGGCAGAGAATGAAGCATCCTTTTTCACCCTCCTGGTGACGGCAAAGAACTGGACTCTCTTTTAAAGATCTTCTCTTAAGAGTCTTCAAAGAGATTGGGCAGAGAATTAAAGTACAAGCAATGAGATCCTCACCTTTGGGCAACCTTGTGAAACCCCTCACAATTTCCTCTTCAAAGATCTCACTACACTCACTCCCAAATACTCTCCCAAATTACTCTTCCTTCCACTCTTAAGAAGAAATTCATAGAAGATAGTAGGACTGTCAGTTTTTAGGACCCTTATATACAAAGGACAAGAAAAATCATCCAAAACTAAAAATTTCAAGTTTGACATAGTCGGATCATCCCGTACGATCGAATATCATCCCGTATGAATAGTTTAAAATATAAACAGTTCATCCCGTACAATGCTGTATGAACCCATATGACCCATATTTTATACTCTAGAAATGATGTACGAAACTATTTCATATTACACAAACAGTTCAAAAAATTGAACGGTTCATCCCGTACGTTCCTATACAAATGAATGAAACCCAAATTTCATACTCTTGAAATAATGTACGAAACCATTTCATACTGTATGAACTATTCAAAAATTAAACGGTTCATCCCGTATGATCCCGTACAAACCTATGAACCTTGATTTTCGTACTCTAGAAATGATATACGAAACTATTTCATACTATACGAACAGTTCAAAAAATTAAACGGTTCATCCCTTACGATCCTATACGAACCAATAAAACCTCAATTTTGTACTCTAAAGATGATGTACGAAACCATTTTGTACTATACAAATAGTTCAAAAAATTGAACGATACGTCCCGTACGATCTTGTATGAACCAATGAAACCCAGATTTCGTACTGTGGAGATGATGTACTAAACCCATTTCATACTTTACTATTTACACTTAGAAAAATTTTTACTCGTAACTAGGTAGGTTCATTACACAAATTGTCTTCTACGATTTTACATCGTACAATATAATTAGTTTAAAAAATTAAGCTTTTGTCTCACTCCCCGAGTGCGTGTGTATGGTTACCCAATTTACAATCACACTCTCTCAGACTCAAAAAAAAGAAGAAAAAGTTCAAACTCAAAAACTAATAAACTCTAACCAATTAACTTGAAGTCTTCCACTATTTGGAATGTGATTTTCTTGAAAAACATGTTAGTACACACAACAACAAATTTTTTCAGTATATATTAAGAGAAATAATAATCCAACAATAAGATTTTGTTATCATCAAAAACTCACATGACTATATAGATAAAGTCTTGAAAAACTAATTTGCAATAAGCTCAACAATCTCCCCCTTTTTAATGATGGCAGAACAATTATTATTCTATTCAACAAATAAATGCAAATTTTCTCCTTAGCTCCCCCTAAATGCCTAAATATAGCTCCCCCTAAATGAATGATTAATTCAATTTACATTAAGGGGTTCTTATAAAAATGAGAAACAAACATGAATGATCAATTCAATTTACCACAAGGGGTTCCTATAAAAATTAGAAACAAACATACACACACACACACTCATACAGTTCACAAAGTACCAAACCAATCAAGCCAACCAAAAATAATGAAAAATATAAATCAACATTCCAATCTACACCTCAAACAAACTCCCCCTTTTGGCAACAACAAAAAGGGAAGAATACCAATCAAAAGTAGTTTATAATGAATAATATGTTAAAAGAATTTGAAATATAATATTAAAATCAAATACAAAAGATAAAGACTCAAAAGTTAAATCACAGAATGACAAGGATAAGAAAAGTTGATATAAGTCATTATTGAAATAGACAGATTATATAACAATAACTATTGCATAAATGATGAAATAAAATGAATCATTTTCTAATTCAATAGTGTTTGTGTGATTGAGAAACTGATAAAGGAAAGAGCAATTGGTGACATTGCGCATCTTTTCAATTTTCATGGCACACTTTGTGCATCTTTTCAATTTAGACTAATTTTGTGCCTCTTTACAATTTGACGAACATTGCGCATTTTTTCATATAAGTGGCACACTTTGTGCATCTTTTCATTTTGGACTAATTTTGTGTCTCATTACAATTTGACGAACATTGTGCATTTTTTCATATATGTGGCACACTTTGTGCATCTTTTAATTTTGGGCTAATTTTGTGCATCTTTTCAAATTCTGTCTTTCCAAAATCACTAACTCTTAACACAAATTCATTACAGAATACTTTGAAATAGAAATAAGAATAAAAGAAATGACATCAAATTTACAATAATTATAGCTAAGTAATACATGCCTATATAAAGAATATAAAATGATCTTCTAATCTACACCCAGTCACTAAGTAATCAAAACATTTTGAGAGATTAAAATTTTGCATAGAAATTAATGTTGTAATACAAATTCAACCAACATTCTATAACTGCAATCAACTACATTTGATTTTTAGACTTGAACATTTCTTATCACAAAAACATTCACATGTCAATAAGCATAAAACATGATTTTTTCTTTTCATTCATATATATGCAACAACCTTCTAATCCACTTTCATTCACATAAGTACATCATCAAAAATCATCCAAATAAAGCCCAAGTACATTCATTCACATATCAACTTTCCAAAGAAAAAAACATACATCAAAACATAATAATAGCATCACAAGAGAACAACATCGATACCACCAAAGCAAAAAAAAAAAAAAAAGATCATCACTAGTAATCTGAAGGACCCTGATCTGGAGGATGTGGAGGATTAGTGAACATAGCAAAATATCTATTGATTGTAGCAATATTAGTGTTCACTGAATCAAATTGGTCTCGGATCCACCCCCAGTCTTCATTATACCTATCATCCTGCATCTTTAAGTGAGCCTCCACATCATCAAATCTTTGATCAAGACGATCAAAATGCTGGACCATATCTTGATAAAAGTTCTGGTCAAGTCTAGGTGCAGGGGTAGGTGTAGGTGCAGGTGCTCCATCTTCCTCTAAATCATCTCCAGAACTCTCCCTCCCAAAAAGTGATCGAAAAGAGGCATCGATAAAATAAATAGGGAGTTCAGTTGGACCTTCAGGATGTACTAGATTATATTTTTTTTCAAGGATATAGACCACTAGATGTCCTAAAGCCACATTTTTCTTTCTTTTATAATTTGGATGTCTAATGTCAAATTGGTTATGACTATAATCCAAAATTAGTTGGGCTTCATCTATAGGTTGATTTTTCATGATCAAATAAGTGGCTACGGATAAAAGAGGAGTCATGTTGACATGGTCACCAGCTTTTGGAATAATTGAACTTCGCAGCTAATGTTGGATGATCCAGGCATTTTGGTTCAATGTGTAAACATGAGGCAAATGAGTTACCTAGGCTACTCCTCTAAGAACCTTATTGACTTCGGACCAGTCAAAGTTCACCATAGAAGATAGTGTATGGGCTCAAGTTCCTTGAGTTCTTAAGTGGAGGAAGGTGCCTAAATCTTCCTTAGTGATTTCTACCCTTTGCTTTAAAACATATGAAGAGATCCTTGAGTGATCTTGATTGACTCTCATATTGGCTAAGCAGAGATAAAGAATTTCTTTGTTGGACCTTCAGGATGTACTAGATTATATTTTTTTTCAAGGATATAGACCACTAGATGTCCTAAAGCCACATTTTTCTTTCTTTTATAATTTGGATGTCTAATGTCAAATTGGTTATGACTATAATCCAAAATTAGTTGGGCTTCATCTATAGGTTGATTTTTCATGATCAAATAAGTGGCTACGGATAAAAGAGGAGTCATGTTGACATGGTCACCGGCTTTTGGAATAATTGAACTTCGCAGCTAATGTTGGATGATCCAGGCATTTTGGTTCAATGTGTAAACATGAGGCAAATGAGTTACCTAGGCTACTCCTCTAAGAACCTTATTGACTTCGGACCAGTCAAAGTTCACCATAGAAGATAGTGTATGGGATCAAGTTCCTTGAGTTCTTAAGTGGAGGAAGGTGCCTAAATCTTCCTTAGTGATTTCTACCCTTTGCTTTAAAACATATGAAGAGATCCTAGAGTGATCTTGATTGACTCTCATATTGGCTAAGCAGAGATAAAGAATTTCTTTGTTGTAGGCATATATGAGAGTGAGGATGAAAGAAAATTGGGTAGAGGATAGTAAGGGCATTATAGCAAAGTGAATGTCATTTTGTATGAGATGACGAGGAGTGATCTTGACAAGCGAAAACTTATAAAATGCTTCCTCATTTTCTTTAGATAGAAAATTTTCATCTACACAAGTCCTAGAGGAAGAGGCTTTGGAACGTGGTCTCTTACTGCTACTAGCCATATTCAAACGAGATCTCAGGATAGTTTGGAAATGGAAAAGAAAGTAATGAAAAAACTTCTCCAAAGGCCCTTCAATTAAAAGAAAATGATCCATCATACAGTACGAAAAATAATTCGTATGTATGAAATAATTTTGTACGAGACGAAATAAATTTTGTACGTATGAAAGAAAATGGCCAAAAATGAAACGACCTTTCATAAACTGCCCTTCCTGAGACCTCCTTTCATACAGGCTTTTTGAATGATGATTGTACAGATAATCACGTGTTCGTCTGGGATGACCAGAATATTAAAGATCATTTTTCTGGCTTTTGGCTTCATCCTTATCCAAAATTAATAATATGGATCATACAGATGAATGACACATTCATACGTTCTATCAGCAATAATAATAACCAAAAATTATAAACACGTCCCCATACATATAGACGAAAATACATATCGTACAGTACAATGATGTTATCATATAGTATGAAAAACCATTAAAACTCTATTTCATCTTCTCAACCCAGAAAATAGCATGCACATGCTATAGAATTCATATTATATGAAATAATTTTGTATAGTACGAATAGAACAAAGAAAAAATAGTGCATGGTGAAGTTAAAAACCTTTCAAAGCCAATTATTTTTTTAAGTAAAAATATAAAGTGACTAAATACAAATAATACAAAATATACAACCTATACTACACACACTAGACATAAATAAACACACAATCACACACAAAAAATTTGTAGAATTTTTAATCATGCATTAAGATCAATCACACCTAGCATTGTCCTTAAAATACTAAATGTTTCAAAAGCTAGTGGTTTTGTGAAAATATCTGCAAGTTGATCTTTAGTAGCGATATGATGTAACTCAATTTCCCCTTTTGCGACATGATCTCTATAAAATAATGTCTTATATCAATATGCTTGGTTCTATAATGCTGAATAGGATTCTTTGAAATGCATATGGCACTAGTGTTATCACAAAAGATTATAATTGTGCCAAAAGAAAATTCTAAATCAATCAATTACTATTTTAACCAAAGCACTTGTGCAACACCACTTCCTAAGGCAATGTATTTAGCTTCTACAGTTGAATGGGCTACTGAGTTCTATTTTCTACTAGACCAAGAAACCAAGGAGTTTCCTATGAATTAATAAGTTCCAAAAGTGCTTTTATGATTAACCCTAAAACTAGCAAAGTCTGAATCAGAGTATCCAATAATTTTAAATGCAGTGCTATTCTTAGGATTCCAAATTCCTAAATTTTGAGTCCCTAAAAGATATCACATTATTCTTTTAACTGCAGTTAGATGTAATTCCTTTGGATCAGCTTGAAATCTAGCACACAAACAAACACTAAACATGATATCAGGTCTACTAGCTATCAAGTAAAACAAAGATCTAATCATTCCTCTAAACTTCTTTTGATCAACTGATTTTCCCTTGGGGTCCTTATCTAACTACATTGAGGAACTCATGGGAGTATTCACTGATTTGGCCTTATCCCTTTCATACTTCTTGAGAATGTATTTAACATATTTTGACTTACTAATAAATGTTTCATCCTCATCCTGCTTAATGCTAAACCCTAAAAACTAACTCAAATCCCCTATTAGGCTCATTTCAAATTCCTTATTCATTATTTTTGAAAAGTCATCACATAGATTATTATCAGTAGATCCAAACAATATATCATCCACATAGATTTAAATAATTAGTATTTCATTTCCTACATTTTTTATAAATAAAGTGGTGTCCACACTCCTTTTTACAAAAGATCGTTCAAGTAGGTATGTGCTTAGCCTTTTATACCACGCTCTAGGTGCTTGTTTTAATCCATATAATACCTTTTTCAATTTAAAAACATGATTGAGAAATGGTATATTTTCAAAACCTGGAGGTTGCTCAACATAAACATTCTCTTTTATCATCCCATTTAAAAGGCACTCTTTACGTCTATTTGAAACAACTTAAAACCTTTAAAACTGGCATAGGCTAAAAGCACTTTAACTACTTCAAGTCTAGCTATCAGGGCAAAGGTCTCCTCAAAATTAATTCCCTCAATCTGAATATACCCCTTAGCCACTAACCTCGCTTTATTTCTAACAATGACTCCAGAATCATTCATCTTATTTTTAATTGTCCACTTGGTTCTAACAACATTTTGATCTTTTTGCTTTCTACCAATTCCCAAACATCATTTCTAGCAAATTGATTCAACTCCTCATGCATAGCTAGAATCCAAATATCATCTGAAAGAGCTTGATTTACAGTAGTGGGTTCAATCATTGAAATAAAAGCGGAGTTATTTTCTTCTTTTCTCAAACCATGCCTAGTTCTAACTCCATCACTTGGGTCTCCTAAAATCAACTCCTTAGGATGACTCTTAGCAAAATTTCATTCCTTAGACAATTAGTTTTCTTCCTTATTTTTAACTCTCTCTTCAACTTTTTCATTTTCAAGTCCTTGGGATATTTCTTTAACTTCATCTTCATCTAACCTAGACCCTCCCGAATTATCCGATTCATCAAAAATAACATGAGTGGTCTCCTCAACTACCAATGTCTTTTTATTAAAACTATATAGGATTTTCCAACACTTAAGTATCCTAAAAAATTTCTTCATCAGATTTAGGATCAAATTTTCCTAAGAGAGTTTTTCTATTATAATGTATTCACACTTTACATCCAAAAATATGTAGGTGTGAGAGGTTGGGAATTCTACCTTTAAGAAGTTCATAGGATGTCTTATTTAATTTTGATCTAATGTTCACCCTATTCAATACATGGCATGCGGTACAAATTATTTCTGCCCAAAAATATCTTAGAAGTGAATATTCAGCCAATATGGCTCTAGCAGCTTCAATCAATGTCATGTTCTTTCTCTCAACTACTCCATTTTGCTGAGGTGTCCTAGAAGTTGAGAAATTATGATCTATTCCATAGGTTTTACAAAACTCATCAAGCAATTCATTTTTAAATTCTCCCTCATGATATCTTTGGATTGTAACAATTTCAAACTCTAATTTTATTTGAATCCAAGTGGCAAAGTCTCTAAACTCCTCAAATGATTCACTCTTATGATTTAAAAATCTAACTCATGTGAATCATGAGTAATCATCCATAATTACATACCCAAACTTTTTTCATCCTAGACTTATAGTACTAACAGGTCCAAAGAGATCCATGTGAGAAATTTCTAAGGGTTTGCTAGTTCTAAGATCCTTGATTGATTGAAAGGAGGATTTGACTTATTTTCTTAGTTGACATGCATCACACGAGTGATCCTTAGTGAAAGCTAATTCTGGTATTCCTATAACTAAATCCTTTTGGGTAATTTTTCTAAGATTTCTCATGCTTGCATGACAAAGTCTTCTATGTCATAACCATGATTCATCAGAAACAATTTTTAAACAAAAGGTAGTAGAAGATTTTATAGAATTTAAATCAAGCATGTATATATTATTTACTCTATCACCATATAACACATCAACACCATTTTTCTTCTCACACTGCTTGTAGGAAAAAAAATTATATGATATCCTTTATCGCACAATTGAGTAATGCTCAACAGATTATATTTCAAACTGTCTACCAACAAAACATTTTCTACCAAAAAAATCTTAGAATTTCTAAGGATACCTGTACCTACCACTCTCTTGGTGGTATTATCTCCAAGTGTAACCTTGCCTCCATTCCTAGCTTCCAGCGATATGAATTGAGTCATATCTCCAGTCATGTGCCTCGAATATCTACTATCCAGGTACCAAATGCTCTCACAAGGTCTTGTGTGAGAGCGTCCCTACAAAATCATCAAACGTTAGACTTGGGAACCCAAACAAGTTTAGGTTCTACTTTTGGCAAGGGTAAACCAGATGCATGAGTGATATGCTGTGATTTATGCATCTTTGGTCTCCACACTAGATGTGTTCTGTTATGAATGTTGCATGTGTGGGAGATGTGTCCTAACATTCCACATGTAAAACATTTCACACATGGGAAGGGATTTCTTAATCTATATGAGTTATTATTTCTCTTCCTAGGTGTTGAACTCATATTCTTTTGTTTAGACCTATAGAATTATTCAAGTGTGGGTGTTGATCTATTTTTTTTTAATACATTTCAACTCTAATTCAACATATGAGTTTCTATTCTCTAATATTGAAATATACATTCTCAAGTCAATTTCTCTACATTCAATTTCTTCTAAAAAGACTTTAAAATCATTTTCAAGTTCTGTGTTAGATGATTTTAAAAGTTCTGCTATTTGTTCAAATCTTTATATTCATCCAGAAAAGTCATGTGGTAACTATTAATTAATGCATGGTCTTTCCCAAGGATTTCAAATTCTTTCTGTAACTCTAGTAATCCAAATTCAACTTTGCATGCAGTTTTTTGAGTCTCCTATATGCATAATGAATGCGCTTAAAAACATCAAATAATTCATCATAACAGGAGCAACTACAGACCCACCCTCAATAGTGAACTCAACATTTGATTATTTTGTAGAAATTTCAGTTTTGACCACTTAAGATTGTGGTCCAAAGAAGAAGAATAAGATGTTCTCAAATCCAAAATTAAAATTAATTAGTGAGCCCTCAATAGATAGGACTTGGTTTAAATTAATAATGACATCATTTTGTTACAACTTGGGCTCCCAAGTTTATGATTTTGATGATAATAATATTATTGATTGCCTCTTAATTTCTCCTAGTATTTGTTGTGAATACCTGTTTATGTGTTGACTAATATTTCAAGTACAACATACAACGTTCTTTGAAGATTAAGAGCTCAAGATTGGGTAGAATAGGTTATGTTGAAAGAGTCTGTAATTTTCATTTATTTATTTTTAACTTCTTGAGTCAAGTCCTGTAAGGGTGTATGATAACCTGGTGACCGTACACACACACACAAGGGGAGCAAATATAATGTAAAATATTTTAATTTTTCTATACATCATATTATATGATCTAGATCGTATTGTATGATCTGGTGTTACAGAAATTAATTAAAATATTTTTTTCTAAAAAAAATAATTTTAAAATATAACTAATCATATAGTACGAACACCACATCGCACTGGATGATCTGTTATAATAAGAAACCTCGTTGTTCATTAAATTAGTCCAAAAATTTGAATTTGAAAAGTTGTTCTATTCGTACTGTATAAACTAATCATATTGAATAATATTTAAAATATTACCTAATTTAATTCTATGATTAGTCAATCAAATCTACATAATTTTGATATTTTGATCATACTGTACAAACTGGATCATACTGTATGATAAATAGAGATGATTTTGGTCGTCCTATGATTCATCCAGGACAAACTGCATTTTGGTTGAACTAATCATACTGTATGATTGGTCATTCGTATTGTTGATCATACAGCACTTACAGGAAAATTAAACTATTCGTACTGATGTTCGTACTGAATCGTATAGTACTAATAGGTTAAATTCTGCACATCGTATTATATGATCTTTGACGGTTGAATTGGTTTTTTAGGATTTTTTGAATCCCTCTATTTAAGTTTTCTCATAAGACTTTGTATGAGTCTTTTAAGCATTCATTGAGTTGTTTTCTTCTAAAGAAAGCTTGAAGAGAGAGCTTTGGGCTAGGGAGAGAAAGGGTGGAGTTTGTGAGAGAGGGAGAAGATCCATGTGGGCTTCAAGGGAGTGTGAGAGGGGGTTTTCACATGGTTGCTCCAGTGAACATGCACCTGAGTTCCTCCAAGAGTCAAGGTTTATCTTGAGGGAAGCTTTGGGAAGAAGAAGACCTCTTTGGAGTCAAAAGACCCGGCTACTCCATCGCACCGGGGAAGATGAAAGTGATTCCAGGTTCTCTGCTTCACCAGGAGGGTTAAAAGGAGTTTAGGTCCTCTACCTCACCAGGAGGGTGAAAAGGAGTCAAGGTTCTCTTCCTGTGAAAGGAGTACGGTCCTCTGCCCCATCTGGTTGGTGGATAAGAGTTTGTAAGGGCTTCTCCGCCTAGCTGTGGGGGCTCAAGGAAAGACACTATAGTGATAGTGCAATATCCAGAGAGGAGGACTCCGGGGACTGGACGTAGGTCGTAGTTTGGCCAAACCACTATAAATATGGTGTGCTCATTCTGATCTTTACTTTCATACTTTATTTTCATGCACTTTATTTTCTGTGATAACTGCTCGGTAAAAATCTAAGATTAATATTTTGTCGGAATAGTTAGAATAAAATCACCATCTTTGTAATTATTTACAAATCATTTGCTTTCGTATTTGATTAGTTAAATCATCCAATTAAAATCTAAAAAATCATTTAAATATTAGAAATCTTGGCGCATCTCATACTTTCACATTTAATGAGAAAAATAGCTTTTCCTATTATTTTTTATAATTGACAAGAATTTTGAAGCAGTTTCTGCATTTGTTAGATTAAAGTAAAATATTTAGATCACATTATATAGTATTGAGATCAATTTACAAATTCCCCAACACAAGTTTGAAACATAATGAATCTTGAATTTAGTTTTGAATTTAATGATGCTTAGATTTAAATTGGTTAGAAGAATATCCAATATGTGTAATGATTTTGACATGGATTTGGATCAAAATTTAAACTAGCACCTAGTCCAAGGCCTTCAGAATAGGGAGAATTTAATTATGATAGACTTTTAATTTGAATTTATCCTAGCTCCCAGTCTGAAAGCTTTAGATCATGGGAACTGAGTTTAAAATAGAATTTAAAATTAAAGATATTTATACATGTACCCTTTCTAAAAGTCTTTGTACTAGAGAAATGAGTTTAAATTAGATTTTAGACTTTTAGAACTTAAACCTTACAGATAAAAAAAGTTTAGTCTCCACTAAAGATGAAGAAAGAAGTCTTCTCCAGCAGAGTTACAAGATAAATTTTAAATGTGGCACATGATTAACTTTATGTTTCTTTAGGCCAATCCACATAACGTAACATCTATTTCCTTGAAAGACAAACTGTTGCTTCACTATTGATTTAAGAACTCTTTCACTCATCTTAAAAGATAAAAGGAACAATTGTCTATCATTTTGAATGCAAATGTATAAAGTAATGTATAAAGCAAGTCTATGTTCACAATATTCTTCCCATATCTTAGAAAGGAACTAAGATAAGATTTATTTTTTATGGAGTACAAGACTCCCTATAGAGACAAGCCTTTATAGTAAATAACTTCCCAACATAAGTCTTGATAATACTCTTGATTAAAGTGTGGGGACTAGACCTTTAAATTCTATAAAGATTTGATCAAAGATTTAACTTCAAAAAATCTTAAGGATTCATTTAGATTTAGATCAAGATTTAGAATTTTTTAAAGATTGGGATAACCCTCCCAAGATATAAATTTAGAGAGATGTGTATACAAGATGGACTTATGCCTGCCTGGAGTCGGTTATCAGCTAACATTCTAAAAGCAAACAATCTTAAAAAATCAAGGATTTCTAGTTTAGAAAACTTTAATCATGACTCTTTAAGATGCAAATTCACCTATCTAGTGCAACCTTGAGTCAAAGATAACCTAAACTCTAAATTTTATTTTTAGTTAACTTTAAACTTCTAAAAATTTCTATGTCTAAATTTTTTAGAAAAACCTGGCATCATTATGACCCTAACACATAGGAAAGTTACGACAACCCCGACCCTTAATCTCCTCATTACTTGTCATTGGCTTCTGTATTAAGCTAGTGTATGTTGCAAGAATTTCAAATGCATGTATGTATGCATGTAAGGGAAAAGGTGTCTGGGTATATGGTACCACTACTATATCATCCGAGAACTAGTATGCATGTTCCTATAAAGTCTAGAATATGCACACCAAAAGAAACCTATGAAAAAGCTATATCTAATGCAAGTCTATCACCCATATGAATGAAATGCATGTGATATAAAGCAGTATATGACATATTATTGTATAAATATAACTTTTTTTTCTTTATTTTTAATGTAGATTACAAACCAGGGTCTGCTAAAAAGTAATTGTGTCTAAGCTCCACCACAATAGGCTTGAATTTCTACGCATATATAATGTAGATTTAAATATAATTGCTTACATTAGTCTTTAACTTCAGGCTCTAGGACCTTCTTTAAGATTCCAAAAGACAATGATCTTCAATGGAAATAAAATCATTTCTTTTTGGAACTTCCATTAGTATAAGGAATCTTCATTAACCATTATAATTATTGACACTATATAAATCAATCTAGCTATACAAGAATTTAGAACTTTACATTTATATTTACACATTTATAATAGGTCCTAGGTACATTCTACTTTCTATATGAATGTAAGGGAGAAATGTATATATATAATATAAAAGTTTAATGCAAGTGTATAGAACCTAATGCATCTAATGCAACCTAAAAGAGTCTATGTTGCACAAATAAAAATATAATTATGACATCCATAGTTGAGGAAAGTCAATAAACAAATAGAAGATACCCTCTAAGAAAGTATTTGCATCATAGTATTAACCAGACCACCTGCCTAGCCTAAGCATAGTAGCCCTATCAAACCATCCAAAGTGTGTGTAACAAGCTGTGTAGTTTTGCTTGGTCATACGTTATTTATTATTTAATGTTATCTATCATTTTTTTTAATTTCAAGTTAAAGGGGATTTATTTTAATTTAAATTTTTATCTTTTTTAAATTTAAACATTCTTTTAAAGAATATATTTTTGGTGCTAAAATTTTTATTTTATATTTTAAAGAACATAGTACTCAATAACCCCCAATTGAAAGGAGTCATTGATCACCAAATCCTAGGCTCATATTTATAATGCACTTAATCTCCCCTAAGGGATAAAATCCAATGCATAGAATCCTTCATTTGATTTAGGGTTTTAATGATTTAGGTTTTAAAGAATCTTGTCAATTGATCATTTTAAGAACTTGAAGGTCTAAATTTAAAGATCCTAGGCACATAATTATAATGCATTTGATTCCCCATAAGGGTTCAAATCAAGTGCATAGAGTCTTTCCATTTATTTTTTATTTTTACTTAAGTTATTAATTTTTATATTATTTATTTGATTCAAGTTGAATGTTAGGTTTATAAATTTAAATTCAATTTTTTCTTTACTATTTGTTCTCTAATCTTGAATTATTTTGTTGATTTATTTCTAAATTTTCTTTTAGATTTAATTGAATTTTAATTATTATTTAATTCCCTTTATTAATTTAGTTGACCAAACTTTGACTTTTATTTTTACTTAAGATTTTTGTGGTTTCTAATTTTTAATAAACTCTAGATTTTATTTGATATTGAGTGAATTTAGTTTTATTTTTTTATTGTTTTTATTTATATATGAGTTTTACAAAATAAGCACCTTTACATGATTTAAAAATTCAAGTAATTAGGCTATATTGATTTTTGATCCAAATTAATTTTGAACCACTTAAAATCTCTAAAGATGATTACAAGTGTTTAGGACAATTTGGGATTTTATTTTTATTTTTAATTCTTTAATTAGTTTTTAATAATTTTTTTAATTTAATTTAACATTTTTATTTTAAATTTTCTAATGGGGCTTTTATTTTTCATTGAAAGTATATTGAATTTGTGTGTAATTAAAATTCAATTTATATTTTTCTAATTTATTTTGAATTTCTTATGATCTAATAAAAATCCTAAGTCAATTATGCAATGTAAACTAGGGCTCACTAGTTAATAGAACAAATGAACCCTAAATTACTTGAAATTTAAACCATAGGTTAATTAAAACCCAAGGTTCAAACCCATGAAACTTGAAGCAATCAAAACCTCTCTAAGATTTGAAATTAGTCACCAAGGTCAAATTCTATATACACTTTGAAATTAAAATTTAGGCTATAGAGAACATGAATTACATTGAAATAAGTGGCAATCTTACTCTTATACAAGAATTAATAGACCATAAACAATCAAAACTTAATGTGTTAAGAATTTAAATTTATAGGTCAATTTTTTACCCATATTTTTAAATTGGCTAATTAAAGCCCTTATAGATTTTCAGAAAGGGGGAATAATTTTGGACTTGTCACATACATATCCAAGATTAATCCCTCAAAATTTGAGATCAAGATGAGTTATATTTACTTAATAATCTCTAGAATATCTTAGAGAGTATTCTTGAAATTACTCTTAATCCTACGAAAATTTAGATTTTAAACCAAAGGGCTTTCTAAGTACTCCACAAGAAAAATACATAGAGCTTATGATCACTCAATATGAACAAATGTGTGAGGAATTATGAATTTTTTAAGTATATATGATTTCTTTGGAATTTATTAAAAGAATTACATAGTGCACGTTTTAACACATGGCGATATTGAGGACCATGTTCTTTGGCTAATAACCATTTGATTTTAGATCAAATAGTTATATTTTAAGGACTGAGAATGTGGGATCAAAGAACAAAATCCGGTTTGACAAAATCAATGTTGACTATTAAAATGAAAGGCTCAAATTTTTTCATCAACCTCCCATAACCAATACAAGATGTATGAAACGATTGGCATCATTTGGGAGCAATTATTCACCAAATTACATGAAATCAAGTCCCAAAGCTTCATCTGAGCAAGAATGTTCAATCCAATGATCAGATCTTATTGGATTAAACTTTCTTTTCACACTTGAGCTAGACTAAGGAATTCTATGCTTAAGTTTATGTTCTAACCTCATAAAATATTGAATTTGATTAGATCTTGATTAGGTTGAGTTGGCCTGACCCTCAGGAATAAATCTTATTAAAGTTGCAGGGCTGAAGATTAAGTAGATTAAAATTTGGTGTTCAACAAAGATGAGCTTGCTCGATCTCACTGAAATCACCAAATGATAGGCTAGGGAGCTGCAGAGTGGAAGCTCAGACTCTAAGGAAGCTTTTGGAATAAAGGTAGGACCCCTTTAGCATAAAATTTAGGGTATTTATAAGATGAATGGGACTGAATTTAGCTAAGAATTTGGCCACCTTTGGCTACATCAAGCCACAATTTTGGCATGATTGTTCAATAGGAGCTCAGGGAGCATTTTGGAAGGTTTGAACCCATGTGGGCACATAGCTTGGCTGCTAGGGTTGAACCAATGGAATTGGGTTCTATTGTTTTTTTAATTTTGATGACCCTTGATTAGCACGTGGGATGAGATGAGGTGGGAAGGTGTATGAATGTTCTTGAGCTCAATGCATAAGTTAAATAGCTAGGAGATAGTTAGAGTGTCCAATAAGGATCAAAATTTACGATTTTCTGGGGTTTGGGTCATCCTAATTAGTTGATCTAGGTCATCCCATGGGTTGGGCTAACCATAGTAGATGCTCAAGGTCAGGAGTTTTATTAGTATAAGTGTTCTCTTAACCTAATTTAATTTAGGTTGATGGTCTATGTTGAACCTCTTTTTAACACTTAGGTCAAGCCATATGGCTAACCCAAGTGGACTTAAGGGTTCGGTCACCTAGTGTTGACCCTTTGGGACCCAATGGATAGTCCCATAGGGTTTGGATGCCCTTGTATGGTCTAGAGCATTAGATTTAAGGTTTAGATGGTTTAGGATTAGCTTGGTTAATGATGGTTAACTTGGTGAACTGGAGTTGACCAATGATTGGGAATGGATACAACCAATTCCAAATGTCATTTTGAATTTTTTGGATGATGTTTTAGGTAATGGCATGGCCTATATGCATGAAATATATTTTCATGTTATTAAGGCTTAATTTTGTCAACCTGGGTAAACTAGGTCAACCAAGCATGGCCAAGACTTGGGGTTTGGGTCTAACCCATTCCAAATGACATTTGAAATTTGTTGTGTGATTGATCCATGAAGGGTTTTTTCTTTTTATTTTTTTAGTTAAAACACACTAACGGGTTTACCCCTGAATTAAAATTTAAATAATAAGTACTTAAAAGAGTTCAATAGCTCGCTAATGCTAAGAAGAACTATAATAAAAAGAACAAAAAACATAGAACCATTATTCCTACTTAAATACAAGCAAACTAAAAAACCTAAGAAAATTCTAGGGTGTCTAGGAGCCATCAACCAAAAATGGAGATCCATAGCAATTCCTCAGCACAATCATCTAGCAAAAAAGGCCAATCAACAAAAGGCTTGAGGACATTAATGAACCAGCAATATAAGAAACATGTAAAGTATGGTGAGCTATACCCAAAAAAGAATAAACTTGATTAGTACAACATAAAGTGATAGGCATTATTGAATAAATTACCCCATTACAATAAAGCCAGATCTAATATATCTACAGCCTAGAATAACCCAGAACCAAAAACAACCAAGAGGCAAAACCCCCCAACATATAGAAGAACACAACATAAATAAATGGCCCAGAATAGAGACCAAACAGACCAAAGATACAAAGTCCTCAAATGACTAAAATAGAAGGATACACCTAGAAAAATGATAACCCCTAAAAAGACAAAATAAAGCCAAAACAAAAAGCATAAAGATAACTGAAAGACTGGAAAAGGTTAGTCAAAGAAATCTTAGGAGTGTAGTATCTAAAAAGTAATCATGAGTAATACCTAACAACAGCTCCAAACTATTCGAGAATAAACCCAGCCCAAAGCTAAATGACACAACAAAGGAAATACCCCCAACATAACCGGAAGGGCAAAAAAAAGACTTCGTATAGAAATAACTCCGAATGAGATGCATGTAGGTCAACAATGATTACAGGAAGCTGAAAACCAACACCTAAACATAAAACCTAAGTACAAAAAGGCCAAACAACAAAGTAAAAAATTTGTTAAGTACATATAGTTAAGGAGAATCAAACAGTCCTGATTATTACCCAACAGCCTCTTTAAACTATCCCAGAATCACCAAGTATAGAAGCCTCCAACCAAACACCACAAGAAGGAAAAGCCCACATTTAGAAACGTGATAGTGACCCCCACAACCATATTATAGGAATTACTAATCAAAGGCTGTAATGGAAGAGTGGATTAATAATCATGTAAAATTCTAACTACCAGCCTAGTGCAATCATAGTTAATAGATACACAACTAATACTAGCTAAAAGATAAGGAAAACTAATAAGTAAGGTGAAGCCAAAATAACAAACTTGAAAAGGGTTAACCAATCTAAAACTAAAGATCCCAAATTAACTAACCCATAACATCAACCAGATATAAACCACACGAAGAATGAAAAAACACCAAGTAACCAGACAATAAAAGAAAGGGAAATAATACTACAAGATATAAATAACCATCATAAAGCATATAGGTTAGAATCTAATGTAAGGAATACCAGATATGTCTAACCTAACTAGGCCTTTCAAGAAAATTGGTAAATCTGTATAAGTAAAATCCATGAGATAATAAAGGGAGCAACCATAATTAGCTAACTAGTCAGCATATGTATTTCCCTCCCTCACTATATGAGAGATATGAAAATTCATAAGAGTAAAAAGCTGCTTAATCTCATAAATAAGATAGAAAAGTTCATGGCTACAAGTCTTAGAGTCATGGTCCTTCGAGAAGTGAAGGATATAAGTAGCATCAACCTCAATACAAATGTATTTTATGTTAAAAGTGCAGAAAAGTTTGAGACCATTAGAAATAGCATAAGCTCAATAAAAATAATATAACACTGGTTTAAAAGACCCATAAAGGCCCTGATTATATTACCAAAGAATCCCTAATTTTACCACCATAACTACAACTATAATTCATAACAGAACCATCTGTGTTGAGTTTAAAATGAGAGGTTGATGTTTAATCCAGTACACCAACTTGGTGTCATCATTACCATTAAAAAGATGAAGAAAAATACCAATGTTTTGAGCCATAAAAAAGATGTCCATAATATTTTTAAAGCCTAAAAGATTGGTAGAATAAAGCTTTACAACTTTATGTTTGATTTTATCAATAATTTTCAAATGATTCATTCTCTGATTGTTATAAATAGAGCCATTTAAATATCACATGATAAGTGAGTGAATAACATTCTTAATATGACCCTTAGAATTGTCCAACAAAGTATTGAGCATAGCAGTAATATTACTATTCCTACTAAAATGATTAGATCTAAACATTTAATCAAAATACATCCACACAATAATATGATTCATATTCTCCACATGAAAATAGTATTCGCACTTAGAAGGTAAAGCAAAACCTTTAAAAATCAAATTACCATCAGTGGGGACATGCCTATGCATAACCCACCAAATGAAAACTGCAATCGTGGTAGGGATACTTTTATGCTGCATCAAGAGAACACTATAGAAGCAGCATTTTTAATTTCCTCCAAGCATCTTTAAGATTAAAATTACCAGTAGTGAAAAGCTTAAATAGTAAACAATCATCACTATCGACATTAAGAGGAATATTCATAATTTGACTAACCACAAGGGGCAAGAACTCTAACTAATTTGTCAGTGTCCTAATTATTATCAGAAATAATATAACCCACCTTAATATCCAAGGTAGAATAAGTGTTAAGCAAAGAATCAATAAGGGGATGAACCATCAAATAATCTTTCCAAAAAAAAAACATTGCCAAGACCCATTCCCCATTGAGCCATGTTCTCAGCTTCCCATTTGATGTTACAAAGTCTCTTCCAAATCCTAGAATCACCTATTTTATAGAAACAAATAGAAGGATGTTTACAAATGCAATATTTAGAAGATATAAACTTAGCCCAGAGGCTTTTCTTAACACAAAAATTTAACCAATGTTTAATAAAAAAATGCATGAGCTAGATCCACCATCCTTTTACAACCCAGGCCGCCTTCCTCAAACACCCAACAACAATTACTCCATGAAGAGCAGAGTAATTTGGAGTGGCTAGAACAGCACCCCCAAAAGAATTTATTTAAAATTCTCTCCAAATGATTACATACAAAATAGGTGGGCTTAATGCTTTGAAATATATAGATATGTAAGGAGCAAAGAACACTCTTAATAAGGATAAGTCTCCCTCCAAAAGACAACAAATTAAATTCCCAAGAAGCTAATCTATTATGAATAAAAGAGATAATATCATCAAAAAGAAAAGACCTCTTGTTACCATTGTAAAGATGAATACTGAAATATTTGATAGGGAGAGAGCTTTGCATAAAACCAGTAATAAATTTAACATTGTTAATTCTATCTTTCAACATATTCTTGGAAGTAATGAAATAGTTCTTATTGTTATTAAAAAAAGGCCACTAACAATCTCAAAATCTGTTCAGAAATTTCATAAGGATATGAACCATATTCAAGGAACCATTGGAAAATATAATAATATCAAATGTAAAGCTTAAATGAGAAATGGGAAGACCCCGTAAAGTTCCATAGAACAAATTGGGATGCTTCGTATAAAGATTACCAATGCCTCTAACCAAATATTAAATAGCAAGGCAGAGGAAAGGGGATCACCTTGCCTCAAGCCTCGAGAAGATTTGAAGAACGCATTTCATTTGCCATTAATAACAATAGAAAAAAAACCTTTAATGCAATTTTTAATAAGTTGAATAAATACAGAATTACAGACAAATAAATGCAAAATATTATAGAGGAAACTTTAGTTAATGTTATGATTAAGCTTTGGCAATATCCAATTTAAATATAATATTCCCCCTCTCACCTTGGTATCAATATTATGAAGAAGTTCTTGAGCAAGAAGAATGTTATTTGAGATGGCTCTACCTCCGATAAAACTAGTTTGGCAAGGAGAGATAATTTTGGGAAAGAATGAAGCTAAGCGACAGATCATGATTTAGAAATAAGCTTACTAAAAAGGAGCAAAGATAAATGGGCCAAAATTAATCCAAGTTATTAATAGCATTCTTTTTAGTAATGAGAATAATTGAAGAAAAATATTTGGGTAAAGGATTACCAGCAAAAAAATCTAAAATCTCCTCATGCAAATATCACTAATATTATTCCAAGATTTTTGAAAAAACTTAGTGGTGTAACCCTTAGGGCCAGCCACAAAGTCTGAATTCATTCTATTAATGGTGTCAAAATCTCAATAATAGTGGGAGGATGAATAAGGGCCAAGTAGTCCTTCCCAGTTATAACAAGAGGGATAAGATGAGGGTGATCAATATGTACAAAGGAGAAAACTTTGTTGAGAAGTCTTTTTAAAATGATCCACCAAAATTGGCAATGGAATCATCAACCTCTAAAATGGCACCATCAAGAAGAGAAATTTTATGAATAAAATTCTTTGATCTTTTCTTTTCCACTAAGGCATTGAAGTACTTAGTATTGTTATCACATTCAATAAGAAGCATAGAATCATCCTGTTGTCTCCAAAAAAACTTCTTCTTGAGCTTGAAAATTAAAAAGACTATCTTTAGAATCTTTCAAAAGCTTGAAATTCTTATCCTTGGGTTCTTCTTAGAAAATGGTTTCTAATGGGTTGGCCATATCTTCAATAGCTAATATACTAGAAAAAATAAATTTGAAAATATTCTTGTTCCACCAGTTACCTTTAAACTTGAATCATTTGAGTTTCAACCAAATTCTGTTCATACCATGGATCAAATCATTAGGGTGAGTAGGAGCTTTCTGACTATCATTGAACATAGTTAAAAAGGAATTGTCTAACAACCACATATTTCAAAATCTATAATTGTTATAACCATATATATTTAAAATCTTGATACCAATTAGAAGGGGGGAAATGGTCTGAAGTAGTTCTACTAAGTTTTTCAACATAAGTAGCAAGAAAGAAACTAATCCTATGATTACTAAGATGAAAACTATGTAGTCTTTGCCATAAATTACCATAGTTTCAAGTAAAACTATTTCCAGAGAAACCAATGACCACCAAATTACAATCCAAAATCATGTTATTAAAATCCTCCATAAATAGATAGATAGGTGAGCACCACCAAGTCTTTTAGAAGGACAAGATATAGTGTTAAAATCACTAACCAGAAACCAATGTAAAGAAACCATGTTATGGAAGGTGATAAGCTGGCCCCAAAGAGATCTTCTAGAAAAGCGAGAAGAAGAAGCATAAACAAAGGAAGAAAAACATTTGAACTGATAAAGTTCAATATGACAATGAATCTCATGGTTAAGGTCACCAATAACATCAATTAAAACGTAATCCTTCTAAAACACCCAAATTATATTGGTGTTGTTGGCAATACCATGACTAAAACCAAAAAATATACCAGCGGAAAGCAACTTAGCAAAAGAAATTAAAGGTTCAAGTAAGACTAAAATTAAAATATTATGAATCCTTCAAATATTTTTAACTCTAATCTTAAAAGAGGGGAAACCAATACCCCTAACATTCCAAGTAGGAGATTTAAATATTAGAAGAAAGAGTAGCAGTTTGAGACCTAGTGCTCCTAGGAGACTCAAGCACTAAATTTTTATTATTATTATGGTAAACCAATCATTACGATCCTCTATATTTCCATCATTGGAAACCCTATAAGCAGCAGAGCTAATTTTATTAGAGGCAATAGAGTCATAAACATTAAATGAAGAATCCATAGATTCCATAGAGCCAATTTTTGAAATGGGAACCTGAAGAACTTCCCCTTCCTCAACATTTTCCTATGCATTAAAAGTAAAAATGTTATGAATAGAATTAGAACAACCAATAGAACTTAAGTTTTGAAATTCAACTATATTTTTGTTAATAGCACAAGGAATTTGAAATAAAACCAACGCATTGTTATGTTCAGAATTAATCACAACAATTTGATCATCTACAAGAATAAGGACATTATTGGTAGTACTATGATCTTGTAAACAAAGTAAAGAATCTGGTCCAATATGGGGTAGAGGTTTTAGTACATCCCCAGGTTTGTTAATCAAACCAACATTTAAAGTTGATTGCTTAACATTAAGAAAGGCAAAAGTTTTTCGTGGACTTCACCCGTATGCATAGGTTCCAACAGAGGATCATTAGGTTCCTAAAAGTTACAACTTACATTAGGATCAACAACTAATGAATCATCCAAGTTATTAGATCCTTTAGGCTCTTTAATACGCTCTCTTTATTTATGTAAATGAGGACACAGAATAAAACAATCAGAAATATAATGCCCATGCATTTTATAATGATTAAAAAATAGGAGAATTATAAAATTCCACTTTCTATAAGTATCCCATGATTTTAGGACCAAACCATATTTCATTAATAAATTTTTTGGTCATATCTAATTCCACTAAAACCCTAGCAATAGATGGATGAGATACAAAAACTGTGGCTTGATCCATCTGAAGTGTCCAAGTAAAAATAGAAGCCAAGGAATATAAGATCTAAAATTTAAACATGTATCATAAATTCAGGAAGCCAATCCACATAGAATTTATATGGGGCTCTTCCTTAATAACAAAAAATTGGGTCTATTTTAAAAGCCTCATTTGACAAGTATTAATATAATAAGTTCTTCTAGCAAAAATGCACTATAATCAAGATCATGTGATAGTTAAATCACAAATGTCTCGCATCCAGAAGGCCAACAAAGAAAGATCCTGATAGCTTGAAATTAACAAAAAAACCATAATTTAATCAATATTCAGCCTATGCATAGAAATTTTACCCACTAAAGTAAACAAAAAAGAAGCAGCCAAATTTTCCAACATGTTTTCCCCAAACATCACTTCAGGAACTCCTTTAAAAGAGGTATGAACCACAGAATTGGGGAGGGGGTGTAGGGAGGAAGATGAAGTTGCACTACAAATACCATCTTTGAAGGAACAAGAATTTCCATTATCAAAAAAACCAGCAAAACCCACATTATTACTAGAAGGTGCAAGTTTATAGGATCCCCATAGATTAGATGATGAAGGGATCATCATCTAATCAGAAAAGAGTAAGAAGAAATGGGAGGTATGTAAAAAGAAATAAAAAAAAACTAGTGAAAAAGAAGAAATTAAACCAAGGGCCAAGAATGCCCCCAAGCCATGAAAGACCATAACAATCATAGCAAAAACAACACAAAAGCACCAAGAAAGCCTGTAAGAAGGAGGCTAAAGAGGAACCCTAGTATGACTAGAGGAGGCTCCAGAGCACACGTAGTTAGCTTGAGATTTTGGGCTTAAACATGAATGGATTTTCAAATGTTCATAGATGGTCATTTTAGAATTTAAGGGATTTTGGTCAGCCATTGTCGACTGAAGATTCAATTCGGTTTAGCCATGTATGATTCCAGGTTTGAAAACATTAAGAGGCATTGGTGGGTTTTCTTTTATATAATTAAAACCCAAAGAGGGTCCTAAGCGTTAATACAAAAGAGGATTACAAGGTCCATAAGGGGGACCTTCAGCTCACTAATGCTCAAACGAGCTATAAAAAATAAAAAGAAAAACTACGAGCCAAAGGTCCCCTCTAAGCAAAATACAAAATACCCTAATAACATTCTGGGGTGGCTAGAAGCCAGCACCAAAAAAAGAAAGATCTTGATAATTGTATTAAGCACAATCTTCTTGCAAAAATTGGTTAACTTGCAAGCAAAAACTATAAGCCAAAACACCTATATAAAGTAGAGGCTACAAAATAAAATTTTGCATAGAATGATATAGAAATAACATACTAAAATGAGGAATTGAAAGTTATATTGAGATTTGGAAATGGATAAAATAGAGAAGGAATGAGCCATGCTCCACCTACAAGTGATAAAATTAATGACACACCAAGACTTCTACATAAAAGGAAAGACATTACCAAAGGCAATAAGATAAAACCTACAAAAAAAAAATTGGGTATAGCACATGAAACAAAATGCAACGGGCCCAACTTCTACCCAAAAATAGCAGTAACCAAGATCAGATATTAACAACCTATCTTGATCACAAGACAGCATAAACACACCACCATCCAGTACATACAAGCTTTCACTGAAATGCATCAGCTCCACAACAAACTTATATAGAAAGCTCAATACTACACTAACCCAATAGTACCCCAAGCATAATGACCATCCCAAATATGTAGAAGGCCCATGAAATTAGTATAGAAAATCCTCAAAACTAAGAAAAATAGTAATGAATCATTGATCCAGATAAGGCAAAAATAGCAACTAGAGAAATAAAGGTGACCTATCACTTTATCATTGATAGAAGAATAATTAAGGACTAAAGCCAGGTGCTGCCTCATAGAGAAATGATCAATGGACACATGCAAAAAAAATGGGCCCAAGTAAAAGAAAATTGCCACATCGAGTGGACCATCCAATCAAGTCAAATAATTTTTAATGAAATCAACAAAATTGTGTCAGCTGTGTAGTTTCAAAATTATCAAAAAGACAAATACCCATAACAATACCCCTAGGATAATAGCTGCTAAACCAAATAGTAAAATAAGTAGGGAGAATTATTTTAGTGAAGATGGGCAGCATAGCATAAATAAATCCATCAAAATAAAATATGGGTCAACATTCAATAGAGAATAATGATAGTAAGTCAAATAACAAGGATGAATCAGGCAAAAGCAGAGTCCCCAGAACTAATGATTAGGTAAAACACAAGGGCAACAACCTAAGAAACAACATAGGAATAGAAGCCATAAAACAGATACAGAAAAAGTGGATAAGTGAAAGAACACCTCTTTGAACAGAGAATAATGCTAATGCCAGATAGATCTAAATGAATGGTAATAACAAATAACAATAAAAAAAATAATGGCTCCACTTACAGTCAATGGTACTAGCAATAAGGGTCAAAATTAATAAAATAAAAAGGCTCAGGATAGAAGTACAAGGATAATCATAACCAATGAAAATCACCTACTACTCAAATATAATCCATCTCCAATACATATAGCGAAAACACCCAATGGATAAGGGAATAAACCCATAGAACTCACAACCTACCAAAAACCAAACAAACAAGTTGAGAGCATAGGTCCAACTAACCAGAAACCTAATAAAAAGGAATTATTAGAATTACTAGGGAACCCAAAACTACTTATAAGAATAACGAACACCTCCTAAGAGTTCAAACTGATCCAAGAATCATTCCAAGAAACAAAATACCAAGAACCATTCCATCATACATAATAACCATCCTGAACAAAAACTTTCAACCCAACCACCAACCAAATTGCCCTCTAAGTACCAGAGGAGCAGAAAATGAGCAACAAAGGTGCCAAAAATTAATATCCAGGAAAAAAAATCATTGCCAGACCCTAAAATGCTAAAACTAGCCAAAAACCAAAGCAAAACACCAATAGGAAAACCAAAGAGCTCGATCAACATCAAATAACCCACCTAGGCCAGAAAACTAAAACCCCAGCTAGAAAAAGCATAACCATGAAAATGCCAGCAGAAATAATAGAAGAGGTGTCCAAATGAATAAAGATTCCAGCAAAAGATCCAATAGAGAATGATAAATCAAGAAACAGTAATCCAGAACCCACTAAGCAACAGAAAGGAAAAAACCTTAACACCAATTGAGTTAGAACACCAAAACAGCATATCCCACAAAGAACGAATATTAGTTAAAATGAATATAAGGAAGGCTAGATCGGTCCAATCAAACCAACCCTTTAGGCTCCCTAGGCAAAGAATGCTCAATAAATTTAGTGAAGCCAGTCAAATTACATCCAATTTTAGCAAAGGAATCATCAACAACATTACCTTTCCTAAAAATATGAGAAATAGTGACTGTTATGCAAGAAAGCAAATGCTTAATATCTCTTAACATGTAAAAATTCATAGGATTAGAAATAGAATTCCCCATAATATAATGAATCAAAAGCATAGCAACCCACTTTAATCCAGACATTAGTGATACCTAATGAAATACGCAATTGAAGACCTAAAAGAAGAGCATCAATTTTAGCTTTAATAGTAGTATTAGCATTACTAGGACCCACAAAGGCAGTAATAACATGATCATTAAAATCCTAATAATACAACCATAGCTAGCATTCAAGTTGTTCATCAACCCATCAGTATTAATCATATGGCAACCCTCCAGAGGCTTCCTCCAACTAATAACTTTGTCATTGATAATAGAAGAAGTGGATTGAATAGTCAAACAAAACTTTGAAGAAACATGATGAAAGCCTTTCAAAGAATCACCATTCAATAAATTAGCCACAAACAGCTATAAAATTTTATCCTTAATTTTAAAAATCATACCAGAAGAACTCAGCTTAATCCCCTCATGCTTAGAGTCGATCCTACTTCTCCATAAAACCCAATAAATAATGACATGTAAAATGCTCCTGATATGAACTTTAGTTGGAATGAACCACTCATTAAGATGATTAGAGACGGAATTATAACAAGTGGAAGATTGTACATTGAACATATTGTCAAAATATAACCAAACTTTTATAGTAATAGGGTGCTGTATAAAAACATGATTCAGATTTTTAATATGATAACAACATTGACATTTAGAGACTATGTAAACATCTTTTTTCAATAAAATGGAATCCAAGGGCAAGTAATTATACAAAATCCTCCATAAAAGAATAGAATAGGATGGAGGGGATACTGGCATGCTAGATAACAGAATAAAGCAAACCTTTAGGAAAGACTTGCCTAATAGAATTCCAAATCTGCTTAATAGAAAATTTGCCATCATTAGTGAGATTAAACAAATTACAATCCTCAGTATCCAAATTAATGGGAATATTGAGAATAATATTGATGATAAATCTAGTACATAATCAGCAAGAAAATCAATATTCTAACTACCATTATTAATAAATTCCGTGACTATACAAGCAGAAGTGGAATGAGTATTTAAAAGACTATCAATAGAGAATTCACCCAATCAATTGTCTTGCCAAAAAAAAAATGTTGTCATCCCCCATACCCCATTGGATAAACTCTTCAGCATCCCACTTAATGGAACATAATCTTTCTCAGTTAAAAGAATCACCTTGTTTAAAATAACAATTGAGAGGATGTTTCCCAACACGATACTTAGAGACCATATAATTTGCCCACAAGCTTTTCGTTGATCTAAAACCAAATAAGAGTTTATGAGAAAAAACTTTTGACATATCCATCAAAATTTTAAAGCCAAATCTCCCTTCATCAATAGCACTAGAACAATTTTTTTAAGACCCCCACAAAATAGCATGTTTATTATCTTTGGCACCCTAGAAAATTTTATTAATCAAAGTTTCCATTCTATGATAAACATTTAAAGTAAGACATAAAGTATGAAACAAATAGAAAGGAATAAAACATAAAATATGTTTAATAAGATTTAGTCTATCGCCAAAGGTGAGGAAATTAAAGGCTCAAGAAAATACTTTCTTATGAATCATAGTAAAAATGTCATCAAATAAGTGGGAACATTTCTTACCCTTGTAAAGTGGCGTACCCAAGTACTTCATTGGTAAATATTTTGAGGTAAACCCATATTTGTTTTTTTTAATACTAGTAATCCTCCTTGGGGATATAGATTTAGTAAGAATAAAACAACTCTTGGAAGGGCTAAAAATTAATCCACTAGCAAGTTGAAACTTGTTGAAAAGTTTAAAAAGATTGCAAATCATTTAATAGAACCATTAGTAAAAATTATGAAATCATTAGCAAAACTCAAATGGGTAATAAGAAAACCACCAACAGTTCTAAATTACTAATTAATATAAAATCTAAAAAGATCATTAAGCCCTATGGATAAGAATTCCACAACAATAATAAAGAAAGCAGGATCTCCCTGGCTCAACCCATGAGAAGATTTCAAATAGCCATGAGATATACCATTGATCATAACATAAAAGAAATAATTGTCAATACTATTCTTGATCAAATTTAAGAATTACAAATTGAAACCATAAAGCTTTAACATAGTATAAAGAAACTCCCAAATTAAATTATCATATGCTTTTGTAATATCAACTTTAAAAATAATATTACCTCCAGCAACATTAGTTTGTAAATTGTGAACTAATTCTTGGGAAAGTAAAACATTATCAAACATAGACCTCCCTTTAACAAAACATGTTTTCTCCAAAGAGATAATTTTAGGTAAAAGTAAAGCTAATCTACCTATGATGATTTTGGCAATGAGCTTGTTGAAAAAGAAACATAAATTTTTGGGACGATAATCATTCCAAAAATTAATGGCATTAGACTTAGGAATTAAAGCTATAGTAGTTTAGCTATATTTTTATACATGATTTAGAGTTTAGGGTTAAAGGGTCCTTTAATACTCAAAGTGACAAATGGTTGTCAACATAGCCTATTTAAGGGTTTAATATGATCTATGCATGACCATAAGTGATTTTACAAAGTATAGGATAGGAATTCATGTCTTGGATTAGGCAATTCAATATAATTCATACGTAAGAAGGTTTTATATTTAAATGGGGTTCATAGGTAAAACAAGATCAGCCTAAATAACCATTGTTAACCATGGACTCAAATGACTTCAAATTATTGTTATGATGATTATGAACATGTTTGATGGTTTAGAAAGGTTTCTATGGTGATTTGCAAAAAAATGCCATGTCTAGTGGAATGAGTTATAAATATTTGATGGTTTTGTATACTTAGAATATGCTTTATATTTTAAGGTTTACAAGATCATTAAGGCCTCTAACATGGCTAAGTAGGCTCTATGGACATGCTTAATAAATATATAAATGATCAAACATTATTCTAGAGCATTTACTAAGGGTTTAGAATTAGTTAAAAAATCCCTGAAACTAGGAAAAAGTCCAAATGTTTTAGGCTTTAGTCTTGAATAATGGATTTTGGGATTTACAGTTTAAGCTAGATTTGGATTTTATTAGACTAAAGATTTAAGTTTATCAATGGTTCAAGAGTTTAAGATTTAAAATACTCAAATCATTGATAGCTATTAGCTGATTGAATATGATTGAGTGCATGATCAAATCACCGTCATTTCTTTTTGGTTAAAAAGTATAGAGGGGCCTACATATTAATATAAAAAAAGATTACATGTCCTTAAAAGGGATTAATAACTTACTATGCCTTGTAGAGCTACATCAAAAAAAAAATAAGAGCCTAAAAGCCTTTTGTCCCAAATAAGTACAATAATCACCAAAAAAAACCTAAGAAACAATCTAAGGGAGGTTAGGAGCCAACCCCCCAAAAAAGATAAAATTAAAAGAATTCTACATGATCCTCTGGCCAAACAAAAGACTGCAAAACTATTAGATAGCATCATAAACCCAGCACACCCAAGCTTGAAAATGTTGAAGAGCTTCAATAACCTTAACAGTGAAACTTGCATTAGTGCAACCAAGAAAATAGCCAAAATAAACCAATATTATGTAGTAAATATAAAGGTCATCACTTAAAGATGTAGCACATTTTAAAGCCCAAGAGTTATCATAGTTATTCATGCCAATCCAAGCCTTAATATCCTGCAAGTAGGAATTCAATATAACATAACTGGTAACAGCAAAATTACAACAAAATAGCACACCATCATAGCAGCTAAAAATCCCAAAGCACACAAATTTATACTTAATTATAAGAACTAGATACAGATTGTTGGAAATCAATGATGATTCTTAAGTGATTGATTTTGGATTTAATAGAACCACCATGCCAAAGCATAATAGGGAATTAGATTTAAGCTTTGAAGTGGAGTTATAGGAATTAAAAACTAAAAATGAAGTTATGATTTAGGGTTATAACATTAGACAAAGATGAGGTCAATAAGGATCAGTTTGGGGTTCTTCATTTGAGTGATATTTCTTCATCATTTCTATTTATACTTCTTTCATAAGCAAGTAATGTAAAGTATTTTATTTAATTTTATTTCTATGGCCGGCCAAACTTTTAGTTTTAGACTGATAATGTGAAAATTTGTGTATATCTTAATGTAGACTCTTGTATATAAAAATTAATTATTATTTTTAATATCTTTAATGCTTAATTAAATTTATTCAATGGCCATGTATGAATTTAATATATAGTGTGAAACATTACCTTAATGGAGGATTATTGGAACAATTAGGAGTATTGAAATGGATTATTTTTATACCTAGACATATGATGATTAGGATTTTAGGATCTATGCAGATATAATAACTATTAAGAGGCTATAGAGCTTTCTTTACACCTTTGCAAGCTCAAGAAAGAATAAAAAGAGCATAAGCTCTTTCTCATGGCTACTGTAGACTAGTCTTCTTTGGAGAACAAAGATTCACACACCATCATTAGTCCAAAACACATTTATTTTGATTATCTTCACTATTTTCTATAGTTCTTAGTAGTTCTAGTAATCACCCCTTAATTTTATTATGCACGATAAACTTAGTAACTTGAGTAGGAAGCACTAGAGTCAATTATGTTTCACATATTTTCACGTGGGCTAGACACTCTTCTCATAACACTTTATTACTTAATTGACATGTGCAATTACTTTTGTTAGGAGCATTTAGCATATGAATCTATAGTGGCAAGATAATTTAGTAGCAATTTTCCATTATTAAAGCATAAAATTCCCTCATACCTAAAATATCCTATTAAGTTTTCGGTATTGTTGCCAGGGAAATAGTGTGTTCATTTGTAATTATTTCTATATTATTTAGAAAACCTACAAATTTATTCCTACTTGATTTGTATCTTATTTTATTATCATAGTTCTTTTTGAAGTTGTGAATCTATGAAGACTATAAACTTAGCTCTACTTGGGAGGTAACCAAATTCTATTGGTGTAAAGAACTCCCAGTTATGTTGTTTGTGTGAAGTATTATTATTTATTATTTCATATTTTGTGTTATTTTTGTTTATTATTTGTGAAAAATATTATGTGTGGGCTTGTTTTTTGTTTACTATTTATGTTTTAAACTATGTTATTATATTATATTTTTTTTAACATCTTATGTCATGAGTAAAAATTGTACTAGCACCATAGTGTTAGGTTATAGAGCACTATGGCATTATCCAATGAAGAACTTAGCATCTAAACTTGGCATCACCTTGATATAATCTTAGAAAAGTTATTAAAAATTTATTGTCAAAACACTATAAATTCAACCACTATAATGCTATTCATGTTCCCATATCACTCCAATGCTAACATATATAGCACTGTGGTGCCAAATCATTAATATTTGTAGTGTTGAGACATTGTATTCAACACTATTGTACCCTCACACCTAATTTAGTAGCAATTTGCCATTATTAAAGCATAAAATTCCCTCATACCTAAAATATCCTATTAAGTTTTCGGTATTGTTGCCAGGGAAATAGTGTGTGCATTTGTAATTATTTCTATATTATTTAGAAAACCTACAAATTTATTCCTACTTGATTTGTATCTTATTTTATTATCATAGTTCTTTTTGAAGTTGTGAATCTATGAAGACTATAAACTTAGCTCTACTTGGGAGGTAACCAAATTCTATTGGTGTAAAGAACTCCCAGTTATGTTGTTTGTGTGAAGTATTATTATTTATTATTTCATATTTTGTGTTATTTTTGTTTATTATTTGTGAAAAATATTATGTGTGGGCTTGTTTTTTGTTTACTATTTATGTTTTTAACTATGTTATTATATTATATTTTTTTTAACATCTTATGTCATGAGTAAAAATTGTACTAGCAGCATAGTGTTAGGTTATAGAGCACTATGGCATTATCCAATGAAGAACTTAGCATCTAAACTTGGCATCACCTTGATATAATCTTAGAAAAGTTATTAAAAATTTATTGTCAAAACACTATAAATTCAACCACTATAATGCTATTCATGTTCCCATATCACTCCAATGCTAACATATATAGCACTGTGGTGCCAAATCATTAATATTTGTAGTGTTGAGACATTGTATTCAACACTATTGTACCCTCACACCTTTTCATTATGATTCCATATTGAGTGTTTCACCCCTGAACTAAGTATTGCAGCATTAAATCAAACCATAATTAAGCAGTTGGAGCAGCACGGTGGAAGTCAGTTTCAAACCGCTTAGTGCTCATTCATATTAAATACTACAGTGATTCCTTAGTTAAAAAGCTGGTGCTTCGATCGCTAATGCATGTGCTATAGCACTACCTATCACTTTATGCTGAAACAATAGCACCAGTTTGACCATGTTTAGTGTTTAGCCGTTGTCATTGTTTCATCATCGTTCATAATGGCATCGCACTGGTGGTTAAGTTTAATAAACATGAAGGTGTTTTTTTTTTCATTTCATTCATTATGCTTGTGATTCCACTCTTTCTTTATTATTTTTTCTTTCATGATTGATTTGCAATTTGCTTATTTCTCATGGCCCCTAAATTTCAAGCTAAAAAGAAGACGACTTCTTCTTAAATCAAAAGAGATTCATTTCTGCTAAGGCTGAGGAGAGAATTGTGTAGTTGTTTTTGAGTAAATAATTAATATTTTATAGGAGATATTTTTTGAATCCTAATGGGGTTTTCCTCTCCATAACATCTAGTATCGGATGGCCAACTTTGTGTTAGGAACCTTTTGCTTGTGTAGTAAATGTTATGAGGGAGTTCTTTAAGAATGTGAAGGAGAACAAAAATAATATGAGCTTTATGAGTGGTAAGTAGGTACCCTTTTATCCCCCTAGCATAATAAAATTTAGAAACTTAAGGACATTGAATTTGATGATTATTTTTCTTTCATTCTAGTACCTATTAACCTCTAGGAGCTTCTTTGAGTTGACTACTCTCGAGAGTGAAGCTATATGGAAAGAGAGAGAGAGAGAAATTGATTAATTTTCTAGCATCCTATTTAACAATACATTCTAAGGCTTGGTATTATTTTATTTCTGCATGTTTTCTGCTAAGAAAAAATATTAGTGAGATGACCCATGAGCATATAATCTTACAATGTGATATCCAAGTGGGTAACTCAATTGATGTTGGTAAGTTAATCCACTCTTACTTGATTTAGGTTATTAGAGGCTCCACCTCTGTAGGTTTAGATAACCCCTCCTTAGTGTACACCCAATGTGTAACTACTGGAGTTTCAGGCAACTTGGCTTAGGAGCAACATTTTCCTACTTCTGCTCTCACTAAGCAAAAAAATAAAAGATTTAAGGAGGGAGGAGATGAGGAGGAGGCAGGACATACTGAGCCCATTTGACCTGTCAATCAAATTTGTGTAGATAGAGTGCCCATACCCCCAAGTCGTTAAGTCATCAAGTTACTGATCTTAGGGAGAAGATGGCAGGAGTTTCCAATTTCTATGAGGAGTGTAGTGACTGAAAATAAGGGATGTCATGTTGTATTACCTATGAGATGGATATACAACAAAGTAAATATAGCTATGCTTCACAATTCAATGAAGTGTTAGTTGGTACATTTAGGAGGAGTCCATTTGTGGAAAACCCTGATCAGCATTAGTTTTTGATAGCTTTAGTATGTATATATATATATATATATATATATATTGCCTTTTGTTATTTATGTAAATTTTCATTAGCTAAATTTTTAATTGCTTAGCTATTGGACTCTTATAATTGTACTATGATGACTCATTTGACCAACATTAAAATTTTAATTAAAAATTAATTAAAATTAAGAATAATACAAAAATATATGTGCTAAATTGAATGAACTAAGAATAATAATTTTTAATTTAAAAATCATCACATGGAACTAAGGAAAATTATCTAATTAATACTACACATTGAACTTAAGAGCTATAACACCAAAGCACTAATTGTTGATTACAAGATTGAATAACTAAATATAAAATTCATTATAAACTCAAGTATGTAATTATTACTTTCACAATCCTTACCAAATTAAAATTTAGGATCACTTAAATGAAAAAAAATTAATCAAATATTTTGAATCATTATTTCAGTACTCTTGTGCATTAAAAGAAAATTATAAAATACAAAAAGTTCAAAAGAAAGAAACAAAATCCAAAGGAAAATGAGTACTATAACATCAAAAATTAGTATCTGGGCATGATGAATTCCTAAAATATTCTAATACTTAATTTTAAAAAGTTGAGTGTAAGTAAACTACTGTATATGAAAGGTTTATAAATGAATTTCAAAATTAACTAATATATGAAAATTTTTGAAACAATAAACTATTCAATCTAAATCAGTAGTCTAATTCCACTTACACTTGTAGTTATAGGGTACAGTTACATATATTAATGAGGATATTACTTAAGATGCTTTTTTTATGATTGTTTAAATTAAAATTTCCACACTTTGATCAAAGGTGCAAACACAATTGCTTTAGAATAAGCAAGAGTTAAGCTAGGGGAAATTTGTTAAGTTAAAACCATGATGTGTTTTTATTGTGTTAAATTTTAGTAAAGATGTGTGTTTTAGTTGATATTATGCAGGAATGTCTCAAAAAAAGTAGCAAAAATTATGAAGTTAAGAACCAATGCCACAGTTCCAGAACTATCAATATCACAACATCTTCAATGCCCTAGTGCCAGAAAATAACATTACAGTGCCGCCCTAGTAGAACCAAGGTAAACACCAAATCACTACATAGTGTTACAGTATCGTAAGTGAACTTTGTAGCATAAGAGCCTCAAGAAAATTTAATATTATTTAACACTGAAGAGCACCATAGCATTGGATGATGTAAGCAAGCACAATAGCTCTCATATTTTGCAACACCACGGTAGAGTAGTTAGAGAAAGGAAGCATTATGTCGAGTCAGCAAACCATTGCATCAAATCAACCATTAATTCTATCAGGTCATCCATAGCCATAGCGGAGCACATTAAGTAGCGCCGATGTGCTAGTTCATATTATTATGCTACAGTGCCTCCTTGTTGAGTGCTTTGATGCTTAAGCTTATTTATGTTAAGTATAAATAGTATTTTATAATTTCTTTTAAGGGAGAGATTAGGGCATTGTTAGTAATGTGTAGTTGAGTGGCTGGTTGTCCTTCTAGATAGAGAAATAACACTTAAGAGGGGAAAGGCGTGTGGAGAGCATTGGTGTAAAGGGAGAATAACATTACAAAAAGTCCATTTGGAGGAAGGGATTCTTCATTTTGGTTGCTATTTTCTTCATCTTTTATATTTTTACTTCTTTCGTGAGCAAGTAATGGAAAGTATTTTATTTAATTTTATTTCTATGGCCATCTTTTTTCCTAGTTTTGGTCTGACGATGTGAAACTTTATGTATATGTAGACTCTAGTATATAAATGTGAATTATTACTATAAATATCTCTCATGCTTAATTTCATTTTGGCAATGGATATGTATGAATTTAAAATGTAGTTTGATACATTCCCTCGATGAAGGAATGTTGGAATAATTAGGACTTTTGAAATGGAATGTTATTATGCTTAGACATAAGATGATTAGGATTCTAGGATCTATAGAGGTATAATAATTATAAAGAGTTGATGAACCTTTCTTTACACCTTTGCATGCTTGATAGAGATCTAAAATGCATAATGTTTGATTCATAACTATTATAGATGAGTCTACTTAGAAGAGCCTAGATTCACTCATCATCATTAGTTTATTATATCTTTATTCTTTATTATCATCACATATTTTTACATTTCACAGTAGTTCTGTTACCCCTTAATTTCATTATTTAGGATAAATTTAGTAGCTTCAGTAGGTGGTACTAGATTCTATTATAATTCACCTATTTTCTTGTGGGTTCAACACTCTTCTCATAATACTCTATTACTTATTAAGCACAAGTAGTTACGTTAGTTAAGAGCATTTAGCATATGGATCTACAATGACAAGAAATTTCGTTAACATATAACTTTCCCAATAGAAAAGCATTAAAACTCTCTCCTACACAAAATATCCCTTCATTTAAAGAGCCTCCAAACTTCATCGAATAGGGTATTATATAGCCTAGATATCCTTCCTAAAGTTTCATTCAATTGGTCCAATAACTAAATAAGTTAAAATATATTCTAAATGAATGGAAGAATCCTAAGCAATCCGATCACACATGTATTTGATAAAACTAATACATCTAATGTTTTTATGGAACCAGCATGAACAGAGCTTCAATTTAAAAATAGAATCAAGTCAATTTGATGAGTATCTATTGAGCAATTTGTAATTTAATGTTTACTAATTTTTTGGAAAATACTCAATCTACACTTATACAATTAATCTCAAACTCAGCTAGGTTAAATTAAGATACGTCCTTGTCCTACCCAAATTTTCCTAGGCCTATTTTATGAGTATTTTTGAATAAATCTAATTTAGAATGGTATAGGTAATTTTTTGACCTAGATTCTTATATATTCATAAATTATACTCTATATAGCACTCGCTCATAGTTGTTTGTAGTGTGCTAGCTTAGTGTCCAAGGGTTAGTTTGCCATTAATTTCAACCCAATCCATTGTATAGATTGTCTAAATTATGTTCTCAAAGTGTAGATTATATTTAGTTTTGGAGTTGATTAAAACCCCTTGAAAGGTTTTGATGGTTTCAAATTTCTAAGGTTTCTACTTTGGGTTTTGATTAATCCATAGTTTAAATTTCAAGAGACTTGGAAGTAATTTGGTCTAGCAATTAGTGTACCATAATTCACCTTACATAATTGGCCTAAGATTTTTTAGTAAATCATATTACATCTACATTAAATCAAAAAAAATATAAATTAAAATAAAAAAATTAAATATTAAATATACATTTCGAAAAAAAAAATAAAATTCTCTTCTAAAACTTAAAAATTAAAATAATTTAAAATAAAAAAGAAAATTTATTAACTACATAATTAAAATAATTAAAAATATAAATAAATTTCTAAATGATTTGAAACTCTTGTAATCATCCTTAGAAGTCATTTTTTACCTCTTGTGATGATTTCAAATTGTTTGGAATTTATTTGGATAAAAAAAAAAACAAAATTAACCAAATTATTTGAATTTTTATTTTAATTAATTGAGCAAATTTTGTTAAAAACATAAATAATTAAATAAAAATTAAAAAAATATAAACTAAACTGCATTGAAATCCAAGTTAAATCTAGAATTTACAAAAAAGTAGAAATCACTAAAATCTTAAATAAAAATAAACTCAAAGTTTTGTCAAACATAATTAAAAAAGGAAATTAAATAATAATATAGATTTACTTAAATCCTAAAAATTATGAAATAAATCAACTAAATAAATAAATATCAGAGAATAAATAATAAAAATAAATTTTAATTAGGATCTTTCAATTGAAAACTCCAAGTACTTAAAGTGATCAATTGATAAGATTCTTTAAAACCTAAATAATTAAAACACCTAAATAAAATGAAGGACTCTATGCATGGATTTGATCACTTTAGGGGAGATCAAATGCATTACAAATATGAGCCTTGGACTTACTAATCTATGAATCTTGGAACATTGGTGTTATTGAGCTCTATGTTCTTTAAAACCTAAAATAAATAATTCTAACATTTAAAATATATCTTTATAATAAATCATAAATTATAAAGCATTAAAATTTAAATTGAATTAAATATCCCTTTCATTATATTAAATAATAAAACTATGACCTATCCAAACCACACAGCTTGTTATACACGCTTTAGATGGTTTGATTGGGCTACTGACTCTAATTTAGGATAAGCCGATGTTATGATTTATTTTATTTAGAGTACCTTGCCTAGTGGGTATTCATGTTTGGTGTGTTTACTTTATTTGCTCAAGATGTCATGTTTATATTCTTATTGGTACACCTAAGGCTCTTTAGGGTCTCATTAGGCTATTAGGTCATGTTATATTTTGTACACATACACCTACATTGCATTGCATTTTCTGTAGTTTATATACATTATTCTTTTATATTCCTATAGAAAGTAGAATGTGTCTTGGTGATGATGTAAATTTAAATTTGTCAATGTAAAAGTTCAATATTCTTGTATAGATAGAGTTAGTTGTAAATTATAAAGAGTTGTAAAAGATTTAGAGATTATTCCTTATATCCACTTCCAAAAGGAAATGACTCTTCTTCCTATGAATATCATTATCTTTTGAAATTTTATAGAATATCTTGGTGCAAGAAGATTTAAATACTAAAGTAAGAAATCATATTTAAATTTACAGTATAGACTGTAATATAATAGTTGCCAAGCTCCACCAACAACAAGCTTTGATTTTATACCTATACAATGATTTCAATCTTTATAAATATACTTACCAAATTAGTCTCCAGTCTCCTGACTCTTGATCTCCAATAGAATTAAAAAGGATAATGTACCTTAAAGGAAGAGAGATCATTTCCTTTTGGACTCCTACAAATTTATATATGCAATCACATTTTTAGACTTTCATAACTCTTTTAAATTTACAACTTGATATACCTATACAAATAATCTACAATTTACATTTATATTGACACTTTATATTTACATTTATATTTTACAACTATATATTTACAAATTACAACTTAACATTTACACTTTATGAAATAAATGACACTAACTAGACTGGTGTAAAGACAACAAACTAAATAGAGTAAGCTACAATGCAAGAAAGTAAAAATATGTAAAAGCATGTATAACATCCCAAAGTGTATTAAATTTAAACTTATTTAATTAATTTATTTAATATAAATGTTATTTATTTATGCTCATTTGATTATTCATTTATCTTCATTTATTTTATTTTAATTTTATTTATATTTTTTATTTATTAATTATATCTTTGTTTGTTTATTTGTTATTTTTTTATTTAAAATTTCAAATTGATGTCCTCTTTAAGCTCAAACTCTCTTGAAAAATTTTAGATATGTGGGAAACATAACCCAGATTCATCCAGATAATTGTGAGCTCAATTGTATTTAGATTTAATGAAAAATTCCACAAATAATACAGAGAGTATTTATGAAATTACTTTTAATATATGTAATTTTCATTCCTTAAACTATAGGTGTTCTACAGTAATCCTCATGAAAAATCCATAATGATAAAGATCTCTTAATTTGGCGAGGTGTGTGACAAGTTCTGAATTTTTATAATTTGGATGATTTTTTTAAATTAATTTAATCAATTCAAGATATTACACAGTCGGATTAACTGACTGTGCAACACTTTTTCAGGTGGATGCACCTGATTGGCCATATAAATAGTGAGTAGGCCCTCAAATAGAACCGATTAACATCATCCATTTGATCAGAGATTGAATGGTTGGAATATAACAATATGAAACTATGGGTGAACGGAAGGGATCTAGTCAAACTATATAAATGTGATCCATCTAATTTGAACTAAATGGATGGATATGATTTCTTCTTCAACCTCTCTCTTTATTCCCAAGATGTAGATGAATTCTAGCATAGTCTAGAAGATTTACTTAGTGGATCTTACAAAAATTTATCCCAGAGCATCATCTAACTTTTTTTTTTTTTAATCCAATGGTTGGTTTGCCTTGGATTAACGATTACTTCAAAATTGATAAAACTTAATGAAGTAAAGGATCACGTTTGGATATTACCATAATTAATGGGAAATTTATGGGGATTTTGGTTGCTTCACACATGATGTATCCTTATAAAAACTTCATCTTCAAAGAAGGAGAGGTAGAGTATGGATGTATAGAAGTTGATCATTGGCTAGAAGTGGTTGGTCCGAGTTTGATCAACTTAGCACTAGAAAGAACCTAGGAGGTTTGGAAAGTAGGGAATTAATTAGGGAGCTCTAGGGACTGAAATGAGAATAAAAAAGAACCTATATTCATCAAATTGTAAAATATTTATAAGCTATGCCTAACTGAACTAAGCTTCAATTATGGCCATATTTAGCTTTATTAAGCTGAAAAAATTGTTGCAGATGGTCCAATAGTTGCTAAATATGGGTTTTGGAAAGTTTGAAAGCACATGGATTAGCCGAATTGATTAGCCCATGTGGGCCTAGGGTTTAGTAAGCTATAATTTATCCTTGGGTATGCAATGGACAATCCCAAAGAATTTGTGGGCCTTGGATTGAGCTAGGACATTTGAATTGAGTAGGGAGACCTTTAGGCTAGTTTGGTCAAACCAAGATTAACTTGGTGAAAAAAACTTGATTAAGCCTTGAGATTATGTCTAGTTTATTCCAAATTAGATTTGGAACTTGTTGGTAAAGGTCATGGGTCATGCTAAGGTCAAGCTAGGTTGAAGGGTATGGAAAGTTCTTTTTTTTTTTTTCAAATTTGAGTTTAATGTGGGTTGGGTCAACCATGGCCCACCAATTGTTCAATCATGTTTTGGAATGTATATTCTAAATTTTAAAGAGGCTTAAATGCTTTTGGCATGGTTTAGAGGAGTTCATATGCATGATTGAAGGTTTATAGGTCAAATGGGTCTTTAATAGTAAAAGTGATCAATCATGGTTAACCAAGCCCATCCTAGGCTCCATTTAGGCTTATGCAAAATCAAGGATGGCTTTAGGATGCCTAGGTTTTAATCCTAGGGTTGTTTTGAGTTTAACAATATGTTTTATGCATAGGGTAATGACTTAGGATTTAAAAGTCTCCTTGGTGAAACTAGGTCAACCTATGTTAACCATGGTCAATCATTTCAACAATAATTGAGAACATGTTTTCATGAGTTTGAAAGGCTTCCATGGTATTTATACCAACATGCCATGTTGAGTGGATAGAATGGTAAATATTTAAAGGTTTTGTACGTAATAAAAATACTTAGGTTTTAGGGTTTGAAAGGACATGGAGGCCTCTAAAATAATTAGGTAAACTCTAGAGATATTTCTAATCAAGATGTGAATGATCAAACACAATTTCAAGTACTTTACCAAGTGTTTTAATCCAATTGAAAATTTCCCTGAAAAAGGGAATATTCTTAAGGCTTTAGGGTTTGAACTTGGAACTTGATTTTTAACACTAGATTTAAAATGATTTTTTCTTAAAGGATTTCAAGTGATTAAATTATTGAAGCTTTGATTGATGATTGAAGAGTTTAAAACGATTGAATTATTTAACTGAATTTGTTTGAATGTGATTGAAAAAGTTTAAATGTCGATTAAAAATTTTAATGCTTGATTGAAAATATTAATAATTGAGCTATTAACAGTCATAGAATAATTGAATAATGATTGAATGATTAAAGTTTTATGAAAGTTTATGGATTAAACACTATACCAAAATATAGTGAATGATCTGGATTAAATGATTGAAATGGAATGCAAGGATTTGAAAACCATGATTAAATCATTGATTTTATACTTGACTTTATACAAAAATGAGGTCAATAAAAAGTTAATGACAGTTTAACAACATTATCATAGCCAGTATTCACCAAGTGTAGATTAGCACCACATTTGAGGTACTTTTCATCATCTCACACTGATGTTAGAAGATTAAGCTTGTTTGCTCAAACTTTTTATACATCGGGTAAGAACAAGATATGACAACCCAAGGAGGAAGCCACCTACACCTAAGGTAAAGGGAAAAGAGAAAGAGTTAGAAAGCATAATAGAAGATTTAATTGATATGGAGGATTATATGCTAGTAGACTTGCACTATGTCTTTATTAGGACTATAGAAGAAATAATGGAGAAACTGAAACATGGTTTGAAGAAAAGTGATAAAGGAGAGGCCACTGAAGTTGACCTTCATAGGGATGACCTCATGGAGGATTCCTTAAAAATGAATAATCATTTATGACTAACATTCAAGATGATGTGGTTGTAGAAGGTTATACATCAAAGTTAACCAAATGCCTATTGTATCAATTAAAGTAAAAGAATGATTAAATAATAAGGATGGAAAAAATATGGAGGAAATGATTATTTCGTAACATCTCTACAATTCCATAGAGTTTTACAAACATATATAAGCACAGGTTGAGTGCACTTGACCCAAGTTTATTTACGTGGTACATAAGAGTAAGGATATCTTAATAGATGACATTAAAAATTAATCAAAGAAAATTTTAGGGGAAAAATGTATGCAGGAAAAAATATCTAAAATAGTTAATAGAATAACAAGTGAAAGTTTCTTTAGCACAGTCCAAAGCCACCCATCTATTTCAAAGTGTAGAGCCTACTCAAATGAATATGATGCAGTAAAATATCCTAAGTGGTTTTGGTCACCTTTATTTAAAGTATATAATGGTATTGGAAATCTGAGACAATAAGTGGTGTATTTTAGGCCCAGTTATAAGATGGGGTATAACACATTATTATTGAGATAATTTATTAGTCGCTTTTCAAGTGTTGCATTAGATTGGTAAAAAAAAAAATTTAATGGATTAATAAAAATCGTTAAAGAGTTAGAAATTTTATATGGAAAAAAGATTCATTAAAGCATTGTATCATGTTATCGTGGGTGATCTTGTTGTAAAAAAATAAAATCCTAGTGAGATTTTGGTATACTATATTATGAGATGAAGAAATTTAAGTATGAAATGAGATCCTCAATTGCTGGAGGGGCACATAATTGATATTCAATTAAAAAATATCCATGGGGTTGTGGCTTTTTTGTTGAAAAGGCTTATCATAAAAAAATTTGTGAAGTTGCACAACAAATCTTCTAGCTCATAAAAGAAAACATCACAATTTACTTTTTTTGAAATTGATTTACACCAAATGTCAAAAGCTAATCTATTAAAGGACTAAAAAATGAAATTTGGGTCTATTTACCTATTGATACGGTTATGCTAATCAAAGTACAAGTGAATAATTATTATCATCTATAACAACATTAGTATTAGTTTAGGCTATCATAGTATCATTAGTAGTTATAGCAGTAGTAGTATTGGTCTCTAAAGGAAAGGAGGAAGAGATTCTATAAAGTTTGAATAAAATATTTTCTTTCAAAGGAGAATCAATTAAAAAAATTTTCAAGAACCACTTAAAGAAAGTAGATTTCAAGCTTTTTGAGCATAAGAAGGTAGAGGATGTTAACAAATTAGGGTAGCCTAATTTTCATCAATTCCACCATATACTTGGGCATGAAATTGATGCTTGCTTCACCTAAGAGGATTTTCTAGAGAAAACAACAAGTTAGGACTATTTACCAAGGATTAATTAGAAGATTTGAGGCAAGGATTTGCTGAATGCATATTTAGTGAACTTTATGTACTTGAGTTGCATTTTGATTTTGATGTAGAGTGGGACATAGCCTTGTGCCTTTCATCAAAGAAATATTTTAATAAATCTTTTTTATCTTCCCTATAGGTGTCCTAAGGAGTTTTAAAATCTATCAAGGTTGATTTTTCAAATATTGAAGACAACTTAGGGATGACTTCATCTCAAGAATTTAGGGAAAACCACATCAGTATGGGTCCAATAGTTCATTAGAGGGATGAAGAAATTAAAAACATTTTGTAAAATAAAATTTTAAATTTCTGGCAAAATGTTTTAATAGAAATTGGCCAAATTATGCCAAAAATTATTTTTTTTTTACAAGTTTACTTCTAATGATAAAAGGAACTTAAGACATTTCTAGCAAAATTAAATCCACCAAAAATAATTTTTTTGTGGATCTCTAATGACAAAATCAAAGCGAATGTTGGTGAAAAAAAACATTACAATATGATTTGTTAACATTACCTGTAATGGATGATAAATTGGATGCTTGAGCCATGTATGTTAGGGCTTCTGAGCTTAATTCATACACTCTCCCCCTATGCATATATATATCCAGCTATTTGGGATCATAAATTAAATTTTGAGTGTTGTGTAGATCCCACAAGAGATCATGCATCAGCAGTAGCCTATGTTTATTCTTCACATTTCCTAACATAGCCCTGGAACATCTGAAATATATAAAGAACTTATTGAGATAATTCAAATTTAAATTCTAATACTTACGTAGGCTTCCAAATATTTTTGATCAACCATTATTGATCAACCTAGCATTGATGTGTACGTGTATGTAATTCCAACAAAGTGAGTTCTCGTCAAAGTGCTTATTTCTACAGAAGTTGGATGTATAAGTTAAATGTTACTCATTGAAAACATATAAAAATATTTAGGATATAATTTAGATTAATTGAATTCTTTGTTTAGCATAAAGAATGAATTTAACTATTTTGATGGAATTACTCATGCCACCTTAGTCTATAACTATATCTCACATGCAATTTGACCCTTTATTCTTAAAATTCTTTATGATCCTATTATTATGTTGGGGTAGTAAACTAAAATCTATATATTTAGTATAAAAGAAGTGACTTAATTATAAAATGAATTACATTAATTATAACAATTAAATTAATAATTTCATACCTTAAATAAATGGAAACACACTTCCTGGACTTCTGGTGGTATTTTCTTCCATGATACATAAGGAACACCATACTTACTCCTTCTAATATCCCTAATGTTATGTGTTGCTTCCATAGAGGGGTTGAAGTTACAAAATAAAATAAATAGAAACTTAACCAAACTAAGAAATACTATTTAAATAGATATGCTTGTCTCACCATCAAGCTCAATGTACATACTTTCATTGGAGCTTAATGAATTACTCTCAACCCTCTACTTTGTTGGTGAGGATGTTCTACTATGATATGCTACTGATGGTGGTGGTAAATAATATGTACAGAAAGTATTGGTATCTATAAGATCTATTGAAGGGAAGCATAGGTTAGTATAAATAGGACTAGGAGCTAAAGGCGTTGGGGCTGAGTAATCAAAAAAGGTTGAGAATTGGATAGGCAATTAGTCTAATTGAACCTCAATGAGCTCATAGTTAGGTTATTTTTTTAATAAGAAATTAGAGTGAAATATCTGTTATGATGTTTGTCCCTAAATGTGACCTACACAAATAAAATAAAAAGAAATAAATAATTAATCAAAGTATTGAAGGAAAAACATGTGATGAAAAGTACATATAAAAGACATAATGAAAATGACATATAAAATACAATAATTAAATCCATATGACATAAAAGATGTTATAAAAATTTATAGTAAAGAATAAAACATACATATCATTGGAATCATCACTTGATGTTGAATCGCTTATTCTCGCACTTTATTGGCCAACTGACTCACTTTCACTATATTTCTCACACTATCTTACAATCTCCTCCCACTGTGAAACAGTACGAGCTAATATATGTAATGGATCTTCAAAATCAATGGTAGGTTCCCTAAATTTAGACAGTTTTCTCTTATTACTGCATCATCGATATAATATCACAACTTTTAATTACCCCATGCAACATAGTTTTAATGATTGTATACTAATCCTATTTAAGTTTATCTTTTCTTAAATATTTTGCATAGTACACTTGAGTTTTTTGATGTGCTATCCTGAATGGATCAAATTTAGTAAATCACTTAGTTTGCTTTACTTTAATAGTACAATATATGTTATCTCCTCTAATACATCTAATTGTGATTAAATTCAACACCAAATTATTAAATAAGCATAATATATGAGTCAAGATGTGCCCTGTACTCTCCATATGAAGTTCAAAACTAATAGTTTGGTTGAAAGCCACTATAGTATAACTTAAGCCTAATCTCATTAAGTGTTAGATATGCTTGATTTTTATACTTTAGGCATGGGAATCTAAACTTTTCGTCTAATAAAAAATGAAGGCAATTGATATGCCGTGTGAAATCAATATTATACTTCATTGATGAATTCATCTGTTAGAATTTTTTTTTGTAATAGTTTATAGGTGGTTTCATCAATGCAGTATAGATGCCATATATACCTTGTCACAAGATAAACTTAGTTTTTTTTTTTCAAAAATAAATATAAATATAAAAAATAATATATATATGTATATATATGCATTCCTAAAGCTACATGTAATATTCATTTCACTAATACAAACTTTATGTAGTAAATCTAACAATAACAAAAATATTGAATTTTTTATTGTGAAAATAAAAAATGAATACGTCAGAAAAATAAACCACATAGATTTTCGATGCTCCTATTTATAATATTAAATACTACATAGAGAATAACATACCAGCTCGAAAGATAGACAATGTATACTATAATAGATTCAAAATTTAAAAATTTGCTTTTAAAAATTTCCATTTTATAATCAATACCATAAAGAGAAAAAATACACTATCTTGAAATATAAAAGTAATGTTTATAATAATATTTAAAAATAAAAATAGGGGTTTAAAAAATAAAAATGTTCCTAGATATATGTACCCTACCTTAGGAATAAAATAGGTTTAATCTCGAGGTTCCTCATGAAAGTAGGTCCTTAAGATTAATTACATCAAAACAAAAGTTATGTCTTTAGAATACTCTAGATTAAAATAATGTCTAATTATTTCTTAATTTTAGATATTAAGATAAGTATAATATTTTTTAAAATTTTAAATTTAAATAGTTTTGTCTGGAGTCAGAGGAAGAAGATAAGAGGACACTAAATTTTGAGAAACTCATAAGTACTCAAATATATCATATGTTAAGCTTTAGCTGTTTAAAGAAATAAGATTTATTATTTCAATTTATATTTAATTATACAGTTGTGAGGGACTTATAATCCTTAATCACAAGATTAAGAGATGCACAGAAGGTTTAGATTTAAGATATGAATATCAAACTCAGATCCTAAAACCAAGGTGAGCGTTATAAAAGTTGTAACTTAAACCAAGCCTAATGAAATGCAATAGTAGTGAGGTAGAATTTATATTTTATACTCTAAAAAAAATATAGAATTTTTAAATTCAACCACCCTATGGCCTCAAGATAAGGGATAGCATAATGAACATATGACGAAAATTTGGGTATTCCTAGGCAAACATGGTTGACCTTGGTAAAAGAAGTTGACTAATGGCCAACATTGACACTATGTGACTTAGATATATGTCTTAGTTCTTATGGTCAAAGGCTATGCTACTAGAATAAGTCTAGATCATTAAGGCATGCTTAGGGGAAATTTGATAATTTTATGTATTTTAAATTTTAACCTAGGGTTCACCAAGGTTTTTGATCTTTGATTTAGCTAGCCACCTTCCTAAGGTCACTAAAGAGTGTCCAGCAAGGTTTGAACTCAAGGGCTAGTCAGTGCTATGTCCTTGGGTCACCCCATAGGGATCCTATAAGTACCGTGTCAAATCAATATATGTTATTAATCTAGAAGAATTGGTGACAAGGTGATCTTCGTACACTCAAAATAAAATAACTTTAACCTATTTAGTGAGGTAGTTAAACCTGACCAAAATAAATTAATGATCATTAGCAGAAGGAGAATTAATGGGACCAATAAGGTCTATGCTCCAACACTTGAAGGTCCATTAAGTACTTATCTAGAGTAACATGTTAGATGGCTGATGCAAAACTACATCATGTAATTAACATTCATGAAAATAATTTGCAATGGTCATGCAATCATATATCATTGACTGATAATAATACCTTAATCTTTTAAATTTTATTTTCATTTTATTAGTAGATTGATGAAAATCATATAATACAGTATATATGTTGCTTATGATCATTAGGGCATTTGTGTTTGTTAAGATAATGTAATAATATTTTATTTAATGATCAATGATAGACATTAACCAACACATAAGAGAGAGCCCTTCTCTTAATCTAGTTAATGGATGACTTCTCTTTAGAGAGTTTACTTTTTTACAAGTATTCAATGAAGGGTTATCTCTAATTAATTAATTCGTTGTCAATGAAATTTCTTATCCATATACTCCAAATCTATAGGAGGTAAAACCACATGATTTTATGCATCTATAAGGAATGGTTGTTCCTCTAGACAAGCTAATAATATAGTGAGTTTTACAAAGGCATCCGCTATGGAATTGCTTTCATTGGGAATCCTTGATAAATTCATGATATGAATCTACTCAAGAAGCTTGATCATGTACTGATGGTATGGGAGTAATTTTGGCTTCAAAACTTTATAAATTCTATCATCCTGATTTAAAACAAGTTACAAATCATCAAAGATCCTGATCTCTTTGATTTTCATTAAAATTATTAATTATAAAATAGTTATCACAGTCTCATATTCAATTATATCATTTTTACATGGTTTTGGTAAGCTATAAGAATAATGGAAATGTCATTTTTAAAGATTTATAATGACCAACCCAATATCAACATTTCCCAAAAAACCTGCATCATATGGTCCTTTAGACCTTTGAGAAGACATAATACCTTTAAAATATAATTCCTAGATAGAGCATTCCTAATTCTCTAAACTCATGATTTGCTCATCTAGAAGATCAACATTCAAGGGACACTCAATAATGATCGAGTGTGCTACTAGAAAGTAAATTAGGGATTAACCTTTCAAAGTATGTTAGGGCACAAATATAATGTCAAGTTAGGGGCAATCCATAAACCAACATGCCAAATGTCTAGAAAATGTTAGACAAGGAATGAGATACTATAAAGGATTGATTTCTAAGATATGATTCGCCTCATAAGTTAACATGTAATTAATGCCTTAATGTCTACAAAACAAAACTTTGAAAAAAAAAATTTTCTCAATAGATGGATATTTTATTTCAATTAGAAACATCTAGTAACTCAAATAATAAAATGTATTATGTCTTTCTCCCTCAATAACCTTGTCTAATAAAGTGCTAAAGGATTCAAATAAAGTCAAGACATAGAGAACTAAAATCTTTTGTTATGCTCCTATTTTTATAATTAAACACTATATAGTGAACAACATACTATCTTGAAAGACAAACATGCTATTCTATGATAAATTCAAAACAAGAAATAGTGTTATAAAATTTTCCATTTCACAACCAAATATAAAAAATAGAATAACATACTATCTAAAATGATAGAAATGATATTCTATATAGATATTTTAAAAAATTAAGTTTAAAAATAAAAGTCCACATTCCAAGAAATCTTTTCCCTACCTTAGGAATAAAATAGGATTTATTTGAATCTAGGGTTACAAGTTCCCTATATAGGAAATCTCTTATGGTTAATTACACCCCAAGAGAAGTTATATATTGAGAATAATCTAGATTAAAATAGTTCAATTATTTCTTAATTTTAACATTTTAGAAAAGGATAAGATTTTTGAAAATTCAAAGGGGATTAGTTCAAATTTAAACTATTCTTTATGGAGTTAAAAGAAGAAGACAAGAGAGCACTAGATTCTAATAAAATCAAAAGTACTCTAGCCTATTCTATATTGGGCTTTAATATTTTGAAAATTAAGATTTATTGTTTAAGTTGATATTTTATTAAAAAAATTATACTTGTATTCCGTAATAAAAAAAATTGGAGATGCCCAGAAGGTGGCGGTTTAAGATATGAATATCAATCTCAGACCCTAAAACTAAGGTGAGCACTACAAAACTAGAAACTAAAACCTAGTCTAATTAAATGCAATAACAATGAGGTTAGACTTATATCTTTAACTTTGAAAAGGGCTTATGAGGTTAACCATGACTAACCTAAGTTGAAGGAGTTAACCAAAGTTAACTCTAAGTTACATGAATATGGGTATGAGTCACTTAGAGATAATGATAAGATTTCCAAAATAATTTTAAGCCACTAAGGCAAGCTTATGGGCAATTTGGCAATATTAAAAACTTTAGATTTTAATCTAAGTTAACTTAGAGTTTGGGTGTTTAATTAACTTAGCAACATTCTTAAGGTCACTAAGAAGTCTCCAGCAAGGTTTGGGTTGATAGGGTTAGTTAGTGCTAATTCTCTGGGTCACCACCTAGCAATCTATAGGTTGCATCAATACTTGGGTAGGAAATTCTAAGATCTAGGAATGGTTTAATTGAAAGACAACATTAACCCCATTCAAAAACTAGGTCAATATAATATAAAATTATAAATCTAACCTAAAATAAGAATGTAATCTTGAAAAAAACCACATTATATGAAAGGTAAAGTAAAATATAAACAAATTAAAAAATATATAAAATTATAAAATCTTCATATGCTTTAGAGAAAATTCTAATGATTAAATCTCAAATTGATTAAAAATCTTCAAAAATATGGAGATTAACCTTCAAATCTATGATGAAATAAAGAAATTAGTTTAGCAATTGCTCATAAGGAATTTAAGCCACTACATGGGTGAAAAGGATAGAAGATGGTACTGTTTACATGAAATGGTGGAAAAGTCACTCTCTTGAGCATAGGGCCTCACCAATGGATAATTTTACTACTTTTAAGTGTAAAGTTCTAACATACAATTTTTCCCAAAATTTTCTTAATGATGGTCATAATGTTTAATATTCAATGGAATATTTTTGTGAAAAGATTAAGTAGTAAAGCTTAATTTTGTTTATTGAAATTACATTGGAGCATCCATTTGTTTGAATTCTACTTGAAATTTCAATAAAAAATATATTTTCCTTATAGTGATTATAATGAACTTGAAGGGTCCATAGGACACCTTTCTAGAAGTGATGCATTTGTTCTTAAATTAAGAGTACACCTATCCGTAGTGAAGTCAACTTATCATATTAAAAAATTAGCAGAAGATAGCGTAGGGATTACTAATGTATAACTAGACACTGCTCTAAATGCTTCACTTAAAGAAGTTATACGACTTAATCTTTATAATGGCAATGTCTTATTGCCTTAAATGGCTTCCATAGATAATAGAAAGAAGATTAATTATAATTTTGAATCTTTTCTCCACCATATCTTATGCCCTCTTAGTTTCTGATTGTTGTTGGAGTCCTTAAGGTCGATTAAAATGTCATAGCTCACCTCCAATTTTTAACTACAAACTTGAGAATCTTTGACACTTTAGTGCTATCTATGGAGATGATGAAGGTTTAATTTATGCTTCACTTTATGTAGATATCTGCATGCCTTAGTTAGTATTGACTCCTCCTGATAATACCATATATTTCAAGGAGGTTCTTAAGATGAGATTCTCAAACAAGGATTTACTCAGGGAACTTGTAATCATAGTACTTTCTTTCTCACATCTATGAGTATGGAAAATTCTAGGCTATTTTGTGTTCTTATTAATCCAGGTGCATCGGTCAATATCTTGACCCTCAAAACTCTTTCCTTCTTGAAGGTAAACATTCATAAACTTAGCTCTAATATGATGTTTGAGTAAAGTTTTATCAAAATAGGTGAGAGAGCTTTGAGTTTAGTCACTTTATTGTTTGAAATTATAGATCTAACAATAGTGGTAAATTTTCATTTCATCAATACATTGGCCTCATTAAATGGTCTTTTAACTAGACCTAGGCAGAAGAAAAATAAATTGGCTCCTTTTTCTCTTCATCAATGTATCAAATACTCTTATGATAGTATTGGCCATTGTATCAAGGGAGATTCACTAACATTCTATGGTTAAGAAGTAAACATTTATGAGGATGTCACCTACTATTTATCTAAGACTAAAGAGGTCTTGTATAGAGATCTTAATTTATCCAAAATAAATGAAAAAGAAAAAAGAAAGAGAAACTAAGAAATAATTGGACATGCAATTTGTCAGCTTCTTGCCCTTTCATAGAAAGAGGTTGTGCATTGGCCATGTTAGCTCATGGAGGTGGAAAAGGATATATGAAAGATAAAATGCCTATAATACATATTTATGTAAAATCCAATTTAGAGGATGAATCATATGTATTAAGGAAAATAAATGGATTGTAAATAATTAAATGAAAATAAAAGACCAATGTTTGATATGTCTTAAAAGTTAGATAGCGATGATGATAAGGTATAGATAAATGGCGATGATCACTTATAGCTATCTATCATTAGGAAGCACAAGGAGTATGTGAAAAATTTAAGTCTAATCCCACCATCTAAAAACATTGTAGCCAGATTAGCAGTTCAATTTACTCCTTGTTTGAGCAAGAATAATTATAAATTTGTTATATTTTAGCCTTCTTCCTCTATGAGCTTCAAACTACAGAATACATTTTTAAATGAAACCATAGAAGTACCTTTTGATTGTTAAACCTTGTGTGTCAAAAAATTATTTAAAAAAGGCTTTATTCCATCTACTTGGACTTGGGACCTTTAGAATCTAAAAAATACATAATTTATCAAATTAAAATCAAAAGTAGTTGTTAGCTTTAGCACTGTTGGTCCAATAAATGATGATGAATATTATTTAGTCATTTCTAATAATCTAGAGTTTGATAGTTTCTTTATAGAGGTTATCAATTATTTTAGAAAACTATGTTTAGAAACTTTGGATTATTTGGATTACTTTCAAGTTTGGGATGCACTGCCAAAACATAAAGAGAAAATCAAGTTCATAAATAATGGGCTTATAGAAATTAATCTTGGTCAGAAAGAAATCCTCATCAGACCTTTTTATGTTCTTTATTAAATGTGGATGAAGCAAATAATCTAGTTAGGTTACTTTTAGAGTTTAAGGATTTTTTGCTTGGAGATATCAAAATTTTTTCAAATTAACTCTAGAAGTAGAAATTCAAAAACTCAAAATTTAACCTTATGCAATTCTCATAAAACAAGCCCCTTAATGCATGTGCTTTGAAATTGAATGTCATAATTGTAGTTAAGAAGCTGATCAATGTTGGATATAATTGAGTAGAGGAATACCCTTCTTGGTTGGCTAGCATTATTTGAACAAAGAGAAGGAATGGCTAAATTTTTATTTATAGGAATATTAATAAGACTTGTCTGGAGTTCCTATTATCCAAATTCGAACTTATTATGGATATTGCCTCATCACAAATAATTTTCTCCTTTATGGATGACTCATCTAGATATAACCAAATCAAGATAGCTATTGAAGATAAAAAATTTATTAAGTTTAGAAGAGCTTAGAGGTTTAATGCTATAAGGTTAAACCAAAATGTATTGTTTCATAATGTATTGGAGTAATAGAGAAAAATAAACTTAGCATGATTTTTGATCAAAAATCTTAATTTAAATCTAGACCTAATCTTGGTCAGATCTGAATTAAGTAAATCAATTATAATTATTAAAAAAATTTAAATGACTTTACACTCTCAATAAACTCTCCTTGGAAGATCCTAGACCCTAATGGATGGTTCATTGAAATTTTGAATCCATTAAATAAATTGAAATTTAAATCCTAATTTGCTAATTTAATCAACGTTTAGTAATCTTGAAAATAGGAAAATTCATAACCAAACAAAAAAATATAAGATCTCTAAAATTTCATGAAATACTTTTGAGGCTTTTTTTTTACTTTATTAAAATTAATTTTAAAAAATTTTAGGACATAAATAAGCTTAAAATAAACTTCTTAAAAATAATTCAACATACTTTGAATAATAATTCTTAATAAAAAAATCATAAAAAATCATTCATGCTATTATTTCATCTACTTAAGTGGAAAGATTGCATTTTGAGTGTTAGGAGTTGTTGGTAAATGAACTCATTGCACTTTGACTTTATTTCTCCAACATATTATTAAAAAAAATAAATCCAACCTTAATCAACAAACCCTGAAATAATTAAATTTCAATATATTAAGAAATAAATTTAGATAATCCCAACATATTATATAAAATAACAAATTTAGGAAAATAAAATCTAAAGCTTAATATATTAACCACCCACACAGCCTAACACACACTAGTTTGTTTATTAGGGTAACGTATCCTAATTTTAAGTTAAGAGGATTATTGTGGTGATTTATTTGATGATTTACTTATTTATGTGATAATTATGAGATTTTGATGAATTTTGTAATGCTATTAGTGAATGATTGTCCTATGGATGTGATTATGATGTGATTAATGATGAACAGTTAGGTGCACCACAATTAGGAGTGTTATAGATGTTTATTGCTAACACTATTTTTTACAATTGGCCATGCATATGCAAAGTTATAAAAGGGGGCTAAAATTCAATAAAATTTATCACTATTTAATTTTTTTCTAGTACTTATAAATTAAAAATTACATATACACATAAATATTTTAAAAGCATGACAAAGAATAGGTTCCCTTAGAACTTAAGCACGTATTAGGCATTATGTGTGATGATTGAATTATTTAAATATATATAGATTACTTCTCTAATTCAATTTCAAATGTTATTCAAATAGAAATATGAATGTATATAGAATGAACCTTCTAAAGGTGAACCTTCTAAAGGTGGTGTCTTTCAAAAACGTCTTTAAATATGATAATCATTAATGAATTCTAAAAATATCATAATAATTCTTATGTGCTTTTAGGAATAGAATATGATTTCTAATTAAAAGCATTACTCGGTTGCATCTTTATAATATTTTAGTTTTAATTGAGTAGCACTTGCCACGATAGTCATAACTTTATATTTATTCTTTTATTTCTTGTGGTTTGGCTGAAATATGTTTACTTTATTGTGCTTTACAACTAATTTCTTTTCATAGGATTTCTTTTTTATGTGATTTCCTAAAATTATTTTGTTCCGCTCTAAAAAGCAAATTTCTTTTACTCATAACAACTAAAATTAATCTAAATAATATAAAAAATAGCTCAGTTTGAGAAGGTAAAATTTGTTTGGCCAAGTCCATAGCATTTTATTCTCTATTCCTTGTTTTGACAACTTCCTACTTATCAATTTGGATAGACCACTCGACCTATGAGGGTATCTCTATCTCAGTGGAGTCTATCTTCTTAGGATAAAATCTATTTAATAAGCCTTTTTAAAAGTTTTATAAAATCATATAGAATTTTGTATATCATTAGCATGCATTGCATTAATAACCATTAAAAAAGTATTAATTTCATTTCACTATTGAAATAAGGACTATTTTTGGCTGAAATTTTCAACAAAAAAAGACCAAATTCCATGGAAATTTTAATTTCTACCAAAAATTGAGCTATAGTAAAATGAGCTTAGGAAAAATTTTCAAACAAATCAAAATCCATTGATCATTATTTCCAACAAATTTCGAACAAATTAGCCAAAGGAAACACTAGAGGAATCAAAATTCCTTTGCCTGATATTTCCATTGCAGTTTTGATAAAATTTACTAGGGAAGCTACGATGGATATATTTTGTCAGAACATGTAATGTAATGCCGGCAGAATTATTCGGCAACATTTTTATTATTTTTTAGACAAAAATTATTTTATGAAAAAGCCAGCAAAAAAATTCCACTATTTAATTATCTGACAATTTTTTTTTTTGTTATAAAATTTATTAGAATTTTCCAATGAAATATTAATCAATTTTGTTATCAGTAATAGAAATTTGATGATTTTTTTATCTGAGACTTGTTGAAATCTAAAAAATAAAAGGCAACATTCTATTCAACATTTCATATTTTTAAACCTAGACAGCACATCACCAAACATTTAAAATAGTAAATTTGTGTAATAAGTATCAAACATATACCATATTATTCAAATAATACGACTAACTTTGAAGTACTAAAAGCACACAAAAAATGAGCAATCATATTTTCTAAATAAAGTCTCCAAACTATTCCAAACCCCAAAAAGTCTTACCAACTATATTTATCAAACAGGAATACAAAAAAGCCCTACCTTCTACTTATTTGTTTCCTCCCTATTGCTCTCCTTGGCCTCTTGAGGTTATTGTTGGTGGTGTTGGTCCCTAAATGCCCTCAACTTAGCTTATATTTGAGTTTATTGCCATTGAATGTCTACTTGAATTTGCTGCATCCTTTATAATTCTTTTATTAGCATAGACACCCTACTAAAAATTAACTCCTTATTCTCATTACCCATGAAGGATGTTGAACTGGATGCTTGAGCCTTATCTACATAAACCTGTTATCCTAATCCATAAACTCTCCTATGATTTATCCCTCCAATAACCTAGGACCAAAAGTTATAGAACGAAGCATTAAAGATCCTACAGAGGATCCCAAACTAGTAGAAAGCTGTCTCTGTGTATCACACAATCTATATAATCCACCTAAAAAATATAAAATACATAAATATAATTTAGACATATAATTTATTACTTATAGAGGCTTTTCTAGATCTCTAATCTGCCTATTATTGATCCTCTTAACATTGATTTGTGTGTGTACATATTTTCCAATGGAGTGGGTTCCATTCCAAGAGCTTATTTATATAAAAGCTAAGTGATTGAATTCTATGTAGATAATTAAAAATATAAAAAGGATATAAATATTCCAAACAGAGTCTATGCTCGGTATATAAAATTAAACTACCTGTCTGGAGGGAATTGAATGATCGAGTAGGTTATTAAACCTAATGCAATTGTCCTAAGGCTAACCAAGAGGGAGGGGGGGGTGAATTAGTACTTTAAAAATTTTCTTGGAGTATTGAAAACCGTTTCTAGAAAACTTTATTAATGATCGTAGGAATATGTAGTTGACTAGGTATGATTATCACAACATATTTTTCAACCACAACAAAATAAAGTGCAGAAAATAAAAATGCAGTAAAAGTAAAAGCACAGAAGGTCACCAAATTTTATACTGGTTTGGTCCAACAAGACCTACATCCACTCCCTGAAGACTCCTTCTTCAGGTATTGCACTATACCAAAGTGATTCTCCTTTAGCCCCCATAACAAGGTGGAGAAGCCCTTATAAATACCTCTCTTCCACCAACCTGGTGCGGCAGAGAACCATCATCCTTTTTCACCCTCCTGGTGAAGACAGAGAACCCACCGTCCTTTCTAACCCTCTTGGTGATGGTAGAGAACCAACATCCTCTCTCACCCTCCAGGTGATGGCAGAGAACCAATAACTTTTCTCACCCTCCTAGTGATGGAAGAGAACCAACGTCCTTTCTTGCCCTCCTGATGAAGGCAGAGAACTCGATCTCCTTTGAAAATCTTCTCTTAAGAGCCTTCAAGGAAGTAGGGAAGAACTATGAAGAACAAACAAGAGATCCCCACCATTGGGCACCTTTGTGAATCCCCTTACAAATCCATCTCACTAGATCTCTCACTTTTCAATCTCAAGACACACTCCCAAACACACTCTTAAGGCACACTCAAGAGATATTTGAAGCAAGATCTCAGAGTGTCAGTTCTTAGGACTCTTAAATATGAAAGACAAGAAAAACCATCTAGTAAACAAAAAATTTCAAGTTGAACATACTTGAATCATACAATACGATCATACTTTGTATGTATGAATAGTTTAAAAAGTGATGTATGATGCTGTACAAACCTCATTCGTACTCTGATCAACGTCTATACAAACCAACAACGTACAGTACGATCAGTTCAAAATTGTTGAGTTCGTACAGGATGAACGAGTATGAACCTGATTTCATACTCTGATCGACGTATGCACGAACCAACATCGTACAGTATGATCAGTTCAAAATTATTGAGTTCATATAGGATGAACTGGTATGAACCTTATTTCATACTCTGATCGGCGTCTATATGAACCAACTTCATATAGTATGATCAGTTCAAAATTATTGCGTTCATAAGGGATGAATCAATACGAACCTCATTTTATACTCTCATCGATGTCCAGGATGAACCAACTTCATATAGTACGATCAATTTATAAAAAAATTTTCAAGTCCCGATTCTATCAACTCCATTTTGGAGGAACAGTTAAATCGTCCAATATGATTTCATAATCATACAATATGATTAGTTTAAAAAATAAAGGTTTTGTCTCACTCCCATAGTGTGTGTGTGCATGGTTACAAACTACAATCACTCTCTTAGACTCAAGAAAAATAAAAAAAGTATAGACTTTAATTACAAAAATCCTAATCTAATATATCATAAAGTCTTCAGCAATCTAGAGTATGATTTCCTTGAAAAGTTAGAACACACAAATAATACAAACAAAATATTTAAATAAATATTAGGAGAAATAGTAATAAATAAAGTAATATTTTGGTATAATCAAAAACTTACATGATATAAAAACATAGTTTTGAAAACTTAGTTGCAACAATGTCTCCCTTTTTTATGATGGTAAAATAATTATTATTTGAGTTAACACTTACGCAAATTTCTCTCCTAACCTCCCCCTCCGTAAATGTCCAGTTTAAAACACGGGATTCCAATGAAAATCAAAACAAAAATCAAATGAAAATCAAAACGAAAATCAAAACCAAAACCATAAACACAATAACACCATAAACATAATAACACAATACACCATACACATAATAACACAATACACACAAAAATCACACAACAAATAAAAACTAATCATACACACATACATTAAACAACACATACATTAACCAATAGAAAAATAAACAAAACATCAAATAAAAAATAACTCATGATCAAACAATAACATGACTCCCCCTTTTGACAACAACAAAAAGGGAAGTACCTCTTAAAAAGATATGTTTTGAAGAATAAATCAAAAATAGTTGAAAAAGAAGAAAAAGATTTTAAAGTAATTGCAAATACAATATTAACTTCTTAATGTAAGAAAAACTTAAATTTTAAATCAAAGAACAATTTAGATAAGAAAGGTCAACCAGGTTCACTGTTTGTTCTAGATAAATCAAATAGAAATAATTATTACAAAAATGATGAAAGAAAGATTAATCTGTTTCTTATTCAATAGTGAAGATTATTGCCATTTATATGGATTTGTATAAGAGAGAATGAATAAGGAAAAACTAGTATGAATTTTCAATTGACGACATTACGCATCTTTTCAATGTTTTGTGGCACACTTTGTGCATCCTTTCAGTTTGGGCTTATTTTGTGCCGCTTTTAGTTTTGGAAAATATTACACATCTTTTTGTTTGGCACGCTTTGTACATCTTTTAAAATTTCCAGTCTTTCTAATATCAATAGATTTTTAACATGAATTTCAATAATTAACAAAGATAAACACATTGAAAAGAAATAAAATAAAAATAAAACATCCATTTTGCAAAAATTTTAGCTAAATAATACTTGTCTATAAGAACATGAAATTGATCTTCTAATCTATATCCAGTCATAATGTAATTTAAAATTTTAAGAGATTAAATTTTGTAAGAAAATTAATTTGTATAGCAAAGTAATTCAAAATTCAATTCTATAGATCAACACAAATTATTTAACTTCAAAAACATAAAACATTTCAAGAAGGGCAATTTCACATCAAGTCAAAACATCATTTCATTTAGCATCTATAACACTTACAAACACATACATCTTGTCATCAATACACAATTTCAAGTAAGGGAATAATAAAACCAAAAACATAGTATTGCAAAGGCAACCCATTCACCTAGTACATCAACTTATAACAGGAAGAACCACAGCATAAATAAACCAACACATGAAATCACAACAAAACATCACAACTAATACAATAGAAAGATCACAACTAGAAATCGAAGGGACCCTGGTCTGGAGGTGGCTGAGGGTTGAATGTCGTAAAGTAGCTATTGATTATAGCTACATTTGTATTAATCGAGTCTAATTTCCCTCGGATCCAACCCATGTCCTCGTTGTATCTAGCATCCTGCTGGTTCAGGTGATTCTCAATTTGATCAAAGCGTTGATCAAAATGAGTTTCCAGTCTGTCAAAATGATGTACCATTTCTTAGTAGAAATTTTGATCGGGTCCAAGTGAAGGTGCAAGTGCAAGGGCTCCTTCTTCTCCCTCGAAATCTTCTTCCTCAGAACTTTGATCCTGCCGAAAGAGTACACAGAAAGAGGCATTGGCAAAGTAAATGGGAAGTTTATTTGGAGGTTCAGGATGGATGAGGTTGCATTTATTTTCTAGAATATAGGTAATTTGGTGTCCTAAGGCCACATTTATCTTTCTCCTATTATGAGGAAGTCCAATATAAAAAAGTTTATAGATGTAGTCCATGATTAGTTGGGCTTTGTCTATAGGAGTTTTGGTCATGATCAAGTATGTGACAGTGGATAAAAGAGGAGTAATATTTATACGATCACCAGCTTTTGGAATTATAGAGGTTCTCAAAATGTGTTGAATGATCCTAGCATTCTAGTTTAGGGTATAGATACGAGGGAGATGGCTTACTTGTTCAACACCTCTAACAGTTAGGTTTACATCCATCCAATAATAATCTACTCTCAAGGTCATTGTATATGCTCTAACTCCTATAGTCCTAAGGTGAAGTGCTATGGAGAGTTATTGAATAAAAAGGAGTTAATAACACTTATATTCAAATCACTAATGATATGTATGCAAGATCTATTACTTGTGTTCAAACACAAGGTAGTTTAACCAAGTATTTTCCTATTTTGGTTGGATTACATCAAGGATCTGCCTTAAGCCCATATCTTTTTGCTTTAGACATGGATGTTCTCACTAGACATTTGCAAGAAGATATACCTTGGTGTATGCTTTTTGCTGATGATTTTCATCTTATTGATAAGACTAGAGAGGGAGTTGAAGGTAAACTTGAATTATGGCGGTCAACCTTAGAGTCTAAAGGTTTTTGCTTGAGTAGATCTAAAATTGAATATATGGAGTTTAATTTTTGTAGTAACAGACCTAGTGAGGGGATTGTGACTTTGGAAGATCAAGTCATTAATAAGAGTACACATTTTAGATATCTTAGATCTATTGTTCAAAGTGATAGTTAAATAGATAGGGATATTATCAGCAGAATTCAAGTTGCATTGTTGGAGTGGAGGAATGCATCGGGCTTGTTGTGTGATAAAAAAGTCCCCCTCAAACTTAAGGGAAAATTTTATAAGATGGTGGTGAATCCTACAATGCTTTATGGTGTCGAATGTTGGCTATTAAAAGAGAAGCATAATACTAAGTTAAGTGTTGCAGAGATGAGGATGCTCAGGTGAATGAGTGGCTTTACCCTTAGAGATAGGATACGAAATGAGCATATACGTGAAAATGTTGGAGTAGCTCCAGAGGAAGATAAGATTAGTGTGAGTCACCTTAGATGGTTTGGTCACATAAAACGACGGCCTTCCGATGACTCGGTTAGGAAAGTAAAGGTATTAGATTTAACTTATGTTAAGAAAGGTAGAGGTAGAACTAGAAAGACTTGGTTAGAAAATATTAGAAATGATCTTTCTACATTAGACTTAAATGAGAATTTGACTTTTAACAGGACATAATGGAGAAAAAGGATTCATGTAGCCAACCCCACATAGTGGGACAAAGGCTTAATGTTGTTGTTGTTGTTGTTGTTGTTGTTGTTGTATTATATAAAACTGCTCAAGTGGTCGCCATATTTTGATATTGAAGTGGAATCCCCCATTATCTCGATAAGGGTTTCATTCCCTGAGCTTCGACCCAATATATATTATTTCTCCTTGTATCCTTCATGGATTGGGCTCATTAGTTAGTCGGTTATTAAAAATTGATAATGCTAATTTCATCGGCTCGAGGCCCTTTGTTGCTTGTGTTCTAGTTGGGCTTGACATCAACAAACGCTACTCCAATCAAGTGTGGCTTTGTTCTAAAAAATTAGGGTATGTCCAACAAGACCTTATGGAGTTGTTCCCTTCATTTTGTGTTCACTGCAAATCCATGAGACATTCGAGAGTGGATTGTCATATTCTTCACCCTCATTTAGATGATGTTCCAATAATCATTATAACCTTATTTTTGTTAAAAACACGGCTACCAAGAATTTAGACCATAATGGTTGTATTGATGTCAGTCCAAAAATTATGGAAAATTTACACACTGTGGCTATGAATCCTAGTTTGGATAATGTTAGTGATGCTACTGGTTCTTCTAATGCTTCTGATACTTTGGTCAGTAATGTTATGACTCATAAACCTAAAGTTGTTCATGCTTCTAATAATTTAATTAAGCAATTAGCTATTTCTCCTAATTTGACTAATATCGAGAACCAAATTACTAATATCGATAAGAATTTAAATTTTGGTGATGTTGGTTCAAGGGTTAGGGGAATTTTTCTCCTCAAGGCCTTGCGAATGCTTCTCTTACTCTTCTTGATGGCTTGGATGTCTAAATAAGTTGTCTATTATTAATTTACATGATTCCCCTATTTCTAAAGATGGAATTATTAACATGAAAGGTGGGAAGCATCATCTGGATTTGTAATTAGTTAGATCCGATTGACTATTCTGATTGGATATGTTCCAAGTCGGCTGATAGTTAGGGTGCGGGGGTGCTCATGTTGATCTCGCTTTGTGTTTGCTAGAGGAGAAGTATTTAAGTGTGGTGCTGGTGGAGGGACTATTCTGAGGCTCGACAAGAAAAAAAAAACAAAATTATAAACAATTTCAAATATTTTATTGGCAAACCTCAGCTTTCTAATACTCTAGCTAATTCTTAGCTCTTTTTGTTGGCGTCGTTGAGGCTCTTCTCTGTTAGTGATGGTGCCTTCTTGGCCTATTGCTTTGTTGGTTCCATTCTATTTGTCTCTTTATTTATTTTGGCCTTGCTTTACCTTAGTGTTCTTTTTCTTGATGTGGTTGGGTTCTCTATTCTTTGGATGTTGAGTTTAGTTCTTGGGCAGGCTCACTGTGGTAGCTAATTTGGTTATTGTGCTGGATATTGTTTTGTTGTTTTGTTTCCTTTTGGGGGGTCCTAGCTTTTTTTTGTGGCGGTTGCAGTCCCAAAGCTGAAGTTTGGGTGTTATGTCCCTTTTTTTGTTAGCTTTCGGTGGGCGATGTTCTTTTTTCTTACAGGTTTTTGTTGTATGCGGGTTGCTGGCAGATGGTTCTAAATCTTTCTTATCATGGTGTTATTTTTTGCTTCATGTCAGATATTTTTTGTGGTATGTGTTAGTGTTATTTTTGTTGGCTCTCTCTAGTTGCTGGTTTCATTCCCATTGTTGGCCGTCATCTTGGGATGATTACTAGATTGCTTTTATAGTAAGCCATTTTGCTGCCCTTTTTTAGGTTTTTTTCATGCTGCTTGATGTAACTGGATAGGATCATTGGCTCATTAGGTTTTCTTTTACTTTTTGGATGTATTTCTTTTCTGTTTTAGAGAGCATTTGATCCTCTAAGAACTTATAATCATTTTCTTTATTAATGCGTAGGCCCCTCTACGTGTTTTATCCAAAAAAAAGTCTTCTTGTCCATACTTTGGTTAATCATCATGAAAAGGAGGATTTTAATGTTTTGGATGTTGTTGCTTCTCCTATTTAGAAAGATAAAGTTTCAATGTTTGTTAAAGAAAGAGAAATTAAAGAAAAAAATTTCTTAATTTAAAAATAAAAATTGTTATAATCATATTTAAAAAAATCTTTACCTTCAAATTTAGGGGCAAAGCTATAATCTTAAAGTGGGCCATAATTTTATTTTTCATTTACAATTAATATACTATTTAAGATATTTATTATTTTCCCAATCTTTGAATTATATACCTTATAATCTTTAGAGTTACAATCATAACCAATGAAGACAAACTTCTTACTTATATCAAATGATTTATTTATTTGCTCATCAGGTACATTTAAATGAGATATTCCTTTCAAGATGCTAAGGAAAGAGAAATTAAACATTCTTCCATTTCATTTTTTTCTGCCATGTTTTTCAAAATTCGCTTCTTTCTTATGGACCACTTTAATTAATATGGTCTTAAATTTCTTGAATCCTTCTAAGACTTATGATTTATGCATATAGAAACACACCCATATTTATATGACATGCATCTAAGAATAGAAGAATGTAATTTCTTTTTATTGAATAAGTTGATCTTTACACACACACACACACATACATACATACAAGTTGGGTAGTTTCTAAGATCATAAATTTGAGTTCGTTGGAACATTGTTCTAAATTGCTTTTAAAATTATCACAAAGTTGATTTGGTTGGTTAAACATCCGTAAGTCTCTCATTAGCTCTTTCATGGATAACATGCATTTTAAATGAATAAACAAATATATATTTTGTATTAATATGAACGTTACCTTTTCCTTTCATTGGTATTTCGGAGTCATCTTCAGAAGAAGTATTTGTCACTTAAGGCCTCATTGAGGTACATGCTTCTTCCACATAAGTGATTGCTTGCTTTTCTTATTTGAAATTGGCTCTCCTACTAAATTTATCCTTAGGTGCTCTACATTCACTAGTATAGAGTAAGATTTTGTTATAATTAAAGAAATCAACTTGTGGTTTATTCTACCGCAAGATTTAAAATCCTTTGCCATGACCTTCTATAGAGTTTTCTTGTTATTTATTATTGTTATTGTTGTTAGTATTTATTGGCATCAAAAATATCAACATGAGATATACTTTGGCGTTGAGGTCTGATTAGTTCAAGTTTTCTTCAATATTGTTTTTAATTAGTCATGCTTAACGTAATTTATTTGAACTTAAGTAAGTTAGTACCCTTACTTGGACCTCCAAGCCATTTTAAATAATTTTTAAACACTCTTTATTTTAAATTCAATCTCAAATTTGATCCCTTAGCTCATTCCATAGGTTCCATCCAAGTTTAGTTAAGCTAATAATCCTATCTTAGCCCTTAGCCTATGTTAACTTGGACTTAACCTTAGGACAACTATAGGACCCTATTTGACTTAATAAAGACCATTGGAATATTCTCTTGAACATTCAATTTCAAATAAAAATCAATTTTGTTTAAAAAGGCTTAACCTTAGCTCACCTACGATAGGCCTCTTTCTACACTTAATCATAACTTGTCCTTGTGAACTCAATTCGTTGTATAAATATTGAATTTCTTTCTTATTGATCCAATAACATTCTTTCGCATTCCAATTGAGCAAATTCGCTTTTGAGCATGACTTGTGCATTTATGTTTAACTAATAGTTAAGCAAATCCAAATATTCCATAAACATAGGACTCCTTTGGTAATTTTGAACTAAAACACAATCAATTGGCCAAACCACTTTCATAGGATTTAAATCACCAAACCTTAAGTGATTTGACCATAGTAGATCATTTGACAAGTCTAAACAATCATAGTATCTTTAACAAATAAAACTCAATCAAGCTGACTGAACTGAAACAACAGAATTAGACAGCCAACCCTTCGAATTTGTCCAAATAGAATATTATTGACCTAATAAAGCCAAGTGGTCCTTTCTTGAAGTGTAATTGGAACGATTGACTCAATTTAGCCCAAATGGCCTTATTAAACCCTATAAGAACAAATATCTCAAATTGATCAAATCGATTTCCTTTAAGGCTTTAAATTAAATTTAAAGGGTCAATCATAGATTCTTTAATCTCAGTTGGTCCTTGAATAGGCCAATTAGTCCATTTAGCTAGGTTGACCTAATTTAACCCCTTAAGGAAACTTTAACCAATTCAAGAAAATTGAGCCAGGAAAACATTTAGAATAAGTTGTAATTGATTAATCATAAGTGATGTGAACTTTAACTACCCATGACCATGGCCAGTTTGGCTAAGTATCTTATTTGAACCAATTTGACCCAAATTAATCTATTTAACCAAATTGGCCAATTTCATCAAATATATTGAAACCAATCATTTTAATTGACATGAGTAAACTTCCCATAGATGAAATAGATGTAATTGCCTCATGGTTCCATAAATGTTAGAAGATGGAAGAAAAATGTTATTTGTTTCTAAAGGATTCGTCTAAAAAGAATTTGTTGGACAGTTTTGTCAATTATTTAGGATTGGTAGCGTTAGTTCATGCAAAAGTTTCTTTTCTTGCTTGAATTGTGTAGAACAACTCACATAAATTAAAATAAATCAAATTCTTAACTTAGTCGGACCCACTAGAATTGTTCCTGAATGTAATTGGACCCACATAATATGGATTAGTAAAAAGAGATGCTTAACTATTAGAATACAGCACTTCTGCGACCCTCATATCAATAACAAAACACACCACAAAGATCAATATTTTACGAGTGCCTCTGTTGTCACTGAAATGACCAAGAGGTTCTCGTCCTAAATTATTTGTGACAAGAAATGCCAGTCACTAAAACAGTTTGGCATAAAATCTTATCACAAAATAAAAATCGCAAGCTGCTCCAGCAGCTGCTGCAAATTGGGCTTCCAAGTATTAATATGCAACTGACACTGGTAGAAAATACGATCTCAAAAAGGTGCTGGATAGATGAAAATAAAGCTTTGTGATCGATGACATTTATGTTGATTGACAAATAATCCATTGTTGTAATATAATTAAATAACAGAATAATCAAATGGAAAGCCGGCAATTTATGCTACATGTGATATTGGCTAGGCTTCATTTGAGATGGCTTTATTATTGTTTCTTACAGCAGCTCTTTAGTAAAAAATTTTAATTTGTTATTGGAAACCGCTCTAAGAAGTAGAAAGAAAGCCATCCTAAATGAAGACTAAGGCTTCGTTTATGATGGCTTTCTTACTGCTTCTTAAAGCAGCTTTTTAGCACAAAAATTAAATTTTTGTGCTAAAAAACTGCTTTAAGAAGCAGTAAGAAAGCTGTCCCAAATGAAACTTAAGTCATATACTTTGTATGCATTCTCATTTGACTTGACTGGTTCTATGAGGGAAAATTTTAATACAATAGAATTATACCAAATAGGAAAGATTTTTTTCAGTTAAATTATGATATGGGCGTTGGATTGACCGAGTTCAATTTATAATTTCTTCTGGAAGATAAAGATGTATGCATTGCACTTTTTTTAGGAGATCTATTGACTAAATCTTTGATGACTTTATTATCAAAATTATTGCATCTTTTATTGTTGTAATTAAAATAATCACAATACTACTTGGGTCATCCCTGCGACAAATGAATCTATCAACTAATGATCTATTTTCTCCAATTGTCATATTTTCTTTATAGAGCCCACCAGTTGGTGTCTTAGCTAAAATACCTTTATGCTTTACCCGTTACGCTACAACAAGAAGAACTAAAAAATAAAATAAAATGTAGTGCTGCATGCAGGTGAACAATTTAAGAGAGCACCTAAGCCTTTTTTTTTAATCATTTATACAGTAAAATCTAAATTGAGAATAAAATGTTGTATTTTTGGTAAATGTTAAAAAAAAAGAACTTAGTGAAAAAAAGTACTGGACTCTGTCTTGTCGAACAGCTTCTATTAATATGAAAATCATCATTAAAAGCAATCATACTCATATAATTAGAGATGATGTCAATATGATACAAAAAAATTAAATGTTAGTAATTGTTAGTAGTCATGACCCATGTTGAATTCATATTTTTTCATTGATGGCACTCGACGTTACTAACAGGCAAACTCTATGAGGGGTGACTTGGAACCTGTGTGAGAATGAAGAGAAAGTAGCTTGTTAGGGAAAATCTGTAGAGAATTATTCAAGTGACTCAAATCTCACTTAGTCAAAATATATATTAGATGCAAAAAAAGATCCAAAATATTCCTTTTCGCCCCTTATTTATAGAGATCAAAGGGCTACATGAAAACAATACAAATACATTGACTTAAATGAATTTCATTATAAACTACCCAGCTTCATGACTGGCTAGAGTGAGCGGTGTTGAGTAGCCTTCGATGATCTAACTGTAGTGCAAGTTCAATAGTGCATATTAGATTCAAGCGAGCATGCATGGGCTAGTCCATAGGTGGGTACTAAGATGAGAGAACCAGTGACTAATGGGGTAGCTGAGGTTGCCAATGACTTATGTTGAAGGCCTTAGATTGCATTAGAAATGAGATGTGAGTGAGTTATTATTGTGGGAAAGAAAAAATCTGGGTAGGATGGTCGTAGCCAGATTAGTAAGGCCCCAAGAGTAGGTTCTTTCCTATAGTTGAGTTAGATGTGCACGAGTGAGGATGCTCTCTTTGAAGAAGGGCCAATGATCATGGTGGTTGTCTTCTTATAAATTGGGTGTTTAGTTGCTTGCTTGGTCGGAAGAACCAAGACCAACTCTCCTACTTGAAAAGTTTTTTAATGGTTCAAGCTATAATGAGCTTGAGTTGTACAGGATTTTTATAGCTCAAGGTTTTATTTATCCTGCAAATGATTCTCTTCGAAACCATCAAATTCATCAAATCGAAGTTGGGCATTCTGCTACAAAGTTATGTGACTATTTATTATATGTCTTAATGAGAGAAGTTGTAACTCAAAATATAGAATAGACACAACCTCATACACAAGTACAAATAGAATGGAATGAGTTGGAGTTCTATAGGTGGTCTGATAGGCCCACAAAGCTTCATCCAACTTCTTATGCTCTTACCGCTTATTTTCATCTAGGATTTTCTTTAAGATTTACACTAGTGTTTTATTGAAGACCTTAGCCAATCCATTAGCCCATTCGTAATAGATGGATGAGTATCTCCAATTAATATTGTGTCTTCTAGAAAAGCCCATTAATTTTGATGTTTTCAAAGGTGTGATCGTTATTTGATATTAATTTGACCAGGGATACAAAACTGATATATGATATTATCCTAAAAGAAATGAAAGAAATAGCGAGCTTTTAATTCTCTCAATGGGATAACCTTAACCTGTCTATAGAAGTAAACAGTTGTGACCAATATAAACTTTTAACCTTTAGAGGTAGGTGGATCAATGGGGCTAACAATATTTGCACCCTAACTTTGAAAGGGTATAACACACTAGATGACCCATATAAAACTATACCAAATACTTGGCTTTGATGATAATGTCGATCCATAACCATGTAGTCATTAATCATCTATGGCTAAAAGTAACCCATCAGCTTAATTTATAGTTTCATCTTTGGGTAAGATATATAAGCACTACACAACCCAACATGTATCTCGATTACAATCATCTAGGATTCATGTTTGTTAAGATAATTTAACCACACTTGATCAAATGACCAGTAGTTTAATGTTCAATTGACTAGAGCATAAAAAGAGGTTTCTTTTCTTAATCTAGTCAGCAAAAGATTTTTTTTAAGAGGGTTTGCCCTCCTATAAGAAGTCAATAAAGGATTGTCACTAATTAACTCCCTCATCATCCACAACAAGTTCAATATTTTCCTTAGAGGGAAATTTCTAATCAATGCTCTTGAGATCTATAGGAGAAAAAACCTAATAGTTATTTACTTCTATAGGAATAAATTCTTCTTCTAGGTAAGCCAATTTTCTTTGCCATATTTGCAAGGGCATTTATCATGGAATTCCTTCCATGTGGTATCTTATATAAAGTCACATTAGGATTTTAGTTGAAGAGCTTCATCATAAATTGGAAATACATAAGCAACTTATGTTTCATGATCTTGTAAGTTCTAACAACCTGATTGATATTAAGTTATGAATCTTCAAAGATCTTGATCTCTTTGATTTCCATTAAAATCCCTACTTCTACACCAGATATTAGAGCTTCATACTCAACTTAGTTATTTTTGTAGGGTTATAATAATTGGTTAGAAAGTGCAAGAGACTTTTCTTTAAAGTTATGAAGACCAACTTAATATTAGCATTTCCTAGGATAACATCTCACAATCCTTTAACCTTCAAAGATGATGTAGTTTTATCAAAATATAACTCCCAAGTGAAGCATTCCTACTCCTCTAAAATAAAAACTATTTAACAGATCATTTAGAGGGGACTAGGCAAGGATGTGGTATGTTGCTAGAAAATTGATTAAGGATTATCCTTTCAAAACACACAAGGTTATAAGGTTATATCAAATTGTAGCAAAATTATAGAATAATGCTTCATGTCCCAACCATTTTGGATGAGTCCAAATATATTGTAATGGATTTACCTAAAAAGAAAGCGTGTATTGCCTTAACTTTTGAGCTATGAAAGTCAAGACAAAATAAGGTTTCTTAATATACGGATAGTTAATTTTCATGGGGAATAACCAAAGGCCTAATTAATTTTCTCTTATTCTTTATCCATTAAACTTAGTTAACAAGTTCTCAAGAGATTCATATAAAGCAATGGTATAAGGAATTAAAGGCTTCCTCAAAATATAGGCTGCCAACATTAGAGTGACATCAAATTTTACCTTATACTCTCAAAAGTATTATGGCATTTGTCATCCCAATAAAATTAGGCATTCTATTTACACAAAGTAGAAATTGTTGGCACCTACTGGAATGATTAGAATTGAATCTTCTTAGATCTGCTAACCTACTTTGAAAATAACTTAGTAAGTGTCACAACCCTACCCAATATAACCCACAAATAAAATGAGTCATATCGTGTTGAATGGTGATAGGCCAAGCTCAGGATCTAGTTTTGAGAACTTTTTAAATATCTTTTAATTAAGAACAGACAACAGAACTGCTAAGTAACTTCAAAAAGTAGAAAATATACTCATCCACAAATTTCTTCTTTTTATTTATTCAATATATATATATATATATATATATATATATATACACACACACACACACACAACAACAACAACAACAAAATCTCTATAATATAATACATGAAGACAGAGTATAGTAGAAATAGTTATGACTAAGCAAAATCTATAAACAAAAAAATATCTTTGTGACTTAGATGATAAAAACTTGCAACCTCAGCTAATCAACAAGCTCCTTACCCTTTTTCTGACCAAAAAATAAAATGCATAATACATGTGAGCCAACATAGCCTAGGTGACACCCATCAATCTAAATTCTTAATAATTGACTCAATATGAATTTAACTGAATTAAAAGTAGTTTATAACAAGCTAACAAACAATATAGAGTAATGCTACAAATTACTGAAGATAAATTAGCCATGCATGAAATATATAAGCAATTTGTATATCAGAGTATAAAGTAGTAAGTTTTTTTTAGCCCTTGTACCTCCCAATAGAAATATATATAAGAATTTATGCCCTTTTGACTCCTTATGCTAGCATATTATAAAGTAGGCCCTTATGATTCCCAAATGCTTAACACATTAGATATTTAAAAATTTAAGCCCTTATTGCTCCTAGTGCATTCATCAAATTGATCTTTCTCCAATATTAGAACTCCTCAGAATCACACATTTCAGGCATATAACTATATATATAATTGCATTTCAATAAAAGAAATAAAAATAATCAAAATGCTAAAATTCATGAAATATTATATTTGTAGCAAACAAATTTAACAATTGAGCAGAATCTCATAAATTTTAGCATTTCATGAAATCACTAGGTATTGTTTGGAACACTTGTTTGAACCTTTGAATGTTCTACAGCATGATTTCTAAGTTTAGAATCATTTTCTAATTCACTAAAAGATAGCACATGCTAGTTACCCAGCAGAAGTTTTCTAAGAAAATATTAAAATATCCATAATACTCATGTTTTCAATATACATATATATATATATATATATATATATATATATATATATATATATATATATATATGAAGTTATCCTCATTTTTGTACAAGTTTATTATTCTCATAAAAATCACAAAATTTCATATTATTAAAACTGAGATAGGCAAAATATAACTTACCTTGATCTAGAAAACTTGTCGAACTAGGAAAACAGTAGAAAATGAATCAAAGTCTCCTAAAACTAACTTTCTTTCTCTAAAATGCCTCTCTCTCTAAGCTAGCCTAAGGGAGTTCATTTTAGCCAAAATGGAAATGAAGTGAAAATTAATATTTTTTAAAAATATTTTCTTAGTACCACATCACTTGAAAGCACACCGTCATAGTGCCCTAACCAGAACTTTCCCACGCTCATGCAGAAGAAAATGCAAAAGCTCTTTTACACCAAATTTACTAGGCCGGGTCAAAATTGGTGTAACACTGTTGTAGCAGATATTATAATAAGTCTGTTGGGGGTGTTTGAAATCTAAGATGGATTTAATTTTGAAAGAATTGATTTCAATTTCAGGGTGTGAAACTTGAAAACTTTCTTAAAGTTACTCCAAAGGCTCACTTTAGGGGGTTCATTTTAGATCATAATGATACAATTACTTAAAAATAATTCTCAAATTATAGGGATAGTCTAACCTTTCATGACTTTTGATAACCAAATCATCATCATAATACTCTACTTTGTTATGGATAAGTTCATAAAATATCCTTATCAAAGCCTACTGAAATATTGCACCAGTGTTCTTAAGTCCGAAGGGCATGAAATTAAAAAAAATAAACACATATAGGTGCTCTGATTATAATAAAATTCTTATCATCATGAGCTAACTAGTTTTGGTTATATCATAATGAGTCATCCATGAAGAAGAAAATATCATTTGAAGAGGCTATACCGGCCAAAAGATTTAATATAAGCAATTGGAACTCATTTTTGGGATAAGCCTTATTCAAATTTTTATAGTCAATGCATACAAAAATTTGACGAATCTTTTTTTAACCTGAACTAAGCTAGCAAACTAAGAAGGGTTTTTTTGTTCTTCTTGAATAAATCCTATGTTGGTTAGCTTTTTTACTTTATATACTATTCATTATTTAATGCCCATACAAATGCTCCAAGGGTTTTTTTTTTCACAGGAACTAGATTAGGTGGATTTTGGAGTTTGTGGATTGTTATGTGTGGAGATAATCTAAACACTTCATCATAACTCTTAGAAAATTAATCCTTAAACTCCAAAAGAAACTTAACCAAGTCATGAACTTCATCCCTATTTAATAATGAACTTATAAAAGTTAGATGGGCTTTTATCTTCACTACCATGATTAATTTCTTCTAATTCATCAATGTTTGGTTAAATTTTTCTCTTTAAGTTTTTCTATGCGTTTATGGGGGGTGGGGAGGAGTGCATCCCTAACCTAAGAGTCATCTAGATTATTTGAAGTCTCTAAGCAAAACTTATTATTAATATTTTTATTGACAACCAGTTAAACTCTTGCTTAATAGAAATAACTAAGCAATATTCATCATCATCTATTAAAGCAATGTAATAAAGGCCAATGCCCAGTTTTATATATTTTGTATTCCAATGGTCTTCAAATTATTGAGATTTTCTCTTGTTATAAGAAGATGATATTAAACTTTAATTAAATTTTTAACACTAACTAGAAGCTAATCAAAAAAGAGTTATATTATTTTTTTCAAAGAAGTGTCTTCAAGCTTTATATCAAATATTAAGCTCAATGATGAAGAAGGGAAAATTTTAGAAGACTTATAATCATCCTTATTTAGACTGGGAGCAATATTATTAACCAATGTAACTATAATGTCCTTAGACTATTGAAATAGTGATAAAATTTTTACAACTGCTTAAGTCTTTACAAGGCAAGAAACACCTCATTGCTATCTTGTTAAGAGACATATCAAAGATTGGCTTTTATTGTAAATTATTCATCCTATTTATTTTTCTTTAAATATATATGATTCATCCGTTGAACGAGAATACAAATCAATATGTATCATAAGTGTTTACTTTTGTCAATATTCCAATTTCATATTCTTATCATCTTTCATTTTCCATCCTCTACCTCTTCCTAGAACTCGCTAGGCCATCCAACCACCATATTGCATAAGAGAGATAGGAGGTTGATGAACTACATGTTCAAGGTTAGGAGAACCTTCTTTTTCTTTCTCATTTTATTTTTTTCTCTTTTTTTTTCTTACATTTTTTCTATATTTATATCTTTGGAGAAGACCTCTTATTTCTTAGGTAGGTAATATGTTGCATCATTATATATCCTGACCTCATGAATCAACAAAGATTGCAAATCTCGCTAAATATATTGTTAGATGTCATTCTAAATATATTTAATGTACTAATGAGAGGAAGATGTAACCATTCTAAATTCATGTAACCAAGGTTTACCCAGATGAACATTGAAGGAGGTTTTTGAGTCGATTATATGAAACTTTACTTCAATCTCTCTGATTTCTAGTAGATAAATGATTGACCTAATAGTCATCGCACCTTTTTTGTTAAAGCCTCACAACATTATCTTGTCATAATTTAGTCTGTGAGTATCCACCTTCAAGTAAGCAGAAGTTCTTAGGGTAATTATGTTGACCAATGCAGCCAAATCAATAAGACCTTGAGAAACTTTGAAGTTGTAAATTTTCGTGGTGATGTAAAGTGGATGGTTATTATTAAGAGTGCCTAAGAATAAATCCTTGTTAGCAAATGTCACTCCTAGAACTTCCTTAAAATAAAGAGCCTCATCAAGAGGCATCATTACTAACTATCAAATCTATGAATCAAGAACATCCTTGACTAAGGCTTCTCTTAAGGCAATGTTTATGCTTATTCTGGTAGGTAGCTTCATTAAATGGAAAAAAATATTCTAGTCAACCTTGGAAATACCACAAGTAGTGGTATCATGAGTAGGTATAAACTATTATGGGAGTGATGATTTACGATTTTCGATGACTTGCTTCTCTTCATTCTTGAGATCCATCTAAGGTGGTTCGAAACCACTAGTATGAATATTAACTTCCATAATCTCTTAGGACAAAGATTGTGAAGTGATGTCTACCTAAGCCTTGATGGTTCTCAGCTTTTCTTCTACCGAACAATAAGAATCTAACAAATTAACTTCTATACTAATAAGCATACCCTAAAATTTAAAAATAGGGCCATCAATATCAAAAACCTCTTTATGGACTCTTTATGTTCATTAGAACTAGAAATTTGAATTATTACAACTATTAGTTAAGTTATTTCATCATTCCCATCAAACATAGATAAGGCTTACAAATAATCCTTCTTTTTTTATCTTTTTCTTCCCAAAGGAATGAAATAAAAGTCGTATAGAGTAAGCAATAAGAAGGGGTTCACTCCCCCATGTAGAATGAATATGTTCTTTTCTTTCATAATTTTATTTTTAATTTCCTTCTATTAAATTGCTGGACTTTTGTTCACTCGGGCTTCCTTGGGCTCTCAAGATTAAGTCATCCCCAAGTTATCCTAAAGTAGTGGTAGGTCAACTTGGATAAGTTTCAAAGAATCCTTGGACACCTACTAAGAAAATTGATAAATTTTATTAAGAAAGTTGTTTGATGAATGACGGAAGATAATATCCCATCCATCATCGAAATAAGAGAAGATTTGAGGAACATAATGCTCACTAGAAATACATTTGATAAATCCTTCTGAATATGCCAAATACTCCTTAGGAATCCTAGTAGTCCAAACTTTTATATTTTTTTCCAACCAATCCTTAAAAGTGAAGTTGTCCTTAAGCTATGACTTAATAACCCGTATGTTGACCCAGGTAAATATTTTTTTTTGAGTCAATTTAACACAAAATTGCAAACCATCTTTGTCATAGGAATATTATTATAGTATTTTACTTACACAAACGTTTTCATAATTTTTGGGCGCCAGTGAAAATCCATAACAAATTGGCATTTATATGTGCAAGTGAGGATTTTGGGACCGTCGGGTATCCGATTTACAAACTGATTTCACCAATATTTTTTAAATAAAATGATTTATTTTATGAATATTTTTTTATAATTTTTTAAATCCTAAAATGATTTATTTAAATTTTATACTAAATAAAATTTATTAAATTATTATTTTAATGAAAATATCCTAAGTCACTATAAAGCATTTTAATAGCTTTTCCCTTAGCATTTGGCTGAAATAGATAATAGAGAAAAGAAAATGAGAATATGAGAGAAAAGATAAAGATAGAAAAATAAAATCAAGATTTGGAGATCGCGGAGCAATTTTTATCAGTCGGACTAATTAGGAGATTTACTCGTCTCACTGTACGGAACCTTTACCCTATTTTTGATTTCAAAGATTTTATGGTTTTGATATTTTTTTATCAAAATTTGTTTCCTTTACCAAAAAATGAGAATAACTTTGTATTGGTAAAACTTTCACCGCGTAACTTTTTATATATAATAGTGATTGAGATTATAAATATTATTAATACTAATTTGAGATTTTTTGTGATTTTGATAATATAGTGATTTTTGCCTACTCAAAAATTTATTTTGACATTTAAAAATAGTGATTTAGTTCAACTAAAACTTTAAAATGCTATTTTATGCAATATTTGAAAATTTGGTTAAATTCTGAAAAATGCGAATTTTTGCTTAGTATGATTTTTATTATCAACCATTAGGACATTTTAGCATTCTCTGAATTAGGCTCAATTATACTTTATTTATTGCAATATATTGGAAATGAATGTGGATATGTGATTGAAATTATTATTATGGTACTTGATAATCATGTGTGTGTAAAAGACAAGTAAAGACTTATTGACTCATTGGTTGGAGACTGATTGACCTATACAGGATGGTGGGCCAATGAGCTATCCTTTAAATACCATGGTTTGGTGTTATCCTCTACTGATTCCCTTGGTACACTGATTGGGAGTTATAAGAAGATGATTACTGTGCTGACGGGCAAATAGTGATGACTCTATTTACTGAGCCAATGATTTACTGATAGTGATATTGAGACAATACTGAAACATATCTTGATAACCAATACTTCTTACTTATTTAGTGTAACTACTAAAATACATATTCTTGAGGCATTATTCTTATTATTGTATAAAATTTTTATTACTGTATAGATTTATTATGATTATATTATTTTACTGCTCCTACCACTAGATTATTATTATTACCAATTTTGATACTGATACTATTTAATACTAGTGATTCACTATACTAATAGTAAGCATGTGATATACTGAGCACATGATATATAGGATTTATTGAGCATGTGATTGAGATATTGAGCTTATAATTGAGATACTGATTTACTGTTGATATAGAATAACTGAATAGCATGTACATTATTTTTATCAATATTTTGATTTGATGCTTTATCTGATTTCTATACTAATTATTATTATGGATATAATGGTTGCTTTATATATTAACACTCATACTTATTTACTATTTTAATGACTTCTGTACCATTGTGTTTTATTGTTTATAGACTTTATTACTACTACATATAAATTTTACTCTTTCTGCACTGATTCAATGATCATATGAATATTACTTCTATGATTTGATTATTGACATGCATATTACTCTTTTATAGTGCTTTAAATTTAATTATAGGTTTTGATGATCTACTGAGCTTTTTAGCTCATTATATATGGTTAAATAATTTTAGGTCAAGACATAGGATCAGAAGTGTGAGGTTGGTCAGAATTCTTTTAGGTTCAGGTTCTTTTTATTTTAGTTATTCTTTTGTACTCAAGAAAGGATAGATATGTGATAATTATATAGATCCCGAGTATTATATATAATTTTTGGGAATGAATACAGATGTATATATTGATATTTTAATATATAGAATTTACTTCCTCTGTTTATTATTGATTGAGGATATTAGATAGCTCTGGTTATTGTTTATTAAAAGATAATTAAATAATTCTTCCAAATTAGATTTTGGGGTATCATAGTAACTAATCATCTAATAATACAAAAAAATATTAGGTTTAGCCACTTTATCCAACTCTCTTAACATTTGGATTTAGTAAGTTTGAAGTATTCATTATTTAAGAGATTCTTTAATATTTTTAAAATGCTTCCATTTCAAATGAAAATGTCAAATTACTTTTTGCAAGAACCTATCTTGATATTCCTTCCATTCTTCTTGGCATAGAACCTATAACTAATGATAATGAAACTGTTGTGACTGTTGATATTGTTATTACTACATATGTAAAGTGGTATCAACCTAAACCTGTATAGGATGTTCTCCCTTATCAACTACTAAAACTAACCCAAATTTATTTTCCAATTCATTCTAGTGTTTTAACTTCTTAAAATATGCTACTAGCTAATCTTATAAGAATGTTAATTGGGAAGGTTATTCTTGAAGACTGAAAGCTTTACTTAATAGATTTTTTAATGTCTTGATGGTGAACCCCTTAAGGAGAAATTCTATCAATCTTTGAATGTTCTTCAATAAGATTTTAATCAAATTCTACTCTTATAAATGAGATTCACATTTCATGCTCAAGTTTCTTCTCAGAATGTAATCCACCAAGGATTCATCTGATTTCTATTCCTCCACTCTCACATCCCCCATAATTATATGATACAGTGCTCCAACAAATCTCTTAATAAACAAATTCTCTAATTTAACAAAATTTTGCACTGGCCCATTTTGAAGATACTCATAACAATCAAAATAAACACCTAAGGACTATTGGCAATTTTTCTAAACAATATTGCATTGTTGTCCCTAATCATGCAATAATTGGCTCTAAAGTGCACATGATGTTGTTGCAGGTTCCTAACACTTTTGAACATTTCAAAAAAAGGTGGTAAAAATTTCTTGGGATACTGAACCATATTGTATTCCTTTATATTGAGCCCCTTCAAAGTAGATGTTCATGGGATAGTGCCAAAGTATACTTAACTTGCCACTTAACCAACTTTTTTAAGTCCTTTTTTTGAATTGAATTTGTTTCTAATCCCTTCTTATATTGACTATTGGCTTCATCATAAACTAAAATTTTTATTTTCTTATGTACCACATAAATAGACTCAGGTGGAGCTCACTTGACCTATGCTTATGATGCTTGAGATCACTAAGACTGTAAAGAGGCCATGACAACTATCATCTCCTACATCCTCAAAATATGATCTTCCTTTCGTAGCAGCTGATGTAATAGGCATTGGGTTAAATTTAGTTTATAACAAACTAAATATCAGTCATGGATGATTGCACCTTTTATAATGATCCATGAGTCTCAACCTTATAAACATTGGCTAATATATCCTCTAATAAATCATATAGTTTAAGATCAAACTCAATAACCTCTTCTTTATAGATCTTCTTCAAACATACCCTTAGTTCATCCATCATTTGCTTAACAATTTTTCTAGAAACATAAGAAGAATCTACTCAAGTGTACTCTTTCCGGCAATCTTCTTGAAATAGAAAATATTTATGAATTAGATTCCATGATTGTTATCTTTTAAAAGAAAGTTTTAATTTCGTAAATTAAATCATTTGAATTTATGGACCTAGTCCTAACATCACATAAAGTTATAATGATTTGTAATGACAATATGATGTCAAGATAAGGGGGGATTTTGGTTGGGAACATTTCAATTTGAAGATTCACTTTTGAAGTTTGATTCAAGATATTTTTATAAGATATTTTAAATTTTAGGAAGAATTTGAATCTTTTGGGAGAACTTTTTTATTTTTGGAGGATTTAGATTTGAAGAGAGTTTAAATATTGATTTGAATTTTTGGAGGATTTGAAACCCTACCTACCAAATTTTTTATTTAGATAGAGGTTCATGGCCCATAGCTTTAAGATTCTCTATATTTCAAAAACTGGCTGATTGAACATTCAATCAATTAGAGGTTGTTGACCTCATTATTCGAGGTCAATTTCCCCTCAATTCATTTCTAGCACTTAGGACTTCATAGCCTAGTGTAGACATCGTTCCTAAAGGATTTCCCCTAGGTGGATACCCATTGACGTAGCGTCGACTCAACCTCCTAACTCGACTTAAATCGTTGCTACTCTAAATAAAACCAACTCAACATGGATTTAATGTAACGACATAAGCCTCTATTAATCCAAACTGATTTGCCTCAGCTTAATTGAATTCAAATCGTTATAAATGAGATAAAATTTATAATTTAAAATTATTTTAATTTTAAAATTAACACAAAATAATTATTTTATATTATCAATTATGTTTTAAATTAATCCCTAAATCATTCTTAAGCTTTTGAATTATAAATTAATTCTTAAATTCATCTATAAATCGTGATTAATCTAAGCCGTTGATTTGAATCAGAATAGAATTGAATTAGGCACATTTAGGGCCGGTTGAGCCAAACCATGCATTAGAGGAGGTTAGGGCCAGTTCATGCATGCTCTCCCTCTCCCTATTCATTCAAAAAACTACCCCCCTCTCCCTTTGATTCGCACGAAACCACCCCAGCCCGCATACCTCTAGGCGGAAGTTTGCAGCCCCCATCGCCTCTGAGTTTGAAAGCCTTAGGTCAATCCGGCCTCCTCCTCTCTCACAGACCTCCTCCCCTCTGACCTCTCTCACTTCATAAGCCCTAAGTCCCGTCTGCATCCCTTACCTGTGTAGACAATAGCCGTAGCCAAACGATCCCTCTCTTTCTCTGCCCTAGACGACGCCGACAACCTTCTCAACCATGGGTAATCCCTTCTACATCTTCCTTTGCTTCTCCTTCTACCACATCATTTCTTCATATCCTTCTCCTCTTGCTTCCTCTTACTGGAAAGAGAAATAATGGAGGTTCTATTATTATCTAGAAATGGTTTTTTTTTTTATGAGGATCTGATGTTTCCTTGCTTTCTAATAATTCTTGATTGAGAGGTTTCAATGTTACGGTGCATTCATAAGAAAAATATTGTGGTGAAAGTTTACTAAAATTTCTAGAAACACATATGATTTATCTTGATAAATTAATGGTTGAACTATTTCACTTTATTTGGGTATGTCGCCTCATGTGTTCCTCCTCTTCATTGAGTTTTTCTTGAGGCTGGAAGGAAGATTACATGATTTCTTGAGAAATGAAAAAATGAAAGAGTTTGTTTAGTATATTTCTGTAAAGAAGCAGTAGAAGTAGAAATGTTAAAATCTTGTTTATAATCTTTTTGGTCTTCATAAATCTAAGAGGTTGTCAGTTTAAACTTTGTCGATGTTTTGTTTTCACAAATCTATTAATACCTACACTTTTTGGCAGCATTCTTGAAACCTAGAACGTCATGCATTTGTTTGAAATCTTGTGGTGAAAGAGTTAGTAGCTTTATGGGAGGATCTTCTTATGCCTTTTTGTGTCAAGTTTTGACCATCCATAAATTTTGTGAGAAGTTGTTATATGTTTGAGAGATATCTTGAACTAATTGGAAGGAAACATGTGAGCCTTCCCCTTTCTTTTTCTGTTGCAATCGACCCTTTATTATGGAAAGTTGTGCAAAATAATTTGCAATGTTTTATTTTGTGTTTTGGAAAAGGAAATTTTAGAGTTTTGCTTTGCATTCATAAAAGAAGCAAGTTGTTGTCAAGAAAAAGAAAAGTTAAGAATTTTGGGAAAGGTGAATTGTGTGTGTGTTGAAAGTTGGAAGTTGTGTGTGTTTTGGAAGTTGGTGATGTGGAGTTTATGTGTAAGTGGACATGTGTATGTTTTGAAAAGTGGTGATGGGGAGTTCATTTGTAGTTGAACTTGTGACTGTGTATGCTAAAAGTGAGCCATAAAAGTTTTAGAAAGTGAATTGTATGCATTGAAGTTGGAGTGCATAAAAGGTGCATTGAAAATTGAAATGTGTAAAAGTGTATTGAAAGGTGAATTTGTGTTGTGAAAGTAAGTGTATGTGTGTATCTTTTGGAAAGTAAAATGATGTGTTTGAAAAGTGGAATGTGTAAAGGTGGAAGAGTAAATTGTATGTGAGTGATTTTCGAAGTGATGTGTGTTATTTTGAAAGGTGAAGTGTATGTTTGTTAAAGGGTAAAGTGTATGATTGAAGCAAGGCATGTGAATGTGGAAAGTAATGTGTATAATTTTCTTGAAAGGGTATGTTTAAATGAGAATTGTATTGTGTGATCTTTGAATGGTGAAGAGTGCATTTTTGTACGTTGAAATATATAAATATGGAAGAGTGTATGTTGAATAGTAAAATGTATGAACTTTGAATAGTTGAAGCGTATGTGTATTTGGAAAGTAACATGTGTATATTTTGGAAAGTGACATGTCTAAGTGTGGAAAAGTAAAGTGTTTGTGTTTGTGGAAATTGTGTGTTGAAAGGTGGAAATTGTGTATGTTTGGAAAGTGGAATTATGGCGCTTATATGTAAGTGAACTTGTGTATTTTGGAGAGTGGAATTGTGGAGTTTATATGTATTTGGAATTGTGTGTTTTGGAAAGTGGAATTGTGAAGCTTATATGTAAGTGAATGTGTGTTTTGGAAGGTGGAGATGTATTTGAACTTGTATGTTTTGAAAGATTGAGATGTATTTGGATGTGTGTGTGTTGAAAAGTGGAACTTGTGTGTTTTTGGCTAGTAGGAAGTGGAGATTGTTTGTTTTAAAGGTGGAAGTATATGTTATAAAGGTTTTGTGTGATGATTATGAAAGGGAAAGTGTTTTGTTTTGGAAGGAAAAGTGACTTGCGTGTGTGTGTTGGAAAGTGGAACTAAGGTATGTTTTGAAAAGTGTGTAAAATGTGTTTGTGAAAAGTGTGTGTGATTTTTCGGAAGTGACATGTGTATGTCTTGAAAGATAAAAAGAGGGAAATGCCAAAAGAAAGGTTGGATCGTGAGAAATAAGGTGTGGGTGTTGGAGAATGAGTTTATTGGGTGCTTATTAGAAAGGGAAGTTTTAGAGAAAGTAATGCCCCTTTTCTCTCTCTATACCCCTCTCTTTCTCCTTCTGCTACTACTTCTCCCTTCTTGTGCCTCGAGGTGAATGTTGGAAAAATGTGTAGTATGCTTTTAAAAGTGAAAAGTTCAAAGGCAAACAAAAGAACCAGTATGCAAGCCCGAAAAAAGGTACGTTTTGGTTTAAATAGTATTTTTCAATTATATCAATTCTAATTATTAAATGTGCTTCTAATCCTATTTTCTCTTTTTTATTTGAATGAACTGTGAGAAATGGTACCGATCGAGTAAACAAAATGTCAAGGGACAAAGGCGTCAGTCTCTTCTATCTATATAGGTAGAGGTGCTACGGGCGGAACCACCGGGTCATAGCCCTTGGTGTTTTAAGTTTCTTAAAACATAGAAAGCCTCTAGGAGGCCCTTGGTGTGGTTTGTGCGAACCCCCCCCCCCCCCCTTTAGTTCCGTGTTGTAACTTTAATTTTATTAAGATTATTTCTATTTCATTTTAGATACTTAAACCCCTTTACACGTGCGTAATGTCCTAAGGGTTAGTGATAACAAAATTTTTCATCTCATATAATATTAGTGACATTTAAGGATAAAAATTAAGGACAGAGTTTTAGAAAACTTAGACTTAAGATGCATGCACACTTTAGGGTAGAAATACATAACATAGAAAACTTAGTGACATTCCCCTTAGGATTAGTGTATGTTATTAATATAACCTTAATCAAGTCTAATCAAATTTAAACAATCAGTTAATGAAAATTTTAAATACACTAATAAGAATTCAGATAAAAATACATGAAAACTACATAACCCTTAATAATCAAATCATAATGAACACACATAACCACTAAGAGATTAAATTTGAACATAAATTTAAAATTGAATCTAATTAATATTTTAATCATCTCATAACCAAATAATAACTAAATAAAACATCAAAACTTCAATAAATCATCAACAATGTCTCAAATCAATTAAAATTTTAATAACTTTAAATAATCTAATTTTCAATCATTAAAAATCTAATAAATTATTAAGTCAACTATCCTAAAAAAAAGATGATGTTTAATTAAAACACCTTAAATAACCAAAATCACTAATCAAACTTTAATAATTAAAATTTAATTTAAAATAAACTTCAAAATATTAAATCACTAAAACTTAAACGTGAAAATCAAACTCCCCTTAACCCTTCAACAAACTAATTTAAATCACTAGAAAACCTCAACTAACAATTAACTTAGGATATTTCTAAACCACACAACCTACTACACACACTTAGATCTGTTTGCTAAGACAACTGACTCTAGCTTTAGGATAGGCCGGTGTTTATTTTCTTATTGCTATGTGACGGGCTTTTTCAGTTTTCACTGCATGTTATTTGTGATTGATGTAAATGTTTATTTACTTTTACTGCTCTCTATGATATGATTTGATTGACGATTAGATTATCCATAGTTTAGGAGTGATCTGGATGCTCAAAGAATTTTTTGCAGGTGGACATGCTCGTGCAGGACTAAATCAAAGGGGGTAAATTAAAGATTTAAATTAACAAAATTTTTTGTAGATCTAAAATGCTAAGCCCCCACTTAAAATTGAAAGAGCATGGCCAAGTGTGATTGGTGTAATTTAATTTAAATACAAATATATAAATGCCTGAGATGATTTTATTATAAACTGCTTAAGATAACCTTACATGTGGTCTAGATATTCTTTTTATGTGAAATGTAATGTAATATAAATGTGTTTCAAAAGAGTTATAATGTGAAAGTGATTTGAAAGTGGGATATCACATCCAATTGGGAATCCAAAGAGAGGAGAATATCCCTTAGGGGAATGTTCTCTTCTATTTGGAAAGCCAAGTTAGGATGATTTTAATATCCAAAGGAAAAAAGAAAATACCCCTTCGGGGATGAGTTTCTTTTCATTTGGATATCCAAACCCGATGAATTCAAGAAGTTCATAGAAAGAAAGAAGGCCAAGGTGAGGATGAAGAAAAGAAGAAAAGAAGAGATATCCCATTTCAAAATAACTTGCGTCAATCCTATGATTATAATCCGGGTTTGTTGTCGGTGGTGCCTGGCCACTTTACTTTTTAGCAAATTCTGGGTGTAAATAAAATGGCACTTACCATAAAGACTTTAGACATTATATTTTGGATAATTTAATTTGATTTTTTATATTATTTGTACAGTATAATTGCCTATTTTTATAGGTTTTCTTGCATGACATATTTTATTTTAGCCTGGATACGATTGGAGTTTTTGTGAGAGTATGAATAAAGCTTTTTCTACTCGAAATTTTAATAAAATTTTAGGCTCACATAGAAACTCTAACGATCTAAGAAGTAAGCTCGGGACTGTCGAGAGTCCGCATATGCATATTATTACTTTCTCTTCCTTATTAGGCACCTCCTCTCCTGTGGGTTCTGGTAGATCACCTGGCCTATTAAGGTGCAGTTCTGTCAAAGGGATGTTGTGCAATCTCTAGGGAAAAAAATATTCTTTCTAAGCTTGATTTTAAAACTACTTCATAATTATTTTATGCATTCGAGTCAATCAGCATACATTGCATTAGATACAAACTAAAAGAGCCTAAAATTCTAATTATATTTTATTTTTAAGCATCATTTACCCTACATAAGTTGAGGGGCCAATTAGGATATGTCTTAGATGTCGGCCCTCAATTCCTCAAAACTTAAATAATGACCCTACCCATCTTTCATAAAGAGATCGGACACATGGTTTTAAAGCGTTTTGGTGGTTAGATGGCTCCCCAATCCAGGCTGGGGTAAGTCCAGAGTTGCACTTCATTAGATAGGTTCAGGTCACTACTTTGTAGTACCTAATTTAGATTTAGGTTCTGAGATAAATTTTTAAATCTTAAGTCCTCACCCTCTAAGAATATAATCCCAACTTTTTAATAAAATGCCAACTCAAACATAAAAATTTCTCTCTTAAAATATAAAGCCCAATATAGGGTAGACTGAGATTGCCTCTAAGCTTCTCAGAATCCCGCACCTCCTACTTTTCCTCCCTTGATCCGCTAAGAACTGTTCAATATTGAGCTTTCTCCTTGAAAATTCCAACTTCTTTTCCTTATCTTTTACTTCGTAATCAAAGAGTATGAAATTACTACTTTAATCAAGAGTTTTCTTAGGAGCACCCCTCATAGGATGTAATTTACTATAGGGGCTTGCCCTTATAGGGATTTGAGAACTTTATATTAAAATAAACATTATTTTATTCCTATAAATAAGGGAAAATCTGTGGGAACATATATATCTTTTTAAAAAAAACTCATTTCTAATTTTAAATATACTTGTAAAATGTTATTATTGTTTTTTCAAATAATATAATATTCCACCTGTTATATTTGATCTTAGAAATGATGAATTTTATAAAACCCCTTCTTATTTTTAGATGTCTTGAATAATGTTATGTTCATCTTTTAAGATGATATAATGCTCTCCTTATTACATCTAATCAAAAGAAGGGATAGATTTTCAAAATCATATTTCTATTTTTAAACACATTTTACAGAATTTCATGTGCATCTCTCGAGATGATATGTTATCCTTTGAATTGTATTTGATCATAGAAATATCATTTTCTAAAATCCTATTTTGATATTGAATCCATTGTAGAATATTGTGTTAGTCTCCTGAGACTGTATTTTATTCTTAATGCAGTATTCGATTATAAAATAAGAGAAATCAAAATCTGTGTGGCGGTAAATTTCCCCCATTAGAGGTTCTAAAATATCAAAGGATCGTCAAATTTTGAACAATTGTAAAACCCTTCCCATCACTTTTAGGACTAGGTGGTGGTTTCTAAAATTGACCTTGTTGACCTCATTTCTATCAGAGATCAATTGGACATCAAACCCCTAAATCATAATCAACATGCTTAATTCATGCCTCCCTACAGTAAACTAACTCCTTAACTTTAATCATTGTTCAAATCACACCATTTAGAGTATTACATATCAAATCTATCAAAAATGGTACCTCATGTTAGTGCTTGAGCCAGTCCTTAACCTAGTTGACTTAGTTGAGCAAGCTCAAGTTAGCTCAATTGATCAAACTCCTTTATTGATAGTAATACACGGGGGTGTTGGAGCACGAGGTCACGGGGCTATGCACGAGGCATGGGGTCATGTGAAGTATGTCGCTTGAGTGAGGCAGGCACCAGTGTGTGCTGCTGGAATGCGAGATGTGGGGTAGGCCATAGAAGGAATGCACTATGTGCGATTGGCCTGGGATCCATATTTTGAGTTATTTTTAGTCAAACCTATATGAAATGGCTCATGCATGCCTAGCTAGCTAATTCAAACTACTTAAATTAATTATGAATAATGTTTAAATAGTTCTTGAACCTTTGGTTTAGCCCAAAATAGCCTAATGGTCCCCCTTATTGAATAAGACAATGAGTCTTTTTCAACTTTTTTAGCCCACTACCCTAGCTCCTAACCAGCTGAGACACTTGGCAGACATCTAAGGATTAGTTCTAATGCATCCTAACCATCCAAGTAAATCTTAGGGTTTGAATTGAGCAAAAGCATGCAAAAACCCTAATTCCAACAATACTCCACACTTAAAACTTCCCTAGAGCTTAAAGGATTTCATTTTGGCTTCCCTTAGTCTCCTCCACATTTTTCCCTTAGTCTCCTCTACATTTCTCTGGTGATTTACAATCATTTGGAGCTTGTCACTGATGATAAGATGAGCTAACTGGGCCAATATTTATCCTAGCTTACCAAACTCCTTCCTTGATGCTCCTCCAGCATTGGCTTCTTTTACAAACTTGTTCCTTAGACCTCAAGTAAGAAAATTAGACATAAAGAAACCTCTGAGACCATTCCTACTGAGATAAATCAGATTTCTACCTTAGAGCTTAAATACCTTTCCATACAATACATTTTAGAGCCTAAAAAACTATTCCCCACTCTTCATCTGATTATGAGAAAGCTCTATTTAAATTTTCAAATCAATTGCTTAACTCAACATTGAGTTTGGAAGTTTCTTCCAAACTAGGGTTTCGACTATTATCATAGAAGTTGAAATCACATTCATATATTTTCCTTTGTTGGATCTAAACAGTTATAATCTTGTTGTTCCATTCTCTCCTTCAAATTATGAGTTTAACCCCCATCAAACCAACTACTCAACTAACCACATCAAGGCCGCTGACTCAAACTACATGCAATCATACAACCCTCACTTCTACGATGCTGGATAAGGAGCTTGACCACCACCTTACAAACAGACCCATTGTACACTATGGCATGGAGGTACGAGATTGAGTCAGTAGTCACTTCCAGATGTTTAATTAAATGTTTTGAAAATTACTCAAATTTTGAAAATTTATCTTGGCTCTATTTCTCAATCATTTTTTATAATCTTGGGCTCTACGGAACTAGTATAATCTTCTCTATATTTTAAAAATAATTTCAAAGTTATTGGACTTATGGATAGAGAGTACTTTACACTTAAACATTTACTTTTCTTTAATTATTTCTCCCAAACCATTAGTCAACTTGTGCTCAAATTTGGTTAGGGAGAACTAAAGGTTGTTCCCTATATCTCCTAATTTTTCATGGGAAATTAGATACCACTATGCTCTATTATTCAATTTTAAAACATATATGTCATTATTTGACTTAAATGTTTGGAAATTTGTTACACCCAATCCATATAGAGTTAGATGACCAATTTTGTGTGATATGTTTACATTCATGGAAGGTTTAGTTACAATGAATTGTAAACCTATTTCAATACCAAAGACACCTAGGAAAACTAACTTAAGGTATGGTCTAGTGAATTAAGAAAAGTTATAGGAAATTCCCTTGACATCCAATATGGATGAAACTCAAACCTTGATCATTCAGTGAAATGATGAACCCAAGGATTTAATTTTTCCTTAATTGGAGTTCATTAGGTTAATTAGACTATAAACCCTAAAATTAACCCTATTTTGGGGTTAAAGTTTTTAAAATTCATAATTAATTAAAGAAAATTATAAAAATACAATTTAAGTTTCAAACAACTATAAATTAAATCTAAAATTAATCATCAATTTTAATTAAAATTAATTTACTTTAAAAGAAAAATATAATTAACAATAAATTAAAATAAATTAAAATATTATTGCAATTAATCACAAAATTTTAGTGATTGATCCATGGGTTATTGCTAACCAATGATATCAATCACCTGAACATTTAAGATTGATTTAATTAATTAATACCCAAACCAAGTTCATTCTATAAGGAAGGAATTAAATAAATAATTAAAATTTTTAATAATAATATATCATAAATAAATTACATAAAGTAATCTAAATTTACAAAACTTTAAATTAAATTTAAAATATTAAAATCAAACCAAATTATTGAAATTACCTCATTTAAACTCAAGTCAACTAAACTAAAGAACTTAAAATTAAAGCTAATACATCAACTCACTTAATAAATACTTAAACTAAATTAAGCAGACCTCTATGCATTATGTTTGATTCCATTGAAGAACACAAATGCATTAAATTTATAGGTCTATAATAAATCTTTAATAAATGGAAGCCTTTTATGCATATGCTTGACTCTTTTTGGAAGGCAAACATACATTTCATTCATGAGGCTTAAGATGTGGGGTGGAGCACTTCAAAGCAATTTAAAATATTTTAATTAACATATTCTTTATAATAACCATCTTCTAAATCATTGATCAAAATATTAAAATAAAATTCCAAGGACTCTATACAATCACTCTATCTTATATGGGGAATAAATGCATTACATTATGAGCCTTAGAACATGTAGGCTAGTGGCTTCTGCACTTTGGAGTTAGTAGCTTACATAGTTCTTTAAATTTAAATAATTAAATTCAAACACTTTAAAATATGATTAATAAAATACTAAATCATTAAAATTTAATCTAAATCAAAACCTTTTTACTTATAATAAAAAAATAATTTCAAATCAAAATAATTCAAACAATAAAATCTCTTAGGACATATCAAAGATACACAACCTTCTTAACACAGTAGAAGGTTTATTAGAACAACTCACTTTAGATTAGGCTAGGCCAGTGGTTGTTTTAGTGTGCTTTTAGATGCCTTTCTTGGAGGCATCTTATATATGTTTACTTATTTTTAGTATTCTTCAAAATCAGACATGTTTACACACCTTTATCTACACAGTGCACTATATTTAGTAGTTGAATGTAGACTTCTATTGGACTTTTATTTCGTACTTATATGTTCTTCTTACAGTACAGAGTCTTTAGAATGTACTTAGACTTTCAATATGAATGTAAAATTAAATGCTAAATATAAAGTGTCTGGAATGTATCTAAATAGAGTTATACAAAGAGTTGTAAAAAGTTAAAGGTATTTTCTTATACATATAGGGTTCTAAAAGAAAATTCTTTATCTTCCTTTGAGAAGCATTATCTTTTAGAATCCTATAGCATACATGAAGACATATGATAATAAGTAAATACATTTAAACCTATATTCATAGGAGTAGAAATCCAAGCTTGTTGTGGTGATGCTTGGCTACCTTACTTTTCAGCAGACCCTAATTTGTATTCTACATTAAAAATAAATAAATAAAAGTTATATTTATGCATTATTATTTCATACTTCTTTATGTTACATGCATAGCATTCATATGGGTGGTAGATTTATAATAGAGGGTGGTCTTTTAATAGGTTTCTTTTGATATACATGTTCCAAACTTTGAAGGAACATGTATGCTAGTTCTAGGTTGATACGGTAGCGGTACCATATACATGAACACCTTTACCCTAACATGCATAAATACATGCATTTTAAATTTTTGCAACATACACTAAACTAAAGAACATAATCCTATAATAATATATAGGAGGGCCCATTGTCTTATAGTGTCGCTCTACTTTTCCTACGGGTTTAAGGCTATTATACTGCCAAATGTTCTAGAAACTCCTAGATTTAGAAAATTTAAGAAATTTAGTGTTAACTAATAATAGAATGTAGATTTTAGGGTTTCTGACCCAACTCATATTACTAAACTCTAATTGAAGACCTTAACCAGAATCCTTGATTCTAGTATTAAAAGTACCTTTCTTACCTGCATGATTAGGCATGCTTAGGTGGTTAGCTAGCAATGCACTCTAAGTGAGCATAATCTAAGATGCATTTGCACCTCATGAATTTCTTTCTGGGAGGATTATCCTGACTTTCAAATAAGTTTTATAAATTCTAAAATTTTTCCAAAATTAGTGATCTAAACCTTTAAATTTTCATACTAAATATGTTAAAGTTTAAATATAAAATAAGTCTAATACCCACTTTAATCAAAATTTTTCTCTTCAAAAATATAATTAACTATAGATATTTGCCTCTATAGGAGCCAATGAACCCAGTTTAAATAAACTCTATTTTAGTTCACTAGAGTTGGAGAAAATCTTTTAGATGAAGACTAAAGCATGTACTTGGTTAATTTCCTTCTTAAAATAATAGGTGATTATTTCTTTTATCCTTCGGGGTGTACTGAACATCCCTCTTCAAGTCAATAGTGAAGCAATAGTATGCCTTTTGAGATAGTATAATGCTAACTATGTAGATTTGATTAAAGAAATATAAAGAAAATCAGTGGCATATTTATTTATCCACAGACCTCATGATTATATATTTTTGATGTTGATCACAACTACAGAATGAAGAAATGGGAAAGGTAGCCTTAGCCTATGAAGAATATAATTGTATTATTCATATATAAAAATATAAGTCACTACAAAAGATAAAGAGAGGAATAATGCCCAATAGAGTTGCTAGAAAATCTATGGCAAAATAAACTATTGATTATAAAAAATTTCTTTTTTTTTTTTACAATCAAGTGCTTCATTAATAATAAGATGTCATCTAAAAAGATAAAAATAATATTCTATAATGAAATAAAAAATAAAAAATAGGATTTCAACAAACTATTCGAAACTCAACGAGGGTTTAACTTGAATTGCCCAAGCACCTCGGGTAACCCATGACCACTTAACTCGTCTATGCAAATTCTTCAAGAATTGGCCATGCTTTGTATGGGCTATTTCTTTTATTTTAAGTCTCAATGGTACTTGATTTCCATGACTAATATATATATAATGGTGTGAGTTCCCCAAGTGTTTGTGTTAAAATTTTAATTTATTTCTACTAGCTTAAATTTATAATTATCTCAAGTAGAAATAATAGGAAAGGAAGGGGTGAGAAGTTTTCTTTTTATTGCTCCATATCCTTGGTACCTCCCTTTGATGATGTAAGCAACTTCTTATGTGTTCATCAACATATCTAGCATAGGAAAATGAGCAGCAACTTCTATTGTCTTTAAGACCAATTAGTTAGGTTGGAAGGTTTTCTCTTTGAGATGCAAATTGTAGTACTTATCCAATCTTCTCTTCATGCTTCTTCCTGTTTGATAGTAGCTTGCACTCTAAGCTCTTCTAAAAGGTCGATAGCTACCTCTAAGCCTTCCTGATTATTCATGTTCCACTTGTCAAACTCACTTTCTTTATAGTTGGCAACAACAACCACTCATCGGCTATGCAATTCAAGCTTGATGAGCAGGAATTCCTCAGCACCATGGGAGAGTGAGAATGGTTCCAACTTAATCACTATGGAGAGAGTCATCCTTAGTGCCTATAAGACTAAAGGCAATGCCTCCACCCACTTTCCCTTTAATCATTTAATCCTTTTTATTAAAAGATTTAGAATTTTCTTTTTAGTAGCCTCTACTTTCCTGTTAACTTATGGGTAGTGGATGAGGTGAATTTTAGTTAAATGCCTTATCACTAGAAGAAGTCCTTCAAGGCCTTGCCAAGGTATTATGGCACATTGTATGTAATTATGGTGAGTCGCACACCATATTTCAGATGATATACATCCACACAAAATTTTTTATCGTAGTGGAGGTCATATAAGCAAGTACCTTAGCTTCAATTCACTTTATAAAGTAGTAAACCATGACTAGTATAAATTTTCTCTACCTAATACAAGGCGTGAATGGTCCTAACAAGTTCCTTCCCCCAAAATGCAAATGGTTATAGGTTCCTCATGGGTTGCACCATATAAGAGGGTTGTAGAGACATGGGGACAAATCTTTGACATATAGGGCATCTCTTTGAAAACTCTTTTGCATCTTTCCTTAGGGTCAACCTGAAGTAGCCTTGCCTTAAAATTTCTAGGTGAGTGTTCTTCCCACAAAGCGGCTGTCACACTCATTGAGTGGACTTTCCTAAGTATTGCTTTCTTCTCATCATCTCTAATGCACCTAAAATTAAGTGATGATTTCAATATTTTAAATAACTCTCACCCTACCTTCATTTTTAATTATTTCTAGTCATCAAGCTCCACATTTTATACCTCTATCTTAAAGTTATCTATAATATGATCTAACCAACTCATCGAGTGATTGGCTTCCACTTATATGACTTCTTCTTTTTTAACTATGGGCATCAAGATCTTCATTGTTGGTTTTTTGTTAGTGTTCTCTTAGTTATAAAGGAGGCTAGTTAATTGGTTTTTATACTTAGGAATTTGGGAAATTTTAAACTTCCCCAATTTGTTGATCTCTACCTTCACATTAAAGAGGTTCCGTAGCAGCAATTCATCTCTTACTTTGTATTCACATTTTATATGGTTCACTATGACCTATGAGTCAGAGTATACAACTAATGGTGTCACTACTAGCCCTATAATGAGGCATAATATGATGAGTAGAGCCTCATACTTAACTTGGTTCTTTGTAATTTTAAACTTGATGCTGGAAGAATGAGTGAGGTTGATCCCTTTTGAAGCTTCTTAGAACTATGCATGCACAATCTTCCTAATCTCTAAAGGCACTGTCAATATACAAGGTTAATGCTATGGTAGAGTTATCACCTCCAACTCACCACTTGGATTGTCGTAGTTGACTAGGAGGTTGGTGAATGCTTAGGCCTTAATGGTAGTCCTTGGTGACTAGGTCAATTAGAACTTAGTCAACTCTATGGACCATTTGAGTAATCTTCTTGAGTGATAAAGCTGAGCAAGTGTAGCTTTTAGCAGGTGATCGATCACATCTTGAATGGGATGGGCCTAAAGTATGCTCATAGTTACCTTATTGAGGTCACCAATGTCCTTGCAAGCTTCTCCATGATCGAGTACCTCTATTTTGTACCTTTAAAGGTTTTTCTCATATAGTACTATGAACAAAATTTCTTTCTTTCTTCCCTAACTAACACACTACTAATGGTTTTCTAACCCAACCAAAATTATAGAAGCAAATCTTAGTCGAGTTGGGCGTTTTAGAGCAGGGTCAGTGATGAGAGGAGCTTCAGTTGCTAGAAGGTAACTTCATTGTCCTCATCCTAAGAGAATTTATTTATTCTTTGGAGGATATAATAGAAGGGCGAGCACCTCTTATCCAACCAACAAATGAATCAATTTAAGCTGGCAACTCGCCCAGTTAGTCATTAAACCTCTTTTAGTGATCTATGCAACTACATTTATAGGATTACCTTAACCTTTTTAGGGTTTATCTTGACATCAATTGGGGTGAGGAGGAAGCCTAGGAACTTTCTTGAACTTACACCAAAAGTGCACCTTAGTAGGTTTCGTTGCATGTTATATCTCTTGAGGGTGGGAAATATCTTTTTTAGGTCTTTAATATACTAGCCATATGACCTACTTTTCACCATGAGGTCCCACATGTACTTCAACATTCCTGCCCCTCTAGTCCGTCATTCTCTGATAGATCACACCTACATTCATCAAACCAAAGGGCATCACCTTTTAGTAGTATATTCCCTCTATAGTGAAGAAAGAATTTTCTCAATAAATGCATCGTTATTTAATGATAGCCTGAGACTGTATCTATAAAACTCATGAACGAGTACCCCACTATTAAGTTAACCAGAGCATCTATCTACGACAGTGGGTAACCTTCTTTTGGGCATGTTGAATTTAAGTAGGTGAAGTCTACACACATCATCCATTTCTTGTTATCATTGGTACCATGACCACATTAAATATCTACTTTGGTTATTGGACCACCCTGAAGAAGCTTGCTTCTACTATTTTTATATTTCTACAATGGGCTTGGTGAGCATGGTCGTAGTCTTTCTTATTTTATATTTTATGGGTTGAGTTTCCTTCTCATATTGAGCTAGTGACAAACGATTGTGATGTAGCATATAAAAGTTGTTCTATTATTATGGTAAGGGCAAGAGCATATGAAGAAATAGTTATTTTTTCATTTATGATTGAAATAATTTTAATTAGAGCCTTCATGGTGTATTTATGGAATGAATGAATTTTATTTCTATAAAATTATTTATATTTAGTTGTACAATTTTAAGAAACTCAGTTTCTTGAAATCTATTGGCTATTTTAGAATGCTTACATTAAGTTGTCCTTTTTCATAAACTAATGCTAAAATATATATTGTTTCTTTTTTTATCATGAAAATGTTTTAATTTGTAAACTTATTAATTCATGATAAGTTTAGTTTTTTTCTTTAGTAGCATACACATTGTTTAATACACGTTTTACTTCTTATATGACTAATGGGTTGTTGTCTTGCAGGTTCATCTATAAATTTAAAAATAATTAGTTATTGAATTTAGACATCAGGATTTAGTTTTTTAATGAAAATTGAGAATGTATTTCTTATATATTCTCATATAAATTTAATTATAATTTTATAACCCGCCAACTTTTTTTTTTGAATTTGCACCATATTCATGTGTAAGAAAATTATTTTGCAAATTGGTATTATAGGTAAAAAAATGAAGAATAGGATTTGATTTGATGCTAAAATTTTTTCATAAATTTCTTTCAAGATTTATATTTTCACTGTAGGAAAATATACTCCTACCGACTGGGAATGGATCTATATTCTTTTTATTCATTCTACATCACATTGGTTTAAACTTCTTTATTTTGTTTTATTTTGACTCATTTATTAGGAAAGCTTGTTCGAAATTAGCATGGACATCCCATTTGACTAATAATTGTCTTGATTTAGAGAGTTGTGTATCATATTTGTACTAACTATTTTGTTGAATAGTATGTGGTTACCTTAATACGTGTGATTTGATAGTTAGTAGAATATTTCGTTAAATTCTTCAAGAATAGTTTTCACAATTATTATTTTTGCATGTAAAAAAATCTTTTTGTTGAATTACAATGCTTTTGTTAGAATGAAATTTGATTTAGATTTTGGAGGAGGAAAATTTTATTTTTGTGCCATCCGATTATAACTACTCATTATGAAGAGAAAAGAATCATGTAAATAGTTTATTCTTTGTAAATGTTAAGCAAAAATAGTTTTTGTGTTTTTTATCTACTTCATCATGATGTCTAAGATAATGGCCTTTTGTTTCTGATCTTAATATTGTTTCAAACCTAGTTTTTGCTTGCAAGAGTTTTTTATAGCTATTGATAGTTATAAGTTCTTTGACAGGACTTCATTGAATTTTGAGTTAGTCTTAATTACATGTAAATTTTATGGTTTGAATTTGAAACAAGCCTATTTCTTCTCAGATGCAAACTCAAATGCTCTGAGTACCATTAGTTCAAATATTGAGATTGCATTGGGCTTCTTCTAGTTATTAGCCTTCTCTCGTGAGTTAGTCTAATTTTATGTAGCCCATATTTTCAAAAAGAAAAAGATTCTATATTTTGACAAATTTTCACTTGAATTTTTTATGGTACCAACCAACAAATGTTTTATCAGCAGATCTAAATCACTCAAATTTATGACAGATTTATTGCTCTGCTTGAAATTTTGACAATTTAGATATACTAGTAACCTCTCCAGCTGAACCACTAGTAGAATTCCTACCATTTGTTTTTGCTCAAGATTTCTAGCAACTTTCTTAGGGATATTCAGCCATCAGAAATCCTTTCCGGCCAAGATTTTCTATGAACTAAAATCTGCAATAAATATAATTTTTTATGGATTTTGTTCATTTTTTCATGGATTCTTCCATCAGAAAGTTATTGTTTTCATGTAGTACTTAAGTTTTAGAGCAATGTAATACTAGTTTTTGAGTGTTTATGAATTTTATATGTATGTCATTCATGTATATGTCTAGCAATTTTGTGTAATAAATGGAGGGATGACCAATTTTGTAATTAGAACTTAATTTTTTAAATAACAAAGAAACTTATTTTAAGCAATCACCTGACTATGAGTTTTTTTTTTCTTTCTAGAGCTTGGTTCAATGAAGTATAATGCTCTAATGAATGTGTGAAGTTATCAAGGAATAGGCAATTATTATTGCTTCTTTGTTGTAAAATTGTTGCATTCGCTTAGTTTCATTTCATAAAAAAGGAGAACTCTATCAGTTGAGCATACAAAATGCTGTCAAGTGACACCGTCGAGGTGTCCATATAATTATATCTCTATAGAGGGGCTCTACATAGTTTTGACTGGATCATTTATTATCTCGAGCAGGCTACCACACTGAGAAAATGAAGAAATGTTCATTGGAGGACTTTGAACAAAAGGGGATAATAATTTAGGGAGGTTTCCCTTTGTCAAGAGGGATGTAATGGGAATAAATTTTAAAGTATTTTCAAAAGATTATGTTAATTTTGAAGTTTGATATTCAGATTTTTTTCTTGAAAATCACATTTAATGAATATATATATAAACCGGTAAGATAACCGATTCGTTAAAAATTAAGAAATGCACTACCGTTGTATTTGTCAAAAATTGGAGTGAACTGCTGGTTCGATTTTGTAACTAGTGACCAATTTTGATTTTCAAAGTAGGTCGGTTCAGTTGAAGCACTTAAAAGAATAAAATATAGGTTGGTTTAATTGATTTCTTTTTTTAGTTAATAATATTTAAATATTTTTATTCTTTTAATTATGTACAATAAAAATTAATTATTTATCTTTTAATTAATAATAAATGATCTAACAATGAATGATATATGGTTCTAAATTTATAATATGAATCTAACATAAACTCTATATATGTAAATTATACCAAAGCATGTAATATAAATTAGTAATTATTTATATTATATTTATAAATTTTCATGTGAATTAAATTTATATTAAATTTGATTAAAATTTAAATTTACAGCTATTTAAATTTTAAATTACAAAACATATTATTTGTGCATAAAGTCTATTTATTTTTTAATTACAACTTTTTATTATTATATAATTATTACATCATTATTATACCATTTATATATTATTTAAATTTTTGCATAATTCTATTTATATTATTGTTACATCATCCAGTTCAATATTTGAGTCATAGAAAATAAAAAATAGATATATAAAACAAAATAATTGATCCAAAATTTTTAGCTCTCAAATCATCAACACTCAAAGCAAAGTTGAGGAGAAGATACGCATATTCATATGAACTAATCATCTTATCTTTATTAGCGACATATAAATCAATGGATATTAATATGGTATGATTCATTGATTCAGAACACATCACCGCTCACATAAATATTTTGCTTCTTATGCACAAAGAATTCTATGGTTTATTTAATAGAATGTATAAACTATTTTAATGGGGAAATTCAGAAATTGTATTATTATACCTAATGAAAAAGTTAATGAAAAAATATTTATTTATTTACATAAAATTGTTATTTGTATTTATTTTTATTATTTATAATATATATTAACTTTAAATGATAATGAACGAAACAATATTAGCAATAAATATACAGAAAAATAAAAAAATTCTATAATGATTATGATGGTAAGAATAATTAATACGTCTTGATTGAGCATGAATCTTGAGGCAATTCAAATTGGAAGCTTCCAAAATCAAATTTTGAATCATCTGAACTCTAATCTTAGCAAACTTTAAGTCAAGTTGAATGCAAGCATCACAAACCCAACATCATAAAAAATGGTCTAATATGAACTCGAATGAGCTCAAACCAAGGGCGTGAAGCATAATAAAATAATTCTTAAGATTAATGGGGTGACTAGATGGTCTCCAAATTTGACATGTTAATAATCAAATCGAGCTACTCAAATCCAATAAGCCCAAGGTCTCTTATATCTGACGTCATTTAAGCACTTAATTATTTAGTGAGCACTTTATGATCAAGAGAATCAATATGGTACATACGATGGATTATTCTGAATTTTTTTCATATTTACAGTCACGTCACTATCAAAAATTTATAAATAAGCCCCTACTTTCTAAAAGAGAGGGGATCTTGCAGGAGGAGCTTAGAGCTAAAACCTAAACTCTCTCTCTCTCTCTCTCTCTCTCTCTCTCTCTCTCTCTCTTAAGATTCAAGAAAGAATTGAGACATTAAGGATCCTAACATAACACTCGAGCACCGCCGCTTGTCTCCATTAGGCCTTCTTTGGCCAACCACCATAATCTTCAAGCCATTGTTGCTAGACAACAACCATCCCGACATCCGTCGTCCACCAACTACAGTCCTTGAACCATCATCACCTGACTACACAATCCTCAGACCACAATCGCCAACAACAATCCTCCGGCATCCATCTTCTAACTACGATCCTTCCAACCTTTATCACTTGTCAACTACGATACTCGGACCATCGTCAATCGACTACGGTCCTCATACCACAATAGATGGACTACTATCCTATGATCACTATCGCCCGACAAAGGCCCTCAGACACCATTACTAGACCTCCAACCATCATCGCATGACTATGGTCCTTCCAACCTCCATAGCCCACTGACAACAATCCTTCGACCCCCATCATCTAACGACTACAACCTCAAATCACTGTTGCCCAGCTATGAATAAAGCCTTAGGGTCTAATTTTAAAAGAATTAACTATTTATTTATTTATTAATCTACCATAGCCACTAATCTCATTTCAATAAATAGAAACCATCGAAAGAAAATTTTAAATTTTTTTCTTAAATTTATTTAAATGAGATTAGTGGCTATTGTAGATAAATTAAAAAATAAACAGACAATTCTTTCCAAATAAGAGCTATTACACTATGATAATTAATAGTTCACCGGAACCACTAATCTCATCTCCGACCACCATTGCCTGAATAGGGTCCTTCCGACCTATGTTGCCTGTCGACTAAAGTCCTTGGACCATCGTTGTTTAACTATGATCCTCGAACTATCATCGCCCAAATATGATACTTCGACCACCGTTGCATAACTATGGTCCTTTTGACATCTGTCGCTCGCCAACTACGTACATTCCTTGAAGCATCCTCACCCGACTACGGACCTTCCGACCTCCTTCGCGCGTAGACTATAGTTTATGGGCCATCGTCACTGGACTACAGTCCTCGGATCATAGTCACTCAACTATGATTTTGTGAACACCATCACCTGACTACGATCCTTTCAACCACTTACTTATAGGTAATAAATATGTTAAAAATTAGTGAAATCTTTCCAACTAAGTCAGACCCTGTGATTTTATCCTTTCATAGATTTTTAATGTAAAAAAATTTAGTGCTTTATTATTCTTGCACTCCTCTCTATTTATGTATGTGCTAGATCTTCTGAAATTAAGATCTTCACATTGAATATTCCGGCACATAACAACAACAACAAAAACAAGCCTTTGTTCCACTACGTGGGGTCGGCATTCCGACACATAACAATAATAAAATTATATAAGGGAATTAACTTAAAATTTTTTGGTATTAAAGAAATAAATGATAAATAAAAAGTATCATATACTCCCTAATTATGATAATTATAATACAATTTTATTAACGATGTGCACTTAATGCACACACAATTAAATTAGTTTTTTAAAGTATAAATTTTTTTATATTATATTTCATAATTATTAAAAGTAAAATGACAAACTGAACTTTTAAATTTATGCAAATCAATTATTTGATATTCCGAATAATTATAATATAAAGGAAAATTAAATGGTTGCAATTTATTTAAAACAAAATTTGTCTATTTATTAATTTAGCATTTAGGTATGTGTTATTGACGTTTAAAAACTTCAGAGGTTTATTGTTATATTAATATCTTAATTTTTAATATTTCAATGCAAATTATAAGTTAGACATTGGATGCTTTAATTGTGATGGTCAATACATTTCTTTATCGCATTAGATCAATATTCTAATTATATATATCTTTAGTTTGAGAAGCAGAGATCTTAAGGACAAATCTAAGTAAAAGCTCTAAAAGGAAACTAAATTTTGAATTTTCGTAAATATCTTACTTCTGAATTTTGAATTCTTAGATTTATTAGGCAATCTTTCTAAAAATACATCTTAGAAAATAATTAAAAAAACTTCTAAAAATAAGCTTAAACCACCCTATAAATGGAAGCAGAGCCCCTTCAGAATTTCAATTCATCTTTCTGCCGCTTTCTTCTACACTCAAAACCCAAGTTCTGTGCTTTCACTGGCTACTGCAATTCCTTCGAAATCTTCCAGCAAGCTTACGGATCGTCCCTGAGAAATCTGTCTTGGGTTACGACTCTTTGCGGTTTGTGAACGGTTGACGGAGTTCCATGACCTTGACTCTATTCAGCTGCCATCAACATTTCAGCCTGCATCTCGACCTTGCTGAAACATTCGTCATTCTTATTTCTTTTTTGTCTTACAGAATTAATTTTATTTATTTTTTTGGATTAATCTCTTTTTAATGGATGCCAGAGCAAAATATCGCCATTTAGGTCGTTTCTCTTCCCAGTCTTCTTCTTCACGGCAAGGTGGTGGCGATAGATTTATTCCGAATAGATCCGCAATGAACCTTGACATCGCCCATTATATGTTAATGGCGGCTCCAAGAAAGGAGAAGGAGAACAATTCTGGGATATCATCGTCAGGAAAAGGAAAAGGGGCCTACAGGGAGATTCTTGACCGTGTTCTTTTGCAGAATCGAACTCGGATACTTGAATTCAACAGCAAGCCTTCGGCGCCGACTGAAGAGGTATTCCCAGAAATTTTCTTTGGTTCTCCTTCCAATCATAGAAGGCCTTTGAAGAATAAGAGGTATATTCCTCAATCTGCTGAGAGGATACTTGATGCGCCTACTTTGGAGGATGATTTTTATTTAAATCTGCTTGATTGGGGAAAAAGAAATATCCTTGCTGTTGCCCTTGGGAACTCAGTTCACTTGTGGGATGCTTCTGTCGGAACAGCTTCCGAATTGGTGACATTTGATGATCATGTTAGTCCTGTGAGCAGCGTCTCTTGGGCTCCCGATGGGAAGCATATTGCCCTTGGGTTGTCCAATTCCTATGTTCAGTTGTGGGACGTTACCGCAAATCGTCCATTGAGAACTCTAGATGGCATTCATCAGTCCAGAGTAGGATCTCTTGCTTGGAATGGAGGTATCCTCACAACAGGTGGAATGGATGGAAATATTGTTAACAATGACGTGAGAATTAGATCCCACATTGTCCAGAAATATAGAGGGCACCATATGGAGGTTTGTGGGCTAAAATGGTCAGGTTCTGGAAACAAGTTAGCCAGCGGAGGCAATGACAATCTTGTTCATGTGTGGGACTGCTCCATGGCTGCCTCTACCACAACTTCAAATCAAAGTCAGTGGCTCCACCGGTTTGAGGAGCATACCGGTGCAGTTAAAGCTCTTGCATGGTGTCCTTTCCAGGGAAATTTGCTTGCCACTGGCGGTGGTGAGAGTGATCGATGCGTCAGGTTTTGGAATACAGACATAGGAAATTGTCTTAGTTCGGTTGATACTAGCTCACAGGTTTCTGGACTTATCTGGAGTAAGAATGAGCGAGAGTTGTTGAGCTCTCATGGCCTACCTCACAACAATTTGCTATTGTGGAGGTATCCATCTATGGAGAAGTTAGTTGAACTCAATGGTCATTTTTCTCGGGTTCTGTTCATGTCTCAAAGCCCTGATGGATGTAGAGTGGCATCAGCAGCTGGCGATGAAACATTGAGGTTATGGAAAATTTATGAAACTTCAACTGTGAAAAAAGCTGCAGGTAAGGGAGCAAGCACAACACCTTTTGCGAGTTTCAGCGCATTTACCACTATTAGGTGAGGACATTGTTGAATGATCCAAGCTAGAGGGAGGCCATGCGCCATGGGAAAATTGCACTTTTGGGGTATGCATCTCTTATTGATTTCACAAATCTTTATATTTTCCTTTATAAGAATTCCAAGTAATTGTTTATTTTAAACAACTGATTCGCACAAAATGCTAATACGATTTTTTTGATCTATGAAATAATAGTCTCTTAAACTTTATTTTTTAATTGCATCATAACTATTCCAAATCGTTGGTATTTTTAAATGCAGTCAGACAACATTGAAATCACACCATTTTTATCTTTTCATTTCTAATTCAATCTGGCTTATTGAACAAAGCCTTATTATTAATTTCATGATTTCATTTCATTATTTTCATTAAAAATGGTGACTTGTCTGTTAGACTATGCATGTTTGTTGTGTTTAGAAGTCTTATAGCCTCTGAAATTCTTTTGAATTTAATTGCTTTGTTGCTTATTGTATTATTTTAAGGATTATTTTTTCCTCAAGGTAGTAATTATCGATTTGGGGACCTTCGAGTTTATAGGTCCTGAAGACTTGTATGATTTCATTATAATTTATCACCCCATCATGGACTCCATACTTTTTTCTTAAATATTGAGCTTATATTGTAGGTAAAAAACATAAGAATGGTTTCTCTGAATGCTTGTTTGTGGCTTTTGGTACATGTTTCTGCTTTTGTTTCTTGTCATCCTTTCTTTACTGGAATTGATGGTTAAGTCCGATGCTCAAATGCTCCAAAATCAATAATGAAATAGAAAGCCAAGGGAAGTTTTGAGTGGGAAGACGAAAGAAAGAAGAATAAAAAGAAGAGCAGAATAAAGTGAATTTATTATTTGTGCACAAAAACAAGAAAATGAGAGATGTAAGAAGACTGGTGCATCCTAAAGTCAGGTATTCATTGAAATTGAAAATTAACTAATGCATCATTTTTTATTTTTTCTTTCATTTTTTAACTCTCTTTTAGTGTTTGAGATGTAAGAATTTTATAAATGCAATCAAAATACATAATTGCATTTTAATTTTATGCACACTTTTCTTTGAGAAATAATTGTAACATTCATTTGAAGCCCTTTTCACTTCTTCTGAATTTCTCTCTATTAGAATAATTTTGTGCTCTTGGATTGTCCAGTTTGACATGCATTATGTTAATAATTTAGTTGATCATATAATAAATTTTATGTTAAGCGAATGACAATATATTAAGCCTTTTTCCCCCACTATCACCTGAAATTGATGATTTACCTTCACCTTTTCACAATATTCTGAACATTTAATTTATCTAGAGAACTTCTAGATGTTCTTTAGTCATCACTTGCAAGCACTCAAATTGCTTCTCTTGGATGTTGTACAATGCTTGGAGCTTTATATCTTTCCAAATTTCCTGAAATCTGTTGGTTATTTTAGAAGGCTTACATTAGGTTGTCCTTTTTCTTAAACTAATGTTAAAATATATTTAGTTTATTTTGTTTATCATGAAAATGTTTTAATTTGTAAACTTATTAATTCATGATATGTTTATTTTTTTCTTTAGTAGCATACACATTGTTCAATACATGTTTTACTTCTTACATGACTAATAGGTTTTTGTCTTGCAGTTATATCAATAAATTTAAATTTAAATGTAAATCATTATTGAATTTAGACATCAGGATTTAGCTTTTTGATGAAAATTGAACATGAATTTCTTATATATTTTAGCGGTTGGTGGTCAATGGAATATTGCATCAAATTCTTGAGGAATAGTTTTCACAATTATTATTTTACATGTAAAAGATCTTTTTGTTGAATTACAATGCCTTTGTAGCTTGAAATTTGATTTAGATTTTGGAGGATGAAAATTTTCTTTTCGTGCCATCCGGTTATAACTAATTATGAAGAGGAAAGAATCATTTAAATAGTTTATTCTATGTAAATGTTTGGCAGACAACGTTTTTGTGTTTTTATCTACATCATCATGTCTAAGATAATAGTCTTCCGTTTATGATCTTAATACTGTTTCAAACCTAGTTTTTACTTAGAAGAGTTATATTTAGCTAGTGAAAGTTATACGTTCTTTGACAGGATTTCGTTGAATTTTGAGTTGCTCTTAACTGCTTGTAAATGTTATGGTTTGTATTTGGAACAAGCTTATTTGTTCGCAGATGCAAACTCAAATGCTCTGAGTATCGTTTGTTCAAATATTGAGTTTACATTAGCCTTCTTTTGATTATCATTCTTGATTCGTGGGTTGGTCAAATTTCATTTAGCCCACATTTTCAAAAAATATATATATATAAATATATATTTTGATGGATTTTCACTGAAATTTTTTATGGTACTAACCAACAAAAGTTTTATCTGCAGATCTAAATCACTCAAATTTAGAAAAGATTTATTGCTCCGCCTGAATTCTTTACAATTTAGATATGCTGGTTACAACTCCAGCTGGCCAATTAGTAGATTTCCTACCATTTGTTTTTGCTTAAGATTTCCAGCAAATTTTCTTAGGGATATTCAGCCATCAGAAATCTTTTCTGGCCAAGATTTTCTATGAACTAAAATCTGCCAGAAATATATTTTTTGATGGATTTTTGTTCATTTAGAAAGTTATTGTTTTCATGTAGCATTTAAGTATTAGCGCAATGTAATACTAGTTTTTGAGTGTTTGTGAATTTTATAATGTATGTCATTCATGTATATGTCTGGCAATTTTGTGTAATAAATGGAGGGATGACCAGTTTTGTAATTAGAACTTAATTTTTTAAATGAAAGACAAGCTTATTTTGAGCAATCACCTATTTTTATGAATTATTATTGTTTTATTCTGTGTTGCTCTCTAGAGCTTGATTCAATGAAGAATAATGCTCTAATGAAAGTGTGAAGTCATCATGGAATAAGCAATTATTATTTGCTTCTTTGTTGTAAAATTATTGCATTCGCTTAGTTTCATTTCATAAAAAAGGAAATCTTTCTCAATTGAGCATATAAATGACTCGTCAAGTGACACCGTCGAGGTGTCCAATAGAATTATAATGCTTCAGAGGGGCTCTATGTAGTTTTGGCTTGATCTTTATTAACTTTTTTTTTTTTTTGGGAAAATTAGGGGCAAAGCCCATTCATTAAGAAATGAAAATTACAAGTAAAAAGAAATTACAAGTAAAGAAAAATAAAAGAGAGCAAACAGTGCTCAAGCAAAAAACCGAGCAAAGGCTCCAAAAAAAGAAGCAGCAGCCAGAAAAATCGCCACTTCAAGAAAACCTATAGAGGAAAACAGAGAAAGCTATCAAGCAAGAGGCAATCTAAAATTAGCCAGGACTCAGGATAAGGCCATAAAGCCTGAAAATTCAGATGAAATGAGAAGGACTTCCTTGGTTGCCCGGAGACCATCCAAAGGAAGTCCAGATGGGCAGAACATCATTGTCCATGGCTCAAAAATCCATCCAAAACTGACAGATTACAGTCATCATAAGCCAAACGAAGGCAACAGTCCCCATAGCCAACGGATATTTCAGTCATAGAACCAGCAGAAACCAGTTTCCAACAGCACAAAAACCATTAAGTGAAGCATCCAGGAACCACCAAAAAATGTTAAGGTGGCCCAATAAGCAGATTTTTAAATTTATCTCCATTCTTCCAGCTAGAGATTTTGAGAGAGATAGCCTTAATTATAAGAGCACGAATAGTGACTTTGCTACAGAACTTGTTTCCATATTTTCTAGCGTTTCTTTCCCTCCACAGATGGTAAACAGAAGACCAGAGCAGAAGAGGATAAAAAGACGTCTTGCCCGCCATAATCCAATTGTCATCCGCAAACAGGTTAGTAATTTGAAAAAGGTTTGGGCGCAGTAAAAAGGATTTTAAGGACGGGATAATGTCAGTAATTAAGGAATAAGTGAAGTCACATTCAAAATAAAGGTGAGATATACTTTCTGGTTTTGCAAAACAGAAGACGCATAGAGGGTCAGCCGGAATGTTCCTCTTAATCAATTCATCAGAAGTTTTAAGCCCACCAATTAAACTGAGCCAACCAAAAACAGAAAAACGAATAGCAGCTCGCTTGTGCCAGACGATTTTAGACCAGGCCACCTCACTCTCATTAGAGTAATACTCCTTCAAGAATTCATTGAATTTACCAGATCTCCCATTCTTCCATAGCAAAGTTTCAGTCCCAGAGTAAAAAGGGATAGCAGTAATGTTCGAGATAATGGAATGATGGGTATTGATTGGAAAAAACCAACCAAAAGAATCCACAATTTCAGCAATGTAGGAATTCTGATCGAAAGAATGTTTGAAAGAGGCACAGAGGGGAAGTTCAGCTAAGCACGAGCCATGACACCAGTGATCCCAAATCAGAGAAATGCGTGAATTGGCATTAACTTTGAAGAAAAAATTCCCTTTCACATTCACAGCGGTAGCACAGATGGATTTCCACATGGAAGAGGCCATAGAGTGTACAGGTTTCCAAGGAGAGCAATATCTCTGAGATAGCCAAGAAGCTAGAGGGGAAGAGGAATTATACATTCTGGAGATGACAGAGCAGTTATAGGCAAAACGAATTGCATTAAGAGAGGGGAGTCCTAAACCCCCAACCAATTTGGGTTTGCAGGTGTTTTTCCAAGATACAAGTTGCAGTTTTCTTACCATCACATCACCAGAATATAGAAATCTAGCAGAAAGCTTGTCAATTTGCTTGCAACAAGCTTTAGGTATAATTGCCCCACGAATCCAATAAGCAATGGTATTCCAAATTGTATACCTTAGAAATTGTAGTCTGCCTGCAAAAGAGAGAATTTTTTGCTTTCCATCCGGAAAGTTTGTTAGTAATAATATCCAAAAGGGGGGCAAAATCAGCTAAACAAGCCTTCTTAATGGAAATGGGCATACCAAGATAGGAGATCTTGGTATGGCAGGTGGGGATATTGAGGGTAGAACAAATTTCATTGCAATGGGGGGTATTGGGCTGGATAATAAGGGAGCTTTTGTGCATATTGACATGGAGGCCCGAGGACTCAGCAAACATGTTGAGAATATAATTAAGAGCACGGCTGTTACAAACAGTAGCCTCCCCAAACACTAAGACGTCATCAGCATACAGGAGGTGTGAAAGGGTGAAGGAGTTAACTTTAAAAGGCTTAAAGGGCACTTCTGTCTCAGGGGAGTCAATAAGACAGGAAAAGGCGTCCATTGCAAAGCAAAAAAGGTAGGGACTCAGAGGACATCCCTGACGCAAGCCAATCTTAGAGGGGAAGAAACCTTCCAGCGCCCCATCTATACAAATAGAAAAATGTACATCCATAATACAAGATTTGACCCAGCTAATAAAAGTAGGAGGGATGCCTTTTTGTGCCATCCTATTGATAATAAATTCTCTGGAGACAGAGTCGAATGCCTTCTTGAGGTCAAGCTTAGCGCACATATGTTTAGGTCTATTACTTTTCTTGAAGAAACCCAGAATTTCAGTGGCCAAAATGACATTATCTGTAGAAATCCTTTTGTTAATAAAACCAGCTTGAGAAGGGTTAATGATAATGGGCATAATATGCTTGAGTCTACCAGCCAAAATTTTGGAGATAACCTTGTAAAGAGTGTTGCAAAGAGAGATCGGTCTGAAGTCATTGATAGAGCCAGCATGAGAGATTTTGGGAATTAAAGCAATGGCTGTAGCCTTAACAGTTCTCGGTACAAAACCTTTAAAGAAGAAGGATTGAACAACCTTGCATAGATGGGGACCAATGATATGCCATCCAGTTTTGAAAAAGTGGAAGTTAAATCCATCTGGTCCAGGGGAGGAGTTAGAGGAGCCACTAAAACAGCCCATTTGATTTCAGCAGAAGTGATCGGGCCAGTAAGCATGGAAGAAACGTGAGGTGGAAAAATGGTACCAGTAGGAAATCGACAGACATCAGAATTAGGGAGTATCTGGGGATTATAGATATGCTGGAAATGATTAATGATATTTTGAATGGCACCACAATGACCATTAGAGCCCCCATCTAGAGCAGCAGCAACAGACATACCATTGAGATTTTTCCTCATATTGATTTTGGAGTAAAGGAATTTGAGGTCATCTTCCCCATGCTTAAGCCATTTTGCTTTGCCACGCTGAATAATCCAAGAGGACCAATAAGAAGTAAGATCAGCAATTTTCCCATTAAGATCCTTTAAATGAAGATTAAAGGAAGAGTTGGTGGGGTCAGTCTCCAAAGCAAAAAGGATAGCATTTTGTTTTGATGTGAGATCGCTTAAAGCTCCTTCGAGAGAAGAGGAGGAAGCCCAACACTCCTTTCTAATACACATCTTGATTTTCTTTAGCTTGGAGCAAAAATCCACTAAAGGATTGCCATGACAAGGCTCCATCATCACATTAAGTAAAATGGTCCAGTATCCCTCATAATTGGTCCAGAAATTTTTAAACTGAAAACGATGCCTTTTAGAATAGGCCACCAAGTTTCTAAGCACAATAGGAGAATGATCCGAGCAAAGGGGTTCCCCAACAACATAATACGAATGGGGATAGGCGTTCATCCATTCCTCATTAACTAAAGCTCTATCCAGCTTAATATGGATGGGATTGTCAATACATTGATTGAACCAGGTGTAGAAATGGCCACAGGAGGCAAGGTCCTTCAACTGAGTGTCAAAAAGAAGGAATTGAAGTTCCCCAAGTTTACTGAAGTAAAGGCTGGATCCTCCAGCTTTTTCATTTTGATACAAACAACAGTTAAAATCGCCTAAAACGATCCAGGGTATCGAAGTAGAAGAAGCTATGTCTCTTATTTGTTGCCAGAGAGAGGAGCGATCTTCAGAGAAGTTTGAAGCATAAACGGCGGATAGTTGAAAGGTGCAAGTAGCACTAACGGATATAGTCCCACTAATCGGCTGAGATGAGCAAAATTTTGGAGTGAATCTCAGCTTAGAAGAAGACCACTTGATCCAAATTCTCCCAGATTTGGCATAATCAAAGTTATTGAAACTACCTTCATTATTGAAAATTTGGTGGGAGTTGCAAAACCAAGGATCATTCAGAGAGATAGCATTAATTCTATTCTCTAAAAGACAGAGCATGTCCAGATTTTCATTCCTGACAAGTTGCTTGCAGGTGGTCACTTTGCTGGGGTTATTAAATCCCCTGATATTCCAACAAGCTATGGAAGGTAGGGTCATTGGGATTTAGTGGTGGAGTTAGAAGGCTTCCTAGGGTGCTTGCCCCTGGTTTGCTTGGGAATATGGGAGTTTGTAATTGTTGAATTCGGTTGATGTTGGAGTTTTTCTTTTAGAATTAAGGTAGAGGATGATAAGTCAATGGAAGGGTTCTCCATATTGGAATCCAAAAGAACATCATACTTGTTAGGAGATATAATACAAGTTGAGTTTTTTGCAGGAGAGGTTGGTATGATAGTAGATAAAACAGAGTCTTAAGTAGGAGAATTGAGATTTGGAATGGAGGTCATGGTGTTGTTGGGAGGGTTGCTAAAAGAGTGTGGGGCAGGGAGACTGGGAAGAGCAGGGCCAGCAGCAGGGGGAGGGATATCTGGTGTAGGGATTGTAGTGTTAGGAGGAGCCATGGAGGTGTCATCAGGTTGAGAGGAGGGGAGAGCTGAGGTTGAGGGAAAGGAGAGATTATTTTGAGGTTGAACATAAGGCTGAGCAGAGGAGTTGGGTAGATTGTGAGTTGAAGAGATCCAGGAGGTAGGATCTGAATTATGGTTGAGGCCACGGGCACGAGAGGTACGGGGGGCTCTACTTTGACTCCGGCCACGGGGGGGAGCAGCAATGGTATTTTGGGACTGAGGGGCTGGATTGGATGGGCAGGATGACGGAGCATGTAATACGGAGTCACAGAGATGGCAAACAGATGGCCTCCATTCATACTGAATTTTGAGGTGAACAATTTCATCCTCCACCGAGATGGGAATCGTGTCTGGGTAAGAAGATTTACTGTTAACTTGAACACAGACACGCGCGTAAGTCAAACGCGATTTTTGAGCTGTAAGAGCATCCACAGCAAGCGGCATGCCGATCTTACTGGCAATCCGTGAGATACCTTCAGAGTTCCAGCAGCATAACGGCAAATCGATGATTTTAAACCAGATGGGGACCGTTTTGAAGTTGTCTCTTTGGGGACGGAATCTAGGAGTCCATTTTTGTAATATGAAAGGCTTTCCCAAAATGAACCAGACTCCCCTAGACCACACCATCTCATAGTCTAGGGAAGACGAAAACTTAAGGAGAAAAAACCATCGCTTAAATTATATAGATGCAGAGTACCTTGAAGCTTCCAAGTTTTTCGGAGAGCTGCAAGGAGGGCTTCGTAATATGGCCTTCTACCAACCGAATATCCGACTAGAGATAAATTCCACTCCTCGGATGCTGCATCAGTTTTTTCTTTAGGAAAAACTATGACTTCGTCTTGCTCAACAAAATTGAAAACTGGAATATCTTTGGAGGAGAGGCATGCAGGGTTAACCATATTGGCCCAGTTAAGGGGCGGGGAGAGGGCCGAGGGGTTGGGGATAGGTGAAGAAAGTGGAGGGAATGCCAAAGAGGAGGAAGAGTCCATGGCCGAAGACGAAGGGTGTTCTCCTCCGGCCAGGCCGGAGGAGAGAGGCGGGAGATGAGACGCAGAGGGCGGGAAGAGAAGAGAGGCGGCTAGGGTTTTTCGCTGATCAGTTGCTCTAAATTTAGAAAAGGCACTCAATCGATGGATTTCACTTTACTTTACTTGTATCTTTACCATTGGTCAGAACACCGAAAGGCTCGAATCCATCTGATGAGATTCTCTCATCTTTATTAACTTGAGCAGGCTACCACGCCGAGAAAATGAAGAAATGTTCATTGGAGGGCTTAGAGCAACACGGCATAATAATTTAGGGAGGTTTGCCTTTGCCAAGCGAGATGTTCTGGGGAACATTTATTGGGATATCTTTTGAAGTATTTTCAAAAGTTTAGGTTAATTTTGAGCTTTGAGATTCTTTTTTTTTTTGTTGAAAATCATAATGTGATTGAATTTCTCTCTCTCTCTCTCTCTCTCTCTCTCTCTCTCTCTCTCTCTCTCTCTCTCTCTCTCTCTCTCCCTCTCTCTCTCTTTTCATATGAAGAGTTTAATATCTTAACTTTGAACGAAGATGCAACACACATATAGATAAAGAGAGGGGTGCAAGAGTCATAAGGAAACTAAGATTTTTATGTGGAAACCCCTTAAAAGAGGAAAAATCATGGGGCTTAGTCTAGTTAAAATAATTTTTTTTGTGTTTATTGTTGATTACAAATGAGACTCTTCTATGCGGGGAGGCCTTGGCATGTTGTAGTAAATATACGTCATATAAATCACATTATATGGTGGGAGTTGGAAGAATCTAGAGATATGAGAGTTGTTCTCAATAGAGTGTTGGCTTGTTCGTTTGGCCGGTCGGCTGCAGTTGGGCGACACTAGTTGGAGGGACAATAGTCGATAGTGAAGGAGGTCGAAGGGATAGTAGTCAGCAGGACAGTGGATAAAGGGACCTTAGTTGGTGGGCGACAGAGGTCTATGGGACCATAGTTGGCAGGCGACGATGGTCAGAGGGACCGTAGTCGGTGGGCAATGAAGGTCGGAGGGACTGTAGTCCGCAGGCGATGAAGGTCGGTGGGACCGTAGTCGACAGGCGATGAAGGTTGAAGGGATTGTAGTTGCAGGTGGCAGCGGTCGGAGGGACTGTAGTTGGCGGGTGACGGAGATCGAAGGGACTATAGTCACGAGTGATGAAGGTCAGAGGGATCGTAGTAGGAGGGTAAGGTGGACGAAGGGATCGTAGTTGGCGGGCGATATTAGTCAGAGGGACCTTAATCGGTGGGCCAAGGTGGTCAAAGAGATCGTAGTCGATGGGCGATGGAGGTTGGAGGGATAGTAGTATATAGATGATGGAGGTTAGTGGGACTGTAGTCGATAGGCGAAGAAGGTCATATGGAGTATAGGAAACAAGCAACGGAGGTCAAAGGGGCCATAGTCGGCCAGTGACGGTAGTCTGAGGGACTGTAGTTGGCTGGCGACGAAGGTTGGAGGGACTACCGTCAATGGGTGATGGAGGTCAGAGGGATTGTAGTCAGTGGGAGACGGAGGTTAGAGAGACTGTAGTTGGCGGATGACAGAGGTAGGAAAGACTGTAGTCAACGGGCAACAAAGGTTTGGAGGGACCATAATTGGCGAATAATGGTGGTCGAAGGGACCGTTGTTGATGAACGATGGTTGTTATAGGAACCATAGTCCGTGTGTGACAGTGGTCGAAGAAATCGTAGTCACGGGCGACAGTGGTCGGAGGGATTGAAGTCGATGAGGGATGGAGTGTCACAACCCAACCTAACCAGGATATGTCCTACCATATTGAACTGTGAAAGGCAATTCCTAAGATCTTATTTTGAAAAATTCATATTATCTCTCAAATTTTTAATTTTTAAATAAACAACATACACATATCTACTAAAATATTTAAGTAGTGAAAATAAACTCATACCTCAAAATTCTTTCTTTCATCAAAATATATATATACTACAGTATATGGCTGCATGTTAAAGCTACAAAGATGAAAAAGAAACTAACCATGACTATACAAAATCAATAAAAGAAATACTTATACTCAAATTTGATCCTAAACTGTTAACTAACAAGCTCATTTCCATTCCCAAATCTTGAAAATCAAAAGCAAAATCATAATGAGTGAAAATAGCTCAGCAGGCCACACAAACTGGTCTAAATTTTCAAATTCTTTTATTAAATATTTTGCTAAAATTTTAAAAGCAGTTAAATTTAGTCTAATAAAACACTGTACTAACTCTTAATTTTTTTAAAGAGATATTTTTTTCTATACAATCAAAAATTATTTTAAGAGTCATTATAAGTCCAAATTAAAAATCGCCTTCACCATAACATATATATTTTTGTATTTTAGTTTCACTAATTTTTTCATATTTTTGGGCAGTGGTGAAATTTCTTAAGAAATTGACATCTAACGGTACAAGTGAGATTTTTGAAATTTATGGGGTTTTTATTGACTAGAAAATTATGTGGATGCTAAATAATATTGACGTATATGATTAATCTTAAAACATTATTTTACACAATTTTTGATAATGTGGTTATTTATTAAAAATATATATTTTTGCTTAATAAGATTTTTCTGCTGCCTTCCGTTTTAAAAAATTGTGTAATTCTAACATATACTTAATTACGCTTTAACTGTTATACAGAGGTCGAAGTTGTGTGTCGATGGCAGCCTGATGGAGGTTTGGTGAAGATCGATAGTGGGCGGAGGTTCAAAGGTGATCAGCGAACTAGCGATGGTTTGACGATGATCGACGGTCGGGTGGAGGTCCTATGGCAGAGGCGGCTAGGCGATGTTCTAGCGACGGTCAGGGGACGGGCAGTGGTTTAGTGATGGTCAACAGACAGGCGGAGGTATGACGATGGTCGGCAGCTGGGCGATGGTCCAGTAGTCACTACAGGAAAACTCATTGTTACCAGCGGACGAAATCCGTCGGTAACAATGAAAATCCACCGGAAATATACAATTTCCGGCGGATTTCTGACGAAAATTTGTCTGACGGTAATTCGCGTGTCGGAAATAGATTACCGACGGATTTAATCCGTCGGTAATATTTCCGGCGGATTTTTCGGCGTATTTCCGACAAAAAAATAACACAAAAACGATGTTATTATGTTATTAGTTTCCGGCGTATGATCCGCTAGTATTGCCGGCAGAAATATCCGTCGATAATACCGCCGGATTATACGCCGCAACAAACCGACGTTACTATTACCGTCGGACTTTCCGGCGGACTAAGCGTCGGAAATGTCCGGCGCATAATCCGCCGGAAAGTTTGATATATCGTATTACTGGCACCATTTCCGGCGGATAATCCGCCGGAAACCTGTAGCATTGACAAAAAAAACCTTCTTCCCTCTAAAATTGGATTTCCACAACCTGCAAATAAAACATATACAAAACAGATATACACAACGATGTCCACAACACAATAGACAATACACTATATAAACAATGTAACAATGTTCAAAACACATACTCAACAGATTCAAATATCCACAATTATATTACAAAACATGTCCAAAACACAAATATAAATGTCCACATCCGTAAAATGAATAAAAAACATCTAGTCTGAATCCGTTTCCTCCTCAGCTGCTGTACTCTTCCCACTGCTCATCTGCTTCCTCATCCTTTGCATTTCTTCTAACATTTGAGTTTGTTGGATTTGCATCTGTTGCTGTATCTCCATCTGCTGCTGCATTTGCATCTGCCAATCAGCTTGAGCTTTCCGTACCTGTTCTAGCTCAGCTGTTAGGGCATTTATTTACTGGGTATATAAAGACTACTGGGTACTAGATGAAAAACTGCAGCCACTAGATGTCTGCCCTTCATATGCATAAGCCTGCGAGCCTAACACGTACACTTTGCCGTGCTGCATTCCTCCTACCGCTTGCGACCAAGTGCGGTAGTCAGAATATTCAGTTGATCCGCCAGAAGAACCTTCACCTGCTGCAGTCTGGCTCTCTCGAATCCGTGTATACTCCTCCTATGAAAGTGAATAAAGAATTAAACAATTTTTAGATAACATTTACAAAAATTGAACTTATATACTTACAAAGGCTTTCCTCGCACGCTCGTCAACCCATTGCTGGTCCTCCTGTCGCTTGTGGATATGACTATGTAATTCAACAGGAGTAGGTTCTTTACCCAACACTGCTTTCTGTAACATACATATATTAGTATTCTTATGAAAAAAAATTATTAAAAGATTTTAAAATTTCTTACCAGACGTCTTCTATGTTCAGTATGTGGAACAGAACCCCCAGTATGAAGGGAACTGCCCAAGCCCCCAACATCAAAAGCTCTGTTCTGTCTGTTTTGATCCCTCTTCCTGCTATAGTCTGGGCTACTCCAAGCAGCGCTCAACTCTGCCCATATACTCTCAGCCATCCAAAGTGGTCGCTAGCCTGACTTTCTAAGATATGTAAATATGTCTCGCATGCGATTCGAGCCACGCTTCTCAAAATTCTTTCTAATTCTATCATTATGTTGTGGCAGCCAACAAAAATTTTTCTGCATTTAAAAACATATAATAAAGAATATATATTTTTGTTAACTTATGTAAATAAAATATACAATACACAATATTTTAAATTAATTACAAACCTCAAACTCTCTGAACCACATGTTTCATACTTCCTTTGGGATTTTCTGCCAAGAAAGATAAGGAGCACGTATCTGCTCCGGATTATGTCCCATATTTTATGTATTGGCTGCTTTGACGGATGAAACCTGAAAGAAATATGTTAGTTGTCAAAAAAATTAAATCAATTTTATTTGCATAGCTGAAATATAATTAATACATACGTGTCACCCTCAGGTTCAATCAACATGCGACCCTCTGTCGCCTGCTCTGGTGCAGCTGGGGTGGAAGGTCCACCTGTTGCGGGCTGAGGTGGTGCTGTAGTGGTCTGATATAGTGGTGGGACGTATGGTGCATATGGATATGGATATAGATATGGAAGAGGGCCACTATGAGGAGGTGGGGGTGAGAAGTAGGGGTAGAAAGGAGTACTATGTGTGACATCAGGGGAAGGTAAGCGTGGGTCTAGTGAGTAGAACGTCTGTGGGCTACTAGCTCCAGGAGTAGGTAAAGGCAGGCTAGGCTGACTCATGGTAGCTCTGAGTGAGTAGTGCAACCCTTCCATATTGGTTGTTGAGAAGCATGCAGTAGATTATAAAAATTTTGAGCTTCTTTATTAGGTGACTCAGGATTAGCTTCTGTATACTGTTCAAATTATGCTCCACTTGCATCATGAATTAAGTCCTCAAGATTAGGTATGATATGCTCTTCCTCACCTATAGTAGCACTTGTTGATGGGCCACATCGAGAATCAAAATGTGGTTCATACTCACCATGAGAAGTCCAATACTAATATTCTGGCATGAAGCCTCGACGATATAGATCAACAGTAACATCATCTGGGCTTAGGTAGACCTGATTTTTATGTTTAGAACATGGGCAACGAATCATTCCATCTTTGATGAAGCTGGGCAGTTGAAAAGCTGTCTGAATAAAAATATTCACTCATTTGATGAACTCATCGGTTAATGTCTTTCTTCCTTGCGCCAATCGATTATACATCTAATTTCTTTGAGTTCTGATATCCATAATATAACCTACATATAATATGGATATATTAAATTTATTGAAGAAATATACAAAGACTCTTAGCCTGCTCAGAAGGCAATCATTTTAATTAAGTGACCAAACCACGTACTCATCCACCTGAGCATCCTTATCTCTACAACACTTAACCTAATATTATGCTTCTCTTCTAATGGCCAATATTCTACACCATAAAGCATTGTAAATCCAACCACCATCTTATAGAATTTCCCCTTAAGGGGCTGTTTGGTATGCGGATTTCGGCCGGATTTGGGCGAAATCCATCCAAACGGCCTAAAATGCAAATCCAATTCTCACGGCAAACGAAATCCTCTCGAGACGGAAAATTGCCCCGATTCGCTCTAAATACCGGATTTCCGAAATTCCACAGACCATGGGAGTCCATCTCCCTGCTCTTAGACATTCCTACGAAAGCTACATTGTAAATCCGAATTTTCTAATGGCCAATATTCTACACCATACTGCATGGGTTGATTTGGTTGGCCAAATCCCTCTCCTTGCCCTAGACCCACTTAAGTAAACTCCCCAAACAGTTTTCAGGATTTAACCCCCTTAGGATTTGGTAAATCCGGATTTAGAGAATTTACAAAATCCTACTTAAATGAAATCCTAGGTTCTACCAAACAACCCCTAAGCTTGAGGGGGAGTTTTCTATCACACAACAAGCCCAATGCATTCCTCCACTTCAACAATCCAATTTGAATTCTACTAATAATATCACACAAGGGTACAATCTAGTAAGAACATCCATGACTAAAGAAAAGAGAGTGTTACCTCCACACCAAGGAACGTCGTCGAAGGAGCGAAACCGTGTTCGATTCCGAAGGAACGTCGTCGAAGGAGCGAAACCTAGCGGCGAAGGAACGTCGTCGGAGTGTCGTCGACGCGTCGCCGGAGAAGGAGAGTCCGCCGGTGTCGAAGGAAAGGAATTCGTCGTCGGAGCGGAATGCGTCGTCGGAGTGGAATCGAACATAGAAAAGCCGAACGAGACGAGAATGAGGAACCAGGCGCGGGATGGCTCGAAATAAGGCCTTTACCGGTGGATTTTCCGGCGGATACTCCATCGGAAAGATTACCGGTGGAACATCCGCCGGTTATAGTTCGTCAAGTTTAAGTAAGCCGGCGGACAATACGCCAGTAAGACCGCCGGTAATTTCCGGCAGATATTGCGTTGGCAAACGAAACTTTTCCGGCGCAATTGCGACGTATATCCGCCGGAAATTCCGTCGCACAATTACCGATGACACATCCGCCGGTAATTGCGTCGCTAGTTTCCGGTGGATACCATTCGCCAGAAATTTCGACGGTAATAGACAGTTTTCCTGTAGTGAGTGGTTGACGAAAGTTTATCAACGGTGGTGCTTGGGTAAAACTCTAGGATCCTTGAAGCCTTAGAGCTCTCTCCAATCTCTAATTAAATGTCCCCCTCATATAGAGAATAAGAGTCTACTTATAGATTTTTTATGAGTGGCACGCCTTGTAAATGTGGCGAAGATTCATGGTAGGGTTACAAATAAGTCGACTCAAGCTTGAGTCATGCCTAACTAGAGCTTGTCTCGCGAGCCAAAACCCGAGCATGAACGTTAGTCGAGCTTAAAAGGCAAGCTCGAGCTTAGCTCGTGCCACTAAAAAATGAGCTCATGAGCCTTCCATGATTCTCGCACACAGACATTGCCCATGCTTCCTGGCTTCACCTTGCTTTTGCCTTTGCCCGTGCCTTCTGCCTTCTGCGGTTCGCATGCAATTTGCTCGTACTTAATTAATTCCTATCACTAATCGAGCTGCTCGAGAGTAATCGAGCTAAGCATCACCTAAGCTCGATAATCCAACGAGCTTGAAATTCTGCTCATTAATGAGTCATGCTTGAGCCAGCTTGGCTCAGTTACACCCCTAATCTAGGAGTAGATTCGAAGTGCTCCATCTAATGGTCCATACTAATTCCCTTAATTATAGAGCATTCATTAAGCATTTAATTGACTTATTGATACCCAAATTAACTGATATTAGACTTGTTGGATTCGAATCGTCGAGACGCTCACTTTGACTATAAGCATGCCATATTTGGATGTCATTTAGTCATCCAAGCTTTGGCCTCTGATATGGACCCGTTTGGGCCAAGATTTGACTAATTTTGATGTTGTTGTGTTCGTCTCCTCGAGATGTTCAATTTGACTATAAGTTTGATAAAATTGGAGTTTGGATGATCTCGAATTTACTTTTGGAAGTTCCCAACTCATATAAGCTTCGAAATTCATGCCTGATCAAGACGATTTTTGGTGTCGTGTCAAGAATGTATTAACTATTTTAATGGAGAAATTCAGAAATTGTAACAATATCCATACGGAAAAAATTATTGAAAAAAAATATATTTATTTACATGAAACCATTATTTGTAATTATTTTTATTATTTATAATATGTATACTACATTTAAAGGACAATAAACTATACAATATTCTAAGCAATAAATATATAAAAAAAAATTTAAAAAAAATCTATAATAATTATGATGCTAAGGCTAATTAATATGTCCCCAAACTTCACCTTGATCAAGAATGAATCTCAAGACATATTCAAGAGAAGGGAATATTGGAGGAGGAGCTTAGAGCTAAAACCTAAACCCGACTATGACCCTCGGACCATAATCGCCCTAATATGATACTTCAACCACTGTTGCCCAACCATGACCCTTATGACCTCCGTCACTCGCCAACTCCATTCCTTGGAGCAACGTCACCCAACTATGATCCTTTTGACCTCCTTCACCCGTAGACTATAATTTTCAAACCATCATCAATTTAAAGCAACTTGTGAAAATATTGGAGGCATTGATGCAATACTCTTCCTCCAATTCATTAGTAGTTTAATTGCGATTATTTTTGAATGGTACACCGAACTTCCTAATGATTCTATTAAGATATTTGCAGAACTAAAAAATATGTTCGCAAAAAGGTTCGCTAGTGCTACTGAAAAGACTACTATTGCTGACCTTGCCTAAGAAAAATAAAAAAAGAGTGAGCCAGTGAAAGTACAAACTCACTGGCATAATAGGAGTATGAAATGCAAATAACAATTTGAAGAGGAGCATGCTGTTCAGCTGCTAATGAGAAACATCGATGATAATATGCTATCATTTTTATTCATGGCTCAATTAACACTTATCAGGAGCTACTGGACAGAGTATCCAAGTTTGAAAAATTAAACCTATCTAAGTCTGAAAATCATTTAGATAGACCCCAAAAAAATAAAACTATGGACACTAGAAGAGATGAAATATATCATGCGTCATCTTTAAGAATTGATAAAGAAAAATAATATACTCCTAAAGATGATAAAGAAAAGCAGTATATCAATCCTAAACACCAGCCAAAATTAATATTGAGAGGAAACGATAAGTCTCAAACTTTTCGTAATGGAGGAGAACGTTCAAAACTAAGAACTAGTGATCGCATCACATTTCTTAAAAAAAATGAATAGAGAATATTCTTTTAAAAGGAAAAGTGTAGCAAAACTATTCAAGCAAGCACTTGATACTGGTCTTGAATTACTGGAGTGCAAAAGACCCGAAGAAGCTGATCAGAACGATAATTCAAATTATTGCCCGTATCACCGAGTTATCAACCACCATGTTAAAGATTATTATGTCTTCAAAGACTGGCTTGAAAAGAAATATAGAGATGGTGAATTCACGCTATCAAATAGCATTTTAGCTCACCAAAAAATGGAATCTGTAAAGATGATTTTGTCTTCTCCTATATCACCAATTAATAAAGGAGATAAAATGAAGAGAAAAATGATGCCAAAAAAAAAGAATGACAGACTGCAATCTCAAAGAAAATACAAAAATGATTAAACAACTAGAAGGGGTTCTTGGCATAAAATAAAAATCCTTTATAGAACTGGTGCTTGAATTAAAAAAAAAAATTTGAATTCAAGTGCATCCACTTCTAGGTCATTAACTTGGAGGCATTCTAATACGAAACGGTTCTATAAGGCATCCTCCAAGAAGTTCAATAACTCAAATAAGCATAGCAAGCTAGAAAAGAAGAGGTCTGTACTCCAAAAGATCATCAATAATTTGGAGGATTATCATTAACCATTGAGGCGGCCTATAACGCTAACAGACTTTATGTCTGAGCTTCAAATAGACCAATCAAAAGTAGAAAATAATGAACAAAAAGATGAAGAATCACTCCATGTAGAAATATATTGAGTCATCTCAGTAGCATCGAATGCATACCAAAGAAATTCTTTCGAAGATCACGATAGTGATCAGACGGCAATGTCACGTTAAAAATGAAAAAAAAAAAGATGAACATGAAAATATTAAATCAATAAAAATGGGTATCATGTCAAAACAATATCTGAGTCATATTTGATGGTGCTGTAGATAGTAATAGCTCAGAAGAAGAGCTGTATTTTCCAAGTGATGATGAGTCAGATCAATAAATAGCTTCACAAATGGAGCGTGCAAAGCTGAATGAAGACTTTGAACATACAGCAAAATCTTCTAAAGTAAAGAAGCTTGATCCTAAAGAAAATAATTCATTGGATGAGACCGAATCAAATGAAGTGGTTCAAGTACAGCTAAAGAGTGGAAAGTATTTTCCCCTCCACCAAAGAAAAAGTTATCAAGCAAAAATAAGAAAAAAGATATAGTAATCAATGAAGAAATCATCCCTTAATATCATAAAAAGAAACATAATACAAATAAAGAGATAGAGTATAATATCATTTCCTATTTATGAAACATTCCAACATAGCTCAGCGTCAATAAAGCTCTTTTAATGTCAAAATATTTTCAAGAAATCTTGATATAGGCTCTTAAAAATCCAGAGAGATAGAAGAATATTTTGCAGAAAAATATTTAAGCAAAGTTTTTCATGCAAAAAATGAACCCTTTATTACATTCTCTGAATAAGATCTCATGTTGGGGACTACGGAACATAATTATCCTCTATATGTCTCGGCAGAAAGTAATAGCATCATAATAAAGCGAATCATGATTGATCCCAGGTAGTCAATAAATCTCATGAGTTTGCGCACACTAAGATTATTATCCCTAAATATTCAACATCTCGGACAGATAAACTATTGTGCACGGCTTTAATAACAAAGGAAAAAAAACCATAAGGTAATTTGTTCTTTCCCTTAAATTGATATAACTATATACCTAAGCTAAATTTCATATTATCGATATGGACAGTTCATTCAAGGCACTCTTGGGTAGACCTTAGCTCCATGAGAATGGTTTTATTCCATCAATTATGTACTAATGCATGAAATATTTAAAGGATGAAGAAGAGTTCTAAATTTTTGGAGACATACAACCCTTTGTAATCCACGATGTGAAAATTTATGATGATACAAAATACTTCATTCCATATGAAATGAAGATAATAAAATCTTCTGAAACTGAAGCATCGACCTCAAGGAGTATAAAATAACCCAAAGAAGTTGAGAAAAAATAGATAGGAAGAAAGAACGTGATACCAAATATTTCTAAAAGGGTTAATACATTGCCTAAATCAAATAAAATTATACTTTATTTGGGAAGTGACATAAAGGAAGATGATGATACCTTTGAAATCTACAAGCCTTCGATTAAAGGAAAGCTAAAGGGTGAATACTCAAATATTTGTGAAGCCAATAATATAAATAAAATACAGTGCATCATTTCAAGAAAAATGAGCAATATGTCAATTTCAAAAAATACTTTTGCAGTTATATTGATCCCTCCATAATATTTTAGAGAAATTATATCCCGCGAGGTTCATAATATTGAAGAGTTTAAAATATTTATGTACCTCCCCTATGCAGAAGTAGCAAACAAGGAAGCTTATTTTATAAATTTGGAAAATATCAAGAAGAGAATATCAACTCGCTTAGGAATTTCAGTGAAGATGTAGAGATAATTCCTGCAGAAATGCCTAAATATTACCTCAAAAGAATTTAGCAAATGATACAAAAAATTTGAGTTTATAATATTGTTACTTAGGGATGTGCACCTTTCTTTCAAAGAATGTGGTGTCAAGAATTATCAAAGATTGGAAGTCATAATACAAAAGGCCTCAGATTTATTGTAGCAGAAAATACTCAGAAAAACATATGTTATGTAAGAATTGATAAATATTTGACGACTAAAAATACAGATAAAAATGAAGGACAAGATATGAAAGCTAAACATGCACCAGAAAAAACTTGAAGATGCTAAACAGGCCACTACCATGGATGAGTTAAAAAAAATAAACTTGAGAACTGATGAGGATCCTCGCTCGACCTTTACTAATGCTCTTCTTTTCAAGAATAAAGTTAAAAATATAAAAAAAGATTACTCAATGAATTCAGTTACTGCTTTGTTTAGACATATGATGAAATGACAGGCTTATCCCCTAATATAGTTGTTCACAAATTAGCCATCAAATTAGGTGTAGTACTTATTAAGCAAGCTCTAAGGAGAATGAGGCTAGAGATTGAAGAGTAAGTGATTACAGAAACCAAGAAGCTTATCAAAGCAGGTTTCATTCGAGAAGAAAAATATGTTGATTGGATAGCCAATATTGTCCCAGTGAAAAAGAAGAATAGACAAATTTGCATATGCATCGACTTTCGAGATCTTAATAAGGCATGGCCAAAAGATGACTTTCCACTTCCAATATTAGAATTGTTGGTTAACAATACATCCAACTATAATATATTTTTATTTATGGATGAATTATCAGGATATAATCAAATCAAAATGGCACCTAAAGATAAAATTATATATTTTTTAGGACTCCTATCGGCATATTCTGTTATATAGTCATGCCATTTGGCTTGAAGAATACTGGAGCTATATACTAAAGGGCTATGAGATATATATTTAATAGACTTATTCACTAGAAGGTTGAATGCTATATGGATGATCTTGTTGTCAAAAGTATAAATCGAAAAGATCATCTCAAAGACTTAAGAATTGTATTTGAAAGGATTAAAAAATATAATCTTAAAATGAATCCGCTCAAGTGTGCTTTTTGGGGTCTCCTCAAGAATTTTTTTTGGGTATGTTATGTATCATCGAGGAATTGAAATCGAACCCAACTAAATCAAGGCGATTATGAAAATGCCATCACCAAAGAACCTTCAACAGCTTTACCTATTGCAAGTGTAGCTGGCTTTCATTCGATGATTCTTATCAAATTTGTCAAGTAGGTGCAAACCATTTTTAAAATTCATGAAAATGAATACTCCCTTTATATGGGATAGAGAATGCCAAGAAGCTTTTGATAGTATCAAAATATATCTATTAAGCTCACCTATTCTTGTAGCACTAATTACAGAGAAGCCTCTTATCCTATACACCGCAACGTTAGAAGAGTCTCTTTGAGCTTTGCTAGCTCAGCACAATGAAGAAGACAAGGAGAATGCCCTCTATTACATTAGTCGAAGGTTGATTAGAGCAGAAATATGTTACTCTCCAATTGAGAAGCATTGTCTAGCATTGATTTTTGTTGTCCAAAAACTCTATCATTATATGCTTTCTCATAAAGTTACTTTAATATCAAAGGTTGATCTGTTGAAGTTCTTAACGACAAGACCAATGTTGACAGGCTATCTTGCCAGTGGACAGTGATACTTTTATAGTTTGATATCATATATATTCCACAAAAAGCAGTAAAAGAGCAAGTCTTAACATATTTTCTTGCCGCACATCCCATTCCTGCAGACTCACCATTCAATGACGATCGACCTGATAAATAAATTTTAGTTATTTTAGAAGAAGAGATATTACAATATATTTTGATGGTGCATCATCAATTAAACATGCCCAACCTCCAAACCTCTCTAAAGCTCGAGCCAGATCGGTCTTATCTTCATAGTACCAAATAAAGAGATAATGAGATATTCATTTAGTTTAACTGAACCTAGAACCAATAATGAAGTAGAATATGAAGCTTTAATAGTAGATCTTGAAAATCTTATTTCAATGGAAATTTAAAATCTAAGAATTTTTTGTGATTCTCAACCCGTTATAAATCAAGTACTTGGTATTTATAAAATCAGCAAAATCAACTTAGTTTACTATCATAAACGAGTACTCGAGCTCATGAAACAAATTATAAAAATTACATTAATACAAATCTCTTGAGCTCATAATAGTAAAATAAACTTCTTAGCAAAGTTGGGTAAAGAAATGGCAAGCATGAAGGACGAGCCGGTGTTAATCAATGTCCTTACTCATCGAGTACTAGAGCCAACAATTTTATGCTCCCCGTGGGTAAACAGGTCACCAAATTCAAGCCAGCAGGATATAACTCGATTGTTCCTCAACCTCCCCAATAAATTATTCTTAAAAATCAATTAGATAAACTCCAAATGGTTACAAGAAGAAAATATAGTAGAGCCTCGAAATCTTAGCTAGAATCTCTAGAAATTAAAGAGCAAGATGACTGGAGATAACCTTTCATTTACTACTTCAGAGAAAGCAAACTCCTTACAGATAAATCATTAGCTATGTAGATCAATGAGATACTCATTTATCAATAACATGCTATATCGAAGATAATTTAATCAAATGTGGCTACGATGTTTAGGGAAAGATGAAGCTAATAAAGTTATTTTTGAAGTTCACGAAGGACTGTGTGGTGCACATCAATCGGATCCTAAAATGATCATTAAAATTAAAAGAATGGGCTATTACTAGCCATCAATGGTAAAGGACTACACCAATCATGCTGATAAATGTCATGAATGTCAAATTCATGATGATATTATACATCAACCGCTAAATTCTTTACATCCTATTATAATATCTTGGCCATTTGAATATTGCGAGATAGATGTAATAGGGCTAATCGATTCGCCACCATCAGCTGGACACCATTTTATATTAGTCATAACAAACTATTTCAAAATGGGCTGAAATAGTTCCATTTAAAGAAATCAATGTTAATCATGTGATCAACTTCTTTGCTCATAATATTGTCTACAAATTTAGTATATCATACCGCATAATCTCATACAATGGTCCACCTTTTAAAAGTACTAATATTTATAGATTTATTAAGCGATATAAAATCAATTAGCGATATTCATCAATCTATAATCTAAGAGCAAATAGATTAGAAAAAGCCTTCAACAAAACATTGGCAAAGCTGGTCAAGAAAATTTTCACTAAGAATAAAAGAGAATGACATACTAAGATGGCAAAAGTATTATGGATATATCGTACTACATACAAGACACCAACAAAAGAAACTCCTTATGCGTTGGTGTTTGCAGCTGAAGCTGTGTTGCCACTTGAAGTTGAATTGCCGTCACTTTAGTATGACCTCACGGAAGAATAAAATGCTCGGTTAAGAATGAAAGATCTTGATGCACTAGAAGTTAGGCTCCAAGTTCAACATAATTTAAAATTTTATTAGGCAAGAATGGTAAAATCTTTCAACCGTATGATACATCATTGGGCATTTCAAGAAAGAGAATTGGTCTTGGTGCTGAGAAGATTAATTATCCCACACTGAAGAATTTGTGGTAAATTTGAATCAAATTGGGAAGGTCATTTTGTCATCGAGAGGGTGTACTAGAGAGGAGCCTATTAACTCATCAATATGGAAGGTCGATGACCTATGCCCTCGATCAATGGAAGATATATGAAGAAGTATCATTCTTAGAAAAGCAAGCTGAAAATCATTCCCTTACAAATAAAGAATACATTTTAAAGATGTCATAGAAATTTTCCTACAAGAGGGGCATTTTTAAGTTTTAAAAAGCCTAAAATCTAATGACTGTTAAAATTTCTCATTAAGATAGGAGATATTTTAAATATTTATTTGGGTTAACATCAATCCCCAAATAAATATTTAAAATTACTCATGATGCTATCACTACATAATTGCAGGACAATAGCTAATGCCTTCAAAAATATATGAGCATTGTAAATGTTGAAGATTTGTCTTCAAATTTGTCAAAATTTTGAAGTTTAGATTGAGAAGACATTTTGATATGACAATCTCAATAAATCAAGTCTAAAGAGTATGAGTTGTTATAGTACAAGTCCAGCACCCAAACATGTATAATATCAGTTTCAATAAGCTTATATATAGTAAAGCCACTAATAGCTTTACCTACTCAACAAGCTAAGATAAGAGGCCATAGTAGGAAAGCACCAGTTTTGTTAACCCGATGACAAATACTATCAAGTTTGATGATTGTCAAATTTAACAAGTTAAAGCAATTCAAATTCAAAAAATTTTCTCAACGAATAAATGGATCGAGGCAGAATTCAGAAGAAGATTCTCAATCAACTCAAAGGCACTAAGCCACAATTAAACTTTTATTAAGTTGGAGTCATTATTCCTTCATTAGATCTAACAAGCACAAAGCTAAGATCGAATGAGCTTCTCTTCTTCAGCATGTCTGATAAAGTATAAAGCTCAGGACCAAAAAAGTCATCCCGCAGTTCTTATAAAGCCATAGGTCAAACTAAGGGAATATTATTATCATCAAAGTCTGTCATGCATAAAGCTTTGGACTAATGGCAATTCACTATTGACCTAATGAAAGCCTAGAGGGTTTAGGTCACCGGCATATAGTCCTTCGCTAAGCCCGCCAAAGCATGAAGGTAGGGCAGAAGATATATTTTATTTTTGGTAAATCGAGAAGATAATTCAAGCAACCTTCTTCATTACATTTGATAAGATTGAAGGCTAATGTTGAAGATATATTTAAATCCTAACACGTCAAGCAAGACAAACCAGATATATAACAAGTCAGATAAGGCGAATCAATAATTCTAAATAACACAAAACATCATATAAATGATAGCCTCTATTAACATAGCTTTTAGAGATTTCTAAAGACTCGTAGCGTAACATCTAAATACTAATTTTTGAGATCCACATGGTCAAATAGTTTGCAATAAATATGATATGCTATATAGCGCATATCATATTTTTTGGGGGGTGTTTGTTGACCTATAATCAGTTGGCTGGCCCACACAAAGAAACCATAAGAGCCATATTCTAAAAACAGCCTCACCCACAATCCCATGATCGCATAACACGACCTCAAACCGGCTCCCATTCCTCTCGATAGAAAATCTCTCACATGACAAAATCGATGACAAAAGCATCCAAACATACACAGAGGAAATTGAAGCCCCTTACCTGTGTACTGGTTCATCCATCTACTCCCATCAAACTCAGTCAAACTCCTCCGACCTTCGTCAGTCCTAGCTGGCCCTCGATCAAGCTCGTCCAAAGCTAATACTGCCACAACCCTTCAACACGACTCTTTGTGTTCTGGTCCCAACGATCACAGTCATGCACAGACAGCTGAACCCCTCTGACTATCACCCTTTGCTCTACTTCCCTCCTCCATGCCCTAGCCACACTGGCCGCCGCTTCCGACCTCCCTGCCTGCCCCCGGCCTAACTAGCTACTGACTTAGCAATCGACCGACACCCTTTCCCATGCCTAGTAACACGCGTCTAGCTCTCCCTCTCTCTCTGTTTATTATTATTATTATTATTATTATTATTATTATTATTATTATTATTATTATTATTATTATATAATAAAATGAAATAAAATTTAAAAAAAAAGAAAGAGAGGAGAAGGGATTTCCAAATAGGTACCGCAATAAGGATCGTCGAAGACCTATTCCGAGACCAAACAATGTCCCAAAGCCCTTGGTCGTCGAATCCTATCTAGCTAGGCAGACAAGAAAGGACAAGTGCCCTCACCAACCTCCTCTCACGGGGAGGGGGGCCGGAAGGCAGATAGATTTTTAAGGGGAATAAAAATAAGTGTTTTAAAATTTAAAAAAAATAATAGTATTTAACAGGGATCGTCAAAGGCCAATTTCGGGACCAAACAACATCCCATATCCCTCGGCCGTTGAATTCTATTTGGCTAGGTGGGTTTGAAAGGGCAAGTGCTCTCTCTTCGGGGGAGGGGTCGCCTAGAGGCTGCCAAAATTTTGAACAAAATAAAAGACGCCCCAACATAATTAATTTCAAACAAAATTAATCATTTTAAATAATTTAAAATATATATAATTAATTAAGTGTCATTCCAATAAATTAAGAAGAAGAAGAAGAAGAAGAAGAAAAGGGGTCTGCACCATCAACTCGCGTAGGAGTTTCCAATCAATTGGAACATACAAAAATGAGAGAGAGAAAATGTTTCAGTTTACACAAGCCATTAAAGAAATGATAATACACCTAACAATGGCTTATAAGATAGTTGTCTGTGACAATCAAATGGAAAAAAAACATTAAATTAATCCAAATCTAATAATGTAGATTGTATTAATGGCAAAAGACATCTTGTTTCTAGAATTGAAGGAAATTAACAATTTACTTTGACTTCAATATATTACTGAAGAGGAATTTTGCAATATACAATTTTGAGATAATATAAGATCAAAGCATATTGATTTGATGCATTTTTTAGCCAAATCAGAAACATACTACTATAGTCTTTGCTTGAAAACATCTATCATACATCTCCTCATGTCTTAACAATGTATGATTAGAATTGGTTATTTAAGAATTTTGAGCAAACTCTATTCAAACTAAGAACCTCAACAACATTCTCTTTCTATGGGATGAGCCTTTTATAGTAGTTAGTCTTTTTGCAATGATGAATTTTGATGCACAAGAGTCATTCTATTATCCATCTGATCTACACGACAGTCTTCAAGTTGTTATTAATAGTTTTTGACTTAACCATTTGATGAAAGATGCTGCTTTACTCACATTGATCCTTGCATTTCTCATGCATGCAACATTCATTCTTGTATTGCATCTGATGATTATAAGAACTTCCTTCTGATAGACAATAGTTTTGGGGAGATCTGTTCAAAGAGTTGTGTCAACGCCATGAGATGTCTCCTTTGACTCAAATACACTAAACCATTATATGCTATTAACATCTTAATAAGAGCCTTATATAACTTCTTTTCAGCTATCTTCCATGATAATAACCCATCATTCCGTTAGGAGGTATATCATGAGTATATGAGAAGAGGTGAGAATCTTATTGACTAGAAAGTTAAATGTTATATCATTATAAGCTTGATGATTACTTGCTGATTCATGATATTTATAAATAAATTGTACTAAAGTCAGGACTCAACTATGATTCGCTAAAATGTTTCACTCCAACAAACATCACGAATTCATTAAAAATATTCATATGCCACCGGATCTACAATATTTGTACAAGAGGACAGAAGGTGTTTGTAGGCCCTTCAAATGAAATCTCGTGTATTTTCTAAACGAAATCACTTACGTGACTGATCATATTTAAGATCCCACCTTATACATTAAATATGATTCCCTAAACTTAAGTACAAAAATACCCGCATGTGCTCTGACAAATGTGATAAATTTGCAAATGTCAATGCATGAGAATATTGTGCGGGTCAAATATTTAAGTTTCATCCTCCTCCATGAAAGAACCGGAGTTGACCTGACTTGAATCATAAAATGCCTCCTAAATTACTAAAAAAATAAAAGTGTTTTTTAATATCACCCCGATGATGACCGTATTGACGAAAAATTATAATTGGAGGGGTCAAACTTCAAAACCAGTAGAAGTTGGGATTCTTAAATTGAAATCTATCATCTAAAAACTTAAAACTAAAAATACATCCACCTCTCACAACCATTTATTGGGGGTGATATATTTAAAATTAACCTCAGCTCACAAAGAGCGAATGTCATGTTAAATGCATCACTAAAATTCATCCTTAAATAGTCTCTTGCCAACAGGGACATAGCACGTGCCCTTTGATCGGATAATTTTGCCACAAAATGGCACCATTATATTACAATCACGGCCGAAGCCCGTATGTTCCCTAATGGCATTAAACCCTTGAGTAATGAATCATAGGGTATACTTAATAGGCATAAAGCCCTTTGTCAACTAAGGTGGATTCAAATCTATCCCCTTAAACAAACACCACCCCAGGTCTACAAGGTTTTCTTGGATGAATCAACCCATGACTGCTGATAGGATGCCTTCTGTCAGGTTGGGTCGACTGCCTCCTCTAACTAAGTAGACCAGGGATCATGACAGCTCGGGATGATGAACCATGGGATCTTGATCGGGCTCGTATTCATTCCCCCCATCACCATTAAGTATATGGTGATAAATTTTAGGTTATAACTCTAAATTTCAACATCAAAGTCAAATCCTAAAGTTGTTGCTATTGTACAGGTACTCAGTGCCTATCTTATGACTAGCCTTAATCGAAAGTTCTCTCTCGTTATCAGGAGGGATAATTAATTATAAGGGCTTACGCTTATAGAAAACTTGAACTCAGAACTAAAGTCCTCACAAAATGAAGGCGAAATCTCTGGGTAGTGTCTTATCTACAAACCCAACCTGCCTTGTGAAAATTTACCTCGAAACTTAATTTGTTAAAACTCTCCCGAAAGCAGAGGGGAGGCCGAGGCGCAAATTTTTTGGAGCCCACAGCATGAAAGAGATTTTTCAAACCAACAAATATCAATGCAAAGATTGATTTCAAAAGAGATTGTGAAATGAAGATAAACTCGTTATTAAAGAGAAGTGATGATTCAAAAATTTCTTACTAAATGTGTGAAGATGACAAGCATAAAACTTGAATTGTACTACTTCAACCTTGGAAAAGATGCAGAGAATGAAAAGAATTTCTCCCCTAAATTTTCTAAGAGAATATCTTGAGAGAGAAATTTACTTCAGGTCTTTTGCAAGAGAAAAGAGATTTGGGTTAAGAGAGTTTGCTTTGAGGTTTTGCATAAGAGAAGAGATTTTAGCAAGAGAAAAAAAAAAAAAAGAGATCGAATTTCGGACAAGATGGTATTTAGAGGGAATTTGAATGGTTATTTGAAAATTTGAAAAGCATGATTAATTGCAAATCACCAAAATTTAGTCAAAAGATTTTTGGAATTATTTCAAAATTTCATTAATAATAAAATCAGTCAATTTGATACAAAAATCAAAAGAGTTAATTTGAAGTAAATCAAATCAATTAAATTAATTCAAATCCATGAAAGGATATACAACAACAACAAACCTTTATCCTACTATGTGAGATCGAATACATGAATCTTTTTTCTCCATTGTGTCCTGTTAAGAATCAAATTCTCATCTAAATCTAATAAAAAAAATATCTTTTCTAATATTTTCTAATCAAGTCTTTTCAGGTCTACCTCTACCTTTTTTAACATAAATCAAATCTAATACATCTACTTTTCTAACAGTGTCATCAGAAGGCCGTCGTTTTATGTGACTAAACCATCTAAGGCGACTCTCTATAATCTTATCTTCTATTGAAGCTACTCCAACCTTTCCACATATATGCTCATTTCGTATCCTATCTCTAAGAGTAAAGCCACTCATCCACTTGAGCATCCTCATCTCTGCAACACTTAATTTAATATTATGCTTCTCTTTTAATGGCCAACACTCTGCACCATAAAGCATTCAAGTCTCACTACCATCTTATAGAATTTTCCCTTAAGTTTAAGTGATACTTTTCTATCACACAACAAGCCCGCTGCATTCCTCCACTTCACCCATCCAACTTGAATTCTACTAATAAAAGAGAGAAAAATAATAGAGAAAGAAAAAATGTAATAATTTAAAATGAATAATTTTAGCATGTCATAAATTATTGAAATAAAATAATGTATGAATAAATATTAAATGAACAAAGTATTTAATGCTGCTTGAATTAAATGAAGCATGATAAAATTGCAAAAGAATATGTGTTCATTTAAAGTAAGTAATCCAAATTTCCAAGAAATGATAGATGATTTATGATAAATAATATGCAAATAATGTTAAATAATTTTTGCAATAAAATCTAAATAATTTTAATGGATAAAATAATATTTATTTTAATTATGTGCGCATTGTTTATTATTTTATGTAATATATTACAATTACCAATTTAAACCCAACTCATTCTGATTCCAGCAAAAAAAAAATGCAGGTTTTAAAGGGTTTAATATAATAGCCATGTTACAAAGAGACAATAACGCAACCATTCAGCAAACAAAAACAGTTGAAACAGTTTGAAAATTAAGAAAGGCAAGATTTTAATCTGGTCGATATGGCAGATAAACCAAGCTTTATCTCATTGACTAGATTTTTTATTCGAAGAAACATTGGTATCAGCTGACATTGCTTTCAGAAATATACCCAGCAGGTGTTAAATCCTTTTGAACGGCTTGGGTCTTACAATTTATGACGGTTAAAAACAAATTACAATTTAAGTAGAATTTGCTTCCGATGTAACATTATAAAACACAAATGATCACAAAACAATACCTCAATTTTTGTGCTGCATCCTCCCACTCTCCGCACCAGCATAAGGATCAATTATAACATTAATTACAGCTGGTTTCCTGGAAGAGAAAGATTCAGAAAGCGCAGATTTAAGTTCATCAGGTGTCTCAACAACATAACCTTTTCCTCCAAAAGCTTCAATCAAAGTATGGTAAGCTGCCCCAACAACAAAGGAGGTAGGAGCAGGATCATCCTTGTATGGACCAGTTATTTCATCAGGATTTCTTCTATCACCACCATAAACACCTCCATTGTTAAAAACAATCACCACAACCGGTAACTGGTACCTCACCAAGGTCTGCAGAAACCCACCAAAAAACTGTCAGAAGATGACTAGAAGGTTTCAAAATTTATGCCTGATAAATGTTAAGCTCAACATGTGTCGATATGCAAGCCACAGGGACAACAAACTGATAATTATCAGAAATTCGAATTACCAACAGAACAGATTCTTGCACTCAGATGTATATGGATTATATTTTCATCAAATTCTTGAATCAACAAAGTAATCTTTTGACCAAGTTGAATCTACAGCATGCATAGAACTTTTAACCCCAGTATGCCAATAAACAGAAACTCCCCTCCAACTTATCTCATAATTTAACTAAAAATGCCCCAAACTTCTCAAAAACATTAAGAATAATAACAATGTACCTGTCCGTAGAGATGATGGAATGAACTTTAGATTGTATCACTGCATAATATAACTAGCACCGCCAAAAAATTTAAATAAACAGAAAGTATGCACAAATATGCCTTAGATTGGCAAAATTTCTAGGTTAAGCAGGCAAACCTTTACAGATTGGCAGGTCAAATATCATTTAGAGGTGTGTGGTGCACTAGCTTCAAAGCTAATCTCAAATATCGCATGCAAGGAAAAATAAAAGGCAATATGCTGTTTCGGAACTAGCATGAATTTTACATGACTCGCATTTTTTTAAATGTGAGCAATACTTGAGAAGCGACTTTCAGTGCCTAGCATTAAAATTTAAAACAAACTTCTTTTTTAAGAAGCCTTCATGTGAAGCTAAATGATAATGCATCATGGGGAGCTACCGTGCATTGGATAATTTTTTTTTCATCCTTCCTACAACTACAACAATAACAAAAATAATAAGCTTTTATCTCAGTACGTGAGGTTAGCTATATAAATCCTTTTCTGCATTGTGCCCTATTAAAAGTCAAATTTTCATTTAAATCTAATAAAAAATGTCATTTTTAATACTTTCAAAACAAATTTTTTTATGTCTACCTCTACCTTTGTTACATAGGCCGGATCTAATACATCTACTCTGATAATAGGGTCATCGAAAGACTGATGTTTTTTTTTTCCTTTGAAAAAAAAAAAAGATAATGCATACATTAAAAAAAAAGTTATCAAACTAGGGTTAAAATGACTTCATCTAACTCAAAAGCAGTAGAGATGAAATAAACTAGCCCAACCATTGCAAAAGTGTTCAATAAAAGTTTTTTTGTAGCATCTTTTACAATACTGAAGTGCTTCTTCTTACTGGTGGATATTGTAAAAAAGAATGATGAATTGTGTAATGTATTACCAAAATTACAATCTTAAGAAAGGTGATGTAATGATAATGAAAGGCAATCAATAAATACAATTTAGCTGTTCAATTCTACGTTGATAAGTTCATCTATGAAGAAGTAATATGTAATTGACAGTACAGGAATAACTGGCACATGATCTATCATGCAAGCAAATTAATCATTCCCTACTTTATTAGGCTGCAAACGCAATTAAAATTTGTCACAACTCTAGGAAAGATTTGTAGATAATATTTAGATCAACTTAACATACAGTATGTTAGAAATTGCAAACAATTACCTTACGAGTTGATACAACAAAACTTTAACTGGGGCTACCCCTATTCAATTAGTACAAACTATAATGAAAAAAAGAAAGCCAAAATAGAGAAGCAAATTAATCAAAAAAGCAAAGAAAAACCATCCTAATGCTGATACTAGAAATGCTCTTGGCACTCTGAAATCAAACCGCAAACAATGATGACTATAGGCAGAAAACATTGCAAAAAAAAAAGAAATACGTGTAAATGAAAGGGAAAGAAACTAAATTCACAAAGATAGGAAGATTAACACAAAAATATTTTGTTTTAAAAGACAAATCTACAATACCTCAACTTCCATCGCACTGAATCCAAAACCTGAGTCTCCTTCAACAGCAACCACCAACCTATCAGGTGAAGCTATTGCAGCAGCAATGCAGTAACCCAAGCCAACACCCATCGTTCCCCATGTCCCTGCGTCTAGCCTTGTCCTCGGCTCATTCTGTACCAGCACAGCTCTTCCAACATCCATAGTGTTCGCACCTTCCGATACCAATATTGGAGCTGGGCTTCCTTGCGCGAGAATTGCATCCCTTATTATCCTCATGGGTGTAAAGAAGTTAAATGGCACTACGTCCTTAGCCAACTGTATTTCCATCTTCGCCACATTATCCTTTGCCTTTTTGGAAATAGCAGCTACCCAAGGATGCGACTTCCCCAAGCAGAAAGGATCATCCTTGATCTCCCTGTTGATCAAATCCAGAACTGTACCAGCATCTCCAACCAAACCAAGATATGGCTTCCTCAACTCAATCTCCTCCTTTGATACATCCACCAGAATAAACTTCACGTCAGTTGACCACTTGGGCGGCTCCCCAAAGTGCAGCAACCAGTTGAGACGAGCACCTACTACCAATACAACATCACAACCGCCAATGGCAAGTGATCTAGCAGCAGTAGCTGCAAGCTCATGAGTATCAGGCAATAAGCCTTTCCCCATTGGCGTAGGGAGAAACGGGATACCAGTTGTCTCAATCAATTTCTTCAGGGAATTTTCAGCACGGGCATAGGCTGCGCCTTTGCCGAAAACAATCAGCGGCTTATCCGCCTTTCTTAGCAAACCTACGGCCTTCTGAATATCCAAGTTACTAACGCTATCCCCAATCACTCGAATCCTAGGGTTTTCTGCCTCGGACAATAACAAAGAGGCATCCTCTTCGGAAACTTTTTGATGCAGGACATCCGTGGGGAGGTCTAAATAGCAACCTCCGGGCCTTCCTTCGACTGCGTGGCTCAACACGGCGAGAACAACCCGGGGAATATGAGAAATTTCTGTTGCCTTGGCGGCGAATTTGACAAAGGGTTGGACGGCGGCGATCTGATCGAGCTCCTGGAAATCGCCCTTTCCGAAGTCTCTCTGGTCGCAAGATCCAGAGATCATGACCGCTGGCCAGGTGTTCACGGTGGCGTTCGAGAGACCCGCAAGTCCGTGGACGCAACCGGGACCGGAGACGGTAAGGAAGACACCTGGGCGTGAGGTAAGGTAGCCATAGGCGGAAGCAGCGTATCCGGCGGACTGTTCGTTGTGGAAGGCAATAAAGCGAATGCCAAGCGCGACGGCGCGAGTAGCCAGTGATGTCACGGGGATGCCAACGACGCCGAACATGTGCCTGACGCCCGCGAGGGCGAGGGCACGGGCTGCTAGAACGTTTCCATCGATTAGGATCTGGCTCTCCTCGGTGTTTGAAGCTGAGGTTTTGGAGTCCGCCATGGCCAAAGCTCGTCGGGGTGCTGTGTATTAGAGGTCGCTGAGGGAGGAGATAAAAAGCTTTGAGCCAAGGCTACGGTGCGATGATCCGCTTTGCAATCATGGAGAAGGCTTTAAATGAAATAAAGTAAAGAAACGAGTCAAAGCACGTCTGCAACAGGTTCTGAGCCGTGCGGGTTCTTTGGTAAATTTGCTGAAGTGGGATGCTATTTAAAAAGTCTGTAGGAGCAGCTGCGGCAATTAGTAAAAATAACGGTAGAATTATTGCGAAAAAAATAAACTTTAAAATTAATTTTAATATTGTAAATGAATTTGTTTTAAAAATTAAACAGCATCTTTCCTAATATTACATATTTGTATTAAATTTTAAATATTTTTTAAAAATTTATAAGAAAATTTATAATGAGTCGGAACATTTGCAATTACCTGAAAATAAAACTGTCTTATCAATGAAGTAATAACGATCAAATAATAGCAAACTACCTTTTTTACCATTAGAATAAAGTATTACGTATGATATTTTATATCGGTTTTTAAATGTAAAAGAATACGTTACCTCAAAAATATAGTAGGCTGAAACGCAACAACCGTACGGACGATGCCTTCCCTAGGCTTGCCTTCCCTGGTTATTAAAATACACTTCCAAGTCATTGCTAGGCAAAATTTTAAAAAGAAATTTAATTATAAATTAATTAAAAAAAAACCTAGTTTAAATATAATTTAAATAGGATCAAAAACTTTAAATTATTTAACATTTTTTTTAAAATGCAATTATATTTAGAATTTTAAGAAAACATCAAAGAAATTAGTATTTTCTTAAGGAAAATTAAAAAATATGTTACGACATATATTTTACGTGTCAGATAAAGGGAGCCTACGGAAGCACATGTCGCCCCTCCAAAATTTAGAAACACAAGGGCACATTCGCGCGCATTACAAAAAATGTCATTTTATATGGAAGTTTCGCTCGCATCTATTTCTTTTCATGCTCTTGGCAACTCGCGTGATTCATCTTCTCCGCTCTATGCTAAACCCTAATTCCAATTTGCTGCTTTCGTGATTTGTTGTTCGCCCGATTCGTTCGCGGTTCTCCTGAGTCCTGAGGAAGATTCATTTGCGAACGAGGGCATACGGGCCACAGGGGCACATTTGTTGTTCTCGAGGCCAACATCTATTTCCTGCTCTTCATTGTTCTAGCTATTCTCAACTATGGTCCCAAAGGCCAAATCGGGTGGTGTATATCATTCTTCCACTTTTTGCTTTTGGATTTGTTGATTGGATTTCCGCTATTAAGGATTTTTATTTTAGGTTTGTTGGTAGTTTTTTGGATTACCTTTCATAGGTTGTTTGGCTGCAAGTAAAGATTTAACTCAAGTAGGATTTATCATTTATTAAATCCTGTAAATCCAAAACCTTGAGAGGATTAATACCTAAAAAGTTGTTCGAAATGAAAATTGTTCAATTCAGCTAAATTCTTATAAAACTGTTTGTCAGTCTTTATGAGAGCAAGAAATCCTTAAATGTATAAATCCTATGAATTGTGATATTTAACCTGTAGATTAGATTAATAATATTATGTTATCTAACGAGAAATCTTTGTGTAATTACTACATCTATTGGAACTTTTACACAAAATAGTTATCAATGAATATATATTTTCAAAGGTCATTGAATTCAAATACATCAAAAACTACAAATGAGATTAATAAAAAAAATGAAGAGTAAAATGGAAAATGCATTCAAGTAGAGGTAGATTTGACAAAAAAAATGGAAGTAAATCTAAAAAATCTTCCATCAGATCCAGGATTACGGATTTCTACTGGTGAGTTTAATCCTAACATTTGAGATAAAATTCATAGAACATATTTACAAAGAGATCCATTTCAGCCACGCAGTCATGATTTTCAAAAAAGTAAATTTGGTATCAAAGAAAGGCGCTTTAATCCTGATTGGTATGACAAATACTTTAACTGGTTAGAATATAGCATATATAAAGATAAAGCATATTGTCTATATTGTTATTTTTTCAAAGCATCTAGTAGAGGCAATGAAGATGATAATGCATTTAATAAAAAAAAAATTCAAATTGAAAAAAATCAAACAGATTTGAACTTCGCGTGGGAAGCCATAATAGTATTCATAATAATGCACGACGGAGCTGTGATGGCTTACTAAAATAGAGTCAACATATTCGTTTTATGTTCGAGAAGCAATCAGATCGAGCTATAATTGCATATCGCATGTGACTTAATACTTCCATTGATTGCATAAGTCTTCTTTTAAGACATGAATTAGCTTTTTGTGGACATAATGAATCTTCTAAATAAAAAAAACTAAGGTAATTTTCTTGAATTGGTGCATTTTTTAGCAGAACATAACAAAGATATAAAAGATGTGGCATTGAAGAATGCCCTTGAAAATTTAAAATTAATTATGCGTGATATTCAAAAAGATATTACAAGAGAGCTACGTCAATAACAATTACAAATTTTATAACCGAGAAAAACGATGATAGCTTTTTCTCAATTTTAGTTGATGAATTGCGCAACATATCTACAAAAGAGCAAATGATAACTGTAGTACGATTTATTAATAAGAAGAGTCAGATAATTGAGTATTTTTTAGCATTGCTCACGTTTTAAATATAATAACTAAAAGTCTAAAAATTGTTATTGAACATCCCCTTTCAACTTATGGATTGAGCATTTCTAGAATGCATGGACAAGGTTATGACGGTGCTAGTAATATGAGAGGGGAGTTTAATGATTTAAAGGTTCTATTTTTGAATGAAAATAAATCAGCACATTATATTCATTGCTTCTCTTTATTTTATTTTTTTTCAGGGAATTGCAATTTGCATTCAAGAAAGAACTAATTACAGTAAATGAAAGCCTCACATTCCTTCTTTAACAAACTAGACAAATTAGAAGGAATATTGGCAAAGGAAAAACTATCAAAAGAAAAACTATCGTGCAAAGCCAAAGTAGCGCAAACATCGGCTACCTTATTACAAACTCTATGAACATGATTAAAAAAGATTTTATTGAAATCATTAAGAAAGAAGAAATCCTTAGAATTCCTGTTATTGAAATGGCACTTCAACTTCTTCAAAGAGTCTTGAATAAAGTTGATAATATTTAAGTTGTCTCCTTCAATAATCACTCCTTTACTCTCCAACATCCAAGGTTGTATGAAATCTTTAATAGCCAAAACAGCCTCCAACTCAAGTTGAGAGACATCCCAATGAAGTTTCTTCCTGCCAAACGCTAATAGAAGCCTTCCTTTATGGTCTCTAAACACGCCTCTGATACCAGCTTGATTAGAATCCAACAAAGAAGCATAAACATTAATTTTGATCCATCCTAGCGGTGGAGGGTGCCAAGAATCAGTAGACTCCCTTAGAAGATTAACACCCCAGCTGTCTAGAATTGGATACAATTTTATATTTGCCAAAAATAGGACATTGGCAGCCACCAAGGCACTAGAGGGAGCAGTTTTCCCATGAACAAGATCATTCATGTTCTTCCATGAAAGAAAAATTGTTGTAAAGTAGATCCTAACCATGTTAGGAAACCGAAAAGAATGTCTTCTAACCTCTTCCAAACAATTCTCTAATGATTGAAAGATGGGAATGAAGATTCCCCATTCTCTTAACCTGAGAATAATCTCTTTCATGAATTTGCAATGTACCACAATATGAGCGTAGCTCTCCACTTCTTTACATCGTCTAGGACATTCGTCATTAAGAATTAATCTTCTATACTTAAGGAACTCATAAGTAGGAATGGCAAACTTACTCATTCTCCACCAAAAAAGCTCCACTCTCGGGTTTAGCTTAAGACTTCTTAACCAAATTGCAAACTCATAATTTTCCTCCTTTGATCAACTCTTCATTGATTCCTTATAAGCCATAGACGTAATAGTTCTCCCATTATGGTGACATATTGTTTCCAAATAGTCCACCTCTGCCTCCTAATCAATAGGGACCTGCAATATCAAAAGAATAAGATCATCACTGAAAAACTGTTGTAGTAATTCCTCATTCTAGCTGCGGTTTGGCCGGATAAACTGGTTTAGGCTCAGATCTTCCAGTCCCACACAATCAGCCATAGTAGGCCAAGTACTGAAGCACCTATCTAGTAGCCAAATATCCTTCATAACATTGATTTTCCCTCCGTCTGCAACTCTCCATCTCACAATTGGTTTGAGGGACTTCCCACCCTCTAACAAAATCTACCAAGCCATAGGAGACCCCGCTTTCTTTTCACCACTAAGGAAATTATCACCATATTTAGTAATGATATTTTTATGCAATAAATTCCCTTGTTGCTGAATACATCTCCAAGCTAACCTTGATCTAAAAGGTCCCACACGATGAACAGCAGAGTGCAATCCCAAACCTCCAATAGCTTTCGGTTTACATAGTACTTCCCAAGCAACATAATGCAACCCCTTCTTACCACAACTCTTGTGCCAAATAAAATCTTTACATAATTGATCTACTAGATGCAATACTTTCTTTGGAACCAAAGAATGTATTGATAAGAAGCTTGGAAGAGTCGAAATGGAGGACTTAACAAGAGTTATCTTACCAGCCAAAGATAAATGCTTAATTCCCCAAGCATTTAGTTTCTCGAAAATGTGGTCTATCATGCTCTGATAATCTTGCCTCTTCAGTCTTCTTAAAGCTATTTTAATACCCAAATAGATCAGTTCCTTAACTACCGTAAAGCCCATTTTCTTCTTAATCAGCTTCTTAGTTGAATGCTTAACCGTTTTGCCAAAAAGAATAAGAGATTTTGAGACATTAACATTCAGTCCAGTCCACTTACAGAAATCAGTCACAATGGTTTTCACCTCCTGAGCCATTCTTGTAGAAGCATGAGCAAAGATCAACACATCATCAGCATACAGTAAGTGAGTAATTTTTTGAGATTTTGGAGAGATCTGGACACCCAATTGCAGCCCTCTTTGATTAATTGCATGCGTCAAAAGCTGAGAACACATGATGAATAAATATGGAGATAACGGAAAACCTTGTCGAAGACCACTCCCAGCTTTAATCCAACTAGAGAGTCTACCATTTAGAATGAAAGAAAACTTAACATTCCTGACACATTCCATGATGAGCTTACAAAGGGAAAGAGGAAATCCAAAAGCTTGCAGCACTCGATACAAGGTTCCCCAACTGATGTAATCAAAAGCTTGCTTCATGTCTAATTTAACCGCCATCAGCCCCTTCTTATCTTTAGAGATCCTGAATTTGTGAAAGATCTCTTGAGCAAGTAAATAATGATCAGACATTGATCTACCTGGGATAAAGGCAACTTGTTCTTCCGAAATAATCTTGGATATGCAAACTTTAATCCTATTAACCAACATAGTCGTGGTTAACTTATAAGTAGTTTGACAAAGGCTAATAGGCCTTAAATTAGATGACACCGTAGGATTCTTGACCTTTGGAATTAAAATGAGCATAGTATCCTTCCATTCATCCTTCATGGAACCGGTTATACAGAAATTATCAACAGCTTTCCAAGTAGATTCTTTCACAATGCTCCAAAAGATTTGAAAAAACAAAGGTGTAATCCTGTCCAACCCAGGGGATTTATTCCTGCCTTGCTGGAAAATTACAATTTCCAATTCTTCCTGAGTAAATTTGCTGCTTAAGAACTTTACATCCTCTGAATTCAGCTTCTGGTTTTCAGGAAAAAGAGGCCAACCCTGTCAAGATGGACGCTCTAGACCTCCATTTATTTGTAAAGAAACTATGAAAGACATCTGAAATCTGCTCAAAATTTTCCACCAAGGCATTATCTTCATTTCTAATCTATCTTATGAGGTTCCCATTCTTTTTAGCCGAGGCATACTTGTGGAAGAAATTTGAGTTAATATCACCATTCTCATGCCATTTCACCTTAGCTCTTTGGTTCCACCAGGTTGATAATCGATATAAGGTAATATTAAGATCATGAACTTTACATATGAGTAAGTTTAGCTTGTCCATCGTCAATCCACCTTTAGAAGCTTCCTCCAATTGAAGTTCCAAGATATCTTTCTTTAAGTCTTCTTTATGTAGATTCAAATTTTTACATTTGTTTTTGTTCCAGAAGAATAATGCTCTCAAAGATCTTTTAAACTTCCTTTGCAAAACATCCATGTCATTACCATGATCCGATTTACTCCAAGATTTTAAGACAATACTCTTGGCCGCAGGATATGACTTCCAAGTCTCCTCAAATTTGATAAATCTATAATTGTTCTGAGCCTCCAACACCTTGAAAGCAATTGGACTATGGTCAGATGCCACCCTTGCTAAATGTCTAACACATACCAAAGGGACCTTTTGAAGAGCCGCCACATTCAACAAACACCTATCAAGCCTTTCCCAAATTCTGAGAGCTCCTTCTTTGTTATTGCACCAAGTATATCTAGGCTCGATAATACCTACATCATGAAAATCATTATTAGTCATAAACAACTTCATCTCTTGAGGCCCTTTGGAGAAAAAGAACCTCTTGCCACCTTTCTTGTCATTACTGGATAAGATACAATTGAAGTCCCCACCAATCACAGATGGTGTATTACCCACAACAAACTTCTCAAGCATCTCTCATAAACTCCTTCTCACCTAAAAGTCCTTGTTGGCATAAACCGTGGCCACCTTCCAAGATCCAATCAGAGGAGCTTCAAGAACTCCAATGACAACTTGAGGAGAATGTTCCATAACTTCAAAAGATACCTTGTTTCTATCCCATAGCACCAAGATTCCACCAAAGGTACCTTCAGTAGGATGGTGAAAGAAATCCCACTCACTCCCAAAAGCCTTATCAACATCAGCCCTATCAATAATAGAAAGCTTAGTCTCGGTGAGACCAACAAAACAACCTCCATAATCTTTAACTATCTCTCTGAGATAAAGAGAGGCCTCCTTCTTCTTGGCCCCCCTACAATTCCAAAAAATAAAGGAAGACATTAAGTACAAGTAGGGGAAAAGTCCCCACCTCTCTTTCTACCCTTACCTTCACCTCTTCTATTCTTGCAAGCAACATCAACAGGACCCAAAGATCTAACTTCTTTGGCCAGTTTTAATTTACCAGAAGTTGAGGTAATACCAATAATGTTACTAGTCTCTTCTTTTCTCAAATGAACTAAATCACGTTTGGTAGATTCATTCAGTGAAACACAATCATCTCTATCAATTTTATCATCAGAAGATAGTAGAGTACCTTCCCCCTGCATTTGAATGCAATCAGCCTCCATGACTTCATTCAATCCAAGATCTCTGTTTTCCTCTTCCAAAATGCTGAATTTGTTGTCCAAACAAATATCAGTGATGTTGGAAGATTGCAGCAAACCTTTTGGGCTCATCAAGCTTTTATCAACAATAAGAATGTTTCTTGGAATAAGGCCTTCATCATTATTCTCCTTTGTAAGAATTTCCACAATTTCCCCATCTTCAATGTTGGAATGTTGATTAACTGAATTCGGTTTTGGATGAACCAAAGGACCAACTGGCTTTTTGAAATTCCAAATTCGATTATTCTTGAACTTAACATGTATCCAGGGACCGTATTCATCAGGCTCAGTAGGATTGATACTATCATGGATATTCTCAAATTTTCTTTCAGCTGGCATAATATCAACATCCTTGGGAGGCAAACTTTTGTTGTTAGGACACATGGTCTTCAAGTGACCAATTTTACCACAATGATAACAAAGAGATGAAATCTTTTCATACTCCACTCTTTGAAAAGATCTACCGTGTAGACCTTCAATCCATACACCATTTGGTAGTTTTTTGTCTAACTCAATTCTAACACAAACACGAGCATACTCCCTCTTACCCCATTTTAATGAATTTCCATCAAGATATAAAGGTACTCCTATCATAGATGCAATTCTTGCTATGTTATGTTCATCCCAACAATTAAGTGGTAGGCAAGGCATATGAATCCATACCGGTGAAGTGAGGCTTTTAAGTGATTCAGGAGAAAACGAAGGGGACCAATTGTCTAATCCAATAATGTGGCCCCCAATGAACCAAGGACCACCACTCAAAACTTCTTCCAAAACATCAGGATTCTTAAAGGAACAAAGAATCCAATTGAATACCAGTGTTGTTAAGTGGAAATTTCCAAACTTATTCCATTGCCACCGGAGTTCCATGCTACAAGCTGGAAAAGGGATGTTACCACCAAGTACCTTAATCACAAGTGAATTTTTCAGAACATTTGAATTAGCATTTTCAAAATCAGAGTTCATAACAATTGCAATTCCATCTTCTGTCATGATGGTAGAATTCCTATCAACAGTTAACTTAATGTGTTGTGCCTTTTGCCAAGCATTCAAAAAATTCCCTTTCAAGCCATTGCCAGCAACGTTCATAGGAACATCATTTCCATTCTTAAGATCACTCTCCAGGACAATTGGTGGATTAAGATTAACATTATGAATACCATTAATCAAAATACAATCAGCATTCGGAACACTGCCAAAATTTGGTACAGAACTTGAGTTTACCTTAGTTCGTGAGTCCACTTTATCGCAATCAGGCCGCTTATTCTCAGAATCATGAAAATCCTTGTTAGCTTCATTCAAGAAATTCGCATTTATCCCTTGCCAGTGGTCAGAGATTGCATTTGAAAATCCAAATTTGTTAACATAGATTATCATATTTGACGAAGAAGCTTCATAATCGTTCAGAGGCGAAACAATAGTAGACTTCACCTGCCTAGGAGTATGACATGCAGTAGAAGTCATGATACCTTTATCTTTTTCTTCAATATAGTCAATCTTCTTAAGACAAGAATCAGTAACATCTTTAATAACCAAAGGCCGATTCATCAAATTTTAATGAGTTCCATCTGCATCAAACCCCAAAAACCCATGATGCTGATGATCATCCTTCTTAGCACGTCCGTTCAACCCACCATATTGACGGAATGCAGCTGATGCCGGTGTTGCAGATGGCCGGCGACTGTCTTCCACCATCGCCTAAGGCGGCGATGAAGGCGGATGACAACCGGGAAAATGAAAATTTGAATCTTATGGGGACTTTCTCTCTCTAACAAGGACATTCATTGCTTCTCACATCAACTTTAATCAGCATTGATATCAGTTGTGAAAAATCATGTTCAAATTACATTGTTATTTGTTATTATTTCCAATGTGATGAATACTGTTGGCGTTTCATGTAAGAGTCATGATCAGCTTTGACATTTATAATGAGAGAAAATATTAAATGACGGGTTAACTCTTAAACTACGGGTTCTCTTAAAATTTAATACCATACGTTGGAGGGTGGACAGATGAGCTTTTCTTTAAATAAAATGTTGGTGGTATAATCCTAATTATAGCCTATAATCGAATGATTGAATTACGTCGACGGGTAGAGGATGGATAGATATGATAGATAATAGATGAAAGCACCACATTAAAGCTGGATGTTCTGTCTAATTTTCGTAATTACAATATTTATATATTAGTGCATTGAACTAATTAATAGATAAAACTACAATTATATTAGCATGCATTAATATTGATATAATATAGTGTAGCATACTGACATGACCTATTGGGTGATATTTCTCTTTATCAAATTTTTTATAATTATATCATATCTCTTTTGACTTTACTGATCATTATTGACTTTATTATTGATTTGAACTATAACATATATATTAATTTTTTTGCCTTATACTGAATACAATTATAAAGTTTTAGTTACTTGCTGCACTTTTATGCTCATTATATGATTTTTATATGATTTCAGGTAAACATAAAAAGTCTATAGTATGAGGCTCAATAGTGATGATCATTTTGGTTTTATTTAAGTTTTCTACTTTATATGTATTTTTTTGTAGCCAATAGTGACTATTATATATATATATATATATATATATATATATATATATATGAGTTTTGGAGCTTATAGTAGAATATAAATATTAATAGTAATATAGTAATATAATTATGTTTTCCTATTATTTATTTATTTTATGTAATACAATTAATCAGCTCTAGATATTAAATTGATCTAGTTGTATGTATAAAAAAAGAAGAGAGAAAGAGAATAAAAAAGAAATTCTTCCACTATAGATCTTGGGGTGTTATAAAATGGTATCTGAGTAATGGTTAGTGAAAGAATTTGCTTATAATCAGAGGTGCATTAATGATTGTAATTATTGATTAAATACATTTATATATTTATTTTGTCTTGAAAAACTATTTTGTATTTGTTTGTTTTATTTTGAAGGATTTATTTTATATTTAAGATTTATTTATTAATTAGGTTAATGGACCCAAAAGGAAAGACGTCTAAACTTACTACTGAAGTATTTTTAGTGAACTCTGAGAATATGGATGATATGTTATCATAAAATTATCTTGATAGGGCATAAATCTCATTGCAAATATAAATAAAAAACTTTCAAAATTAAATTCGGGATCATCTAAACTCTGATTTCAGCAAACTTATAGACAAAAAGAACTCCTCGAAGAAAGTAACCCAACGATACCAAAATCAGTTCAATCCAAACCCAAATGGCTCAAAATTAAGGGCCTGAAACCTATTTGGAAGCTTTAAAATATTAATTGGATAAACAAATGATATTTAAATGTGACATGCTTATAGTTAAATCAAGCGACTCGATGAGACAAATACAACAAGCCCAAGATCACCAAATTCTTGTTGCAACTTAGTTTTCAAAACTATGTTTTTATATCATGTGAGTTTTTGATGATACCAAAATATTATTGTATTGATTAATATTTCTCCTAATATTTATTGGATATATTTTGTTTGTATTGCTTGTGTGTACTAACGTTTCATGGAAATCATACTCCAGACTATCGAAGACTTCAAGACATATTAAATTAGGGTTCTTGTAATTGAAGTATGTACTTTTTTTTATTTTTCTTGAGTCTGAGAGAGAGTGATTGTAATTGGATAAACGTGCATGCATACAATAGGAGAGTGATTAAAAACTTAAATTTTAAAACTAATCATACTGTAAAATTTTAAATTGTACTGAACGATTTGTCATGATAGTTCCTCCCAAAATGAAGTTAATCAAATCATGCTAGGAAATTTTTTAAGTACAGATCATATTGTACGATCCTTGGTTTGTATAGATAACTCACATAGTACGAAATGGATGCATACCAGATCATCCCAGATGAACTTGCAATTTTTTAATCGATTTGTACTGTACGATTTTAGGTTCGTCCTATACGATATATTTTCGTACAGACGATTCACAAAGTATGAAATTGTATTGTCCACTTTCATACCAAGAACAAATATATGATTTAATTGAACTATTACGAAGTTGGTTCATCCTAGATGTCGGTCATAGTATGAAATTAGGTTCGTACTCGTTTGTCTCGCACGAATGCAACAATTTTGAACTGATCGTACTATACGATGTTGGTTCGTACAGATGTTGATCAGAGTATAAAATGAGGTTCGTACAGTATCATGCATCACTCTTTAAACTGGTCATATGTATGAAGTATGATTGTACTGTACGATCCAAATCTGTTCAACTAGGATGGTTTTTTTTGTCCTTTGTATATAAGGGTCCTAAAAACTGACTCTCAATACTCTTGCTATGAATTTCTCTTGAGTGTGCCTTAGGAGTGCGTTTGGGAGAGTGTCTTCAGAATGAAAAGTGAGAGATCCTATGAGAGGAATTTATAAGGGGATTCATAAAGTTGCTCAACAATGAGAATCTCTTATCTGTTCTCCATAGTTCTTCCCTACTTCCTTGAAGGCTCTTGAGAGAGGATTTTCAAAGGAGATCCAGTACTCTACCATCATCAGGAGGGTGAGAAAGGATGTAGGTACTCTACCATCACCAAGAGGGTGAGAAAGGATGTTGGTACTCTACCGTCACCAAGAGGACAAGAAAGGATGTCGGTACTCTACCGTCACCAGGAGGGTGAGAAAGGAAGGTGGGTTCTCTGCTTCACTAGAAGGGTAAAAAAGGATGACGGTTCTCTATCACATCGGATTGGTGGAAGAGAGGTTTTTATAAAGGCTTATCAGCCTTGCTATGAGGGCTCAAGGAGAGTCACTAGTGTTTAGTGTAATACCTAAAGAAGGAGTCTCCAGGGAGTGGACGTAGGTCTTGTTGGACCGAACCACTATAAAATTTGGTGTCTTCTATTCTTTACTTTTACCGTATTTTTATTTTTTGTGGTTGAAAAATTTTTTTAAGAAAATTTTATTATTGTAATAAAAATATCTTAAATCAATTTTCTAAAATACTAAGAGATTTTTTTTAATTACCAATTCACCCCCCCCCCCCCCCCCCCCCCCTCTTAGTTAGCCCTAGGATAATTGCCTTAGGTTTAATAGTCTACTTAGACTTTCAAGTGGTATCAAAGACTATTTCAAATATTAAGGTTTAGATAACTTTTTGAAAATTGATCATAGCTACTTTTGGAAACCGGAACACTCCTGAAGGATATTCGATCACTAGACCACTGTTGTTTGATAACATTCCTTTTGACTTTTGAAAAACACGTATGTCTACTTTTCTTCAATCACTTGACTATCACATGTGAATTTTAATACAGGAAGGTTACAATAGTCCCACTAGACTTGTTGATGGCATAAGAATTGAATCACCTTTTAATGATTAGACAGTAGAAGAAAAAGAACTAGCTCAGTTAAATATTAAATGCTTAAATAATTTTTTTTTGTGCACAGAAATCTGAGGACTATATATGTATTTCAACCTGTAAATTTGGAAAAAAAATATGGGATAGACTTTACATTACATATGAAGGAACAAATAAGATGAAATAATCTAGATTGAATATTTTATTACATGATTATAAATTTTTTTGCATAAAATCGAATGAGTCAATCAATGACATGTATACTCATTTTATGTAGATAGTCACCTCATTATATGCTTTAGGTAGGGAACTAATAAACTTTGAGAAAGTCAACAAAATTCTTCATTATTTACCTACTGCTTATGATGTAAAGATAACTATAATAACAGAGTCAAAAGACTTAACTATTTATTCCATTGATAACCTACTTGGATCACTGATTGCTTATGAGCTAGGAGTCTTATGAGCTAGGAGTGACTCAAAGACTGATTGATACAGGAGACGAATGAAAAGAGAAAAATATTGCATTAAAAGGGGATGAATTAGAGAGTGATCAATTACAACCTATGGATGAAGAAGATATTACACTCATGATGAGGCAATTGAAAAGTTTCATGAGAAGGAAGTAAAGGAGACATCAACATGGAACAAAGGTAAGTTCCACAAAAATATAAAAGCTTTTAATGATATAATTTGTTATGAATGCAGGAAGCCTGGACATATCAAATCTGATTGCCCTAATCTCAAATCCAATCCTAGCAAGGTGAAGATTGAGGAGAAAACTAATGTAAGAAAGGGTAAGAAGAGACTACAAAGAGCATTATGGGCGGACTCAGCATCAGATACCTCAGAAATAGAAGCAGAGGAACAAGTCACTAACTTGTGCTTAATGGAAAATAACCTTGACCACTTGGATCAAGAGGAGGTATGTGACTTATCCTATAATGATTTATTTGAAGTTTCTGAGAAAATTCATACTACATATAGGAAACTCAAAAAGTTGCATGTTAAATTAAACATAGAATTTTTGAATTTACAAAAAGAGTATGAAATTCTTAGGAATGATCACGCATTGATTGATAGCAATCACATGATATTAGTGGATGAGTTTGATGATTTGAACAAAAAATATGAACTATTGAAATCATCACATACTAAACTTAAAAATAATTGTAAAGTTTTTATGGAAGAAGCTGAACATAAGGAAATTGATTTGAGAATGGAAATATCAGTGTTGAAAAATAGAAACTCATATTTAGAATTAAAAATGAAGGCTATTATAAAAAATAGACTGACACCCACACTTGAATAATTCTATGAGTCTAAGTAAAAGGATACACATTTAAAACCTAGGAAGAGATATTATAACTCATATAGATTAAGAAATCTTTTTCCTGGAGTGAAATATTTTTCATGTGGAATTTTAGAACACATATCCCACACTTGTATAATTCATAGTAGAACACATCTAGTATGGAGATCAAAGATGCATAAATCACAGCATATCACACGTGCATCTAATTTATCATTGCCAGGAGGTGAACCCAAATGTTTAATTTTTTTGTAGAAATGCTCTCATACAAGATCTCGTGAGAGCATTTGGTACCTGGATAGTAGATATTCAAAGCATATGACTGGAGATGCAAATCAATTTATAACGCTAGAAGCTAGGAATGAAAGTAAGGTAACACTTGGAGATAATACCACTAAGAGAGTGGTAGGTACATGTATGTTTGGCAATAAGAATAAGTTTTTCATTGAAAATGTATTATTGGTTGAAGGCTTAAAATATAACTTATTATGTATTAGTCAGCTTTGTGATAATGGTTATAGTGTTAAATTTTTTCCCACAAGCTAAATTATAAGCCAAAATGAAATTAATATGTTACATGAAAATAGGATAAATAATGTATACATGCTTGATTTAAATTTTATAAAATCTTTTAATGCCTTTTGTCTCAAAATAATCACTGATGAATCTTGATTATGACATAGAAGACTTTGTTACACAAGCATAAAAAATCTTAGGAAGATTACCTAGAAAGAGTTAGTTAGAGGAATACCCAAGCTAGACTTTACTAAGGATTATCTGTGTGATGCATGTCAATTAGAAAAATAAGTGAAATCATCCTTTTAATCAATTAAAGATCTTATAATTAGCAAACCACTAGAAGTCATACACATGGATCTTTTTGGACCGATTGGCACTATAAGTTAAGGGGATAAAGTCTTTGGATTTGTAATCATTGATGATTTTTTAAGATTTACTTGGGTCAAATTCTTATCTCAAAAAAGTGAATCATTTGAAGAATTTAGAGATTTTTATACTTGGATTCAGAGAAAGCTAGGATGTGAAATTTTATCAATTCAAAGTGATCATGGATGAGAGTTTAAAAATAAAAAATTTAAAGATTTTTGTAAAGAATAAAGAATTGATCACAACTTTTCAACATCTAGGACCCCTCAGCAGAATGGGGTAGTCGAAAGAAAGAACATAATATTGATAGAAGCTGCTAGAACCATGTTGGCTGAATATTCGCTTCCAAAATATTTTTGGACTGAAGCGGTTAGTACAACTTATTATGTTCTGAATAGGGTGAACATTAGATCCAAATTGAATAAAATGTCCTATGAACTTCTTAAGGTAATAATAACTAATCTTTCATATCTGCATGTTGTTTAGTGTAAGGTGTTCATTCATAATAATGCCAAAACTTCTTTAAAAAAAATTTAATCCTAAAACTGATGAAGGAATTTTTATGGGATATTTTAGTGTTGGCAAATCCTATAGGGTTTTTAATAAGAGAACTTTCATAATTGAGGAAACCACACCTATAGTTTTTGATGAATCTAGCCTTTCAAAAAAGCCAAGGTTGGAAGAAGATCATATTAAAGATATCTCCCAAGAAATTAAAAGGATAAATTTGAAAGAAAATATTGAGATGGAAAACCCATTGCCTAGAGAATAGGAATTTTCTAAGAGCCACCCTAAAGATTGATTTTAGGATGTAATTAATGAGGGTGTTAGAACTAGGCATGGACTTAGAAAAGAAGTGAACCATTCTACCTTTATATCAATAAGTGAACCCACTAATATAAATCAAGCACTTTTGGATGAATTTGGATTTTAGCCATGTAAGAAGAATTGAATCAATTTGTTAGATATGATGTTTGGAAATTGATTGAAAGGCCTAAGGATTAAAGTATTGTTGGAACTAAGTGGGTATTCAAAAATAAAATGAATGATTCAGGTGTTGTGATTAGAAATAAGGCAAGATTGGTAGCCAAGGCGTATAATCAAATAGAAGGAATTGATTTTGAAGAAACTTTTACCCCTATAGCCAAACATGAAGTAATAAGGGTTTTACTAGCTTTTGCCTATTTTAAGGGTTTTAAATTATATCAAATGAATGTTAAGAGTGCATTTCTTAATGGGGTGATACAAGAGGATGTTTATGCTGAGCAATCTCGAGGTTTTAAAAATTCAAAATTCCCAAATTATGTATTTAAATTGAAAAAGGTATTCTATGGACTAAAATAGGCACCTAGGGCTTGGTATGAGAGGTTAAGAAATTTTCTATTAGAAAAATTATTTATTAAAGGAAGTGTGGACACCACTCTCTTTTTAAAAAGGATAAGAGATAACATATTCATTGTTCAAATATATATTGATGATATCTTATTTGGATCAACCAATAAAAATTTTTGTGATGAATTTTCAAAGATAATGAGTAGTAAATTTGAAACGAATTTGATGGGAGACTTGAGTTATTTTCTTAGTTTTAGCATCAAAATGAGGAAGGAATATTTCTTAGTCACTAAAAGTATATTAAGGATATTCTTAAGAAATATAAAATAAATAATGCTAAACCAGTAAGTACACCAATGAGTTTCTCAGTGTAGTTAGATAAGGACCCTAAGGGAAAATCTGTTGATAAAAAAAATTAGAGGAATAATTGGATCATTATTTTACTTGACTGCTAGTAGACTAAATATCATATTTAATATTTGTTTATATGCTAGATTTCAAACTGTTCCAAAGGAATCACATCTGACTGCTGTTAAGAGAATTTTAAGATATCTTTTGGGAACTCAAAATTTAGGGATTTGATATCCAAGGAATAGTTCTTCTTTTGAAATAATTGGATATTCTGATTCAGATTTTATATGATGTAGGACAAATCAGAAAAGAACTTCTAGAACTTATCAATTCATAGGAAACTCTTTAGTTTCTTGGTCTAGCAGAAAATAAAGTTCAGTAGCCCTTTTTACTGCTAAAGCAGAATACCTTGCTTTAGGTAGTTGTGTGGCACATGTTCTTTGGTTAAAACACTATTCCAATTTTCTGTGATAATATAAGTGTCATTTGTATTTCAAAGAATCATATTCAATATTCTATAACCAAGCATATTGATGTTGGGAATCACTTCATTAGAGATCATGTAGCTAAAGGAGAAATTGAATTACATCATGTTGCTACAGAGAATTAACTTGCAGATATTTTTTCAAAATCACTGGCTTTTGGCACGTTTAGCACCTTAAGAACCAGATTAGGTGTGATTGATCTTAATGCTTAGATTAAATATTTATAAATTTAATTTGTAATGTATTGGTGTGTTTATTTATTTTCTTAGGATTGTTTGTCAAAGTTTGTATGTTTGATTTTTTTTTTGTTTATTTTTATTTATTTATTTTATTAATTTTATGTTTTCATTATTTTTGTTTTACTGGTAGCATGTTATCAGATCTTGGGTGATTAATGTTTAAAAAGGTTCTTAGTTTATCATGTGTTCTAAGTATTCTCTTCATACTGTACAAATTTCTTTTCATACTATACAAATTATGTAGCATGTACATGATATTTTTTGTGTTGAGCATGCATGACTATGTTTTTAATGGAAATCATACTATACGATGACGTTTTTGTACTGTACAATTGATTGCTTTTCATCTGTATGATTAGGGATGCTATTTTTTAAAAAATCTATTATTTACTACAGATCATACGTAGAAAATCTCATTTTATCTATACGATCCAGTTATCAATTTCTCATGTGGATGAACCTAACCATCACGAAATGATCTTTAATATTCTGATCATCCCGGACAAACACCTATTCGTCTATACGATCGTGTGGTTAAAAAACCTATATGAAACGACTTCTCGGGAGTGACAGTTTATGAAAAGTTATTTTATTTTAGGCCATTTTCGTTCGTATGTATGAAATATTTTTCGTCTCGTTCGATTTAAAAATTATACATATAATCTGAATTTCGTACTGTACAATAGGTCATTTTTTCTTTAAATAGAAAGGCCTTGGATAAGTTTTTCTTCACATTCTCTTCTATTTCCAAACCTTCTAGAGTCCAAACCTTAGGAATGGCCAACAGTAGCAAACGACATCGAACTTCTAGGGGATCATTCTCTCGATTAGGTAGGGACAACGACTTTCTTTCTAAAGAAAATGAGGAAGCCTTCTTTACGTATGTTGGAGCCAAGATTACCCCTTCTAAACTCCTAATCCAAAGTGACATTCACTTTTCTATTATGCCCATATTTGCCTCAACCCAATTTTCCTTTATCCTTATCCTCATTTATGCCTACAAATGTGAAACCTTTCAAATATTCCTTGTAAATATGAAAATGAATAAAGATTATACTATGATGATCTCTTTTATATTTAAGAAATGAGTTGAGATAACTAAGAAAGATCTAGGAAATTTTCTTCACCTTAAGACTGTAGGAGTTATGGCACATACAATGACTTTGAGAGCAGATTATGATTGGATGGATGTAAACAAAACTCTTAGAGGTGTTGAACAAGTTAGTCATCTTTCACATGTATATACCCTAAACCAGAATGCTAGGATCATCCAACACAAACCAGAATGCTAGGATCATCCAACACATTTTGAGAACCTCTATAATTCTAAAAGCTGGTGATCGTATAAATGTCACTCCTCTCTTGTCCATCGTCATATATCTGATTATGATTGAAACTCCTATTGATGAAGCCCAATTAATCATGGACTACATCTACAAACTTTCTGATATTGAACTACCTCATAATAGGAAAAAGAAAAATGTAGCCTTTGGACACCTGATTACCTACATTCTGGAAAAAAAAATACAACTTGATCCATCCTAAACCCGTATACTTTATTGATGCCTCTTTCTATACACTCTTTAGGCGGGATCAAAGTTCTAAAGGAGAAGATTCCAAGGAAGAAGGAGGAGCCCCTGCACCTGCACCTACACCTGTACCTGGACCCAATCAAAATTTCTACTAAGAAAGGGTCCAGCATTTCGACAGATTGGAAACTCACTTTGATTAACGCTTTGATCAAATTGAGAATTACCTGAACCAGTAGGATGCAAGATAAAATGAAGAAATGGGTTGGATCTAAGGGTAATTAGACTTAGTCAATACAAATGTAGCTACAATCAATAGCTACTTTACGACATTCAACCCTCAGCCACCTCCAGACTAGGGTCCCTCTGATTTTTAGTTGTGATCTTTCTAGTGTACTTGTTATAATATTCTATTTTGATTTCTTGTGTTGGTGTTTTTATGTTGTGGTTCTTCCGGCTATGAGTTGATGTACTAGGTGAATGGGTTGGTTTTCCTATTTTATGATTGGTGTTTTGTTCTTTCCTTAGTTAGATTATGTATTGATGATGTAATGTATGAATGTAAGTTTTATAAGTGATAAATAAAATGATGTTTCTAACTTGATGTGAAATTACTCGTCTTGAAATATTTTATATTTTTAAAGTTAAATCATTTGTAGTTAATCAGTAGAATTGAATTTTGAATTACCTTACTATACAAATTAATTTCCTTATAAAATTTAAACTCTCACAATTTTAAATTATATTATTACTAGATATAGATTAAAAGATCAATTTCATGTTCTCATAGACAAGTATTATTTAGTTAAAATTGTTGCAAAGCAGATGTTTTATTTTTATTAAATTTCTTTTTCAATGTGTTTATATTTGTTAATTATTAGAATTTCTGATAAAAATCTATTGATATTGAAAAGACTGAAAATTTTAAAAGATGTACAAAGTGTGCCAAATAGAAAGATGTGTAATATTCGTCAAAGTCAAAAGAGGCACAAAATAAGTCCAAACTGTAAAGATGCACAAAGTGTGCCACAAAATAAGTAGAAAGATGTACAATGCTACCAATTGAAAAATTCATATTAATTTTTCCTTTATCATTCTATATCTTATACAAATCCAAATAATTGGCAACTATCTCCACTATTGAATAAGAAACTGATTAATCTTAATTTCATCATTTTTATAATAATTATGTTTATTTGATTTGTCTAGAATGAACACTGAATCGATTGACTTTTCTTATCTTAAATATTATTTGATTTAAAATTTGAGTTTTTAAGTTTAAACATTAGGGAGTTAATATTATATTTGTAATTACTTCAAAAAATTGTTCCTTCTTTTCAACTATTTTGTTTTATTCTTCTAAACCTATCTTTTCAAGAGGTACTTCCCTTTTTTTGTTGTCAAAAGGGGGAGTCATGTTATTGTTTGCTCATTATTTTTCATTTGATATTTATTATTTGATATTTTTGTATGATATTTTATTTATTTTTTGTATTGTGTTATTGTGTGTATTGTGTTATTATGTGCAGTGTGTATTATGTCTATGGTTTTATTTTTGATTATTTTTTATTTTCATTTTGATTTTTCATTGGAATCCCGTATTTTAAACTAACAATTCATTGAGGGAGAGGTTAGGAGAGAAATTTGCTAAGTGTTAACTCAAACAATAATTATTTTGTCATAAAAAAAGGGGGAGATTATTGCAACTTAGTTTTCAAAATTATGTTTTTATATCATGTGAGTTTTTAATGATACTAAAATATTATTGTATTGATTATTGTTTCTCCCAACATTTATTAGATATATTTTATTTATATTGCTTGTGTGTATTAATATTTCAGAGAAATCATACTCCAAACAGTCGAAGACTTTAAGACAGATTAGATTAGGGTTCTTGTAATTAAAGTTTATACTTTTTTTATTTTTCTTAAATCTAATAGAGAGTGATTGTAATTGGATAAATGTGCACACACACACTAGGGGAGTGATTAAAAAACTTAAATTTTAAAACTAATCATACTGTACGATTTTTAAATCATGCTGGATGATTTATCATGGAAGTTTCTCCTAAAACGAAGTTAATCAAATCATGCTAGGAAATTTTTTAAGTGCTGATCGTACTGTATGATCCTTTGTTCATACAGATGACTCATAGAGTATAAAATAGATGCATACCATATCATCCCAGATGAACTTATAATTTTTTGATCTATTCGTATTGTATGATTTTAGGTTCGTCACGTACGATATATTTTCATATAGATGATTCACAGAGTACGAAATGGTGTTGTCTGCTTTTGTACCAAGAAAAAAAACATGATTTGATTGAACTATTCATACTGTAGAAAGTTGGTTCATCCTGGACGTCGATTAGAGTATGAAATAAGATTCATACCAGTTTGTCCCATAAAAAACTCAATAATTTTTGAACCGTTTGTATTGTACAAAGTTGGTACGTCCTACACACTGGTTAGAGTATGAAACTAAATAAGGTTCATACCAGTTCATCCAATATGAACTCAACAATTTTTGAACTGATTATATTGTACGAAGTTGGTTCGTCCTGGATGCCGGTTAGAGTATGAAATCAGGTTCATACTCGTTCATCCCGTACGAACGCAACAATTTTGAACTGATCATAATATACGATGTTGGTTCATACAAACATCAATCAGAGTATGAAATAAGGTTCGTACAGCATCGTGCATCACTTTTTGAACTGGTTATATATATGAAGTACGATCATACTGTACGATCCAAGTCCGTTCAACTTGAAATTTTTAGTTTTTAGGATAATTTTTCTTATCCTTTATATATAAGGGTCCAAAAAACTAACTCTCAATACTCTTACTACGAATTTCTCTTGAGTGTGCCTTAGGGGTGTGTTTGGGAGAGTGACTTGAGATTGAAAAGTGAGAGATCTTATGAGAGGAATTTGTGAGGGGAATCATAAAATTGCCCAACGGTGAGGATCTATTGTCTGTTCTTCATAGTTCTTCCCTACTTCCTTGAAGGCTCTTGAGAGAGGATTTTCAAAGGAGATTCAATACTTTGACATCACTAGGAGGGTATGAAAGGATGTCGGCACTCTACCATCACCAGGAGGGTGAGAAAGGTCGTCGGTACTCTGCCATCATCAGGAGGGCGAGAAAGGATGTCAGTACTCTACCGTCACCAGGAGGATGAGAAAGGACATCGGTACTCTACCATCACCAGGAGGGTGAGAAAGGATGGTGGGTTCTCTGCCTTCACCAGAAGGGTGAAAAAGGACAATGGTTCTCTGCCACACTGGGTTGGTGGAAGAGAGATTTTGTAAAGTCTTCTCTGCCTTGATGTGGGGGCTAAAGGAGAGTTATTAGTGTTTAGTGCAATACCTGGAGAAGGAGTCTCCAGGGAGTGGACATAGGTCTTGTTGGACTGAACCACTAAAAAGTCTGGTATCTTCTATTCTTTATTTTTTACCATATTTTTATTTTCTAAATTTTTTATTTTTTATGGTTGAAAAATTATTTTTAAAAAATTTTATTATTGTAATAAAAATATCTTAAATCGATTTTTTAAAATACCAAGAGTTTTTTTTAATTACCAATTAAACCCCCCCCCCCCCCCCTTTGGTTAGCCTTGGGACAATTGCCTTAGGTTTAACAACCTACTTGGACTTTCAATTCTGACATCATTAAGATACTCAAAGGCTCAATAAATATTTCATGATCAAGGGAATTGATATCAACCATCCATTAAAACACTCTCAACGTGCCCTTGATCTTCTCTCCATTTTCTAGCTATGTCACTTTCAAAAAACTATAAATAGACCCATCATTCTTCATAAAAGAGAAGAGAAAGAGAAGAAAAATGAAAGATCTCTCTTAGTTTCTCAAACCTGCACCACCAGTTGGATCTCTTCTCAACCATCGACTGTTGTCAGATTCTGACTACTAACCGTTGTCATACTTTTGGCTATTCATTGGTTATTGTTGGATCTTTTCCCAACAACCAAACATTTTCACTTGCCCAACAGCTGGTCAATACTAAATCTCCAACCATCGCAAGATATTGATGGAACATTATATATTATTCAATCTACATCAAGGGGACCAATCTTTTGAAGTTTAGAAATATCTTCAACATATTGTCTTCTCATTAACCTTACATTAAGGGACAAGTTAACGTCGTTCAATTACGATCCCTCTAACCTTCATCGCCTGCCAACTATGATCCCTTCAACCCACTACATGAAAAATGTCATTTTCCAGCAGGCCATTTTTGCTAAAAAATGAATAAAATCCATCGGTAATGTACTTTTTGAGTGGATTTTTGATGGAAAATTATTCGATGGCAATTTACACGTTGGAAAACAAACACCGTCAAAAAAATTCTGCCAAAAATATTCCTGGCAAATTTTTGCTAGAAATTACTTAAAAAAATATTAAAAAAATTATTAAAAGTTTGTTAGGGATGTTAAGCCCTAGTGAACTAGTCCCGAGGCTAACCAAGAGGGGGGGTGAATTAGTTATTTAAAAATTTCACGACAATAATGAAAAAACTTTTTGATACTTAGCAGCGGAAACAATTAAACAAGAATGAAAAGATCAATCTCAGATATTCACCCACGCAGTTAATATCAAAAAGTAAAGTGCATAACTGAATCAGAAAAGCAAACCAAATTTTATAGTGGTTCGGTAAACTTGACCTACGTCCACTCCCCGGAGCCTCCCCTCTGGGTATTGCACTAAACAAAAAGTGTCTCTCCTTTTGCTCCCACAGCAAGGTGGAGAAGCCTGTACAAGACCTCATTTTCACCACACGGTGGGGCAGAGAACCTGACCTCCTTCTGCTTTCTCTTGAAGCAGGCAGAGAACCTTCGAACTCCTTTTGCTTCCACCTGAAGTGGGCAGAGAACCCCGTATCTTCTTGCAAACGATCCTCCCACGACGAACACCAACTAGACGAAAGACGACGAGCCGAGAAGATGACTCTGATCCGTGCTTGAAGCAACCTTAGTGAATCTCTCACTAACACCCCCTCACAAGATCTTCTCTCTCTCTCCCCAACTCTCTCTCTCTCTCTAGGGTTTCTTTGGAAAGGAAGGTGGCAAAAGATTTTTCTTGTTTCAAGAAAAAGTTCTTTTATAGGAGGGTTTAAAATTTGCCTTAAATCTCAACTGGTCGGCCAAGATCGTCCAGGACGATCGATAGATCATCCTGTACGATCAGTTCAAAATTAGCTGTGTTGCAAATCTGGTTTTGATGATGACAAACATGTTTCCAGTGTGTTTTGCTTGGCTAATCTGTTTCAGGCACAAAAGACCGCGAGCCACTTAAGCCAACTCAAGATCGGGTCCAAGTGTGTCAAATGTATGATTTTTCTTTTTATTGAGTCAATTGTAATATAACTGATTCCCTAGCTAAGTAACCTTGCACACACACACTCAGGGAGAGAGATTGAGTGAATTAGAGTTTCTGTTAAAAATTTGTTCAGATCGTCCTGGATGATATCCACATCGTCCTGGACGATCCAGTTAAAACTGAAACCCTAATTAGGGCGACTAAGTTAAGAGGGTCTGATTGAGCCGATCGTCCTGGACGATCTCCGGATCGTACGGGACGATATGCCGAAACCAGAAATTCTCAGCCGCCAGATCAAGTTAGGCAAGTTCTTATTTTTAGATACTTAGTCTGATCGTCCCGGACAATACGTGTATCGTCCCGGATGATCCAGTACAATCATGCCTAATTTAATCTGGTAATTAAGGAAAGCAATTTATTTTTGGTTGATACGATCATATCGTCCTGGACGATCGCAGGATCGTCCCGGACGATCTTGATCGTCTAGTGCATCTAAGTTGTACGTCCAGAACTATGTACAGGACGATTTGGGGCCTTTTTGAACTAATCGTACCGGACGATGACCCTATCGTCCGGGACGATCAAGTCATTTTTTGGTCGTCCAGCACAGATTTCTCTGGACGACCCGAACTGTCTTCTGGACGATTTCCCTCAATTTGAACTAATCGTCCCGGACGATCGCAGGATCGTACGGGACGATATGAACAATTTTTTCTACTGATCGTCCAGAAGAGCCAGATCGTCCAGGCTGAAACAGCTGAATTTGAACTGATCGTACAGGACGATCTACCGATCTTCCTGGATGATATTGGCCGACCAGTTGAGATTTAGGGCAAATTTTAAGCCCTCCTTTAAAAGAACTTTTTCCAATTTTTGGAAAAATCTTTTGCTGCCTTCCTTCCCTGAGAAACCCTAGAGAGAGAGAGAGTTGGGAGAGAGAGAGAAGATCTTGTGAGGGGGAGTTAGTGAGGGATTCACTAAGGTTGCTCCGAGCACGGATCAGAGTTGTCTTCTTCGCTTGTCGTCTTTCGTCTAGTCGGTGTTCGTCGTGGGAGGATCGTTCGCAAGAAGATCCGGGGTTCTCTGCCCACTTCCGGTGGAAGCAAAAGGAGTTCGTAGGTTCTCTGCCTGCTTCAGGAGGAAGCGAAAGGAGTTTGAAGGTTCTCTGCCTGCTTCAGGAGGAAGCGAAAGGAGGTCGGGTTCTCTGCCTCACCGTGTGGTGAAAAGGAGATTTTTGAACAGGCTTCTCCGCCTTGCTATGGGAGCAAAAGGAGAGACACTTCTGTTTAGTGCAATACCCGGAGGGGAGGCTCCGGGGAGTGGACGTAGGTCAAGTTGACCGAACCACTATAAAATCTGGTTTGCTTTTCTGATTCAATTCTGCACTTTAATTTTTTTTATATTAACTGCTTGGGTGAATATCTGTGGTTGATCTTTTTATCGTTGTTTTAATTTGTTTCCTCTGCACGTTATAAAAAGATTTTCATAGTTATCGTGAAATTTTTAAATAACCAATTCACCCCCCTCTTGGTTAGCCTCGGGACTAGTTCACTAGAGCTTAACATCCCTATCGAACTTTCAAGTGGTATCAGAGCGGGATTCAAAATTTTAGTTTAAAAACTTTTGAATTTGATCCATGGCTAACTGTAATAATCGTAATACTGCTAAAGGATATTTTATTACAAGACCACCATTATTTGACAATATTCCTTTTGATTTTTGGAAAACACGCATGTCTAATTTTCTACAGTCTATTGATTATCGCATGTGGATGTTAGTTAAGGACGGATACGAACCACCTTTTAGACTGATTAACAATGTGAAAACTGAACTGCCTTTTACTGATTGGACGTTTGATGATCGTGATTTAGCACAGTTAAATGCAAAATGCTTGAACTATTTCTTTTGTGCTTTAAAATTCGAAGACTATATGCGTGTTTCTACTTGTACAACGGGAAAGGAAATCTGGGATAGATTATGCATAACATACGAAGGTACAACTGAAGTCAAACAGTCTAGGTTAAACATCTTGTTACATGATTATGAACTTTTTCGCATGAAACTTAGTGAGACTATTTCAGAAATGTACACAAGGTTCACTCAGATTGTTACCTCTTTGCATGTTCTAGGTAGAGAACTTACTAACTACGAAAGAGTGAACAAAATTCTAAGATGTTTGCCTGCTTCTTATGATGCTAAGATTACTGCTATTACTGAATCTAAAGATTTAAATACTTACTCTATTAACAGCTTACTTGGATCACTCATTGCTTACGAGCAAGGGGTGAACCAAAGGCAACTTGATGCAGGTGAACGCAAGAAAGAGAAGACAGTGGCACTAAAGGCCAAGGATTCAGATGCTAGCTCTTCCGGGTCTGATAGCGATGATGTTGCCTTAATCACAAGGCAATTCAAAAGCTTTCTAAGGAAGAAACATAAGAACTATCAGAAGTGGAACAAGGGTAAGTCCAATAAAAATTTTAAGAGTTCATCTGAATCTGTTTGTTTTGAATGCAGGAAGCCTGGACACATAAAGGCTGATTATCCAACACTTAAAGCTCACCCAAGTAAGGAGAAGGGTGAGGAGAAACCAAAGTTCAGAAAGGACAAGAAGCAGATTCAGAAGGCGTTCTGGGCAGACTCTGCATCCGACTCTTCTGAGACTGAAGCTGAAGAAGAGGAAACAAACTTGTGTCTTATGGCTGATGATCACCCTGGTCAGTCGGATCAGGATGAGGTATGTGAGCTTACCTACGATCAATTATTTGAAGTTTCTGAAAGAATTCATACATCGTATAGGAAGCTTAAGAAAACTCATCCTAGTTTGAAATTAGATTACTTAACATTGCAAAAAGAGCATGATTCTGTAGTTAAAGATCATTCCACACTTGATTCAAATCACATGTCTTTGCTTGATGAATTTGATGAGTTGAATAAAAAATATTCTGATTTAATTTCTGAGCATGATTCATTGAAAACTACGCATGTGGACTTAGAAAGAGCTTTTAAAGAATTAGATACAATGGCATGTGAAGTAGAAAGTAGCAAGGGAACCTTGAAATTTGAAATTGCAAGTTTAAAGAAAGAAAATGAGTTTCTGAAAGGAAAGATCAGTGCTTTTGAAAAGAACAAAACACCGCCTACTTTTGAACAGTTTTATGCACCGCCACCTTTTGAAAAATCTGTTGCAAGTTCTTCAAAGCATGTTTTATATACATCTAGGAAGAGGCATTATCATCCACGTAGATTAGTTAACCCTTTTCCTGGTGTTAAATGTTTTTCATGTGGCATGTTAGGACATATTTCTCACACCTGCATTGTTCACCGTAGTACACATTGGGTGTGGAAACCCAAACTGCCTGTTTCACAGCACAGCACGCATGCATTGCATTCTTCTTTTCATAAGAAGGAACCCAAACCTGTTTGGGTTCCTAAGACTGACGTTTGATACTTTTGTAGGTGTGCTCTCACACAAGACCTCGTGAGAGCATGTGGTACCTGGACAGCGGATGTTCTAGACATATGACTAGAGATGCAAATCAGTTCATTTCACTGGAGGCCAGAGCTGGAGGCAAGGTTACACTTGGAGATAACACCACCAGGAAGGTGGTAGGCACAGGTATAATTGGTGATTCAAAGAACTTTATGATTGAAAATGTTTTGCTTGTAGATGGACTGAAACACAACCTGCTGAGCATCAGTCAACTCTGTGACAAGGGATACAACATCAAATTCCTGCCCACTGGCTGCATTTTAAGCTTAAATGATGAAGTTGTTTTGCAGGGGCAAAGGATCAACAATGTCTATAAGCTGGATGTAAGTAGCATTAAATCTGATAATTCAATTTGCTTAAAAACTATTGCTGATGAGTCTTGGTTATGGCATAGGAGATTGTGTCATGCCAGTATGAAAACCCTTAGGAGAGTCACCCAAAAGGACTTAGTTAGAGGTGTGCCCAAGCTTAAGTTCACTAAGGATCACCTGTGTGATGCTTGTCAGTTGGGGAAGCAAGTCCAATCCTCTTTTCACTCTGTTAAGGACATTAACACCTCTAGACCTTTAGAAGTTCTTCACATGGACCTCTTTGGACCCATTAGCACTGCCAGCTTAGGGGGGAGAGTCTATGATTTTGTGATTGTAGATGATTATTCGAGGTTCACTTGGGTTAAGTTTTTGTCACATAAATCTGAGTCATTTGATGAGTTTAGATCCTTCTCTACTTGGATTCAGAAGAAGTTAGGATGTGAGATTATTACCATCCATGGTGATCACGGAGGGGAGTTTGAAAATGAAAGATTTGGAAGTTTTTGTGAGGATCATGGGATTAGTCACAATTTTTCAGCTCCTAGGACCCCTCAACAGAACGGGGTAGCTGAAAGGAAGAACATGACCTTAGTGGAAGCCGCTAGAGCCATGCTTGCCGAGTATTCACTTCCAAAATTTGGGCTGAAGCGGTGAACACTGCCTGTTATGTGCTGAATAGGGTGAATGTGAGAGTCAAACTAAGCAAGACACCTTATGAGATCATTAAGGGTAGAACTCCAAATCTGTCCCACCTCCATATCTTTGGCTGTAAGGTTTTCATTCTGAACAACGGGAAGTCACCCTTAGGAAAATTTGACCCCAAATCTAATGAAGGAGTGTTCTTAGGATATTCAAGTGTGGGGAAATCCTTTAGGGTGTACAATAGGAGGACTTTGGTGGTGGAAGAAATAACCCATGTAGTGTTTGATGAATCTGATCCTAAGGAGTCTAGATCTGAAGTAGAAGATGAAGAGATTATTGAGGTTACCCAAGGAGTTGGAAATACAAATTTGGAGGAAAGGGTAGAACCTCAAACAGAGTTGCCTAGAGATTGGAGATATTCTTCGAGTCATCCTAAAGAACTGATCTTAGGAGACCCTTCTGAAGGTGTTAGGACTAGGCATGGACTTAGGAAGGAAGTAAACCATTCTGCCTGTATTTCAATGACTGAACCCACCAACATCAATCAAGCCCTGTCGGATGAATTTTGGATTTTAGCTATGCAGGAAGAATTGAATCAATTTGTAAGGAATGATGTTTGGGAGTTAGTAGAAAAACCTAAAAATCAAAGTATTGTGGGAACCAAGTGGGTCTTTAAGAATAAGATGAATGATTCTGGTGTGGTGGTGAGAAATAAGGCAAGATTAGTGGCTAAGGGGTATAATCAGATAGAAGGGATTGATTTTGAGGAGACTTTTGCCCCTGTAGCTAGATTGGAAGCCATTAGAGTGCTACTAGCCTTTGCCTGTTATAAGGGATTTAAGCTGTTTCAAATGGATGTTAAGAGTGCCATTTTAAATGGGGTAATTAAAGAAGATGTTTTCGTAGAACAACCCCCAGGTTTTGAGAGTTCCCAATATCCAAATCATGTCTATAAATTAAAAAAGGCCTTATATGGATTGAAACAGGCACCCAGAGCTTGGTATGAGAGGCTTAGCACATTCCTGTTAGAAAGAGAGTTTGTTAAGGGGAGCGTAGACACCACCCTTTTTCTGAGGAGATTAGGAGATAACTTACTCATTGTCCAGATCTATATTGATGATATAATTTTTGGATCTTCTAATAAATACTTATGTGAAGAGTTTTCTAAAATAATGAGTAAAGAGTTTGAGATGAGTATGATGGGAAATTGTCCTACTTTTTGGGGTTTAGCATAAGGCAAACGGATGATGGAACCTTTCTCAATCAATCAAAATACACTAAGGACATTTTGAAGAAATATGAAATGGACAAAGCCAAGCCAATCAATACTCCCATGCCCTCCTCAGTTCAATTAGATAAGGATTCAAATGGAAAATCTATTGATCAGAAAAAGTATAGAGGGATAATAGGTTCACTGCTTTACCTGACTGCTAGCCGACCTGATATCATGTTTAGTGTCTGTCTTTGTGCTAGGTTTCAGGCTGATCCTAAAGAGTCCCACCTGGCTGCTGTTAAGAGAATTCTTAGATATCTTTTAGGAACCCCAAACCTAGGAATTTGGTACCCTAGGCACAACACCTCTTTTGAGATCATTGGATATTCTGATTCTGATTTTGCGGGGTGTAGGGTGGATAGGAAGAGTACTTCTGGGACTTGTCAGTTCATAGGACAGTCGTTAGTCTCCTGGTCCAGTAGAAAACAGAACTCAGTTGCACTTTCCACTGCTGAAGCTGAGTACATTACCTTAGGGAGTTATGTGGCCCAAGTTCTTTGGTTGAAGCAGCAAGTCTTGGATTTAGGAGTACCTGTTGGCATAATTTCTGTTCTGTGTGATAATACTAGTGCCATCTGTATCTCTAAGAATCCAATCCAACATTCTAGGACCAAACACATTGACATTAGGCATCACTTCATTAGGGACCATGTTACAAAAGGAGACATTGAGCTACACCACGTAGCAACTGAAAATCAGCTGGCTGACATATTCACTAAACCACTGGTCTTTGACTCATTCAGCATTTTGAGAACCAGATTAGGAGTGATTGATATAAATGCATGATTCGGATGACTGCTGATTTATGATTGTTATGATTGGTATTCTGATTTCTGTTAGTTAGTTTTTTTTGTATTCTATTTTCTGATTTCTGTTAGTTAATTTTTGTATTCTGATTTCTGATTTCTGTTAGTTAGTTTTGATTTGATTATTTGCTTTCAGTTGATTTTATTTCTTCTGCTGATTTCTGTGTTACCCTTTTTGTTAGTTTGATTTGAGTATTTACTTTGCTATGATTTGAGTATTTACTTTGTTAGGATTTTATGTTGCCTACCGTTATAGAAAACTATACAATTTTGATACATGCTCAATTACTCTTTAATTACTATAATGTGAGGATATATGTGCATATGTGATTAAATTATATCTATTGGGAGTCATAAGGGGCCAAAATTCCTTGAGATTTTATCTGTGTCAAGGAATATTCTAGTGCCTATAAGGCATATTTTGATGGCTATAAGTTATATTTTTAGTACGTACATGCATATTATAATGCTATAAACATAAAAGGGAGTCATAAGGGGCTAGAATCCTTTGAGATTTTATCTGAGTACGAGAAATGTGATATGAACTGCTTTGTGATATAAATTTTAATTTATTTATTTGTTCAATATTATTATAATCAGGGAATAAATGTTATGCATTTATTACATCTCTCAGTATAGTGATTTATTTAAACTGTATTTAACTATTTTTAAATATTCAGTAAAATATTTAATAAAATAATATCAAATTTTAGATCAAATTATGTGGCCTGCTGAGCTGTTGTAGCTCACTATAGTTTTGTATATGAGGTTATAGTGAATAACTAGGAAGGGGAAGGAGATTTTGGACTAGAAATTCAGAATCAGATATGAGGTTATAAGTATATTACTATTTTGATTTTTGTACAGTCATGACTAGTTAAATTTTTAGTTTTATAACTCTTGTATATAGCTATGTACTATAGTGTAGATATTTATTTTGATGAAATGAAAGAAATCTGGTGGATGAGTTTTTTTAGTATTTGGATATTTTAGTAGCTCTGTAGTTTATAGTTTAATTTAATGAATATTGGTAGAAAATTTGAAATAATTCTAAAATTATATCTTTGGATTTATTTGTCATAGCTCAACACGGTAGGACCTGTCCTGATCGGGTTGGGTTGTGATAAGCTTTTGTGGTATTAGAGCAATAATTTTGGAATTAGATTGTAAAATAGAACTATATGAATTGATTTATAAATCTAGTGGAGTAGTTTTAAGTTTATCTAGGTAACTTTAGATGCATATTCTATGTGATCATGAATCCACCAGACCTAGATATGATTGATGGATAGAGTGCTAGTTAGGTAGCTCTTGTGTATAGTACTACTCTGATAGTTAGTTCAAATACAGTTTCATAATTTGCTACTTTGATAGCCCAGATGATGGATGAGGCACATAGCAAGGTTCTTGTTGTGAGATCTGAAGAGGTAGACATACATCTATAGATATTTTTAAGATTGAAGACTCGAAGATTCGAGGGTACTATTGAGCACAGAGCAGTAGAGGACTGATTGATGAGGCTAGAAAAGATATGTGATGGTATGCAGTGTCCTCCTAAGAGAAAGGTACAACTAGTAGTATTTCTATTAAATGACGAGGTAGATCGCTGGTGGATGGGCCAACATGAGGAGAAATTTTAAGGGGGACTGAACTCTTTAATTACTTGAGAGGAGTTCTCTGATGTGTTTAGAGCATAGTTTGTACCACTTTCTACATGACAGTAAATGCATGAGGCTTTTTTGAGGCTGGTTCAGGGGAGCCGGACAGTTATGTAGTAGAGGTATAGTTTATTATTTTAGCTAGATATGCTCCATAGTTGGTTAGTATGCCCACAGAGAAGTGCTATATATTTCTGAGAAGACTTCAGGATAGTCTGAGATAGCTCTAGTAACATTTAATATTTTTGATTTCTCTGAGCTTATATAGAGAGCTTATCTGATAGAGAATAACGTGATGGCTACTTAGCAACGGTGGACTGTTAGTAGCAAGAGTTTCAGTGGTGAGACTTCTAATAGTGGTTTTTATGGAAAGACGAGTAGGAGTTGAAGGTTGATCTTTAAGAGTGGGTTGATATGAGATTTATTTATTCTAGTGTGTCTCCCTAGGGAGCACCTATTCTATTTGTGAAGAAAAAGGACCGTACGATGCATATGTGTATTGATTATAAGGAGTTGAACCAAGTCACTATCAAAAATAAGTATCCACTACTACGGATTGATGATCTATTCGATCAGCTTGTTGGATCTTCTATATCAAGTGAAGGTCAGAGAGGCTGATGTGATGAAGATAGCTTTTAGTACTAAGTATGGACACTACGAGTTTTTAGTCATGCCATTTGGGGTGACTAATTAACCAACTATCTTTATAGATCTGATGAATAGAGTATTCAAAGATTATCTAAATTAGTCTGTGATTATTTTTATAAATGACATTTTGGCATATTCTACTTCTGAGGAAGATCACGCTAGACAATTGAGGATTGTATTGGAGACTTTGAGGCAGCATTAGTTATATGCCAAATTTTCCAAATATGAATTCTAGCTGAGGAGTATTTTTTCCAAGACTGTAGTGAGTGGTGATGGTATCTTTGTTAATCCCCAAAAAGTTCAGGCAATCTCTGATTAGCTGAGGCCTACTACTGTTTCTGAGATGCGTAGTTTCTTGGGTATGACTAGATATTATAGAAAGTTTGTGAAGGGGTATTCTTGAATTTTTTTCACCTCTAAAGAGACTGACTCAGAAGTCAATAGCTTTTATCTGGACACTAGAGTGTGATGCTAGTTTTTAGAGATTGAAGGATTCTTTGACTTCTGCTCCAGTTTTGACTCTTTTATCTGGTACATAAGGATTTTAAGTATTCAGTGATGCTTTACTGAGAGGTTTGGGATATATTTTAATATAATATGGAAGAGTTATAGCTTATTCTTCTAGATAGTTGAAGCCACATGAAAGGAACTATCTGACCCATGATCTAGAGTTGACTGTTATTGTATTTGCTTTAAAGATTTGGCAGCATTATTTATACGATGCCAGGTGTGAGATTTTTACTGATCATTAGAGTTTGAAATATATATTCACTCATAAGGATCTAAATCTGAGGCAGAAGAGGTGACTTGAGTTGATCAAGGATTATGATTTAACTATTTAGTATCAGCCTAGTAAGGCCAATGTGATGGCAAACGCTCTAAGTATGAAGTCTTCTAAATTATCATGTATGCAGTTAACTTCTAATGAGTATTTTATATGAGATATAGAGAGATTACAATTGAAGGTAATTTCTTCTACTGATTGGGATTCTGCTATAGTGATTTAGATTATCATTCGGACTTCTTTAGAAGAAAAGATTTAAGAAGCTCAGAAATCAGATGCAGAATATTCAAAGTTAATTGATCAAATCAGATCTGGTAATAAATTAGAACTAGAAATTTTTTATTCTGGTGTTATTTTTTGTAAGGATAGACTTTGGGTTCTACTTTTGGAGATTTGAGATGGGAGATTCTACATGATGCTCATTATTCAGGCTATACTATTCATCTAGGAAGTAGCAAGATGTACGAAGATTTAAAGGGTATGTTTTGGTTATCTAGATTAAAGAAGGACATAACATAGTTTGTATCTAAGTGTGAGGCCTGTCAGCTAGGGAAGGCAGAGTATCAGTGACAGGGAGGTCTTCTGCAGTTGTTACCTATTCTAGAGTGGAAATGGGAAAAGGTAACGATGGATTTTGCTATGGGTATTCCTAGATCGAGGTAGGGGCATGATGTTATTTGGAGTGTTATCGATCGATTAACAAATCTAACCATTTCATTTTGATTCAATAGAAAGATCCGGTGAACAGGTTAGTACAGCTCTATGTTAAAGATATTATCATGTTACACAGTGTGTCGAAGGTAATTGTATATGATCGGGATGACAGGTTTACCTCCAAATTATGAAGAGGTATTTAGTAGGGACTAGGTACGAAGTTACACTTAGTACGAATTTACATTCACAGATAGATTGAAGTACTATAGGATATTCTAAGACTTGTGTTTTAGATTTGGAGGTAGTTGGGAGAATCAGATCCTATTGATAGAGTTTGCATAAAATAATAGTTATCAATCTAGCATAGGTATGGCTCCTTACGTAGCTCTATACGATAGAAAATGTAATACTCCTTTAACTTTGACAGAGGTGGGAGATAGACATGTGGTAGGTTTAGCTTTTGTAGATGATACTACATCAAAGATCCTTTTGATTATAGAAAGGTTGAAATCTGCACAGGATAGGCAAAAAAAGTACTACAATCAGAAATACAGATTGGTTGAGTTTTAGATTAGCAACCTAGTTTATGTCAAAGTCAGTCCTATGAAATGTGTTAGTAGATTTGGGAGAATCAGCAAGCTCAGTCCAAGGTATATTAGACCTTTTAAGATCATTGAGCAGATTGATAGTTCTGCTTGCATGTTATTATTACCTGATCATATGTCTAATATATGAATCATATTTCATGCATCTTATTTGAGAAAGTGGGCATCTGATTTTGGAAAGAGATTATCTGTTGAGGATGTCGAGGTTCGTCCGAATCTATGGTATAAGGAAGAATCCAAAAAAAGTTTGGCATATGATGTGAGAAAATTGAAAAGCAAATAGATTTCGATGGTCAAGGTGTAGTGGAAGCACAAGATCGCCAGAGAGGCTACTTTAGAGAAAAAATCTGACATTAGGTAATTGTATCTAGGTTTATTCTGACTTATTCTAATTTACAAATCGAGGACGATATTTTTCTTAAGGTGGGTAGATTATGAAACCCTTAAAAAAGTTATTTTAAAGAATTTTTTGACCTAGAACAGTCAATAATTACTTCAGGAGTCATTATAAGTTTAAATCATAAACCATCTTCTCCAAAACATTCATGGTGTAGTGCTTTAATTATCCTAACTTTTTCATAATTTTGGGCACTGTTGAAATTTCTTAAGAAATCGGTTCCTGTCGATACAAGTAGGATTTTCTGGACTGTTAGTTATCCGTTTTGCAAATCGATTTTACCAAAAACTTTTAAATAAAATGAGCTAATTTATGAATATTTTTATATAATTTTTGGAATCCCTAAATTATTTTTTATGAATTTTCTAATGAAAATTAATTATAATAATATTATTATATATTATTTAATTATAAAAAAAGAAAATATCTAAAACCATCATAGCTTTAATAGATGCCATTTTCCCCTTAATACTTCGTTTTCACTAAATAGATACTTTTGGGAAAACATTAAGAGAAAGAGAAGAAAGAGAAGGGGGAAATCCTAATTTTGGGCGACTTTGAGCCATTTTTGTCCGTCTACCTAGTTGAAAAACTTGTTCGTCTCAAGGTAAGTTATATTATGCCTATCTTAATTTTCAAAAATACATAATTTTTAGCAATTTTTTAATTAAAATTTTATTTTCGTTAGCAAAAATGCGAATAACTTTGCACTGGTAAAACTTTCACCACGTAACTTTTTATATGCTATAGAGATTACGATTATGCACATTTTGAATATTTTAAAAAAAATTTACAACAGGGTTTCTAAAATTTATGGAGTTTTTATTGAATAAAAAATCATTTGAATGTTGAAAAATAGTGTAGTACAATAAAAGTCTTAAAACATCATTTTACACTATCCCTCATAATTTAGTAATTTTTAAAAAATTTGCATTTTTGCTTAGTAGAATTTTCTGTTGCCCACCGTTATAGAAAAGTGTGCAATTTTGATACATATTCAATTACTCTTTAATTGCTATAATATAATGATATATGTGCATATGTGATTAAATTATATCTATTGGGAGCCATAAGGGGCAAGAATTCTTTGACATTCTATTTATATCGTGGAATATTCTAGTGCCTATAAGGCATACTCTGGTGGTTATACGCCATATTCTTGATTTCTTTTGGGGGGGGGGGGGGGGGGGGGGGGGGCGGTAAGTTCACAAATAAAAAATAATGTAATGAATCCTAACAGAAAAGCACATACATGATCAGACCTTTTTGGAATAATGATCGGCACATCATAAACTTTTTGGAATAATTGCCAAACTTTTAGGCCTCCATTTAATATTTAACCCCATCAATCAAGTTGTCTGATATCTGCCCTCATCAACATACAAACCTACTATCTCCAACAAAGTGCCGCTTAATTGTCACTATCTACTCACTGCTTGATTGCCAACATCAAAATATCACCTAATCGCTTTCATTAGGCTTTCATCATTTGACATGCACCATAGGCTATTGCTTGGCTCTTTACATTGAAGGAACAACTGATGATCGTTGGATCTCTCTTCGACTATCAACCATCACCAAACTTTTGCCCATCACTAGTAGTCATCAGTTCTTCTCCTGAGTGCTATTACCACTAGATCTTCTCAAGACCATCCTCTCATGCAGGAGATGGTTGATTTTCTTCTATCATGGGTAGTCTCTAGGGAGAATAACCTCATCAACAGACAAACCTACTATCTCCAACAAAGTGCCACTTAATTGTCACTATCTACTCACTGCTTGATTGCCAACATCAAAATATCACCTAATCGCTTTCATTAGGCTTTCATCATTTGACATGCCCCATAGGCTATTGCTTGGCTCTTTGCATTGAAGGAACAACTGATGATCGTTGGATCTCTCTTCGACTATCAACCATCACCAAACTTTTGCCCATCACTAGTAGTCATCAGTTCTTCTCCTGAGTGCTATTACCACTAGATCTTCTCAAGACCATCCTCTCATGCAGGAGATGGTTGATTTTCTTCTATCATGGGTAGTCTCTAGGGAGAATAACCTCTCATCGAAACTTCTTCTACAAAAAGAGGGGTACTAAAACTTGATAGGGAATGCCACCTATCTAAAATAGTGGAATGCATCTAATATTAGAAAAAATACATAGGAAAAGGAGAAGAAATGCAAGATATATTCCTTCTACATAAAGAGGGGCACAAAAACTTGATAGGGGATGCCTCCTATCTAAGACAATGGAATACCTTTAATGTTAGAAGAAATGCAAAGGAAAAGAAGAAGAAATATATGATCTATTCCATCTATACAAAGAGGGATACTGAGACTTGATAAGAGATGCCACCTATTCAAGATAGTGAAAGACCTCTATTATAAGAAGACTAGAAAACAAATGAAAAGGAGAGGAGGTGCAATCTTCTCCTACCCCTAGGCAACATTTATAGGTGTACAAGGGGAGGGGTGGAGAGAGAGAGAGAGAGAGAGAGAGAGAGAGAGAGAGAGAGAGAGAGAGAGATAGAATTAAAAAAGGTAGGGAAAGGTATTAAAAAAACTGTTCAAATTTTTTTGAATTTTTGGAATGTTTTTTATTATTTTCCAAAAAAAATTATAAAATTACAGCCTATTTGCAACTATTTATGCACCAATCGGTGCACAACAACCAAGCAGGGTGGGCCGCAATAGCGTGGGCGGGTTGGGGCATGCACGTTGGCAAGCTCATCGAAGGGGGCGGCAGGTGGAAGGCCAGCCAATTTGGAAGCAAAAACACTTTTTGGCCCAAACAGTCCAATATGAATGCTTTTAGGCTCCCCAGAATAATTTTTCGATGTCCCGAACTTAATTTTAACATTTTCGGACCTAAACGGAGCCTCTACACTTAGTTTTAAGGCATTTCAAAAGTTTTGGGATGTAAGTTTTTAACATTTTTTGCTCCAATTATTGAGCCAACTTCAGGACATGCTAAATTTATGATCAAAGATATTTTAGTTGGTTCACAACCCTGAGGGGAAGTCCATGTTGACATCCAGGGAGTGCTTACACCTTATAATTACCTAGAAATTATAATTTTACAATGGAATAGTTTCAAAATCTTTAAAACATATTTTCAAACTTTGTAGGTTTTAATGTTTGAAAATAAAGGGGAAATTGATATGTCATCAAAAAATTATATTGATCGGGCATGAATCTCGATGCAAATATGAATTAAAAACTTTTAAAATTAAATTCAGGATCATCTGTACTCTGATTTTAGCAAACTTATAAACAAACTGAATATCTTAAAGAGATGAACCCAATGACTCCAAAATCAATCCAATATGAACCTAAATTGGTCCAAATTGAGGGTCTGAAGCCTATTTAAAAGCTTCAAAATATTAATTAGATGACTAAATGAGATCTTAATGTGACATGCTTATAGTTGAATCAAGCGGCTCAATGAGACAAATCCAACAAGCTTAAGATAACCAAAATTTGACATCATTAATACACTTAAATACTTGATAAATGATCCATGATTGAGGAAGTTGACATCACCCATCCATTAAAACACTCCCAATATGCCCTTGAACTTCTCCCTATTTACTAGCCATGCCACTCTAAAAGAATTATAAATAAACCCCTCATTCTTCACAAAAGGGAAGAGAAATAGAAAAAAATGAAGGATCTCTCTTCATTTCGCAAGCTTGCACCACCATCCAGATCTCATCCCGACCACCAGCCATCATCAGACTCTAACAACCAACCATCGTAGGACCTTTGGCTATTCATTGGTTGTTATTGGATCTTTTCCTAATAACCAAATATTTTCACTTGCCCAATGACTGATTAATACTGAATTTCCATTTATCACCAGACATTAATGGAATATTCTTTGTTATTCAATCTACATTAAGTGGACCAATCTTCTAAACTTTGGAAATCTCTTCAGCATATTGTCTTCTCCCTGATCTTGAGTTAAGGGATATGTTAACAATGTCTGCTTACAATCCCTCCGACCTCGATCGAGCACCAACTACGGTCCTTATGACCTCTATTGCCTGATGACTATGATCCCTATTACAAATCTGGGTCCAAGGACTATAATTTTGATGATAACAAATATTATTATTTTCTTATCACTATTATGATTGCATATCTATTTTGTTGCCTTACTCACTAACATTTCAGGTCCACAATGTTGAAATTTAGGATCCCGAGCACTTAATTTTGATGGTGACAACTAATACTTACTGAGTAAATATAGACTTCCGTTAGATTACAAATGTTTAATCTTTGTATATGAGCACTAACATTTCAGGTCAGATGCATACTGCTAAAGATTGCTGGAGACTCAAACCGGGTAGAATAGGATGTTGAAGAGTCTGTAATTTTTATTTCTTTATTTTTATTTTTTTTTAGTCTGCCACAGAAGCATGCATGTGAAAGGAGCAACCATGCACACACACAAAGGGAGATTTTTTTTTTTAAATGATTAATTTTTTTTAAGTACATCGTACTGTACAACCTTGGATCGTACTGTACGATTAATTAAAAATACTCAGGCTAACGGCTAATTTTCGAATGATTAAGTTTACAAACTTATCGTACTGTGCGATCCATATCGTACTGTATGATCCAAATCGTACTGTACGATCAATATCGTACTGTACGATAATATGTAATTGTGAAACCCTAGCCGCAAGAATAAGTTTGGTAAGTTTTTGAATTTGATTTTTTGAACTGATCGTACTGTACGATACGGTTCTTACTGTACGATTAACTAAAACTTGCCAAAATTATCTCCCTAATCAGGAAATAAATGTTGGTTTCTATTTTATATGTCGATCATACTGTACGATCATATATCGTACTGTACGACTTATAGAGACGATTTCATTCGTCCCAGAGATCGTACCAGACGAAACCAAGGTTTTTTTGTTCTGTTCGTCCTGGACGATATTCATATCGTACAGGACGATATCAAGAAATGAACTGATCGTACTGTATGACTGGTGGAGTGCTGGACGATTGTCAGAGACGATTTCCTTCATCCCAGCGATCGTACCAGACGATCCCAAGAATTTTTATACTATTTATCCTGGACGATATTCTTATCGTACAGGACGATATCATGAAAAACACTATTCATACTGTACGATTCAATGAGTGCTGGACGACTGACAGAGACGAGTTCTTTCATCCCGAGGTTTGTCCCACAGTTCGTCCCGTACGAACAGTACGAATCAACAGTATCGTCATGTACGATATACATATCGTACAGTACGATATGAATAAAATTCGATACATGTTCGTCTGTACTCGTACTGGACGGAGCTGTAATTGAACTGATCGTACTGTACGATTATAAATCGTACTGTACGAACAGAAACGTAAAAGTTGAAACTTTTAGGGTTTTCTGAAGCCTGATATAAAAACAACTTAAAATTTTCTTTAGGGAGTTGTTGATCAATCCTTTTGCTGTGAGAGGCTTGGAGGAAAAAGAAGGGGATTCGGTAGAAAGAAGTTTTTGGAGAGATCTAGAGCTTGAGAGAGGAAGGTGAAGGTGAGCTTGAGCGTGAGGGAGAAGTAGTGTGAGGGGATCACACGGTGGCTCCAAGCTAGCTGCATGCTTTGCTCCTCTTGTGGCTTTGGAAGCTTCAAGAAAGTTCTCGAGGGAAGAGTCACTTCAAGATCAACATCGCCAAGGTACTCTGCCATCTCCAGGAGGGAGAAAAAGGAGAAGGTCCGTTGCCGTCACCAGGAGGGTGACATAGCTTTTGGTATTCCGCCGCACCGAGGGAGGTGAAAGTGAGTATTGTAAAGGCTTCTCCGCCTTGCTGTGGGGGCAAAAGGAGAGTCAACTTTTACTAGTGCAAATCTCAGAGTAGAGGACTCTGGGGAGTGGACGTAGGTCAAGTGACCGAACCACTATAAAAATCTCTGGTGTATTTTTTCCTGTTTACCATACTTTACTTTTCATGTTTTAAATTTGTGCGTTTTAATTGCTTGGTGAAAAATCAGTATTTAAATATTGTGGTGTAAAATCTAAAATTGAACTATCAATTTCATCGTTGTGAACGTTGTATTTGCTTCCGCACATTAGTCGTTAAATTATGTTTTAAAAATACAAAAAATTAGAACTCTTGTGTAGGGTTAAATTTTTAAAATATCAATTCACCCCCTCTCTTGGCGCATCTCGTACTTTCAAGTGGTATCAGAGCGGGGTTTCAAAATAGTGTTTTAGAAAACCTAGAAACGTAAGATCCATGGCTCAATTTGGTAACCGTAACACTGCGGAGGGTTATTCCATAACTCGTCCACCTTTATTTGATAACATACCGTTTGATTTTTGGAAAATACGCATGTCTACATTTTTACAGTCTTTAGACTATCACATGTGGATGTTAGTCCAAGAAGGTTATTCTGCACCATTTCGTATGTTGAATGGAATTAAAACTGAACTGTCATTTAATGAATGGAGCATTGAGAATAGAGAATTTGCACAACTAAATGCCAAATGTCTAAATTATTTCTTTTGTGTATTAAAATCAGAAGACTATATGCGAGTATCAACTTGTACTACTGGTAAATAAATTTGGGACAAACTGTGTATCACGTACGAAGGAACTAGTGAGGTCAAACAATCTAGGTTGAACATACTATTACATGATTACGAACTATTCCGCATGAAACCTAGTGAAACTATATCTGACATGTACACTCGATTCACCCAGATTGTAACATCACTGCATGCTTTAGGAAGAGAGTTGTCTAACTCGGAAAAAGTAAACAAAATACTGCGATGTTTGCCTAGCTCATACGATGCGAAAATCACTGCAATAACTGAGTCAAAAGACCTAAATGTTTATTCTATTGATAATTTGCTTGGGTCACTCATTGCCTACGAGCAAGGAGTGAGTCAACGACAAAGTGATGCAGGTGAAAAGAAAAAGGAGCGAGCAGTGGCTTTAAAAGCAAACAATTCTGAAAGTGACAGCTCAGTAGCTGAGGAAGATGACAACATAGCTTTGATGACTCGTCAGTTCAAAAATTTTCTGAAAAGAAAGCAGCGCCATCATCAAAGCAATTAGAACAAAGGTAAGAACTCAAAGTATACTAAGGTTGCATCTGAAACAATTTGCTTTAAGTGCAGGAAACTCGGTCATCTCCGAGCTGATTGCCCCAACATCAAAACTCATCAAACCAAGGAGAAGGGTGAGGAAAGATCAAAGTTCAAGAAGGGCAAATTTAAGACTCAGAAAGCATTTTGGGCCGACTCTGCCTCAGAATCATCGGAAGAAGAAGCAGAGGAGGAGGTAACGAATCTGTGTCTTATGACTAATGATAATCTTGATCAATCAGATCAAGATGAGGTATGTCAACTGTCTTACGATGAACTACTTGTTATTTCTGAAAAAATCCATGACTCGTATAGAAAATTGAAGAAAAAGCATGTTAGTCTTAATACTGAGTTTAGTACTTTACAAAAGGAGTATGCTAGTGTAGTAAAGAATTTTTCTGACTTAGATAAAGATCATATGTCTTTGCTTGATGAATACGATGCATTAAACAAGAAGCATATTGAGTTAACCACTGCACACGATACCTTGAAATCATCACATATTGAATTAGATAATGCATTTAAGGAACTAGAAGAACTATCAGGGGAATTTAGTACTAGTGAGCATGCATTGAGATTCAAATATGCTAGTCTTAACCAAGAGAATAAATTTTTAAATGAAAAACTTCATGCATACGAGAATAACAAAAAACCTCCCACGTTTGCTGAATTCTTTCAGCCTCCACCATGTGAATCATCTCATTCAAAACCAGCACGACATGCATCATCCAAACCCAGAAATAGGCACTACCACCCTCATAGATTAGTGAACCCATTTCCAGGTGTTAGATGTTATTCTTGTGGCATGCTAGGTCACATAGCTCGCACGTGCTCAATTCACTATAGGACACATCTAGTGTGGAGACCAAAATCGCATTCATCACAGCATAATATGTATACATTTCATTCATATAAGCATGATGTGGAACCCAAACTCACTTGGGTTCCCAAAGCTAATCCATAATTGACATTGTAGGGATGCTCTCACAAAAGACCTAGTGAGAGCATGTGGTACCTGGACAGTGGCTGCTCGAGACACATGACTGGAGACATGAAGCAGTTCGTGACACTGGAGGCCAGGTCAGGAGGCAAGGTAACTTTGGGAGACAACACCACCAGAAAAGTGGTTGGCTCAGATATCATTGGAAATACTAAAAATTTAATTATTGAGAATGTACTTTTAGTGGATGGTTTAAAGCACAATCTTTTAAGTATAAGTCAACTATGTGACAAGGGCTTTGATATAAAATTTCTGTCTAACAAATGCATGATTAGTTTAAATGATTCACTTGTGTTAGAAGGAAAATGTATAAACAATGTTTACATGTTAGACTTGAACTGTATTGAAACCTCAAACTCTTTGTGTCTGAAAACAATAGCAGATGACTCTTGGCTATGGCATAGGAGACTATGCCATGCTAGTATGAAAACACTTAGGAACATCACTCAGAAAGACTTAGTTAGAGGCATACCAAAGTTAGACTTTACTAAGGACCATCTTTGTGATGCTTGCTAATTAGGAAAATAAGTTAAATCTTCATTTCATGCAATCAAGGATATCAGCACCACTAGGCCACTAGAAACTCTCCACATGGACCTGTTCGGACCTGTTAGTACAGCCAGCCTAGGAGGGAAGTTGTATGGGTTTGTAATAGTAGATGACTACTCTAGGTTTACTTGGGTGAAATTCCTAGCTCATAAGAGTGAGTCATTTGAAGAATTTAGAATTTTCTCCACTTGGATTCAAAGAAAATTAGGATGTGTAATTTCAATAATTCATAGTGATCACGGTGGGGAATTTGAGAATGATAAATTTGAATCTTTTTGTAAAGAGGTTGGAATAGAACATAATTTCTCTACCCCTAGAACTCCTCAGCAAAATAGAATAGCAAAAAGAAAGAATAGAACTTTAGTTGAAGCTGCTAGGGCTATGTTAGCTGAATACACTCTCCCTAGATACTTTTGGGCAGAAGCAGTAAATACCGCATGCTATGTATTAAATAGGGTAAATGTTAGATCCAAACTTAATAAGACACCCTACGAGTTGCTTAAGGGTAGGACACCCAATCTTTCCCACTTACACGTTTTCGGGTGCAAATGCTTCATCCTAATCAATGGCAAGTCACCCTTAGGAAAGTTCGATCCTAAATCTTATGAAGGGGTTTTCCTAGGCTACTCATCTGTAGGTAAAGCCTATAGAATATTCAATAAGAGAACCCTAGTAGTAGAAGAGTCCACTCATGTGGTATTTGATGAATCCAATAAGACATCTGAACCTAATCATGAAGAAGAAGAAGTTGAGGCTATACGGGGAGTAGAAACCATTACCATAGAGACTAGAGCGGAACCTCAGGAACATCTGCCTAAAGATTGGAAATTTTCTTCTAGTCATCCTAGAGAGCTGATCTTAGGAGTCCCATCAGAAGGGGTAAAAACTAGGCATGGACTTAGGAAAGAGGTTAGCCATTCTGCATTCATATCTATGATTGAACCCACGAGTATAGATCAAGCCTTAGGAGATGAATTTTGGATCCTAGCAATGCAAGAAGAGTTGAACCAATTCATTAGGAATGATGTATGGGAGTTAGTCAAAAGGCCTAAAGAGCAAAGTGTGATTGGAACTAAGTGGGTCTTTAAAAATAAGATGAATGACTCAGGAATAGTAGTAAGAAATAAGGCTAGGTTAGTAGCGAAGGGGTATAACCAAATTGAAGGAATAGATTTTGAAGAAACCTTTGCTCCGGTAGCTAGACTAGAAGCCATCAGGGTACTGTTAGCTTTTGCTTGTTTTAGGGATTTTAAGCTGTATCAAATGGATGTAAAGAGTGCCTTCCTGAATGGAGTAATCAAGGAAGATGTGTATGTGGAGCAACCTCCGGGGTTTGAAAACTCACAATTTCCAAACCACATGTTCAAACTGAAAAAGGCACTGTACGGGTTAAAACAAGCACCTAGAGCTTGGTATGAAAGACTTAGTACGTTCCTACTAGATAGAGGCTTTGTAAAGGGTAGTGTGGACACCACCTTATTTTTGAAGAAGGTAGGAGTTGAAGTACTCATTGTTCAGATTTATGTAGATGACATATTGTTCGGATCGACGGAGAAAAACCTATGTAATGAATTTTCAAAAATAATGAGCGACGAGTTTGAAATGAGCATGATGGGCGAACTTAGTTACTTCCTTGGATTTAGTGTAAAACAAACGGAAGGTGGAACGTTTCTTAGCCAGTCTAAGTACGTCAACGATATTTTGAAAAAATATGAAATGGACAATGCTAAGGCTATGAATACACCCATGAGCTCTAATATTCAATTGGATAAAGATCCCAGTGGGAAGTCTGTAGATCAAAAGAGGTATAGGAGAATAATTGGATCGCTTCTCTATCTAACTGCCAGTAGACCAGACATAATGTTTAGTGTGTGTCTCTATGCCCGTTTTCAAGCTGACCCGAAAGAATCTCACATGACTGTTGTCAAAAGAATTCTTAGATATCTTCTAGGCACCCCGAACTTAGGAATTTGGTATCCTAGATACAGCACTTCTTTTGAAATCTTAGGATACTCAGATTCAGACTTTGCAGGATGTATGGTAGATAGAAGAAGCACTTCTGGCACTTGTCAATTCATTGGACAATCATTAGTTTCATGGTCCAGTAGGAAACAAAATTCAGCAGCCCTATCCACAGCCGAAGCGGAATATATAGCGGTAGGTAGCTGTGTTGCACAAGTGTTGTGGTTAAAACAACAGCTTGTATATCTAGGACTACCTGTAGGAACCATTCCGATCATGTGTGACAACACTAGTGCTATTTGCATATCCAAAAATCCAATTCAATACTCACGAACCAAACATATAGACACTAGACATCATTTCATTAGAGATCATGTAGCCAAAGGAGATATTGAACCGCACCACGTTGCTACTGAAGATCAATTGGCGGACATTTTCACAAAACCATTAGGTTATGACACATTTAGCACTTTACGAACCAAATTAGGTGTCATAGACATTCACGCCTAATGTAACATAAAAAAAAAATAAACAAAAAAAAAAAAATTGGTTTGTGGTTGTTTTGTTTTGTTAAAATAAAAAAAAAATACAAAAAATTGGATTCCTGATCCTCTTCCCATGTTGCTCACAAACTTTGATATTCTCTGACAATCGTACTGTATGATCTACTATCGTACTGTACGATAAGGTTCAAATCACTTCAATCTCAGCCATCCATTCCCATTCACGGTCCAGATCTTTCATGTCTTATACCTATCGTACTGTATGATTCACTACTTGTACCGAACGATACTAATTATTGGTCATCGTACTGTACGACATACTAATCGTACTGTACGATCCACGTGTCAAACGGATTAGGCCAAATTTAAATCGGCGGGTACGAACATTATTGCCTATCGTACTGTACGAACACCTGTTCGTACTCTACGAACACCTGTTCGTACTGTACGAACACTTTTGGTCAAAAGTCGTTCCGACGACTCGTTGGGACGAACGCCTTACACTCACGTTCGTACAGAACGATACTGATCGTACTGTACGATTTGACTCACTTTTCTGAAAAGTCGTCCAGACGACATTATTGCGCATATCATACTGTACGATGCTCAATCGTACTGTACGATATCCCCCAGCTTCTATAAAATGGGAGGGATTCTTTGCAAATTCTCCTCACCTTTCAATCCCTCTGAATTTCATCATTCATCCAATCCTTTCTTCCAAAATGTCTGGGTCCAGTAAGCGCGGTCGAATGATCATCGGGAGCTCTTCCTCCTCTCGGCGCTTCGATGATCATATTCTCTCCGCTGCGGACGAGAAAGCGTATATCAAAATCAAGGAGGCAAAGTTCACTCCATCCCACATGCTCAATCAGGCCGCCATTTCGAGGTGATGAATCTGTTCGCCTCCACTAGCCTTCAATTCCTTCTGACTCTTGCTTTTCCGTTTCACTCCGAACTCTTGTTTGAGTTTTTTGCCAATATCCGAGTCGACCTTGAAAACACTACCTTCACATCTTATGTCTGTAAATAGAATATCGTTATCACCGTCAACGACATTGCTGAGCACATCGGGCTGTCCACTGACGGCCCTCGTCCCTAATCCATGATCTCCCACGACTATGATTGGACGTCAGTAAATATGACCCTTAGAGGTGTCCCCTCCAATCAACACCTACCCCTGGTCCAAACCTTAAATCAAAATGCCCACGTTATCCAACATGTCCTACGCACATCTATTATACCTAAAGCTGGAGATTGCATCCATATTACTCCCCTACTTTCTGTCATCACCTATCTCATTATGTCTGGCACAAAATTCAATGAAGCCCAAATGGTGTTTGACTACATTCATACCTTGTCTGCCTTCCGATATCCCGGTGCCCGTCGTAAACTGAACCTTGCTTTAGGGCATGTCATAGGCTATATCCTAGATGCAAAATACCAACTTCATTATCCGCTCCCTCCTGATCACCTTCCTATCTTCTACTCGGATGCCTCCTTTCGTATCTTGTTCCATCGGGGGGCCGCTCCCGCCGATCCCGAGTTTGATGACGAGGAGGCTGCTGCTCCTGCTGATGCAACCTCCGCCACCACCAATCCAACCATCTGGCCTTGCTCCTCCCGACTACCCTCACGACGATATTATTCGACGACTTGATCGTCTGAAGACTCAGTTGGATGCCCACATTGCTCAGCAACATCAGGAGCATGACACGGATATGAAATGGTTTAGGGAGCGCTTCACATCGATCGATCACCAGTTCGCCTCCCTTCATCAGTACCACCAGCTGTTTCCCGACCCTCCACCACCACCTCCGGATCAGGATCCAGATTTTTAGGTTGTTGTAGATGTTTTTGTTTTCTGTTTGTTATCAGTGTACTTATTTTTCTTTTTCTTCCCTTTTTGGTGCTGTCAAAAGGGGGAGACTTTTCTGTGTGTTATGTATTATATTTTTGCTTACTATTAAATGCTATTGGTTGTTTATGTTCTCACTACATTTGTGTTTTTTTCTATCTTGTTATTTTATTTATGTTATAATAAAAAAAACTGTTTCTTCTCCTCCTATTTAAAAATTAATAAGCTACTCTTCTGAGGGGGAGCTAAAGAAGTCAGAACATCTGTCCATCTGAAAATATTATTTGACACCATCAAAAAGGGGGAGATTGTTGAAATCCAGGATCCCGAGCACTTAATTTTGATGGTGACAACTAATACTTACTGAGTAAATATAGACTTCCGTTAGATTACAAATGTTTAATCTTTGTATATGAGCACTAACATTTCAGGTCAGATGCACACTGCTAAAGATTGCTGGAGACTCAAACCGGGTAGAATAGGATGTTGAAGAGTCTGTAATTTTTATTTCTTTATTTTTATTTTTTTTGAGTCTGACACAGAAGCATGCATGTGAAAGGAGCAACCATGCACACACATAGGGGGAGAATTTTTTTTTAAATGATTAATTTTTTTTTAAGCACATCGTACTGTACGACCTTGGATCGTACTGTACGATTAATTAAAAATACTCAGGCTAACGGCTAATTTTTGAATGATTAAGTTTACAAACTTATCTTACTGTACAATCCATATCGTACAGTACGATAATATGTAATTGTGAAACCCTAGCCGTCAGAATAAGTTTGGTAAGTTTTTGAATTTGATTTTCTGAACTGATCATACTGTACGATACGGTTCGTACTGTACGATTAATTAAAACTTGCCAAAATTATCTCCCTAATCAGGAAATAAACGTTGGTTTCTATTTTATATGTCGATCGTACTGTACGATCATATATCGTACTGTACGACTTACAGAGATGATTTCATTCATCCCAGAGATCGTACCAGACGAAACCAAGGTTTTTTTGTTCTGTTCGTCCTGGACGATATTCATATTGTATAGGACGATATCAAGAAATGAACTGATCGTACTGTACGACTGGTGGAGTGCTGGACGATTGTCAGAGACGATTTCCTTCGTCCCAGCGATCGTACCAGACGATCCCAAGAATTTTTGTACTATTCATCCTGGACGATATTCTTATCGTACAGGACGATATCATGAAAAATACTATTCGTACTATACGATTCAATGAGTGCTGGACGACTGACAGAGACGAGTTCTTTCATCCCGAGGTTCGTCCCACAGTTCATCCCGTACGAACAGTACGAATCAACAGTATCGTCCTGTACGATATACATATCGTACAGTACGATATGAATAAAATTCGATACCTGTTCGTCTGTACTCGTACTGGACGGAGCTGTAATTGAACTGATCGTACTGTACGATTATAAATCGTACTGTACGAACAGAAACACAAAAGTTGAAACTTTTAGGGTTTTCTGAAGCCTGATATAAAAATAACTTAAAATTTTCTTTAGGGAGTTGTTGATCAATCCTTTTGCTGTGAGAGGCTTGGAGGAAAAAGAAGGGGATTCGGTAGAGAGAAGTTTTTGGAGAGATCTAGAGCTTGAGAGAGGAAGGTGAAGGTGAGCTTGAGCGTGAGGGAGAAGTAGTGTGAGGGGATCACACGGTGGCTCCAAGCTAGCTGCATGCTTTGCTCCTCTTGTGGCTTTGGAAGCTTCAAGAAAGTTCTCGAGGGAAGAGTCACTTCAAGATCAACATCGCCAAGGTACTCTGCCATCTCCAGGAGGGAGAAAAAGGAGAAGGTCCGCTGCCGTCACCAGGAGGGTGACATAGCGTTTGGTATTCCGCCGCACCGAGGGAGGTGAAAGTGAGTATTGTAAAGGCTTCTCCGCCTTGCTGTGCGGGCAAAAGGAGAGTCAACTTTTACTAGTGCAAATCCCGGAGTAGAGGACTCCGAGGAGTGGACATAGGTCAAGTGACTGAACCACTATAAAAATCTCTGGTGTGTTTTTTCCTGTTTACCGTACTTTACTTTTCATGCTTTAAATTTGTGCGTTTTAATTGCTTGGTGAAAAATCAGTATTTAAATATTGTGGTGTAAAATCTAAAATTGAATTATCAATTTCATCGTTGTGAACGTTGTATTTGCTTCCGCACATTAGTCGTTAAATTATATTTTAAAAATACAAAAAATTAGAACTCTTGTGTAGGGTTAAATTTTTAAAATACCAATTCACCCCCCCTCTTGGCGCATCTCGTACTTTCACACAATTCCACTGGCAACATCAATCAGCTCACTATTGGGTAAACTAGGGTTGAGTCAGTCTATAATTTCAATTTCTATGTATTTTTATCTTTCTTGAGTCAAGTCATATATTTGGTGGACACTAAGCTGAGTAACCTTGCACACGCACACTCAAGGGAGTGAGTTGGTGAGTTGGAAAAATTGTTATTTTTTGAACTAATCATATTGTATGATTTATATCGTACTAGATGATATATTAAAATAGGAAACCCTAATTAGGGCACCTCAACTGACCAAGTTTGATTAAGCTGATCGTATTGAATTATGCATATCGTATAGGATGATCAAATATAATCAACAAAGTAGCCGCCAATCACAATTTAGGCAGCATTTTAATTGATCAAATTTGATCTAATCATATAGGATGATATACATCGTATGGGATGATCTTGGATAATCATGCCTAAATTGATCATGTGATTAGGAGACTAATTATGGTTAAATTGATCAATTACATCATATATGACGATCGAACATGATTGTACTATACGATCCAATTCCTATATGATATGATATTTAATCGTCACATATCGTACTGGATGAAAAACCATAAGAGTTTAACTAATCATCTTGTAAGATACCCCTCCTTCGTATTGGATGAATTGATTGCTACATGGGATGATATTTAATCGTCAGCTATCATACTGGATGATCAATACATACTTATGAACTAATCATCCAGGGTGATAGAAAAATCATACAAGATGATCCATACAAATATTTGAATTGATTGTACAAACCAATGTAGTTCGTATTAGTTGAATGTGTTATTTTATATTAATCATATAGGACGATCTCACAATCGTACTAGACGATCTTTGACGGTATATTAAAAAATAGGCTTCTTTTAGAGGCTCTCTATTTAAGCTCTCATATAATCTTGAGAAAAATCTTTTGCTGAGGAGTTGATTTGAGAGAGAGCTTAAAGAAGGAAGAGAGAGAGAGAGCTTGGGGGAGAGAAAAATCCTTATGAGGGGGAGTTATGAGGGATTCATAAAGGTTGCTCTAGTAAGATTTCCATCATCTTCATCAAGATACTTTTATGGTTCCTTGGTGGCTTTGGGGGAGGCTTTCATCAGCATCAGATTCAGGTTCTTTTCCTACTCTAAGAGTGAGTAAAAGGATTCCAAGGTTCTTTGCCTACTCCAAGAGGGAGTAAAAGGATTTCAAGGTTCTCTGCCTACTCCAAGTGGGAGTAAAAGAATTTTTAGGTTCTTTACCTACTCTAGGAGGGAGTAAAAGGATTCAAGGTACTCTACTTCATCGGGTCGATGGAAAGATTTTGTAAGGGCTTCTCCGCCTTACTTTGGGGGCAAAAGGAGAGACACTACTTTTAGTGCAATACCTAGAAAGGAATTTTTGGGGAGTGGATGTAGGTCAAGTTGACCAAACTACTATAATTATGGTGTGTTCTTTTAATTTACTTTTTTATATTTTTTTGTGATTTATTCTGTGGTTGAAATCTCTGATTTTTATTATCATGAAAGTGATCTCCTTTCGCATCAAGGGGTTTTAATTATTTGTTTTATTAAATTTTTTTTTTAAAATAACAAATTCATCCCCCTCTTGGTTAGCCTCGGGCTAGTTCTTAGAGGTTTAACAACCTTCACAAACTTTCACTCCCTCCGATCATCATCACTTGACTACGATTCTTCTGACCTCTATTACTTGCCGACTACAGTCCCTCTGACCTTTGTCGCCTTCCTACGACCCTACCAACCAAAAGAATGGATAAATATTCTCTTGAGAATAGCTATCATTTCATTCTCCAATAATTTAATGTGCTCTCTATAATGTATATTTGAGCCTATGCCCTCCTCCGAGGAGGGGTATTATTTGTAATCAACTAGTGTGTTCATTTGGACTGGGCTAGGCCCCATAATTTCCCCCTTTTTAGGGATTTTTATGTAAAAACTCTGGTTTCTCACAACCCTCTCTTTTATCTGTTTGTGTGTTGGATCTTCGTACGAAGCTAGGATGTTAAACTTTATATTTCTCTGCTGCCGCAAATATACCAGGTTGTAACAATGAAAAAGTTTGCAAACATGATCGCTCAAATGGTAAGTGATAAATTATCAAAACATTCTAGAAAGAGTTTTAAGAAAATTGGTAAAAGTAGCAGGAAAAGGATTGGTAAAATTGTCAGAGCACCTACCACTCTACAATAAAATTGCTGGAATTGATCTAAATTGGATAAAAAAGCTTAAATGTTCTTCTAAGGAATTCCTTTTTTGGTGGAGGTTTTACAATGATTGTTTACCAATAAATGTATGGCTAAATTATAGAAGACTTTTGGATAATTCTATTTGTCTGAGGGGTTGTTCTGTAGATGAAGATTTGAATCATATTTCTTCTTATTATATTAAGCTTAAAGAAATTATTCAGGTTTTTAAGCTATGGGGTGTCAATTTATATTCTTTCTCTAATCTTTTCCAATGTCTAGAGGGTTTGAAAGAGAGTTTTAAAGTTAATAAAGGGATGGCTAAAATTTATATAGCTGCTGTATATCATAATTGGAGGTCGAGGAACTTCTTCAAGCATGGAAAGACGGTTCCGTTTGCTTCTATTATAGCTGCTCATATTCTTATATAGTTTTCTCAACCTCAGTTGTTTCCAATTGAAAAGAACTAGGATATTAATCAGGTTAACCGGCTGTTGAATGCTTTGTATCCTCCTCCTAAAGATTGGATCAAATTGAATGTGGATACATCCTTATTACAATCAAATTTGGCTTCTATTGCAGGCATTTTAAGAGATGACCAAGGAAGATTGTTGTTCGCCTATGGGAAATAGTTTATACATTGGGATATCTCGTTGCTTGAATTGATTGCTATTTTTGATTTCAAATTCTTTACACATGATTGGACGAAGGATAAAAGAGGTATCATCATTGAAAGTGTCAATAAGAATGTGATTAGGCTATTGCAAAGCTCGGTTTCTAATTTTGCTAGCCGTAGGAAGCATATTCAGTGCTTGGATTTTTCATTCCTAGAAATCTTTAATAGTGTTATTTTCCATTTTGTCTCTAGAGATTGTAATAGAGTTGTGACTTCTATTCCTGTCAGGCTCTTTTAGGTGATTTTTTTGGGGATGATTTTATTTTTTTTGAGCTTCCTATAGGTTTTGTTGACCTAATTAGGATGGACTGTGATATGATTTCTATTACTTAGCTATTTGTTTGTTTTTTTTTTTTTTGCTCTTTAATGCTAGTAATATTTCTTCAAAAAAATGTAATGTGGGAAAAGACATGTGGGATCGTGTTATAGGATGACAAGATAATACTTTTGATGTGGTGATTATGGGCATTGAATGGCAGAATGCCCATTGCATAGACTTAGGCAAGGATCTATTCAGTTTGGAAGCAAACTGTTAAAACTAGTGAAAGAAGTTTTTGAAATGCCCAAGAATATGACTGATATGATTTTGTTTAAATTTTTATTTATAACTTGAGTTTTTATTTTTAATAATTTAAGAATTAATTTTGCTATGATTTATAACTGACCTAGATTCTTTAATTTTGAATCAGCTTGATTTAGTGTATCATAGATTTGATTTTGTTTTATATTGATTTTATTTTGTATTGATTTGTTTTGTATTACCCATGAAAAATAGCAAGGGCGATATTACTTCAAAGGTGAGAGATTGTAAGAGCCCATATTTTGACCAAGATAAATAATTTTTTTAGGAATTATTATAAGTCCAAATCATAAATTGTCTTCGCCATAGTATAAATATTTTTAATTGTTTTATAATTTTTTGACATTGATGCAAATCCTTATAAAATTGACACTTGTTGGTACAAGTAGGGTTTTGAGACAGTTAGGTGTCTGTTTGCAAACTAATTTCACCAAATTTTTTTAAAATGATGGACAATTTTATAGATATTTTCTATAATTTTTGAATTCTCAAAAAGATTTATATGAATTTTATACTAAAATATGAATAAATTATATAATTATATTTATATTATATTATGACTTTATTATATATATAAAATATCTAAAGGCATTACCTAACTTTTATATCACCGTTTCTTCCTTTGTTTTGTGCAAGCCAGAGAAATAAAAACAAAATTTTAAGGGAAAAGAGAGGGAGAGGAAAAGGGAAGTTAGGATTTCGAGGCCTTAGAGTCGATTTTACTAGTTCATTATGCTACAAAAGTTACTCATCAGGTTGCAAGAAATAATTACCCTATGTCTTATTTTAATAATTTTATGTATTTTATATTTTATGCATTTTAATTTGATTAAAACTTATAAAAAATATGATATCTTAATTTTTAGCGAATATTCACCACATAACTTTTGGTATATGATAGATGTCATCAATATGAGCATTTTGATAGGAATATATTAAATTTTCATCAGTTAAATTGAGAGTTATGATTTATTTGAAGTAAATGCATAGTAAACAAATTTGGTAGATTTCATTGCATTTTATGAATTATTATATTTCATATATGATACTGACTTACATTATATTGAAAAAAGTAGAATTTGCATGTAAGCAAGGAACACTAGCTATTAACACTATAATTAATATGAGTTGGCTCTTAAAATATAAAACCTTATGCAGGAGGATAGGCGAACGAGCTTTCTTTTAAATAAAAGATTGGTGGTACAATTATAATTGTAGCTTATAATCGAATGATTGAATAATGCCAATGGGTTGAGGGTGATAACTCTTAAATGATTATAGAGAGACGTCTGTGAAATAAATGATTAATATAAATAAATAAAAGATAAGATGAGATTGACAGATGAATAGATATGATAGATAACAGATGGAGGGATGAAAATACCACATTAAAGTTAGATGTTCTACTTTGCTTTTCATAATTATAATATTTACATGTTAGTGCATTGAACTGATTGATAGGTAGAACTACAATCTTACTAACACTAATATTGATATAATATAACATAGCATACTAACATGGCTTATTAGATGATAATTCTCTTTACAAAATTTTCTTATAGTTTGATATATCTCTTTTGATTCATTGATCATTATTGATTTTATTATTAATTTGAACTAGAATATACATATTGATTTTTTTGCCTTACAATTAATACAATGATAGAATTTTGATTACTTACTGGGCTTTTTTGCTCATCATGTGATTTTTATATGATTTCAGGTAAAGATAAGGAGCCTGCAGCATGAGGCTAGATATGGATAATCATTTTGATTTTATTTAAATTTTTGGTTTATAAGCATTTTTTTTATAGTTAATGGTGGCTATTGTATATATATTTTTGAGTTTTGAAGTTTGTTGTTGAATGTAAATATTAATAGTAGTCTAGTAATGTAATTATGTTTTCCTTTTGTTTATTGATTTTATTTAATGTAATTAATTAGCTATGGATATCAAATTGAACTGATTATAAATGAATAAATATTGATTGTTTAAGGAAAAAAAGAGAGACATATAATAGAAAAGAAATGCTTTCACTTTAGATCTTCGGGTGTTATATACTCCTCACAATGGCGGAGATACCATCCCTCCTTTCACCTCTATTACCAGATGGAGATGCCAATTCCTAGTCTCATTGGTTAGCGAGTCTTTCACACTAAATATTCTTCTTCTTAAAGCTCCTCTTTAAGAGCTCCACCAAAACTTAATTGGAGAAAACATGGTGCTTGCTATCTGGAGCAACTGTGTGAATCCTCTCACACCCCTTAACTCCCTCAAGGAAAACTTTCTCTCTCAACCTCACCTCCTCTATCTCTCTTTTATGAAGTGGACTCTCCAAGCTCTCTCCTAAGAAGAAAATATCTCTGATTTCTCAAGCACTCTTACTCTAAAGTCATAATAAGAGTTTATAAAGTGGGCTCTAAAGAATCTTAATTTTTAATATTAAGCCTTATGATCATACAATACAATACACAGATTGTACAATACAATTAATTCAATCGAATCATAAATCGTTCAGGATAAACAAAGATGAATGCCATGTGATCTACACTATTTGATCCAACATCATCAAGATGGACGCCGTGTGAACAATGAGACCCTCTAACTAAACTGTCATCCAATGGGAATCCATCGTATGGAAAGTGTATGATATGTTAATGATATTTTATGTAAATCGAACATAAGGTATTTATTAAATCAAAATAATACCATAAACCTTAAAAGTCATAACTAATTCATTGTTAATTCAAATCCTAAGAATGAACTCTATAAATCCTAAAACTAAAAATGATAAACTTTATGTTTAATAAATGAATAATTAAATAACATAAAACTAATAAATTCAATAATAATTCAATAAACTAGGTAATTTATATCTCCATCAAATTTAAAATAAATTTCCCTCTCACAAACACCTAAATAATTGCCTTAAACAACCCAAAATTATAAAAAACCATAATTACCCCTGAGACTCTTTAAAGAGTTTCCTCACTTCTTGGGAGAGATGAATATTTTACTATATCTAGGATGCTTTAAATAACAAAATTTACCTTAAAATGAATGTTGTGCATATGAGATATTCTTTAAAATTTTAAAATAAACATGAAATACCCAAATGTTTAAAATTCAAATAAAACCTATAACTTATTAAAACATGATCAATTGAAGTTAGCCTTGGAGTAAAATTAACCATTTAATATTAAAAATAACATACAAAATAAATAATAGAGCGACAGTACTCTCACTATTTAGGCTTCATTTGGGACAGCTTTTTTACTGCTTTTTGAAACAACTTTCTCTAGTATAAAAATTAATTTTTTTGAACTAAAAAGTTACTTTAAAAAACAGTAAAAAAGCCGTCCCAAACGAAGCCTTAGTCTGCATTAGATGTTTATTTTTTTTTCATTTTTTTGATTGTTTTTAAATATTGCTCTATATTTAATTATATTAGAATATTCCATTTCAACAAATGTAAAGCATGAATCAAAATTAGACTTATTTCATTGTAAAACATGACTGAAATCGAGAACCTGATAGAAAATCGGAACTTTATCGACAATCAAAACTCACTTGATTTATAACCAAAATAAAAATCAAAATTGGTGTGAAAACAAAACTTACATGCTTTCTTGAAGGAAAACTAGTACTTCTTTTGATTATAGGATTTTTTAGAAACTAAACAGTTTCTATAAAATAAAGAAAAAATAAAATCAACTAAAAATAACACTTATGAATTCAAACACTAAAGAAAGTTTTTAGGATCAAATATAAAACTTTGTATTAGCTAGAATATTTATATATCCTTCATTGTTGGACTTGGCTTTAGTGGCTAAGTTGTAAGACCTAATTCTTAAAAATAAAAATGGTATAGCCTATCTTGCATTGTATACTTGCTTTGACATCATAATTTTAAAGAGATTAGGCGTATTTAACTAGCAATCTTTTCTAGGAAGGTTTATGAGTCCAGTATAGTCGAGCCTACTTAAATGCTTGGTAGGATAGAAAGATATAAGTCTCTTGTATTTTTTCATACTTAGTTACGGGTTGCTACTTCTTAAGTGATCTTAGTTTTGTGATCTAATGTTGATAGTTTCTCATTTCCTACATACATCATAAGGCCTTGCTTCCTGTATCTTTTTTAAATCTTCTGTTCGTGAAATATAAGCTCCAAATTTATAATAAATAAATAACTCAAACAATAAATTTCACTCTTCAAAAACTTTAAAGCCCAATATTGATAGTTTGTGGTGCTTCTTAAGCTTTTCAAAATCCAGTGCTTTCGATATTTCATCCTTAATTTAGTCTCCCAAAAAGAACAATTCCAAATTCAACCATTCTTTTTTAAAATTCTAAAAGGTCATCCTTCTCTAAATTTTAAAAATTTTTAATACTATCATAATCGAGAGTATTTTCAAGAGATCACTTCGCTTTAGATGTAATTAATCAAAAAGACCCGCCTTTTATAAGGAACATATTCCCCATTAAAATGAATTATATTTTATCAATATTAGATAGGGGAAGTATCTAATAATGTAGATATTTTAAAAAAAAAATCTATATTTATTTTTAAGTCCTTTATACAGTGCTCTTTCTACATTTTTTGGAATAGTATACCATATTTAATCACAAAAGAATGAAAATTTTAAATTTATAATTTATTTTTACCTCACTCAAAATTAAGTACACAAAAGCATGTCATTTTCCAATCAAACCAAACACATTAGTGAACTATTATATATATTATATGATAAAATTAGGGAGTATTCAAACTGTAGGAACAATATGAAGACACCCAATTATGCTACATCTGCACCTAAAGCTTCCCCTTCACTTAGAATTTCACTAACAATTTGTTATTATGAGTCAATTTCCTTCGCTCCTTAGAGTATGCGAAGAAACCACACATTATCTTCAATAAAGGCCAACACCTATGTTTTCATTTGACAAGAGTTCCTATGACAATCTGAAAGCTCTATGCCTAAGAGCATCTCCAACAGAAAACCCTATTTTTCACTCCAAAATACAGTGAAACTCAAAAATGGCGTGATTCATCTCAAATCGAACGCCATTTTCAGGCTTCTACGAATGTAACCATCTTTCGCGCGTTTCTTCGGCAAATCTGGTTGACACAGAAAAATAGCGATTGTGAACAGTGCGACGCCAATATTGACGTCGCACTGTTCACCCGCGATGAAATAGCGTCAAAACTGCCGCTCGGTTAGAGTGACGGAAGAACGACAAACGATTGTTTGCCGTTCCATTGGAGATGCCCTAAAGCTCCTTCAAATCTCACTAAACATGACACATAATTTTACGAGACAAAAATTTAGGCTTCGTTAAAACACTATTTATCATAAGAAAATAATAGTTGCCATTAAACTTTGCGTACACTATGTACTAAACGATATAATCCGAAAGCCATCTAAAGTTTGCTGGGTTTTTGGGCGTCGGGGTCATAGGCCATTTGAAAACATTGCCAGCCCAACACATTGTGATTTTAAACAATTGCCAGCCCATGATTTTCCCAATAATATCTCAATGGCATCCGGAAGCTAAGCTGCCTCTCTACCAGATCTCAAATGCTGCATACTCTCCCTTTGAAAACCTAAGCAGTCGCTTAACCTAGCTCTCGCTTGCCATGGCCTCACGTCGGATCCTCGCTTCCTTACTACGCGCTTCCTCTCGCCGTTTCTCATCTACCAAATCCTCCTTCCCCAATCCCAGACCTCCCATTCCATCCCCGATCTCTCGCCCTTCACCCACTGGTTTCCTCCTCTCCCGCGCCGTCGAGTTTGCTACCTCCGCCGCTGCGCCTGCACCTTCCCCACCATCGCCCGCCAAAGTTTCGGGTGGCCCCAGTGGCAAGGTCACGGACGAGTTCACTGGCGCTGGCGCTGTCGGCCGTGTATGCCAAGTTATCGGAGCCGTCGTCGACGTGCGGTTCGATGAAGGACTACCGCCGATCCTGACTGCTCTCGAGGTGCTGGACAACCCAATCCGCCTTGTGTTGGAGGTGGCGCAGCACTTGGGTGAGAACATGGTGAGGACGATCGCCATGGACGGAACAGAGGGGCTTGTGCGGGGACAGAGGGTGTTGAATACCGGATCACCGATTACCGTATTCTCTTGATCCGAATAAAAGTCCTATTTGCTGTTTTTTTTCCTAATTTGGTGTTCCTCTTTCTTTCATTGATAGGTCTTTTACGTTTATATTTTGGCATTTAGTCATTCTGAGCATAAGGTTTCCAAAATACTGGAAACGATGTTATTTGGTATTCAAAAGCGTGCTTTATAGTTTTGATTAGCGCCATTTCAAAATTTTCGTCTCATTAAGCAACATTAATGCATTCATGTTGATCTTTCTTTCCACAGGGAATTCTAATGCTTTATATCATTCTTTCTACGGCATTATTTGCGGCAAATCGATTTCTTTCATTTATAATATTATAGTTGTATCTGGTTTAATTGTGCTATTTCTGACGTTTTACATGAAGACGATTGAGAAAGCTACGCCGGTTTTAGGTTCGCTATTTATTCTTTCTATTTCCCTTGATGAATTTTCTGTTGTTGTGGTCTTATATTGGGATGTAATTATGGGCATTTCATATGAAATTGTTCTCTTGTATAAAATAGAGTTATTTTTAATTGAAATTAGAAGAAATTAGTTCTTGGATTTATGCTTAATATGTTCTGTTGTGCTTTTGGTTATTCTCTTATTGTGAATCAGTTGAAGATTATTACCTTCAATGTATGTTATCTGTGATTGATCCAATGAGAAATTTCATTTCACACTGGCTTATTTCTAACTATATGCTAGGTACCTGTGGGTAGGTCTACCCTTGGCCGCATCATGAATGTTATTGGAGAGCCTATTGATGAGAGGGGAGAAATAAGTAAGTTCTTTTTGTATTCCAGTTTGATTGAGGTCCATAAGGCCATCTTTAATCATGATTATCATCTATTTTATTTCATTCACTCTCTATAGAGACCAATCACTTCCTTCCTATCCATCGTGAGGCTCCTGCCTTTGTTGATCAAGCAACAGAGCAGCAAATCCTTGTTACTGGTATCAAGGTAGTGCATTATAAATGCTCCCTAAGTCTGATAACATACGTCAATCTCAGTGTCTTTTAAGCCGTATTGATACTTCTTTACTAAAAAGTTCAGTTTTTATTGATGTTTATCTTTTTAGGTTGTTGATCTTCTTGCACCTTATCAGAGGGGTGGTAAGATTGGCCTATTTGGTGGTGCTGGTGTGGGGAAAACTGTCCTTATCATGGAACTTATTAATAATGTTGCTAAAGCTCATGGTTCGTTGCAAAAAGTACTTTCTATTGTTTTTCTCTAACATTGTCACTCCTCACATAATCAATCGATTTTTTTTGTTCAGGTGGTTTTTCTGTCTTTGCCGGCGTTGGAGAACGAACTCGTGAAGGCAATGACTTGTATCGGGAAATGATTGAAAGTGGTGTGATTAAGCTGGGTGATAAGCAAGTGAGCATTTTAGTACATAGGTTAGGCTATATTTTTATGTGTTTTGTTTTCCTTCTTTTGGTTGTCTGACTTCGTTATCACTTTTTTTTACATGCTAGGATGAGAGCAAGTGTGCTCTTGTTTATGGGCAAATGAATGAGCCTCCAGGTGCTCGTGCTCGTGTTGGGCTTACTGGACTTACTGTGGCTGAGTATTTCCGTGATGCTGAAGGGCAAGATGTGCTGCTCTTCATTGATAATATTTTCCGGTTCACTCAGGTATGTGCAGAAGAACAATAAATTGTTGTTAGCATTTGACATTTTTCTATTTGCATGCTTTTGTATTTGTCTTCAGGCAAATTCTGAGGTGTCTGCTTTGCTTGGTCGTATTCCATCTGCTGTTGGCTACCAACCGACCCTAGCTACTGACCTTGGAGGATTACAAGAGCGCATCACAACAACAAAGAAGGGCTCTATTACTTCTGTGCAAGCTATTTATGTGCCTGCTGATGACTTGACAGATCCAGCACCAGCTACCACTTTTGCACATCTTGATGCCACAACTGTGTTGTCAAGACAGGTTCTCCTTTCTCGTACAAGCATTTATTGCCTAATTGAACTAGTGCAATCTTCTGTTTATTATTAATTAGGCATATCTCAACTACTTGTTTGTTTTTTCCATGATTAGATCTCTGAACTTGGTATCTATCCTGCTGTTGACCCGCTTGATTCCACATCTAGAATGCTTTCTCCCCATGTCTTAGGAGAAGAGCACTACAATACTGCTCGTGGTGTTCAGAAGGTTCTTCAAAACTATAAGAACCTTCAAGATATCATTGCAATTCTTGGAATGGATGAGCTCAGTGAAGATGATAAGCTTACTGTTGCTCGTGCCCGTAAGATCCAGCGTTTTCTGAGCCAGCCTTTCCATGTTGCTGAAGTTTTCACTGGTGCACCTGGAAAGTATGTGGACTTGAAGGAGTGTATCAGTAGTTTTCAGGTGAGAAGTAACTTAACATGTGGTTCAGCTTTCTTTCTATTGAGTGATTATTTTAGAGTTATTACTTGGAACAGGATACCTTGTAAGTTGAGTCTTTTTTTTTTTTTTTTTGCAAGCGATTTTTATCTTTTTACTCTATATGTGAAATTTTTTTGAAGAAGTTGCAATTTTTTTTCCGAACAAATACCAGACCTTGGTCTGGATGCAAGAGTGAGCGTAATGGTTACCTCTAAAACAACTAGGTACATGAATCTGCTAATAAATGTATTCTGATACATTTTGTATTGAGATAAGATTATTTCTTTGACACATGCTCTTGATTTCACATATCATATATCTTTCAATACAACTAAACTATTAGACCATATAATTAAGTTATTAAGCAAATATAGTTAAGCTATTAGATGAATATAACAAAACTATTAGTCATTCATAATATTTTTCTCTATAATGATTGTACTTATGAATGTATAATAGTTTAGCTATGTTGTCTAATAGTTTAGATATATTTTTCTTATAGTTTGTCTAATTTATTAGTATTTAGGGACAACAAACAATGCATGAAATTAACAGCACCTTTCATAATAATGACCCCATTTTAATGCAAAATATATCAAGATATCCCGACATAAGTTTTTTCTTAACAAAATTGAGAGTTCCTAAGTAGCTTCTGTCAAAAGGATTTTTATATGATTTTCAATTTAAGTTATTGTGATTTAACAATTTTGATCATTAGTTTAAGAAGATAAAATAGTAATTCAGCATGATAACTTTAAGCATTTGGATATATTATACATAAGAATATGAATATATGATTATAAGTTTTTTTGATCTATGCATTTTAATGGTTGTTGTTCATGTGTTATGCCCTACTTCTAAGATTTACTTTCTTTCCGTTGTGATATTATTAGATTCCTTATGCTTGAGATTCTGCTCCATGGATATGCAATTTGATCCATGGACCTGATGCGTTTTGGTGGTAAAAATCAGCAAAGGAGATAGGAATAAAGTGCAGAATACAAATTTAGGAGCTGAATTTAGATTTCTTCTTCAAAAGCAATGCAAGATACAATTGATCTACTATTCGAGAGGTTGATAAGCTCTACCACAACCCTAGGCGCTGTTAGAAACTCACAAACATAGAAAAAAACTACAAGCAAAAACGTAACTCCCCCTAACCCTAGCCAATAACCTCCTTTAAATAGCTATAACCCCCATTAAACACTATAAAAACTTTCCTAAATATTTCTCCCTTAATTTCTCCTCCTTATATTGTCAATATTAACTCTCCTGGGCCCACAATAGGTTTCAAAATCCCTTCCCTCCTATTTTGATTCCTGCCTAGCTGCTCTGCTAGGTTCGGTGGGTCAGAAGTAGGCATCTGGCTCCTGCTTGAATAGGGTGTAGGCGTAACAACCCCCTCCCCCCCCCCCCCCCCCCAAGAGGTGAAAGGATGAAAACTGTTTCTTGATCGTCTCGTATAAGCTCCCAAGTAGCTTCGTGCTCTGGCAAATACTTCCACTTGATTAATACCTCCTGTGATCGTGTTTTCCCTTGACGCATGCCTTCTACGTTCATGCTCTCCAAAATGACCTCCATATCTTATGTCAAAATCAGAGGTGGTGGAGATAGTCTTTGATCTCCTATCGTCTTTCTCAGCTTTGAGACATGAAAGATTAGGTGCAATGATGATGAAGGTGGTAGCCTCAATCGATAGGCCACCGCTCTAATGTGTTCGAAAATCTCATAAGGTCCAAAGTACTGTGGGGACAATTTCTCATTCCTTCTCTTGACTAGTGTCTTCTACTTGTAAGGTCTCAAAGTAAATCATGTCACCTTACTCGAAGTGTACTTTTCTTCTATGCTCATTAGCCTTACTTTTCATATTTGCTGGGCTCTCAACATATCTCCCTTGAGCTCAGATTATATCCTGTCCCTCTCCTCTAAGTATTGATCTACATTGGATACTTGTGTAGTGCTATGCACATAATGAATTAAATGAGGTTGATCTCTCCCATAGAGAATCCTGAAAGGGTTGGTTTGTGCTGCTGAATGGTGTGGGGTGTTGTACTAATATTTGGCCCAAGCAATCCACTTTGTCCAACTCTTCGGTGTATTTGATACAAAGCATCTCTAATAGGTCTCTGCACTTTTGTTGACCATCTCTGTCTGGCCATCTGTCTTGGGATGATAAGCTGTTCAGGATTGTCCCCCCTATAAATCAAATAACTGCTAGAAGTGGCTAATGAATACCTTGTCTCTATCTGACACAATGGATTCTAGATATTCATGCAAGCGCACCACCTCTCGTATGAAAGCAGTAGACAGAGACCGCGGTGTAAGGGTGCTTCAGAGGAATGCAGTGTGCATATTTGCTCAGACGGTCTACTACTACCAGTATCATCGAAAATCCCTCCAAATGTGACAAATTGATTAAATCCATTGTCACCTCCTACCACGCCCTCTTCTGCAGAGCTAGAGACTGTAGTAACCTTGCTGGTGTCATAGATAAATACTTGTGTCTCTGGCACACATCACACCTCGCTACCCAATTCTCTACATCGCGGCGCATCCCCACCCAGTACAATTCCGATGACAGTCGGCTGTAGGTTTTTTTGCACAGTTTGGGGATATATCTCGACCTCCTCGGTAAAATGAATTATCCCTGATGTAGCTGCTGAGCTTCCCTCAGTGTGACCGGAATGACTTTCTGGGTTTTGTATGAACTCAACTCTGATCTTCCTCAGTCCTTTAACCTGCTCACTCTCCTTTTTCAGGGCTTCCCAATCTAGGACCATAGGTACTGATAGAGTTGTCAACTATGGCTCGTTCGTCTTCCATGATAGTACATCCACGGCTTTATCCTCCAGTCTTGGGCCATACTAAATCTCAAAGTCATATCCTAATAATTTGGATAGTCACCTATGATGCTCCTTAGTCACCATCCTCTGCTCCAGTAGAAACTTTAGACTCCTTTGATTTGTCCTGACGATAAAATGTCATCCGAACAAATATGGTCGTCACTTTTGGATGAAAAGACAATCGTCATTAACTCCCAGTCTCCCACTCATATATGGACTTGATCCTTGCCTTGGTAGTGAGCACCTGACTGAAATACGCGATGGGCTGATGATCCTGCATGAGCACTTCCCCCAGTTCGTATCCTAATGCATCTGTCTCCACTATAAATGGCTTGTTGAAGTCAGGGAGTGCAAACACTGGCACTCTGGTCATGGCTTTATTCAGCAACTCGAAAGCCTGTGCTGCTGCCTCCCCCCAATTGAAATTGTCCTTTTTCAGTTGCTCAATCAGTGGCCATGCTATTGTGCCATACCCTCGCACAAACTTTCGAAAATAAGAACTCTCTTAGCTCCCTCAGGTTCTTAGGTAAAGGCCAATCCAGCATAGCCTCAATCTTGGATTGGTCTGTTGCTAACATTGCTTTGTTCACCACATATCCTAGGTAGTCCACCTATGGCTATGCAAAAGACCATTTTTTCAGGTTGGCACACAACTGGTGTTTCCTCAAAGTCTCCAGCACAGTCCTCAGGTGATCCCCATGCTCTACCTTGTATGACTGTAGATCAGGATGTTGTCAAAAAATACCAAGGCAAACTTTCTGAGGTAGGGTTGAAAAACCCGATTCATGAGGGACTGAGAAGTGGCTGGAGCGTTGGTAAGGACAAAAGACTTCACCAAAAACTCGTAGTGACCCTCATGATTCTTGAAAGCTATCTTGTGCACATTCCCTGGCATCATTCTGATCTAAGGGTACCCTAATTTCATGTCAATCTTTGAGAAGATGACTACACCAAACAACTCATCTAGCAGTTCATCAATCACAGGGATAGAAAACTTGTGCAACATAATTTTCTTGTTTAGGGTCCTATAATCCGCGCAAAACATCGAACTACTATTCTTTTTCACTAGTAAAATTGGGTTGGAAAAAGGGCTCACACTGGGCCTGATAATCCCTGCCTCAAGCTTCTCTATCTTATCCATTTGAATCTACAGTATCGATACGATCATACACTGATAGGAGGAGCTCTCTCCTTCAAAGTAATAGCGTGCTCGTGCTCTTGAGGTGGCCGTAATCCACTAAGCTGCTAAAAACATCAAGAAATTGCTGCAGAAGCCGATGTATACACTCAGGGACCTTGATCGACTCTGAATCTCAAATGCCCTCCAAACTCTACAGCTCCATCAAGTAGCATAGCCTTGCTCCTTGTATCACCTTGGCTATGGTTTTGAGTGAAACCATGATTTTGCATAGATTGACATTATCTCGCAACACCACCTTCTTCCTCTCATCTTGAATCTCCATAGTCAGGGACTTCCAGTCCACCTTTATCTTCCTGATTGTTTGTAACTACTTCATCCTTAGGATGACATCAGTGCTCCCCAAATCTAAGGGAAGAAAACCTCCACTGTCTGTATGCTCTGGAGTGCTAGCACCAACCTCTTGTAAATCCCCCAACTCCTCTCTGCGTTTCATGTTCCCATCATTACTCCAAAATTTCTAGTATTCACCAACTTCAATCCAAACTGGTTCACAACTTGGTTGGAGAGGAAGTTTTGAGTAGCCCCACTATCCACCAAGAGCGCTATTGGCTACTCCCCGATCTGCCATCTCACTTTCATGGTGTGACTTGGAGTAAACATCACCACTCAATTAAGGGACACTTTCGCCACATCTAGATATATGTGATCCCCTTCTTTTGCTTCCTCCACCAGATCATCATTGTTGGTCTCCTCACAAACCACAAGGACCTGGAGTGTGCAGTCATTGCACCGATGATCTAGTGCATACTTCTCATCACAGCGAAAGCACTGACCCTTCGCTCTCTTTTCTTGCACCTTTGCCTCTGTGAGGCACTTGAAGTTGGCCTCGGGGCAAACTCCCCCACTCTTCTCCCTCGTTGCTTTCCGTTGAAATGACATCGTCTGAGTCCGCGGTGCCAGTGACGTCGAGGTACTTCTGTAAGAGCCTACCGCAATCCCGCTCTTACTGATCCTCTCCATCTATCTCCTATTCTCTGCTATTTGGGCTAGCTCCATTGTCTTTTTTAACCCCCTCGGCCTTAGCAATTTGAAGTCCGCTCGTATGTTGGGCTTGAGGCCCTTCATGAAATTTCCCTTCAACACTGCCTCCGAAATGCCCCTCAACCTCCATGACAACAACTCAAATCTCTCCATGTACTCCATGACAGTCCCCTTTTGAGTCAAGGCATGGAATTGCTCGTGTAGGTCTCCTTCTCGACTGGCTCCGAAATGTTTCAACAAGCAATCCTTAAACTCTGATACCAATTTAATGCATTTTGGTGGCAAAAATCAGCAAAGGAGATGGGAATAAAGTGCTGGAATACAAATTTAGGAGTTGAATTTGGATTTCTTCTTTAAAAGCAATGCAAGATTCAATTGATCTACTATTCGAAAGGTAGATCAGCTCTCCCACAACTCTAGGCGCCGCTAGGAACTCACAAACATAGAAAAATTACTGCAAAAATGAAACTACGCTTAACCCGAGCCAATAACCTCCTTTAAATATTTTTCTTTTTATTTCTCCTCCTTAAATAATAAATATTAACTCCCCTGAGCCCTACAATAGGTTTCCAAATCCCTTCCCTGCTGTTTCGATTCCCGCCCAGCTGATCTGTGGTTCTGTGGGTCAGAAGCGGGCGGCTGGCTCTCGCTCGCATAGGGTGTAGGCTTAACAGGACCCTCTTCGAAGTTTAGTTTCTTTATATAGACTTCCTTCTGCTTTTTTTTGGGTTCTCTGTTGTTTTTTTTCCTTCATAGAGTGTTCTGACAGTACTGGAGTTTATCTCGATAATGCAACAATGGAGCAGCAACAGCCAACCAGCAACATCAACAAGCAGTAGCAGCCATCAATAACAAGCCCATCAACTGTGAGGCCAAACAAAACAATGGTACGTAAGTGGTAGCCATGCAACAACAACAGCAAGACAAATCTTCAGCAGTGGGTAAACTAGTCTATAGGAGTTTAGTGGCAAGGTAATAAGGCAATCAATGGCGATGGTCACTGGCAAAGGCAAGCAAAAAGTTAGCAACTTCTATTACAGTACCCAAGACAGAGACCTTATGGGCTGGGGCAATTTGGTAGATTGGAGAGGGAAAGAAAAATTAATTACAAGAATTTTGATTAATTATGACTTCTCTGTAGAATGTCAGGCCTTTGAATACGTAATTACTATAGGGATTGATTTAATCCAAACCTAATCAAACTTCACTTAAAGGGGGAAACCTTATATATAATAACATGGTAGATAAGTTCAATCTTCAATGATAATCGCAATAGGAATTATCTAAATTACAAACTAAAAAATATACTTATCTAAATAATTGAAAAAATAAAAGTCATATTTATCTGCTATAATTATAATATTGATCCAACAGTCTAAATATTGGGGCTTTGATCTTTTTAGTATGGTGTTCGATTGGCAATTTGATTAGAACTATTGGAGACAACCTCTTTGATCTTAATTATGTGATCTATGAATCTCCATCGATGACAATTTTTATGAAGAGATAAGGCTCTCAAAACTTCAATGATTATGTTCTCTTTAATTTTTTTCTAATTTGATGCATAAATCATGATCATAGGCATATGAATGATCACTTATTTTATTTGATCCCTAGATTACATTCCCGCTATTAATGTGTATTTAACTTATTAAATTAATGCTCAACAACAACAACAACAACAACAACATCAAGCCTTTATCCCACTACGTGGGGTCGGCTACATGAATCCTTTTTCTCCATTGTGTCCTATTAAAAGTCAAATTCTCGTTTAAATCTAATAAAGAAAGATCATTTCTAATATTTTCTAACCAAGTCTTTTTAGGTCTACCTCTACCTTTCTTAACATAAGTCAAATCTAAGACCTCTACTTTCCTAACCGGGTCATCGGGAGGCCGCCGTTTTACGTGACCAAACCATCTAAGGCGACTCTCTCTAATCTTATCTTCCACTGGAGCTACTTCAACCTTTTCACGAATATGCTCATTTCGTATCCTTTCTCTAAGGGTAAAGCCACTCATCCACCTGAGCATCCTCATCTCTGCAACACTTAACTTAGAATTATGCTTCTCTTTTAATGGCCAACATTCAGCACCATAAAGCATTGCAGGTCTCACCACCATCTTATAGAATTTTCCCTTAAGTTTGAGGGGTACTTTTCTATCACACAATAAGCCCGATGCATTCCTCCACTTCAACCATCCAACTTGGATTCTGCTGATAATATCCCCATCTATATCACCATCACTCTGAACAATAGATCCAAGATATCTAAAACGTGTACTCTTATTAATGACTTGATCGGCCAAAGTCACAATGCCCTCACTAGGTCTATTATTACTAAAATTACACTCCATATATTCCGTTTTAGATCTACTCAAGCGAAAACCTTTAGACTCTAAGGTTGACCTCCACAATTCTAGTTTACCTTCAACTCCCTCTCTAGTCTTATCAATAAGAAGAATATCATCAGCAAAAAGCATACACCAAGGTACATCCTCTTGCAAATGTAATGCTCAAGATGGTAGAAATCTGTCTGCCTGAGTTCTTCAGTGTACCTTTTTGCCTTTGTTTTATACTTTGCCTTGCATTCCAATGCAAAATGTCTCCTTTTGCCCATGTTAGGTGGTAGTTGTTTTTTTCTCCAATAGGCTGTCTAAATTTGAAAGTACTTGTTGCTTAAAGAAAAAATCATCTATGGCAGGTGGGATTTATTCTGTTTTGCCATTATGCATGAAAGGTTCAAAGAACTTCAATTTCTTCATATTTACTAATAAATACATTTCTATGTGTGGTAACACATTTCAGCTAAAAAGCGTGGTCTCTATTTTTTTTTTTGTTTTGAGAATTTTTAAAGGCCCCTTCCTAGTTGTTTTTTACCTTATTCTACTCTTATGATAATCCTTGCTAAGTTGTAATCTAACACGATCTCTAACTATTAAGTTGGCCTTGACATGATAGCAGTTATGCCTATCTTTGTATTTCGATTGTGTCTGTTATAGTTGTTCTCTACCGATGTAAGATTTTGTTCATGCCATTTGAAAATCCTTGAACATTATTTGTAAATTCAAATCCTACTTCAGTAGTATGGGTGAAGATCAAAAGGGCTTTGGGTGAGTAATCCAAGAAGACTCCAAATGATGTCTTTGTTGTAAGGAGTGCACAACTCTATTAAAGACAAACTAAATGTACATCACGGGCTATTATCCTATGTTTTAGGATGCTTATTGTTGTACCCTCATAACAGATGCATCATAGTTTTATTTACAACCTTTGTTTGGTTAATTGGATGAAAAATGATGCTCCTTTTCAATCAAATATCTATCATGGTTTATAGAGCCCCCCATTATTGATTCTTGAACCAACTATCTCTATCAAATAAAATGGAATTGGGTAATCCACGAGTGTCATGCATGCTCAAACAAGAGTTTTGTCCACCTTCTTGCAGTGATTAATTTCTTGTAAGGAATTAGAATAGCTTTTTTCTAAATTTATTTTTCAGAACCATGTAAAGGTAGCTATGGTTAGTGTTTTCAAAGCGTCAAGTACAATGTGATTTATAATTGCTAATTTTCTTCAATTCGTATATTGCAAAGAGAAACAACACTTTTACGGATTGAATCATGAATGACTTGTATATATATATATATATATATGGTGCTTACAAAATTCATTTAATTTGCAAAACATAAAATGCATTAGGTAATACTTTCTCTGCAAATATAATTATTTGTTCAAAACAATAAATATTAACTGATTGAAAAAAAAATTCAAAGATAAAAATAATTTAGTGTCAAAGAACGCATAAAATGAAAGAATACTTAAGAGATTGAGTGACCAGCTTGAGATCGAGTGGGAGATAGCATGAATTTAGAGAGTGTGAAGATGAGGTATCTAGAAGCATTCTCAAGAAGAAACTTGTGAGCGAGGTCACTAACACCAACAACACGAACTTGCAAGAAGCGTATAAGAAAATTGATGGGCGAGAAGCATACACGAAAATTAGTGTGTGAGAGCATGATGAGATTCATCACTAAGAAGCAATTACGCTCCAATAATAGAGACCAAAGAACGAATGTGCAACGACTCAATGACTATAAGAAATAGTGAAATGTGAACATTTGCTCCTAATTGTTGTGGCATGTGCAAACTAAACTATGAGTTTAACGGAAAGAAAGACAAGCAATAGTACACATATAGAGTTAGGCATCAGCAAGCTAACTACTCTTGCTGTATACTCCGGATTGGGATCTTATAGATTAGGGCAATTCAATGGAGAAAAGGAAACAACAACAATAACAAGAAGCCTACTTGGGGTTGGCTACATGAATCCTTTTTCTTTATTTTGTCTTATTAAGAATCAAATTCTCATTAAATCTAATAAGAAAAGGTCTTTGTTAATACCTTCTTAACAAGATTTTTTAGGTTTACCTCTACTTAACTTAATTTAGATTTGATTTAATACATCTACTCTCCTAATAGGGTCAATGGTGACTTTTTATGTGAACAAATAATCTAAGGTCCTCTCTAATATTATTTGCCACTGGAGTTACTCTAATCTTTGCACGTTTATACTCGTTTCACATTCTGTCTCTAAGTGTAAAGCCACTTATCCACCTGAGCACCATCTTCTTTGCAACACTTAATTTTATGTTTCTCTTTTAATGGTTAACATTTTGCACCATAAAGCATTGTAGGTCTCACCAACATCTGATAAAATTTTCTTTTAAAATTGAGATGCACTTTTCTATCACACAACAGGCTCGATGCATCCATCCACTTTAACCATCCAACTTAAATTCTACTAATAATATTCCCATCTATTTTTTCTTTGCTTTGAACGATAGACCTGAGATATCTAAAGCATGCACTCTTTTCTAATAACTTGATCACCCAATGTTAAAATTCTACCACTAGATCTGTTTTTGTTAAAATTACCCTTCATGTATTTGTTGTTAGATCTATTCAAATGAAAATCTTTAGACTCTAAGGTTGACCTCCATAATTCAAAATTTTCATCTACTCCCTCTCTAGTTGTATTAACATGAAGAATATCATCAGCAAAATCATACACCAAAGTAAATCCTCTTGCTAATGTCTAGTAAGAACATCAATGACTAAAGTGAAAAGGTATAGGCTTAAAGTTGATCTTTGATGCAAGCCAAGTAAAATAGATAAATACTTGGTCAAACCACTTTGTGTTTGAACATTGTGAAAGCTTCTATTTTCATATTCTTAATGACTTGAATATAAACATTATTAATTCTTTTCTTTTGTAGAACTCTTCAGAGCATTTCTCTTGAAACTTTATCATATGCTTTCTCTAAATCAATAAATATCATATGTAGATACTCCTTACTTTATGTATACTTTTTCATTAAATCTCTCAACAAATATATAACTTTTATAGTAAACCTAACTGGTATCAATCCAAATTGATTTTGAGAAATGTTAGTATAATGTTATGACCTATGTTCAATTACTCTCCTATAATTTTAATATATGATGCATTAAAATAATTCCTCTATAATTCTCACTCTTGTGCCTCACTTTTATTCTTAAAAATAAGAGTCAGCATGCTCATTCTCTACCAATCTGAATTCCTTTCAGTCTTCCAAAATAATATTAAAAAGTATAATAAATCAAAATTTTTTTTGATCTCCTATGCATTTCTACATTTTTTTTGGAATTTTATCAGGTCTTATTGCTTTTCCATACATTATTTTTTTAAAGCCTCTCAAGCTTTGGTTTTATTAGTATGATGATAAAAATAAAAATCTCTATTTTTATTTTGGGTCCTAAGGTGATTAAAGTCATTTGTATTCTCACAACATTTATTGAAAAATTTATTGAAATGTCTCATCCACCTATGTTGAAAATCTTTTTCTAAGTAAAAATACTTTTTAATTTTCACCCTTTTAATAGACTTCACTTAAACTAAATCTTTTGCTTCTCCTATTTCTTTATTTGGCTAATTTATACATCTATTTTCTCCCCTTCTTAATATCTAATATATTATATAATCACTTAAAAGTTAAATTCTTTCCATTATATATTATTTTCTTAAAATCCCTATGGCTCCCTCTATATCTTTTCCAATTTTATTGAGCTTTTATATCTAAATCAATTTTTATAACAATGTTTTTTATTTTTGATCTTTTCTTGGATATTTTGATTCTACGACTAACTTTTTTACTATTATGAATGTTTTTCTTTTGATTCTCAAAGCATATATTTTGTAACATTCTTAATATCACTAACTACCTTTTCCCACATAGCATTATTTTCATGAACATGCTAAAGGTCTTGAATCTTACTTAAAAATATCTTTATTAATATACTTTTAAGTACCCCATCTAATCCTAGAATAATATTTTATTTTTCACCCATTTATTTTAAAGTTTGAAACTAATAAGCAATGATTAGTACCTAAATTTTCACTCAGAATGACTTTACAATCTTTGTAATCTAAATGATTTATTTATTTTATAAGGAAATAATCAACTTGAGTTTTACTATGTCCATTCATATAGGTGATGAGATGCTTTTCTTTTCCTAAACAAAATATTGGTAATTATAAAATCATAAGCTAAACCAAAATTTAATATAATCCTATCACATTTATTTGTCTCTCCAAGCTCATTGCCATCTGAATGTTTTTAAAATTATATATTTCTTTATCAATATATTCATTTAAATATCCTCCAATAAAAACTCTTTCTTCAAGAAATATATTTTGTATCAATTCTTCTAAGTCATTCTAAAAATTATTTTTGAACACATTTAAATCTACTTAAGAAGCATAAGCACATATAATATTAATTATCTTAGTATCAACAATAATCTTTAAAGTTATAATTCAATCTCCAATTCTATTAATTTTTATAATATTATCTTTTAGACTCTTATTTATAAGCATACCTATACTTTCTAGTACGGCTACTACTTGAATGTTAAAGTTTAAACGCTAGATTATCAATCTTTTTAGTCTTTTCCATAACCCATTTAGTTTCCTGAATATAGATAATATTTATCTTCTTATGAATTATAATATCTATTAATTTCATTTAATTTTTTATGCTTGTACTTATATTCTTAGTTTTAATTCTAATTCTAATTTCATGGACTAGCTTCTTTTGCTCATATTCGCCCTTGATGTGAGTACCTTTGCTTATTTAACACTGTACTCGAGCGCAGGTGCAACGACCCTTGCATAGCTTTCGTTGTATTTAGGCTATACTGCATGTTGCTTCTAGGAAATGCTTTAGTACTAACATAATGTATTAAAAGAGTTATGTCATAATTATTTGACAAGTTTTGCGTTGGTTGTTGTTTGCCTAATGCAATCATCATTTTTTCTCATCCAGGGCTTGAGACCAGACAATTGTAGTATTTTGTATGGTTAGAAAAATAAATTAGAACTTTGGTTGATTTTTTTGTAGAGTTTTAAGCTCTTAAATAGGGAATTACCTTATGCATTGATTAAATCCAAACTTAAACAAACTACATTAAAAGGAGAAAACCTCATCTATAGACTGTAATACCTTGACTAGTTCAATCTTTAAAGTAATTCTAGTAAAAATTATCTTCATTCTGGATTACAAATAAATAAACAAGCTTATTATTCAAACAAGTTTGTAAATTCAAACTTATCCTTATTTATTGTAATCACAATCAATGGGTCTAGCTCTCGTGGCGTTAAAACTATATAGTATCCGATTGATGATTCAATCATGCCTATAATTTTTTTTTGACATTCTATTTAATTTTAGCAGTATGATATGCGATTCCCTACTAACAATAGTTTTCATGAAGAGATCGGACCATTAAATCTTTAATGAACATGATATCTTTGATCTTTTCAGATTTAATGCGGAAATCATGATATGTGATAACAACATTTTTGACAAATACAATAATGATATGGTTAGATTTATGGTGCGAATCACTTAACAGTTAAATTCCATTATATTCATGTTTATTTCTTTATAGATTTTTTTAAATAAAATTAAGTGGGTATGACACTAAAGAAATTACTTTTTCGTAGATGATAGTGTGTGTGTATATATATATATATATATATATATATATATATATATATATATATATATATATATATATATATATATGTATGTCTTGTTTGAAGAGCAAGAGTTCTTCTTAGATGTGATTATGAGATCTTGTTCGGCTATGAAGCCTATACATTTCTAGCGGAGCTTTTGCATGGTGGTGTCTGACACTTGGACACACCTTTTGGTTCCTTTTCGTTATTCGTTTTGTCTTTTGTTTTTAAATTGATGTTCGTATCTCATGCTAGTTAGTGTTCATATTTCATAGCAGTTCAACTGTATAAAATTAAAATTTGATTACTGATTTGAAAAAAACTATTGTCTTGCAAGTGTCTGTCTTTCTATTAAATATGCCATCTAGTAGTGTTTTTAAGCTTAAATGTGTTGGCATTGCCTTCTTTGTTTGGCACAATTTAGTTTTGCTAAAACCTAACTACATTCGTATAGATATACTTCCACATGTGGACACACCTTCTCTTTAACCCCTCAGGTCGTTTTTCATTGAAGTGCCAATGTACATGATAAATGTTAGGAAAGACCCTACAAATTTTATGTTTCTTTGAAATATTATCCGCCCTAGTAGCATATGAAATTACATTCCACTAAAAGTAATGCCGACATCCAGTTTCCATTAGGTACAATATACAAGTGCTTCTAAGATTGCGAGTTCTCTTAGATTTTTTTTTTTTGCAGTCTTCTAGTCTTTCTTCAGATTGAACTAGAAATCGTTTTCCAGGCAGAATGATATCCTTTGATAAATTTGATGATCTGTGATGATATTATATCATACTCATATTCCTTTTTTTTTTCTGTTACTAATTATTTTCGTTCTTGTCGGCAGGGTGTTCTTGACGGTAAATATGATGATCTACCTGAGCAGTCATTTTACATGGTGGGTGGTATTGAGGAGGTCATTGCCAAGGCTGAGAAGATTTCCAAGGAGTCAACTTCCTAAAAAACGAACCTTCAATCTTTTGTAATAATTGTTTGATGTTTTGAGTGTCTTGCTTATGAGGAACACAATTTTTTAAGTCAATTGTGCTGAAGTAGAATTCACTTACGATGATGGCATATTTCTGTAGCTTCTTAGAAATTGCAGGTACCCCCCACCCATAGGGCTTTCTTTTGCCCAATAATAGTACTGGCATTTGTTTGAATTCTTTCTTGTGGATTCCAACAATGTCAACTGTACTATAGAATTTTCATTTCCGTTAACCATTGACTATTCTCTTGTTTGAAAATGTTGGGGTTTCAAATGATATGCCAACTTTTATCCACATTTAGTTTTCTGCAATGTCTGCTTTAAATCTGGATGGGATTGCCCACAGTGGCTTATTCTGCTATTTGGTGTCAGGTTACTGGAATATATCGTTATCATGCAAGCATGTAAGCTGCAACTCACTTTCAGACTGTTCTTGAATTCATTACCTAATTAGCATCTTAATTTGTATTAGTAAGATAATTATCGCATTCTTTTCATAATCTTAAATTAGTATTGATCGATGAATTGGTTGATTAGTTTTAGGCTGCTTTTATCAAGGGTGTTTTGTATTATGGCTGCTGTATGGTGATTGAGTGGATAAATGTGATAATTTATATCTTAGTAAGCAAAATTTGGTTAGTTGATTGTTAATCAGTTTTTGAAATTTAGCTTGCTTGACGAGGCTTTAGGCTTTAGGCTTTAGGCTTGGCATTGAAACTTAAAAAACTTATTTATGATAGTATTTTAACACATCCAATTCCCTTGTTATGCTTCATTTGATGAGTTTTGGTTCTACATGGATTGGATCTCAAATTGAAAGACTCCAGGATAAACCTGCTTCCTGCGTCTTATAGCGAATTGTTTTGCTAATGTTGTCCTTTTCCTCCTGTTTTTTTTTTACAGCAAATAGTTTAGGCATTTGTTTGTTACATACTTTACTCAAATATTCAGGATATAATTTGTTTTAAAATTACCCTAAATTCAAATACGGGTACAAATTAAATTTTTTTAATATTCTCAAAATTTTTAATTCATATTTGAGATCTAATTTTTTATAAAAGTTATAAGAGTGAATAAAAGAATAAAGGTGATTATTTATATTTTTATTTTAATAAAAAAATAATAATAATATAAAATTATATATATATTCGTGGGTCATATGACCCCCCATATATTATGATATATTCTATTAATTTTGATTATAATAAAATTATATTTGGATACTCTAATTTGTGGGTAAAGTATTTCAGAGATATTGATTTGATTGATGTCTAAGATGACCATTTTTATGAAATGTGTATTGCACGCTCTTAATTTGATCAAAATCTGAGCACCTAATAATCCAAGATATATCAAAATGAATTTAAATATAGTATTGAAGGTTATATACATTAAGAAATATTTTAGAGGTCTATAGAAGTTTACATGCTTGGCTTGATTTACTCGTAATTTAATATATATTTCACTGTTTTACTTTATATGTTATTAATTGAAGATAATTATCAATAAAATTTTTTAATTAATTATATTTTAACTTAATAAATTTGAATATTTTCAAATGCTTTGTATATAACATCAAATTATCCAAATAAATATAAAGATGTTTAATTATGAGAATTAAAATTAATAAGTTTATATGGTTAGAATTTTGTTTAGTTTAATTAATATATTTATTTTTTAATTAAAATTCTTATGATAATTTATTAAAATATAAGTGATTTTTTCTAAATTATTTCAAATTTTTATAAGAACATTTAATGTATTTTTAAAATATAAATAAATAAATTTATATATACATATACATGTATACGTATATATTCATGTACATATATATACGTATATACCCATCGCTGATATTCATCTTCAACATTCAGCGCAGGTATGAGATTGAAGGATTTTTCTCTCGTCGCGCCCTCTCTTCTCTGAGGGAAGTTTTCTGTTGCTTTTTCCTCATTTTTTGTTTTCTTTCTGGAGTTTTGTCTTAGGGATCGCTTCTTATGTGATTGGTTTTCTCATTTTTGCGATTTTTCATCCTGGTTTGGATGGTTCTTCATGATCTGACCCTAGTTTCTTGTCTTCCAAGAACTAGTCCAAATCTTTTTAGAAAGCCTTGGCTGGATCTAATTCCACTAACTGTTTTCCTTCTTTAAAGCATACTACTCATCATGACGGCTTGCTCTTTAGATTTTTGAAGAAAAAAAAAATCCAATCATTGGCAGCCCCCTTTAAATTTGCTCTCTTTGGTAAATTCACCTCTAGATGCCCTACTCTTGACTCCATTCATAATTTTTTTTTCTCGCTCAAGCTTTCTGGTGATTTTTCTGTAACTCTTTTGGATTCGCATCATCTCCTCATTAAGCTCTCAAATGATTTGGGCCACAGTCTGATTTTTGCTCGTGAAACGTCTACAACACCAAAAGAGTTAATGGAATTAGATGACCCCTATGTTTGAAGGTTGTTATTTAGAATTGGGGGGGGGGGGGGGGGGGGGGGGGCGGTATGGGCAATTTGGCTACTCACTCTCACTTTTGTCATCTTTGTTCTACCTTGTCATATTTATTCTATTAATAATTTTTTTTCTTAGCTAGCATGAGCCTTTTGTCGATGTGGCTACAATTTCTCTTTATCAAAGTCGGTTGGGTTTCTCTCATTCTTATGCTAATTTTAATAGTAAGATTTGGCAATTTTGAAAAGAAGAGATCCAACTTGTTATTATTGTTGATTTTCAACAGGTTATGCATTTTTTCTTTTTTTTTTAAGGGGAAACCCCTCGGTGGAGGCCTACGTATTAATTCAGGGAAAAATTACAAAGTCCTTAGAAAGGACTCAAGCTCACTACTGCTCGAAGGAGCTACAAAATTAAAGTCAAATAAAAAGCCTAAGAGCTCGAGTCCTCTACTACACAACATAACAAAATTACCTAGGAACATTCTATGGTGCACAAGAGCAAGCACCCAAAAATGGAAAGAGGAGCAAAAAGCTGAAAGCAGCAACAAAAACTCCTCCAGACCCAGCTGGTTATCCTTCAAAGAATCCGTAGCACAACCAACATTCAAAATCTGCAAAAAACACTTACAATCCAAAGGATAAGCACACATGGATTTAAATATATAATGAAAACCCAACCAATAAAGAGCAAATAAACACAGGAATACCACAGCTAATAACATAAATAAGACCTATGAAGAATGCAAAGGCCACCAACACCCTAAAAAAAAAAGAACCAGAGACAACAGAAAATACAAACATCAAAGGGAGCCAGCCGCAGGCGCAACAATAAAAACACAGGATAATAGAGACAGAAAAAAAGAGGAAAAAGGAAACAAGACAACCACTAGACTCACAGAGCAAAGGCCAAAACCGCCCAACACAAAAGAAACACCCAAAATAAAAGAAGAACCCTCACTACAATAACAACAGAAAAGGACAAAAAAGGCTAACCCAGAACCAAAAACACCAAAATAACGCAACCCAGAAACACGCAAAACACCAGAAGTAGGACAAACAGCCGAGCTACCCTGAAACATACGGAATGTCCATAGCATCCAAATGCAATAACCCACGTAGAGGAATCAGCACAGATACACCAGAAACCTCAGTAAAAAAATTAAGCTGGCAACCCCACTGGGCAAGCCATTCAACACACTCATTACCAGCTTTACTAATGTGATTGAAAGAGAAATTAAGAGGCAACATCAGGTTATTAATATCCCTATTGATATAAAAAAGATCAGCATTGCAAATAGTCTCCCCTTCCACCACAAAATTACTAAAATTAAAATCAGAATTGACCTCAATAATCAGATTAGTTAAGTAACGAGAAGCACATAAATTAATACCATACCGGATCGCATAAGTAATAGCAACAGATAAATTCCCCAGATTAACCGGACCAGCAAAAGCACAAATCAGATGACCAAAACAGTCCCTGATAACACCACCGCAGCCACCCGGAGACACAGAACAATTACCCGCAACATTCAATTTAAAGCAATCCTTAGGAGGTTTGGACCAGTAAATTTTGCAAACATTGATGAAAGGAGACTCACAAAGCAGATCTAAACCAAGCATAGAGACCACATAATAGCAATTGTTGAAATGGTTGTGATTAAGTAACTTAGCAGCAATTAAACCATTAATTTTATCTTTAACCTTTTGAATAATAGAAATGTGACTCATCTTAACATTATTAAAAATCGAATTATTCCTTTCCAACCAAATAAACCAAAGAGTAAGATAGGGAATAATGTTATGAATATGCCCTTTAGTATTAATAATCCAAGCATTAAGCAGGGATCTAAGGGAAATCTTGCCATGAAAACAATTGAGCTTAAACAAGTCATCAAAATAGATCCAAGTGTGAGCAGCCGAAGGGCCAGAAATGAAAACATGATGCAAACTCTTAAAATGATAACAACATTGACACTTAGACACCAGACTAAAACCTTTTTGATGAGGTTATCTGAAGTAGGTAAAAATTTATGCAACAATCTCCACATAAAAATAGAAATAGTCTTAGGCAAACATCTCTGCCAAATACTCTTAAAAACATCATCAGAACAATACCTCATACGAAAGGCCTGTCAAGCCTCCTTCACATGGAAATTACCATTACTAGAAAAGTCACATAAGATAAGATCTTTAGAGTCAGTATTCAAAGGCAGTCTACAAATTTGGCTAACAACACAATCCGGAAGGACATTAGACAGCTTGGCATAATCCCAAGAATTGTTACAGAAAAAGAAATTAACCTTAGTAGAGGCAATGGAAGAAGTATTAAGAATAGAGTCAATAGAGTGCTTACCCAACCACCGGTCTTGCCAAAAGTACAGATTTCCTTCACCAAGCCCCCAAGAAATGAAGGGCTCAACTTCCCACTTAATTTTATGAAGCTTTTTCCACAATTTGGAATCATTTTGTTTAGCACTACACATAGTAGGATGCATACCCGCACAATATTTCGAAAGCATAAAGTTAGCCCAAAGAGTATCATTGGAGCGAAGTTTAAACCAAAGTTTAAAAGCAAAAGCCTTAGAGCTATCATAAAGATTTTTACACCCCAGACCACCTTCCTCCAAAACCCCACAACATTTCTCCCAGGAGGCCCAATGTATTTTAGAAGAAGAGGAGGAGCCACTCGAAAAGAATTTATTGATAATTTTATGGATCTTATCACACACAACACGGGTAGAAAAAATAGTTTGAAAAATGTAAACAGGTAATGCACACAACACACTTTTAATAAGAGTAATCCGGCCTCCAAAACTAAGAAAGTTGGAGTCCCAAGATAACAATTTGTTGTAAAAAGAATTAATAAGATCCTCAAACAAAAAAGGGAAACGTCTCCCCTTAAAGAGAGGAACACCCAGGTACTTAATCAGAAGATGAGCTTGCGAAAAACCAGTGACATTATTAAGGATACCAATACGATCATTAGAAAGATGTTTAGAAGCAACAAAACAACTTTTGTTTTTATTAAAAGTCACACCACTACTCCTTTCAAACTTAGACAAAAACATCATAATTTTTTGAATATTGTTCCTAGAAGCATTAGTAAAGATAATAAAATCATCAGCAAAACATAGATGAGATAAAGGAGAGCCACCCCTAGTTTTAAAAAATAGCTGAGGATTTTCCTCAAACAAACAGGAAAGACCCCTAGAAAGAAATTCAGCTGCTATAATAAAGAGAGCAGGAAAAATAGGGTCTCCTTGTCTAATACCATGAGAGTTTTTAAAAAAGCCATGAGAAGAACCATTAATAATAATAGAAAAGAAAACATTCTCAATACAGTTTTTAATAAGATTAATGAATGAAGGATTAAAACCAGAAGCATCCAACATAAGGTAAATAAAGTTCCAATTAATATTATCATAAGCTTGGGCAATATCAAGTTTAATAATTAAATTGCCACCTCTAGTTTTCACCTCTAAATCATGACAAAATTCCTGAGCTAACAAGATATTATCCGTAATGGCCCTACCTTTCACAAAACCCATTTGATTAGGAGAAATAATTTTAGAAAGAATTGGGACAAGACGATTCATAATAATTTTAGAAATCAACTTATTAAAGAATGAGCAAAGACTAATGGGTCTAAAATCATTCCAATTGTTAACAGCATTATGTTTAGGAATGAGAATGATAGAGGTAGCAATAAAAAATTTTGGTATAGTGTTACCATTACAAAAATCAATAACAGCGGAAAAACATCATTGTTAATAATATCCCAAGATTTTTGAAAGAAAAGAGTAGTAAAACCATTAGTGCCAGCGACCGCACTACTATTCATAGCAAACAACGTATCTTTCACCTCCTCAAAAGAGGGAGGTTTAGTAAGCTCATAGTTATCCTCATGAGAAATAAGAGAGGGAATGAAAGCATGATTAAAAATGGCAAGAATGAATTTTTTATTGAAACAAGAAGAGAAATGCTGAATAGTAGAAATAATAATCTCCCTGGCATTATCGGTTCAGTAGAATTAATAATCTCCCTGGCATTATCAGTAGAGGAACCATCCTCCCTACTAATGGAATTCACCATATTTTTAGCTCTTTTTCTTTTGACCAATGCATGAAAGTATTTGGTATTGTTGTCACCTTCCACCAAATGTTTAGAAGCAGCTTTTTGTTTCTAGTACATTTCTTCTTGAGCTTGCAATTGGAAAAGCTCTTCTTTAGCTTTTTTTAACTTAGAAAAGTTGTCAGGAGAAGGATCTTCTTGATAAGGCACCTCAAGAGAATTAACATAATGTTCAGAAATAACAAGGTTCTCAAAAATGTTTTTAAAAACATGATGATTCCACCAATTAAGAATTTGTTTCAGCCTTTTCAATTTGAACCAAAGTCTTTTCATACCTGAGACAGAATTATCAGGATGTAAAGGAGCGTGCCAGTTATTTTTAACCACATCCAAAAAGGAATCATTAAGGATCCACATATTTTGAAATCTAAATTAAGATATACCATTGGGAGATCTAGCCTTAATGTTAATAAGGAGCGGAGAGTGGTCAGACAAAGTTATACTCAAGTGATGAACTTCAGTAATATTTAAAGAATTAAGCCACAAATCATTAAAAAGCACCTTATCTAATCTTTGCCAAAGATGACCCCTATTCCAAGTAAACTTGTCACCAGTATAGCCAATATTAATTAAATTGCAAGAAAATATCATATTGTTAAAGTCATCCATAGAACGGGCAGAGGGAGGCGATCCACCCACCCGCTCAGAAGGGTTAGCAATAGCATTGAAATCCCCCCCAATAATCCAAGGAAGAGAACACATTTGTTGAAAATCAATAATTTGCTCCCAAAGGATCTTACGCATATAAAGTGAAGAGGCTGCATAAATAAACGAAGCACAACATTGAAAATTAAAAACTTCAATTTGACAATGTAAGACTTGAGGATAATCAGCAATATCATCAATTCTAATAGGATCTTTCCAAAGAACCCAGACTTTGTTAGCAACATTATTAATAGCACGTTTAAAGCCCAAATAACGAGTAGTATTCATGATCCTAGAGGCAGAAATCAAAGGTTCAATCATCACCAAAATAGAAATATTATGAATATGGCATAAGTTTTTAACACAAATCTTAGTGGAAGGACATCCAATACCCCTAACATTCCAAACAATAGTATTAAACATAAATAAAAACTTAATGAGAAGTAGTTGATCTAGTATTTCTAGGAGGTTGTAAAATAATAGCTTTCGGTTTTTTACCCCGTTTGCTACGAACTTTAATAAAACTTAGGTCATTATCATCTCTATTAAAATTTTGAGCAGATAGACTTATCTCTTCATTATCAGTATGAACATCACTATTATAATAAGAGGAAGTAAAAGCCTTACTGCCACTCGGGAGATCCCTTGGGGACAACATTTGTGGAATGACAACCTCCAAAAACATACCATCATCATCTTTAATGATCTCACCTTCCTCAAGTTGAGGAGCATTACTTATGTGATTTTCACTTCCTCCCACAAGTTCTTGCAAAGTAAGATGGGAGGGCGAATTAATACGATGCTCAGATGTAACACAAACCTTAGCACTAGATGAAGGGATAACTTCAGAAAGAGTAGGAGGAATCATCTCAGAGTTTGGGATATTGGGGCAAATTAATTGGTCACCCTCCAAAATATGAGTATCAACCGCATTTTGAATAACAGCTTGTTCTTGTTCACCATTCTCAATCGCCGTGGAAGGACCAATCCTCTCCACATTGGCCGGATCACTACAGGAAATCAGAGATGAAGGGTTAAGAACCTTATCATGGGTCGGATCAAATACAGGTAAAGGAACGTTAGTTTTTTCAGCGATAATGTCTTCCTTCTATTTCGATATTTCCTTAACTTTACACATTTGAGGATTTTTTATGAAAACAATCGTTCAATCCGTGCCCATGCATCTTGCAAAAAGAGCAAAAAATAGGAAAATTTTCAATTTCCACTTTTTGGAAATAACCCTTAATTTCAGAACCAATCCAGATCTCAGAGGGATATTTTTTTGAAACATCAAGTTCAACCAAAACTCTAGCCACCGAAGGACGGGATACAGAAGCAGTAGCATGATCGGTTTGCAAAGGTTTCCCAAAGATCGAAGCTAATCTAAATAGAATTTGCCGATTAAAAAAATGCAAATGCAAGTTAGGGAAGGATATCTAGACAGGGGCAATGGGAGATTCTTCCCTAACATCAAAATCGGGTGTCCACTTAAGCTACCGCATCTGGCAAGCTTGAATGTAGTAAGTCCTACGAGCAAAAATTTGGCTATAATCCAGATCATTAGATAACTGAATCACCACATGCCTAGGATCAAGTAATCCCACATGGAAATTTTTGAAAAGTTTAAGATTGAGAAAAAACTTTCGTATAACATCCAGATTCGACCGCTTTAACATAAATTTTCCAATGAGCGTTAGAGAAAAAGGCGCATCAAGAGAATCCACCACAAAATCCTCGAAAAGTAACACCGGACAACCTTTATATGAGGAATGCACAAATTTTAGATGAGAAGAAGCAGACGAGTTACCAGAAACAACATCTTTGAAGGATCTAGTAATCCCCTCTACAGGAGGGGAAGAAGGCGGAACCAATGACGAAGGGGCCGTCATTGCCCCACACCAAAAAAGCCCAAAGAGACAAAACGAACAAAAAAGAAACACAAAAGACAGAGACTAAAAGATAAGAACACGAAAAACTAGCAAAAGCGACTCAAAAGAAGGAACACCCAGCGACGGGGGGACGAAACCCTAGAATCGCCACAAAAATGCCAGAACTTCTCTCTCTTTCTCATATGATCCAGAAAAAGCCTGCAATGCATTTTTCCTTTTTTTAAATTAATAATAGGGTGGTTATGGATTCTATTTGTTATGCTAGTTGCACTAGAACTAGTAGGCTTACTTTGTGGCAACAATTATTAGATTTTGCTAGTTCTTTAAAAGGCCCTTGGTTTATGGGGGGCAATTTTAACATTATTGCTAGTGCTCATGAGAGAATTGGTGGGTCTCAGCCATCTCTTATTATTATAGAGGATTTTAATCATATGATTTTGGATTGTAGCTTTTCTGTCATTGGCTTCATTGGTCCTAAATTTACATGGTCTTACTACATAATGTGGGAGAGATTAGATAGTATTCTTTATAATTTTGATTGGATCTCTTCTTTCCAAAATACTTATGTGGAACATCTTTGTAGAATTAATTTTGATCACGCTCCTCTTCTTACTTGTGTTAATAATGTTAGTTCCACTGGGTTTGGTTTCTTTCGTTTTCAAAATATGTGGCTTCTTTTCAAAGATTTTTTAAAGATTGTGGAGAATAATTTGGCTGCTCCTCTCCTATTATGATGGCTCCAATGGCCGTATATCTTTTTCCTTGAATTTGAAATGGTTGAAATAAGCTATTAGGTGTTGAAAAAAAATGTTTTTGGTAATTTATTTGAAAATATTTCCAAAGCTGAACAAGAGGTTATCCATTTGGAGAATAACCTCATTTTGAATAATTATGATGACAAGAAATTCCTCTTTATTAAAGCTTAAAAATTTTCTTTCGGATCTTTATGATAAAGAAGAAGTTTTTTGGAGATAGAAAGCTAGCTCTAAATTTATATCTGAAGGTGATAGAATCACCCGAATTTTTATATGCTTGTCCTAATAATAAAAGAGTTAAATCTGTTATCCATAAAATAAAATCCAACAATGGGTCTTAGTTGGAGGACGAGGATCCCATTTTAGCTTATGCTATTTCCTATTTTTAAAATTTACTTGGTGAAATTAAGGAGGTGGAGATGATTTCCATCTCTAACTACATCCCCTTACTAATTTTTGAAAAGGACAATGCTACTTTCTTTTAATGTCCAGATGATGTTATTTACAATACTCTTATGGCTATGAATAAGGACTTTGCTGTTGGTCTTGACAGTTTAACTACTTCATTCTTTCAAAAGTGTTAGCATATCATTAAAAATAACCTTTGTTTTGCTGTCAAGTGCTTTTTCAATGGTATGGCTATCCCTAAAATTTTCATCAGCACCTCTTTAACACTTATCCTTAAATGTGATAACCCATCTACTTGGAATGATTTTAGACCCATTAGCCTATGTTCTACCTTTAATAAACTTATTTCCAAAATCCTTGTTGATAGAATATCTTCTCTTGTCCCTAACATCATTTCCCCTAATCAGACTAGTTTTGTTAAGTATTTCAGATAACGTGTTGCTTGCTCAATAGCTTATTTATGATATCAACTATAAAGCCGTTGGGCATAATATGGTGTTAAAATTAGACATATCCAATGTATATGATAATATACATTGGTCTTTCATTTATAACATTATGAAGTTATTTGGTTTTAATAATTCTTTCATTTATTTTATTAGGAACATTATTAAGAATGTTTGGTACTCTATTATTATCAATAATAAATCTTAAGGTTTCCTTAAAGAATCTCACGGTGTCAAACAGGGAGACACTTTATCGCCTGCGTTATACATAATTGCTATCGAGTATCTTTCTAAGGGCCTTCTGATTTTGTTTAGCTTTCATCAATTTTGGTACTATGAATATTTCTTATTTAAGCTTTACTGATGATATCATTATTTTCTTCAATGGTTCTTTTAAAAATATTAAGAACTTATATCTTTTTATTATGTCTTCTAGTAGAGAAAGTGGGATTTGATTTAATAAGAATAAATGATCCTTTATTCATGGTAAAGCTATCACTCATTTGATGGGGTTTTGCAAGCAATCTTTACCTATTTTTTTTACTTCGGCACTCCCCTTTACAAATTTTGAAAGAAATCTTTTCTTTTTGATAAAATATTTCAAAAAGTTTACGCCATGCTTTCTACTTGGGAGTTTAAATTGCTTTCGATGGATGTCAGACTTATTTTTAATAAAAAGTGTCTTATGTTCTATACTAATTTATTTATGACAAACTATTTTCCCAACCTTGGAGGTTTGCAATAAGTTTGATAAATTATTTAATAGATTCTTTTGGGGTTCTTCACAAGACCTCAAAAGGATTCATTGGAAGGCTTGGAGCTATTATACCAATCCTTTTCATGAGGGCGGTGTGGGTTACAAATCCATCACTAACTTGGTTCATTGCTTTTCTGTGAAGTTGTGGTGGAAATTTTGCATTAATCAATCCTTATGGGCCAACTTCATGCATAATAAATATTGTAATAATATTCATCTTATCCAATGTGTTTATAAGAAGAGGCAGTCTGCTATTTGGACTCGTATTTATAAAGTTAAATGATTTGCTGAGAATTTTATTCAATGGGGAATTAACTCAGGTTCCTCTTATTTCTGGCAAGATTATTGGTTGGGTTACAGTTCTATTGATGCTAGTCTTAACACTCACTCCCTATCCAATTGGAAAGTTTTCAACTTTATTTTGAATGGTAAATGGAATCATAATCTTATTTATGGTCACTTTCCCTTTTCTGTTGTTATTGACATTTGTGATATCCCTATAAACATGCTTTCCAAAAATCAATATATTTTTAAATTGTTTGTTGATGGTGATTTCTCTGTTAAAGATGTTTGGGACGACTATAGGTTTAAATATCCTTTCAATCATGTTTTTCATAAAATTTGGAACTCCATTATTCCTTCTAGAATTTCTATTTTAGTTTGGAGAATTATTAAAGGTTTTATTCCTATTGATGAAATGTTCAAGAAAAAGGTTTTTTCATTACCTCTAAATGCCAATGTTGTTAGACTTTGGAAACCATTAATCATGTCTTTATTGATGGTCCTATAACATCTAATATTTGATATTTTTTGGACAATGCTTTGGGGTTAAACTTGAACCTTTATAATTCCAATTTTTATTCCATTCTTGCTCATTATTTAAAAAAAAAAACTACTAGCCATAGCTCTACTATGGTTCCTATGATAATTTTCTGACTTCTTTGGATTGAAAGAAGCAACTGCGAACATTCTGGCATTAAGATGAGATCTGAAAAATTATTATCGGCCTTAAGAATAAAATTCCTCAACTAGTGGCTACCAATTTGCTCTACTTTAAACATTTTAAATGGAATAAAAAATGACTTTCATTTTTCCAAGTTTTTGAGTTAGCTAACAATGATTTTCCCTCCAAAATTATTTTTTTGGAAAAAAAGCCAGTGTTGGATCATGTTAAATTAAACATTGATGGCTTTGTTTATCTATCAAGAGCTGGTTGTGGTGGTATTATTAGAGATCATTAAGGTGATTTCCTCTTGAAAGTTTAATATAGGATGTTAAGCCTAAGTGAGCTATCCATAGGCACACCAAGAAGAACGGGGGGGGGGGGGGGGGGGGGGGGGGGGGGGGGGGGGGGGTGGTGAATTGGTGAATTTTAAAAAAAATAGCTACTTGCTTAAAAATGCAACCAATATGCTTTTGCTTTTTTTAGGAATTTGAAAAGAAGAAACTACTATTACTTGATACGGAAGTAATCATCATTATCAAAAATTGAAATAACAATGATGATTTTTTAAATAACAAATCATTTATCACTAATTTCTACCAACCAGTTATCACAAAAAATTAAAAGCGAAAAACTAAAATGCAAAAAATAAGAAATTAGAACAAACACACCAGAGATTTATAGTGGTTTGGTAAAATAATAACCTACGTCCACTCCTCGGAGTCCTCCACTCTGAGTATTGCACTAAACTTTAGTATATCTCCTTAGCTCCTACAACTAGGTGGAGAAGCCCTTATAATCTTTTTATAACCCGGTGCGGTAGAGAACCTTGACCTTCTTTCTTACCCTCCTTGTGATGGTAGAGAACCACAAACTCCTTTCTCACCTCCTGGTGATGAAAAAAAATCCCAAACTCCTTTCTCACCCTCTTAGTGATGGCAGAGAACCACGAACTCCTTTGTCACCCTCTTGGTGATGGCAAAGAACCATGAACTCCTTTCTCACCCTCTTGGTGTTGGCAGAGAACCACTAACTCCTTTCTCACCCTCCTGGTGATGGTAGAGAACCATGATCTTGAGTTGAAGAACTTCTTCCCAGAGCCACCAGAGAACCTAGACAGACACTTGGAGGAAACAAGACAAGGCGCTTGCTTGGAGAAAATATATGAACCCCTCACACTACTTCTACCTCACACATAAGCTCTCCCTTTCTTTTTCCAAAACTCTCCTAGATCTTCTTCTCTAAGCTCTCTCTCAAGAATATTCAATAGCCAAAACTCCGAAACATGTCTATTGAGAGAGATTAAATACAAGTCCTCATAAAAAGCCCTAAAATTTAATTCTATCGACACTGATCGTACAGCACGATTAGTTCAAATCTCCACATTAGTACTGTACAAATTATAAAGTAATGTATGATTAGTTCAACTGATTGTGGTGATCGTCCAGTACAATATAAAGAGTCATTCAGTACGATTAGTTGAAATGACTTGGTTTATCATCCCGTATGATTGACAATGATAAATTATCATCCCATGTAGGGATCTGGTTGTACAGTACAATTGGCTACAATCATCCAATATAATCTGATTGAACAGATTAACCAAAATTATTTTCCTAATTATAGGGTTAATTTAGGCATGATTTAATTACATCATCCAATATGGTACATATTATACAAATTTTGAATTTTAAAGTATTATCTAACCTATGATTGGCGATTGGGATCTTAATTTTAACAGATTATCCTGTAAGATCTGGATCATATAGTATGATGAATTCAAATTAATTTAATTGACACAATTAGTCATTTTAATAATTTTTTGATTAGCTAATCATATAGTATGCTATGGATCGTATATTATGATTAGTTCAAAAAATTATACTCCTAATTTTCTCACCGTCTTACTCCCTTGAGTGTGTGTGTACATGGTCACCAAGTTTAGTATCCACCAATATATGATTTGACTCAAGAAATATAGAAATAAGAAAAAGCAAAATCACCAACTTTTCCAAACATTTATCCTTATTCTACCTAGCTTTTGAGATGATCAGTTTTGCGCAGTATACTGTGGACCTGAAATATTGGTGCACAATAAAAGCAAATATGCAATAATAGAAATTAATAGTTGATGGCAAAGTAAGGAATATAATAATATTTGTTATCATCAAAATTAGAAGACTTGAGTCTAGATTTATAATATTCTCCCCCTTTTTGATGATAGCAAATATTGTTGGTATTGAATACAAGTAAAAAATTTGATATGTCCTAAGCTCCTCCTTACTAATTGAATTTTTTAAAACTTAGGAGATTTTTTTATTTTATTTATTTTTTTAAATTAGGAATAAAAGAAAAAAAAAGCAAGAAAATAAAGATACAATTAGTGAACTAATCAGAACAAAACATGAAGTACTAATAACCAATAATAACATACTTCCCATTTTGACATCACAAAAAGGAGGGAACAACGAGACAAAGCAGCCAAAATAAAATAGACATCACAAAGCAAAGACATAAAAATAATATAAATATAAGCACGAACACATAATAAACTAGTAATATGAAGAGTCCTGATCAAGTGGAGATGGTGGTGGTGGTTGGAAGAATCAGTGAATGGAGACAAACTGCTCTTCAAGCAAGTCATATCATTTGTATATTGTTGTTGCTACTATACTACGTAGGTGTCAAAATGAGCCATATCATTATCATGTTGCTATTGCAGTTCTGCTATGTAGGTGTCAAAATGAGCCTCCCACTGGTCAAACATGTAACCAACCTATCATACTGAGATTATTGGTTGATAGGTGCTGGTGTTAGAACTGGTGTTGGACCTCCCTCTGCTTGCTCTATCTTGGGGTCCACATAGTGAACATTACAGTAGCGAGCATTATGAAGGACGTGGAAGGAGATGTTTGAATAAAAAATTGGGAGATAATATGGTGGTGCAGGGAATTGCAAGCTATATTTAAATTCAAGGGTGAAGGTAATTATGGATCGTATAATATGATTAGTTCAAAAAATTATACTCCTAATTTTCTCACCGTCTTACTCCCTTGAGTGTGTGTGTACATGGTCACCAAGTTTAGTATCCACCAATATATGATTTGACTCAAGAAATATAGAAATAAAAAAAATCAAAATCACCAACTTTTCCAAACATTTATCCTTATTCTACCTAGCTTTTGAGATGATCAGTTTTGCACAGTATACTGTGGACCTGAAATATTGGTGCACAATAAAAGCAAATATGCAATAATAGAAATTAATAGTTGATGGCAAAGTAAGGAATATAATAATATTTGTTATCATCAAAATTAGAAGACTTGAGTCTAGATTTATAATAATCTCCCCCTTTTTGATGATAGCAAATATTGTTGGTATTGAATACAAGTAAAAAATTTGATATGTCCTAAGCTCCTCCTTACTAATTGAATTTTTTAAAACTTAGGAGATTTTTTTATTTTATTTATTTTTTTAAATTAGGAATAAAAGAAAAAAAAATAAGCAAGAAAATAAAGATACAATTAGTGAACTAATCAGAACAAAACATGAAGTACTAATAACCAATAATAACATACTCCCCATTTTGACATCACAAAAAGGAGGGAACAACGAGACAAAGAAGCCAAAATAAAATAAGACATCACAAAGCAAAGACATAAAAATAATATAAATATAAGCACGAACACATAATAAACTAGTAATATGAAGAGTCCTGATCAAGTGGAGATGGTGGTGGTGGTTGGAAGAATCAGTGAATGGAGACAAACTGCTCTTCAAGCAAGTCATATCATTTGTATATTGTTGTTGCTACTATACTACGTAGGTGTCAAAATGAGCCATATCATTATCATGTTGCTATTGCAGTTCTGCTATGTAGGTGTCAAAATGAGCCTCCCACTGGTCAAACCTGTAACCAACCTATCATACTGAGATTATTGGTTGATAGGTGCTGGTGTTAGAACTGGTGTTGGACCTCCCTCTGCTTGCTCTATCTTGGGGTCCACATAGTGAACATTACAGTAACGAGCATTATGAAGGACGTGGAAGGAGATGTTTGAATAAAAAATTGGGAGATAATATGGTGGTGCAGGGAATTGCAAGCTATATTTAAATTCAAGGGTGAAGGTAATTATGTGACCTAGGGAAAAATTTGGCTTTCTTTTATGTATAGGATGTCATATAATTAAATTAGCTACATTGAAATCAATCTCAACAATTATGAAATAGGTGATTAGGGATAAAAGAGGTGTGATATTTATTCGATCTCCAACTTTTGAATTATTGAGTTACGAAGGATTTGCTGAATAATTCTAGCATCTTGTGCTAAGGTATTAACATGAGGAATGTGGTATGTGACAGTTGATTCCCTAAGGGTAGTGTTAGCAAGGATCCAACATAATCAGTGTTAAATGCTACTAGATGAACATTTTTGCCAGTAGTAGAAAGGTGGAGGAATTTATTAAAGTCTTGGTAGATAATTTTAATAGGCCTCCTATTGATGTAATATTGGAGGGTAGTACCCTTACTGTTAATACAGAGGATAGCAAATAATTCAAAAAGGAGTTCAGAATTGAACAAGTAGGCAAGAGTGAGAATGAACAGAAGAGTGGTGCGAGTGAAATGATCGAGTACCTAGGAGTTTAGAACTTCATGATTTATGATTTTAGAGGGTGTGATCCTGACAATTTTGAAATAATGGTAAGCCTCTTTGTCTACTGCTTCGGCGAAGCGAGGATCCACGGGTCATCGGGAGGATCTGCCGATGAGAGCCTTTGAATGCTTTCCACCGACCATTGTAAGAATTGAGATCTTAGGGAGGAAAAAGCATGTTTAAGAAGGGTTGAGTGAAGAAAAACTTATTTTCATCCCTTTAAATAAAACTTAGCCATATCGTACAGTATGTAGGATATCATATAGTACAATCGAGTGCATTCAATTCATCTAGTCTAATCAGTCAAAAAAGGTGGTCTTATTATATAATACATTAGAATTATACTAGATGATTAGAGTGAAGATGTTCATACTGAGGCATCAGTCAGGATGATTATTGACTGGTTAGATCATTCTGTATGAACAGATGCTTATACAGTATGATACAATATTAAAAATCATATTTACCAAATTCCATTTGTCCAACACCTAATGCCACATGTATCATACAATAAGAATTAGGTGTTTGTATAATGCAATCACTAATAATTGATCAATCAAAGCCATTGAATGTGTTGTGAGCACTGATGTGATACTTTGTAATATCATATAGTACAATATGGGTCATAGAGTATGACATGAAAAAAATTGATTTTTATGTGATGATAGGTAAACTTCTTAAAAAAGAAAAAAAAAATAAAAAGAAAATTCTCACAAAAAAATTGATCACAAATATAAATAACAAAATGCGAACACGACACTAAACACCAAATAGAAAACTACACACAAAAATATTTATGTTTTCAATTTCTAAATCATCCTGATTCAAGCATGAATATCTATGATACCTAGTCTAGTCCTCAAGGTGCTAAAAGTTTCAAAAGCTAAGGATTTTGTAAAGATATTTACTAGTTGATTTTTAGTAGCTACTTGATGTAGCTCTATATCTCTGTTGGTTACATGATCTCGAATGAAGTGGTGTCTAATGTCTATGTGTTGGTCATGACGTGTTGAATTGGATTCTTTGAAATACTGATGGCACTGGTGTTATCACACATAATTACAATAGTGATGATAGGGAGTTCAAGATCTAGAAATTATTTTTTCAGCCATAGAACTTGTGCAACACAGCTCCTTACAGCTATATATTCTACTTCAGTAGTAGATAAGGCTACAATGTTCTAGTTTGTACTGGATGAGGAGACTAAAATTATCCTATGAATTGACAAGTTCCAAAAACACTTTTCCTAACAACTCTGCATCCTGTAAAGTCTGAATCAGAATATCCTATGATTTCGAATGAAGTACTATGTCTAGGATACTGGATTCCTAAGTTTTGGGTTACTAGAAGATATCTAAGAATTCTCTTAACAGCACCCATATGGGATTCTTTGGGACCAGCCTGAAATGTTGAACAAAGATAAACACTAGATATAATATCAGGTCTACTGATAGTCAAGTAAAGAAGTGATCTAATTATTCCTTTATACCTTTTTTTGTCAATTGATTTTCCACTTGGATCTTTATCAAATTGAATGGTGGATCTTATGAGAGTATTAATTTCCTTAGCGTTATCCATCTTATATTTTTTATGAATATCTTTAATATACTTTGATTGGCTATGAAAAGTACCATCATCCTTTTTCTTTACACTAAATCTAAGAAAATAGGTAAGCTCTCCCATCATGCTCATTTCAAACTCCTCAATCATTATTTTTAAAAATTTATCACACAGATTTTTATTCGTAGATCCAAATAGTATATTATCATCATATATTTAAACAATGAGTAGATTTTCTCCTTTTTTCTTTAGAAAGAGGGTGGTGTCTATACTACCCGTAATAAAATCTCTATCTAGAAGGATACCAGGCTCTAGGTACTTGCTTTAACCTATATAACGTGCTCTTTAATTTGAATACATGATTAGAAAATTTAGAGTTCTCACAACCTATGGGTTGCTCAATATATACATCTACTTTAAATTCCCCATTTAGGAAGGCACTTTTAACATCCATTTGATATAGCTAAAATCCTTTAAAGCAAGCAAAGGTTAACAACACTCTAATGGCTTGTAGCCTTGTTACAGGGGAAAAAGTCTCATCAAAGTTAATCCCTTTAATTTGATTATATCCCTTAGCTACTAATCTAGCCTTATTTCTAATTACTGTGCCAGAGTAATTCATCTTATTTTTGAAAATCCATTTGATTCCTACCACACTCTGATCTTTGAGTCTACTAACTAACTCCCAAACATCATTCCTAATAAATTGATTTAACTCTTATTACATGGCTAATATCCAAAATTCATCAAATAAAACTTGATCTATGTTTGAGGGTTTTATCATAAAGATAAAAGTAGAGTGGCTAACCTCTTTTCTAAGTCCATGTTTAGTTCTTAGTCCTATTGATGGATCTCCTAGAATAAGGCCTTTAGGATGACTTAATGAATATCTCCAATCTTTAGATAATCGATTATGAGGCTCTATTCAATCTTCTAAGTTAATAGATTTTACTCCTTGGGTGGCCTCAACCACTTCTTCTTCTTTCGACCTAGACCCACTAGATTTATTAGATTCATCAAATATTACAAGGTATGTCTCCTCTACCACTAGTGTCCTCTTATTGAAAACTCTATAGGATTTACCAATAGTTGAGTATCCTAGGAAAACTCTTTCATCAGATTTAGAGTCAAATTTACTTAATGAAGATTTTCTATTGTTCAGAATAAATACCTTACATCCAAAGAGATGAAGGTGAGAGTGATTTGTTTTTCTTCATTTGAGTAACTCATAGGGCATCTTATTTAGCTTGGATTTAATATTAACCCTGTTAAAAATATAATAAGCAGTGTTTACTGCTTCTACCGATAAATACTTAGGAAGTGAGTATTCAGCTAGCATGGCTTTAGCAGCTTCTACCAGAGTTTTATTCTTTCGTTCAGCAACCCCATTCTACTGAGGGGTTCTAGGAGTTGAAAATTTATGTTCTATGCCTAGCTCCTTACAATATGATTCAAATTTGTCATTTTTAAATTTTCCATCATTATCATTATGAATAGTTAAAACTTTATCCTTAATTTTTTTGGATCCATGTGGAGAATGTCTTAAATTCCTCGAATGATTTATTATTATGTGATTAAAACCTAATTCAAGTAAACCTCAAGTAATCATCAACAATCACATACCCATATACTTTCTCGCCTTAGCTAGTAGTGCTAACCGATCTAAACAAATCAATGTGAAAGACTTCTAAGGGTTTACAGGTGATAATGTCCTTAATATTTATTTTCCTAGTTGACAAGCATCATATAGGTGGTCCTTAAAAAAGTCTAGTTTGGGTATACCTCTAACGAGGTCCTTTTGGGTTATTATTCTAAGATTTTTCATGCTTGTATGGCATAGCCTCTTGTGCCATAGCCAAGATTTATCAGTAATTATTTTCAATCAAAGAGAATTAGTAGGTTCAATATAGTTCAAATCAAGCATGTAAATATTATTAATTCTCTTTACTTCTAAAATAGCATTTTGATTCAAACTAATCACATAACAAATAGATAAAAATTTAATGTGAAAACCTTTATCACATAGTTAGCTAATATTAAGAAGATTATGTTTCAAGCCATCTACTAGTAAAATATTTTTAATAATAAATTTTTTAGAATTACTAATCATACATGTGCCTACCTCTTTTCTAATAGAATTATCTCCAAGTATTACCTTGCCTCCAACATGATGAATTTCTTTATGTCTCTAGTCATGTGCCTTAAGCATCCGCTGTCTAGGTACCACATGCTCTCACTAGACCTTTTATGATAGCATCCCTACAAAGTCAATCATTTAGTAGATTTGGGAACCAAAGTAAGTTTAGGTTCCACCTTATGCAGTTATGAATAAGATGCTTACATGTTATGCTGCGATGCAAGTAGTTTTGTCCTCCACACTAGATATATCCTATGGTGGATAGTACAAGTGTGGGCAATGTGACCTAGCATGCTGTAAGAGTAACACCTAACACCAGAAAAAGGATTCATAAATCTATGTGGGTTATGGTGCTTATTCCTATGGTTATATGATGCATGCTATGGTGATGAGTTATGCCACTATGCCAAAGTAGGTGATAGTTTATTATTTTGAAGTGCACTTACTTTTGATTTTAGAAATTTATTTGCACTTTTAAGGGTTGCTACTTCTAATTTCAATGCATGCCCACTATCATCTATTTCTATTGCATATGCCTTTAATTTTTTGAATGAGTTTTCTAATTCGATATGCTTTATTTTTAAGGAATCATATGCATTAGATAAATTAGTATACTACTGATTTAATACATCATATTTATCAAGTAAAGACATATGATCACTATCTAAACTATAATGCTCAATTATCAGACTAGTATGCTCTTTTTGTAGATTAGAAAAGCAATGTTTAAGCCAACATACATTTTTTCAGCTTTCTATATGCATTATGAATTTTTCTTGAAACTTCAAATAATTCATTATAAGAAAGCTCACATGACTCCTCTTGATCAAAATAATCAAGACTATTATTTTCAATAAGGCACAGAATTGGTTACCTACTCTTTTATTTCTATTTCTGATGAATATGAAGTAGAGTTAGCCCAAAATGCCTTATGAGTCTATTACTTACCCTTTTTAAACTTTATCTTCTCTTCACCCTTCTCCTTGATCGGGTGAGCTTTTAGGTTGGGGCAGTCTTTTCTTAAGTGTCCGGTTTCCTACATTCAAAACATCTAGTATTAGAAGATGCCTTAAAATTCTTATTTGATTTACCTTTGTTCCACTGATGATGAGGTTTTTGTCTTCTTTTTAGAAAACTTTTAAATTGTCATGTCATCAGTGCTATATCATCCTCTCCTTCAGTTATAGAGCTATTACTTTCTGACTTATTTACTTTTAGTGCTACCACCTTATTCTTTTTCTTATCTCCTGCATCCTACAATCTTTTACTCACACCTTGCTCATAGGCTTGAGTGAGCCTAGCAAGTTATCTATAGAATAAACATTAAGATCCTTTGATTCAAAGATTGCAGTGACCTTAACATCATAATTACTAAGTAAACATCTAAGGATTTTATTTATTTTCTTAGAATTAGAAATCTCTCTTCCTAAAGTATGTAATGATGTTACAATTTTTATAAACCTAGTGAACATATATGAAATAATTTTGTTAGGTTTCATGTGAAAGAGTTTATAATCATGTAATAGAATGTTCAATTTAGATTATTTAACCTCACTGGTTCCATCATATGTAATACATAACTTATCCCAAATTTCTTTGCTAGTGGTATTGATAGAGACTCATATAATCTTCTGACTTAAGCATACAGAAAAAATTATTTAAACACTTTTCATTTAATTGAGCTAAGTCTCTATCCTCATAGCTTTATTCATTAAATGGTAACTCAATTTTAATGCCATTAAAAATGAGATGGTGCAGAATAACCCTCACGTACTAAAAACCACATGCAAAATTTAATAAATTGCAGGAAAGTAGACATATGAATTTTCCAGAAATTAAATGATATATTATCAAACAAAGGTGGACAAGTAATAGAGTAACCTTCTACGGTGTTCCTATTTGTGAAATGTGCCATGGATCATTTTTTCTTGGTTTTCTAAAACACTATTTTTGAGTACCACTTTTATACTAATTGAAAGTTTGATATAGGATGTTAAACCTAAGTGAACTATCCCTAGGTACACCAAGAGAGGCATGAATTGGTGAATTTAAAAAATTAGCTACTTAAAAATGAAATTGATATGCTTTTAATTGTTTTCAATAATTTGAAAACAAACAACTACTATTACTTGATGCAAAAGAAATTATCGTTATCAAAAATTAAAATAATAATGATGATATTCTAAATAACAGAGCAAATTATTTATCACTGATTTCCCCCAAGCAGTTATCATAAAAAATTAAATACATAAAAGTAAAATGTAGAAAATAAGAAATTAGAACAAACACACCAGAGATTTATAGTGGTTTGGTTAAATAATGACCTACATTATCTCCCTAGATTTCTCCACTATGAATATTACACTAAACTTTAGTGTCTCCCCTTTAGTTCCCACAGCTAGGTGGAGATGCCCTTACAATCTTTTCACTAACCCGGTGTGGAAGAAAAATTTGACCTCCTTTCTTACCCTCCTTGTGATGGCAGAGAACCACAAACTCCTTTCTCACCCTCCTGATGATAGCAGAGAACTACAAAGTTCTTTCTCACCCTCCTGGTGTTGGAAGAGAACCACGAACTCCTTTCCCACCCTCCTAGTAATGGAAGGGAACCATGAACTCTTTTCTCACCCTCCTGGTGATGGAAGAGAACCACAAACACCATTTTCACCCTCCTGGTGATGGCAAAGAACCATGAATTTAAGCTTAAAAACTTCTTCCCAGAGCCACCCAAGAAACCTAGACCGACACTTGGAGGAAACAAGGAAAGACACTTGCTTGGAGCAGCCGAGTGAACCCCTCACACTACTTCTCCCTCACTCACAATCTCTCACTTTATTCTTCACAAAGCTCTCCCAGATCTTCTTCTTCAAGCTCTTTTTCATGAATATTCAGTAGCCAAAAGTCTAAAATAAGTCTATTGAGAGAGATTAAATATAGTACCTCATTAAAAGCCTTAAACATCAATTCTATCGACACTAATTGTACAGTATGATCCAAGATCATATGGTATAATTAGTTTAAATAACTCTGTTAGTATTATACAAATTTTAAAGCACCATATGAACAATTCAACTGATTATGCTGATCATCTAGAATGATATGAAGAGTCATCCAGTATAATTAGTTGAAATGATATGGTTTATCATCCTGTATGATTGACGACATTAAATTATCATCCCATATAGGCCTCTGATCGATTGGCTCCAATCACTTAGCATGATCTTATTGAACAAATTAACCAAAATTATTTTCTTAATTATAGGATTAGTTTTGGCAATATTTAAATATATCATCCAGTATGATACTTATCGTACACTATGGTAGTATATATTTTGAATTTCAAAATATTGCCTAAATTGTGATTGGCAGCTAGGATCTTGATTTCAATTTATCGTCCTGTATAATCTGGATTGTACAGTACGATGAGTTTAAATTTCTTTAATTATCATAATTAGCATTTTAATTTTTTTTTGATTAGCTGATCATACAGTATGATATGGATCGTATAGTATGATTAGTTCAAAAAATTATACTCCTAATTTTCTACTATCTCACTCCCTTGAGTGTGTGTGTGCATGGTCACTAAGCTTAGTATTCACCAAATATATGATTTGACTCAAGAAATATAGAAATAAGAAAAAGCAAAGTTACAGACTCTTCTAGACACTTTAACCTTACTCTACCCAGTCTTGAGATGTTCAATTTTGTACAGTGTATAATGGACCTAAAATGTTAGTGCACAATAAAAACAAATATGTAATAATAGCAATTAACAAAGGATAGCATAGTAAAGAATTCAATAATATTTGTTATCATCAAAATTATAGGACTTGGGTCTAGTTTTGCAACATCTTTTTTCTTTTTTTACCTCCTTTCCTCGTAATGTTATTATTGTTGAGGCCAAGGCCTTGTTTATGTGTTAGAAATTTTTTCTAGCTCATAGATTTTGTAATCTCTAGATTGAGTCCGATTCTTTGCTATTAGTTAATTTAATTTTTTCTAACAAGTGCAATAATGCCTCTCCTCACTATATTTTCAGAAACATAAAAATAACTTAATCATTGTGATTATGTAATAATGCATATTTGGAGAGAAGGGAATTGCAGTGCTGATTGGATTGCAAAAGATAGCTCTGTCTTACCCACCACTGAACTCTACCATAATTCTAATGATCTTCAAGTACTGAGAGGTTTGGTGAGATTGGATAAGCTTGGTTTGCCTTACATCAGGCAAAATTAACCTCCTTTCATATATATTTTTCTTGTTCTCTTTAAGCTTCATGATTTTCTACTAATATTGGTACTATTTTCCTTTTATACTTATGATTTCCTTATTAGTAGATGGCTGTTGCATTGGTTTTATTTGATGGCTGTTCTGGTTGGTTTTTGTTCTATCAGCTGTTCATGGAATTGGTCCTTCTACATGTTTATTTTCTCTTACCATTTTGTCTTGTGACTTTTCTACTATAGGATCTTCTCTAGTGGGTTGAGTATAGCCTGGTGGTTTCTCTGGTTGGTGTTTTTCAGTTGTTGTTATGCTTTATTTCATGGTAAGGTATTTGTCTTTTAGTTTCCATTCAAACTAGGGTATGTGGCAATTTTTGGGTGCTTGGTGCTTCCTGCTTACCTGGATATGGGGCTATTTTTCTTAGTTAATGCGGTGCTGTCAATTTTTTTATGGTGTGGCGTGAGCTGGTTTTGTTGCGGTTTTATTGTTGGGTTTTGGTTTTCTTTTGGATTGGTCCTCATTTTTTTCCCTTCAGTATGGGGTTTCTAGTTTGGTTCAAGAAGTATATGTGTAGCTTCTTTGGGTTTGAGGATGATTAACTTGGTTTAGTTTAAGGTTTTTGTTGTTGTTTTAGATTCTAATGACAGTTTCTCTCCAATTCTTTTTGCTCATCTCCCTGGGCTTCCTTATGGTGTGGTTTACTATGAGGGATATTTTGTAGCTTTTCTCTATTAGTGGTAGTCTCTTGTGTTTCATTTATCACTTATGGTATTATGTTGGCAGGTCCTTCATTATGGGGTGAACTCTCTTGTTGGATGTTTTTCTTACTGGTTTATTCAGCCTTTCTTCAATAGGTTTTTGGTTCCTTAGTGTGCTGCTTTTGATCCTAATTGTTGTATTCTCCTGCTTGATTTTGGATGACTTTTCAGGACTTTTTGCTATGTTGTGAATTAGTGGTTGTGTACCTTCGCTTGATATGGTATAGTTGTCTATTTTTTCTTTATGTATTTAATGTTCTTGGTAGATGTGCTTGATGCCACTTCAGGTCCTGACTTCGCTGACACCTGCTGTTGTTCCATTGGGCTTTATGTCTATCTCAGTTTTGGGTTGGTTTAAACTTTTGGGTTATGGCTCCTTGCCTACCTTGCATTTCTTTCTCTTTTTTTCTTGCATAATTTGTAACTTGATAGGGATCTTTGACTCTTAAGTTTTTTTTTTGACTTTTTGATTGTAGCACTTTGAGCAGTAGTGAGTTATCACTCCATTAAAGAACTTGTAATCCTTTTTTGAATTAACATGTAAGCCCATTTGGGGGTTTTTATCAAAACACACACACACACAAACACACACACAAATATATATAGTATTATGCTAAAAATTATTTTATAATCACTAAACTTTGGCTTGATGTTCATTCCATTGGATTAACTAGGTTCTATAGGTGCAATTTGATTAGTTACATGACCCTTTTTTGATTCAAAATTTAATTTATTACAATTTTTAAAATATTACATATATTTATATTTTAAGTTAGATTTTTTATAATCTTTTTCAAAGTTATTTGAAGACTTTTGACTTGCCCATTTAACTAGCCATATTTTAGTCATCTGAATCTATTTTTATTTAATATTAATTAATATTTATTAAATATATTATTATTTATTAAATAAATAATAATAATAAATTTCTTTAAAATAAGCTTAAATTGTCTTTTGCTTATAAATAGCTTACATTCTCTTCATGTTAGGGTTGCTCCTATCTTGAAAATTTTAACATACGTTCTCTTTTAGTTTCATTCTTTTCAAGCTAAAATTTGAATGAAAAATATCATTTTCTCTTTTTAATTGCTCTATATATTTGCAAATCAACTACTTGGTTTCAAAACTTCTATGCACTCAATCGATCAATTTTTCTTGAAATTCTTGACTTCATTTTTCTATAAATCTTTTTGTTGCTCTTTTATTTTATCATCTTATACTTTTTTGAAAATATTTATTTTTAGGTGAGACACTATTTGAGCATCTTAATAGATTAAATTTTCTATTTTTAAATTTTCTTTATCCATAAAAGTAGAAGACAATATTTTTCTTTGTTTTGGCATAGATTTAATTTGTAAATCTAAAAAATATTTGAAAGTATTATGTATACATGATTTAATTTAAATCTTCATTTTATATGATTTAAAGAATATTTCTTAAATCAATAAGTCAAATAATTTTTAAGATAAATATTACTTATATAAATTAAGATATAAATATAATTTTTAGTGAGCAAATTTTAAATTTCATTTGTAATTAGTGAGGTGATTAACAATACAATACAAAATTACCTCAAATATTTATTTATTTTATTATAAGTTAAGTTAAGCTTGCACTATGTACTATAAAATATTTTTTTTCTTAATTTAAGTCATGTGGCTTACTGAAGTTCGTATTATACTTAAATGTGTTGTACTCGCCTATGTAGGAGAGTAATTTTTTTTTGAAACAATTCAAATAACAACTATTATTAATAAAGGAGAAAATACAAACTAAATGATTGCTAATCTATCACAATCTTCCTTTATCAAAGAGATAAAAGAGGAAGGAAATTAGTATGAAAAAAGTCCCAAAAGAAAGTACCTCTCAAAGCATAGGTTGCACAAAAGTACGCAACCTTATATTCCTCTCTAGAAATACAATTAAAAATAATACACTTAAAATCGTATTAACAAGATAAATCTAAAGAGGTAGAATTTACATTAAGTTGAAATTGAGAAATCAAATATTTACACAAGGGCTTGATAACATTGATGTTATCACCATCTATCCATATGCCTTCAGATTCAGTCATCCATTCTTCAAAAATATCTTTTAAAGAATGGATAGTAAAGAATTCCAGCTTAGCCACATCCGAATGATATAATTGTTTTCCAAAAGTAGATAAAAATCTTCCTTTATCATCTCTAATAACTCTTCCAATTCCAGCACAATTTTGGCTTAGGAATGAAGCATATACATTTAATTTAGTCCATTTTGGAGATGGGGGATGCCAAAAATTGTGATTCAGTTCATTGAACTGCTTAACACCCCAGTTATCCATTATAGGATTTAAGGTTTGATTGAGGTAGTTAAAACTTTAGCTGATAAAAACATTGGAGATGATGTTGGTTTACCATGCTTGATAGAATTTTTGTCTTTCCAACAATAAAAAATTGAAGAGCAATAAATTCTAGCGAAGACCTTATTTTTTAAAGAAAGAGATTGAAGATGCTTCGACATTTTGATAATAGATTGAAACATTGGGATTGGAACTCCCCAATTTTTTAAAACATAGAAGACCTCTTTTAGTTTCTTATATGAAACCAAAATGTGATGAATATTTTATTCAAGTAGACCACCTCTTGGACATAGATTTGAATCTTGTGAAAAGTCTGATTAGGTTGTTAGGCCTAAGGCACTTATCCCAATGCTAACCAAGAGAGGGGGGGGGGGGGGGGGGGGAATTGGTTATTTTGAAAATTGATTTAAATAATTTGAGCACATATATGAATTTTCTAAAAAAAATTATTTTTCAACCATAGAAAAATGAATAGCATTGTGAAAAATAAAAAATGCAGTAAAAAGAAAAGAACTGAGAACACTAGATTTTATAGTGATTCAGTCCAATAAGACCTACGTCAACTCCCTAGAGACTCCTTCTCTAGGTATTGCACTACACACTAATGACTCTCCTTTAGCCCCACAGTAAGGCAGAGAATCCCTTACAAAAACCACTCTTCCACCAACCCGGTATGGCAGAGAACTGTCGTCCTTTTTCACCCTCCTAGTGAGGGCAGAGAACCTAGCATCCTTCACACCCTCCTGGTGTTGGAAAAGTACCAAGCATCCTTTCACACCCTCCAGGTGTTGAAAGAGTACCAAGCATCCTTTCACATCCTCCAGGTGTTAGAAGAGAACCAAGCATCCTTTCACACCCTTAAGGTGTCGGCAGAGTACCGGATCTCCTTATGAAAATCTTCTCTCAACGGCCTTCAAGGAAGTGGGAAGAACAATGAATAACAAATAAGAGATACTCACTGGGCACCTTTATGAATTCACTCACAAATTCCTCTCACTAGATCTTTCACACTCCACTCTCACAATCTCTCCCAAACACACTCCTAAGGTACACTCATAAGAAATTTTGAAGCAAGTGATGATGGCAGTCAATTTTTAGGACCCTTTTATGCAAAGGACAAGAAAAAATGTCCAAAAATTGAAAATTTCAAGTTTGAAGAAATAGGATCATACAACACGATTGATATTCGTATGTACAAACTATTAAAAAAATGCTGCACAAAGCTGTATGAACCTCATTTTGTACTCTTATTAGCATCCTTACGAACCAATGTTATACAATACGATCAGTTCAAAAATGAATCATTTCGTCTGTATGATCGTGTATGAACCCTTTTTCGTATACTGATTAGAGTCTGTATGAACCCCTATCATACAGTACTATCAATTCAAAAATGAACCATTTCGTCTATACGATCGCGTACGAATCCTATTTCATACTCTGATTAGCATTCATTTGAACCCCTATTATATACTACGGTCTATTTAAAAATGAACTATTTCATCTGTATGATCATGTGCAAACCCTATTTCGTACTCTGATTAGCATCCGTACGAACCCCTATCGTATAGTATGATCAGTTCAAAAATGAACTATTTCATATGTATGATCGTGTATGAACCCTATTTTATACTTTGATTATCATCCAAGATGATTCCAATTCATACAGTATGATCTGAACTTAGAAAAATTTCCAGACCTAATTTGTTCAGATTAGTTCTGGAGGAATGCATAACACAAATCATCTCGTACGATACATAAATCGTACAGTATGATTAGTTATAAAAAAAAAATTAAGTTTTTATCTCACCCCCGTAGTGTGTGTGTACAGTTACCCAATTTACAATCACATTTTCTTAGACTCAAGAAAAATAAAAATACATACTTCAAAAATTTTACCCCCTAATCTAATCTATTTCTGTGTTGAAGTCTTTAGCAGTCTGGAGTATGATTTTTTTGAAATGTTAGTACACACAAATAAGAAAGACTAAATATATCCAATATATGTTAGGAAAAAGAAATAATAATCAATATAATAATATTTTGGTATCATCAAAAATTCATATGATATACAATCATAGATTTGAAAACTAAGATGCAACAATCTCCCCCTTTTTGATGATGGCAAAACACTTTTTATTTGAGTAGCTAACACTTAAACTATTTATTCTCCTAAGCTCCCCCTAAATGGGCAATGTTTCTCCTAAGCTCCCCCTAAATGAATAACCAATCAAAACAAGGAAAGAAGAAAAACTTACAACATACCAAAAACCATTCGAACAACAACAAAATTGAACCCGAATAAAAATACAAGGAACTGTTGAACAAAAAAAAAAACACACACACACACACACAAGTTCACACAATCACAAGAATTCAAATTCACACAACAAATTCACACATCACAAAGTTCACTACACATACACACATACACATTCAGTATATACATCAAACAATATATTATGACTCCACCTTTTGACAACAATAAAAAGAGAAGATCACCTTGAAATGAAAAGATTTCTAGAGAGAAAACAAAGTAGTTGATGAAGAAGAAAATTTTAAACTAATTACAAATACACTATTAACTTCCTAGTGCAAAATAGAAAAACTCAAATTTTAAATCATATAAAACCTAAGATATAAAAGGTAATCATATTCAATGTTCATTCTAGACATATCAACTAATGATAATTAATGCATAAATGATGAAATAATGATTAAATATTTTCTTATTCAATAGTGAAAATTATTGTTGATTATAAGAATATGTGGGAGAGATAAAATGATAAAAAAGGACTGAATCAATTTGGGACATTACACATCTTTTAATTGGATTTGTGGCACACATTGTGCATCTTTTCAGTTTGGGCTAATTTTGTACCTTTTTTTACTTTGGCGAATATTGTACATTCTTTCTTTTTAGCACATATTATGCATTATTTCAAGTTTGGCTCATTGTTTGCATAAATGTTTTCAGTCTTTTCAATATCAAAAAATCTTAACATAATTTCCATTAATTTATAAGAATAACACACTTGAAAATGAAAATAATTATAAAGATAAGACATCCATTTTGCAATATTTTCTAAGTACTCTTTGTCTATAAGAGCATTAAAATTGATTTCCTAATTTATATCAAGCCATAATGTGATTTAAACGAATTTTGAGAGATAAAATTTACGAGGAAATTAATTTGTAGAACATAAGAATTTAAAATTTCTTATTCATAGATCAACTACAATTGATTTTTCTAAAGAAAAAAAAATAGTTCAAGTAATAAAATCCAAAGCATGCTAGCAAAAACACTAAGCATTTCATTTCATAAACTCATACAATATCGGATACATGAATAACATTTGACATACACCAACAGAATAATTTTACAAACATCACAAGTCAAAATAGCACAACAACAAAAATTACAACAACAACAAACACTAACAACCATTAAGAACAACAGTAGAAAGATAGAAGTATAACTAAAAATCTGAAGGATCCTCATCTGGAGGAGGTGGTGGAGTAGTGAATATAGCAAAATAGCTATTGATTGTAGCAATATTGGAGTTCACTGAATCGAATTAATCTCGGATCCACCCTCTATCATCATTAGACCTGCCATCCTGCTACTTTAAGTGAGCTTCAATATCATCAAACCTTTAATCAAGTTGATCAAAGTGCCAGACCAGATCTTGATAGAAATTTTGGTCAGGTCCAGGTGCAGTTCCTGCAATAGGGGCTCCTTCTTCCTCAGAGTCATCTCCCTCAGAACTCTCCCTCCCAAAAAGTGCTCGAAAAGAGACATCAGTGAAGTAGATAGGGAATTTAGTGGGACCATCAGGATGTACAAGACTATATTTCTTTTTAAGGATATAACCCACTAGATGTCCTAAAGCAATATTTTTCTTTCTCTTATTATTTGGATGTCCAATATCAAAAAGATTATATAGGTAATCTATGATCAGTTGGGCTTCATCTATAGGTTGGTTTGTCATGATGAGATAAGTGGCTACAGATAGAAGATGAGTCATGTTGACACGATCACCAGCTTTTGGAATAATTGAAGTTCGTAAAACATGCTGGATGATCCAGATATTTTTGGTTCAGTGTATAAACTCAAGGCAAATGAGTCACCTGGGCTACTCCTCTAAGAACCTTATTGACTTCATACAAGTCAAAGTGTGCCCTAGAAGATAATGTATGGGCTCTAATCCCTTAGGTTCTTATGTGGAGGAAGGTACCTAAGTCTTCCTTGGTGATCTCTACTCTTTGCTTGAAAACATATGATGTAATCCTTGAGTGATCCTGATTGAATTTCATATTGGCTAAGAAAAAGTGAAAGGTTTCTTTATTGTAGGCATAGATGAGAGTGAGGATAAAAGAGAATTGGGTAGAGGCTAGTAAGGGCATGATGATAAGTGAATGTCTTCTTGCATTAATAGATGAGAGGGAGTGATCTTGGCAGCCATGAACCTATAAAATGCATACTCATTCTTGGTTGATAGAAAGTTTTCATCCCTACTTGTCCTAGAGGAAGATGCCTTGGAACGGGCTCACTTGCTGCTACTGGCCATAACTCGATCTAGATCTCAAGAGGGTTTGGAAATGGATGAGAAAGTGATGAATAACTTCTCCAAAGACCCTTCTATTTAAAGAAAAACGACCTATCATATGGTATAAAAAAATCATACATACGATTCTAAAATCGTACGGGATGATTTATGCTTCGTAAAGACGAATACTAATGGCCAAAAATGAAATGGCTTTTCGTAAACTGCCCCTCTCGAGGTGTCCTTTCAAACAGACTTTTGACTAGACAATCGTACAGAAAAACACGTGTTCGTCCAGGATGATCAGATATTAAAGATCATTTTGCTGGTGATTGGCTTCATTCTTATCCAAAATAGACAATAAGGATCATACAGATGAATGACACATTCATGTGCACGATCAATAATAATAACTGATAAAAGCTATAAACTCATCCACAGGCATACAAACGAAACTACATCGATCGTACCGTATGATGACATCATTATATAGTACAAATTACTACATAATCACTGTTTCATCTCCTCAACTCAAAAAATATCATGCACCAGCTATAGAATTTGTATAGTACAAACTAATTTCATACTGTATGAAAAAAAAACTTAAAATAAAATATAATAACCTTAAAATCCTTTTAAATCCAATCATTTTATACACCAATGACATGCAATTTTTTTTTATAAAAGGCATTTCCAATGATTAAAAGGCTAAAAACAAAGCAAATGAAAAACAAACAAAAAAATCATATAAACTAGACTTCACATATACTCAACATAAACAAACACATAGTTACTCAACAAATGAAGTTTGTAGAATTTCAAATTAAGCAATAAGATCAATCACACCTAGCCTTGTTCTTAAAATGCTAAATATGCCAAAAGCTAGTGATTTTATAAAAATTTTTGTAAGTTGATTTTCAGTAGTCACGTGATTCAATTCAGTTTCTCCTTTGGCTACATAATCTCTAATGAAGTGATGCCTTATATCTATATGCTGGGTTCTAGAATATTGAATAGAATTTTTTGAAATGCAAATGATATTAATATTATCATAGAAAATTGGTACTATGCCAATCAAAATTTCTAAGTTAATCAACTATTTATTTAACCAAAGAACCTGTGCCACACAACTACCTAAGGCAATGTATTTTGCTTTAGCAGTTGTAAGAGCTATTGAATTCTATTTCCTACTGGACCATGAAATAAGAGAATTTTCAATGAATTGACATGTTTCAAAAGTACTTTTATGATTAACTCTACAACCTGTAAAATCTGAATCAGAATATCCAATAATTTCAAATAAAGAGCTATGCTTAGGATACCAAATCCCTAAGTTTTGAGTTCCTAAAAGATATCTTAGGATTCTTTTTACTGTTGTTAAATATGATTCTTTTGGATCAGATTAAAATCTAGCACACAAATAAATACTGAACATTATATCTGGTCTGCTAGCAGTCAAGTAAAGCAATAATCTAATTATACCTCTAAATTTCTTTTGATCAACATATTTTTTCTTAGAGTCTTTATCTAATTGAACTAAGGAACTCATATGTGTAGTCACTTGTTTAGCATTATCCTTTTTTATATTTCTTGAGGATATCCTTAATGTACTTCGACTGACTAAGAAAAGTTTCCTCCTCATTTTGCTTTATGCTAAATCCAAGAAAATAACTCAAATCTCCCATTAGACTCATCTCAAATTCACTACTCATTATTTTTGAAAAATCATTATAAAAATTTTTATTTGTAGATCCAAATATGATATCATCAACATATATTTGAATAATGAGTATGTCATCTCGTATTTTCTTCAAAAAGAGAGTAGTGTCCACACTTCATTTTACAAATGATTTCTCTAATAGGAAAGTGCTTAAGCTCTCATACCAAGCCCTAGGTGCCTGTTTAAGTCTATATAATGCCTTTTTCAATTTAAACATATAATTGGGGAATTTAGGATTTTCAAAACTTGGAGGTTGCTCAACATAAACATCCTCTTGTAACATTCCATTCAAAAAGGCACTTTTGACATCCATTTGATACAATTTAAATCCTTTAAAATAGGTAAAGGCTAACAAAACCCTAATTGCTTCAAGTCTTGCTACAGGGGCAAAAGTCTCTTTAAAATTAATCCCATCTATTTGATTATACCTCTTAGCCACAAATCTTGCTTTATTTCTTATCACAACTCCTGAATCATTCATTTTATTTTTGAATACCCACTTAGTTCCAACCACACTTTAATCTTTCAGCCTTTCAATCAATTCTCAAACATCATTTCTTACAAATTAATTCAACTCTTCTTGCATGGCCAAAATCCAAAATTCATCTAAAAGTGCTTGATTTATATTTATGGGTTCAATCATTGATGTAAAAGCTGAATGGTTCACCTCTTTGCTAAGTCCATGCCTCGTCCTAACACCCTCACTAGGCTCACCTAAAATCAATTTCATAGGGTGATTTTTAGAAAATTTCCATTCTCTAGGCAAAGGGTTTTCTTTTTCTACATTTTCTTCCAAATTTGTCTTTTCAATTTCATGGGAGATGTTTTTAATATTTTTAATATGATCTTCTTCCAACCTTGGCTCTTCTGTAATGCCTGATTCTTCAAAAACTACATGTGTGGTCTCCTCAACTATCAAAGTTCTCTTATTAAAAATTCTATGTGATTTTCCAACACTTGAGTATCCAAGAAAGATTCCTTCATCAGATTTTGGATCAAATTTTTCTAAAGGAGTTTTTCCATTATTATGAATGAACACCTTGCATCCAAAAATATGTAAATGTGAAAGATTAGGTGTTCTCCCCTTAAGAAGTTCATAGGGTGTTTTGTTCAATTTGGATCTAATGTTCACTCTATTCAGAACATAACAAGCTGTGCTAACTACTTCAGCCCAAAAATATTTTAGAAGTGAGTATTCCACCAATATGGCTCTAGCAGCTTCTATTAATGTTCAATTCTTTCATTCAACAACCCCATTCAGCTGAGGGGTCCTAAGTGCTAAAAAATTGTAATCAATTTTATGTTCTTTATAAAACTCTTCAAATTTCTCATTTTCAAACTCTCCTCCATGATCACTTTGAACTGCTAAGATTTCATACCCTAATTTTCTCTAAATCCAAGTAGAAAAACTTCTGAATTCATCAAAAGACTCACTCTTATAAAATAAGAATTTAACCCAAGTGAATCTAGAAAAATCATCAACAATCACAAATCTAAACACTTTACCTTCTAGACTTATAGTGCTAACTGGTCCAAAAAGATCCTCATGAATAATTTCTAACAGTTTACTAGTTCTGAGATCCTTAATAGAATGAAAGGAAGACTTCACCTATTTTCCTAGTTGATATGCATCACATAGGTGATCCTTAGTAAAGTCTAATTTTGGTATTCCTCTAATAAGTTCTTTTTGGATAATTTTCCTAAGATTCTTCATGGTAGCGTAACAGTGTCTCCTATGCCATAACCATGATTCATCAAAAATTATTCTTAAATAAAAAGTATTAAATGATTTAATACAATTTAAATAAAGTATGTATATATTGTTTACCCTAATTTCATTCAAAATATCAATTCCATTTTGGCTTATAATATAGCTAGTGGGAAAAAATGTACACTATAACCCTTATCACACAACTGACAAATACTCAACAGATTATACTTTAAGCCTTATACAAGTAAAATATTCTCAATGAAGAAATTGTTCAGGTTTCTAATTATACCTATCCCTACCACCTTCCTTGTGGTATTATCTTCAAGTGTAACATTGCCTCAATTCCTGACTTCCAGCGATATGAACTGTGTTGTATCTCCAGTCATATGCTTTGAACATCCGCTGTCCAAGTACCAAATACTCTCATGAGGTCTTGTATGAGAGTGTTCCTATAAAATCATCAAACATTAGACTTAGGAACCCAAACCAGTTTGGGTTCACCTCTTGGCAATAATAAACCAGATGTATGTGTAATATACTATGTTTTATGCATCTTCGGTCTCCACACTAGATATGTTTTACTATGAATGTTGCAAGTGTGGGAGATATGTCCTAACATTCCAAATGTAAAACATCTCACACCAGGAAAAAGATTTCTTAATCTATATGAGTTATAATTTTTCCTCCTAGGTGTTAAACTCATATTTTTTTGCTTAGACTTATAGAATTATTCAAGTGTGGATGTTGGTCTATTTTCTTTAATAGTCTTTAATACCAATTCAAGATATGCATTTCTATCTTCCAATATAGAAATATCCATTCTCAAGTCAATTTCTCTTCGTTCAGTTTCTTCCAAAAAGACTTTATAATCATTTTTAAGTTCTATGTGAGATGATTTCAATAATTCATGCTGTTTATACAAATCATCAAATTCATCCAATAGACTCATGTGGTTGATGTCTATATTTTCATGATCTTTCCTAAGAATTTCATGCTCTTTTTGCAAATTTAAATAATCTAAGTTTAGTTTAGCATGCCGTTTCTTAAGTTTCCTATATACAATATGAATCTTTTTGGAACTTCAAACAATTCATTATAAGTTAAGTCACATACCTCCACTTGATCTGACTGATCAAGCTTATCTGCCATTAAACAAAGGTTGGTGACTTCCTCCTCAGCTTCTATTTTTGATGAGTCTGAAGCTAAGTCAGCCCAGAATGCTTTCTGTTGCTTCTTCTTGCCCTTTCTAGCATTGTTCTTCTCCTCGACATTCTACTTGCTAGGAGTAGCTTTGAGATTCGGGAAATAAGATTTGATATGACCAAGCTTCTTGTAGTGATAGCAAATCATATCATTAGAAGCTTTTACATTTTTATGGAACTTACCCTTGTTCCACTGCTGACGTCTCCTCTATTTCCTCTTAAGAAAACCTTTAAATTGCCTTGTCATTAAGGGAATATCATCTTCATCCTCAGGCTGTGTCTGATCACTTTCTAAGTCATCCATTTTTAATGCTATATTCTTTTCCTTCCGCCTGTCACCTGCGTCAATCTATCTTTGAGTAACTCCTTGCTTGTAAGCAATTAGTGATCCAAGAAGATTGTCAATGGAATAAATATTTAAGTCTTTTGACTCAATTATAGTAGTAATATTTTCATCATAGCTAGTAGGTAAGCAACATAGAATTTTATTAATTTTCTCATAATTAGTTAGTTCCTACCTAATGCATGCAATGAAGTGACTATATGTGTAAAATGAGTATACATGTCAATGATTGATTCATTCAATTTCATGTGAAAGAATTCGTAGTTGTGCAATAGAATGTTCAATCTAGTCTGTTTCACTTCATTTATACCTTCATATGTAATGCAAAGTTTATCCCATATTTCCTTTCCAGATTTATAGGTAGAAACACTCATATAGTCTTCTGATTTTAAAGCACAAAAAAAAAGCTATTTAAGCATTTGCCATTTAATTGTGCTAACTCCCTTTCTTCTAAAGTCCAATCAACAAATGGTGTTTCAATTCTAATGCCTTCTATAATTCTAGAAGGTGCATTATATCCATCCTGTACTAACATCCATATACGATAGTCAAGAAACTATAAAAAAAGTTAACATGCAGGTTTTCCAAAAGTTAAATAGAATGTTGTTAAATAAAGGTGGTCTAGTGATCGAATACCCTTCTGGTGTGACACAATTTCCAAATATAGCCATGATCATTTTCAAAAAGTTATCTAAACCTTAATTTTTGAACAATGGCTCTAATACCACTTGAAAAGTCTGATTAGGTTGTTAGACCTAAGGCACTTGTCCTAATACTAACCAAGAGGGGGGTGAATTGGTTATTTTAAATTTCTTGGTTGTTTTAAAAACTGATTTAAATAATTTGAACACAGATATGAATTTTTTTAAAAATTTATTTTTCAACCATAGAAAAATAAATAGCAATACGAAAAATAAAAAATATGGTAAAAAGAAAAGAACATAAAACACCAGATTTTATAGTGGTTAAATCTAATAAGACGTACATCCACTCCCTAGAGACTCCTTCTCTAGGTATTACACTACACACTAGTGACTCTTCTTTAGCCCCCACAACAAGGTCGAGATGCCCTTATAAAAACCTCTCTTCCACCAACCTGGTGCGGTAAAGAACTATCATCCTTTTTCACCCTCCTGGTGAAGGCAGAGAACTTAGCATCCTTCACACCCTCAAGGTGTCGGTAGAGTACCAAATATCCTTTCACACCCTCTAAGTGTCAGTAGAGTAACAAGCATCCTTTCACACCCTCCAGATGTTGGCAGAGTACTAAGCATCCTTTCACACCCTCTAGGTGTCGGCAGAGTACCAGATCTCCTTCTGAAAATCTTCTCTCAACGATCTTCAAGGAAGTAGGGAAGAATAATGATGAACAAATAAGAGATCCTCACTATTGGTCACCTTTGTGAATTCACTCACAAATTCCCCTCACTAAATCTCTCACACTCCTCTTTCACAGTCTCTCCCAAACATACTCTTAAGGCACACTCAAAAGAATTTTTGAAGCAAGAGATGATGGCAGTCAATTTTTAGGACCCTTTTATGCAAGGATAAGAAAAATCATCCAAAAACTGAAAATTTCAAGTTTGATAGAATAGGAACATATAGTATGATCGATATTTATACATACGAATAGTTCAAAAAATGCTATACAAAGTTGTACTAACCCCATTTCATACTCTGGTTAGTGTCTGTATGAACCAACATCATATAATACGATTAGTTCATAAAATGAACCATTTCGTTTATATGATCGTGTATGAACCCTTTTTTGTATTATGATTAGAGTCTATATGAACCCCTATCGTACAGTACGATCAGTTTAAAAATGAACTATTTCATCTGTATGAACCCCTATTTCATACTCTGATTATAGGGATGCAAACGAACCGAGCCGAGTCGAGTATGTGAGTGTTCATGTTTGAGTTCGTTTATCATTAGCCTGTTCAAGTTTGGTTCGTGTTTGATTCGAGCTTTATTGTATGTGTTCATGTTTGGTTCATTTAATTTAAGGGTGTTCATGTTTGGTTCATGTTCGGTTCATGTTTGGTTCATTTAGTGCTTATCGAGCTTTAAACAAACAAGTCTTAATGAGCTATGTTCGTGAACATATTTAGCAAATAATCTATTGAACAAATAATAATATGAACCCTATTTCGTACTCTGATTAGCGTCCGGGGTGAATCCAATTCGTATAGTATGATCTGAACTTAGAAAAATTTCCAGACTTGATTCGTTTAGATTACTTCTGGAGGAATACACAGAACAAGTTATCCTATATGATACATAGATCACACAGTATAATTAATTATAAAAAATTTTAATTTTTATTTCACTCCCCTAGTGTGTGTATGCATGATTACCCAATTTACAATCACACTTTCTCAGACTCAGGAAAAATAAAAATACAAACTTCAAAAATTTTAACCCCTAATCTAATCTATTTCTGTCTTGAAGTCTTTAACAGTATGGAGTATAATTTTTCTGAAACGTTAGTACACACAAATAAAACAGACCAAATATATCCAATATATGTTAGGAAAAAGAAATAATAATCAAGATAATAATATTTTGGTATCATCAAAAATTGATATGATATATAAACATAGATTTGAAATCTAAGATGCAACATGATTTTTTCTTCAAAAGCTAAGAAAGCAATTATTTTTCCTGAAATTGATGAATTAAATCAATTTCATGTTTAATTTTCTTTGGACTAATATGAATTTGCTTGAAAATATTAATCAAATCTTCTCCAAAAGAATCTTGCATAACAGTTGAATTCTAGTTTTTGTTTTTAGATAACAAATTATCAACACAATAATCTTCGAAGATGTTAACATTAACAAAATTTTGCCACTTGCAAATAGGTTTATCTCCAATCCAAATGTCATTTAAAAAGCTGATTTTATTTCCATTTTCAATTTTCCTTCTCACTATTGGCTTCAAATGATTCGCGCCATCTAAAAGGTCCTTCCCAAATTAATGCTGAATGAAAACCATGGCCACCTTTTCTACTTGGAAGACAAAGTTCAGTCTAATTGATATAGTGTATTCCTTATTTTCCATTTTCTTTATGCCACAAGAAATTTTTGCATAGCTTATCCATATCATTAAGAATTCCTTTTGGAACTAAGGAATGAGTAATAAAATATGACGGGAGAGAAAAAAAAAGAAGAATTAATTAAAGTTACTCTCTCAATAAGAGATAAAAATCTGCTTCCCCATGAATTGAGTTTATCAAGTGAATGCTTAATTAAATTCTAAAAATTTGATGCAATTTTCCTTCTTAACACAAAAAGAAGTCCAAGATAATTTAATCCTTGAATAATTTTGAAACCACTTTGATTTGCATTCTTTCTCTTTTTCCTTCTATTCATCTTCTTTGAACAAAGTACCACAAATTTGTTGAAGTTAAATTTTTGACCTGACCACAAACAATATTTTGATAAAATATTTTTAATAAGTGCTAAAGAATGAAAATTTGCTTCAAAAAATATTAAGATATCATTTAAATAAAGTAGATGAGAAATCCTTTCTGCATTGGGAGAGATTTTAATGCCAAGATTCATTATATTTTGCTGAAAAGCTTTGGATAGTAGTTCTGAACAAATAATGAAAAGAAGAGGAGACAAGGGACATCCTTGTCTAAAATGACATTTAGTCAAAATCCAATTTGAAAGCTGTCCGTTAATCAAAACAGTGAATCTGGGGAAAGAAACACATTGCATAACCTAATTTATGAATTTTATGAGAAAATTAATGTCAATCATAACATGCTTTAATGTTTTCCAATTCACACTATCATAGGCTTGCTCCATATCTAATTTTAAAGTAATAAAACCTTTCTTGAAAGTAGAGAAAAAAAATTATGAATAACTTCTTGGGCTAAAATACAATGGTCTGAAATTGATCTATTTGACACATAAGAAACTTGCTCTTCGGAGATTAAATTAGGAAAAATAAGCTTGGATCTATTTAGAATCATCTTTGTAATAATCTTATATGTGGTTTGGAAAAGACTAATAGGTTTAAATTTGGATGACTCACAAGCATTAACTTTGGGAATGAGAATAACAAGTGTATCTTTCTAATTAGTAGGCATGACACTTGATTGAAAATTTAGTTGATAGTATTCCAAACATCTACATTTATAATTTCCCAATAGAATTTTAAAAAATGCAGGAGAAATACCGCATAGACTAGGCAATTTATTTATACCCATTTGAAAGACAACATTCTTGAGCTCTTCATCATAAAAATTAGCTTCTAACAATTGATGATGAAGTGAATTTAATTTGTCTTTATCATGAAAAATTGGCCAATCATTGAGTGAGCATTGTCTATATCTTTTGAGAAAATATATTGGAAATACAAGTTGGATCTTCAGATGTTGTTCCATTAGACAACTTTTGTTGAACTACCTTTTTGGAATTACTTTTGGCTAAAGCATAAGTGTGGAAAGAAGTGAGAGTTGGAATCTCCATGCTCTATCCAATTGGCTTTTTCTCTTTTCCTCCACCAAGTGACCTTTTTAGCTTGAGTAGAAATAAGCTCTTTGACTTTAATTCTCAATTCCAAAATTTCTTCATTGGAAATATTTCTTTGAGCTTCTTTAGTTTGTAAAGAATTAACTCTTTCATTCAGTGATTGTTTAAGTAAAGAAAGCTCTTTAAATTTGTTTTTACTTCAAAAGAAAAGAGACTTAAGAGTTCTATTAAGCTTTCCTTAAAGAATTTTGGATGAAGAACCATTATCCTTCTTATTCCAAGCATTAGAAACAATATGCCAAGTAGCTGGATTTGAAGTCCATAAGTTTTCAAATCTCATAAATTTATGATATTTATGAGTCTTGTTATCCAAATTCAGGAGCCGTGGATAATGATCACAACAAATGCAAGCTAAATGCTTGATAACAACAAAAGAAATTAAATGAAGAGCAGAAGAGTTTAACATAATTTTGTCAAGCCTTTCCCATATTCTACTTAAGCCTTCTTTGTTATTACACCAAGTGTAATGAGGGCCAATGAATGAGATGTAATGAAGATCACTAACATAAAATCCTTCATTTCTTGAGGAACTTAAGACATGAAATTTTTTTTTCCTCCCTTCTTTTCATTTTTTGATAAGATGCAGTTGAAGTGTCCTCCTATAATGCAAGGTTCTTTGATAGATAAGAAACCTTCAATATCTTGCCATAAAAGCCTCCTCATATAAATATCCTTATTGGCATAAACAATGCTAATCTTATAAGTAGAAGAATCAAGAAAAATAAGATTTCCTAAAATACATTGGGAAGAAGAAACAATAATTAAGAAGGTGGCTACCCATGGTTTGCAATGAGCTAGAATCTCCCCAGGCTTTCCTATAGCTGGAGAATGGAAAAATTGCCATTTAATACCAATAATCTTATTAATATCAATTCTATCTAATGTTTCAATTTTTATTTCTAATAAACCAATAAAAAAGACATCAGGTTGATTTATTAAGTTCTTCAAATGAAAGCCCACTTATTTCTTGTGGGCTCATCTACAATTCCAAAATAGAATTGATTGCATCATTTAATTAAAGGGGATGCCTCTCCAATTGTAAATCTTTTTCTAGGAACCTCTTCAATAGGTCCTAATTGTTTCAATTCTTTATTAAGGTTGCCATTATTGCTAGATCATTTAGACTTCTCATAAATAGCTGGTTGGAACGAATTGGAATTGCAAACCTTAATATTACTAGAAACAGATTCCTTGCTCTTCTTTTGCTCTTCAAGATTTATTGTAGGAATTTCAGAAAAAATTCCAACAACATAGCTTTGAAAAAATTCTTTAGAAGAAGGACTCTTCATTATTATTGATAGAACCTCCATTTTTTTGATGCCTTCATTGGATTTAAAATCAGAAAATTTAGTAGCAGAAACTACATTGTTGATGCCTTCATTGGATTCTATAGATTTCTCAGTAGCAGAAACTGCATTGATGATGTTCAGATCAGTTGAATGGGGATTATTAATATCAATAGATAAATTTTGAACCAAATTTGATTTATCATTGAAAATATTTTCTTAAAGAGGGGAAAATCTGGAATCAACTAATGAATTATTTCTTTTTAGCTCATTTTTGACAAGAATATTCGATTGCTTTGGCTTTCTCATTTTGTTCTTCACAAGTATCCAGCTATCATAAATATTTTTTTCATCAGGAGATTCAAAAACCATTATATTAATTTGATCTTTAATAGAAAGTTCAATGTTCAGCTGTTTCACATTTGAAGGATGAGATGGGATTTCTTCTCTAATAGTAGATTTCTTTTCCCTCCTTGAGCTGCATTATCTAATTGCTTGCTAGATAATTTCTTATGTCCTAATTTTCCATAGTTAAAACAAATATTAGAGATTTTCTCATATTTAACTGGTTGGAAAAATTTGCCATTCAAACCTTCAATCCAAACACCAGTACAAAGTTTATTTTCTAGATTGAGTCTAATACAAACTCTTACAAACTCTCTTCTATTCCAATTAAATGTTTGAGAATCTAAAAGCAAAGGATGGCCAATTCCTGAGGCAATTTTAGAAATGTTAATTGGATCCCAACAATGAAGAGGTAAATGAGGAAATCAAATCTAAATAGGTGAAAAAATGCCTTTCATAGAGAAAGGAGAAAAAGATGGTGTCCATTTATATATTCCTATAATATGATCTCCAATAAACCGTGGACCTCCACTTAAAACACTCTTTCTAGCTTCTTTGTTTTGAAAGTTACAAAGGACCCAATAAAGACCAATACCAGTCATTTGAAAAGAACCAAATTTAGACCAAAGTCCTTGAAATTCTTTGTTAAGAATAGATAGAGGAGGTCTCTTACCAAGAACTTTGATGACTAAGGAATTATCCAATTGCTGTAAATTTTGCTGCTCCAATTGCATATGAAAAATAAATATATTTCAATCTTTAGAAAAAGAAGAGAAATCATCATGAAAATCCAAATAAATGTGATTAGGTTTTTTCCAGGCATTTTGCAAATTGGAATTTGATTGAAATGGAGAAATAATCTTCTCTTGTTCATTCACTACATCTTGCATTGGATTATGAAGAACTTTGGAAGATTTAATATAGTCTCCAAAAATTTGATTCACAACATTAATGCCATTAATCTCAATATTTGCAGAAGAATTTTCTTCTTTAGATATTAGAGATTTTTTCTTGTTCAGATTGTGATTGAAAATCCTGATGTAAAACTGAATCCATAGAAAAAGAATTATTTATGCAGGAAGACAATTCATCAAAATGAACATATTTGGAAAAAGAAGCTTCAGAATATTTGATGAATGTCATGTTTTTTTCCAGTGAAATTTCAATTCATGATTTGAATTTAGTATCTGTTTGCCATTTGAAAGACTAGGAAACTCAATAGAATTCAAATTAAGTGATAAATTTGAAATTTTTGAAAAACCTATGTAGCCACCTTCATTGATCCAAATGCCATTGTAGTGCTTCCTAGGAGTTTGAATACTAGAAAATCTTCCATTGAAAGTGCCAACTTTAATCTTTGAATCATCATCCCCGGCGACAGGAAGCCGACGGCCACCTTCTGCTATTAAGAAAAAAACACGTAATGGAAGAATAGTTCAAATTCAAAATCTCATAGTTTCTCTCTCTTCATGATTTAAAGAAGTGAAAATGCAAGCAAAACATGAGATTTAATAGATTTCTGTCCCAAGGGTTGACTAATGTGAACATAGGCTGTGTTGGTATTCAGGTCGAACCATGTAAAAATATTTGCTAGCTATTTTCTTTTAGTGGTATTTGTGCTACTGCATAATTTAGTTGCAAGTTTTAAAAATTTTATATTACTTTATACTCTTTTTAATTAACATTAAAATTACCTTTTTATTTTAATTAATCAAAATTTTTTAAAATCATAATTTTACCCCTCCTTTGGGAGTGCTATGGTCATCCAACATTATTAGAAGGATGGTGGAATGATTAGGTGAGACTACAAAGTTTCTAGGAATAAGTTATATAAGATTTTAGGGAGTTCAAGATTTAGGCTTCATTTGGGATAAATTTCTTACAGCTTCAAAATAGCTTTATAATACATTTTTTTTGAACTAGGAATTTTTGTACTAGAAAGATGCTTTAAAAACAATAAGAAAGTTGTCCCAAACAAAGCCTTAGTATATATAAGGGATTTTATATATAGGGATAATGGATAAGAAAGGTCTTGATTTTGCAGTGCATGGACTTGGCTAAGAGCAATTATAAAGAAAATTTGGGTTTATGTTTAATACATTTTATGAGGAGGACTATGATGAGGATTAAGGGGAGCTATTTAAAGAAAATTTGAATAATATTAAACTTTAATGACATGAAAATGCATGAAGATTAAGGGGAGTATGAGTTTTATATAGGTCATAAACATTATCATTTACGTAAGATTTTAATTCTCTTTCTCTCTCACTCTCACTCTTTGTGTGCGTGCACACGCACATATGGGTGTGTGTGTGTGTATATATATATATATATATACATACAGACACACACACAATTCAAATGCACGGTTGCTAGGAACTTAAAATTCTTATGCACATAGCTAGAATCTTAAAGAAATGAAATTAATGATTATGATTGTGCTATTTATACATATATATACATATATACATACACTATTCAAATGCAAGTGCACAAGGTGCACATTGCTAGGAACCTAAAATTCTTATGCACATAGCTAGAATCTTAAAAAAATGAATTTAATGATTATGATTGTGACAAGTAATTGCATTCTCATAATGTAATGCCTACAATTCAAAAATAAATAAATTTTTTTAACTATTGATGTACGGTTGAAGCATGTATTATAATATATGAAAACCAAAAGATAACTAATTATGAAATAGCAATGATGGTTAATGGTCAGCATAAATTTTTTATTTATACAAAATAAGAAGTTATCTTTTGCATAATTCATACACAAGGAATTAGTAAGAAAATATTTGTAGGAAATCTTGATCATTGCTCACAATTTGTTGCGTGCCAGCACATTTGCAGTGGTAGAGAGATATAGAGTTTAGTATCCTAGCTTTGTACAAAGATCTAACACATAGACAAAAAAAAATAGAGGAGTACAAGAGTAATAAGTGACACCAAGATGTTTATGTGGAAAACCCCAAAAGGGAAACATCAACAAGTACTAGCCTAGTTAAAATGATTCTACTAGTGTTTGTAGTCGATTAAAATAATTCCCTTCCTTGAGGGGAAATCCTTAGCTAAAGTTAACAATTATACATCATATAGAGCACATTACAAGATGCGAGTTTAAAGAATCTAGTGATATAAGAGTCTTTCATAAAAGAATATTGGCTTATTCATTTGGTCTGTGGGACCATAGTTGGGTGATGGAGGTTGGATAGGCCTAATCAGCTGATTGAGGTAGAGGGGACCCTGTTAGGTGATAGAGGTTGGAGGGATCGTTATAGTTAGGCGACGGTGGTCGGAGGGACTGTAGTCATCAATCAATGGTGGTAAAAGTATGATTCAATGATGGCTATAATATGAAGGTTTGATGATAATGTCCTGGCAGAGGTCTAGAGGAGGAGATCTAGTGGCGAGTTTTTGCCGATGGTGGTGCCTAGGTGGATCTCCATGATGCTTCAAGCCTCAAATCACTTTTGAGTCTCTAACCTAGGGTCTATGTCTCCAAAAGTTCTAGCCCCCTTTCATTCAAGAAGAGGGGATCTATTTATAGATTTTGAGTGTGGTATGCCTCATAAATAGGGAGAAGATCGAGGGTAGATTCGGAGTGGTCCATCGAGTGGCCCATATTGATTCCCTTGATCTTGGAGTATTTATTCAACATTTAAGTGCCTTAAGATTATAGGAATTAAGCGATCTTGGGCTTGCTGGATTTGTCTCATTGATGCCCTGGATTCGATTATAAGTATGCCATATTTTGATGTTAATTGGTTGTCCAATTAATACCTCAGAGCTACCAAATATGCTTTAATGCCTTGATTTGAGCCCATTTGGGCTCAAATTGGACTAATTTTAGTATCATTGGGTTCATCTCACAAAGATGTTAAATTCGATTTTATGTTTGCTAAAATTAGAGTTCAGATGGTCCTTCATTTAAATTTTGAACTTTCCAACTTAAATATGCCTTGAGATTTGTGCCTGATTAAGGCAATTTTTTGATGATGTATTATAATGAAAGTCAAGAAATGATAAAAATTTATAATATAATCTAGATCAATATCTTGTAACTGAATCTCCTTGCTAGTCATGAGGCTCTCCACCTTATACTTGAATTCATAACAATCCTTAAGAATATGCCAAATATACCGATGGTATGGGAAATATAGCGGATGCTCTATCTGACCCACTTCTTCTACTTTCTTATTAAATGGGAATGTCAAGAGATTTTTCTTAACAAGGAATTTAAAGATTTTTTGAACACTTTCCCTTTTAAAGGGATATTCCTTGCTAAGCTTTCCCATAAAATCTATCGACTCTCGAAAGTCCTATAGGGGGTCTATGATGCTGCTAGACCTATGACTATGACTAAAACTTTATCGGTGGATGCATCTTTGTCTATGTCTGCATCTATGATTGTGGATGTATCTATGCCTGTGGTGATGGTTGTTGTAGTACAGAATTAACCATGGGACTATTGCCCTATCTTGAGACTCAAGGGTATTGTAAATTTCCACCTTCTTGGGAGGTGGTGTACTTGAAAACTCTTACCTTCAAGGTCTAAAAAGATGTTGACTCTTAACCTTAGGAGGGACTTTGATGGCACACTATCCTATAAACTAGTGGCCTTGGTCAACAACTTATAAAAGGTTTAAATATTGAAACCCTTTAGATATGGAGTGATAGGAGCATCAATATTCTTCAGCAAGATCTCAACTACATGCTACTCCTGCAATTGAGGCTTATAATGAATGCTAAGGTTCCTCCACCTTTACAAAATAGTTAGGTAAGGAATCATAGGTGTTTTGCCTGGTCATTACCAACTCACCAACTATAACTCAATGCTATGTACTGATGAACTGCTAAATGAATATCTACTCAAGTTCTACAAATATGTGCACCAAATAATTATGGAAATCAAAATACCACTCAAATGCCTCCCCAATCAAGCCAGTGACAAATAACCTGAGTATGAGAGCATTATTCCTTCCAATATTATAATATATGGCCTAATACTGAGCCAAGTGCTGCCTGGGGATCCCCGTCCCATCAAATAATAAAAAATGAGGAGGTATCAAACTAATGGGATATGGTACACACTCATACTCTACCAAGTATGGATAACCCTTACTAACAAAATCTCCAGACGTTTTTGGCAGAAATAGACTGCTTAACCTTCTATGAGATTATGTCCTAAATCTGGCTAGGTGATAATTATACTAACTGATCATTTATCAGAGCACTGAAGGTCACTACTAAGGGTGCTACTAGAACTATCTTTTAGACCCTATCCATCCTTATAGGCTTTATCACTAAAACATGCAACACTATCAGCTCATCTGTATATGTCATGGAAGTGTCCAAATCCATGAACTAGGGTGTAGCCCCCAACATTATCAACTGGTTGGTCATCACCGCCATGGCCCTTTCCATCTCAGCCATTTGAGTCTGCAACTATAGAACTATAGCATATGTGTCAATATACTAGGGTGGACCTCCCTATACTGAAGTGGAAGGTACACCAACCTCCCTCTGCTACTCCATACTATCATCCATCTATCTCTGGTCATTTTATATGCCTCACAGTGATAACACAAACATAATAGATAAGAATATTCTCATCTGACTCTTCTCCTAACAAGTCATCCTTGGAGAAGGTCTGACAAAGGGCCTCAATATATGGACTCATAGAAGAAGAGATCCCATAGGTATCGAGGGTGGATATGGACTCTAATTGAGCCAGAGAACTATCCAATGGAGCAACATCATCATCATATGTAGGAGCATCATAAATCATCAGGATTGTTCCTGACCCTCATGGAGGGACTGCATCTAACTGCTAAACCATAATAACTACTCATGTTGTCTCAGTAGGTTAGTCTGTCTGCCTTCATCTCTATATCTATATACTATAAAAAGATACATTATAGACATCATATTATATGGGAGGAGCCATAACAACTTAACCAAGCTGAGGGAAGGCCAGCTATGGGTGATATTTACTATAACGTAGCCATTATCTGATCATTGAAACAACTGCCTAAGGCATCACTATAGTAACTATCCTGCCATGTTGCTGGTGAGGTGGTCATCCCCTCTACCACCTATAGCTCTGTTGGGCTAGATGTCATTGAAATTGTGTATTGACCTGAGAAATTTGATGAAGTAACCTCTCTATGCCTATATGAACTTTACCTCATGCTGAATGGATAATGCTTTTAAGCTTCTAAGAGAGGGGTTTAATAGCACTGTCCTTGGGGACTCTAGTGTATGGAAGAGTAGTGATGATAGGAGGGGCCATCATAATATGAATAATATCCTTCTCATTGCTATTATAGTGGGGAGAAGCATCCTCTCTGAATAGCATAAACCTCTAGAGTAACTACAACCTCAAAGGACAATTGAACTAGTGGTCGATGTGGCTCCTAATGTAATAGAACCACCCTCTGTTGTATTGGCTCCTAGTGAGCCATAAAATTTTCTATCTTCTATGCTACTGTCTATGATGTTGCTAAGTATAACCTATTGTTCCTATTCCTCCATAGGTTGAGGAAGATGAAATCATTAAACCTACTAACTGAATGATTGAAGGGAAAGGAGCTACTAGAAGGGTGAATGTCAAGGTTTGCCCAGTGGTTTCATAGTTAGAGAGTCGGGTAAAAATAGAAACTCAGCTAGTCAAAGAAGGTGAAAGAAGCTTAGCCTGGGTTCCCCTCTTCCTTAAAGAGGAAGGAGTAGAAAAGACCCGAGCTCAAGCAACCTCCACCTAAGTAACGACCAAAAAAACTACTAGCTGCCAGTTCTGAGGGGCCAGAGCTACCTAAATCTAAACTGTAGGAAAAGGTGATGGAAGAACTAGAGTACACCATGATAATACCTACTAAGAACTAAAATAATTAGCACTAGACCAAACTATAAGTTAATCTATAGAAGAGGTTGGAATAGCAAAGAAGGGTAGGAAAGGAAGAACCTAAATGAAGGAGCACTAAACCAAGAGTACACATAGAAGAGAATAATACAAAAACTAAAGATGGCGAAAGGAACCAATCCCATCATGGCTACAAAAAATTTGTGGGTCTCCAAAAGGATGTGCTGGCAGGGGTTAGAATTTAAAGAGTATGATTGCACTATCCTATTGGACAAAATATTTTTTAACCTTTATATTCTACACAAGTAAATCAATGGAAGAGCAAATGGGCTTATGCATATGATTATATATCTACACATCTTGATGAATAATGGTATACATGACCCAATGATCATGAGATTTCCCCCATTCAATATATCAGCTCAAATGGATTTATTTATTATGGGTATTAGTTTCTCACATACGTAAGTGCCAATGGTTTATTACATCTTAAGCCTTGGCCTAAGAATACTCTCAATAAGGAATGCTATCTTGTTCTCTTCTTAGTTTGGAGCATAATGAAATCTCTAGGCTTTCCTAATCCAAAGGAAGATAGGCTCAATTGGGTTATTCAACACATAATAATCATGTAGTCACTCAACCATTTAAAAAGGGAAGAATTGAGAGAAGAGAGATTACACATCAAGTATGCATGAGAGAAGGATGTAAGGGATGTCATTAATATGATGTGGATATATGATATTTATAGCCTCCCAAGAATGGAGAGCTTATCTAATGATAAGACCTATAATGATATACTCATACCACAGATAGATCTTTGATCCTAGGTCTATAAAGGATGTACCGTACTCTCGGTACTAACGTACCCAAACTAATTAATGCAAGATAAGGAGTGGAATTTTGACCTAAACCCCACTAGGGATCTAAGGGGCCCTAACATGGATTACCACCCTTCTTAAAAAGGGGTACTAGTTAAAACTCTACATAGCATCCTAAATCCATATAGTCCAGTCTTATGTAAATGCAAAAGTGGTGGATAGAATAGAAGAGGAATAGGCCTTAAGCCTGACCATGAATGGTACTATGGTAATATAATCATGAATTATTCATTTATATGATGAAAGAAAAATATTTACGCTTTGACTCAGGCTATGCATAAAGGGTGGGGCTAATTAGAACTAGCCAATAATAACTATGAGGTGGACTAGATATGATATAAAAAATGTATTTACAAAGTAACCCAAGAGTGGTCATGCATTAATTTTGAAAAGTTGGTTGATTTTAATCCATATGTATATTTTATCTTTCTTGGGAAAATTTTTATCATTATAAAATATTTAACATCCTAATAGCCTAATGTGCACTTCGTATGAGGCACCCCCAAGAAACGCAAAGAAAGAAATATAGAAAAAGTATGCAGTTCTAGTGCGCTATCAAAGTAAACACTCCAATCATCATAAAGAAAGAAATTAAAGGCTAGATATACAACTGGGTTCTATAATACACCCTAGGAAAAAGAAAAAGAGGTAGCCAAGCTCTACCATAACTACAACTTAGCCTAAATCTATACAAAAATTGAATGGTTTATGGAGTCTTGGTAAGCCTTCAGACATTTGGTCTCCTTCCTTATAAAAAACCTACACTCCTACATGGTTTTCCAAACTAAAATTACATTTAAAAATGAAAATTACATAATTTTCATACAAAAAATATATTAGCTTAATTATAAAAAAGTATATAATATATACATCCAGACTTAGTCTTTAGGACCACATTTTGAAGGGCTTAACAATCCTCACAATACCTATGAGAGAGCGCATTTATATTTATTATAACAACATTTTTATTAGCCAATTAGGAATATGGCCACCTATAGAAGATATTTATATAAACATTCTAATCACTTAAAGGAAAGTGTCCAATCATTAAACCATAAAAAGATAATAAAATAATCATAAATAATCTAAGCCAAAAACATTAACCACATCATCACAAATGCAAAGTGTAAAATAAAAAAAAATAGAAAATATTATCCTAGCTACACATTACCCTATGATGTTTATAGAAAAGTGTCCTATCTAGCACCTAAGTCTGTGCAAAATTACTATTACCTAACTACCCCAATTTAGGTGGGAGGTTGAAGTTGTATGGTCAAGTTCATATTATTTAATTTATTAGCCCAAGGATTTCTCTTTATGTGATTAGCCATTTAGGGTAGATTAATTATAATTCAATTTTAGAGTTATAATTTTGATCATTAGGTTATAAAGAAGCAAAAAATATTGGCCCTATCTTATGCTAGAGTTGTAATGAATTGAGCGAAAAATGGCCCATCCTCAATCTTACACCTAATTAAGGCTAGAGTTGTTATAAGTTTACAAGGGTGGTTGGGCTCCCCTTGGTTTCCAAAAACTTGAGGTAAGGTGAATAGGTGACACACAAAAATGGGCCTATTGCCCACAACAAAAAGAAAAATCTTAAGCTTTATATGTTTAAGGTTAATCAATTTTAAAGGCTGATATAGGAATAAAAAAAAACTTACTTCCTATAAATATCTGAGTATTCTACCCAAATTAAGGTTCAACACTTGGGGGGTTAAGGAATTAGATCAGGCTCCAAAGGATAGCTTTAGATTCCTAAAGGGGACAATTTGTGTAGATCCTTAGAACCTTCCTCCTTAACTTGTGAGGTAGGTGACATTATCACAACGGGCATGAGGACCAATGCCTCCTTAAGACACATATCCCCATAGCTCGAGGTAGTCTAGCCTATATACCTCACATATATATTAAAGAATATAATATAAAAATAGACACAAATCTAACATGGGTTAGTGCACTAAGGTATGACTTGAAGTTTATTTGCTTCTCCAACATCTTTATTTTGTTTACATAGATTCGAGGGACATTTAATTTGATTTTGAATTTTAGTATTTTAGTGTTGGAAAGTTTGTGAGAGAGAATTTAATTATTTATTTTAGTTTTATCTTAATTAATGTAAACTTTTGTTCATAATTATTTTAGTCATTCATAGGAATTTACCTCATTTTTTTATTTTAATTCAATTTTTATGATCTTTTAAAGTTTCAATTATTTTAAGGATTTTGATTAATTGGGGTTGAAAATATGTTATTAATTAAAATATTCCTTTAGTTACTGCATGTTATGACTTTATGGAGTTATAGAAATTTATTTGGAATTTTATGATTTTTATTAGATTCTTATGATTTTCACTATCAATCGATTTGTGGTATTGTCACAATGGGCATGAGAACCAAGCCATCCTTAGGACACGTAGCCCCACAACTTAAGGTAGTCCAACCTATAAAATTCATTGATAGAGTTTATTACTAATTTATTGGTTTGATTATTTGAATTTGAATGGTTAACTTAACTTTATTAATTGATTGACTACTGATTTGTCATGAGTTTTTATGTTAAGTAATAATTACTTTTGTTTACACTAGGGCTATGAGATATATTTCATCCTCATTGGGGCTAACTTAATAGCCTCGTAAGCTCAGGTTACCTAACAATCATCTTTTGATTTAAGTTTGAATTAGCTTGTTGATTTAGATTAATTTGATTGGTTAATTAATAACTTATTAAGTAATTATTTAAGTTAGGTGGTAATTATCTTTATTTACACTAAGGTTGTGAAGTTGATTTCATCCTCATTGGGGCTCAGTTAAAAGCTTCATAAGCTCAGGTTACATAATATTTACCTTTTTATTTATTTACTTTTGTTTGTTATTTAATGGATCTTAATTTGTAATTATTGCTTTAATTATTTTGTTAATAATTTTAGGAATGGTTATGAGTTCATTAATTATATTCTACTAATTGGTTTAATTAGTTTAATTTTTAATAGTTCCTTTTTATTATATTTGTAGCAAATAAACTTCAAATATAGGTTCTATACTAGGTTCAAATAACAAAACTATATGGAGACACATAATAAAAAATTAATACAAAGATCGGCCTAAAATGCTAAAACTTAGATTTTATTTTATTTTTTTATATTTTTCTTTAACATGTTTATGAAAACTACATCTGAAAGATCAAAATCATTAATGAGGTAGTTTTGTCATTGCTTAATCATTTTAAAATTGAAAGAAAACATCCTTGTGATACCATCTTCGTGCGAGAAAATACTGATGCACATAACACAAGTGGCCTACACCACAGGCCTAGGAGACCATGAATGTCTCTAAAGTTCATGGAGGGGAAAAAGCCTTTGCTAATAAGGTTAAAGTTTCATATGTGTACTAACCTAGGGCCAATATCTAATACATCTTACCATGTATTATTGGGCGGGAAAGTAAAATAGTAGTCCACGATATATGTGCTAGTGTAACTAGTTCATCATACAATGAGTTGGTCTTTACAAGTTACGAAAATATACCTTATCGTGGAATACTGAGGTGTACCCATACACCTCGACTAAATATAGGAGCCTCTCCAATAGGCTCAAGCAAGCATGACTCATCCACCAACATGCAACATAACATGAGTCCCTCACAAGCAATTGAAAGAGAAGATAGGTGTAAGGAGATTGATCAATAATAAACATAAGTGGTCATCCGAGCAAAGATGTACTGTGATGCAAAATGTATGTAAAGACTTATACTCTGGACAATACATATAGATCAATGTAACTCACTCATCAAGGTAGAGATGAATATGATGCAATATGTATATTGAGGCCACAACCTGAATGATGCACATGATCTATATGAATCATATGATATAAGATATATGTGTAGATCAACATACGAATAATAAACACAAGTGAATACAATAAAATTTTCATATTATACAATGTATATGAAAATTTGATAAGTAAGATTGTATATGAAGAGCAATGGAGAGCATCACTAAGTCAGGAAACAAAGAAATCAAAATATGGCGTTCTAATGAAATCAATATACACTCGATCCAAGGGGTGCAACATCATTTTATGAAAAAAAGAATATAAATTTAGAGATTATAAGTTGCATAATATGCTTGTGACTTGTTAAATGAACACATGAGAATGAAAGTTCAATGGAGTGTGTTAAGCCTTGTTGAACAGTCCCTAGACACACTAAGAGAGAGGAGGGGGGGGAGGGGGGGGGGGGGGGGGGGGGTGAATTAGTTTTTAAAAATTTATAACACAAAATAATCTTTTTGAGATTTTTCAATAACTTAAAAATGAATAATGTTATCACCTGATGTGGAAGAAAATTAACAAAATAATAATTATACTAATGGTGATAATAAGTTAATCAAATTAATATGACCTCAATCAAAACTTTCTCAACATGCAATTTAAAAAAAGTTACAACAAAAACAACATCAAGCCTTTGTCCCACTATATGGGCTCAACTACATGAATCCTTTTTCTCCATTGTGTCCTATTAAAAGTCAAATTCTCGTTTAAATCTAATAAAAAAGATCATTTCTAATATTTTCTAACCAAGTCTTTTTAGGTTTACCTCTACCTTTCCTAACATAAGTAAAAACTAATACCTCTACTTTCCTAACCAGGTCATCAGAAGGCCACCGTTTTATGTGCCCAAACCATCTAAGGCGACTCTCTCTAATCTAGCTACTCCAACCTTTTCACATATATGCTCATTTTGTATCCTATCTCTAAGGGTAAAGCCACTCATCTACCTGAGCATCCTCATCTTTGCAACACTTAACATAGTATTATGCTTCTGTTTTAATGGCCAACATTCGACACCATAAAGCATTGCAGGTCTCACCACCATCTTATAGAATTTTCCCTTAAGTTTGAGGGGGACTTTTCTATCACATAACAAGCTCGATGCATTCCTCCACTTCAACCGTCCAACTTGAATTCTGCTGATAATATCCCCATCTAGTTCACCATCACTCTGAATAATAGGTCCAAACTTTAGCTGCAATAGCACCATTCACCAATACATAATTCATAGTTTCCAAATGAAAGCAATACTGTCATTTGAAAGGAAGGGAGAAGCCTTTAGTTTTGAGATTATCATTAGTCAAAATGCTTCTATACAAAACCCTCTAAATAAAAACAACTATAGTGGGAGGGATACACTTATGCCAAATCTTAAAAAAAATAGCATACACATATTTTTTAAGTCTAATATGATTCCAAGTATATATAAGGGAAAAATTAACATTAGTAGAAATATTAAATTAAATGCAATCCTCAATCTCAATGTTCAAAGGAATTTTAGCAATTTTATCAACAAACTAACAAGGCATAGTATCCAAAATTTTAGAGACATTCCACATGTTCTGAATAATGAAATTCTAAACTTTAACATCCAAGGTGGAAAGAGCATGAAACATATTATCAAAAGAAACATAACCCATCCAATGATCTTGCCAAAAGAAAACATTATCAGCCCCAATGCCCCATAGAATATAATTTTTAGCTTCTCACATAATATTGCAAAGCCTTTTTCATACTATAGAGTCACCTTTTTTAAAATAACAATAGGTAGGGTGCTTACAAGAACAATATTTCTGGTTCATGAATTGGCCCCAATGACTAAGCATGGCCCTAAAAGCATACGAAAGTTTAATAGAGAAAGCATGGGATAAATCCATCATCAACTACCACTCCACAATAATTGTTCCAAGATTTTCAATGAATCTTAGAATCATTTGGAGTAATGCCCCAAAAAAACTTATTAAATTATCTTTCAATACAAAAGTAAACAACTTTAAAGGGGTGAATGGTTTGGAGCATATAAATGGGAAGAGAACATAAAACACTTTTTATGGCAACAAGTCTACCACGAAAAGAAAAGAAATTAAACTCTCAGGAAGAAAGCTTCTTCTGAATTATAGAGATCATATCATAAAAAATAAAAGACCTTTTCTTACCCTTATAAAGAGGAATGCCAAGATATTTGAGTGGAACATTACTATGAAAAAACCATATCTATTCATGACAACATTAATATGATTGGAACTTATATTCTTATTAGTAATGAAAGAACTTTAAATTTATTTAATGAAAAAATCATAATTCTTGTTAAACATGCGAAGAAAACTCATAAGCATGGTAAACATCCTCATAGGACCATTGGTAAAAATAATTAAATCATCAAGAAAGCTTAAGTGAGAAATGTTAGACTGGAAATACATAGAAAGATGGTACATAAATAGATTATCAAGGCATCTAGATAAATATTTCATAACTATAGTGAAATGAGCAGGGGAAAGAGGGTCCCCTTATTTAAGACCTTGAGAAGCTTTAAAAAAACCATTACTCTTACCATTAAATATAATTAAAGAGAAAGAATTCGCAATATAATTTTTAATAATTTGTAAAAACTAAATATCAAAGATAAAAGCAAGCATGATATTATAAAGAAATCCCCAAGCAGTATTATCATAAGCTTTGGCAATATTATGCTTCAAATTCATTAATTATAGAAAAGCACCATATAGAACTATCGAGATCAATAGCCAAACAAAGTGAAACTCCTCAGCCCAGACAAAAAACACAAAAACCCAACAGAACATAAAACCATCCAACCTCCCATCCAAGAAAGGCTAAACCATATAAGTAGACAAAAAGGAATAATCAGTAACCCCATCCACCCAGCCCAAGCAACTAGCCCAATTCCACAGATAGAAATAAATAATTAAATAAAAATCAAAACAACATAAAGAGAATACACCAGCAGGACAAAAAATAATAAACAAGAAACCTGGCAATAAGATTCAGAAATTAAAACCAAAGCACCAAAAAGGGCAAGCCAAAAAATAGAGGACACACAAGCAAATTAAAGTCTAATATAACGTAAACTATATTTATCTAGCCAAATGCTTAGGAAGGTTGGAACCCAAAATTTCCATAAAGGCATTAAGGGAACATTCCACATTGGCTAAGAAGTCAGAACAACTATTGGATACCCTCCAAATGTAAGAGATTCATTAATTAAGCTTGTATAAAAGCATTCTAATTTCCCTAATTAAATAAAATAGCTCAGGATTACAGCAATGGGAACCATTCCCTTGCAAAATTTGAACCATAAGCAATGCATCCACTTCAATCCTAATGTGAGTAATATTCAAAGCAAAACAAATGTTGAGACCATAACAAAGAGCTTTAAACTCAGCATAAATGACAGAACATGTTGGAATTTGCCCAGCAAATGCAAGAATCTCATCGCCCAAATGATTTCTGATGATACCACCATGGATACAAGAGTCTAGCTTCACAAAACCATCAAAGTTGAGTTTAACATATGGATTATTTGAGCCAATATAAAAATCTAGAGCTATTGGGATCAGCCCCCAAAGCACACTTCAAAAAAAAGAAAAAGAAAAAACAAAGCCACTCTAATATAGCCTTTGAAGTTATTGGAACTTAAAAGCGTAACATTGAAAAGGTGATAGAATTTATCTGTAATCCTAGTGATCACTCTTCTATGATTCATTCTTTGATTATTATGGATACCTTCATTATTCTCCAATCATTAAAACTAAAGAGTAAGAACGAGAATAAAATTTATGATATGCCCTTTCAGAATACAAAACCAGGAACTCAACATAGGAGAAATATTAGTCCCCCCCCCCCCTTAAAAAAATTATTGTTGAAAACATCATCAAGATACAACCAAACTTTTCCTGTAATAGCACCATTCACAAATACATGATTCATAGTTCACAAATTCTAAACTTTAATAGCTGAGGTGGAAAGAGCATGAAATATATTATCAAAAGAAACATAACCCATCCAATGATTGCCAAAAGAAAACATTATCGGCCCCAATGCCCCATTAAATAAAGTTTTTGCTTCTCACTTAATATTGCAAAGCCTTTTTCATACCATAGTCACCTTTTTTAAAATAACAATTGGTAGGGTGCTTACAAGAACAATATTTCCAGCTTATTAATTTGTCCCAATGATTAAGCTTTGCCCTAAAAGCATAAAAAAGTTTAATAGAGAAAGCATGGGATAAATCCATCATCAACAACCACTCCACAATAATTATTTCAAGATTTCCAATGAATTTTAGAATCATTGGTAGTAATGCCCCCAAAAAACTTATTAAATTATCTTTTAATATGAAAGCAAACAGCTTTAGAGGGGTGAATGGTTTGGAGCTTATAAATGGGAAGAGAACATAAAACACTTTTAATAGCGACAAGTCTAGCACAAAAATAAAAGAAATTAAACTCTCAGGAAGAAAGCTTCTTCTGAATTGTAGTGATAATATCATAAAAAATAAAAGACCTTCTCTTACCCTTACAAAGAGGAATGCCAAGATATTTGATTGGAATATTACTATGAAAAAACCAATTCTATTCATGATGTCATTAATATGATTGGAACTAATATTCTTATTAGTAATGAAACAAATTTAAATTTATTTAATGAAAAACCATTATTCTTGTTAAACATGCGAAGAAAACTCATAAGCATGGTAACCATCCTCATAGAACCATTGGTAAAAATAATTAAATCATCAGCAATGCTTAAATGAGCAATGCTAGAGTGGAAATACATAGAAAGATGGTTCATAAATAGATTTCAAAGCCTCAAGATAAAAATTTCATAGCAATAATGAAATGAGTAGAGGAAAGAGGGTCCCCTTATCTAAGACCTTGAGAAGCTTTGAAAAACCCATTGCTCTTAACATTAATAATAATTAAAAAGAAAGAATTCTCAATATAATTTTTAATAATTTGTAAAAACTAAATATCAAAGACAACAGCAAGGATGATATTATAAAGAAACCCCTAAGCAATGTTATCATAAGCTTTGACAATATCATGCTTCAAAATCATGTCTCCACCTCCTCCTCCCACCACACACACACACACACACACACTTCCTTCACTTTAGAATTAATCTCATAAATCACTTCTTGAGCAAGAAGAATGTTTGCCAAGAGAGCTCTACCCTTAACAAAACCAATTTGAGAAGGAGAAATATTCTTAGGAAGAAACATAGATAGTCTACCCATTAATATATTGGAGATAAGCTTATTAGAAAAAGTACACAAACTAATAAGCCTAAAATCCTCCCATTTATTCATAGCATTTCTCTTAGGGATCAACACAATAGAAGTAGAAGAAAAATATTTTTGAAAAGGAGTGCCAACAAAAAAATCCAAAACAACATTAACAATGTCATCTTTAATAATTAGTATAACCATCAGGCCCAACCATATACTCAGAGTTCATACCAAGGATAGTATCTTGAATCTCTTTAACAGAAGGAACTTGAGCAAGAAATGTATTATCCTCCTTAAAAATCAAAAGAGGAATAAGATGATAATTATCAATTGGAAGAGGATGAAATTTTTTATTAAAATCTTTTTAAAAATTTAATGCCTGAGGAGGCAGAGCTGTCCTCAGTTTCATAAGTAACCCCATTTTCAAGAATAATTTTATTAATAAATTTTTTGCATTTTTTTTCTTAACAGAGGCATGGAAATACTAAGTATTCTTATCACCCTCACATAAATGCTTAACAATAGTTTTTTGCTTCCAAAAATGTCCTCTTGAGAATGAAGAAGGTTGAGGAGATTTTTAGAATCTTAAAGCAAATTCAAATTTTAATCAATAGACTCTTTCATATAAGATTTCTCCATGAGAATAACCTTTTCCTCAATAGTGAGGATATTATAGCATATATTCTTAACTTACCACTAGAAGAATTATCAAGGTGAAAAGGAGCATTCCAATTATCCTAAAGCACACTGAGAAATATCATATCAAGAAACCACGTACTTTGAAATCTAAAAATAGAAGTAGAATGCATAAATTGAGTTTTAATACAAATCAAAAGAGGGGAGTGATCAGAAAGGGTTCTTCTCAAATGCTCAACACGGGTGAAAAGAAAGACTAAAATTCATTGATGATTAAAAACAAAATGATCAAGCCTTTTCCTGAGATTACCATGATTCCAAGTAAAATTACTACCAAAAACTCCCATATCAGCTAAACTATAATCAAAAGTCAAATATTTAAATTCTTCAATAGAAAGAGAATTAGGACTGGCCCCCCTAATCTCTTAGTTAGAGATGAGATATAGAGTTGGTTAGGCAAGGTATAGGTTTTTTGGTTCAAAGGGCCTTTAATGGTTAAAGTGACCAATTATGGTTAACCAAGTCCATCCAAGGGTTAATTTGGGTCTTTTCATGATCATAAATTATGATAAGATGCCTAGGACCCAAACCTTGGTCTTGAGTTGGTCTATATAATATGCTTCATGCATAGGTCAAGGATTTAGAGTTTAAGGGTTTCCTTGGTTATACTAGGTCGACAAGATTAAATCTACCATCGTCTCAAGTAAGTTCAAAAATTTGCAAGGATAATTATGAAAATGCATAGGTCCCATGGGAAGGTTACAAGGTTTTTGAAATAAAAATCCCAATTTAGTGACATGTGTTGTAAATATTTGAAGGTTTATTATGCTTGATGGATGCTTTGGGTTCACGGGTTAAAGATAGTAGGAGCTTCCAAAATGATTAGGTAGACTCTAAGGATATGTATAATAAATATATGAATGATCAAACACCTTCCAATGGCTTTACTTTGGGTTTTGATCCAATTAAAAATTCCCATATAAAAGGGAAAAATCTAGAAGGCTTTAGGGTTTGAACATGAGCTAGATTTTTAACTTAGGATTTTAAGATATATATTGCTTAAATGAATGAATGTGATGAAAGCTTTTTAAGTTTTTTTAATGATCTTGAATTATTTTGAAGATTTATTTGAGCTGGAATGAATGACAACCATTGAATGATTGAAGAGTATTTAAAAATTTATGTTTTATTGATTGAATGATTAATCTTTAGTGATTAAATATTATAAATTGATTGAAGTTGAATAGTCAAATGTAGGTGATGTTTAGAGTTTTCTCCTCATATGAAAATAAGGTCAACAACTATCTGCATCCTCCTTATTTTAGGGTGACAAGATGATTGGATATTTTTTAAAAGATGTTGATCGATTCTCTGTGACTGGTGGACTAAAGAGTGATAGGAGACTTTAAATAGATTATTGTTCGATTATTTAATGTAGTTGGAGATGAAGAGGTGTAATCTAGATGAGATGACACCAAAATTTAATAAACTTGATTAGAAGCTATTCATACTTATCACTGATTGAAAATACCTGATCATTGATACTTAAAATCTTCTTTGGTTCTCTATAGTGACCTATGATAATAATTGACTCAACTTATTTTACCTCATTAAAATTTACCATTCTATTGATAAGAATAGATAATACTTATTTTCTAAGCAGCTTTGACTCCACTATTAGCCCCATGATTCTTGGAGTTCACCCATTGGATTTTGATGATAAAAAACACATGTTTAATGTATGTAATGTCTTCATTTTAGCGTTTCAGGTCTTCATAGGTGATTGAACTAAAAATAAAAGAAGCCTCTCAAGCTAGTATGAAGATAGGGTTTAGGGTTTTACTATCTATGTAGACACTTACAATGACTTAATCATAACAAATGTGATCACAAATAAAATTAATCCATGCATAAAACATTTACATTATCATGCATTAGCAACTTAATTTTTATCTTTATTTGAAGCTAGCTTCATTTATGACAACATATGCTTTCTTCCTCACTTTGTGCTTTGCATTCTATTTATAGTAAGTTTTATGAATCATTTGTAACTTCATGACACTCAAAGCTTTACACTCTAGCATACTTCACGATGGAAAATTTAAAAATCATGCCTTGCAAAATTTTAAAATAAAAGGGAAACTTTCTATATATATCTTACTTTTTATAAATATCTCATTCTCCATAAATAACTCACTTTCCTTATATATCTCTTTGGGTAATGCCATATTATACATTAGTTAATTTTTTTCATACAAAATTACTTAGCTACCCTCTCTTTTTCCCTTGGTTTTTATGAAATCTTCATCGTGGAAGTGGATTAGGAAACTTCCTAATGCATGTGGCAGGCCCCATATCAACTTCCTTATAAGATGTATTGTTTAATTCTTGGCGACCACTTGATTATCTAATTAATTTAAATTAAATCTTGAATTAATTTGATTAAATCAAGGCCATCAATTTAAAATTTTACCTAATTGATTTTCTCCCCAATTTGTTTTTGAATGCAAGAGATTAAAATAATTTCAAATTCATCACTAATCCTTAATTGTGACTAAAATTTTTAAGCTCTTCACTCCTTTTGGAAAAATTGCTTTCATCTTCTCTTGGAGGACACCAAAAGCTAGCCGCCTCTTCTCCTCTTGGATCTCCAGAAGTTTAATGTTCATAAAATTCATATACTTCAATTTTCTCTGGTAATTAAATCATTCTTCTTGGAGATTACTTGGAGAAAGGCATTTGAAATTATTGTAGGTTACTTGAGTCAAAATCTTTGATACTCTTGAATAAACCTTGTTTTTCATTGGATAAACTCCTAAAAAAAAATTTATATTTCATATGGTTTTTGTGTGATCTATAATCACATACATTTCTTTTTACGAAAATTCTAAAATATCTCACATAATCACATGTTATGTTGTTAACTAGTTATGATTTTTCAAGGGCTAGTTTTTGAAACTCATTTTCAACACCTTGGTACCTTCACTTCAAATATTTTTGAGTGATTTATTTTTTGCATAATTCTCATCATAATTAATATTTTACATCATATTTTTGAAATATTTCAAAAACCAAAAAATATTTTCTTTTGGTGGCTTATTTGGTGAAAACTAGGTTATTTAGTGTACACACTATTTATCATCTTTTTTTGATTTGCCTTGTGAAGCTTTCAGTGCTTTAGTTTGTATGATTTAAAAAAAAAATTCATTATTTGATTTGATATAACTACCATTCATCTATGCTTCCATAAGTAGAAAAAAAATATTTTTGTTACAAACATCTTTCTAACGTAAACTTATTTGTGACTCATCCTTGAGGAATATTTGACTTGTTGTGAAACATTATTTATAATTTATTATTGGATCATCTTTGGAAAATTTTGAATATGGTTGTATCTTATATTTATTGTGATTATAATCATATTGTAGTAGATTTTCAAAATTATAAAAATAACTCACTCTTATTACAATTCTAAGTGAGACTAGTTGCCTGTAATTTGTGTGTGTTTTTCAACTAGTTTTCCCATATCTTTTTGAGTAATTTTGAGTGGAAATTTTTGAAAAATTTGAAGTGATTTGTTCCAGTTCCCATTACATTTTTTTCATATTAAAATTCATTAAAAATTATTTTACAAAATAACACTCTTCGATAAGTATTCATATCACGTCATTGCTTAAACTAGATAGTTTTTTGAAAATTGCATTGTAGCTTGTTTGATTGTGTTTTATCATTGCAAAATCATTTTATTTTTATATCACATTTTCACTCTCATATAAATAGAAATTTTTGGTATGACACATTTTTTTAGTGTGATTAATCTTTGTTTTGCATGGGGTTTTTAAGAGATATATATTATATTAATTGTGTGAGCTACATTGTGTCAAGCTGTGACTTGACTTGAATTTTTTTTTATTTTTTTATTATAACCTTGCTTTGGGGTTCTCAACTTCATGTGAGGTAGTTTCTTCTTGGCGTTAGGAAGATACGGTTGTTGTAACCTTTTTAGTTGTTAGTTTAATCCTAGTGTGGGGTGGGACTAGGCATGGGTAGTGGGCCAAACCACGTAGAAAATCTTGTGTATTAATTTCACTTTTTGTACTCTCTCTTGTAATTTATTTTTTTGAATAACTATCTCATTTACATCACTAATTTTTCTACAAAACAAAATTAAATAATTTTTAAATTATTGCTCTTTTTTGCATAACCCATTTCACCATCCCCCCTACCCCCCTCTTGGGTTGCTATCATGTATCTCATCTACCCTATCAGTTATCACACCCTTCATACTTTTCTAAAATTCTTCTTTTGACTACCCAAAATGGGTTGCACAGTCCTATACCAACCCTTTGAACAGTGATTTAATTTTTCTCTTCCTTTGAGTAAGAAAGGGAAAACTGGTTCTTTATAAAAAGTAGGTGATGGAAGGTTTAAAATTCTAATGATACTCTCCTCTACTGTTGTAGCAAACAAAAGGTGAAAATGACACCCACCTATAAATAGAGAGGTAATAGGAATCTCACCATATATTGTTTCCATTATAGTATTTAATATAATATCTTCTTTCACAAATTTAACTTTTCCTACTCTTCACTTCAGACGTCGATTCATATTATGGTGTTAAGACTTCGTCATCTCTTTTATGGTAGATGATATACCCACCTCAAATGTACCAAAAATGGTGACATCAAAAGGAATAATAAATTTGAACTTTTGTTTAAGATCAGATTTCAGAAAAGTTAAGTGAGAGAACACAGAGGGTTTAAAGGCTACGGGACAACCATAGACCCACTGTCGATGGTGAACTCCATAACTGGTTTCTTCTCAAAAACTTCCTCAGACTTAAGTACACTGAACTGAGGACCATTAATTTTCATATGCAGATTCTCAAAGATGGAACCAAATTTAATGAGACTGCCCTTAAGAAGTTGGGTCTAGCTAGCAGCAATGTTCAGGCTATTGAAAAAATGAAGATCAACTTTCCCACCCTTTCTAAAATTTAACCAAAATTCTGTATCAGTTTTTGAACTCACTGGCTTTAAATAAGATATTTAGATTTGCAGAAAACATTAAACTAAATTTGTTGGATCTCGGGGTAAGCTTAAAGAATAAATCTGGATTTTAGATTTAGATAGAATTAATTTAGATCTGGACCTAGGCTAAGTAACCACATCAAGCTACACTAAGAATTGTAACTATAATGGATCACTCAAGACTAGGGAAAAATGATTTAAACTGGATTTTAAGATTTAAGAGAGAAAATTGATTAAATTTGAATTTAGATTTAGGACTTGGAATGAATGATATGGACCTAAGCTAAAAAAAACACTAAGCTACATAGAAAAATGTAACTAAGATGCATTATTAAGAACTATGAGATTGATTAAAACTAGCTTTTAGAGATGAAGATTAAACTCTGGCTAATTTTAATTTAAGACAAGTCAAGAGTTTAATGTTGATAAATTCACTAAAAGAAAATTACATATTACCGGCAAATTTTTTGGAGGATTTCAAAAATTTTTGGCAAATTTCTAGTGAAAAAGTTTTTATCAAGAAATCGAGCCTCGGGAAACTTTTTCGTCAAAAAAAAAACTGTCGAAAAGGCTATCCAGCCGAAAAACTCACCAGAGTAACTGAAAACAATTTAAAAAAAATAAATTATCCGGTGCCTACCCGTTGCCCAAAAGCCAGCCCGCATTGCCTGCTCTGCTCGTTCGTAACGCCCTGTGACTCGAAGAGGGAACCTCTTTTTTAAATAATCAACTTATTTGCTATGGAAAAAAATGTGTTACAAAACTTACACTTTCATATTTAAATAAAATAATACAAAAATTAAAATTTAAACTAAATTAAAATTAAACATTAAAATTAATAAATAATTAAAATATGTTATTAAATTAATAATTAATTAAAATAATTAAATAATAATAAATTAAATATTAATTTAATAATTTTTTAATTATTTAAAAATACATTAAAATAAAATATTAAGGATAGTATTTAATTAAAATTTATTATTTTATTTAAGGGTAAAAATAATTTATTAAATTATTAATTAATTATCATAATTTATTAAATTAATAATTAATTAAAATAAATTATTAAGATTATAATGAATTAAAATAAACTATAAAATTATTAATTACAAATATATGATTTTTTTCAGAAAAATTTAAATCTGCAGAAAATTTTGCTGGAAAGCTGGTTGAAATCTGCTGAAAAATCTGCCTGAAAATTAGTTGAAAGTAATTCATCATAATCCGTCAAAAATCTGCCGGAAAATATTCTGCCAGAAAGCGAACCAAAAATTCGCCAGTAATGGACAATTTTCCTGTAGTGCTTCCACTTAATGATGAGATGGTTGAAAGTAAGAACGAAATGAATGTAGTTTGAACCTACTTCAAGATCAAGTCTACTATCGATTTAAAATTCTAATCACCATAAGAGATATAGAGAGAAACTAGTCCTCAATGGAGTCTCCAGAAAAATCTGAGAAAAAATTATTTGTGCCCAGAGATTTACTTTATATTTCTATAATTTAATATGTATAGTTTATAACATACCGTCTCGAAATATAGACTGGAGCTTGATAATCATTTTGAAAATAAAGATAGAATTAATTTTTATAATCAAACTCAATATAGAAAATGCATTTTTTTTTGGGGGGGGGGGAACCCTCTGTGGGGCCTACGGGTTAATTAAAAAAGCGGTTACAAGGTCCTTCAAGGGAACCTTCAGCTCACAAATGCTCGAAAGAGCTACAAAATTAAAAGGGAAAAAAAACCTAAGAGCCGATGGTTCCCCAAAACTAAGTTTACAAAAATTCTAATAACATTCTAGGTCTGCCAGAGGACAGAGCCCAAAAAAGGGAGAAAGAAGATATCACTTTCCGCACCAGCTCCCTACACAAAAAATCATGCATATCCCCAGAATTGATATTCTCGATCACCTGCAAAAAAAACAAGGGCTACTGCACCAAAAGAAGAAAAGGCCAATATAAAGAAAAGGGATCTGCAATAAGTCTAAGAACCAAAAGGATATAGAGTTGAAAGCATTCCAGTCTTGATCATCCTTCCATAAACACAAGAAGAGGTTAATCATAAGATAAATATAACATATGCTGACTAAGCTCCTAGAGATCAGATAAATAATGCTAAGCCAAATATGAAACTTGTTAACAGCCATAGAGGGGCTAAAAATAAGAATGATCATGTAAGGGCTGAGGCAGCATATCACAACTTGCCGTTTAGTTAAGTTCGTAGTAAGCCAACCACCAAGGAGATCCAGGACAACATTATAAGTCCCCCAAGTATGAATGTAATGGCCAGCAACAAAAATATAATGCAGCTGAGAGTAATTATAAGAACTATAAAGACAACAAATAACATACCCTCCAAGGCTGTAAATAATCACATAAAATCTAATAGAAAATAGATATGATACCCGAGCCATAGAGTTAATATTTAACTGGATCAAAGAGGACTTGCAGAACTCCCGGGTAAAAAAACCCGAAATGCAGAAATACAAAAAACAGAGCCAGAAATACTAAAACCAGAGCAGCACATGAACAAAGCAAACCGAAAGCCCCCACGATCCAATTTAACATCAAAGACATCATCAACCCTGTCAAAAATACGGTAAGCCAATTTTATCCAAATTAACCAGACCTTTTATGAAAAAAGGAAGATTAGCATTAGTAAATTCCTGCAACTCCGTAAGTTGACACCCCAGTTTGGCCAACCAATCAGCGCAGGCATTACCTTCCCGAAACACACGAGTAATAGTATAATTAAGAGTAGACAGAGAATTCTTGAGACTTCTAATAATATAAAAGTTATTAGGATGCTCCATAGTGTCGTTATGAATAATTTGAAAGAGTTTCAAAGCATCCACCTCAATAGCCACCTGAGAGATCCCCATTTTATGACAAATCTTAAGACCACAGGCCAAACCCATCATCTCAGCAGTGATGACAGTACATAGATTTTAGGGTCCAGCATAAGCAACCATAACCATACCAGAGTGATTCCTAATCATACCACCAAAGCCCGTCGAAGATATCCTAATCATACTCATGTGTTTCGGGAAGATTAGCATTAGTAAATTCCTGCAACTCCGTAAGTTGACACCCCAGTTTGGCCAACCAATCAGCACAGGCATTACCTTCCCGAAACACATGAGTAATAGTATAATTAAGAGTAGACAGAGAATTCTTGAGACTTCTAATAATATAAAAGTTATTAGGATGCCCCATAGTGTCGTTATGAATAATTTGAAAGAGTGTCAAAGCATCCACCTCAATAGCCACCTGAGAGATCCCCATTTTATGACAAATCTTAAGACCGCAGGCCAAACCCATCATCTCAGCAGTGATGACAGTACACAGATTTTAGGGTCCAGCATAGGCAACCATAACCATACCAGAGTGATTCCTAATCATACCACCAAAGCCCGCCGAAGATATCCCAATAGAGCCATCAGAATTGAGTTTAACAAAGGGATCCTTCGGTTTAAGCCACCTCACAACACGGTCAGGTTTAAAAATCAGCTTAGTAACAGTGGATATGCCAATATTGAGAGCTAAGTCTACACAGTTCTTGAAATGCTTAACAGTAATAAGATTGACAGAATAAAGCTGTAAGATTTTGTTCCTGACATTAGCAATAATATGATCGGCATTCATTTTGATATTATTATGCTTGGCATCGTTTCTAGCTCTCCAAAGAAACCATATAATGATTACTGGCAAAAAATTATAAATATGGCCTTTAGAATTAACCACCCAACCGTTAAGAATAGCTAAAATGTCATTATAAGTGTGGTAGAAATCTTTCTTAGCCAAATCAAAAAAGTAGTTCCAAACTTTTTGGGCAATACTCCCATTAATAGACACATGATTAATGGTTTCAATTTTAAAGCAACATTGACATTTAGCAGGGAAACTAAAACCTTTTTTCCAAATTAAAGTATCCACAGGAAGAAAACCTTTAATACATCTCCAAGCAAGAATAGAATAAGATAAAGGAACAATGTTATGCCAAATAGCAGAATAAATCTTGTTTTTATCATGTCTAACTCTAAAAGAATCCCAAACCTTCATGAGACTAAAATTTCCAGAAGAGGAAATACTAAATAAAATTTTATCAATTCTTTGTAACTGAAGAGGAATATCCAAAATAGTCTGAACCAAACCAGAAGGGAGCAACACTAAAAGTTTTTCAACATTCCAACTACCATTATGTATAAAATTATGAACCTTAGTATTCTCCAAAGTATGCGTATAAAGAAGGCTATCAATAGAACCAATCCCTAACCAATTATCTTGCCAGAAGAAAACCTCACCTTTGCCCAAACCCCATTGAATAAACCTTTCAGCTTCCCAATTGATTTTGCAAAGTCTTTTCCAAACTAAAGAGTTAGAGCTTTTGTAGGTGCATGTCGTAGGGTGAAGAGTATTGCAATACTTCACCTTCATAAACTTAGCCCATAAGCTAGAGTTCGATCTAAAAGAGAACCATAATTTATAAGAGAAAGCCTTAACCATATCAAAGATACTCTTACAACCAAGGCCCCCTTCATCAAACACCCCACACATCTTGTGCCACGAAGCCCAATAGATGCAAGAACTATTAAATTTAGAACCCCAAAAAAACTAGTTTATCATTCTTGAAGCATTAGGTTGAAGAGTGTGAAAAATGAAAAAGGGAATAGAATTTAAAACATGTTTAATAAGCACAAGTCTACCTCCAAAAGGCAAAAAGTTCGAGGACCAATAAAAAATTTTCCGTTGACAAGCCGAAAAAATGTCTTCAAAAAGTTGATATCTCTTCCTACCTTTAAAAATAGGAGTGCCCAAGTACTTGAAAGGCATTAAAGTAGAGTTAAAATCACAAGCCCTTTTGATGGAATTTAATCTACCACGATTAATATTGCTAGCAACAATAAAACTGCTTTTGTCCTTGTTAATAGCCAAACCACTCATATTTTGGAAAGTGGAAAGAAATTAACCAAAATCTTAACGTTATTAATGGAACCAATGGAAAAGATAATAAAATCATCAGCAAAGCTAAGGTGAGTTATAAGAATACCTCTCATAGTACGATAGAGAAGAGTCGGATGCCATTTATATAAATCTTCCAAACCCCTTGAAAGAAAATCTACAGCAATAATAAAAAGGGCAGGAGATAAAGGATCTCCTTGTCTCAGGCCTTGAGAGGATTTAAAGAAATCATGATTCCTCCCGTTAATAATAATAGAAAAGAAACAGTTCTCAAAACTATTCTTGATCAACATAATAAAAGTCTCACTAAAACCAAATAACTTTAAGACATTATAAAGAAAAAGCCAATTCAAATTATCATAAGCTTTGGTGATGTCAAGTTTAAAAATAATATTACCCCCTTTCACTTTAGCATTGATATCATGAGTAATCTCTTGAGCAAGAAGCACGTTATCAAAAATACTCCTACCTTTCACAAAACCAGTTTGATTGTGAGAAATAATTCTAGGCAAAATATTAACCAATCTAGTAGAAATAATTTTAGAATTAAGTTTATTAAAGAAAGTACACAAACTAATAGGCCTAAAATCATTCCAATTATTAGCAACCTCTTTCTTAGGAATTAAAACAATGTTGGTAGAAGAAAAAAAATTTAGGATACGGGGTACCAGTAAAGAAATCATGAGCAGCCTCCAAAACATCCAACTTAATAATATTCCAGGTTTTCAAAAAGAATTTAGTAGAGAAACCATCAGGGCCTGCCACAGAATCACCATTCATGTCTTTAATAGCATTCCAAATTTTATTTTCCGAAGGAGGTTGAGTAAGCATAAAATTATCATTATCATTGATAATATGAGGGACAACACCAGGATTATTAATAGGGGAGATGTTGACATTATTGTTAAAGATATTAGTGAAATGCTCAATCCCAGAACTAAAGATTAATTCCTCATTATCCATAATCCTCCCATCATTACTAGTAATTTTGAAAATATGATTCCTAATCCTTTTCTTATTGGCCAAAGCATGGAAGTAATTAGTATTTCTATCACCTTCCACAATGATTTTAGAGGTAGCTTTCTGCCTCCAATAAATTTCCACTTGATTCTGCAACTGGAAAAGATTAGTTTTAGCCTTATCAAGAGAAGCAAGATTTTTAGTACTAGGATTTTCCAAATACATCTTATCCCACTTAATCACCTCATTTTCAGCCTCCTTAATATTAGAAAAAATATTTTTGAAAACATTTTTATTCCACCATCTTAACACTTGCTTCAACCTACTGAGCTTAGCCCACAATTTAGCCATGCCACTAATATTATTATTAGGAAACATAGGAGCAGACCAATTATTATGAAGAATATCAATAAAACCATGATGCTCTAACCACATATTTTGAAATTTAAAAGCAGAAGGAGCATAGACTCTATTAGCATTGATAGTTAACAATAAGGGAGCATGATTAGAAGTAGTTCTACTCAAATGTTCAACATGGGTCATATGAAAATTAGCAAGCCAATCATTATTGAATAAAATTCTATCAAGTCTTTGCCATAAAGTACCTCTACTCCAAGTAAAAGTGCCTCCAAAGAAAACAATATCTTGAAGGTTGCAATTGTTAATCATAGAATTGAAATCCTCCATGGCATTAATGTTAGGAGGATTTCCTCCCACTCTCTCATCAGCATTAGAAATAACATTAAAATCACCACCCACACACCAGGAATCATTGGAATCTAAAGCAAAGTCCCTTAAAATTGCTCCCAAAGAGGAATACGACCCAACCTAGTGCTCGCGGCATACACAAAAGAAGCCTTGCATTTAAAGTTAAATAAAGAAATTTGCACATGGACCACTTGAGTAAAATCATCCAGGATATTCACATTAATAGCAATTTTCCACAAAATCTAAATTTTATTAGAACAGTTAGCATACTTCATAGAAAAGCTTAAACGAGAAGCAGTTAAATCAAGCTTATTAGGAGAAATAAAAGGTTCAAGTAAAACCAAAAGCTGAATATTATGCACCCTGCATAAATTTTTTACTCTTGTTCTAGAATCATTTCCCCCGATACCCCTCACATTTCATATAAGAGCCTTAACCATTACAATCTTTAGAATTAGTTTGAGCTTGAGTAGAACGAGGAGTAGAAGGTAATGAAACTTTTAAATTTTTTCCTTTCTTTTTGCCCACCTTAATGAATCCATCCTCCTCAACCAACTGAGAAACATTATTAGCAAGATTGGGAGATATAGATACTCCTTTCTCAATACTATCTATATGATCCTCTCTACTAGAATCCTTACCATCTTTAGGAATGAATTCCCCTTCTTCACACTCCTCAATAGGAACATGAATAGGTTCCATAAATTCCACGATATTATTTGTCACTTCTCTATTAGGGTCTTGAATGGTAGAAGATTGTGGTATAAGAGGATCAATAGTATTTTGGAACATGGATTCAATAGAAACATAGAGGTTGGGGGCATTAACACCTTCTTTGCCAACATCAACATTAGATGAAACCTCCTTCCGAGGCGAATTTAAGACACTATTATTCGACATATCCAAATTAAAATTAACATCATTAGTACCTTTAGGAGAAGAAGTCTCACCTTTTTCCAAAACAATTGGATTTTCATCAATTTTTTTTGTGGATCAATCTTCCCCATAGAATTCTTTGATGTTTTTTCAACTCAGGATGTAAAATAAAACAATCAGATAAAGCATGGCCATGGATTTTGCATTGAGTACAAAAATCAGAAACTTTTTCAAATTCCACCTTTTGTAAATACCCATATGCTTTTGATCCAACCCAAATCTCCTTTGCATGTTTTTTAGAGATATCTACTTCGACAAGAACCTTAGCCACATACGATCGGGTTCGTGCAGCAGTAGCTTGGTCGGTTTGTAAAGGCCGGCCAAATATGGATCCAAGAGCATGCAAAACTTTTGGATTGAAGAAATGTAAACGCAAATTAGGAAAAGAAATCCAGATCGGCACCATAGGAGACTCCTCCCTAACATCGAAAAAGGGGGTCCATTTATGAACACGCATCTAATAGTTATTTATAAAATACGATCTTCTAGCAAAAACAATGCTGTAGTCTAAGTCGTTTGATAACTGAATCGCAACATGTCGTGAGTTTAACAAGCCAACAGAGTAAAAACCCGAAAGTTTTAGATTAGTAAAGAACAAGCGGATTGTATCAAGATTTGGTCGGCGAAGGCCAAATTTACCTACTAACGTAAATTGAAAAGGGGAGGCCAGTTTAAGAACATCCTCATTCGACAAAAGAACTGCTGGAACACCTTTAAAAGTAGATTGAGTTAAGCTAGGAATGTTATCACCTGCCAAAGAGGTACCAGAAAGGATGTCTTTGAAGGAGCGAGAAGGGGCTTTGGTAGATCTGTCATCGTTAAGGTTGAAAAAACCCAAGTTATTACCATGGATCGGGCTAGCCACCTTTCCCCAAGGATTTGAGGACGAAGCAGCCACCATCATCGCAGCCCAATAAGGGAAAACACCGCAATGGGGGACCCCGCAAAATTAAATCACAGCAGATCAGAGCAAAACAAGAAGGAAAACGATCGGCAAGTAAAGGGACGGAGGAAACCCTAGATTGCCAGAGCCAGTCGCGGACGAGGAGAGAGAGTGTTATGATTCAGTCATGTAATGATATAGAAAATGCATTATTCATTCTGAAAGATAAAATAATACTCACCTATCATTTTAAAAATTAATTTAACAATGGATAAAATCTTAATCTACATCCATAGATTTTTCCCTACTATAAAGAACTAAAATTGGGAACTTTTTTTATTAGGTTCTAAATCTCTCATAAAGTCATGCCTCTATGATTAATTACATCCCAAGATAAATCTTTAGAGAACTCTTGTTTAAAGTGGTGATAAGACTTCTTTAGATTTACAAATATTTAATCAAGGATTTGAATTTTGACTTACCTATCAATTGGAAAATTTCTAAGTATGAACACTTCCTTATGAGGTTAATGGAAGAAAGGTAGAGAGTGCTTTAAGACTCTAGAAAACTAGAAACACTCTAACCTACTCAAGACTTTATTTTTACGATACAAATTAGGGTTAAGTTTAGGTTTAAGTTTACGATTTATTAGATAAATGGATAAGCCTCCTAGGGAAGAAATGCAGCATTTTGTACATAAATGCATTGTTGGACTTACGTCTGCATGGAGGTGACAGGCAACCTAACTACCTAAGGACTCTAAAAAATTTATGCTTTTTAGGTCTCATGTATGCAAGTTAGATAGGCAATTATTTAAATTGGAATCAAGGATTTAGGTTAGACTTTAATTAGAAATTTAGAAGATGTTTGGGGTTCAAATGCACCTAACTAATTAAAATTGAAATGACTTTACCCAAGACTTTAAAATTTTTAAATGCTATTGATGCACATTAAATAATCATCTTTTTAAGAAAAATTTGGCAGCATAACGACCCTATACCAATAGGAATAATTGACTCGACACTATTGCTTTAGATGTCGCATGTGTATTGTAGGCTTTCATGCAATGGTTTGTTTATGTAGAAGAAGTTTAAGCATACTATATATGTAATTTAGGTAAAGGAGTTAGGGTGTAAAAGTATAAAACCATAATATTCTAGGAGCCTAACATTAATGTCAATGCAAATATACATGTTGTGCCCAAAATATATATAGTAAAAAGCATGCAGTTCTTGTAGTAATCATTTACAATCTCTAAAAGTATGATTGTGTATGAATGAATGTACAAGGGTAAAAGGAAAGTATAGTACAAATTAGGATTTGCATAAAGTACAAGTGGCCAAGCTCCACCAAGAATAAGGTTGGATTTCAACACCTATACTATGACACAAGTCTATAAAAATGTAAATTGCTTATTTAATATATCTGGTCTTCTAATTTTGGCTCTATGTATGTACAAAATATAGAATTCCAAAAGAAATGAACTTCAAAGGAAGAAGAGCTTTCTTTTAGACTTCTATACTATAAGCAATTTATATTTAGACTTTCACAACTCGTTATACTTTATAATTTTATTTACATTTACAATTTACTTTTATATTTATATTTAGAATTACAAAATAAAATGGAATAACTCCTGTGCTATTTAGTATGTAAAAATAATGTGCAATGTGTATATATAAGCATCAATATGACATCACAGAGTGCAATAAATATAAATAATCACATCATCGCAAACCTACCGGATATGTATCAAACCACAATAAGTGCAAGAAAGTAAACATAATGACTTACCCTTAACTAGAGTTGGTTGTCCTATCAAGCAATCTAAATTATGTGCTAAGCGGAGTGGTTTAGATAGGTCTTAGGTAGATTAGTGATTAATGATGTAATGTACAAGTTGAATTTATTTGTATAAGGTCAAAGGATTTAGTTTAAGTTTAATTTTTTTAATTTTTTATTGATATAGTTTAATTTGTTTAAGTTGTGTTGTTTAGGTTTTAATGAACCTTGGTAATCAATAACTTCAAAGTACTTAAAATCATCAATCAATAAGTACGAGGCTTATGAATGACTGCATATGTTTCATCCCAAAGGATAAAGCAAATACATGAAGCCTTTATTTAATTAAGTGTTTTATTTACTTTATGTTTTTATTTATTTATGTATTTTTACTGGTTTCCATTTACTTTTCTTTTCATTTATTTATTTATTTTATTACCCTTTATCCTTTATTACGTGGTTTAACCATTGTTAGACTTTTTTTTTAATTTTTGGAGTTAATTTTTTTTAATTCTATGTTTAATTTAAATTCTAATGCAAATTAGTTTATACTTTAAAGATATTTATTTATTTAATTGTGATTTATTAAAAATTATCCTAATTAATTGAATTATTTAATTGGTGTAATTAGGCTTTTTTTTTTAATTTTTGAACCAAATTAACTCCAATCAACCTGAAATAATCTCAAAATATCTTGAGTGCCCTAAAAACTCAGGATCATTCAACATACTATGGTTAACTGTCATTCGATCAGAAGAAACCCTCCAAGGTGGAAGAACCATGAGCAAAAGCTAATAAAAAACCAACAAAGGAAAGTTAAAAGCCCTAGTCGGCCAAGGCCAACAAAAGAAAAAGAACACAAATAAGAAGGATGAAAGACAGTTCCCTTAGAAGGATGGAGATGAAAGGAAGATATTGCTTTGAAATGAGATCCATCGAGCAGAAGAAGAGTAGAGAAAGAAGGTTGGAGGAGGTGGCTAGAGCACCGCTATTGGTTGAGCAAATTAATGTACTTGTTGTCTCTTAAAGCTAGATATATCTATGATCTTATTAGAGATTTTTCAATCCCTTTTGGCAAAATTATTTATTAAGAAATATTATTATACTAAAGACCCACTCCTTATTTTTAAGAGAATAACATATTCTTAAATTTATAATAGGCTATACTCTATAGAAAAAGAAGCAAAATTTTCTTTTTTTTTAGAGAGAGGATGATGTTGAGAAATCGTTTTGGCTCCATAGATGAATTAGCCTATTCAAACCCTATAAGCTTTATATTATTATTAATCATAATCTGAGAACTGACTAATTCTTTAAGGAGGGGAAGTAAAATATCTCAATACTACCGGAGTATGTGCCTTTTGAGAAGATTAAGTTAAATATATTATCATATTTAACTTAGAATAAGATGATATCAACTTTTGAACAATGGAGAGAAATAATACTCATCTTCTTTTGATAATTCGAACATCGTTAGAGCTCTCTGGTGGTAGAATCCCTCATTACGGCTATACTTTCCATATATGTTTCGACATCAAGTGCATTTCAAACTTATTTGTGGCTCAATTTCATTTCTTGTTCATATTTGTTTCTTTTGTTTATCTTCTCGTTTCAAACTTGGGATTGCTACTAGCTTGAAAATTGTTTCATATTCGGAATGATTTAGGCCTACGCTTTACATCATATTGTCCTTTTGATTTCAATACTATTGTTCACTGTTGGGGTTTTTTGTGATTGATGGTTTATGTCACATTTGAGCTAATTTATTATGTGGTTCTTCTATGTTTTGTGGTTTATTCTTATTGTTGTTGATCTTCACACTTAATTTTGTATCCTTTTAGCTATTGCAGGTTTCGGGGGTCGCTAACTTGTATTAGCCTTATCTTTCTCTCTTTGTCTATCTCTCTCATCTTTGTTTCTGTAGGTGCAATTTTTGACCTTTTCTAGTTCTTGTATCTCTTTTAATGCTCCTACTATTCCGGATTGAGTTTTTGGGTTAGCTGTTGGCCTGCTTTTTATTTTATTTCTTCTATGTACTTAGAGAGGGATTGATGGCTCTTTAGGGTTTTTTTTTCCTATTTTGCTTGTACCTCCTTGAGCATTGTGAGCTATTGAATTCTTTTAAGAACCTAATAATATTTTTTTTTGATGATATAAAATCCGCAGCAATAAATGAGCTTTAAAAAGAAAAAACTAGAACACCATTAGACGTAGCTAACCGGGAAATTTATTATTGTCACTTGGGAATAAAGCTACCCTCTTGTTCCCATTTATTTTTATATAATCAGTCTTGAATATTTCATCTCAGTGGATACTACTCTCCATAAATGGGCGAATTATTAGGTCCGGACACCGGACGGAGAGATCCGTCCGGTTTTCTCTCTATCTGCAGTAAAAGCGCACCTAAAGCACAGCTAAAGCGCAGGTGCTACAGTACCTACGCTTTGACTGTGCTTTTACTGTAGATAGAGAGAGATCCAGACGGATCTCTCCCGTCAGGTGTCCGGACCTAATAATTTCCCCCATAAATGAGGCTGCCTTTGTATGTTTCTATCTATGCCTCTGCAGTAAAAGTCTAAACTCATTTTGCCTACTATTTTAATATTTATTTTTAATAGGAATTATTTTAATTTCAAACATGTTAAGTGCAAACTATTCTTTGCTGATTAGCATTCCTCAATCATAGTCATCTGCGCAAAAGACAATGAAAACATTTTATTAAATGTCCGGCAAAAAAAAACATATAACCCCATCGAACTCAAAAAAAAAACAAAAAACAAGAGGAAATCAAAGCAAAAGCGCATAACCTCAAAAATACGGGCAAAACCACCAATAAAAAATCAAATCTTAATCCACTCTTCATCTATCGTATCCAACGCCGGCTCCCACGACCGCAATCTCTGTATCCGATCAATACCCAACATTTGATCACAACTCTGCTTCCTCTCCGCCAGAAATTCCCTCAAGCACTCGTCATCCGTCCTTATCATTTTCATCTTTGGCCTCTCCCTCCTCCTCTTTACTTTCATAGCACCGGCAGCACGACCTAAAAGGCATTTCATTTCCTCCTCGGTAAGCACAGAGAATAGAAGGTCGTTGGGAAGGAGGAAGTAAAGGCGGCGCCGCATGAGTTCTTCGTCGGCGCTAAGCCCACGAATGCGGCAGCCAACTTGGAGATAGGTTGAGTCGCAAACAAATTGGCCTGGGTTCTCTTGCATGAGTTCTTCTGCCTTAATTGAGTAGAGGAAAACATGTACTCTTCCGTTGCTGTCGATGACCTTTATGGAGTTTGAACCAGCGCCGTACACTGGGCAAGGTGCGCAGGAGGTATTCCCCATGTTTGAGAGAAAAATGTAGATAGATCTTAGTAGCTTTACTAGATGATAAGCTTTCTAGGGTTATAGTGTTGAGAGAAAGAGAGATAGGTAATTGGATCTTTGTATGATTGGTGTAGAGAAGCTGGAGAAGAAATTTTCAATTTGCAAAACTTCAAAGATTGTGTTAAAAAATTATGCTTTTAAATACATTTCTCAGTTTATATCTGCGTCGATTATCCAAATGCGTTCCAGCTATTTTGGAGAAGCTCTATAATCTGAAAAGTAGGGCAGAGAGAGATAGAGAGAGAGAGAGAGAAAGAGAGATTCATAAAATTACTAACAATAATGGATGAAACAAACTGATTCAAGGAATTTTTGAGCAGTAAATTTATTCGTGCGAGATGAAGGGTAGAGGACAGAGTGACGGAGACGAGTAGGTGTATTTATACCATATAGCTGATGGTTACTTTATAATCAAATATTGATTTAGAAGTATATGGCTATGGTTTGGACTTTCATAAGATAAATATGAAGAGAGAGAGAGAGAGAGAGAGAGAGAGAGAGAGAGAGAGAGAGTTACATTTGGCTTAAAAGTAGGGGCACATTTGTATATACTGTGATAGAACAGAGTAATTAGCCATTGTACATGTACGTCAATGACAGATAGATGGGAGGTAGGACTGCCTTTCAGGGCTTCTAAATGAGATTTCTAAGGCTGACTAAAACTTCGTTTACACAAAATTAAACCCAGCAATCACATAGGTCATGTGGCATTATGAGAGTGTTCGAAGCTATATCGCGTTCCCTGGGGTTTGGTGGTCTATTCCGGTGTATGGCAAGATGGTTGTAGAAGTCTTTCGGACAGGGATGCATGAGCTCAGAGTCCAGCTTGCTTTGCACCACATTCTGTCGCTAGACTCTTCTCTGGGCAGACTTTGTACGTAATGGTATCTTCTTTTGCTTGCCAACCGTCCTTATTTTATTATTATTTTAATAATGAATATTATCTTTACATCAAGCACTTAAATTTTTATGCTTACATGCACCCGAAACTTTTATCTATATATCTAATTAAAATAATAATAATAAAAATATACCAAGAAAATTGTTTCGGAAATCTCAATTTTTGATGTGAACTAGTTATTTTAAATCCATCTCTAATGACAAATTCAAACAAGGTTCTAATCATTTTCAATCAAGATATGAATTATATTTGAATCTTGCTCGAACGAGATTAAAATCCTAGAAAAAGATTTGACTAAGGGTTGGAGCTCCATTTGAATAAGATTCGAGCATTATTTGATCATGATTTAAGCATTATATGATTTTCTTCTTTTAGATACACCTAAGAGCACTCAGTTAGCCTTAACATAGTAGACTTCTAGATTGATACAGCTAAATAGATGCAATCATAATAATTATAGCTCAACAGATTGTAAGATATATTAAATATAGTTGTTGCGGACTCAAATATACGCGGCGATAGATTTTAATTTTTCGTCTCAGCGTTGTACGTATATCCATCACACAAACAGAATCGAAATAGTAACACCAGGATTTTTACGTGGAAAACCCTGGAAAGGGAAAAAACCACGGGGCCACGCCCAGTTGAAAGAGTTCCACTAGTGTTGTTTGAAATACACAAGGTTGATTCGTCCTTTAAATTCAGGACGATCAGATTACAATGAGTATCAGTTATAAGGACAAGCAGAGTTCTGACGTCACTCGGGCTGTCGAGCAAAATTCCGGCGTCACTTGGAAAGAAGACCGGCGTCACTCGGGCGTCGGGTAGAATTCCGGCGTCGGGCAGAATTCCGACATTGCTCCCGTGTCGGGCAGAGCTCCGGCGTCCCTCGGGCGCCTGGTGGTGCTTCGGTGGTGTTCCGGCGGAGTTCCGGCGGTGTTCCGGCGGTGGTCGAGGAGGAGTTATTCCCTCCTAGACTTCTCTTCTCTTCTTCTTCTCTTCCTTGTCTTCTTCTCTTCTTGGCTTGGGTCCCTTCTTAAGAGAAATTTGGGGCTATTTATAGTTTTTCTGGAGTGGCATAGCCCGTAAATATGTGAGGGATCAGGGGCAAATACGGAGTGATCCGGATGAACGGTTGATATTGAATCCCTTGATCATGAACCGTTTATCGAGGATTTGAAGGTCTTAATGATATCAGAATTCTACGATCTTGGGCTCGTTGGATTTGTCTCGTCGAGACGCTCGATTTGACTATAAGCTCGTCAAAATCGGAGACCGTTTGGTAACTCAAATAGCTGTTTGATGCTTCCAACAGCGCTTCGGGTACTTGATTTGGACTCACTTGGGCTCGGATTGAGTCGAATTTGGTGTCGTTGGATTCGTATTTCCGAGACGCTCAGTTCGACTATAAGTTTGCTGAAATCGGAGTTTCAATGGTCTCCGAAATAATTTTTGAAGTTTCCAACTTGAGTTTTTCCTCGAGATTCGTGCCCGATCAAGATGATTTTTTGGTGATATATCAATAGTATTATTCAAGAGATATAGCATAACATTCGTAACACACCATAGTGCATTTCAAAAGATATAACACAATGAATGCAATTGAAAAGCTATATCATACAAGATGGAAATTTGAATGTTTATGTCAGATTAATTAACTAAAAATGTTTATAAACAATCACAACACACATAATAAATATTAAGAACAAAGGAAAACAGTGTTTGAAAGAATAAACAAGCAATTTCTTTTGAATGGACCTATGGATCTCAATTGTCATGAAATAAATTTACTCATCAGTAGTCCGTGTAGAATTGTTTGCAATCAACTAAAACTTTCAAATGATCTTTTTCTTTTAAATTAGGAATATGATATATTCTAGTGCATGCACTCAGTAGTCACCACTACAAATAAAATGTAAAACACTCTTCATATTGTATGTACAAGAACTATTAACAATACTTATCTTTTTGTTTAAAATTTTATAAGGCTAACTTTACTTCAAACATTAGTACTTCAACTATGGTGGCCCTCACAAAAATTTTAAGCAAAAGTAGAGGAGAAAATTCATTCCTATCAATAAACGGTTAACCTTACATCTCATCTAATCTAAGAACGTACTTACAAAACAAACTCATTATTATCTGCAAGATCTGCATTAAATGTAAAAGGAATGAGAGCCATACAATATCTTGGCTTTTATAGCGAGTGACATCTCATAGTTCTTCCTATTTATATTATTTCAACTCATTGAAAATATATGAATTCTACATTAGCCAACGACTTAAAGAAAGTTTCCCTCATTAATGATGAACATTAGGGTTTCTTCAAGAAATTTAAAGAAGTCCTTCCTCTTTGCCTTATTATGTGAAATATTTTTTATTTGCAGTGCTAATCAAATAACTCATCCAACATGGTGATACTTGCTCCAAAGGTCTTTTGGTAATATAATATTCAACTGCTCAATCAACATTGGACTTCCTCTATCCATTTCTATCTCTTTATCTTTGAAATTGTCAAATAGTCCTAACAATTAAGGCTTGATGAAAGATAAATATTCCTAATCATTACTCATGTAGAAGGAATCAATGATACTTGGATCTAAAATCATATACTTTTTTTCTTGATGAATATTAAATCCCTAGTCCAATACTTATTACTAATTTTCCTTTTTCTATAAATTAAAAATATTTGCTTGACTCTTATGTATATTGCCAAGCAATCATCTAATATATCCTTCCTTTGCAGTCTAAAATTTTATGTATGTATTAGTAAGTAATTTATATTGTATGTCCACCACCTCCCATTTGATTGAAAAAAGTGTTTGAGTTTTTAAAAAGTTAATTTTTTTTAGAGAATTAAGTTTCTGGAATTTTAGCTTTGAAATCGAACAAGTCATTATGAATAATATATCATCTCGGGAGACAAACATATCGTTCACTAATGGGTTTATATTACAAAACTTTGAATTCATTATGATTAGCGTAGTCAAACTCAGGGAAGAATCACATATCACCCCGGAGGATCAAAATAAAATTTGATCAATTATTTAACTATGTTAATCTGAATAAAGGGATTATTAATTTCATAATCAAAATTACGATAGTAATTATATATCTCTCCGAGGAAAGAAGATATCAATCACTATCGATCGTTTTGACAATGATGATAATGATCGTCAAATTTAATTTTTCCCAAAGAAAATTAATTGAGGTTTCAAAAAGGTTGATTTTAAAAAATTGATCTGGGTTTCTAAATCGCCTACGAGCATAAGCCCTTGTAGTTAATTACATCGTAGGGGAATCAGAATTTTCTACGAATACTCTCGATTAAAATAGTAATATAAATTTTATTTAAGAATTCAAAGTTTATATCAAAAGGGCGAGGATTAAAATTCAAACGGGATTGGATCTAGGTTGAACACTTATTTCATGAGGTCAAAGGAGGAATGGTAGGAGGTGTCTTAAGATTCTGAATCACTTCAGAAATACCGCAATCTATCCTATGTATTGGGCTTGAATTTGATTAAAAGAGAATTAAATTTAACTAATCGACTTTATTAAAAAATTGGGATTCAATCTAAGTGGTTGAGGTCTTATATCCTGAGCCTGCCTCAGAGCCTAAGTCTAAATTGGATACTAAAAATTATTGACCCGAATCTAGCTAATACAATGTAGGATCTGGACTTACCTCGACCTGGATTGAGGAGCCAGCTAAATCACTTAGGTGCTTCAAAATCATATATCCAGTCTTTTCTGAAAGAGTAAGTAAATTAATTAGATTGAGTTTAAGGAGTTGGGGCCGATATCTAGAGTAGATCCTAATTAGCCCCTTGACTTATGTTGGATAATTGATGCTTAAGTAAATGTAATTAAAGTTTTAGACACTTCTTTAATTTGTTACTAATGCAATGCATACTAGTTGACTCGATAAATACTTAAATCAGAATGAAGCAATTTAAAAAAGGCTTAAAAAATATATTTTATCCTAGAGATTGCACAGATTCTCTTTGACAGATCTGCACGCTCATAGGCCAGGTAGTCTATCAAAACCCACAGGTGGGGAGGCATCTAACAAAGGAGAGAAGCTGTAATAAAAATATTATGCGAACTCTTGGAGGTCCCGGGCTTACTTCTTAAAAGTGTTAGAGTTTCTATGTGAGCTTAAAATATTTTAATTTTAATTAAATTATAAATAGTTTATTTATACCCTCATGAGCCTCCGATCGAGTTCCAGGCTAAATCAAAGATCAACATACAAAAGCGCCGAAAAATCACTAAAAGCATGCAATCATATATCACAATCAATATCAAACAATCAACTAAATAATTAAATCAATCAAATAAGTAAATGAAAAGTCTATAGACAAGTGCCTTTTAATATTACAACATAGGATCTGTAAGAAAGATAAAGTGGTCGGTTACCACTAACAATAACCCGATTTCTACTCCTAAGACTCAAGTGACTTTGAGAATTAGGATTCTTCTTATTCTTTACTTCTCCGTCCTTCTACGGGGCTCCTTCGATCGTCGGGTCCAGATTTTAAAATGAAAAGAACCTCTTCTTTGAAAGAGGCGTTCTCTTTCCTTTTTGGATATTTGAAATTATCCTAATTTTGATCTCCAAATGGATAGGGACTCTCCCCTAAGGGATGTCCCTTCCTCTTTGGACTCTAAATTGCATGTTTAAATATTCCATCTCAAAGTACTTTAAATATTACAACTCTTAAATACATCTCAAATATATCAAATTATATTGAATAAAAATTAAAATTTAGACTCGGACCACCTGCAGGGTTAACCTAATAAATCAAGATATAAATAATCCCAAGTAGTTACTATTAATCTAAAATTGAAATACTCAAATCATAACCATACTTTGCCACGCCCTTTTGATTTTTAAAAGAGGACTTAGCAATTTCTAAAGCACCTGTAGAAAATATTATTAATTTAAAGCTTAATTTATGCCCCCTTTATTTTAAATGTCTTGTATAAGCATGACCACCTACATAAGATTGAATTAGTATAAATTATTTCTAACCTAGGATAAATCAAATGCCCAACAATCATATTATACAGTGTAGAAATTAAATAAACTATCAATCAATCTAAACTAGCAAATAGCATATAATGAAAACCATGAAAAACTCAGCAGATAGTAAAAAATAAATACTGGCCTAGCCTAAGACTAGAGTTAGTTGTCCTAGTAAACAATCTAAAGTGTGTGGGGTAGGCTGTCTGGCTTGGATATGTCCTATACAGGATGTTTGATTGAAGTTGTTAGATATTCTGGTTGGTTTAAAGGCTTAAGAAAAATTTTTTATTCAAGTTTAAATATTAATGATTTAAAGTCAATTTTAAAATATATCACTTTAAAGTTAAATGGCTACCACCTTTGTTACTCACATAGGCCATGAAGTTTATTTTATCTTCCTTGGGGCTAACTTAATAGCCTCGTAGGTCTGGGTTACCTAGTGGTAACCAGTATATTTTAGTTAATTAAATTAATTAAAGTTTGAAGGTTGATAAATTTTAATTAAGATTGATTGGTTGTTAATTTTAAAGTTTAGATTAATTGAATTTATCATTAACTGATTGGTGGTGTTGTTTCACAAGCTCGAGGAACCAAATCTCCTTAGGACATGTAGCCTCGCAGCCCGAGGTAGTCCAGCCTAATAACTTGGTTATTGTAGTTGGATTAAGAATTTTAAAATTATTTGAATCATTAATAATCAATTAATTTTATGGTTTTACACTCCATTAAATTATTTTGTGACGTTGTGTCATCAGGCTCAAGGAACTAGGCCTCCTTAGGACACTTAGCCCCACAGCCTAGAGCAGTCCATCCTAAAAACTTCAACTTTGGAGTATTTATAATGTATTAGAGGGTTGGTTGATTGATTTTAAAGTTGATTTAATATTTTTTGGAATTTAAAATTAATTATCCAAATTTTGGAATTTTTAGATTATTTTAATGTATTAATTAAGGGGTAAAAAAAATAGACTTTTAGATTCAATTAGATTTTTAGAGTTTTGATATTTTATTAAATATTAGACCTTTTAGTAAGTAATTAGGCTCTGAGTTTGTTGGATTTAGAGTTTTCTAAAATTAGTTATGAATTTTTAAAAACTTGACTTAAAATTTGATTAAAGCTTGACCGGATTGTTGACTTTCTTATTTTGAATTATTTTGGTAGTTTGATATTTTTAATAAATATTTGACCCCAAATGGAGTCTAATGCCTTTGAGTTTTCTCAATTTTGAATTTTTTAGAGTTAGTTATGATTTTTAAAAGTTTGGGAATTTATTAGAATTATTAATTAATTTGATTAAGGGGCTTTTAATGATTTTGCTCTAAATGAACTCCCAATTCCTGGAAATCAATTCCAAAGGTCAGAAATGACCTAAAGAGAGACTCCCAAGTGTTCAGAAATTTTTTAGAATCTTTAATTATTTTTAACTAATTAAATTAATTAAATATTAATTTTTAATTATAATTAAATTAAGCTTGAAATTAAAGTCCAGTTAAGGGGCTTTTATTTTTTTAAAGTTGGAAATTGAATTTTGGTCAACTTGAGGTACTATGTGTATTTTTTTATTTAAATTAGATTTATTATAATTTTTCGAAGTTTTAAGGCTTAAATAAAGGATTAAGTTTGATTTAATTAATTAAGTGGCTTAATGATTTTTAAAATTTTTGGAAATTTTCTCTAAGGCACAGAATGTCACTAAGTTTAAGTGTCTTAAGTTTCATATCAAAAGAATGCATATTCTAATTATCAAAATTAATCTAAGTTCTCTAAATATGTCCTTAATTATTATCCTTAAGGTGTAGTTAGGTTAAGTGGGTTTGAATTAATATCACTAACCCTTGATCACATATACATGCATAAACAATCACAATCAATTCCTAAATCTAGGAGAGCCTAATGTATGTGCAAGTATGTGCACCCTATACATGTAAATAACAAGATAAAGCTTAATTAATTGAGAAATTAATCAATGAACAATTAACAAAGTAATTGCTCATTGATTAACCACCACTCACCATTAAAGCTATTAGGGGTGTCAATATTGGACCCAACCTGAAAAACCTGACCCGAACCCGACCCGAAAATTTCAGGTTTGGGTTGGCCCGAACCCGAAGTGGGTAGGGTTCGGGTTCGGAAAATCGACCCGTTTGCAAAATTGGGTCAGGTTCGGGTTGACCCGAAAACCAGGGAATAACCGAAATGCCCCAGAAACCCGTCTTCCCGCACTAACCGCCTCGCCTACCCGCTTGGCCCAGCTGCCCCGCCTGCCTCCCTACCTTGGCTGCCCGGCCTGCCCCACGACGCGCATGCCCGCCTTCCCCGCCTGCTCGCATCGCGTCTCGAGGCCCGCCTTCCCATGTCACGTCATGTCAAGCCACATACGGTCACATCTGCGTTACGTCGGACGAGTCTCGCTTCAGTCACCGGCTCGCCGCCTCGTCGGCCGCTTCAGCTGCCATCGGCCATGGCTCCACCGTTGCTGCCGACCCGCTGCTACCGGCATTGCCATGTCTGCGGGTCGGGTCAGGTTGACCCGAACCCGAAGCGGGTCGGGTTTGGGTCAAGAAAATTGACCCGTTTGCAAAAACAGGTCGGGTTGACCCGAACCCGAATAATGCCGGGTCAGTTCCGGGTTCGACCCGAACCCGACCCGTGACCCAAAATTGACACCCCTAAATGCTATTCATTCAAACTCAAACTATGTTTAGGATTTCAAGGGATCTCTCAAACATTCAAAAATTTAATATATATATATATATATATATATTAGATATCCTCTATTTTTAAGATATTAAAGAATAATTTTTTTTAATTTTAAAAACATTTTAATTTAATTTTTAATTAAATATAAAATAATTAGATAATTAGAAATATTTTAAATTAAATTGTTTTTTTATTTTTAAAAAATTTTAAATTAATGTATTTAAAATTTCAAAACTTTTGATATATTATTTATAATTTTCTGAATTAATTTGAATTTAATTAGAATTTTTAGAGTTGAAGGTTAATTAAATTATTTTAATTAATTTAAAATTAATTAATATTTAAAGTAATTGTTAAAATAAAATAAATTAAATTTAAAATATTTTTAAAATTTTATATTATTTAAAATATTTATTTAAACGTATATTCGCAGAATACCACGAATGACGCCCTAGAATCAATTTTTTCCACATTCTCTCAATCCAGATAGTCAAATATTATGAAATTTTAAACATAAATAGTATGAATGAACAAAATTAATGTGGATTTAAAATTAAGTTTTAAAATGCACTTAATCAAAAGTTTTTTAATCTAAGTATTGTGACTTAGGTCTAAGAGTTTTGAGGGATTTTACCATTAGAACTTCGGGATTATGATTCGGTTGAGCTTGTAGACTATCTTAGTATATTTCCCTTGAATAAATTACGATTTTAAACACCTTGGATTGGATGCTATGAGCTTTAGACGGAATAGGCTTGAGTTCGTCGAAGAACACATCGTCGGCGAGGTTCTAGCAGTGGGATTTGACTGGGAATGTGTTAAGGGATTGGTTAGGAACTCGAACAAAATCAGAGAGAGCTCTAGGAGGCTTGAGGAAGTAAGATAAGCTCTAGGTCAGAATGACCATTTAATTGGGTGTTTTTACCCTATTTAGGTGTCCTATGTTTGAATGGAGGATCTTGATTGCTTTGGCTAGACTCTAAGATGATGCCACCTATCCAAGGAGTAGCTAAGAGTAGAAGGAGAGGACAGGTGCAAGGACATCCTATGTAGAAAGTCCATTTTGTCTCACATGGGCATATGGGAGTGATAGCAGCCATTTGATCCTAATCCAAGGGCTAAGAAATGATTTAGGAATGTTTTAGAATATCTCCAAATAACTAGAGTGGTTTGGATTAGAGGGAATTAGGCTTAAGAGGTCATTTGACCACCTTTGACCACTTTAAAGCCTTGATTTGACTATTTGACTGGTCCCCATTCCACATGGAAGTTGAGGTGGCATGGGAGGGAGTTTTAAGGGCTAGAGTGATGAGTTGGAGGATAGGTATTGGAGTTTGAATGCCATGTGATTAATCTTTGAATTTTTGAAGGTCTTTTGACTATTTGTTGACTGGTTTGACCAGTTAATAGGTTAAGCCTTGCTATGGTGGCAAGGGGTAGAGCTTAGGAGCTGGTTAGATGAGTTTGAAGGGTTTGAGGCCTAAGGATTGGAGTTCATGTAAGGATATGGGATCTTAAATGACTTTGACCTAGTATTGATGTATTGACTTGGTCAACTTAGATTAGGTTTGATTGACTAAACATTAGGGCATGATTAGGCCATGGTTTGGAGTTAATTTGGAGCTTGACATAGGTTAGATAGCTTGAATGTGTTAAAATGACCCATTAAGGCTTGAAAGGACTATTGGGTCAACCTAGGTTAACTCAAGAAACCAAGTTGACCCAGGACTTGGGTTTGGGCTTAATGGATTTGAAATGATGTTTTTAGTTTATTGGAGGTTATCCCAAGTTCTGAGGAAGTTAATTCATTCAAATTAACTATATAGACCATAAAGGGCCTATTTGGTCAACCTAGGTTGACTTGGTGAACCAAGTTAACCAAGGGCCTATGTTTGGGTCCAACATGTTTGGTTTTAATATTTAAAATTGAATGGAAGTGGTTCCATGAAATTTGGAGGTCATTTGATATGAAATGTGTATTCAAACCCCTAAGGGGTATTTTGGTCAAAAGGGTTGACCTTGTCAACCAGGCTTGACCAGGGTCTTTGTTTGGGTCCATTGCACTCCTAGTGATGATTATGATGCATTGGAGGAGGTTTCAAGGTTTTTGTTTGAAAAGGCTAAGTTGAAGTTTGGAGAAAACTTCAAAATAGTCCTTTAGGGGCATTTTGGTCATTTTGATGCCGGGTCAAGTAGGGGTCAAAGTGGGTTGATCAAAATATAGTAGAATACCTAACACATCATAATTAACAATCTGGATGTGATCAGAAGGTTTGGAGAAGGCTCCAAGATTAAATTTCACTAAGGGACAGGTCCAGTGGCATGGGCCATAAATATTTGAAGCTTTTATAGCTTTTAGATTTCAATCCAATTTTTTTGGATTATAAACCTCAGATTGAGCTCAAATTTGGTGGGTTGTCTCTAAAAATATGTACTATCAATATGTAATTAATAGAATATGAATCAGATGTCATTTGATTTGGGTTTGAAGTGTTTGAAAAATCATTGAAAAATGCTTACAGGTCCTAAGCCTTTAGCCTTATATTTTGATCCAAATTTTTTGGATTTAAGTTGGATTTTAGATTTTATTACTTGAATTTGAATTATCCATATCATTAACAATCATTAGAGTGATTGTTGATGACTGGATAGGATCATGATTTTGATAGGAGATTGGATTGCTTAGATAAGGCTGATTAAAGGTTAGGAATGATTTAAAATTTTGATAGGTCTTAAGGTTTTGATAAATCCTAAAGTTTGATTTGACTCTAGGATTTAGAATGGTATTGAGTTTAGATAAATTTGGGGTATAGATTGATCTTAGGATCTAGACTAGATCCTAAGGCTGGAGTCTGGAAAAGTCATAGAATCTAGATTTTATCCTAGGGCCTAGAGTCTAGAAGGGTCCTAGGGTCTGGATAGATCGTAAGGTCTAAATAGATCCTCGGGTCTGGATATATCTAGGGACTAGATGGATCCTAGGGTCTAGATAGATCTAGAATTTGGGTAAATCCTAGGGTCTGAAGTTTAGGAGGATTATAGAGTCTAGATTGGTCTGGAGGCTAGAATTATCTGGGGTCATGATTTATTTGGGGTCAGGATTGATCTAGAGCCTGGGAAAAGTCCTAGTAACCTCATATAAAAATATGGTCAATAAATGGACCCCTATATGTGTAATAAAATGAAGTTTTATTGCACATATTGGCATTGACCGAATGGGAAATGGTCAAGTCTAGAATTATGATCCTAAGGGAAGGAAAAGTTTATCCCTGGGGAATCGGGGTTTAAATTGATACTAGGGTAGTGTCAGAAAAGTATACTCAACCACTAGTGAGTCTAATCCTAAGGGAAGTAAAAGTTTATCCCTATAGGAAAAGGAAGCTTGGGTGATCATATAGGAAAGAAGAATTCCTAACTATATAGTATTAAGTTTGGATTTGGTTCTAAGGAAAGCCTAACCTTAGTGGATTAAATTTTGAAATATATACTAGGGTAGTGTCATGGAGAGCATGCTCTACCACTAGTGAGTCTAAACCTAAAGGAAGGAGAAGCCTAACCTAAAGGAAAAGAAGCTTGAATTCTTGAGTTTGAAGTTTGAAACTAGGATGGTGCTGCAAAGGGCATTCTCCACCACTAGAAGATCTAGTCCTAAGGAAAGGAAGGACTTGATATTAAGGAAAAGAGGATTTGGAGATCATATAGGAAGGAAGCATTGGTTCCCATGAAAGACTGGACCGAGATTTTGAAATTTGAAATTAGGATGGTGCCACAAAGGGCGTTATCCACTACTAGAATGTCTAATCCTAAGAAAAGAAAGCATGATGACTCATATATATCCTTAAGGAAAAGAAAATTGGAGGACCATATGGGAAGGAAGCATTATTTCCCATAGGAGATAGGATTTGAAATTTGAAATTAGGATGGTGCCACATAGGGCGTGCTCCATCACTAATGGATTTAAACTTGAATGAGAAATCTATTCCTAGACAAGGAAAACTAGGATGGTGCCACGGAGGGTGTGCTCCATCACTAGTAAATCCGATCTTAAGGCAAAAAAGCATGGTGACTCACATCTAACCCTTACGGAAAAGTGAATTGGAAGATCTTGGGGGAATGAAGTACTACTCTCCACAGAAGATCAGACTTGTAATTTAAAAACTAGGATAGTGCCACAGATGGTGTTATCCATCACTAGTGGATGAACTTATGGAGAGAAAACTTGCTCTACACAAAAGATCAAATATAGATTTTGAAACTAGGATGGTGCCACAATGGGCATACTCCATCACTAGTGTATCTAATCCTAAGGAAAGGAAGCATGATGACTCACATATAGCCTTCAGGAAAAGAAAACTAGAAGATCTTGTGGGAAGGAAGTATTTCTCCCCACAGAAAATTATACTTAATATTTGAAACTAGAATGGTGCTGTAGAGGGCATTATCAATCACTAATGGAAGATCTCGTGGAGAAGAGACTTGCTCTACATGAAAGATCAAATCTAGATTTTAAAACTAGGATGGTAACACAATGGGCCTGCTCCATCACTAGTGGATCTAATCCTAAAGAAAGGAAGCACGATGACTTACATCTAACCTTAAAGAAATTTGAACTAGAAGATCATATGGGAAGGAAGCATTGCTCCCAACAGAAGATCATACTTGGAATTTGAAAACTAGGATAGTGCCACAGAGGGCGTGCTCCATCACTAGTGAGTGATCACTTGAGGAGGAAGCTTGCTCCACATAACACTACAGGAATATCGCGTATTACCGATGAATTTTTTGGCAAAAAAATTCCATTTTTTGGCAAAATAATTCTATTTTTCGGCTAATTTTGAAAGTTTTCGACGGATTTTTGATGAAAATCTTTACAATGGTAAAACGCGCATCGTAAAAAATGTTTCATCGAAAAAAATCACCATAAAACTTTTTTGACGTAATTTATTTGCCGGAAAATTTTTTGATGGCTATCTGGCAAAACTAATCCTCTAGAATAGTTAAAAAAATAAACAAATTTAATCTACTAGCCTAGTTGCCCGCAGGATCGCTTCCTGCCTGGCTACCAGTTGGACCATGACCTGCTCGACTACTCTCCTGATCTTGTGTTGCTCGCCTGACCGGAGCTGTCAGCTTCCTACCCGTGCTGACCAACCACTTGCCTTCCCACCCGCGCTGCCCCGCCTGCCTGCACCTGCCCGAGCTAACCAGTAGACTGCCCTCCTGGCCAGCGCTGCTCGACGTCTGCCTCCACTGCCCGCCCGCGTAGTGGCACCCCCATGATTCGAACTGCAGACCTGTTAGGATTTTAAGTGCTCAACGAGTTTGATGCAAAATAAATTGTAAAATAATACAAACTATTTTAAATTTACATATAATATTACAGAAAAAAAATTTAAATAAACTTAAAACTTATTTTAATTATTTAAAAATAAAATAAATTAAAATATTTAAGTTAACAATAAATAAAATTTATTATTTTTATTAATAATTAAATTAAGTTATTTAATTATTAATTAAGTTTGATGCAAAAGAAAATGTGTTATAGTACAAACTATTATATATATATATATATATATATATATAATATTATAGAAAACAATGTATATAAATTTACTTCTTATTTTGATTATTTAAAAATAAAATAAATTAAAATATTAAATTAATTAAACTAACTTATTAAATTAATAATTAATTAAAATATCTATAAAATTGAAATAATAAAATTACAAATATAAAATTTTTTCATAAATTATTAAAATCTACCGGAAAGTCTATCAAAAAATTCGGTGCAAACTCCGTCGAAAAATTTGTTTGAGAATTAGTCAAAAATATTTCATCAAAATCCACTGAAAATCTGCCAGAAATCCATCGAAAGGTCCGCCAGTAATAGGCAATTTTCCTCTTGTGTAAGGTCGAGATTGAAATCTAGGAAGGTGCCATAGTGGGCATGCTCCATCACTAGTGAAATTACTCCTAAGGCAAGAATGCATGATGACTCACATCTATTCTTAAGGAAAAGAAAGCTTAAAGATCTTGTGAGAAGGAAGCATTGCTTCTCGTAGCAGATCAGATTTAAAATTTTAAATTTGAAACTAGGATGGTGCCGTAGAGGACATTATCCATCACTAGTGAATATTCACATAAGGAGGAAACTTGCTCTATATAAGATCAAAACTGGGATTTGAAATTTAGGATGGTGCCATGAAGGGCGTGCTCCACCACGAAAGGGGCTAATCTTCATGTCAAAAAGCACGATGACTCACATCTAACCCTAAGAAAAGAAAAGCATAATTCTATAATTTAAAAAACTTAAACAAGATTAAGTCAATTTGATTCAAAATTTAAAGATTTTATTAATTCAAAGTTTAAGCTACATCAAGCATAATATCTTTTAAGCAATCGCCCATTTACAAGAAGCATTGGGTGATTTCCCTTACAATCTACTAGCTGATATGAGCCTCCTTCATAGATTGTCTTTACTATAAAGGGTCCCTCCCAGGTTGGTTCAAACTTTCCACCGATCTTTCGGTGAGCTAAGATAGGCCTCCGAAGAACCAAGACCAAGTCATATACTCGGAAGGTTCTAGGCCACGCAACATTATCATGAGCTTGAACCATTCGGGCTTTGTATAACTCTAAGTTCTGCTAAGCTTGGAGACGACGTTCTTCAAGGCCCTTGAGCTCTTCTAACTAGAGTTATGCTTGGTAATCTGGCTCTGGTTACAGTTTTGAGTGAAAGAATTTGAATTTCTAGATGGAGTACAGCCTTAAAATCATACACTAGTGCAAATTATGTGGATTGGGTTGGGGTTCAATAAGTGGTCTGATAGGCCTACAAAGCATCCACCAATCACTCATCCCACTGATGTTTGTTATCATCAAGGGTCTTTTTGATGATTTGAACCAAGGTTTTATTGAAGGCCTAAGTTAATCCATTAGCCCGTGGGTAATAGATTATTGAGTATCTCTAATCGATACCATGGTGACTTGTAAAGTTATTGATCTTCATAGACTTTAAAGAAGATCCATTATCTGATATGATTCTATGGGGTACGTCGAATCAATATACGATATTGTCATAAAAGAATTTTATTACATGGTGTGATGTTACATTTCTCAGTAGGACTACCTCAACCTACTTTGAAAAGTAATCAGTCACTGCTAAAATAAAGTGATGACCCCATGAAGAAGTAGGGTCAATTAGTCCAACGATATCTGTGCCCCAACTTTCAATGGGCCACAAAGCTATCATGGGATACAATACGTCAGGCAGCTGATATAAAACCACACCATGTACCTGGCACTGATGATAATATTTTATAATTTTCATGCAATCATCAATCATCATAGGTCATTAGTAACCAAGTCTTTTGATTTTCATTTTCATTTTTGGACCCAATTGATGAGCACCGTATAGTCTGACATAGACTTCATTAATAATCTTCAGGGCCTCTCATTTGTTTAAATAATGGAGCCAAATCTGATTGAATGATTGATGGTACAACATATCATTGATTATTGCATTTGATAGGGTACGCTTCTTGATTTAATTGGCAAGTGACCTGTCATGGGGAAGCTTGCCTTCTTGAAGGTATTTGATCAACGATTATCTCTAATCGTCTTCTTTATTGACTACTGAAGCGGCCAAAAGGACCTGGGGAGACTATTTTTACGGTGCTCCAAATCTATAGGAGATAGGACTTGACGACCCTATACTTCTATAGGGATGGAGTCTTCTTCTGGACAGGCAAATTCCTTTGCAAGCTTCGCTAGGGCATCCACCAAAGAATTACTTCCACAGGGAATCCTATACATAATTATGATAGGAATCTACTTGAGTAAGTGTGTTGTGTACTTGTGGTACTTTAGGAGCTTATGATTCAAAACCTTATAAGTCCCTGCAATCTGGTTGATCACTAGTTGAGAGTCAACAAAGTTCTTAATCTCTTTAATCTCCATCATGATTATAAGTTCTAAGCAAGTTATTAGTGCTTCGTACTCAATCTCGTTGTTCGTACAAGGCTCTGATAAGTGATAGGAAAAGTGCATCATTCTCTTATCCGGTGTTATGAAAACCAAGCCAATTCTAGCTTTTTTGGGAATGGTAGGATGATGTATATTTCCCCACAGGCAAAATAAATTTCCCAGACTCGATTGTTAGATTCCTTGAAACTTTAGAATGTGCTCGTCAGGTAAATCATCATTTAGAGGAGACTCCGCCAATCATGGGTGTGCCACAAGGAAGTCAGTGATAGCCTGACCTTTTACAGCATGGAAGAGAATGAAAGTGATTTCAAATTGAAGGAATATTATTGACCAATGAGCTAAACATCCTAACAATATAGGCTGGGTCATAAGATTTTATAAGGGGTTGACATTGGAAATTAGATTAACTTGATGTGAAAGCATTTAATTTCTCAGCTTTTGGGCTGTAAAGACTAAGACAAGAGAATGTTTCTTGATTGCAGGATACCGAATTTCTGTTGGAAGTAGTCCCTGACTTAGGTAGGAGAGGGCGTTCTCGTTCCCCTCATCATTAACTTGAGTTAGGAGGGCCCCGAGAGACTCGTCAAGGGCCGCAGTGTAAAGAAATAAAGGTCTCCCCAGAATAGGGGCTGCCAAAACTGGTGGATTTGTTAGGTATTGGTTGATATTATCGAAGGTAGATTGACATTTCTTGTCTCAAATAAATTTAATGTCTTTTTTAGCCAGGACAGCGAATGATTGACATCTTCGAGAAAGGTTGGAAATGAATCTTTTTATATACACCAGCCTACCCTAAGGATTCCTCATTTGAGTAAGGCTCTTGGGAGGTGACATATTTAAGATAGCTTTTATTTTGATAGGATCAATTTCAATTCTATGATGCCTCACTATGAAGCCTAGAAATTTCTCTTACATGATGCCAAAAGCGCACTTCAAGGGATTCATCTTAAGGTTGTAGCTGTGCAACTACTAGAAGATGATTCTTAAGTCATAAAGATGAGCCTCTTTCACTTTGCTCTTGATAACTAAATCATTGATGTAGCACTTGACTTGATTATGGATTAAGTCATCAAAGATGTGAGTCATAGCTTGCTGGTAGGTTATACCGGCATTTTTAAGGCCAAAAGGTATCACTTTATAACAAACGATCCCTATAGGACTTCTGAATGTAGTGTTTCTTTGATCTTTTGGGGCCATTTTGATTTGGTTATAACCAGATGAACCATCCAGAAAGGAGAAAATAACATGTGAAGAGGCAATGTCCACCATAAGTTTTGGAATTGGCAAAGGAAATTCATCCTTGGGACATGCCTTATTCAGGTCTCTATAGTCAACACAGACTTGAATTTGACCATTTTTCTTTTGAACCGATAGGACGCTGGATACCCAAGAGGAAAATTGTTCCTCCCGAATAAATTTAGCCTCGGTCAACTTCTTAACTTCAAAAATAACTTGTTGTTCGATTTCCATACGCATACGTCTAGGAGCTTACTTGACAGGAATGACATCATGCCAGATTCCAAGTTTATGGACTGCTACATCAGCAGACAATCCTAGCATTTTTTCATATATCCAGGCAAAGTAGTACTTCAACTTGGAAAGAAGTTAAATAAGATCCCAACATCCTCACTTAATAAAGAACTTATAAAGGTGGGTGAGGGTTATCCTCTGTTCCGAGGTTGATTTCTTTGAGTTCGTCAATTATCAATTTAATTTCTTCTTTGAATTTAGGGGATGCATCCCAAACCTGAAGCTTAATGAAATCATCTAAAGTCTCCGAATAAAGTCTATCAAGTGAATCAATAACTTTAGTAGGGACATTTTTGGATTTAGACTAGTTATCATCAAATAATATTCATCATCATCAAATGAAGTAACGATACCAAAATTTATACCACTCGCCAATTTTTATTAAAATTTGAATTCTATATATTTCATGATATCTAGCTTGACCCTTAGTCCATTGACTTGTGGCGAAACCTTTAGATATGAGAGTTTTGACACCAACAGGAAAGTAGCTAAAAGGTAATTCCATTAATTCGTTAAAATCTTCCTCCTCATGGATTACATCACCTTCATTCCTTGAGGAGGAGGATCAATGGAAGAACTTCTGGACTTTCCTTACTTGTCTATCTAAGTTAGGGGCATCCTTAATTACTAACCCTGAGACCCTATCAGCATATAGTGGGGTTAAGGTTAAAGATTCAACTACCCTATTAAGCTTTTTATATAGACTCAATTCAGGCTCGTCACTTTGAATTTTGAATTGGTGCCCTCTGGGTCACTATCTAATTCTAAGGTGAGATCAAACTTCAGATGAGGATTTATTTTTTGATAGTCAAAAAGCAATTCTAGCACTCTTATTTCTTGATTATTCATCAGAACTTGATTCAAGTTTAATGTACATTGGAGGATTTCTTTTTTTAACAGAAGGCCAGTCTCGACTGCACGCTCCTTAGGCCATCCTCCCACATCTTTAAGGTAAATTGTTTGGAGGCCTAAAGACCATGCATTCGACGTTATCTTCGCTATTTGAATTTTATCTTTTTTTTATTTTGACTTTTTTTTCAACTTTTGAATTGCCTTTGAACCTTGACTTTCTACTTTCTCCTCTTTGACGTTGATATCCACCTTTGAACAAGTAGTGGACCCTTTAGGTATATAGTATATTGTATCCTTGTAGATCTTAATCTTGTGAATAGAGAATGATTGCAGATCACCCTTTATTTCAAACTCAATGCCATCTCATTCTTACTTGATGCATTGGTGTAGGGTAGAAGAAACCATCCTATACTCATGGATCTAGTGCCTACCTAAGAGCGCATTAAAGGATGTCAACGAATCAATTATATAAAACTTCACTTATATTTTTAACTCTCCTATCTCTTGAAGAAGGGTGATTGAACCTAAAGCCTTCTCTCCCTTTTCGTTAAACCCATGAAGCACCAACTTGTTGGTTGAGTGCTTGCTACTATCACCTCTACGGTATGTGGGAGTCTTTATATTTATTACATTGACCGATGCACCTGGATTAATGAGAACTCATGAAGACTTGAATTTACCCATATTTATAGTGATGTAAAGTGGGCAATTGTGGTCAGCAGTTTTGAGGAGTAGATCTTCAACGGAAAAGGTAACTCTTGGGATTTCCTTGAAGTACAAAGCTTCTTTTTCGGAAGTCAAAGCTAATTGAGCTAAGCAAATCTCTGAGTTAAGAAGTACTTAAATTAAAGTCTCCCTCATTTCTTTTGATAGGTTGAGGGTGTCATAGATGCTCAACTTAGCAGGCAACATCCTAAGATGAGCTAAGATATTGTAATCAATACTTGGATTATTGACATCAGGACCCAGTGGATTTGAAGGAGAATTTGATTGTTGAGCGGGGATTTGGATTAGATTTTTAGAGGTAACTTGCTTGCCTTTTTCCTGAAGAGGAAGCCTAGGGGGTAGAACCTTGCCACCACATAATTATACTTGCATGATCTTATCGAAGGATGAACTACAGTGGGTCTATACTCTCCTGGAATGATTAATTGGCATTTTTTGATTGAGGGTCTGAATCTAAAAAGTTTATAACAACAGGACTCCCTTAAAAGTTTATTTCAGGGCTATCACCACATAATAAGACATCAGATTCATTTCCCCCTTATAGGGTCAAATCTGGAGAGCTGCATTTTTGAACTTCTTAATTGATCTCGGCTGGTTTTTAATTATTTTCAATAGAAGAGTAGGTTTAAATTACATTCTCAATATTAATTATCAAAATTGGAGTAGAAGAATCATTCTTTTTATTTGATTTTCGACCATTTACCTTTGATTGTGCAAAGTAAAAGTTAGATAACATCAGTGGGGATAGTGGTTTTGAGACACCATCCACCACTTGAACTCATCTCTCATCACAAGATTTCCTCTCTAAAAAAGTGTCACCCTTTTCATTTTTATTAATTATAGTAGTTACTATAACTACTGGAGAGAAAATTGTCCCAACATCCTCCTGCGATTCCTCCAGGTCAACCACCTAGATCGGGCCCCAGGCTTTCATCAGTAACAGTTGCGAAAGATGAAAAAAATTTGTTAATTGACTTTTTAAATGCCCGAAATAGTGCTATATCCCAACCATCTTTAATGGACAGAGAAAGATTAGAATTTTTACTTGAAATAGATTTGACAGGCCCCTAATCCAAATTGACCAGGTACTCTTTTGGAATTATGATGTTATCTTGATGAAAGTTCTTCTCAAACCAGTCCTTGAATACTATAAAATCTTCGATTGTGTGGCCTAACATGTGGTGATAGGGGCAAATATTAGGATCATCCTTCTTATTTTCCTCTTTTGGCTTCTTGGCCTCCGACAATCAAAAATCTAGTTTATTTTTTGGGCTCTTAAAAAGTTTCCTATCCGACTCCATTTTAAATGGATACGAACGAGCCAATCTCTCTCTAAAAGAAATCAGGTAAGGTTTCATATTCTGTTGAGAAGTTACCTGGAAGGGTTGTTATTTCTGGACTGTTTAATTTGGAGGAGTTGAAGGTTGGACACTGGCTAGTTTCTTCCCTTTATTAACTACTAAAACCATTGTTGTTCTCTTCTTAAAGGATTTCAATAGTTTGCTAACCTTCTTCTCATTGGATGAATCCACCAGGAATGACATTCTAGAACCTCTTCCTATAGTTTACTGGCTTTGTTTTAGAAGTTTTTTAAAGGTTTTAATTATAAACCCCTTTAGGAGAAAAGCAATAAGCCAATGGATATTTTTTAACAGAATCTCCACTGTATGTTACTCCTGTAGCTGGGATTCACATTTCATTGAGAGATTTTATCACCTCAAGATGTATTCAACCAAAGACTCGCTCGATTTTTGCTTTTTGATGATGAGATCGCCAACAGTTATACGCTGTTGAGCTCCTGAGAATCTCTTTAAGAATAAAACCTCAAGCTCTGTGAAAGTTTTCACTGAGCTATTTGGCAAATATGCAAACCACTCAAAAGTAATACCAGACAGACTACTCATAAATTTACCAAAGAGTAGAGCATCCGACCCTCCTATGTTGTAACATCTCGCTCGAAAGTGGGCCAGATACTATCTTGGGTTTTCTAAACTTCTAAAAACTTTAAAAGAAGGTGGCACAAAACCCTTCGAATAAGAAACTAGATCATATTCCTTGGGGTATGGCCTACTCTTTGGAATAGATACAGTCACTTTAGAGTAGGCTAAGACCTCCCTTACCTGGGTCCCAATCATCTGACAGATTTCCTTGTCTACTGGAGAGACTTGGGAAGTAACATCTAGAATCTTGGGGTTTGAATCTACCTTCCTATTGTGTTCACCCACTGTGTGAACTATAAGTTGCAACTGCTTAGATTTAGGTTGTCGGACTTTAACAAGCTAACTCAGTATTTGTTCCACCCTTAGCATCATCTTCTAATTTTTCTTCTCTAAACTCTCGATGTACTCATATTTTTCATTCAACTTGATCGAGCCATCTGAATCTAAATCTATAGCTGTAGACTCTTCCTCTTTACTAGATCAGTGTCGTGAAGGCTTAGCATCTTTAATTAATGCTCGAGTCTCAACCATGCAAATATTTTTTGCTGAATCCTCCATCAATAAATCATTAATATATGGATTGAAGGCCTCTATAACCTTCTGCTTAAGGATCTCATGGATCTCCTGTACTACCTCATAGACTTATCTGCCATCACATGCTTCTGAGTCGATTGTTAAGTATCCTTTGAATCTGAGTGCTTGGTTAAGTTCCTCTCCTTCCAACTTAGAGAGGATAAGCTAGTCTAATATCTTTTCATCAACATATGAAACTGTCCCCTCCCCTCCGACTATTTTGGGGTCGGTAGTCATAGGGTGACATCCTTCATAGGCTGAGGGGCATCCACCTTGATTGGTGATGAAGGATCTTGAGTGGTGGTAACTCCTACATCACATGTAGTGGAATCCTCACATACCTTAATGGGGAGTCGGGGGACATCAATTAGTAGTTTAGCTGGACTATCTCTGATCTGAATCCCAATATATCTGCTCAACGTTTTTGGGACATACTATTATTTTTCTGGTGATATGGGCCTCTTGCCCTTAACATCCACGATTTTAAGTCCTCAATAATCTCTTTTGATCTAGCTATCACAGTGTCAGCTTTGACAGTCTTAAAGGGGGGACTGGTGGTCTACCACTGAGAGGGAGACCCTTACCATATCTGGTTGAACTATCTCCTTCATCTTTGTAGATGGGAGGCAAGGAACCCAGTGATATCCATCCACTAACACTGAAGTGGCATGCTGCTTAACAAACTTTTTATTCCTCCTAATTAGTTCAGGAGTCAGGTTTCTTCCTTTAGACTTCTCTTCTTTCAACACTTCCTTCTCAATTTTATGGGAGATCACCCCCTTTAGGTGTCTCATGTGCTGTTCATTAGTCTGACCTGCTTGGGAAGCACAAGTTTGAATGATATTTCTCAGCATTCTTGTTCTCAAAGTGTGCTTCTCCTACGGAGTCCTCTTAACTAAGTAATCCACAGGGCATGGTGGAGTGTTAGCTATTCTCATGACTCTCTCCACCCCTGTAGAGGCTATGAGGGAGTGGAAATAAATCCCTCTCAGGAGTGGAGAAGAGGACGGGATTGGCATCTCCTCTGTAACTTCAGGCTCAACTAAACTCAAAGCCTTCTCCTCAGCTATCTTCCTTATTTTGGTTATCTTCTTTCTTACCCTTCTCAAATAGTTCTTTCTAGCATTCTTACTGCCAAAGGGGGTTTCAACACTAGAAGATCCCTTCTCAAATACAAAACTTACTTAAGTATCAGCAACGGGCATCTATTCTTTAACCTCCTGAGTAGAGGGTACAATAGCTATGGGGGTGATAACTACCCCCATTTCAAGAATGAGGGGAATGTTAGTCCCCGCCCCTACTGCTAGCTCGACCATAGGAGCATCCTTATTGCTTTCAGCAGTGAGTTTAACAATTGTTTTTCCATTGACAGACAACCTCTTGGACTTAAATCCCATTCCAAACTGAATTATGCTAGTGTGAATCAGCTCTTCAATATAGAGGTTTTGGTCAACAGAGAAAAGAAACTTTTCAACCATTGTTGAGAATTTGATTATCTGAGATTTGAAAAGAGAAGATTTGAATTAGAATCTTGAATTTAAAATTTGAAAAGAAGTATATATTTTATTATGTATATCAAATTATAGGAACTATAATCTAATATGCCATGATAAGATATAGAAGTTAACTTTCATTTGAAGAAAATTTAAATTTTTTTATATATGTTTGACTACAAGAGAATGTTATAGAAAACATATAGCAACAAATATTGATTTGATTTGAATGGATATGAAAAGATGTTTGAAGTTTGATAGTTAAAAGATTTTTATTTGATTTTGAAACACAGCACGTTGAATCTAAATTCAACATGATGGTTTTAGGTTAAAAAGGAAAATCAAGAAATTTTGGCTCGACTCTCTTATCCCACTGATTGATTCAAGAGAAAAGATGTCAAAGCTTAGATTTTGATTTGAAGTTGCATTACATGTGTTAAATTACAAGAGGATGTTGTAGGAAACACATAGTAATTACCATCAAAATAGATTTGACATGAATTTAACAGGATTTTGGATTTTTTTGGAAATAGGAAAATCATTCTTGAATTTTGAAACTCAATATATTGAATGTAGACTCAATCATGATGGTTTACAAATTCTGGGGGAAGATCAACGAGTTTTAGCTCATCTTTTTTACCTGACTGATTGACTCTAGGTAAAATGTTAGAGTCTGAACTCGGTAGAGGAATTGGAATTTGAAATTGATTTTTGGTAAAGATTAAATTTGCATTGCCTATTTTAAACTACAAAAAGGTGTTGTAGGAAAACATATGACAATGATGATTGGAGTTGAATAATTTTGAAAGGAGATTTAAAATTTTGAAAATCCAGCAGCATTTTCCCTTATTTTTGAAACTCAATATATTGAATTCACATTCAATGTAAAGGTTTATAAATTTTGAAGGAAAAGATTCTAAGAAGTCGACTTCACTCTTTCGCCCCAACGAATGATTTGGGAGTGAAATGTCGAAGACAAACTTTGCCGAAAAGATCGAGCTTTTGATTTGAGTTTGAAGAGGATATCTATACTCTGTCACATATACTGGATTATAAGAATTATAATCTCATATATAATGATAAGATCTAGAGAGAGATTAGAATTTAAATTCTGCTAGAGAATTAGACTTTTGACTTTGAAATTGAAGGATCTCCTATAAGTTATGAAACTTAACATACTTATGATATATTCAAGCATGAGAGTTTTCAACATTCATAGAAAGATCTTACAAGAATTGCCTTGAATCTTTCGCTCTATCAATCAAATTGGAGGCAAAATATCAAAGCCTGACTTAGAGGGAGGTTTCCTCACTCACCTCTCTTTTGACAAGTGTTAATTAATGTTGGCCTCACTCACCCAAGGAAGAAATGGGAAGAGGGACCAACAAAGAAAGGTAATTAAAACTATTGATTTAATGAAATTTGTACCTCCATTAAAGATGGAGAGAGAGATTTTCACAGTGGAGTCACTTTTTTTTGTTTAATTGAAAAAAGTGTTTGAGTTTTAAAAAGTTAATTTTTATTTGGGAGAATTAAATTTCTAGAATTTTAGCTTTGAAATCAAACACATCATTATAAATAATATATCATCTCAAGAGGCAAAAAATATCATTCCCTAATGGGTTCAGATTATAAAACTTTGAATTCATCCTGATTATCATAGTCAAACTCATGAAAGAATCACATATGACCGTTGAGGGTCAAAATAAAATTTGATCGATTATTTGACTATATTAATTTGGATTAAGGGATCATTAATTTCATAATTAAAATTACAATAGTAATTGATATATCTTTCCAAGAAAAGAAGATATTAAATACGATCGATCATTTTAAAAATGACAATAATGATCGTCCAATTTGATATTCTCAAAGATAATTAATTAAGGTTCTAAAAAGGTTGATTTTAAAAAATTGATCTGGTTTTTTAAATCTCATAATAGCATAAGCCCTCATAGTTAATTACAATATAACGGATCCAAAAGTTCCTATGAATACTCTCGATAAAAATAATGGTAGAAATTTTATTTAAGAATTCAAAGTTTGATATCGAAGGTGCAAGGATTGAAATTCAAATAGGATTTGATCTAGGTTGAACACTTTTTTTAGGAGGTTAAAGGAGGGATGGTAAGAGGTGTCTTGAGATTTTGAATCACTTCAGAAATAGCTCAATCTATCCTATGTGTTAGGCTTGAATTTAATTAAAAGAGATTTAACTTTAACTGGTCAGCTTTATTAGAAAATTGGTATTCAATACCCGGAGGTTAATGTCTTATAGCCTGAGCCTGTCTACGAGCCTAAGTCTAAATTAGGTATTGAAAATTAGTGACCCAAACTTAGCTAATACAATACAGGATCTAAACTTACCCCAGTCTGGATTGGGGAGCCAGCTAAATCACCTAGGCACTTCAAAACCATGTATCCGATCTTTTATGAAAGAGTAGGTAAGGACATTTATTAGATTGAGTTTAAAGAGTTGGGGATGATATCTAGAGTAGATCCTAATTGGCTCCTTGACTTATGTTGGGTAATTGATGCTTAAGTAAATATAATTAAAGTTTTAGATAATTCTTTAATTTGTTACTAATGTAATACTTGCTAGTTGACTCGATAAAGACTTAAATCAGAATGAAGCAATTTTAAAAAGGCTTAAAAATAGATTTTATCCTAGAGATTACATAAATTCTCCTTAATAGATCTGTGTCATGATAGGCTAGGTGGTCTGTCAAAACTCGCAGGCAGGGCAGTGCCTAACAAAGGAGAAAAGGTGCAACAAAAATGTTATGCGAACCCTCGGCGGTCCCTAGCTTACTTGTTTAAAGCATTAGAATTTCTATGTGTACTTAAAATATTTTAATTTTTATTAAAGTAGAAATAATTTATTTATACCCTAATGAGCCTCCAATCAAGTTCCAAGCTAAATCAAAGATTGACATGCAAAAGTGCCAAAAAAACTACTAAAGCATGCAATCCTATATCACAATCAACATCAAATAATCAACAAAATAATTCAATCAATTAAATATGTAAATGAAATGTTTATGGAAAGTGCCATTTAATATTATAACCTAAGGTTTATAGGAAAAGTAAAGTGGCCAGATACCACTGTCAACAACCTGGATTCTACTTCAAAGATTCAAGTGAATTTACGAATTAAGATTCTTTTCATTCTTCACTTTTTTTTCCTTCTTTAAGGTTCCTTGGATCGTCGGGTCCAGATATTCAAATGAAAAGAAACTCCCCCTCGAAAGGTGTATTATCTTTCCTTGTTGGATATTTGAAATAATCCTAATTTGGATCTCCAAATTGATAGGGACTCTCCCCTAAGGGATGTCCCGTCCTCTTTGGACTCCAAATTGGATGTTTAAACATCCCATCTCAAAGTACTTTAAATATTACAACTCTTAAATATATCTCAAATACATAAAATTATATTGAATAAAAATTAAAACAAAAACTCGATCCACCTACAATGTTATCCTAATAAATCAAGATATAAATAAACCCATGCAGTTAATAATAATAAAAAATTGAAATGCTCAAATCACAACCACACTTGGCCGTGCTCTTTTGATTTTTAAAGGGGACTTAGTAATTTCTGAAGCAACTATAGAAAACATTATTAATTTAAAGCTTAATTTTATGTCCCTTTAATTTTAAATGCCCTATATGAGCATGGCCACTTGTATAAGATTGAATTAGTATTAATCGTCCCTAACCTAGGATAAATCTAACACCCATCAATCATATCACAGAGTGCAGAAATTAAATAAATAATCAATCAATCTAAACTAGCAAATAACATGTAGCGAAAATTATTAAAAACTTGGCACATAGTAGAAAAATAAATAGTAGCCTAGCCTAAGACTAGAGTTGGTTGTCTTAGAAAACCATCTGATGTATGTGCGGTAGGCCGTGTGACTTGATTTGTCCTATATAGGATTTTTGATTGAAGTTGTTTGATTTTCTGGTTAGTAGAAAGGCTTAAGGGAAATTTTTTATTCAAGTTTAAATATTAATGATTTAAAATCAATTTTAAAATATATTACTTTTAAGCAAAATGTCTATCACCTTTGTTGCTCATCAAGGCTGTGAAGTTTATTTCACCTTCCTTGGGGCTAACTTAATAGCCTCGTAGGCCTAACTTACCAGTGATAACTAGTATATTTAAGTGAATTAAATTAATTAAGGTTTGAAGGTTGATAAATTTTAATTAAGATTGATTGTTTGTTGATTTTAATTTTTGGATTAATTTAATTTACCATTAATTGGTTGGTGGCATTATTTCATAAGCTCGAGGAACCAAGCCTCCTGAGGACACGTAGGCTAGCAGCTCGAGGTAGTCCAGCCTAAAAACTTGATTAATATAGTTGGATTAAGGATTTTAAACTTGGTTGAATCATTAATAATCAAATAATTCTAAGATTTTACACTCAATTAAATCTATTTGTGGCATTGTGTCACCAGATTAGAGGAACTAGGCCTCCTTGTGACACTTAGCCCCGCAGCCTAAAGTAGACCATCCTAAAAACATCATCTTTAGAGTATTTTTTTGTGATTTTAAACTTAGTTGATTGATCATAAAGTTGATTTAATATTTTTTGGAATTTAAAATTAATTATCAAAATTTTGAAAATTTTGGATTATTTTAATGTATTAATTAAGGGAAAAAATAAAATTTTAGATTTAATTATATTTTTGAAGGTTTGATATTTATATTAAATATTAGACCTTTTAGTGAGTAAATAGGCTTTGAGTTTTCTTGATTTAGATTTTCTACAATTAGCTATGAATTTTTGAAGTTTTGACTTAAAATTTGACTTAAGGTTGATCGAATTGTTAACTTTTTTATTTTGAATTATTTCTAATAGTTTGATATTTTTAATAAATACTAGACCCTAAATAGAGTCCAATACCTTTGAGTTTGCTAAATTTTGAATTTTCTAGAGTTAGTTATGATTTTTAGAAGTTTGGGTATTTATTGGAATTATTTAATTAATTTGATTAAGGGGCGTTTAATAATTTTGCTCCAGATGAACTCCCAACTTTTTGAAATCAACTCCAAAGGTCAAGAATGAGTTAAAGAGATATTCCCAAGTGTTTATGAATTTTTTGGAATTTTTATTTATTTTTAATAAATTAAAATAATTAAATATTAATTTTCAATTAAAGTTAAATTAAGGTTGAAATTAAAGTCCAGTTAAAGGGCTTTTATTTTTCTTAAGTTAGAAATTGTATTTTGGTCAAATTAAGGTACTATGTATATTTTTTGGACTTAAATTAGATTTATAAGAATTTTTAGAAATTTTAAGGATTAAATAAATATTTAACTTTGATTTAATTAACTAAGTGGTTTAATGATTTCAAAATTTCTAAAAATTTTCTCTAAGGCTGAAAATGTCACTAAGTTTAAGTGTATTATGTTTCATGTCAAAAAGATGTGTATCCTAATTATCAAAATTAATCTAAGTTCTCTAAACATGTTCTTAATTGTTGTCCTTAAGGTGTCGCTAGGTTAAGAGAGTTTGAATCAATGTTACTAACCCTTGATCACATATACATCCATACACAATCATAATTAATTCCTAAATCTAGGAGAGTCTAAGGTATGTGCAAGTGTGTGCACCCTATACATACGAATATCAATATAAAGCTTAATTAATTGAGAAATTAATCAATGAATAATTAACAAAGTAATTACTCATTGATTAACCACCACTCCCCATTAATCTATTCATTCAAATTCAAACTATGTTTAAGATTTCAAGGGATCTCTAAAACATTCAAAGATTTAATATATATAAATAAATAAATATATATATATATACTTTTAAAATAAAGTTTTAAAATACATATATATATATATATTAATATATATATATATATATATATATATATATATATATATATATATATATATATATATATATATATATATATATATATATATATATATATATATATATATATATATATATTTACTTATATATAAAAATATAAGTATTAAAATATAAAAGTTAAAAAATTACTAAAATAATTTCAAAATAATTTTTTTAGAGATCCTCCGATTTTTAACATATTTGAAAATTATTTTTTAATTTTGAAAATATTTTAATTTAATATTCAATTAAGTATTAATTAAATATTAAATAATTAAAAAATTAGAAATATTTTAAAATAATTTAAGTATTTTAATTATGAAGTTAATTTTAATTTAATTTTTTGATATATTTTGAATTTAATTTGAATTTTTAGAGTTTAAGGTTAATTAAATTTTTTACATTAAATTAAAATTAATTAATATTTAAAGTAATTTTTAAATTAAATCAAATTAAAATTTAAATGATCCTGAAATTTTAAATTATTTAAATTATTTTTTTCAAACATTTTCAAAATTATTTTAATTTTATTTTAATTAAATATTAGTTAAATATTTAAATAATTAATTAATTTAAAATTATTTAGAATATGAAATATATCATTAATGTAAATATTTTAAATTAATTTTCTAAAATTTTTAAGATGTTTAATAATAAAAGAATTTATTTGAAAATTTTTAAATTAATCTTTGTTTAATATTAATTAAACATTAATAAGTTAAAAATATTTAAAATTCACAAAAAAATATCTTTTAATTATCTTCAATTTTAAAACAAAATACCTTAAATGTTTATCAAGAAATTTAGAAGATATTTTAAAATAAATTTTAAATTTATAAAATAATTAATTGTATTTAATTAAAAATTAATTTTAAAATACTTAATATTTTATATTTAAAATAATTCATAATAAATTTTTAAATTGGTATTAATTTTAAAATAAAGTATTTAGTTTTTCAAAAATTTTTAATATATAATATAAATTTTTTATTTTAAAATTAATTTTTAATAATTTTTTAAAGCAATACCAAGTTTAAAAAAATAATAAAATTTTTTTAATTAATTTTAAAAGCTCTAGTGACAGTGGGACATACGGTATCCTCCGATTCGTCCGTTCGAAAACATGATGGCGGCAGAGCACGTGGCGGCTTTGGAATGGCTGGATCAAAATCACAATGATGATGCAGTATTAAATGCCAATGGTTACTGCTACTGGCAATCATAGGCATTAATGAGGCTGTGGTGGCGTGGATGCGGTTTTAACTTTTTCGCGTCAATGCCGTCGCATAGCCATCTAATCTCCACTATTTTGAAACGAGCAGCCCAGATGTAGCCAGATCAAAGGATTGATCACCGAAGCAGATGTACGGTCAGACAGATCAACAGAAAGACACAATCTGGACTGTTGATCAAAAGATCAACGGTCCAGAAAATGTACATTCGCATAAGACCATGAATAATGCCCTAGAATTAATTTTTGCCTCATTCTCTTTATCCGGGCAATCAAATCTTATGAAATTTTAAACATAAATAGTATGAATGAACATAATTAATATGGATTTAAATTGAAGTTTTAAAATGCACTTTATCAAAAGTTATTTTAGTCTAAGCATTGTGACTTAGGTCTAAGAGTTTTGACAAATTTTACCTTTAGAACTTCAAGATTAAGATTCAGTTGAGCTTATAGACTATCTTCGTATATTTTCCTTGAAGAAATTGTGGTTCAAAATGCCATGGATTAGATGCTATGAACTTTGGATGGAATAGGCTTGCGTTCGCCGATAACATGCCGCCGGTGAGGTTCTAGTGGTGGGATTTGAATGGGAATATGTTAAGGGAATGGTTAGGAACTCGAATGAAATAAGAGAGATCTTTGGGAGGCTGGAGGAAGTGAGATTAGCTCTAGGTTAGAATGCCCATTCAATTGGGTATTTTTGCCCTATTCAGGTGTCCCTTACTTGAATGGAGGGTCTTGATTGCTTTGGCTAGTCTCTAGGATGATGCCACCTATGCAGGGAGTAGTTAATAGTAGAATGAGAGGATAAGTGCAAGGACATCCTATGTGGAATGTCCATTTTGTCTCACATGGGCATATGGGAGTGATAGCAGCCATTTGATCCTAATCCAAGGGCTAAAAAATGATTTGGGAATGTTCTAGAATATCTCAAACTAGCTGGAGTGGTTTGGATTAGAGCTAATTAGGCTTAAGAGGTCATTTGACCACCTTTGACTACTTTAAAGCCTTAATTTTGTTGTTTGATTAGTTCCCATGCCACATGTCAGCTAAAGTGGCATAGGAGGGAGTGTTAAGGGCTGGAGTGGTGAGTTGAAGGATAGGTATTGGAGTTTGAATGCCATGGGATTAATACATTGAATATTTAAAGGTCTTTTAACCATTTGTGACTGGTTTGGCCAGTCAATAGGTCAAGCCTTGCTGAAGTGGCAAGGGGTGGAGCTTAAAAGCTAGTTAGATGAGTTAGAAGGGTTTGAGGCTTAAGGATTGGAGTTCATGTAAAGATATGGGATCTTAAATGACTTTGACCAAGTTTTGATATGTTGACTTGGTGAACTTAAATAGGGTTTGATTGGTTAAGCATTAGGGCATGATTAAGCCATGGTTTGGAGTAAATTTTGAGCTTGACATAGGTTGGATAGCTTGAATGGGTTAAAATAACCCATTAAGGCTTTAAAATACTATTAGGACAACCTAGGTTGACTCAATCAACCAGGTTGACCCAAGACCTAGGTTTGGGCTCAATGGATTTGAAATGATGTTCCAAGTCTATTGGAGGTGGTCCCAAGTCTTAGGAGGTTAATTCAGTCAAATTGACTATTTAGACCCTAAAGGGCCTATTTGGTTAACGTAGGTTGACTTGGTCAACCAAGTTGACCCAGGACCTGGGTTTGGGTCCAACAGGTTTGGTTTAACATTTGAAATTGAATGGAAGTGATTCCATGCAATTTGGGGGTTATTTGATTAGAAATGTGTATTAAAACTCTTAAAGGGTATTTTGGTCAAAAAGGTCAACTTGGTCAACCATGCTTGACCAGGGTCTGGGTTGGGGTCCATTGCACTCCTAGTAATAATTAGGATACATTGGAGGAGGTTTCAAGGTTTGGTTTGAAAAGGCTAAGTTGAAGTTTGGAGAAAATTTTAAAATAACCCTTAAGGGGCATTTTGGTCATTTTGACCTCAGGTCAATTGGTGGCCAAAGTGGTTCAAGAAAAATATAGTTTAATGCTTAAGACATCATAATAAATGGTCTAGGTGTAATGAGAGGGTTTGGAGAAGGCTCCAAGGTCAAATTCCACTAAGGGACAAGTCTAGTGGCATGTGTTATAAATAATAAAAGATTTAATGGCCTTTAGATTTCAATCCAATTTCTAGGGTTAGAGGTCTCAGATTGAGCTCAAATTTGGTGGGTTGCCTTTAGATACATATCCTATTAAGATGTAATTGATAGTCTCTGAATTATAGGTCATTTGATTATGGTTTTAAGTGTTTAAAAAATCACTGGAAAAAGCTTTCAGGTCCTAATCCTTTGGCCTTGGATTTTGGTCTGGAATTTTTAGATTTAAGTTGGATTTTGGATTTGATTACTTGAATTTAAATTATCAATATCATTAATAATCATCTTAGTAATTTTTTATGATTAGATTGGATCAGGGTTTTGATAGGAGACTGGATTGCTTAGATCTGGACTGATTACAGGTCAAGATTGATTCAAAATATGGATAGGTCTTAAGGTCTGGATAAATCCTAAAGTCTGATTTGACTCTCAAATTTAGACTGGAATTAAGTTTAGATAAATATGGGTATAGATTGATCCTAGGGTCTAGACTAAATCCTAAGGCTGGAGTTTGGAAATGTCCTAGAATCTAGATTTGGTCCTAAGGCCTAGAGTCTAGAAGGGTCCTAAGGTCTGGATAGATCCTAAGGTCTAAATAGATCCTAGGGTATGGATAGATATAGGGAGTAGATAGATCTTATGGCCAGGATAGATCTAGGGTCTGAGTAGATCTCAGGGTCTGAAGTCTAGGAGGATTCTAGAGTCTAGATTGATTTGGAGGCTAGATTGATATGGGGTCATGATTAATTTTGGGTTATGATTGATCTGGATCTTGGGAAATGTCCTAGCGACCTCATATAAAAATGAGGTTAACACCTCCACCTCCACCTTCTACTCCATCTCATTCTAGTTTTACACGTTATTCCCAATTCAATGTAGTGAAAAGATGAGTTAGTAATTGGTACCTCATTGCTCTCCTTCTCCCTCTCTTGCTCCTCCTTATGTATAAAACTTTAAACAACATTGGTCATAATATTGAGTTTTTGCTCTAACATTATTCAATTATTCTTTAAACTATTTTAACCACTCTTTAACTAATGTAGATTAATAAAAAGCTTCTTTAACCATTCATACAATGGAATGGAATTTCTTGCACCTGAATACTCATCAGCTGAATTGTCTATTTTTCCCTTAAAACTATTGGTGGTCACTCTCATATTTATACTTTAGTTGGGATAGTCTATGTAAGAGTATATACAATTGACTTATAAAAGTCTTTATCAGCTCTATGCACCATTATATAATGAATAATAACTTATAAAGAAGAAGTTCGTTGTAAATGATCCATCATAAACAAATACTTTATTTAATTTAATATAACGACCCACACTCACATCTTTATTTAATGGTCATTATTAAAATCTTTTGCATATTTCCACCTTTTCCCTGTTGTATTTGGGCATTTTTTATGCTCTCACTAAGGAACTCCATAAATTTATAGTTTATCTCTTAAATGGCTTCAGAAGACTCGTACTATGATGATACAATATGACCTTTGTTATATAGTACGACTAGCTCAAATACAGATTAATTAAATATTTAATTTAAATTAAAAATTAAAGTTAAATTTAACTAATCATATAGTATGGTCATCACATCATATTAAATGATCAACAATAATTAGAAACCCCCCATTGATTCTAACTTATCTAAAATAGGTAATGTTATATTTTAAAATTTTTAATGTTTGTTCTGTATGAATCTATTTGTACTAATTGATCTTTTAAATTATAACCTAATTGGGCCAATTAATTATGCAATCAAATCAATTCTGATCATTATAGATCATACTAAATGATCATATATCATACTATATGACTCACATGAGGAATCTCTGAATGAAGTTATGTTCTTCTAAAATGATCACATGATCATATTGTATGACTCATCCGAGGACTGTCTGGATCAAAATTGGTTCATTCTATATAATCTAATCTTTTATTTGAACTAATCATATTATATTTCTATTCATTCAACAAATATGATCCATTTAGAAATTGAACTAATCATACTATATATTATTCATCATATAGTACTATAGTGGGATATTTGAACTATTCGTATTGTATGATCCATAGATCATGTTATAGATGCATAGATCATACTGTATGAACATAGATGACATAATTTATGTTGCGACTTGGGCTCACGAGTTTTTATTTTGATGATAGCAAATATTATGATTCACATCTCCTAGTATTTGCAATGTATATTTATTTATGTGTATACTAACATTTCAGGAACATCGTGCACCTTCCAACAAAGATTTAAGGCTTAAGAATGGGTAGAATAGGCTATGATGTGATGATATTTATAATTTTTATTGATGTACTTTTTGATTTCTTGAGTCAAGTCCTATAAGGGTGTATGCTTGCTTGTTACTATGTACACACACACTCAGGGGGAGTGAGATCTAGTCAAAACCAGATGTTCAACTTTTGAACAAATCGTACTGGATGATTTAGATCGTCCAGGATGATCTGTTCATTGAACTAATCATCTTGGACGATATTTATATCATCCTGGATGATCCAATATGATCTCAAAACCCTAGCCACCATAATAATTTAGGCAAGGATTTAAGATTCCATTTTTAGTCTAATAGTCCAGGATGATCCATATTGTACTGGACAATCTATAATAATGTTGCTTAAATTAATCCTTTGATTTTTCACTCAAATATGCATAATTTGATATTCTGATCGTCTTGGATAATCTATATATCGTATTGGATAATTTGTGCAAAATTTGTACAGATCATCCTGGACTATCCTGGGATCATCTAGGACTATTAGGTCAAATTTTGCACATCATCATGGACGATCTTTAGTGGCAGAATTGAGTTTTTAGAGTTTTCTGAAGCTGTGTTTTGGAGCACATCATCCTAGAAAATCCTGCGATCGTCCTAGACGATCTTTGCCGCCAGAATTGATTTGGAAGGGTTTTTGGATCTCTCTATTTAAGCTTTCTCAAGGCACTTGATAAGTGTCTTTGGCATCCATTGAGGCTTCATTTCTTTTGGAGAAAACTTGAAGAGAGAGCTTGAAAGGGAGAGAGGAAAGGGTGGAGTTTGAGAGGGAGAAGAGCCTTGGAAGGGGGATTTTTGAGGGAGTGTGAGGGGGTTCACACGGTTGCTTCGACAAGCTTTCACCTAAGTACCATCGGATTCAAGGGTTATCTCGAGAGAATTTTTGGGAAGAAGAAGATCTCTTTGGTGTTAAAGGACCCGGCTACTCCGCCGCACCAGGGAAGGTGGAAGGGATTTTGTAAGGGCTACTCCACCTAGTTGTGAGGGCTAAAGGAGAGTCACTAAAGGTGTAGTGTAATACTCGGAGGGTGCCTTCGGGAGTTGATGTAGTTCAGGTTGGACCAAACCACTATAAATCTGGTGTGTTCTTTCTGATTATTTTCTGTATTTTATTTTACTGCGATTAACTGCTTGGGTGAAATCTGTGATTGATCTTTTTATTACTGATTTAATTTATTTTTGCTGCAAGATATAAAAAGATATTTCTTTTTGTTAAAGAAGTTTTTAAATATCCAATTCACCCCCCCTCTTGGTTAGCCTCGGGACTAGTTCATAAGGGCTTAATACCCCTTACGAACTTTCAATTTAAAATTAGGATTTTTCTAGAAGTCTACTATTTAAACTTCTCTTAATTGATATAAGAGTGTCTTTGGCTACTTGAGGGTGTGGGACTTCTATAAGTAACGGTTTAATGAGAGAGAATTAAGCTTGGGGAAGAGATGAGAAGTTGTGAGAGAGGGAGAAGAGCCTTGTGGGTGTAAGGGAGTATGGTAGGGTGTTTTTGTATGGTTTCTTTGGCCAATTTCTACCTTGTTCCTCCATGTGCCATTATTTTTTTAGTGAAACTCCATGAAGAAGCTCTTATAGTCAAAGGGCCACTAGATATTCTTCTGCATTGGTGCGTGAAAGGGATTCAACTACTCTACTATATCACATTAGGAAAAAGAATTTAGCTACTTCACTGCATAAGATTGGTTAAATGGATTTGGCTACTCCATCGCATTGGGGAAGGTGAAAGGGTTTCAGCTAATCCATCGCATTAGGGAAGGTGAAAGGGATTTTGGTACTCAGCTGTATTGAGGGTGGAAGTGATTTTATTAGGGCTTCTCCAACTTACCGAGGGTGCTAAAGTCACTAAAGTGTTTAGTACAGATTCTGGAGAGGAGGAATTTGAGGAGTAGATGTAGGTCAAGTTGATCAAATCACTATAAAATTCTGGTGTATTTATTCATTTACTTTATACACTTTACTTTCTACACGTTACTTGTTGCATATTTATGTTCTATAATTTTTTTGTGTTGGTAGTTGTTATGATACAAGATTTGTGGTTGACTAAATTTATTTCTTGGTTGAAAAAGAAAATAAAATAAAAATAAAAATAAAAAGAACAAAAAAATATTTGTTAATTATTTTTCTATAAAAATAAAAATACAAAAATAAGTATTTATTTTGTTAATGCACTTCCGCATTGAAAATTATGCTTTTGATTTTAAGTTTGGGAAATTGGTTTTAATTGCAAAAGGAATTTTTGAAAAATATTTTAAAACACCATTTTACCCCCATCTTGGTGTGTCATTCAGTGGTTCAAGTGATTCCATAAACATCCTTTGAACTTTCATAACCCTAAGCAACTTGTAGTTAACCCTAGACCTTCTATTCCCCTTGGCTTTAATCAGAATAATCAGTTCAAGGATAAGAAGACACCTTTGGAGGATTTAGTACTTCAAAATTGCTGCCATAAAAAATATAGAAATAAGGCAACTTTCTAGCATTCATCCACAATAATAACATCAAGCCTTTATCCCACTATTAGCTACATGAATCTTTTTCTCCATTTTATCCTATTTAGATTCAAATTTTAATTTAAATCTAATAAAGAAATTTCATTTCTAATATTTCTAACCAACACTTTTTTGGTCTACCTCTACCTTTCTTAGCATAAGCCAAATCTAATACATCTACTCTCCTAACCAGGTTATCAAAAGGTTGCCATTATATTTGACCGAACCATCTGAGTCGATTCTCTCTAATCTTATCTTCCATTGGAGCTACTCTAACCTTTTTATATATATAGTCATTTTGTATCCTATCTCTAAGAGTAAAGCCACTCATCCACCTAAGCATCTTCATCTTTGTTGCACTTAACTTAATATTATGCTTCTTATTTAAAGGCCAACATTCTGCCCCATAAAGCATTACAGGTCTCACTACCATCATATAGAATTTTTCCTTAAGTTTGAGGAGAACTTTTCTATCACCCTTCAAGCCAATTGCATTCCACCACTTCAACCGTTCAACTTGAATTCTACTAATAATAACCCCATCTATTTCACCATCACTATTAACAATAGACCCAAGATATCTAAAACATGTACTCTTATTAATGACTTGATCACCCAAAGTTACAATCCCCCCACAGGATCTATTACAACTAAAATTATACTCCATATATGTGTTTTTAGAACTACTCAAAGGAAAACCTTTATACTCTAAAGTTGACCTTCATAATTCAAGTTTACCTTTATCTCCCTCTCAAGTCTGATCAATAAGAATCAACAAAAAGCATACACTTGGGTACAACCTCTTATAAATGTCTAATGAGAATATCAATGACTAAGGAAAAAAAAAGATATTGGTATAAGGCCGATCCTTGATGCAATCTAACTAATATAGGAAAATACTTGGTTAAACCACCTTGTATTTGAATTGAAGTAACAACTTAAACATACATATCCTTAATGACTTGAATATAAGCATTATTAACCCATTTTTTTTCAAGAACTATCCATAACACTTCTCTTGGAACTTTATCATATGCTTTCTCTAAATTAATAAATATCACATGCAGCTTTCTATTGTAATTAATAATAAATCCCATGATGTCATACCCAGTACTAATGAAAAGAATTTTGAGGAGCATTATAAAATAATTCATTTAAGAAGTGGAAAGGAACTAGGAGATCTCAATAAGGTTAAAGATAACACTATGGAGGAAAGTGCAGAAAAAGAGCCCTTAATGACTGACCCACCTACAGAGCAACCTGAACTAGTTTAGGAAATTAAAAAACCTGTTTGAAAGGATGTAAAGAAACCACCACCACCTTATTCCCATGGGTAGATTAAGCAAAATTTGGATAAGCAATTCTCAAGGATTTTGGAAGTATTGAAACAATTAATATACCCTTCTTTGAAGCTTTAGAGTAGATGCCCACCTATGCTAAATTCATGAAGGGCGTCCTTAATAAGAAGAGGAAACTTGGACATTTGGAGGTTGTAGCATTGATTAAGGAGTATAGTGCTACCACACAGATGAAACTCCAAAAAAATATTAAATGGACCTAGAAATTTACCATTCCAATGACTATTGGGGACAAATTTTGTAGAAGAGAATTGTGTTATTTAGGTGCTAGTATAAACCTTATGCCCTTGTACATTTTTACAAGGTTAGATTTAAGAAAGGTCCAACGCACCACAATCACCCTTCATCTTTTTGATAGATCATTTCCCTATCATAAGGGGGTGGTAGAGTATGTTCTTGTTAAGGTAGATTAGTTTATCTTCCTTGTAGATTTCATTGTCTTAGATAAGGAGGAGGATGGGGAGATACCAATTATCTTAGGAAGACCTTTCCTAGCAACAGATAAAGCTATCATAGATGTCTATAAAAGGGAGCTTACCATAAGTGTGCAGGGCTAGGAAGTTACTATATTTGTATATAAGTTTATAAAGTTCCCAAGTGATAGAAATAAGGATGAATTTTTAGGTTGATATGGAAGAATTTTTTGTTAAGAATTGTAAGGAAGATCTTTTAATAGATAGAATTTTGGATGAATCTTAGAGTGAGGATGAGAATTATGAGGGGTTAACAGAATGTACAAATTTCATTGGTGAACTTCTAAGATATTTAAGGAGAGTTATTATTTAATTAGATTCCACATCTTTTGGTAGAACTTTAAGACCATCTATTAAGGAAGCACCTATTGTAGAGCTTAAGGGCTTCCCTAGGCATCTTAAGTATGCCTTTATGGGTAGCAACTAAACTTGCTTGTAATTATTTCTGATGGTTTAGGAGAAAATTAAGAGGGTAAGTTAATTAGGGTTCTAGGTGGTTATAAAAATGCTTTTGGATGGACCATAGCTAATATAAAGGACTTTGCCCATCCTTTTGTATGCATAAGATCTGGGATCAATGAGAATTCTTTACCAAAAGCTGATCTCAAGAGATGATTAAACCCAACTATAAAGGAAGTAGCTAAAAAGGCGATACTTAAATGGTTAGATGTTGGAATTATTTATACAATTTTTAATAGTTTTTGGTGTGTCCCATTCACTATTTCCCTAAGAAGGGTGGCTTGATTGTAGTGTCCACTGAACCTAATGAGCTTATTCCTACTAGGATAGTAGCTGGGTGGAGAATTTGTATAGATTATAGGAAGCTAAATAAAGTAAATAGGAAATCTCATTTACCCTTGCCATTCATAAATCAGATGTTAGATATCATGATAAGTCATCCTTATTAATGTTTCCTAGATGGGTATTTATTGTACCATCAAACTCTTATAGCACTTGATGACCACTAACATCAATAAAAGGCATTAGGAGTTTTCTAGGGCATGTTGGATTTTATAAGAGATTTATAAAGGACTTTTCAATATTTTAAAACCCTTATGTCACTTGTTGGAAGAAGAAGTCCCATTTGTGTTTGATAATGCATATCAAAATGCCTTCAAAATATTAAAACATCATTTAATCACTACACCTATTATTATTGCAGATAATTAGTCTTTACATTTTTAATTAATATGTAATGCAAGTGATTATGTTGTAAGTGATGTGTAAGGCAAAATGAAAGTCCAAAGGTTTTATATTATATTTTATGCTAGTAGAACTTTAAATGCTCCCTAATGTAATTACACTAGTACAAAAAAGGGGTTAGTAGCTATTATCTTTTCCTTGAGAAATTTAGGTCTTATTTGATTCGCACTATGGTTCTTTTTATACAGATCATTCTGCAATCAAATATCTTATGACAAAAGAGGATGCTATGCTTGGATTGGTTAGGTGGATACTTTTGTTAATAAAATTTAATGAAGAAATCTTGGATAGGAAAGGTACTAAAAACCAAGTTTTCAATCATCTTTCTGAAAGTTTGATAGGGATGTTAAGCCCTGATGAACTAGTCCCGAGGCTAACCTAGAGGGGGTGAAATGGTTATTTAAAAATTCGATAGCAACAGTATAAATCTTTTCTATGATATGCAGTGAAAATAAGTAAATACCCAAACGAAAAGATTAAACACAAATTTCACCTAAGCAGATAATCACAGAAAAACTAAAGTGCAGAAAGTAATCAGAAAGAACACACCAGATTTTTATAGTGGTTTGGTCAACTTGTCCTACGTCCACTCCCCGGAGCCTCCCCTCTGGGTATTGCACTAACTCAAAGTGTCTCTCCTTTTTTCTCCCACAGCAAGACGGAGAAGCCTGTACAAAACTCCTTTCCACCGACATGGTGAGGCAGAGAACCTAACCTCCTTTTTCTTCCTCCTGAAGCAGGCAGAGAATCTCAAACTCCTTTCGCTTCCTCCTAAAGCAGGCAGAGAACCTGAACTCATTTTGCTTCCTCCTGAAGTGGGTAGAGAATTTGAATCTTCTTTCCGATGATCCTCTCACAAAGAACACCAATACGACGAAAGACGACGAGCGGAGAAGACGACTCTGATCCTTGCTTGGAGCAAACTTCGTGAACCCTTCACGAACTCCCCCTCACAAGATCCTCTCTCTCTCTCTCCCAAACTCTCTCTCTCTCTCTAGGGTTTCTCTGAAAAGGAAAGTGGCAAAAGATTTTTCTTGTTCGAAGAAAAATATCTTTTAAAGGTGGGCTCTGAAATTGCCCTAAATCTCAACTGGTCGGCAAGAATCATCCAGGATGATCTAAATATCGTTCTGTATGATTAGTTCAAAATCAGCTGTTTCAGCCTGGATGATCTGGCTCTTCTGGACGATCAATAGAAAAAGTTGATCAGATCATCCCGTACGATTCTGTGATTGTCCGGGACGATTACTGTAAATCCAAGAATTAGATCCAGAAGATCGCTCTAGTCGTCCAGAGGAACTTGTGTTGGACGATCCAAAAATGACTTGATCGGCCAGGATGATATGGATATTATCCGGGATGATTAGTTCAAAATGGGCCAAAATTGTCCTAATGACCGCTCTGGACGTAAAGCTGAAACACACTAGACGATCCTGATCATCCTGGATGATCTTGTGATTGTCCCGGACTAAATTGCGATCGTCCCAGATGATATGATCGTGTCAATTAAATATTAATTGCTTTCCTTAATTACCAGACTAATTTATGTATGATTGTACTGGATCGTCCAGAATGATCAGACCAAATATCTTAAAATAAAAACTTGCCTAACTTTATCTGGCGGGTAAGAATTTTTGATTTGAGCATATCATCCCGTACGATGTTGGGATCGTCCAGGATGATTTACTTAATCAGACACACTTAACTTGGTCACCCTAATTAGGGTTTCTATTTTTACTTGATCGTCCAGGACGATGTGAATATCGTCCAGGATGATCTGAATAAAAATTGAACAGAAACTCTAATTCACTTAAGCTCTCCCCCTGAGTGTGTGTGTGAAAGGTTACTTAGCTAGGGGATCAGCTACTTTACAATTGACTCAAAAAAAGGAAAATAATACATTTGGACACACTTGGACCCGATCTTGAGTTGGCTTGAGTGGCTCTTGATCTTTGGTACCTGAAATGGGTTAGCCAAGCAAAATATAATAGAAACATGTTTGTCATCATCAAAACCAGATTTACAACAATCTCCCCCTTTTTGATGATGGAAAATATATGTGTAGTAGTTTAAAAAATAAAAGAACTAGGTGATCGAAAAAATAAATTTTTTCAAATTTCATTGAACAACCAAAATATTACAGGAAACCCAACTACACATGAAGTAACTAACACAAGATAAGAGCAAAAGCTACTACAACTGAAATCAAGAACAAAAACTACTATAACTGACTCCTCCTTTTGATATCACAAAAAAAGGAGGAGGGCAAAGAGAAAAATATAAACAACAGTACAAACAGAAAAAGAAAAACATATATAAAACATAACACTAAAATGGAGGCGGATCTTGATCCGAAGGAGGAGGTGGCTGTGGTGCTATAAAGAAACTATGGTGGCTACAAAGTGGGCTCCAATCCAGGTAATGTCCTGGTCGTGCTGTTATTACTGCTGAGCAGCTTAGTCAGTAAAGTGCTGCAGGTCCTCAGCGTGCCGCTGCTCCTGGGCAGTAACATAAGAATCAAATCTGCCCTCGCACTGATCAAAGCGCTGCACAAGATGGTCAAATGGAGAAGCGATGCGAAGGAGAGTAGGTGCATCTGGGGCAGCAGGAAGGGGAATAGCTTCTTCCTCTTCCTCCTCAACATCCGGGGTGGGCTCCGGATGTAGTCGGGTGCTGTGTAGGACATGGAATGAATTGTTTGTGAAGAAGGAAGGAGGGACATTTGGAGGTTCTGGATATTGCAGGTCATATTTGGTTTCCAAGACATATGTAATGATATGTCCTAAGGTTATATTGGGACGACGTCTATGACCTGGATCCCTAATAGTGGTGAGGTGCTCGATGTACCGGATAAGAAGGTCAGTGGCATTAAAGTCCCGGTGAGCCAAGATGTAATATGTGGTCAGAGATAGTAATGGGGTGATGTGAATTCGATCCCCAGCCTTAGGGATGACGGAGGAACAAAGGATGTGCTGAATGGTCCGTGCATCCTTAAGGAGGGAAGTGCAAGCATTGTCTTGGTAGGGTACATTCGTATTTCGAAGAAAGTGATTGGCAATACTCCAATCATAGTCAAGGTCAGTAATAAGAGTGTGAATTTTGTCGCCAGACACAGAGAGTTCAAGAATGTTATGAAAGTCCTGAGCAGTGAGTTCTACAGGATGTTGATTCACATAGGAGCGTAGGGTGGAATAGTCAGCAGAAATGCACAGATTTACAAAGAAGACTTGAAGAAGTTCAATGCTAAATGGAAAGGCGAGGGTAAGGATGAAAGTGAGGGAGGTGTGCTCAAAAAGATCGAGAATAGGATAGGTAAGGGTGCGGGGGTTTACTATTTTTGACTGCGTGATCCCCACCTCACAATAGCGCTCGAAGGCAGCCTGATCGGCTGCATTGGGGAAGCAGAGATCAACATTCCCCCGTGAGGAGCTTACACCCTTTTGCCTAGAATGCTTCCCGCCAGCCATTAGAAAGCACAAGTGAGGGAGAGTGGAAGGAGATGTGTGGAAAAAATTGAAGTAATCGGCTGTTTAAATAGAAGTCGGCCGGATCGTCCCGTACGATCGCGAGATCATCCAGGATGATAGGAGCATTTATGACGGCCAGGACGATTGGTAAAAAAGGCAGTCGTATCATCCAGGATGATCAGAGATCATCCAGGATGATTAGACACAGGCGATCGTCCCGAGGAGTCAGGCCAGATGACCGTTGATGAAAAGTATCATCCAGGACGATTAAGTGGATCATCCCGGATGATGTGCAATAAATATATCGGACGGGCCAAATTTGAATTGTCCAGCTGCTGACACGTGGATCGTCCGAGATGATGTGGTGGATCGTCCAGGATGATGACCAATAATTGGCGCATTTGCAGTCGTTCGATCAGATCAGGAAGATATGGATCATATCATCCAGGATGATGTAAGGATCGTCCAGAACGATCACCAATAATTGGTGTACTCAGTAGTATGATCAATATGGGGATGATTTGAATGGATCGTCCAGGATGATTGATGGATCATCCAGGATGAACAATATCATCTAGGACGATGTGGGGATCGTCTAGGACGGTGTGAAGAAAATAGGAAAAAGATGGAGGATGGAGATGAACGATCAGGATTCCAAAAACATAAACAGTAAAATGAAAATAAAACCAAAGTGAATAAACATGAAATGAGAACACAAAAAATAACGATTTTTTTTATCAATCTACTCCAGTAAATAAGAATTTTACTTTGATTTTAAATCCAAAAACTAATAAGAAGACGATTGATAGCGCAAAAATCCAAAAAAAGTTGGAAAATTAACTTTGTAACTCCCACCTCGGACACCTTATGGATGCAAATCCCTTTCAAGACAAAAATCCAATTCAAAAGAAAAGCAATTAGATTCGAAAAGAGATCTTTTCAAGCCTCGTTCCAGAAAAATATCTGATATAATAGTATTACAAAGTAATAAGCTAGAAATCAGGATTTTCAAACACAAGCTTTTCAAAATATTAAGTAGCACACGGATCTTTCTAAGACATTTAACGATCTAAAAGGAAGAAAGCTTGATTTGGGCTCATTTTATGCCTCCTTTTCAGTTTGATTGGCGCTTTGTACATCTTTTAATTTTTGATACACTTTGTGTATCTTTTAGTTTGGCAACATTTCGCATCTTTTCAGCTTTGGGCTCATTTTATGCCTCTTTTTCAATTTATTTGGCGCACTGCACATCATTTGTAAGCTTTCTCCCTCTCAAAATTGTTAAAGGATCTCAGTTATAAAATTACCTTCCAGACATAGGAGACGCTCTCCATAGTAAGGAAGAGTAATTCACAAAATAAAAACTATACATCGTTTGATAAGTACAATCACTTGGTTTAGAAAATCATAATAATGACTCAAGACTTTGAAAATACTATTCAATGAGGTAGATTACTGCAGGAAGATAAAATAAATCTCTATTTCAAAAACTAATATTTTAATTTTGAAGAAGATTTTTTATCCAAAAGAAATAATACACCAGTAAAGGAGTTAGAGGAAGAGAAACAATCATCAATGTTTCTTCCCTTTAACAGATGCAGTGGAATCAATCACTGCTTACCAGCTTCCAAATAAAAATAAGGTAAAACTCTCAGTCAGAAATCTAGTTTATCAGAAGTAGCGAGTAGTGATCAGATTTTGAAAAGCATAAAATAGTAAATAAAAGAGATGAACCAGTAAATAAAAATAGGTAGAAAATCACATCAAAATAAATACTCAAATCAAACTAACACGACTAAAATGAAAAATAGCTGACAAATAAAAATTAATAGAAAATGGATAATCAAATTAAACAACTAACTAACAGAAACAGAATGAAAAATGGACACATCAGAAATCAGAAGTCATCAAAATCATGCATTTATATCAATCACACCTAATCTGGTCCTCAAAATGCTGAATGAGTCAAAGGCCAATGGTTTAGTTAATATGTCAGCCAGCTAATTTTCAGTTGCTACATGATGTAGCTCAATATCCCCTTTTGTAACATGGTCCCTAATGAAGTGATGCCTTATATCAATGTGTTTGGTTCTAGAATGTTGGATTGGATTCTTATAGATGTAGATGGTACTAGTATTATCACACAAAATAGAAATTATGCCCACAGGTAATCCTAAATCCAAGACTTATTGCTTCAACCAAAGAACATGGGCCACACAACTCCCTAAGGCAATGTACTCAGCTTCAGCAGTGGAAAGTGCAACTGAGTTCTATTTTCTACTGGACCAGGAGACTGAAGACTGTCCTATGAATTGACAAGTTCCAGAAGTGCTTTTTCTATCCACCATACACCCTGCAAAATCAGAATCAGAATATCCAAAAATCTCAAAAGAGGTGTTGTACCTAGGGTACCAGATTCCTAGGTTTGGGGTTCCTAAAAGATATCTGAGAATTCTCTTAATAGCAGTCAGGTGGGACTCTTTAGGATCAGCTTGAAACCTAGTACAAAGATAAAAACTAAACATGATATCAGGTCGGCTAGCAGTCAGGTAAAACAGTGATCCAATTATTCCTCTATACTTCTTCTGATCAACAGATTTTCCACTTGAATCCTTATCTAATTAAACAGAGGAGCTCATGGGAGTGTTGATTGGCTTAGCTTTATCCATTTTATATTTCTTCAAAATATCCTTAGTGTATTTAGATTGATTGAGAAAGGTTCCATCATCCATTTGCCTTATGCTAAACCCCGAAAAGTAGGACAACTCTCCCATCATACTCATCTCAAACTCCTTACTCATTGTTTCAGAAAACTCATCACATAAATATTTATCAGAAGATCCAAAAATTATATCATCAACATAGATCTGGATAATGAGTAAGTCATCCCCTATTCTCCTCAGAAAAAGGGTGGTGTTTATGCTCCCCTTAACAAACTCTCTTTCTAACAGGAATGTGCTAAGCCTCTCATACCAAGCTCTAGGTGCCTATTTCAATCCATATAAGGCCTTTTTTAATTTACAAATATGATTTGGATATTGGGAACTCTCAAAGCCTGGGGGTTGTTCTACAAAAACATCCTCTTTTATTACCCCATTTAAAAAGGCACTCTTGACATCCATTTAAAACAACTTAAATCCCTTATAACAGGTAAAGGCTAGTAGCACTCTAATGGATTCCAATCTAGCCACAGGGGCAAAGGTCTCCTCAAATTCAATCCCTTTAATCTGATTATACCCCTTAGCCACCAATCTTGCCTTATTCCTAACCACCACACCAGAATCATTCATCTTATTCTTAAAGACCCACTTGGTTCCCATAATACTTTAATTTTTAGGTCTTTCTACTAACTCCCAGACACCATTCCTTACAAATTGATTTAATTCTTCTTGCATAGCTAAGATCCAGAACTCATCTGAAAGGGTTTGATTGATGTTGGTGGGTTCAGTCATTGAGATAAAGGCAGAGTGGTTTACTTCCTTCCTAGGTCTATGCCTAGTCCTAACACCTTTAGAAGGGTCTCCTAAGATCTGTTCTTTAGGATGACTCGAAGAATTTCTCCAATCTCTAGGCAGGGTGGTTTGAGGTTCTACCCTTTCCTCTAGATTTGCATTTCCAACCCCTTGGGTAATCTCCTCTACATCTTCTTCTTCCTCAACTCTAGTCACCTTAGGATCAGATTCATCAAACACCACATGAGTTGTCTCTTCCACCACCAAAGTCCTCTTATTGAACACCCTAAAGGATTTCCCCACACTAGAATAGCCTAAGAACACTCCTTCATCAGATTTGGGGTCAAATTTTCCTAAGGATGATTTCCCGTTGTTCATAATGAAAACCTTACAGCCAAAGACATAGAGGTGGGACAGGTTTGGAGTTCTACCCTTAAAAATCTCATAAGGTGTATTGTTCAGATTTGATCTCACATTCACCCTATTTAGTACATAATAGGTAGTGTTCACCACTTCAACCCAAAAGTATTTTGAAAGTGAATACTCAGCAAGCATGGCTCTAGCAGCTTCTACTAAGGTCATGTTCTTCCTTTCAGCTACCCCGTTCTACTGAGGTGTCCTAGGAGCTAAAAAATTATAACTAATTCCTTGCTCCTCACAGAAACTTCCAAACTTCATATTTTCAAACTCTCCACCATGATCACTATGAATAGTCAAGATCTCATAACCTAACTTTCTCTGAATCCAAGTGGAGAAGGACTTAAACTCATCAAATGACTCAGATTTATGTGACAGAAATTTAATCCAAGTGAACCTCGAGTAGTCATCTACAATCATAAACCCATAGACTCTCCCCTCTAAGCTGGCAGTGCTAATGGGTCTGAAGAGATCCATGTGAAGGACTTCTAAAGGTCTAGAGGTGCTAATGTCCTTAACAGAGTGAAAGGAGGACTGGACTTGCTTCCCTAATTGACAGGCATCACACAGGTGATCCTTAGTGAACTTAAGCTTGGATACACCTCTAACTAAGTCCTTTTGGGTGACTCTCCTAAGGGTTTTTATACTAGCATGACACAATCTCTTATGCCACAACCAATACTCATCAGTAGCAATTTTTAAGCAAATTGAATTTTCAACTTTAATGCAACTTACATCCAGCTTGTAGATATTATTTATCCTTCATCTCTGTAAAATAATTTTATCATTTAAGCTAAAAATGAAGCAAGTGGGCAGAAATTTGATGTTGTATCCTTTGTCATAGAGTTGACTAATGCTCAATAAGTTATGTTTCAGTCCATCTACAAGTAAAATATTGTCAATCATAAAATTCTTTGAATCACTAATTATACCTAAACCTACCACCCTCCTGGTGGTGTTATCTCCAAGTGTAATCTTGCCTCCAGCCCTGGCCTCCAGCGCAATGAACTGATTTGGATCTCCATTCATATGTCTAGAACATCCGTTGTCCAGGTACCACATGCTCTCACGAGGTCTTGTGTGAGAGTACACCTATAAAATCATCAAACATCAGTTTTAGGAACCCATACAAGTTTGGGTTCCTTCTTATGAAAAGAGGAATGCAATGCATGTGTGCTGTGCTGTGAAATAGGCTTTTTGGTTCTCCACACCCAATGTATACTATGGTGAACAGTGCAGGTGTGAGAAATGTGTCCTAACATGCCACAGGAAAAACATCTAACACCAGAAAAAGGGTTAACTAATCTACGTGGGTGATAGTGCCTCTTCCTAGGTTTGTATAAAATATGCTTTGATGATTTTGAACCAAATTCTACAATAGGTGGAGGTGCATAAAACTGTATACATGTAGGAGGTGTTTCATGTTTCTAAAAAGTACTGATCTTAACTTTCAAAAATTTATTTTCTTTCTCTAAGCTTGCAATTTTAAATTTCAAAGCACCATTGCTACTCTCCACTTCACATGCCAGATTGTCTAATTTTTTGAAAGCTTTCTCTAAATTAACATGCGTGGTTTTCAGTAAATCATGCTCAATAGTCAGCTCAGAATATTTTTTGTTCAATTTATCAAACTCATCAATTAAAGACATGTGATTACAATCAACAGTAGAATGATCTTTAATCAAAATTTAATGCTTATTTTGTAAGTTCAGAAATTCTAGTTTCAGGCTAGTATGTGTTTTCTTAAGCTTTCTATAGGATGCATGAATTCTTTTAGATATTTCAAATAACTGATCGTAAGTAAGCTCACATACCTCTTCCTTGTCAGACTGACCAGGATGATCCTCAGCCATCAGACATAAATTTGTTTCCTCCTCTTCAGCTTCAGTCATAGAGGAGTTAGATACAGAATCTGCCTAGAACGCCTTCTGAATCCGCTTCTTATCCTTCCTAAACTTGTATTTCTCCTCACCCTTCTCCTTGCTTGGGTGAGCTTTAAGTGTAGGACAATCATCCTTAATATGTCCAGGCTTCCTGCATTCAAAACAGATAGTGTCAGATGAACTTTTAAAATTCTTGCTGGACTTACCCTTGTTCCACTTCTGAAAGTTCTTGTATTTCTTCCTTAGAAATCTTTTGAATTGCCTAGTGATTAAGGCAACATCATCGCTATCAGACCTGGAAGAACTAGTGTCACTCTCGTTGGCCTTCAGTGCCACTATTTTCTCCTTCTTCTTTTCACCTGCATCAAGCTGTCTTTGGTTCACCCCTTGCTCGTAAGTAATGAGTGATACAAGTAAGCTATCAATAGAGTAAGTATTCAAATCTTTAGATTCAGTGATTGCAGTTATCTTAGCATCATACAAAGAAGGCAAACATCTAAGGATTTTGTTTACTCTTTCGTAGTTTGTAAGTTCTCTTCCTAAGGCATGCAAAGAGGTGACAATTTGAGTAAATCTTGTATACATTTTAGAAATGATTTCAGTAGGTTTCATGCAAAAAAGTTCATAGTTATGAAGTAAAATCTTTAACCTAGACTGTTTGACTTCAGTTGTACCCTCGTAAGTGATGCACAATCTATCCCAAATCTCTTTACCAGTCGTACAAGTAGAGACACGCATGTAATCTTCAGATTTTAAAGCACAGAAAAAACAGTTCAAGCATTTGGCATTCAATTATGCTAAATCACGACCATCAAAAGTCCAATCAGTAAAGGGCATTTCAGTTTTAACATTGTTAACCAATCTAAAAGGTGATTCGTATCCATCCTTAACAAGCATCCACATACGATAATCAATTGATTGAAGAAAAGTGGACATGCAAGTTTTCTAGAAATCAAAAGGAATGTTATCAAATAATGGCAGTCGTGTAATTGAATAACCTTCAATAGTATTATGATTACGAAAGTTAGCCATGGATCAAATTCAAAAGTTTTTAAACTTAAAATTTTTTCATCCCGCTCTGATACCACTTGAAAGTTCGATAGGGATGTTAAGCCCTGATGAACTAGTCCCGAGGCTAACTAAGAGGGGGGGTGAATTGGTTATTTAAAAATTTGAGAGCAATAGTGTAAATCTTTTCTAAGATATGCAACGAAAATAAGTAAATACCCAAATAAAAAGATTAAACACAAATTTTACTCAAGCAGATAATCACAGAAAAACTAAAGTGCAGAAAGTAATCAGAAAGAACACACCAGATTTTTATAGTGGTTCGGTCAACTTGACCTACGTCCACTCCCCAGAGCCTCCCCTCCGGGTGTTACACTAACTCAAAGTGTTGCTCCTTTTGCTCCCATAGCAAGACAGAGAAGCCTGTACAAAACTCCTTTCCACTGATACGGTGAGATAGAGAACCTAACCTCCTTTTACTTCCTTCTGAAGTAGGCAGAGAACCTCAGACTCCTTTTGCTTCCTCCTGAAGCAGGAAGAGAACTTGAACTCATTTTGCTTCCTCCTGAAGCGGGTAGAGAACCCGGATCTTCTTGCCGATGATCCTCTCACAAAGAACACCAACACGATGAAAGATGATGAGAAGAGAAGACGACTCTGATCCTTGCTTGGAGCAACCTTCGTGAACCCCTCACAAACTCCCTCTCATAAGATCCTCTCTCTCTCTCCTAAACTCTCTCTCTCTAGGGTTTCTCTAGAAAGGAAAGTGGAAAAAGATTTTTTTTATTTGAAGAAAAATATCTTTTAAAGGAGGGCTCTGAAATTGCCCTAAATCTCAACTGGTCAGCAAGAATCATCCAGGACGATCTAAATATCATCCTGTATGATTAGTTCAAAATCAGCTGTGTTAGCCTGGACGATCTGGCTCTTCTGGATGATCAGTAGAAAAAGTTGATCAGATCATCCCGTACGATTCTACGATCGTTCAAGACGATTAGTGTAAATCCAGGAATTTAGTCCAGAAGATTGCTCTGGTCGTCCAGAGGAACTTGTGTTGGACGATCCAAAAATGACTTGATCGGCTAGGATGATACGGATATCATCTGGGATGATTAGTTTAAAACGGGCCAAAATCATCCTGATGACCGCTCTAGACGTACAGCTGAAACACACTAGACGATCCTGATTGTCCCGGACGATCTTGCGATCATCCCGGATGATATGATCGTATCAATTAAATATTAATTGCTTTCTGTAATTACCAGACTAATTTAGTCATGATTGTATTGGATCGTCTAGGATGATACATGTATCGTCCAGGACGATCGGACCAAATATCGTAAAATAAAAACTTGCCTAACTTGATCTGGCGGCTGAGAATTTCTGATTTGAGCATATCATCCTGTACGATGTCGGGATCATCCAGGATGATCTGCTTAATCAGACACACTTAACTTGGTCGCCCTAATTAGGGTTTCTATTTTTACTTGATCGTCTAGGACGATATAAATATCATCCAGGACGATCTGAATAAAAATTGAACAAAAACTCTAATTCACTCAAGCTCTCCCCCTGAGTGTGTGTGTGTGCAAGGTTACTTAGCTAGGGGATCAGTTACAGTACAATTGAGTCAAGAAAAGGAAAATAATATATTTAGGCACACTTGGACCCGATCTTGAGTTGGCTTGAGTTGCTCTTGATCTTTTGTACCTAAAATGGGTTAGCCAAGCAAAACATAATAGAAACATGTTTGTCATCATCAAAACCAGAGTTGCAACACTTTTAAGTCTTGAATTTGAAGAATCTGCATCTAATTAAAAAGATATTATTGAATTTTTCCTTGATGAACACGTTTTTGCATTGTAGTTAACTAAATTTCCTTGGTATACTACTATTATAAATTTTATTATTAGTGCTGAGATTCCTTTTAATTTATCGTCTACTATAAAATAAGAATTTCTGCATGATGCCAAAAGTTTCTTATGGGATGAGCCAATCTCTGTAAGAAAATATAATGGTTAAATTATTAGGAGATGTGTCCTTGAGGAGAAAATAAAATTTATTACTAGGAAATGTCATGATTCACATTATGGAGGACATTTTGGAGGATTTAGAACTACTTTTGAAAATTTTCAACTAAATATTTATTGGTCTAATCTATTTAAGGATGTTAATGCTTATGTTAAGAAATGTGATCTGTGTTAGAGAGTAGGTATTATTTCTAGAAGAAATAAAATGCCCTTAAATTATATATTGGAAATTGACTTATTTCATTTTTGGGAACTTAACTCTATGGGTCCATTTGTGTAATCCTATGGAAGTCAACATATCTTGAGTGTTGTTGATTTTGTTTCCAAATGGATTGAAGAAGTTGCAAACCCAAAACTGATGCTCAGGTAATACTTAAATTTTTAAAGAAAAATATTTTTTCCTAGATTTGGAATACCTAGAGTTTTGATTAGTGATGGGTGGAATAACTTCTACAATAAAAGAATAGAGGCATTGATCACTAAATTTGGCATCCAACATAGGACTGCAATAGATTATCATCCTTAAACTAGTGGCCAAGCTAAAATTAGTAAAAGGCATATCAAGAGAATTCTTAAAATGATTATAAGTTCAAATAAAAAGGAGTGGGCTCTAAAATTAGATGATGCATTATGGGATTATAGGACTACTTTGGAAACCACAATTGGTATGTTTCCCTATCATTTGGTCTTTGGAAAAGCTTGCCACTCACCTTTAGAACACAAAGCATATTGGGTGATAAAAGAATTAAATTTCAATCTTAAGGAAGCTAAAGAAAAAAGGTTAATATAGTTGAATGAGTTATAATAGTTTAGAAGTGAAGCTTATGAAAATGCTAAAGTATACAAGGAGAAAATAAAAAGTTGGCATGATCTTAAGCTTCATAAGAAATAATTCACCCCTAGCTAAGAAGTTCTTTTATTTAATTCTATATTAAACTCCAAGTGGTCAGGACAATTCACTATACTAGGTTATTTTCTTTTGAGTTGATGTGATTTTTGGTAGTCTGGGTGATAACTTATAACTTAGCGCTGCTTGGGATGTAACCTAAAGGTGATATATGCATTTCATTTTATAGTCTGCTATGATCATACAGTTATTATCTATTATAGTATTATCTTGTATTTATTTGATTTGCCATTCCCAACATTCTTAAATATTTATTGATCCTCATATTAATTCAAATGCATCTTGAAATTCATTCAACTTATATAAAATTTATAGTTTAAAATTAATTTTAAATAGGAAAAATATAACACTATAGGTGCTTAATTAAATGATCAAAGGATAACTTCTGATAATTAGAGCAATCTTAACATCAACTAATAAAATATTCAAAGTTAAAACTTCATACTAAAATTGAAATACCACAACACACAAAGCACTTGACTACTAGTTGTGGATGGATATACTAAGCTTAGAAAAAGGTAATATTTAGATTAATTTATTAAAATCATTATAAACTAATGTGTCATTGGGAAGATTATAAAAAAACTTACATTAAATTAAATTTCGGTTACTTGAAGGAATACATTACTTAGGTATTCAAGATCATTACTGAGTTACTCTAAAAATTTAAAAAAAAAAGAGAAAAAAAGAAGAAAAGGAAAAAGAGATCTTAAACGGAAAGTGAGTATGGGAACACCAAAAGTTGGTACCTGGTAAAGCTTATTCCCAAAAGAACCTAATACCAAAATTAAAATAAGGAAATGTAAGTATTCTAATAAATAATTGATGTTTATAAATAAATTATAAAGATTAACTGAAGTATGAAAATTTGTTAAAAGGTAAATTATCCAATATTATCAATCAGTCAAAATTAGCACATACATCGATAGTAGATGAGCATAGTACACATATTAATAAAAATGATTAATTAGGATGTTTGATAATGATTGTTGTAATTAAAATTGCCAACCTTTGATTCATTTCAATTAACATCAAATTAGTGAAGTATTTTTTATATTGTAATCAATTTGAGCTTAAAATTTTATAAGGAAGGATGAATTATTTAAAGGTGTAATCACATAGCTTTAGGATAAGAAATAGCTTAAACTAGGTGGGGATTTATTAAGTAGAGATTGTGTTACTATTTATTATTCAAAATTCCAGTGAATATATGAGTTTTAGTTTATGTTGTGCAAGACAATTTCAAGAAAAATCCAAGAAAATACAATGTCTATACTAGCACCATGATGCCCCGAACAACCATGCCACAGTGCCTTCAATGCCCCAGAAGCAGAATATATCATCATTTTCTTAGTGTTCTATCATTTTGCACCTTTATCTAGTGCCACAGTGTCATGTCGTCAAGCACCACAGCATTAGAGGAGCCTCGATGTCACATATGGAATATTGTTGTTCAATGAGTTCTATCATTTTGTAAAGAGACCAAAGCACCTGTATTAGTCCCTAGAGCGCCCTAGTGCAAATGGCCTAACTGAGTTCGACGAGGCCCAAACTTTGTCAACATTGAAGTGTTGAGGTAGACTCGCGATGCCAAATTTCCTGTAGCACCTTGGCTTGGAAGTCAAAGTTGTTATCTAATGAAGCATCACATGTATTCATTCCAGTGTTGTAGAAAAGCTAAACATAGAACATTGAGGTGCTAGTTTAATATTTTAGCATCATAGTGCAACCCTTTTGATCTTCTTAATGCCTGAGCCAATTTATACATACTAAGTATAAATAGTTTTCCTTCACTTTTTAATGGGCTGGTCAGTTGCTCACCATCTTTTATTTGTACAAAATAGTAAAGGAGTAGGAGTTTAATGTGGAGAGTGAATGTGCTTAAAAGAATTCATTCCATAAAGTAGGTATTGCTTAGAATTGATTGTAAAACATTATCGTAGAATATTTTATCCAACTAAATTCATGTAACTTTATATAATGTTTGAAAACCATTTCTTTGGCTAGCTAATTATCTTATTTTTGGCTTTTGATGTGAACGAAGTAAGTTTTCACTTTAGTAGACTCTATTTTAAGAACTATTTTATTATTATTTCCATATTTGAAGTTAAAACCTAGTGTGATTCTCTACCTCAATAAAGTAATGATGGAACAAATAAAATGGGTTGAATAGAAAACTTTCATACCAATACATATGATGAATATGATGCTAGGGTCTATAAAGATAAAATCATGATAGTGAGGTGAAAGCCTTACTTTACCCCCTTATAACCTCGATAGAGATATAAGGGTGAATATGTTCTGATTCATAACATACCTTATAAGATTCTACTCAGAGAACACTACAAAAATTCATATTCATAGGTTCAAAACATAATTTATATTTTTATCATTAAATAGTAGATCATAGAACACTGCCTTCCTTTTTATTCAGTAAGATAACTTTGTTGCTTGAGTAGACAATACTAGGGGTATTCATATAACACATATTTTTCTCATGGGATTGTCACTCTTCTCATTCTTTATTACTTGATTGATATGTGCACTTGCATAGCAAAAAATACACCAACTACCATCAATGATCCTTAAGAGCATTCAGCTAATCATTTAGTTTGATCTAACATAACTCAAATTATAGGTATTTTCTCAAATTGAACTAATTGGATATTACAAGCCACCATTCATACTCTATAATTAGATTATTAAAAAATAAAAAATTAGGTTTCCTTTAAATAATTAATTCTAATTTTATTAACTTTATGGGTGTGCAAGGCATGGGATTAATCAAAGACAATTTTCCTTAGAGAGCCCTTGTAGAAAGGGAGGATGTTCTCTTTCTTAGTTAGAGGCTGGACAAACAAATTAGGGTATGATTGAGTGGAGGTTCCATGAGGGAGTAAAGGTTGTGTGTGTGAGATCACATAGTTAACCTCATCAGCTTGCATTTTTATCCTCTAATGTTTATGTTTTGAGCTCTTGGAGAGACGCTCTAGCAAGAAAGTCTTTGGGCGAATGATTTGTGACTAGCCCAAGAGGCTAGGGAAGTAGCATCTCCACCATTGTGAGGAGTAAAGTGTGGGTGAAAGCACCTCCACCATGTTGGCATTTTTAAGGAGGGAGCCTAGGCTTTTCAAAGAAGGAAATGCTTGTAAAGGACATTCTTCACCTTGGAATAAAGAAGGGCTTCCTTACCTTGTGGACGACAGAAAGAGTGTTTTCTTATGGAATTCTTAATGAGGAGCTTGGCGAGCATACACAGATTAACTTGATCAAACAACAATAAAAATCTTTGTTTGCTTTTCCTTACTTTTGTACTATTTATTTCCTTCATTTTTATTACTTATATCTATCTTTTCAAGAACTGTTGTGGTTTCATCCTAAGAAAATATTTCAAAAACATATCTTCATAATATTTTTCAATAAATAAAAATATTTTTCTTTGATCATTGCTTTAAAATTATTTTTAAGAAATTTCCACTACTCTATAAAATAAAATAAAAATAAAGAATAATTTTTACTATAAGTTATGAAGTTTTACTAGTGTATTTCAAAATTAGCTCTGTTGTATATATATTGTATTGATCTGTAAAAAAATTTTAAATAACCAATTCATCCACCCTCTTTATTGTCCCAAGTCAGCTTCACCAACTTTAAGAGGGGTCTCATGCACTTTTGACATTCAAACAAATCCAAAATATATCCTTATAATATGTTTAACACCTAAAATAAAAGCCTTAATCCCTAAAACATTATAAGAAAATGGACTTAAGTTTTCAACCTATTATTTTGGACAAGGTGATTGCATATTATGTGTGATTAGGACTTACTTATTGGTGGGCTCATTACACTCTGAGTTCATTAGTCAGTATCTTCTTGAAAAATTAAAATTCAAATTAAAGCTCCAAACCCTTAAAAAAATGAAATAAAAACCTTTTATGAACTAAGACTTGAATATAAATGGAATTTTTTGTAAAGCCTAAAACAAATAAAAAAATCATATTTTAAAAATCTAATAAGGTTAACTAGCTAATTATCCTAACACACACTTTGTTTTGCTTGTTAGGAAAATAAACTTTAGTCCTAGGCTTAAAGCATTGTATTGACTTTTTTTGTTTGAGTTTGTTTTGAATGTAATTGATTCAATGAGTTTGGTGGATGTATACAAATGCTATGATGGTTGGGTGAGTTCGTGATAATGATGATGTGATCTATGATGTGTGTTTATATTTCTTGTGATTAGGTCTAGTCGGGATGTTTCATTATAAATTAGATTTTCTATATATGGCCATGCTTAGGAAGGAATATCTTAAGAATATCACCAATAATCATTAATTATAAACTAACTAGGTTTTTTAAGGTGCTTATAAATAAATAAAATTTGTTTAGCCCTAAAATCAAAAGTAGGGCCAATAAATAGGTTGCTCAATTATTAAGAAAATTCTCCATACTCTATATTATGGATGAATGTTTGAAATGGTTTTCAAATATAAAATTCTTTCTAAAACCTTGAAGGTAGTAAAGAACCTTTTTCACTTATTCAAATGTAAAAGTAGATAAATGTGAAAGTCAAATGAGATTTTCATCTTAAGGCAATGGAACTAAAAGAATAAGCTTCCCAAAATGAATTTATTTCAAAAACATTTAGGAGGATTATCATCATTAAATAATTTAAAAAATCTTATTTGTTAAATCTTAGCATCAAATCTAGGATTAGAATTTGCATTACTAGGTTGCCTATTTCCTAAAATGGTTGTAATTAAGCGGCCCTTGGCATATTTGAACTTTTTGTATGTTTGGAATTTTATTTCCATTTTATGTTTATGTAGTATCGTGGTTAGGTGTATTAGCATTCTTTGGTTTCCTGCATGTGATTTGCCTAAATAATCAAGGAATTACATTTTTCTACTCGTAACTAGTGAGTTCACTTTAAGTAATATAGACAAAAAAATTTATTTATAAAAGGTAAAGGGGATTTGGCTAAGTAGCATAATATATTGCTTCTTTATAAACAATAATCATGGTTCGACTAGTTGCAAAAAGGGGTCTACCTAAGATGATTGGGATATCTTTATCTTCCTCGATATCAAAAATATGAAGTCAATTGGTAAGATGAACTTTTCTACCTTTAATAAATCTCTCTTATGACCACACTCGAATATGTAAGAGATCTATCAGGTAATGAAATATCCATAATGGTAGGTTAAGCCTCTACTAGACCTAATTTTAAAAAGATGAATAAGGACATAAAGATAATACTATATCCTAAGTCACAGCGCCTTACCAAAAAAATTAACCACTATCATGCAAGGAATGGTTAAACTACCTACATCATTTAATTTTTGAGAAATTTTCTTTTGAATAATAGCACCACACTCTTCAGTCAATGTCACAGTCTCAAAATCTTCTAATTTCTTTTTCATACTTAAAATGTCTTTCAAAAACATCACATAGCTATTCATTTATTCAAGAGCTTTAATAAAAGGAATATTAATATTAATGCATCTTGAATACCTCTAGAAACCTCAAAATTTATTTATCTAAATTCTACTTTTGGAGTCTCTGAGGAAAAGATGGTGGTGGTCTCTCTACAACCTTCCTAATTAGCTTCTCTAATTCTATGTTCTTTCTAGGTTGATCACTTGGTTGGACAGATTTAGCATTTAGTTCATCACTCTTATTTTCTTTTCTAACTCTTCCTTATAACTTTTTTCCACTCCATAATTGAATTACCTTACAATGCTTCTTACCTTATCCTTAGAATTCACTTTAGTGTTGCTAAACAATATCTTTAGGGCATTTAGCCAATGAAATAGCTAAGTATCCTAACTAACATTTTATATTCCTAATTACAATAGATTGGCTACGTAACAAAGTTCATATTTGTAATAATAAATCATTTAAAGATGTTTTTTTAATATTTAAATGGATTATTAAAAGTGAAATGATAAGCGAAGGTTTGCATAGGGTTGAAAATTTTTGAGTTATGAGTGCTCTAATTTCCTACAAGTTTAGATTAGTTGTTAGGCCAGTTATTATTCTGCAGCTATTGATTATTATTACAGTTAAAGTTTGGATGATTTTTTTAACCTGGTTTATAAGTGTTTGAGTTGGGGTTATTTTTTCTATTATTAATCATATTTATGGAATCCACACTTGAAAGAAAATGTCCACCTATTTGTCCATACACCTTCTCTAAACTTATAGGTTCTCTTTGACTTATGTTGACTCCAAAATCATCTCATTTTCTCCTGATTGCTTTTACTAATGAAGTTAATATCGATAGGACATTTGAATCAAGGAAGCTCTCTACTTTCATAGGGTGAATTCTTTCAAAATGCCATTGAAAGTTATTGGTAGCCATTTCTACAATCAACACTTCAAATTGTTTAGACATAAGAGATCCTCTTGGTGTAGTATCTACAATAAACATTAATGATCCTACTAACCCATTTTAAAAAGTTTGAATAATTAGCCAATTTGGTATAGCATGATGGGGGCATTTTCTTAATAACTCCTTAAACCTCTTTTAAGCTTCAGAGATATACTCAATATCCAATTGGATGAATAAGGTTATACCATTCCTACGTTCAATGGTCTTAAATAGAATAAAATATTTGGCATGAAAATTTTGGGCTAACTCAGTCCAAGTGATGAAAGAGTTAGGGGGTAAAAGTATTTAACCTAAATTTTTCCTTGTCTCTCAAAGAAATTGAAAAGAACCAAATTCTAGTAAAATCATTGAAAACTCTATTATACTTTCAGGTTGTACAAATTTCTAAGAAACTAGCTTATGTGTAAATTAAAGTCTTTTATTGGTGAACACACAAACAAATAATTTTTGACCATTTGGATAATATTTATTTTATGTTAAAAGTTATTAGCATGAATAGTTAGTCTATTAAAACTCTGATAAACTCCATCAAATAATGATTTTGTAGTCATTAAGGGCTCTAGATTGATTTATATTTTTCCAACTTATTTCTTTTTTTTTTTGAGTTTTACTAATTGTATTATTGGTATTCTCCATTTTAGGGTCAAATGATAAAAATAAGAAATCGTCTCTAAAACACATACAATAATTGATTCAATTAAAAAAATTACTCAAAAATTAGATTAAGTTAAACATAAGAAAAGATAATCCCAATAATAATTTAATATTAATAGAATATAGAACAAAACTAATAAATATCATACCCAACTGCTAAAATTAAAACACAATATCACAGGTGTGACATTAAAAAAATAAGAGGTAGGACTAAATTAATGATGTTAAAATTAATATTAACTAATAAAGACAAGTCATCGATCATTGATAATGGTGCCAAAACATGGTGATACACAAGGGAATGTGTCATTTCAAGTAATAAAATGAAGAGAGTGAATTGTTCTCTTGAAAACTATATATATTTAATGAGTTAATTAACAAATAAAATTAATCATTTAAATTATACTACTGCACTGAAAAGTTTGATGAAATCAACATTAAGCAAAACTCTAGGTATTTTTGAATGTTCTCTTATAAATTAGGTGAAAATTTACATGTTAATTAGGTAGTCAAAATATAATTATGAATCAAAGCAATTTTAATTCTTAGTTTCTGTCGAGCTCAAACGAATACTAGCTATGTGATAAATAGCAATATGTTTATTCTAATCTACTCATTTTACTACAATGACATTATCTCATTTAATGTTTCCATAAAATTTAAAATGCATATCTGTATATTTCTAAATTTTTATTCAAATCTCCTTAACTATCATAATACAAGTCCATAGAGATCATTAGTTCACATTGGATTTTAAATTCGCTATTAGCTAGATTCCATTTAAATTAAGTATGGGGGAATTGAAATAATTTTTAGAAAAGTAAAAAAAAATTAGACTTAGTCTAATAATGCACAAATCACCAAGACTAAATATTAAACTTAGTTGAAGATATAGTTATGGAAGTGCATATTAAATAACACCAAAAACACCACTTTATTGCTAATTAAAAAAAAGTCAATGTAATCTATTCTTGGAGTTTTTCCTTCCTCCAACAAATTTCTTCCCAATCCCCTTACAAACTCTCACACCCACTCTAAGAAATAGACAAAAAACTGGACAAAAATTGACTCTTGCTCAATTTAGACTTCTTATTTATACTTAACTCAGAATAACAACCTAATTTCTCTAGTGAGCCCACAACACTGCAATGTTATTCCCCAGCATGGAAATGCTTTACCCAAATCATCATAGTGCTTTGCATGTGTAACATCCCATCCCCTCAACCACTACAGTGTTGATTATTCATGGGAGAAAGTGTCAAATAGTGTTGAGGTACTTCGTAACTTTGTATGGCGGTGCTCCATTACAATTCTTCTCTTTGAAAACTCAATGGCAATGTAGTATATAAATGTTGGCACTGTGGTGCCAAGCTCCCTTCCTTTATATAAAAAATTTTTACCTTAGTAGTTGCGTAGTCCATAAATATTGGCCTTGTTGTACCAATCTCTCGATTTTCAACCACAAAACCACTCCTTGTTGCTTTGTGGCACTTGAATGTTAATGTCATGGTGCTATTCTCTCTATATTTAGGATAAAATGTATACATCTGTGCTGATGTGGTACTTAAGAGTTGGTTCTATGACACACTATTATCATTCTTCTATATTTTGAATCTTTAGGGAAATTTGTGCATAAAATAATGAACTTATGTAACTTTATAAAGAAAATGCACACTTTGAAAATAATTTCTTCTAACTCAACATGACAGCATTAGAATGTTAATGTTGCAGCACATCTCTATAGTTCTTCTATACTTTGAATCCTTATAGTTCCTATATATGATAATGAACTTAAGTAACACTTTACTTAAGAAATGTACAATTTAAAAGTAGTTTTTTTTACTCAATAGTAACACAATTTATAAATATCCAAAAGCTAAATAAGAGCTTGTAGGCTCTCTTCAAGATGTGAAAAAAGCTTGACAAGCCACTAGGAAGTTTTATTTTGAGGTTTTAAAAGGAAGTACTTGAGATAAAAGACATAGGTCCTACCATCTGCCATGATTCTTTAACACAAGGACAGAGAAAATGTAAATTTCATTATGTACTTGGCTTACAACAATGAAGGATGCTTACTAAACTACTTAAGGTTGGCAATAGACACATCTATCCAAAATAGTGTACCTAAGTTATTAAGTCTTCTTCAACTCTTGCCATAAGAACTCAACATTAATAAACATATGTAATAAGGAAGGGAGTAAGGGAGAATATTCCCAATAGATTGAATATTCAAGAAGAGGCAAATGATATTATGAGATTATGTAGCCAAGAGCACCAATGAGCATCGATATAGGCTTGGCTACTCAGGATCACTAGACTACCTATACTGAGTGTAGAGGAGCTCACTTACACCACTCATCCCTACCAATAAAAATATATGCATTGTCCCCTTACAATCACCTCCCTTATCGTGTCAATGGGCAAGCCACTAGAGTCAATCTGTAATAATAAGTTCATTTATTTTCATCACCTGTAAAAGTAAGTACACATGCCAAGGATACATCATGGTATTAACCCTTCCATAATGATCATTACCATAACATAGTAGAGTGTCACCACCTATGTCACTAGTTAAAGACGTTATTATGGTTAGGTAGTTAAAGGAATTCAAACTCACTAACCTTGGTCAGTGGCTAGGAAAGATCCTAAAGGAGAGAAATGTTAATGAATCCATCCCTCCTCACTCCATTCACATAGTCAGAGTAGTACATGCCATTATAAGAGGAGAACAAGCTAAGACTTCCATAGTGGCTAAGAGGCTTTAAGTTAGTGAAGTCAACAAAACATCTACTTCATGAGTTCTAATAAGGGACATTGTTATAGTTATATATGCCTTCTAGAAGGAACCTTTATAATGATATGGTATCTTTCACTCTTGTTGTAAGGTATAACCATATTGATAGTCTTTTGAATGACAAAAGGGGTTCTATCAACATCATTATTAAATCAAATGAAACTTCATATTTCTCAAAATACTTCTGCTATAGCTGCATTATATGGTTTGTAGGAAGAGTGCAAAGAAATAGAAGGAGCCAAAGAAATAGAAGGAGTACTTTTCTTATTAGTTGGGGAGAAGGTGACCAACAATATACGGTCATGGAAGACTTAATTATCATTGGTGTCCCAACCATTTCTAATACCATATATGGGAGACCCCTCTTAAAGACTTTCAAATTAATTATTTTAATTTTCCATGTTGCTATTAAATTCTTTATAGATAGCCAAGAAATCTCTGTAAGAGATGACCTTACAAAAACCTACACTTGTTACCTTAGAATAGTTGAGAAAGCGGTGACTTCCTAAAAGAAGTTTAATAACTTAATATTGAATGTGGCATAGAACTAGAGATTATAGAGGTAGACAAGGTAATCCCAGCTATAGAAGGAAAGTTTGAAAGAATACTAAGGCTAAGCCCCTTCTTTAGCTCAAAGCATTAAGGTAAACTCTTCCAAGCTCTCAGGGATAACCTTGATGTATTTGCATGGACAACAATTGAGATGCTTTCCTTTGATGAAGAAGTCACTTGCTATGAACACAATAATAGAAAGGATGCCACAGTGATAAATATGGGTCTCCAAAAGGATGTTTCTTATAGGGATTAGAATGCTAAGGGTACTATCGCACTTTCCCGTAGGACAAAAGGCTTGGAGATCTATATACTTAATGCAAGTAGGCCCATGGGAGAGCAGATTGAATCATACGTACAATTATCCAAGGAGAATAATATCTTTCTCCTGAATATCTCAATGAATTAAAATATGTGAGGCTCGATAGTCATGTGATTTCACCAATTCAATATATTAACTCAAATGAGGTTTATTTGATGTGGGTGCTGGTCTCCCACAAGCATAAGCCCCGGTGGTTAATTATATCTTAGTGCTCAACCTAAGAATATTCTTGATTAAGGATACTAGTTTATTCCCTTCTTGGTTTGGCACAGTGGAATATCTAGGCTCTCCTAATCTAAAGGAAGATATGCTCAATTGGGCTATTTAACACAAAATGATCATATAATAACTCGGTTGGTTAAAAGAGGATAAATCAAGGGAGACATCACATACAAAGCATACATGAGAGAGAAATGGAAGTGACATCATCAATGTGACATGGATAAATGAGATTTTTAGCCTCCCTAGAATGAAGAGCTTACCCAATGATAAGGCATGCAATGATATACCCATACCATAAGTCTTTAAGCCTAGGTCTATAAAGGATGTATCATGCCCTTAGTAACAATACCCATAAATTAACTAAATCAAGACACTAAGGGGACTTATAAATTAAACCCCATGAGGGATCTATGTAGCCCCAACTTGGATTTATCACCTTGCTCAAAAGGTGTACCAGCTTAACTCCACCAAGCATCTCAAAGCCATGTAATCTGATCATATGCAAATGTGAGAGTGGTGGGAGGAATAGATGGGATATGAGCCTCAAGCATAACCATGAATGGCACTGTCCTATACAAAGCTGAATAATCTCATAATGTGACAAAAGAAAAATTATATGATTTGACTCACGCTTTGCATGCATGGGTAGGGCTAATCAGAACTAGCCAGTAGATACTATAAAGTGAGCTGGATTTGAAATATTAATTATATTTTAAAAATGACTAAAGAGTGTCATGTAATTAAATTTGAAAATTTGGTTGATTTTAAATATATTTTCACTTTATCTTTATTAGGCAAATTTATACTTTTGTAGAAAAGTTAACATCCTAAAAGCCAAAAGTAAACACTCCATCTGAGCCACCCCAAAGTAAAATAAAGCAAGAAACCTAAGAAAAGAATATAGTTTTAATGTGCAAGCAATGAGCCACCCCAAAGTAAATTAAAGGCCTACATATGCAAAATTTATGAAAACATTTTTAAGTAAAAAGAGTAAATTAGGAGTCTTTTAAATAGTAGCCCTTACTGAGGAATGTAGGGCCCATTCAAAAAATAATCCTTTAAAAGCTTAAGGGCCCTAGTAGTTTCACCATCTTGATGCCTATGGAAGATAAGTTTTATCAGAGAATGCTATATGATTTAGGTGCTAATATTAATCTCACACCCTTGTCCATCTTTTACAGGTTAAACCTAGGAGAAGTCTAACCTACCACTGATACCCTACAATTAGCTAACCATTCATTCACCTATCCTAAGGGGATAATTGAGAATATTTTAGTAATGGTTAATAAGTTCATTTTTATTATAGATTTTATTTCTTTAGATATAATGGAAGATAGGAAAATACATATCATTTTATTTAGAGCTTTCTTGATTATAGGTAGGGCTATGATTGATATTTAAAAAGGAGAGCTAACCCTAATAGTTTAGGATCTGGAAGTCACTTGCAATGTCCAAAAATCTATGAAGTTTCCTAAAGATTAACGTGAGAATTTTTGTAGAGTGGATTCTGTTGATTCTTGTGTAGAGGATGTTTTGGAGGAGATGTTAAGTGATGTCAGTTGGATATATCATTATGTAAGGATGGTTTGGATGAGGTGTATTTTGTTTATTTTATTAGTTAATCAATTGAGGTATTTAGGGAAATATTTGATGTTCTAGATACATCATCTCTAGGGAAACCTTTGAAACCTTTTGTATTTATGTAACCTAAGCTTAAACTGAAAATATGGCCTGCTCACCTTAAGTATGCCTTTTTAGGAAAGAGTCAACTTTACCTATCATTATACTTATTGTGCTTGAAAAAGATCAAGAGTGTAAGTTAATTAAAGTCCTTAGCATATATAAGAGAACATTTGGATGGTCTATTGTTGACATTCATGGGATTAGTCCATCCATTTTTATGCATAAGATCTGATTGGAGAAAGCTTGTCAACTGAAAGCTAATCTACATAGGAGGTTGAATCCAACTATGAAAGAAATGATAAAGAAAGAGATCCTAAACTGGTTAGATGTAGGTATCATTTATCCTTTTTCTAACAATGATTATGTTAGCCCAATTCACTGTGTTCCAAAGAAATGGGCATTAACTATCATTTCAAATAAGAATATTGAACTTATTCCTGCTAACACTATGACTAGGTAGAGGATCTATATTGATTAAAGAAAACTTAGTAAAGCCACCATAAAGGATCATTTCCCATTTCCCATTGCTCATTATTAAGCAAATGCTAAATAAATTAGATGGGTATCCTATCTACTTTTACTTATATGGCTACTCTAGTTACCACTAAATTCTCATTACATTAGAAGATTATGATAAGATGAAATTCACAAGTCCTTATAGAAACTTTGCATTTAGACAAAAGCCCATTGATTTGTGCAATACTCCTACGATATTTAAAACATGTATTATGTAAATTTCATTTAATAGAGCACAACATTGATTTTTTCATGAATAATTTTTTAGCCTTTGGAATAATTTTTTATGCGTGTTTAGATCATTTAGAATAATTATTTAGTCTTTGAGATAGTTTTTGATGTGTTTTAAGATCATTTAGAATTAGTCTTAAAGTGATTCAAGGAAAAAGAACCTTATGCTAATTTTGGAGAATTGCTTGTTTATAGTGAAGAAAGGCTTTATTTTTATACACAAAATCTCAGAGAGGGGTATGGAGGTTGATAAGGTGAAGATCCATGAGACAAGAATTTTCCACATCTTACTTTTATTAATAAAGTGCATTTTTCTAGGTCTTGCTAGATTTTATAGGCATTTCATTAAAGATTTTTCTAAAATTAGTAAACCTCTTTGCCATTTCTTAGAAAAAAGGACCTTTTGATTAAAATGTTGATTGTTAATTTATGTTTGAGAAATTCAAGAAGTGCTTAGTTACTACACCGATCATCATTTCAACTCAATGGTCTATAAAATTTGAATGAGGTGTGATTATGCCATTGGAGTGATTTTAGGGAAAAGATCTGCTAAAAAATTCCATGCCATTTATTACACTAGTAGAACTCTAAATGATGCCCAGATTAACTATACAACTACTAAAAAAGAGCTACTAGAAATAGTCGTTGCCTTTGATAATTTTACATCTTATGTAATTAACACTAAATTAAATATTTTTATTAATCACTCTACCATTAAATTCATGTTAACCAAGAAAAAATTAATTAGATGGATTTTATTTCTACAAGAATTTGATGTGGAGATCGAATATTGGAATGGATTTGAAAATCAGGTGTTCAATCATCTATCCAGATCAAAGAGGAAGCATTCTAAAAATAATGATAATGAAATTAATGATTTTTTCCTTGATGAGAAGTTGTTTGCATTGCATTCATTAAGTATGCCTTAGAATGTTGACAGTGTAAATTTAATTGTGAGTGGGGTAATTCCTGATAAATTGTCTTACATCCAAAGGTGCAAATTTATGCATGATGTTATTATTATTATTTTTTGATATGAGCCTTACATATTTAGAATATGTAAAGATATAATTATTAGGAAGTGTGTCTCTAAAGATGAAATAGAACCCATTATTAGTCATTGTTATGATTCATATCATGGAGGGCATTTTGGAGGGTTTATAACTATATATAAGATCCCTTAATCTAAATTTTATTGGCCTACCCTTTTTAAGCAATTAAATGATTATATAAAAAAGATGTGATAGATGCCACAAAGTAGGATATTTCTAAAAGACATGAAATACCCTTAATTATATGCTTAAAGTTAAAATTTTTTATGCTCTTAAATTAGACTTCATGGGTCCTTTTGTTCACTATTTTAAAAGTTAATATATTTTGATAGTAGTTCACTATGTCTCTAAGTGGCTAGTCAGCTTAGCAACTCCCAAAACTGATGCTCAAGTTGTAATTAAATTTCCTTAAAAAAACTATTTTTTAGATTTGGAATGCCTAGAGTCATCATAAGTGATGGGGATAGCCATTTGTGTAATAAGAGAGTAGAGAATTTAAAATTAAAATATGAATTTAAGCATACATTATAAACTTCTTATCATTCCCAAACTAGTGCTCAAGTTAGATAAGTAATCGAGAGACGAAGAGAATTCTAGATAAAATTATAAGTCTAAATAGGAAGAGTTGGTCACTAAGATTGGATGATGCACTATGGGCTTATAAGACTACTTATAAAACCCCAATTGTAACGTCTCCCTATAAGCTACTTTTTCGAAAAAGCTTGTTATTTATCATTAGAGTTAGAGTACAAAGCTTATTGCGCAATAAAAGAATTAAATTACAACCTAAAGGATGACGAAGATAAAAGGATTATACAATTAAATGATTCAAATAATTTTGAAATTATAAGAATGCCAAATTATATAAATAGAAAATTAAAAATGGCATGATTGTAAGCCTATTAGGAAAGAACTTGGGCCTGGACTAGAAGACTTGTTATACAATTCAAGAATAAAATTATTTCTTACAAAGATTAAGTTCAGGTAGTCAAGACCATTCACTATCATCAAAGTGTATCCTTATGGAGCTATTAATATAAGGGATAATAAAACCACCCAAATGTTCAAGGTTAATAGTCAGAGATTGAAACCGTATTTAGAAGGAGATGTTAATACGCTTAGAAGTTTAATAAAGTTGGGTCATCTTGGATAGAATTTTGGCATAGTCTGATTGAAGACTATACACTTAGCATTATTTATGAGGCAACCCAATTTATCATTCTTGTTTATCAGTTAGGAGATTATGTGTGAATCTTATTTTGTTTATGCTTAGAAAACCATTTGGTAGGTTTGATTTTTGTGTTATAGATGTTGTGAACATGTTATCCTATTTTAGTGTGTAAGGAGTTCATATGGAAAATTTAGCCCAATATAGTAGTACCATTAAATAAAGAAAAAAAATTATTAAATTCTATTGTGTCATAATGCAGAATGAATCTAGCATCACAGTGCTAAATTATCCATTGGACAACTATAACACCAGTCGTGCAGCACCACAACATTGAAATCTCCAATAATCTTGATCCCATTGAGCATCGTAGCACCACATCAAGCACCAAAGTGCTCGATAAAATCATAAATAAGGTAGATAAAGCATCATATTGTTGAGTGCTATGATAACTTTATGATAAAAAAGCTTATAAATTCAATTTTTAAAGGAAGTGTTGCAGTGCTACCTATCCCCAGCATCATAGTGCTAGTACTCATTTTGACACATTTGACTAAGCACCCCAACACTTCAAAGGCCAGAACCATTGCGTTAACTTAATTATAAGTAAGGGTGGGTTGTTTGTTCAAATTCACTTATGCTCTCTGAATCTTCTAGTGTTTGTTCTCAATTCTTTTTATTTTTTCCAACTAGTTAGAATGGCCCCTAAGGTTTTAGTTGGTTGGAAGAGGTATGTGTCTTCCACATATAATGCCTAAAATTTTATCAGTGCCGCAGCAGAGGAGTACTATAATAATTTGTTAAGTAAATCTATAATTTGTGAGTGTGGATTTGATAATCCTACGGTGATAATTCAAGTTAAAGTTTTAAAGATAAATTTTGATTTTCTTTTAGTCCAACCCTATCCTGCTAATGCTTATTTTGTTCAAAAATTCTTAACAAATGAGATGGAGCCCCAAAATAATTTCTTTTTTATCCATGGTAAGTAGGTACCTTTCACTCACATAGCAATCAATCAAATCTTCTAAAACCCCAACTAATAGTTTGACTATGAAAAAATTATTAGGTTTATAACCTTGAGAGGCCTGAATGCCCAATGAAAAGGAGAGAGGAAAAATCATTAACTTACCTACATCTTTCCTCACCTAGGAGTCTAATGCCTGGAACTATTTTATTTATGTGAAGCTTATGCCAAGAAGAAACATAAGTGAGGTAACCAAGGATAGGAGGTCCTCATAATTCATATCTAAGGGAGGTCATTATGTTTTATATCTAAAACCAATTAATCATGAATTTTTTGAAGATAGTCCTCCAGTTTATTTAATACATGCTTAGTGGGTCAACTTTTATGGGTTTAGAAAATCCTGGTTTAATTTATGAGTTATGTGAATCTACCAAGGTAGTGGAGAATCCATGGGCGGAGAAATCTTACCTTCTTCTACCATAATGAGATTTAAGATTTAATCATTCAAAATCCCCTTCGTAGAATGAGTCGATGAATCTGGCTAGCTGACCCAACCCTGCCAGCAACAGAGTAAAGATCTTAGGATGTTAAGATAATAAGTGGTGGACCTCTAGGATATAGTGGATTGGATCAGGGTTTTTGTAAGGTTGTGAAAATCAGACTAGATAACAAACTAGAAGAAGGAGAGGTTCACAGTTCGACAATTTAACAAAGGTTGAACCGGGTTGAACTGGATGATGTAATAAATACTAAAATTATTTAAATACAATATAAACTATGTAATAATTAAAATTTTAACCAAGAATGCATACTATTTTGATTAAAGTTCATGAATAAGCTCCATTAAGGCTTAACATAAAACTTATTAAGAATCTCAATTGAACATGAATGTGAATATTATATACATATATATATATATATATATATATATATATATATATATATATATATATATATATATATGCATAATAAATAGGTCTTAAACTTAAAAAAAAATTTAATAATCTTATTGTATAAATATAAATATAAGTTTTAATGAAAGTAGTAATATAATATATAAATTTTATAATTAAATAAAATAATATTTCTAACTTTAATAAATTATAAGCATTTTCAATGCAAATTTATATCCCAAGCAATTTGATATTTTAAGCTCATGTAAATTTCATATAGGTTTTTAGTCCCACATCATATGGGAATTTTAAGTTATTCTTTTTATGTAGTGTAAAGCACTTACTACAAATAAAAAGTAGAGTTGCATAATTTGGCAAGCTAGTTACTTCATATTCTTATTAAATCTACTTACATATGCTTATGATTTTAAAAAATATATTTAAAATTAATTAAATAAATTTGTATATTAAAAAATATTTTTTAGTGAGCTTGTTAGTTAACCAAACTAGAGCCTTTTCGATGGTTTACCAATTGAACCAGTTGTTCAAATCGGTTCTCATCAATAACATACAAATCCTAATTTTCAACTTTTTTGGATCCACAATTGAATTAGTTCACGGTCAAACCAGCAAGCCCGATTTAGTTTTAAAAACACTTGGTTTTTGTTAATCACTTTAGGCATCACTTAACAAGACTCAAAGAGGAAATGTATTCTTAATATGATCATATGATGCTCCTGATTCAATGGCAATACTTGTACAAGACTTTCTACAACACAACCATGATCAACATGCTCAGTGGTTCATTTAGTTTGTGTATAGGCCATGCATAACTTAAAACCTTTGCGATATAAAGTCTCAACAAAAGAGTATAAGAATAAATAGAGGATTTAAAATGTAATCCTGCTAGGCATAGACATATGGTGATTAAGATTATAGGATCTTAAAAAGATAATAAAACTATAGTTGGGAGAAATTTTAGCTAATACTCCTATGAACTAGATAGAGATGATGAGTACTTATGCTTTGACTCATAGTAATATTGGAAATAAATAGAACTATTGCATGAATGTATTTTTAAATATCATATATTCAAAGTTTTAAAATTTATTGCCATTATTAAATATAATTATCATTTTTACTTTTTATTACATCATCCTTAAAAATAGACTAATAAGATAAATATAGTAGTTTTATTAAGCAATACATGAGTGAGCATAGGATAATTATAAATCCTCTAGGGAATGATACTCATCTCATCAATTTATTACTCAAAATGACATGTGCACTTGTATAAAATTGGAGTTACACCTTAACATAGCAAAAGATAGTGAATAGACCAAGTAATGCGTGGAATTACTTGCCAACATAACAAAATAAAAATTGGTTTAAAGGGTTAGTTGCCACTCATAGTGACAACAAGCACAACTGTTCAAGTACCATAGGAGAAATTACCCATATTTAATGAATAGAATTGCATGCATGAGACCATAAGTCATTATCACCTTAACCCATTGAGTCATTTTGTCCTACCCAAGCTGGACATCAGTTATAATAGCCTATATTTTGACCTATAATAGTCATATAATATTTTGGAGTCATTATATATCAAATTTTCAAACTGCCTTTGCCATGATATAGATATTATTGCACTCTAATTATAATAATTTTTCCCTAGTTTTTTGAGTAGTGTAGATATGAAAATAATAAGTTTCTTATTTATCTATAATTTCTCAAGATATTGACATATATCGATCTAAGTGACTTTTTAGGGAACATTTGGTGTCCATTTTGAAAACCAATTTCACCATAGCTTTCTAGACTTGTTGCGCTATTTATGGATATTTTTCCAAATTTTTTGGATCCCTGAATTTAAAGATATAATAGGATTTATATAGATTTTATACTTAAGACTAAATAATTAGCATAATTACCAATGTTTTCTTAGATTATTTTATTACAAAAATTTTATTCCCACTTACAAAACTTCTTAAAACTCCATATTCCACTCATATTTCATTTTAACAAAGAAGATAAAGGGAAAATTAAAGGATGAAAGAGAGAGGTGAGGAGAGAGAATGCTGGGTTTGGAGGTCATAATGGCATTTTTGTCAATTGATCCGATTAGAAAAATTACTCGTCTCAAGGTTGGCTACCTTTACCATACTTTTCATGTTATGATTCTGCCTATTTTGTGTTTTATGAATTTAATTTGGTTAGAATTTATAAAGATTGTGATATCTTAATTTTTACTAAACTTCCACCGTGTAACTTTTAGTATGTCATAGTTTTAATCATTTTTCTCATATTGACATGACTATATTTAATTTTCACCAAGTCAATTGATAGTTATGGTTTTCTAAAGTTAATAAATAGTATACATAATTTTTTGCATTTCATAGATTGTTGCATTTTATACATGTGAAAGTTTAATGGATGGTTGTAAAATCAATTGAACTACAGAATGACACAACAAGAGGGGGGTGAATTGGTATTTAGAAATCTTTTTCAAAAACTTTTTTTTGAATTAAGTAGCAACCAATTTCAAATTTATAAAGCAAAATCAAATCATAAAACAAATGCTAAATTTTTGTTTTATGATTTTTGTAGAAAAATAAATATTATTGTTCTTTTATTTTCTAATTTTTATTTCTTTTTGAATAATGACTAAACTCAATCAACCACATGCTGTAAAATCACCAAACTCAAACTAGATCTTATAATGTAAATATACAAGAAAGTAAAGTGCAAAAAATAAATGTTGAAAATAAAAAGAATAAGCAAACTAGATCATTATAGTGGTTTGGTCAACTCGACCTACATCTTCTCTCCAAAATCCTTCCCTATGAGTATTACACTAAACACTTAGTGATTCTCCCCACTGTTAGGCAGAGAAGCCATTACAAAATCACTTTCATCTCCTTGGTGCACCCGAGAACCAAAATCACTTTCACCCTCCTGGTGAGGTAGAAAGCCAAAATCACTTCACCTGCCTAGTGAGGCAGAGTAGCCTAAATCACCTTCCCCCTCCTCGTGAGGTGGAGTATCCCAAATCACTTTCACCCTCCTGGTGAGGCGGAGTAGCCCATATCACTTTCAGCCTCCTAGTGAGGTGAAGTAGCCAGAATCACTTTCACCCACCAAGTGCGGTGGAGTAGCTAGGGGCCCTTTGACACTAAAGGGGTCTTCTTACCATAGCTTCCCTTAAGATGAACCTTGATACATAGAGAAACTCAAGTGTAAGTTGGCCAGAGCAACCGTGTTAAACTCCTTTGAACCCACAAGGATCTTCTCCCTATCTAATAACTTTACCCTTTCTTTCACTTTCTCAAAACCCTCTATTCAAGCTCTTACTTATAGAAGACTCAACTAAAAGTTCGTTAGCAATGTTAAGCCCTTGTGAACTAGTCCCGAGGCTAACCAAGAGGGGGGTGAATTGGTTATTTTAAAAATTCATTAGCAAACAATAATTTAGGAAAATCTTTTGGATGATTTTAAAAAATAATTATAATTTCACGCTGATGTATAAATGTTCAACAATATCAGAATAATAATCACAATCACACGATCATCAATAAAAAAAATACAGAAGATAATTAGAAAGAACACACCAGACTTTATAGTGGTTCGGTCAACTTGACCTACGTCCACTCCTCGGAGCCTCCCCTCTGAGTATTGCACTAACACTAAGTGACTCTCTTTCTTCTCCCACAGCAAGGCAGAGAAGCCTGTACAAAACTCCTTTCCACCAACCCGGTGAGGTAGATAACCTGGACTCCTTTCGCTTCCTCCTGAACCAGGCAGAGAACCTGGACTCCTTTCGCTTCCTCCTTAAGCATGTAGAGAACCTGGACTCCTTTTGCTTCCTCTTGAAGCAGGCAGAGAACCTGCATCTTCTTGCAGATGATCCTCCCACAGAGACACCAATAAGATAAGAGATGATGACCGGAGAAGATGACTCAGATCCTTGCTTGGAGCAACATTTGTGAATCCCTCACAAACTCTCCCTCATAAGATCCTCTCTCTCTCTCTCCCGAGCTCTCTCTCTCTCTCTCAATGTTCTCTTTGGAAAAGAAGGTGGCAAAAGATCTTTCTTATTGAAAGAAAAAGGTCTTAAATAGGAGGGATAAAAATTTTCCCTAAATCTCAACTGGTCGTCAAAGATCATCTAGGATGATCGGTCGATCATCCTATACGAATAGTATAAAATCACATGTATCAGCTGGATGATCTGGTTTCTCTGGATGATTAGTAGATAAAATTTGTTCAGATCATCCCGTACGATTCTTCGATCATCCGAGATGATTAGCATAAATCAAGAATTTCATCCAGAAGACAGCACATGTCGTCCAGGGCAACTTATGCTGGACGATCTCAAAATCACTTGATCGTCCAGGATATCATCATGTATGATTAATTCAAAAATAATAATATCATCCTGCACACAGGTCGGGTCATATAACCAAAATATGATGGACGATATCAAAATGACTTGATCATCTATGATGATATCTCTATCATCCCATACGATTAGTTCAAAATTAGGAATATCATCTAGCACATTTCTCAGGTCATCCAGGTGAAGTGCTCTAGATAATCAAGATTTTACATGTATCATCTAGGCCGATATTATGATCGTCCAAGATGATATGATTATATCAATTAAATATTAATTACTTTCTTAAATCACCAGACTAATTTAGGCATGATTGTAAAGGATCGTTTAGGATGATACACGTATCATTCGGGACAATAAGACCAAATCTCTAAAAATAAAAACTTACCTAACTTAATATGGCAGCTGAGAATTTCTGATTTGAGCCTATCATCATGTATGATGGATGTATCATCCAGGACAATCGGCTTAATCAGACCGACTTAACATGGTCGCCCTAATCAGAGTTTTTATTTTCACTGGATCGTCCAGGATGATAGGAATATCATCCAGGATGATATGAACAAAAATGAATAGAAACTCCAACTCACTAAAACTCTCTCCCTGAGTGTGTGTGTGCAAGGTAACTTAGCAGGGGGATCCTTTACATTACATTTGACTCAATAAAGATGAAAAAAGTACATTAGTCCTGAACTATAAAACAGACTGACTCGATCTTAAGCTGGCTTTAATTTGTAATTGATCCTGTGAACCTGAAATATTAGTCACTTAAATAGACATGAAAGTGTTTGCTATTATCAAAATCAGAGTCCTTGAAACTAGATTCACAATGTCAACCCTTTAACTATCAAAGACTTCTTCAAAGTCTATTAAGAAAGTTTATATAGTTAGCTTCTAAAAACCCAAATTATTCAATTATCTCATCACTGTCATATAATATAATTCATTAATCATATAGTATGATTAGTTCAATTATTCTTGATTAATATTATACGATGAATGGTGGTCTATATAATCACTTAAAAAAGTATCGCTAATCATCCAATATAAACATATAGTCCTTTAGTGAAATTAATTCAATCAAATCATAGTTCATACAGGATGAAGTCTAGGATAACCAAAAAATATCTCTTACACTCGTCCAGTATGATCTTAAATTCTAATTGCAATAGATTCTTTTGATTAATCATAAGATTAAATTGGGAAAAAATTTCAAACGATCATACAATACAATTTTATTCATATACTATGATTTTGTTTTACAGTACGAAATGACCAACTTTAAAAATTAAAAAATATTACCAAATTTAAAAATACAGTTGAGACTCCTGATTATAATTATCATCTTATATGATTTAAGTCATACAGTATAATTAGTTCACTTTAATTTCAATTTTATTTCACTTAATTTAAATATTTTAATTAATTTTTTATTATACAGATTATACAATATGTCTAGATCATTTAGTATGATCATAAAAAAAAGTAGAATATTTAATTTTACTCCTCCTATGAGCACTACAGGAAAATTCATTGTTACCGGTAGACAAAATTCTTCGGTAACAATGAAAATCCACTAGAAATTATAGATTTTCGGAGGAGTTTCGATGTAAATCCCTCCGACTGTAATTCACGCGTCAAAAAAACATTACCAATGGATTAATTCTGCAGGTAATATTTTCGTCAGACTTTTCGGCGTACTTCCGGCAAAAACTTTGTGGAAAAATGACTGCATTTCTATTCATAAATTTCAGCGTATTATCCATCGATATTTTTCGACGGCCATTCCACTGGAAATGATCGGTGGATAATACGCCGCAAGATAAATGACACCCCACTTACTGTAGAGTATTATCGGCATACTAGCCACCAGATATTTCTGGTGGAGTGTCCGTCAGAACTTACGATATATCGTATTACAGACATAATTTTCAGCGGAAAATTCATCGGAAACCTGTAGCATAAATAAAAAAAAGCCTGCTTACCTTTAAAATTAGATTTCCACACCTACAAATAGAAGATACAATAATAAGTGCCACTTCTGATCAATAACATCCTCAAGTATATTATAAAACATGTGCAAATAACAAATACATAAACATGTACATAATAAAAAATAAATAATAGAAGTAGAAAGGAATTCACAAGAGTATATTATAAAAATGTCCAAAATAATATCCTCCTTAGCTGATGCAGATGCCCACAAGAGTATATTTTAAATTAGGTCTAAAACACATCAATACAAATGTCCAAATCTGTAAAATGAATAAAAAATATCTACCCTGAATCTGTTTCCTCCTCAGCTGCTGTACTCCTCTCACTACTCATCTGCTTACTCATCTTTCATAATTCTTCTAACATTTGAGCTTGTTGCATTTTCATCTGCTGTTGCATCTCCAGCTGCTATTGCTGCATCTTCCAATCAGCTTGTGCTTTCCTTACCTACTCTAGCTCGGATGTAAGGGCAGCTATATATTGGCTATATAAAGACTCCTAGGTACTAGCTAAAAAACTGGAGCCACCAGATGTCTGCCCCTCATATGCACGGGCTTACGAGCCTAAACTGTACACTCTGTCATGTTGCATTCGTCCTAGCACTTGCGATCAGGTGCAGTAGTCAGAATATTCAGTTGATCCACTAGAAGAACATTCACCTGCTGCAGCCTGGCTCTCTCTTAGCCTTGTATACTCCTCCTATGAAAGTTAATAAAAATTTAAGTAATTTATACATAACTTTATAAAAATTGAATTTATATACTTACAAATACTTTCCTCGCACGCTCGTCAACCCATTGCTGGTCCCCCTATCGCTTGTCAGTATGACTATGCAATTGAACAGAAGTCGGTTCTCTACCCAGCATCGCTTTCTGTAATAGACATATATTAGTATTCTTATTAAAGAAAATTATTAAAAGATTTTAAAATTCTTTACCAAACGTCTTCTATGCTCAGTATGTGGAACAGAACCGCCAGTATGAAGGGAACTGCCTTAGCCCCCAACATCAGAAGCTCTATTATGCCTATTTTGATCCCTCCCCCTGCTATAGTCTGGGCTATTCCAAGTATTACTTAACTCTGCCCAAACACTCTCACCCATCCAAAGTGGTTGCTGGCTTGACTTTCGAATGTCTATAAATATGTCTCATATGTGAGTCGAGCCACGCATCTCAAAATTTTTTCTGATTTTTTACCATTATGTTATGGTAGCCAATAAAATATTTCTGCATTTAAAAACATATAATAAAGAATATATATTTTTGTTAGCTTATGTAAATAAAATATAATACATAACATTTTAAAATAATAACAAACCTCAAACTCTTTAAACCACATGTTCCATACTTCTTTCAGGATTTTCTGCCAAGAAAGATAAGGGGCATCATATCTGCTCTAGATTATGTCCCATATTTTATGCGTTGGCTGCTTTGACGAATAAAACTTGAAAGAAATATGTTAGTTGTAAAAAAATTAATTTAATTTTATTTAGATGATTAAAATAAATTAGTACATATGTGTCACCGTCAGGTTCAATCAATATGCAACCCTCTGCGCCTGCTCTACTGCAGTTGGGGTGTAAGGTCCACCTGTCGTGGGCTGAGGTGGTACTGTAGCAGGATGATGTGGTGGTGGGACATATGGTGCATATGGATATGGATATGGACATGAAAGAGGGCCACTATGAGGAGGTGGGGGTGGGTAGTAGAGGTAGAAAGGAGTACTCTGTATAACATCTGGTGAAGGTAAGCGTGGGTCTAGTGAGTAGAATGTCTGTGGGCTACTAGCTGTAGGAGTAGGTAAAGGCTGGCTAGGCTGACTCTGGGTAGCAGGCTGAGATGAAGAGGTGCTCTCAGTACGTACATGCCTGCTTGAAGGGCCAACTATAACCTTCTTGCGCCTACTAAATATATTCTTTATCAATCCTCTCTGATGGTCATCACCTGAAGCCATCTGCAAAAAAAATTAAAAAAATATTAGCAATAGAATAAATAAATGTAAGTGCAACAAAAATAAATACATGTATAATAAAATCACTTATATACCTTATGATGATTCACTTACATATGATAAAACTTCTGTACCACTATCAAATTCTTCATGAATGTCCTTTAGGTTTAAATTACTTCCTCTAATTGCAACTCATTATATGTAGTTGTAATTTGATCGTCAACATCATAAGCAAGATCTTTTATGTTTGACATAAACTCTTCTTGATGTTCTGGTGGTATTAAATTAGTATTTTCAATAACTCTCCTAAGTTTGGTCTTCATAACTACAAGTCAGTCTTATTTGCCTCGTACTCTACTCGGGTAATTAGTAAAATAGACTTGGCTTACCTGACTAGCAATGATGAATGGGTCAAACTTTCAATATATCCTACCCCGCTTAACTTCTGTTATACTATAAAGTGGATGTATTATTATACCTCTATTCTGTAATGGATCAAACCACTTACATTTGAATAGATACACATTGTTCCAATGACCAGGATATTTCAACTGTAATATTTCTTGTAATACCCCGTAGTACTCAGAATCATCACTTGTATGGGTATTCCCTCTTACACATACACAAGAATTCTCTATTTTCTTATCTACACACCAAATCTTCACTTGCATTTAGTTTTGAGGAGCATAAATCTTTGAAGAAGATACTAAGCTCAATAAAGGGCTTTAAAATTTGATCTGGCAGATAACTAAAGATAGTTGGTAGTAGACATTACATAAAGATATGATAGTCATGACTCTTCATACCAAATAATCTCCCAGTTCTAATGTCAACACATCTGCTTAGATTTGAAGAATATCCATCAGGTATCCATAAACTCTTGACCCATTCATAAATAGCTCGTCTCTGCTCTAAAGTCAAGGTGAAAGGAGCTTTTGGTTTGAAAATTTTTCATTCCTACCATCCTTCAATTCTAATGCTTTCCTCCTACAAATCTCCTTTAAGTCCATCCTTACTTTTATGTTGCCTTTGGATTTATCTTTGATGTCATACTGTATTGAATATATTATCAAAGATATTTTTCTCTATATGCATCACGTCTAAGTTATGTCTGATCAAGTTTATCCTCCAATATGATAATGACCAAAAATACTTTTCTTAGTCCAATTGTGGTTGACACCATACCTTGATAATTTGTAATTAGCTAATGTTGGAGAATCCACTATTGTGGGCATGGAGGAGGTGGCGACATAACCATTTTGTTTTTGAGAAAACCATCCTTATTTCATCTGAAAGGATGACCTAGAGGTAAGAATATGTGATGATAGTCAAACCATGTGTTCTTCCCTCTATACTTTAAAGTAAATGACTTTGTATATTACATATAATATGGACAAGCTAATTTTCCAGAAGTGTTCCAATTTGAGAGCATACCATATGCATGAAAATCACCAATTGTCCAAAGTAATGCTGCCCTCATAATAAAGTTCTTTTTGGTGGAGATATCATATATACTTATTCCCACTTCCCATAATAAATTCAAATCATCAATTAACAGTTGTAAGAATACATCGATCTTTGCTTTTGGATTATGTGGCCCTGGAATGATAAGCGTTAGAAACATATAAGGAGTTGTCATCCACAACTCTACGGGAAAATTGTATGGTGTGAGTATCACGGGTCAACATGAGTAAGGTGAAGCAGACTGGCTAAATGGAGTGAAACCATCTGCACATAAACCTAATCTTATATTACTTGATTCTGAGGTAAAGGTGGGATTTGTACGATCAAAGTGTTTCCAGGCATCTCTTTTGACGGATGTGTAATAAAACCTTCTTATGAGATATGTTCTTTATGTTATCTTATATGTGCAGCAGATCTCATAGATGCATACAACCATTGCAGTCTAGGAATTATGGGTGAGTAAAATAACCTACTGGCTAGTACTTCCTTCAGCTTTCTTTTTATGATAGATTTTGTTTTGAATCTCAATGCATTGTAATAACGACATGTAATTTTGATTGATCATCTTTATAGAATAACATGCATCCATTGACACAATAATCTATCTTTGTGTATGTCAATCCAAGCTTGGAAACTAACTTCTTAGTTTGATATAAATCTATAGGAATGATGTTATCTATTGGATTGGTTTCTTTGAGCAGTCCAATGAATTGATTAAAATATTCACAGGGAATATTATATTCTACCTTGATGCTTAACATCTTAACAGCAACAGATAACTCTGAGTGAGTAGTGTACCTCTTCCACATTAGTTGTTGAGAAGCATACAATAAATCATAAAAATTTTGTGCTTCTTTATTAGGTGACTCAAGATTAGCTTCTGTATATTGTTCAAATTGTGCTCCACTTGTATCATGAATTAAGTCCTCAAGATAAGGTAGGATATGTTCTTCCTCATCTATTGCACCACTTATTGATGGGCCACATCAAGAATCAAAATGTGATTCATACTCACTATGAGAAGTCCAATACCAATATTCTGGCACGAAGCCTCGATGATATAGATTAATAGTTATGTCAACTAGGCTTAGGTGCACCTAATTTTTATGTTTAGAACATGAGCAATGAATCATTCTATCTAAGATGAAGCTAGGCAGTTGAGAAGCTGTTTGAATGAAAATATTAATCCCTCTAATAAACTCATCGGTTAATATCTTTTATCCTTACGCGAATCAATTATACGTCCAACTTCTGTGAGTTCTTATATCCATAATATAACCTACATATAATATGAATATCTTAGATAATATTATAACATTTATTGAAGAAAAATACAAACACTCTTTGCCTGCTTGGAAGGCCATCATTTTAATTGAGCAAAATAAACTAGACTAAGGCTCCGTCTAGGATGACATTTAGCATTTCGTGCAAACTCTCACTGCAGCACATAGCTTTGAGTGTATCAATCACCAATTTCTTTCATTGCTAACCTGGTTGTCGAAAGGCTGCAATTTTATGTGACAAAACCATCTAATGCGACTCTCTCTAATTTTATCTTCCATTGGAGCTACTCCAACCTTTTCATGTATATGATCATTTCGTATCTTATCTCTCAGAGTAAAGCACTCAACCACCTGAGCATCCTTATCTCTGCAACACTTAACTTACTATTATGCTTCTCTTTTAATGGGCAATATTTTGCACCATAAATCATTGTAAGTCTAACCACCATCTTATAGAATTTCCCCTTATGTTTGAGGGGGACTTTTCTATCATACAACATACCCAATGTATTCCTCCACTTCAACAATCCAACTTGAATTCTACTAATAATATCCCTATCTATTTCACCATCACTCTGAACAATAAACCCAATATATCAAAAATGTGTACTCTTATTAAAGACTTGACCACCTAAAGTCATAATTCCCCCACTAGATCGACACATATGTGTTGACCTCATTTTTGTATGAGGATATTAGGACCAATCCAGACCTTAGGATCTTTCCAATCCCTAGGACCAATCCTGACCCTATGAACAACATGATCCTAGATCAATCCAGATTTAAATCAATCCTGATCTAAGATCAATCTAATTTCCAGACTATTCTAGATCCTAGGATCTTTCCTAGATTTTAGATCTTAGAATTATTCTAGACCTTAGGATCCTCCTAGAATCTAGACTTTAGGATCTATTCTAGATCCTAAGACTCTTTTAGACCCAGACCCTAGGACTTCTAGATTCTAAGATCTTCCTAGACTTCAGTAGCTAGGATTTACTCTAGACCCTAGGATTCCATCAAATTCATTTAGATCCTAGGATCAATCTAGATCCCAAATCTTAGGATTCCTAGATCCTAGGATTCATCTAGATCTTAGAATTCTCCCAGATCCCAAGCCCTAAGATGTTTCCTAGATTCCAGACCCCCAAGATCTATTCTAGATCCTGGGATTCTTCCAAACTCTAAAGTCCTAAGATTTATCCAGACTCTAGATCAATCTGGGGCTTAGGATCCTCCTAAACCTTAGATCTAACTAGACCCTAGATTTATCTAAACTCCAGATCAATTCAAATTTTAAATTAATTCAAACCTCAAATCAGTCTACACCTCAAATCAATTCAAACCTTAAATCTAATTGGACTCTAGCCCATGCTCTAGTCTATTCAACCTCATATCAAACCTCAATCCTATCCTATCATTCATGATTATTCTAAATGATCATAAATGGTATGCATAATATAAATCCAGATATTCAAACTTAAAATGCAGCTCAAAACCAGAAATCCAGATCAAATTCCAAGGCCAAAGGTCTAAGTCCTGAAAGTTTTTTTCAGTAAATCTTTGAATATTTCAAAACCCTATCAAATGACCTCTAATTTAGGCTTTGTCAATTCCACACTGATGTGACATATCTTTAGAGACAATCATCCAAATTTGAGCTCATTCTGAGGTCTCTAACTCTAGAAACTGAATTGAAATTCAAAGGCTGTAAAACCTTCAAATATTTACTGTCTATGCCACTGGACCTGCCACCTAGTGGATTTTGATCCTGGAGCCATCTCCAAACCCTCAAATCACTTCCAGACCATTGATTATGACCCATTGAGCAATTAACTGTATTTTTTTAGACTCCCTTTGACCCCCAATTGACCAGGGATCAAAATGACCAAAATACCCCTTTGGGGTTCAAATGCACTTTCAAACCAAATGACCTCCAAATTGCTTGGAACCACTTCCAACATATTTCAATCATCAAACCAAACCTGCTTGACCCAAAACAAGACCTTGGGTCAACCTGGTTGACCAAGTCAACTTAGGCTAACCAAGAAGGCCCTTTAAGGTTCAAATAGGTTATTTTAACCAAATGACCTCCTTAGACCTTGGGACCACCTCCATTGGTCTTCAAATATCATTTTAAATCTGTTGATCTCATTCCCAGACCCCAGACCCACCTGGTTGACCAAGTCAAGCAGGGTTGACCTAAAGGCCTATTAAGGGCCCAAACAGGTCATTTTGACCAAATGACCTCCCCAGACCTTGAAATCACCACCAGTAGACTCAGAATGTCATTCTGAACTGGTTGGACCCAATTCCTAACCCTGGGTCAACTTGGCTGACCAAGACAACATAGTTGAACCATTAGGCCGATTAAAGGCCTAAATAGATTTTTTTGATCGAGATAACCATTTCAACCCTCTAACTCACCCCTATTAAACTCAAAATATCAAATTAGACCCATTGAGTTCAAATTCAGGTCTTGGGTCAACCTGGTTGACCAGTCAACCTAGGTTGACCTAAATCCCCTTTAAGGTTTTAATGGGTTATTTCAACCCATTTAATATAAAAAACCCTTTCAAGCTTTAAACTAACTCCAAATCATGGCCTAAATCTTTTTCATCATGGGCCAATCAAGCCCAAGTCAAGTAGACCAAGTCAACTCATTAAAATTTGGTCAAACCCATTCAAAACCTCTTACATCATTTCAAAATCTAACTCTTGATTTAATATTCATTTTAAACCACCCATTTGTGCTACTTAGCTTCCAAATTATCATCCATGAGGATTGGTTGACTAGTCAAACTAGTCAACAAGTCTCCAAATGGACAAAGAGAGGTCAATGTAGTCAAATCCTTTCCTAAGCCCACTCCAAACCTTTTAAACCCTCTCCAACCCATCTAAGGTTGTCCTTTACTGCCACCTCAGCAGTCCAAGGAGCTTTGACTGGTCAAATAGTCAAAGCAAGGCTTTAGAGTGGTCAAAATAGGTTAAAATCTCTATTTGGCCAATCTCCCACTGATCCAAATCCTCTCCAGCTGCTTGGAGGGAATCCAAAACTTTCCTAGAGGCATCCCTGGCCTTTAGATGGAGATCAAACAGTTTCTATTCAATCCATATGCTCACTAGAGGACAAAGGACCCTTTACACATTTTGTCCTTGATTCTTTCTGCTCCTACCTACTCCATGGACACTTGGCATCCATCCAGAGTCCAGCCAAAGCAATCTTGGTCGTCTAAAGAGCTTAGGGCATATTGAATAGGGCAAATATAGGAATGAGCATTAATTCAAGACCATAGCACTCTCTCACCTCTTTCAGCTTCTCCAGTCAATCTCCTTGCTCATTCAAGCCCTCCTGATCCCCACCTTCACATCCCAATCAAAATCCACCGCTAAAACCTCACCGGCGATGATCTTCTGGTGAATCCAAGGTGAAATCCATCCAAGGCTCGTTTCCGATGATCTGTGGCATTTCAGATCGCGGTTTCAACTAGGGAAAGTTGCGTGGACAGACAATAATTTTAGAGAATCCAAAAGCGGTTCAATCGTTCATTATCGAGGTAAAAAACTCCAACCCTAGTTTAATACACTTAGGTTAAATAGCTCTTGATATAATCCATATTAGGCTATAAGAGTATATCCCCATAATTTCTGTTCATAAATTTCATCTAGGTTTAAATTTTTTTTAAAAATGGTTAATCGGATCGTGTAAATGAGCCAAAAAGCCCCCTCTAGGGCTCAGTTTACGTAACCTGAAACTATGTCAATTCTAGACCGTCGATCTCTTGATTAACGGTCTGGATCTGGCCTTTTCACAGCCCTATCCTACCGCGCGACTGATCCCACAGTATTTTTTCTCGTCCGGCTTGATCATAGCCATTCATCTCACACCGCGGGTGATCAGACAGTGGACACGCGAGGATGATGTGGTTAAGTCAGTCGCCGCCGCTGCTGCAATCATTGGCAATGATTGCGCGACGGCGCAATCATTACCAATGATTGGTCGTAGTTTGCAGCGGCCAATCAAGGGCCGCCACACATCCCTCCACCGCCGTTAGTGCCACCAGGCGCTTTTAATAAATTAAAATTTAATTTTAATTAATTAAAAATATAAAAAATTTAAAATTTTAATTAAAAATCTAATAAAAAAAATTTAATATATATATATTATATTAGTAATTCAAAATTTTGAATATCATAAATTTAAAATTCATATTAATTTAAAATATTAATTATATTATTATATATTTTGATTATTAAATATTTATTTTCTTATTTAATAATAATCAAAATATATTATATAATAATAAATTTTATTTTAAAATATATTTTAAATTTTTAGAATTTTTAAATCTTCTAATTTAAAATATTTTATTTAAATACTTTAAATAATTTTAATATATATATTAATATTTAATTAATATTAACATTTAATATTAATATAATTATTCAAAAACTTTAAAGTATTATCTAAAATATCTTAATCAAATTATAAAACATATTTTAAGCATTTTGAAATTAAAATTTAATTCAAATTTAATATTCAATATAATTTGAATAATTAAGTAATTAATTAATAATTAAATAATTAAATATTTAACTTTTTTTATTTAAATGTTTAAATATTTAATTAATCATTAATTATGATTAAAGTTAAATAATTTAAAAAAAATTAAATTAAAGAAAAACTTATTCTAAATAATTTTAAAATTCCAGAAATATTTTCGTTTTTAATTAAATTGAATTTAAGAATCACCATGAACTTTAATTAATTTTAAATTATTTAAATTTAATTAATGAACCCTAAACTTTAAAAATTCAAAATAAATTCAAATAAAATCAAATTGAATTTCTTGACTATTTTAATATTTAAATAATACTTAATTGAATATTAGATTAAATATCTTGAAATTTAAGTTTTATTTTCAAATAACTTTTAAAATCTGAGGACCTTTCAAATATTTTAAAATTAGTTTTCTTATATCTTTAAATTACTTTAATTTCAAAACCCTTATATATATATATATATATATATATATATATATATATGTATAGTAATATACATCTATATGTATATTTTAAAACTACTTTTTTTAAATTATATTTATTTAAATCTTGAATATTAAGGGGTCCATTGAAATTTCAAATATAGGTTAAGTTTGATTGAATAGGATTTGTGGGGAAAATCATTAATGAATAATTATATTTTAATTATTCATTAATGATATCATTAATTATTTTAATTAATGCAAGTCCATGCATATTTAGGATATATACACACCACTTAGTTTTAGGGCTCTCCTAGACTTAGGAATTGATTGTGTTTGTGCATGTTTATGTTCATGTTAGTCAAGGGTTAGGAACTTTGATTCAATCCCAATTAAACTTAGTGTCATCATTAAGGATAATAATTTAGGACTCGATTAGAGGATTTAGAATATTTTCAATAATTAGGACTATTGGCTTAAAACTTTGACCATTTGAACTTAGTGACATATTCAGCCCCTAAAAAATTTCCCACTGAATTTTGATGTCATTAAGCCCCTTAATTAATTAAATCAAAATTAAATCTTAATTAAGCCTTAAAACCTTCCAGAAATTATAATAAATCAAATTAAAATCCAACAATTACATATAATACATCAAACTGACCAGAATTAAACTCTTAATCAATGAAAAATAAAAGCCCATTGACTGGACTTCAGAATTTAGTTTAATTTAAGTTTAATTAAAATTTAATATTAATTCAATTTAATTAATTAAAAGTAATTAAAAATTCAAAAATTCTCAAACACTTTATAATCACTCCATAGATCATTCCTGATCTTTGGAAATGATTTCAAGGAGTTTGGAGGTCATTTGGATTCAAATCATAAAAAAGGCTTTAATTATACTAGTTTTAAAAATTCAATAAATTATTGAAACTTCAAAAACTCATAACTAATTCAAATAAACTCCAAATTGAGCAAACTGAAAGGAATATAACTCATCTTAAGGTGTAATATTTATAAAAAATGTTAAGTTTCTAGAAATCAATCAAATTTGAAAAAGTCAACTTTTGGCCAAACTTAGTTCAAAATCAAGTCAAAACTTCAAACCTTCATAATAAAATCTAGAAACATTCAATTTCAGTGTACTTATAGTTAAACTGATCGTATTAAGGTATAATATTTTAATAAAATATTAACTTTCTAAAAAACACTTTAAATCAAAACGTCAATTTTTAACCCTTGAATTAAATGTATAAAATAATCTAGAAAATACCAAAATTCAACAAATGATCTAAAATTCCAGAAAACATCAATTCAATATTATAACCAGCAACCAACCAACCTTAATTAAAAATTAATTAACTTTCAAACTTAAGTAAAATTAAATTATTTAATTATACCGGGTACCACTGGGTAACCTAAGCCTACGAGGTTATTAAATTAGCCCCAAAGAAGGTGAAATAAATTTTACGTCTCGGTGAGCAACAAAGGTGGTATCCATTCAACATTTTAAAATATATCTTAAAATTTCAAAACATTAAGATTTAAACTTTAATTAAAAATCCACTTAAGCCTTTCAACCAACTAGAACTCTAAATAATTTTAACTAATCGCCCTACTTAGGACACATCCAAACCACACAGCCTACCTCACACACTTTAGATGGTTTGCTAGGACAACCAACTCTAGTTTTAGGCTAGGCCGGTATTTACCTTTTTGCTACTTGCGTGTGCCAGGTTTTTTGTGGTTTTCACTACATGCTGATTATTAGATTTAGGTGATTGATATTGATGTGATTATTTATTTACTTACTACATTCTGTGTTGTGATTGATTATGCGTTAGATTAACCCCTAGGTTAGGGATGATTTGTACTAATCTAATCTTATGCAGGTAGCCATGCTCATACAGGGCATTAAATAAAGGGGGCAAAATCATAAATAATAAATTGCATAGGTGCTCTAGAAAATTGCTTAAGTCCCCTCTAAAATTAAAAGAGCATGGCCAAGCGTGGCTGTAATTTGAGTAATTTAATTTCTAATTATTAACTGCTTGAGATTAATTACAACTGCTTGGGATGTAAACTATTAACTGTTGATTATTAGGATAACCTTGTAGGATTGAGTCTAGATTTTTTTAATTTTGATTAATATAATTTGATTCAAATTGAGTTGTAATGTATTAAATGCTTTCAGATGGGATTATATATCCTACTTAGATTCCAAAGAGGAGAGGACATCCCTTAAGGGAGAGTCCTCCACCATTTAGAAGCCTAAGTTAGGATATTTTCAAAGTATCTGAAGAGAAAAGATAACACCCCTATTCAGGGGGAGTTTCTTTTCATTTGGATATCCGGACTTGACGATCTAAGGAGTTCTAGAAGGACGAAGAAGTGAAGAATGAGAAGACCCATTCTCAAAGTCACTTGAGTCTTAGGAGTAGAATCCGGGTTGTAGACAGTGGTACCCGGCCACTTTAATTTTTCTACAGATCCTGGGTTGTATAATTAAAAGGCACTTGCCTTTGGACTTTTAATTTGAGTTTTAATTTAATTGATTTAATTAAATGTTGATTGTGATTAAGGACCCACATACTTTTAGTAGTTTATTTGGCGATCTTGCATGACGTATTTGATTTAGCCTGGAACCCGATCGGAGGCTCGTGAGGGTACGGTCAAAATTATTTCTACTTTAATTAAAATTTAAAATATTTAGGCTTAGATAGAAACTCTAACGCCTTTAAGAAGTAAGCCAGGACTCGCCGGGGGGTTTTCATGCATTCATATTGACTTTTCTCTTCCGTGTTAGGCACCTCCCCGCCTACGGGTTTTGGCAGACCACCTGACCTATTACGGTGCAGTTCTGTCCAAGGGGATGTTATACAATCCCTAGGATAAAATCTATTTTTAAGCCTAATTTTTAAACTGTTTCATTCTGATTTCAAGCATTTAATCGAGTCAACTAGCATGCATTGCATTAGATATAAATTAAAATTGAGTCTAATTCTTAATTGTATTTCTAGCTTAAGCATTCCACCCAACATATATTAAGGGGCCAATTAAGAAACTTCTCAAGATGTCGGCCCCGCTCTCCATAAATTAATCTTAAATAACATCCCTAACCATTCTTTCATTAAAGACCAAACTCATAGTTTTAAAGCATTTAGGTGGTTTAGCTGGCTCCCCAATCCAGGCCGGGGTAAGTCCAGGATTACATTGTATTAGCTAGGTTCTGGGTCACTGATTTTTAGTACTCACTTTAGACTTAGGATCTGAGGTAGATTCTCAATCCTAAGACCTCAACATTTCGAGAATTTAATTCCCACTTTCTAATAAAATCAATCATTCAAACTTAAATGTCTTTCAATCAAATTCAAGCCCAATAATTAGGATAGGTTGGGGTGTTTCTAAAGTAATTCAGAATCTCAAAACACCTCCTACCGTTCCTCCTTTGACTCCAAAATAACTATTCCAATTTGATCTATTCCTGATTGAAAATTTCAACCCTACCTCCTTTGACATCAAACATTAAAATCTTAAATAAAATTCGTATTGCTATTTTAATTGAGATTTTTCGTAGGAAATTTTTGGTTTCCTATAATGTAATTAACTATGAGGGCTTGCGCTCATAAGAGATTTAGAAACCCAGACCAAATTTTTAAAATCAAGTTTTTAAAATTTTAATTAATTATCTTTGAGAAATTTAAGAGTTAACGATCATTATCGTCATTTTCAAATGATCGATAACATACAATATCCTCTTTCCTTAGAAAGATATATCGTACTATTATCGTTATCTTGATTATAAAATTAATGATCTCTTTACTAGATTATTGTAGTTAAATATTGGATTTAACATCATTCTGATTTTTCAGGATCATATATTATTTCTTCTTGAGTTTGACTACGATAATCAGGATAAATCAAGATTTGTAATCTGAACATATTATGGAACGATATGTTCACCTTTCAAGGTGATATATTATTCATAATAAGCGTTCGATCTCAAATATTAAAAATTTTAGAAATTAAGCATTTCCCAAAGAAAATTAAACCTTTTCAAAATAATATTTTTTTAATCAAAATAAAAATGGCGACTCCGCTAGGGACAATCTCTCTCTCTTTATCTTTAATAGCGCTACGAATTTTATTGCATCGGTAGTTTTGACTACCTTTCTTTCGTTGGTCCCTCTACCCATTTCTCCCTTGGGTGAGTGTGGTCAACTCAATTAAGACATGTGAAAAGAGAGGTGAGTGTAGGAAATCTCATTCAATGTCGGGCTTTGACATTTTTGCCTCCAAATTAATTGGTAGAGCAAAAGAGTCAAGCCAAATCCTGTCTAAACTTTTCTATTAATGTTAGAAACTTGCATGTTTGGATTAATCAATAGCATGCTAAATTATATAACTTATAGAAGGTCTTTCAAATTCAAAGTCAAAATTGTCGACATTCTTATCAAGATTCAAATCTATCTCAAACTCTAAATAATTTATTCACTATATCACTATATATAGAATTGTAATTTCTACAATCCAATATATGTGATTAAGTGTAGAAGTCATTTTCAAATTCAATTTGAAAATTCAATACGTTCGGCAAAGTTTATCTTTGACATTTTAATCCCGAATTACTCGTCGGGATGAAAGAGTCAGGTTAGCTTTTTAGTGTCTCCCCATTTAAAATTTTTGTAAACCATTATATTGAATACGTGCAACACTTTGAGTTTCAAAAATAAGGGGGATGCTGCCAAAATTTCAAACTTTTTCAATATTCATCTCAAAATCCTTTAATTCTAATAGTCATTGCAAATATATACTTCTACAATAATTATTATAGCTATGTACAGCTAATACACTCTCAATCCCTCCGGTTGTTTCAATCTTTGATATTTCATTTTGAACCTCGTATCAGGATGAAAGAGTCAGGTTGATCTTCTAGATTCTCCCTCTTAAAGTTTTGTAAACCGTTATGTTGAACACACGTTCAACACTTCGAGTTTCAAAAATAAGGGGAGATGTCATTGGATTTTCAAACTTTTTCAAATATTCCTTTAAAATCATTCAAGTCTACATTCTATTGTTATGTATTTTCCTATGACAATCGTTATAGTTTAATATATGTAATGCATTTTTAATCTTTCCGGTTGAATCAATCTTTGACATTTCATTTTGAATTATTCTTTGAAATGAAAAGAGTCAAGTTGTTTTCTTTAGCTCTCCCCTAAAATTTGTAAACCGTTGAGTTGAATGCAAATTCAACACCTCGAGCTTCAAAAATAAGGGGAGGTGCTGCCGAAAATTCGAGTTTTCAAAAATATCCATTTGACTTCTTCAATTTTAACCATCATTTGTCACATGTTTTCTTACAATATCCCTTGTAAGATTAACTTTGACAATACAAATCAGATCTTCTACAAAATTAATATTCAATTTCAGTAACTCTCAAATCTTTGAACTCTAACATTTTTTCTTTGACAAGATAAAAAGAGTTGAGTCCATTTTTGAAGGATCTTCCTTAACATTTGTAAATCGTCGTATTGAATGAAAGTTCAACACTTCGAGTTTCAAAATAAGGGGAAATGCTGCCAATTTTTTGAGTCATTAAAATCCTTTTCAATTCAAATTCAATATTCATCGTCACATGCACTACTACATTATTCTCTTATAGTATGACATGTATAATGCAAATTCAATCATTTCTAAATTCAAGTTCAAAAATCTAATCTTCTTATCAAATCAAATATCTGACATCTCATCCCTAGCCTAATCAATGGGATAAGAGAGTCGAGTCGAAACTTCTTGATTTCCTTTAAAATTTTTTAACTATCAAGTTAAAATCAGACTCAACTTATTAGTTTCAAATACTCAAGGAAAATCATTCACTTTTCAAAACTTCAAATCTCCAGTCAAATCCATTTGAATCAAATCCATATCATCATTGATATATATCCTTCTACAGCATTCTCTTGTAGTTAAACATATACAACAAGAATTCAAATTTTCTTCAAGTCAAAATTAATACCTATACTTTATCATTACATATCAGATTATAATTCTTATAATTCGATTTATATGATAAAATATAAAAAATTTCTTGTCAAAATTCAAGTTTAAAATTTTGATTCAAACCTTCTCTTTCAAATTTCAGACATTCGAATCCCTTATAATGGCTGGCAAACTTCCCTTCTCAATTGACCGAGACCTTCAAGTCGAAGAACTAATCCATAGCAATGCTATTTAGTTTGGAATGGGTTCCAGGACTTTAAAGCTGTCTGTAAATGGAGGAACAATCAAAAACCTTACTGCTGAGGGCGACAATGGCCCAGTAGTTGAGTTAACTGTGGGGCAACAAGTGACCTTCCCCCCATGCTAGAGCTGACAATAGGTGCTACCCTTTCACCTTCTGTACCCTCAGTCCAGAATGAGGACAAGAAAATAGAAGTTAAGTCTACTATCGAGAAAGGATCCTCCAGCTTAGGAGTACTATTTGGCACTAAGAGTCCCAGGAAAAACTACTTGAGAAGGGTGAGGAAGAAAATCACCAAGTCTAGAAAAATTGCTAAGCAGAAGGCTCTCAGTTTAGTTGAGCCTGAGGCTGTTGAGGAGCTATTTATCCCTTCCTCTTCTCCACTCCTAAAAGGGAGTCATTTTCACCCCCTCATAGCTGCTGCAGGGGAGGAGAGAGTCACTCAGATTGCTAGCTCTCCACCTAGCCCGGTCGACTATTCTGTGAAGAAGACCACAAAGGAAAAGAATATCTTAAGAACAAGGGTGTTGAGGAAAATCATTCACACCTGTGTCGCTGAGACAAGTCAAACTAAAGAGCAATATGTGAGACACCTGAAGGGGGTGATCTCACATAAACTTGAGAAAGAGGTCTTAAAGGAAGAAAAGTCTGAAGCAAGAAACCTAACTCCTCAGCCAGCGAGGAGAAACAAAAGTTTGTTAAGTAACCAGTTACCTCAATCTTAGTGGATGGATATCACTGGGTGCCTCGTCTCCCAACTGTAAAAATAAAGGAGATAGTTTTAACTGGATCTGGTAAGATTGACCCTCTCAGCGGTAGACCTCCAGTTCCCCCTTTAAGAGTTTCAAAGTTGGCCCCTGTGATAGCCAAATAAAAAGAGATTGTTAAAGATTTGTAGCTAGCTGATGTTAAGGGTAAGAGGCCCATGTCTTTGGATGAACCATATGTACCGATAATGATAAGTAAAACTGTTGGGATTCAGATCAAAGATGCTCCAGTTTAGTTACCCGTTAAAATTCCCCAACTCCTCATTCAGGGATGTGAGGATTCTCCTCAAATTGATGTTGGAGTTCCCACCTTGCAAACTCCTTCGTCGCCTGTTAAGTTGGATATCCCTCACCCTGTTGAGAATGTCACCCTTGCGACTACCGACCCCAGGACAGTCAGAGGGGAGGGGATAGAACTTGATGATGATCAAGAAATGCTAGATTAGTTGGTAGCAGAACCTACTGTTGATGATTTGAAGATTTAAGAAGTCCTCACCAAGCTAGGAGAAGAGGAATTTGAAGAAATGATTAACTACTAGGGGTACCTACCAATTGACATTGAATCAATTGAGGGTAGACCGATCGATGAGGTGGTACAGAAGATAAGAGATATACTTAAGAAGAAGGCTATTGAAGCCTTTAATCCAGAAGCTGATGATTTGATGGAGGAAGATTCAGCTGGGAATATTTGCATGACTGAAACTAGAGCATCAAATAAAGATGCTGAGCTATCAAGTTACCGATCTGGTAAGGAAGAAGCCTCTATAGCTGTAGATTCAGACTCTGATGGATCAATCAAGTTGAATGAGAAAGATGAATACATCAAGAGTCTGGAAAATAAGATTGAACAGATGATGCTCAGAATGGAATAAATGCAAAATCAGATGATTAAAGCTCAACAGTCCCAATCCGAGTAGTTACAACCTACAACACATACAGTGGGTGAGCATAGCAGGAAGATAGAATCAAGCCCTAGAACTCTAGAGGTTGCTTCCCCAACCTCTCCAGCCGACAAAGATATCCGCCAGATGATCGAAACCCAGGTAAGGGAGGCCTTAGCCCACTCTCAAGGGACTGCATCTATTCCAAAGGGTAGACCCTACCCTGAAGAATATGATTTAGTCTCTTACCTTAAAGGCTTTGTGCCACCTTCATTCAAAGTTTTTAGTGGGTTAGAAAACCCAAGACAGCACCTGGCCCACTTCCAAGCGAGTTGTTGCAACACAGGAGGGTCAGATGCTCTACTCTTTTGCTAGTTTATGAGTAGTCTATCCGGTATTGCTTTTGAATGGTATGCAGATCTACCTAATAGTTCAGTGAAAATATTCATAGAGCTCAAGATTCTATTCTTAAAGAGAATCTTAGGAGCTCAGCAGAGTGTAACCATTGGTGATCTCATCATTGAAAAATAAAAACCAGGAGAGTCTTTTATCGAGTACATCTTGAGGTGACGAAACCTCTCGATGAAGTGTGAAGCCCAGTTACAAGAGCAACATGCAGTGGAGATTCTTTTAAAGAATATCCATGGGCCTATTGCTTTTCTTCTGAAGGATTTCACTATCAAAACCTTCAAAAAACATATGAATAAGGCCAGTAATCTACATGAAGGGCTGTTACGACTCGGGCTCACAAGTTTCTGTTTTGATGATAACAATCATTATGGCTCACATCTTCTAATATTTAGAATGTATATTTATTTGTGTGTGTACTAACATTTCAGGAACAGCATGCATCAATACAAGAAAGATTCAAGACTCAAGAATGAGTAGAATAGGCTTTATTGTATTTCTCATTGATGTACTTTTTAATTCCTTGAGTCAAGTCCTGTAATGGTATATGTTTATTTATGACCATGTGTACACATACTTAGGGGGAGTGAGATCTTGTCAAAACCAGAAGTTCAACTTTTGAACAAATCGTACTGGACTATTTTTGATCATCCAGGATGATCTGTTCATTGAACTAGTCGTCCTGGACGATCCAATATGATCTCAAAACCATAGCCGCCACGACAATTTAGGCAAGGATTTAAGAGTCAAAATTTGTTCTAATCGTCCTGGACGATCTATATATCGTACTGGATGATTTGTGCAAAATTTGTTCTGATCGTCCTGGACTATCCCAAGATCATACGGGACTATCAGGTCAAATTCTGCACATCGTCCTGGACGATCCTGCGATCGTCCTGGATGATTTTTGGCGGCAGAATTGAGTTTTTAGGATTTTTTGAAGCCGCCTTTTGGAGCACATTGTCCTGGACGATCCAGCGATCGTCCTGGACTATCTTTGGCGATAAAATTGAGTTTTTAGGGTTTCTGAAGCCTTCTGTTGGAGCACATCGTCCTGGACAATTCGGCGATCGTCCTGGATGATATTTGCCTCCAGAACTAATTTGGAAGGGTTTTTGGAGCTCTTTATTTAAGCTTTCTCAAGGCACTTGATAAGTGTCTTTGGCAGCCATTGAGGCTTCATTCTTTTGGAGAAAACTTGAAGAGAGAGCTTGAAAGGGAGAGAGGAAAGGGTGGAGTTTGAGAAGGAGAAGAGCCTGGGAAGGGGGTTCTCGAGGGAGTGTGAGGGGGTTCACACGGTTGCTCCGGCAGGCTTGCACCTAAGTACCGTCGGATTTAAGGCTTGTCTCGAAGGAAGTTTTGGGAAGAAGAAGTGCTCTTTGGTGTCAAAGGACCCGGCTACTCTGCCGCACCGGGGAAGGTGGAAGTGATTTTGTAAGGGCTTCTCCGCCTAGCTGTGGGGGCTGAAGGAGAGACACTTTTGGTTTAGTGCAATACTTGGAGGGTGCCTCCGAGGAGTGGACGTAGGTCAGGTTGGACCGAACCACTATAAGTCCGGTGTGTTCTTTCTTACTATTTTTCCGCACTTTATTTTGTTACGATTATCTGCTTGGGTGATATCTTTGATTGATCTTTTTATCATTATTTTAATTCGTTTCTGCTGCACATTATAAAAAGATTTTTATTTTGTTTTAAATATCCAATTCACCCCCCCCCCTCTTGGTTAGCCTCGGGACTAATTCACTAGGGCTTAACATCCCTTTCAAACTTTCAGAGGCTTCCAAAATGCCATTCCTAAAGGATTCTAATGATGAGAAGAAAGCTAGTAAGCCATTGAAGTCCTTTGAAAAGATAACAGCAATGGTTTCAGCTATCGATAAGGGGAAGAAACTAGTGAATGTTCAGTCCAATAATCCTCCAATGTAACAAACTCAGAAATCTCCACCTTTTCAGGTAACCTCTCAACCTACAAGAGATTCTCACTTGATATCTTTTAAAGAGAGATTGGCTCGAACATATCCATTTAAAAGGGAGTCGGTAAGAAAGATCTTTAAGAGTCTTCAGAAGAAGCCAAATTTTTGATTGCCGGAGGCCAAGAAGCCGGAAGAGGCAAATAAGAAGGATGATCTAACTTTTTGCCCCTACCATCGCATGTTAGGCCACACAATCGAAGACTATATTGTCTTCAAGGACTAGCTAGAAAAGAATTTTTGTCAAGGTAATATCATAATTCCAAAGGAGTACATGGTCGATCCGGATCAAGGGTCTATCAAATCTATCTCAGGTAAGAATTCTAACTCTTCTCTATTCATTAAAGATTGTTGGGATATAGCATTATCCCGGGTATTTAAAAAGTTGATTAATAAATATTTTCTTCTTTCTTAACAATTACCGATGAGAGGCTAGGACCTGATCTGGGAGATTGACCTCGAGGCTTCGCAGGAGGACGTTGGGACAGTTTCCTCTCCAGTAGTCTTAGGAACTACTGTATCAAATAAAAATGAAAAGAGCGAATCTTCTGTAGAGAGAAAATATGTTGATGAGAGATCTGTATAAGTGGTGGGCGGTGGCTCAAAACTACTATCTCCACTGAAATTATCTGATTTTTACTTTGCCCCATCAAAGGCAAAGGGTCGTAAATTGAATAAAAAATCTGATTCTCCTGCAAAAATTTTGATGATTAATGTTGAGAATTAAATTCAAAATGACTCTTCTATTGAGAATAATTAAGAACAAGCTGAGATCAATCAAGAAATTCAAACACTTAGCTCTCTAGATTTGACTCTTTAAGAGAGAAATGAATCTGATGTCTTATCAGCTGGTGAAACCATTGAAATTAACTTTCAAGGGAGTCCAGTCGTGATAGACTTTTCAGATTCAAACTCTCGTTCAGATAATGACAATCAATCGCCTATGGATGGTGCAGACTCCCTTATAGTTTGTTCTTCCGATGAGGTCGTGCAAGTACAACTACGTGGTGGCAAGATCTTACCCCTTAGGCTACCTCCTCAGGATAAAGGAAAACAAGTTATTTCTGATGATCCAATTCAAATCCCTGCTCAACAATCAACTTTAATTCTTTCAAATCCACCGGGTCCTAATGTTAACGTTCCAAGTGTTGATTATAATGTCTTAGCTCACCTTAGGAAGTTACTTGCTAAGTTGAGCATTTATGATGCCCTTGTCCTTTCAAAAGAGATGAGGGAGACTCTAATTAAAGCACTTCTCGACCCAGAGATTTGCTTAGCTTAATTAGCTTTAACTTCCGAGGAAGAACCCATGTACTTTAAGGAAATCTCTGGGGTTACCTTCTCTGATGAAGATTTACTCCTTGAAACTGCTGACCACAATCATTCACTTTACATCACCATAAATATGGGCAAGTTTAAGTTATCAAGAGTTCTTATTGATCTGGGTGCATCGGTCAATGTGATGAGCATAAAGACTCTCGCATACCTTAGAATTGATACTAGCAAGCTCTAAACTGATAAGTTAGTACTTCGTGGGTTTAATGAAAAGGGCGAGAAGACTTTAGGTTTAGTTACCCTTCTTTCAGAGATAGGAGAATTAAAAATTGAAGTGAAATTTCATATAATCGATTCGGAGATGTCCTTTAACGCGCTCCTAGGAAGGCCCAGGATCCATGAGTACAGGATGGTTCCTTCTACCCTACATTAATGCATCAAGTACCAATGATATGGCATTGAGTTTAAAATTAAGTGTGATATGCAACCATTCTCTATTCACGAGGTTGGGATCTACAAGGATGTGGCGTACTATGTACGTAAAGGGTCCACCACTTATTCTAAGGTAGAGATCAAGGTCAAGGAGGAAAAAGTAAAAAGTCAAACTTTAAAAGAAATTTAAAGATTGAGAAAAGAAAAAGTCAAAAATCAAAAGAAACAAAGTTCAAGTAGTGAAGACAACGTCAAGCACGTGATCTTTAGGCCTCCAAACAGTTTACCTCAAAGAGGTGGGAGGATGGCCCAAAGAGCACGCGGTCGAGGCCGCCCTTTAGTTGAGAAAAGAGATTCCCCGATCTATATCGAACTTGGAACAAGTTCTGATGAAGACTCAAGAAAAAGGAGCGCCAGATTTGCTTTTGACTATACAAAAATCAATCCTCCTCCGAAGTTTGATCTCACTTTAGAATTGGATAGTGACCAGGAAGGTACAAAATTAAAAATTTAAAGTGACGAGACTGAATTGAGTTTATATAAAAAGCTTAATAGAGTGGTTGAATCCTTAACCTTAACCCCACTGTCTGCTGATAGGGTCTCAGGGTTAGTGACTAAGGATCCGCCTAACTTAGATGGAGAAGTAAGGAAAGTCTAAAAGTTCTTCCCTAGCTCTTGCTCCTTAAGGAATGAAGATGATGTAATCCTTGAGGAGGCAAATCTTAATGAATTAATGGAATTATCTTTTGCCTACTTTCCTTTGCTCTGAGTCAATGGACTAAGGGTCAGGCTAGATACCACGAAAGTCTTTGGAATTCAAAATTTAATAAACATTGGACCAGTGGTATCGACTTTGGTACCGTTAGATCATTCAACGATGACGATTTTTATCTAATGATAACTAGTCATCCTGAATTTAAAAATATCCCTACTGAAGTCATTGATTCATTCGATGGACTTTATTTGGAGACTTTAGATGATTCTAACGAACTTCAAGTTTAAGATGCACCCCCTGAATTTGAAGAAAAAATTAAATCAACAATCGATGAACTTAAAGAAATCAACCTTGGAACAGAGGATGACCCTCGCCCCACTTTCATTAGTTCTTTGTTGAGTGAGGATAAGTCTAAGGATTTAATTCAACTTCTCTCTGAGTTTAAAGATTGCTTTGCCTGGACATATGATGAAATTCCAGGGTTATTCGCTGGCATAGCAGTCCATAAACTTGGAATCCGGCATGATGTCGATCCTGTTAAGTAAGCTCCACGATGCATGCGTCCGGAGATCGAACAACAAGTCATTTCTGAAGTCAAGAAGTTGGCTGAGGCTGGATTTATTCGAGAGGAATAATATCCCTCTTGGGTAGCTAGCGTCGTGCTAGTTCGAAAGAAGAACGGTCAAATTCGAGTCTGTGTTGACTATAGAGACCTGAATAAGGTATGTCCTAAGGATGAATTTCCGTTGCCAATCCCTAAACTCATGGTAAATATTGCCTCTTCGCACATCATTTTCTCCTTTATGGATGGCTCGTCTGGTTATAATCAAATCAAGATGGCCCCAAAAGATGAGAGAAATACTACATTCAGAAGTCCTATAGGGATCTTTTGTTATAAAGTGAAGCCCTTTGGCCTAAAAAATACTAGTGCAACCTACCAGCGGGCCATGACTCATATCTTTAATGACTTAATACACAATCAAGTGAAATGTTATATCGACAATTTAGTTATAAAGAGCAGAGTGAAAGAGGCTCATCTTTATGACTTAAGAACTGTCTTTGAGTGGTTGCGCCGCTACGACCTTAAAATGAATCCTTTGAAGTGCGATTTCGGTGTCATGTCAGTGAAATTCTTAGGTTTCGTAGTCAGGCACCACGGAATTAAAATTTATCCTTCCAAAATCAAAGCTATCTTAAATATGCTGCCTCCTAAGAGTCTCACTCAACTGAGATCTCTCTAGGGCAAGATGGCGTATATAAGAAGATTCATTTCTAATCTTTCTAGAAGATGTCAATCATTCTTAGTCCTGGCTAAAAAGGATGCCAAATTCATTTAGGATGAGAAATGTCAAAATGCTTTCGAAAATATCAAATAATACCTGACAAATCTGCCAATTTTGGCAGCCCCCATTCTGGGGAGACCTTTAATCCTTTACACTACAGCCCTTGACAAATCTCTTGGAGCCCTCCTGGCTCAAATCAATGATGATGGGAAAGAGAATGCTCTCTACTACCTGAGTCGGAGATTACTTCCAATGAAAATTTATTATCCTACAAATGAGAAACATTGCCTCGTCTTAGTCTTTGCAGCACAAAAACTAAGACATTACATGCTTTCTCATGAAGTCAGTTTGATTTCCAGTGTAAACCCCCTGTAATATCTTATGACCCAGCCCACATTATTAGGATGTCTCACTCATTGTTCTATGATATTGCTTCAATTTGAAATCACTTTCATTCCCCTGCGTGCTGTGAAAGGGCAGACCGTCGCCGACTTCCTTGCGGCACACCCGCTACCGGTAGAATCTTCTCTAAACGATGATCTACCTGGCGAGCAAATCATCAGTTTTGAGGAATCTAATACTCAAACCTGAGAAATGTATTTTGATGGTGCAGCATCCTCTTAACAGGGCAAAACACCATAATCTACTATTCCTGGAAAAGCCGGAGTCGGTCTGGTTTTCATAACACCAGATAAGGTAATGATGCACTTTTCCTACCATTTATCAGAACCCTATACGAACAATGAGGCTGAGTATGAAGCTTTGATAATTGGCTTGAAACTTGCAATCCTAATGGAGATTAAAGAGATTAAGATCTATGGTAACTCTCAGCTGGTGATCAACCAGATTGCAGGGACCTATAAGGTTTTGAATCCTAAACTCCTGAAATATCACCAATACATAATGCACTTGCTTGAGAAAATTCTTATTGTAACTATGTATAGGATTCCTCATGAAAGCAATTCCTCGACGGATGGCCTAGTAAAGCTTACAAAGGAATTTGCTTGCCCAGAAGAAGACTTCATCCCTATAGAAGTTCAGGGTCGTCAAGTCTTGTCTCCTGTAGATATGGAGTACCTCAACAAATAATATCCCTGTGTCCTTTCTATCTCTTCAGCAGTTGATGAAGAAGAAGATTGGAGACAACCAATACTCAAATACCTGCAAGAAGGCAAGCTTCCCTACGATAGGTCTCTTGCCAATCAAATCAAGAAACGTGCCCTATCATATGCACTAGTCAACGATACGTTATACCGACGATCGTTCAATCAGATGTGGCCCCATTGTTTAGACAAATGAGAGGCCCTGAAGATCATTAACAAAGTCCGTTCTAGACTGTGCGATGCTCAACAATCAGGTCCTAAGATGAGAATAAAAATCAAAAGACTTGGTTACTACTGGCCTACGATGATTGACGATTGCATGAGAATGGAAAAATATTGTCATCAGTGTTAGGTTCATGGTGTGGTCTTACATCAGCCGCCTAATGTGTTGCATCCTACGATAGCTTCACGGCCCTTCAAAAGTTGGGGTACGGATATCATTGGGCCAATTGACCCTCCTTCTTCAAGGGGTCATCACTTCATCTTAGCAGCGACTGATTACTTTTCAAAGTGGACAGAAGCAGTTCCATTGAGAAATATAACATCACACTATATAATGAAATTCTTTCGTGATCATATCGTATATCGATTCGGCGTACCCTGTAGAATCATATTCGATAATGGGTTCGCTTTCAAGTCTACAAAAATCAACAACTTTACAAGTCATCATGGTATTGATTTGAGATACTCAACGATCTATTACCCACATGCTAATGGATTGGCTGAGGCCTTCAATAAAACCCCAGCTCAAATCATCAAAAAGACCCTGGATGATAATAAATGTCAGGGGGATGAGAGGTTGGTGGAAGCTTTGTGGGCCTACAGGACGACATATCAAACCCCGACCCAATCCACACTGTTTGCACTAGTGTATGGGTCCGAGTCCGTACTCCCATTGGAAATTCAAATCCCTTCGCTCAGAACTGCAGTCCAGAACCAAATTATAATAGAACAAAATGCACAACTTCGACCTGAAGAACTTGAGGGTCTTGAAGAACGTCGTCTCCAAGCCCAGCAAAATCTAAAACTCTATAAAGCCAGAATGGTTCAAGCTCATGATAAGCTAGTGCGACTTAGAACCTTCCGAGTAGGCGACTTGGTCTTGGTTCTTCGGAGGCCTATCTTAGCCCACCGAAAGCTCGGTGGGAAGTTTGAACCAACCTGAAAAGGACCCTTCATAGTAAAAATAGTCTACGAAGGAGGCTCGTATCAGCTAGTGGATTGTAAAGGAAATCACCCAATGCTTCCTGTAAATGTGCGATTCCAGAAGAAATACTATGCTTGATGTAGCTCAAATTTCAAATCAATAAAATTTTAAAATTTTGAATTTATTCAACTTAATCTTGTTCAAGTTTTTCAAATTCAAAATCTTGTTTCTCTTTTCTTGAGATTAGATGTAAGTCACCATGCTTTCTCATCTTAAGATTAGATCTATTAGTGATGGATAATGCTTTTTACAGCACCGTCCTAATTTCAAAATTCAAATTTAAACTCGATCCTCTATGTGAAGCAAGTTTCCTTCATATACAATCATTCCAGATCTGATCCTTTGTATAAAGAAATCTTCCTCTATACATGATCATCTAGACTCGATCCTTTGTGTGAAGTAAGTTTCCTTCACATATGATCATTCTAGATCTGATCCTTTGTATAGAGAAAGCTTCTTCTATACATAATCGTCTAGACTCGATCCTCTATGTGAAGCAAGTTTTCTTCACATATGATCATTCTGGATCCGATCCTTTGTATAGAGCAAGCTTCCTCTATACATGATCGTCCAGACTCGATCCTCTGTGTGAATTATGTTTCCTTCACATACGATCATTCCAGATCCGATCCTTTGTATAGAACAAGCTTCCTCTATACATGATCATCCAGACTTGATCCTCTGTGTGAAACAAGTTTCTTTCACATACGATCATTCTAGATCTGATTCTTTATATAGAGCTAGATTCCTTTATACATGATCGTCCAGACTCGATCCTCTGTGTGAAGTAAATTTCCTTCACATACGATCATTTTAGATCTAATCCTTTGTATAGAGCTAGCTTCCTTTATACATGATCGTCCAAACTCGATCCTCTGTGTGAAGTAAGTTTCCTTCACATACGATTATTTTAGATCTAATCCTTTGTATAGAGCAAGCTTCCTCTATACATGATCGTCCAGACTCGATCCTCTGTGTGAAGCAAGTTTCCTTCACATACGATCATTCCAGATTTGATCCTTTATATAGAGTAAGCTTCCTCTATACATGATCGTCCAGACTTGATCCTCTGTGTGAAGCAAGTTTCCTTCACATACGATCATTCCAAATTTGATCCTTTGTATAGAGCAAGTTTCCTCTATATATAATCGTCCAGACTTGATCCTCTGTGTAAAGTAAGTTTCTTTTGCATACGATCAATCCAGATTCGATTCTATGTGAAACAATGCTTCTTTCTCACAGTATCTTCTAATTTTCTTTTTCTTAATGACAGATGTGAGTCATCGTGCTTTATTTCCTTAGGATTAGATCTTCTAGTAGTGGAGCATGCCCTCCGTGGCACCATCCTAGATTCAAAATCTAGATCTGACCTTCTGTGGGAAGCAATGCTTCCTTCCCTCAGGGTCCTCCAGTCTTCTTTTCCTTAAGGATAGATGTGAGTCGTCATGCTTTCTTTCCTTAGGATTAGATCTACTAGTGATTGATAACGCCCTCTGCGGCACCATTCTAGTTTTAAAATTTAAATCCTTAAGCCTGATCTCCTATAGGGAGCAATACTACCTTCCTATGAGATCATCCAGTTCTCTTTTTCTTAGAGTAAGTATTCTCCTTCTCTTAGGATTAGACTCCCCAGTGATGGAGTAACTCCTCTGTGGCTACATCCTGGGTTTAATTCTAAATTCAAACTCTCTTCTCCTCAAGGTTAGGCTTTTCTCCTTCCCTTATGATTAGACTCCCCAGTTGTGGAATAAGTCCCCTATGGCATCGTCCTAGAATCAGTCTCAAATCTAAAATATAACTTTCTTTTCCTTAAGGTTAGGATCCTCCTTACCTTAGGAATAAATCTACTAGTGGTAGAGTACGCCCCTTGTGGCACCACCCTAGTATCAAATTTCAAAATTGATTCTTTGTAGTTAGGAATTTCTTCCACCCTACAGGGTCCTTCAGCCTTCTTTTCTTTAAGGTTAGGATCCTCCTTCCCTTAAGTATAGATCTACTAGTGATAGAGTACGCTATCCTCAGCACTACCCTAGTATCATTTTAAATTCAATTTTCTAAGGTTAGGAATTCCTTTTCCTTAAAATCAAATCCAAATTCGATCCTTTATGGTTAGGAGTTCTTTCTTCCTATACGATCACCCAGATCTACTTTTCCTTTAAAGGTAGGTTTTCCTCCTTCCTTAGGATTAGATTTACCAGTGGTAGAGTACGCCCTCCGTGGCACTACCCTAGAGTCAATTCAAACTATGATTCCCCAGGGATAGACTTCTCATTCCCTTAGGATCAAAACTCTAGACTTGACCATTTTATTCGGTCAACGCCAATATGTGTAATAGAACTACATTCTATTATACATATTGGGGGTCTATTTGTTGACCTCATTTTTGTATGAGGACGTTAGGACCAATCCTGACCCTATGATCAACATGATCCTAGGTCAATACAGATTTAAATCAATCCTGATCTCAGATCAATCTAATTTCCAGACTATCCTAGATCCTAGGATCTTTCCAAGATTTTGGATCTTAGAATCATTCTAGACCATAGGATCTTCCTAGAATCTAGACTTTAGGATCTATTTTAGATCCTAAGACTCTTCTAAACCCCATACCCTAGGACTTCTAGATTCTAAGATCTTCCTAGACTTCAGTCCCTAGGATTTACTCTAGACCCTAGGACTTCAAATTCATTTAGATCATTGGATCAACCTAGATCCCAAATCTTAGGATTCCTAGATCCTAGGATTCATCTAGATCCTATAATTCTCCCAGATCCCAAGCCCTAAGATGTTTCCTAGATTCCAGACCCCCAAGATCTATTCTAGATCCTGGGATTCTTCCAAACTCTAAAGTCCTAAGATTTATCTAGACTCTAGATCAATCTGGGTCTTAGGATCCTCCTAAACCTTAGATCTAACTAGCCCCTAGATTTATCTAAACTCCAGATCAATTCAAATTTTAAATCAACTCAAACCTCAAATTAGTCTACACCTCAAATCAATTCAAACCTTAAATCTAACTAGACTCTAGCCCAGGCTCTAGTCTATTCAACCTCATATCAAACTTCAATCCTATCCTATCATTCATGATTATTCTAAATGATCATAAATGATATGGATAATACAAATCTAGATATTCAAAATAAAAATCCAGCTCAAAACCAGAAATCCAGATCAAATTCCCAGGCGAAAGGTCTAAGTCCTGAAAGCCTTTTTCAGTAAATCTTTGAACATTTCAAAACCCTATCAAATGACCTCTCATTCAAGATATATCAGTTTCACACTAATTTCACATGTCTCTAGAGGCAACTCTCCAAATTTGAGCTCATTCTAAGGTCTCTAACCCCAAAAATTGAATTGAAATCCAAAGGTTATAAAACCTTCAAATATTTACAGCCTATGCCACTGGACCTGCCACCCAGTGGATTTTGATCCTGGAGCCATCTCCAAACCCTCAAATCACTTCCAAACCCTTGATTATGACCCATTTATCAATTAACTATATTTTGTTGGACTCACTTTGACCCCCAATTGACCATGGATCAAAATGACCAAAATACCCCTTTGGGGTTCAAATACACTTTCAAACCAAATGACCTCCAAATTTCTTGAAATCACTTCCAACAAGTTTCAATCATCAAACAAAACCTGCTTGACCCAAAACCAGACCTTGGGTCAACCTGGTTGACCAAGAAGGCCCTTTAAGGTTCAAATTGGTCATTTTGACCAAATGACCTCCTCAAACCTTGGGACCATCTCCATTGGTCCCCAAATATCATTTTAAATCTTTTGATCCCATTCCTAGACCCTGGACCCACCTGGTTGACCAAGTCAACCAGGGTTGACCTAAAGGCACATTAAGGGCCCAAACAGGTCATTTTGACAAAATGACCTTCCCAGACCTTGAAATTACCACCAGTGGACTCAGAATATCATTCTGAACTGGTTGGACCCAATCCCTGACCCTGGGTCAACCTGGTTGACCAAGTCAACATAGTTGACCCATTAGGCCCATTAAAGGCCTAAATAAATTTTTTTTACCAAGATAACCATTTTAACCCTCTAACTCACCCCTATTAAACTCAAAATATCAAATTAGACCCATTGAGTTCAAATTTAGGTCTTGGGTCAACCTGGTTGACCAAGTCAACCTAGGTTGACCTAAATCCCCTTTAAGGCTTTAATGGGTTATCTCAAACCATTTAATATAAAAAACCCCTTTCAAGCTTTAAACTACCTCCAAATCATGGCCTAAATCTTTTTGATCATGGGCCAATCAAATCCAAGTCAAGTTGACCATGTCAACTCATTAAAATTTGGTCAAACCCATTCAAAACCTCCTACATCATTTTAAAATCTAACCTCTTGATTTATTATTCATTTTAAACCACCCCTTTGTGCTACTTAGTTGCCACATCATCATCCATGAGGATTGGTTGACTAGTCAAACTAGCCAACAAGTCTCCAAATGGACAAAGAGTGGTCAATGTAGTCAAATATTTTCCTAAGCCCACTCCAAACCTTTTAAACCCTCTCCAACCCATCCAAGGTTTTCCTTTACTGCCACCTCAGCAGTCTAAGGAACTTTGACTGGTCAAATAGTCAAAGCAAGGCTTTAGACTAGTCAAAATAGGTTAAAATCTCTATTAGGCTAATCTCCCAATGATCCAAATCCTCTCCAGCTACTTGGAGGGATTCCAAAACTTTCCTAGAGGCATCCCCAGCCTTTAGATGGAGATCAAATGATTTCTATTCAATCCATATGCTCACTAGAGGACAAAGGACCCTTTACGCACATGGAATATCCTTTTGTCCTTGATTTCTTCTGCTCCTACCTACTCCATGGACACTTGGCATCCATTTGGAGTCCAGCCACAGCAATCTTGGCAGTCCAAATAGCTTAGGGCATATTGAATAGGGAAAAACATAAGAATGAGCATTCATTCAAGACCCTAGCACTCTCTCACCTCTTTCAGCTTCTCCAGTCAATCTCCTTGCTCATTCAAGCCCTCCTGATCCCCACCTTCACATCCCAATCAAAATCCACTAAAACCTCGCTGGCAATTATCTTCCAGGGAATCCAAGGTGAAATCCGTCCAAGGCTCGTTCCCGTCGATCCGTGGCATTTCAGACGACGGTTTCAACTAGGGAAAGTTGCGTGGACAGACAACAAATTCAGAGAATCCAAAAGCGGTTCAATCCGTTCATCATCGAGGTAAAAAACTCCAACCCTAGTTTAATACACTTAACTTAAATAGCTCTCGATACAATGCATATTAGGCTATAAGAGTATGTCCCCACAATTTCTGTTCATAAATTTAATCTAGGTTTAAATTTTTTTTAAAAATGGTTAATCGGATAGCATAAACGAGCCAAAAAACCACCTCTAAGGCTCGGGTTACGTAACCTGAAACTGTGTCAATTCCAGACCGTCGATCTCTTGATCAATGGTCTGGATCTGGCCTTTTTGCGGCACTATCCGACCGCGCGACTGATCCCGCGGTATTTTTTCTCGTCTGGCTCGATCGTAGCCATTCATCTCACACCGCGGGTGATCGGACGGTGGATACGCGAGGCTTACGTGGTTAAGTCAGTCGTCACCGTCGCTACAATCATTGGTAATGATTGTGCGGTGGCGCAATCATTGCCAATGAATGGCCATGATTTACAGTGGCCAATCAGGGGCCGCCACGCGTCCCTTCGTCGTCGCCAGGCGCTTTTATTAATTAAAATTTATTTTTAATTAATTAAAAATATAAAAAATTTAAAATTTTAATTAAAAATCAAATAAAAAATTTTAATATATATATATATTATATTAGTAATTCAGAAAATTGAATATCTTAAATTTAAAATTAATATTAATTTAAAATATTAATTATATTATTAAATATTTTGATTATTAAATATTTATTTACTTATTTAATAATAATCAAAATATATTATATAATAATAAATTTTATTTTAAAATATATTTTAAATTTTTATAATTTTCAAATCTTCTAATTTAAAATATTTTATTTAAATACTTTAAATAATTTTAATATATATATATTAATATTTAATTAATATTAACATTTAATATTAATTTAATTATTCTAAAACTTTAAAGTATTATCTAAAATATCTTAATTAAATTATAAAATACATTTTAAGCATTTTGAAATTAAAATTTAATTCAACTTTAATATTCAGTATAATTTTAATAATTAAGTAATTAATTAATAATTAAATAATTAAATATTTAACTTTTTTTATTTAAATGTTTAAATATTTAATTAATCATTAATTATGATTAAAGTTAAATAATTTAAAAAATATAAATTAAAGAAAAATTATTCTAAACAATTTTAAAAGTCTAGAAATATTTTAATATTTAATTAAATTGAATTTAAGAATCACCATGAAGTTTAATTGATTTTAAATTATTTAAATTCAATTAATGAACCCTAAACTTTTAAAATTTAAAATAAATTCAAATAAAATCAAAAAAATATAAATGATACATCAAATATTTCAAAAAATTAAGAATTTTAATTTAAAATTATTTTTAAGATTTAAAACCTTAATTTATTTTAATTAAAAAGTTGAATTACTTGACTATTTTAATATTTAAATAATACTTAATTGAATATTATATTAAATATCTTGAAATTTAAGTTTTATTTTTAAATAACTTTTAAAATCTAAGGAGCTTTTAAATATTTTAAAATTAATTTAATTATATCTTTAAATTATTTTAATTTCAAAACCCTTATATATATATATATATATATATATATATATATATATATATATATATATATATATATATATATATATTTGTGTAGTAATATACATCTATATATATATTTTAAAACTATTTTTTTTAAATTATATTTATTTAAATCTTGAATATTGAGAGGTCCATTGAAATTTCAAATATAGGTTAAGTTTGATTGAATAGGATTTGTGGGGAAAGTCATTAATGAATAATTATATTTTAATTATTCATTAATAATATCATTAATTATTTTAATTAATGCAAATCTATGCATGTTTAGGATATACACACACCACTTAGTTTTAGGGCTCTCCTAATATTAGGAATTGATTGTGTTTGTGCATGTTTATGTTTATGTTAGTCAAGGGTTAGGATCTTTGATTCAATCCCAATTAAACTTAGTGTCATCATTAAGGACAATAATTAAGGACTTGATTTGAGGATTTAAAATATTTCCAATAATTAGGATACACATCGTATTGACTTAAAACTTTGACCATTTGAACTTAGTGACATATTCAGCCCCTAGAAAATTTCCCACTAAATTTTGAAGTCATTAAACCCCTTAATTATTTAAATCAAAATTAAACATTAATTAAGCCTTAAAAACTTCCAGAAATTGTAATAAATCAAATTAAAATCCAAAAATTACATATAATAACTCAAACTGACCAGAATTAACCCTTAATCAATGAAAAATAAAAGCCCCTTGACTGGACATCAGAATTAAGTTTAATATAAGTTTAATTGAAATTTAATATTTAATTAATTTAATTAATTAAAAGTAATTAAAAATTTCAAAAATTTCGCAAACACTTGATAATCACTCCTTAGATCATTCCTGATCTTTGGAAGTGATTTCAAGAAGTTTGGAGGTCTTTTGGATTCAAATCATAAAAAAAGACTTTAATTATACTAATTTTAAAAATTCAATAAATTATCGAAACTTCAAAAACTCATAACTAATTCAAATGAACTCCAAATTGAGAAAACTCAAAGGAATATAACTCATCTTAAAGTCTAATATTTATAAAAAATGTTAAGTTTCTAGAAATTAATCAAATTAAAAAGTCAACTTTTGGTCAAACTTAGTTCAAAATCAAGTCAAAACTTCAAACGTTCATAATAAAATCTAGAAAAATCTAATTTTAGTGTACTTACAGTCTAACTGATTATATTAAGGTCTAATATTTTAATAAAATATTAATATTCCAGAAAATACTTTAAGTCAAAAAGTTAATTTTTGACCCTTGAATTAAATGAATAAAATAATCCAAAAAATACCAAAATTCAACAAATGATCTAAAATTCCAGAAAATATCAATTCAATATTAAAACCAGCAACCAACCAACCATAATTAAAAATTAATTAACTTTTAAACTCAAGTAAAATCAAATTACTTAATTATATCGGGTACCACTAGGTAACCCAGGCCTACGAGGCTATTAAATTAGCCCCAAGGAAGGTGAAATAAACTTCACGGCCTCGGTGAGCAAAAACAAAGGTGGTATCCAATCAATATTTTAAAATATATCTTAAAATTTCAAAATATTAAGATTTAAACTTTAATTAAAAATCTCCTTAAGCCTTTCAACCAACCAGAACTTCAAATAATTTTAACTAATCGCTCTACTTAGGACACATCCAAACTACACAGCCTACCTCACACACTTTAGATGATTTGCTAGGACAACCAACTCTAGTTTTAGGCTAGACCGGTGTTTACTTTTCTGCTACTTGCGTGTGTCTGATTTTTCATAATTTTCACTACATACTGATTGTTAGATTTAAGTGATTGATATTGATGTGATTGTTTATTTACTTATTGCATTCTGTGTTGTGATTGATTATGCGTTAGATCTACCCCTAGGTTAGGGATGATTTGTACTAATCTAATCTTATACAGCTTTACCATGCTCATATAGGGCATTAAATAAAACGGGCAAAATCATAAATAATAAATTACACAGGTGCTCCAGAAAATTTATTAGGTCCCCCTTTTAAATTAAAAGAGCATGGCCAAGCGTGGCTGTGATTTGAGTACTTTAATTTCTAAATATTAACTACTTGAGATTAATTACAACTGCTTGGGATGTCAACTATTAATTGCTGATTATAAGGATAACCTTGTAGGATCGAGTCTAAATTTTTTTAATTTTGATTAATGTAATTTGATTCAAATTGAGTTGTAATGTATTAAGTTCTTTGAGATGGGATTATATATCCTACTTAGATTCTAAAGAGGAGAGGACATCCCTTAGGGGAGAGTCCTCCACCATTTGGAAGCCTAAGTTAAGATATTTTCAAAGTATCTGAAGAGAAAAGATAACACCCCTATTCAGGGAAGTTTCTTTTCATTTGGATATCCGGACCCGACGATCCAAGGAGTTCTAGAAGGATGAAGAAGTGAAGAATGAGAAGACCCATTCTCAAAGTCACTTGAGTCTTAGGAGTAGAATCTAGGTTTTAGTCAGTGGTACCCATCCACTTTAATTTTTCTGCACACCTTGGGTTGTATAATTAGAAGGCACTTGCCTATGGACTTCCAATTTGAGTTTTAATTTAATTGATTTAATTAAATATTGATTATTTGATGTTGATTTTGATTAAGGACCTACATGCTTTTAGTAGTTTATTTGGCAATCTTGCATGAAGTATTTGATTTAGCTTGGAACCCGATCGGAGGCTCGTGAGGGTACGATCAAAACTATTTCTACTTTAAATAAAATTTAAAATATTTAGGCTTAGATAGAAACTCTAACGCCTTTAAGAAGTAAGCTTGGACTCACCGGGGGTTTTTCATGCATTCATATTGACTTTTCTCTTCCGTGTTAGGCACCTCCTCGCCTGCGGGTTTTGGCAGACCGCCTGATCTATTACAGTGCAGTTTTGTCCAAGGTGATGTTGTGCAATCCCTAGGATAAAATCTATTTTTAAGCCTAATTTTTAAACTGCTTCATTCTTATTTTAAGTATTTAATCTAGTCAACTAGCATGCATTGCATTAGATACAAATTAAAATTAAGTCTAATTCTTAATTACATTTCTAGCTTAAGTATTCCACCTAATATATGTTAAGGGGCCAATTAGAAATCTGCTCTAGATGTCGGCCCCGCTCTCCTTAAACTAATCTTAAATAACATCCCTAACCATTCTTTCATTAAAGATCAGACACATAGTTTAAAAGCATTTAGGGAGTTTAGCTGGCTCCCCAATCTAGGCTGGGGTAAGTCCAGGATTGCATTGCATTAGCTAGGTTCTGGGTTACTGATTTTTAATACCCACTTTAGACTTAGGATCTGAGACTGATTCTCAATCCTAAGACCTCAACATTTCGAGAATTTAATTCCCACTTTCTAATAAATTCAATCATTCAAACTTAAATCTCTTTCAATCAAATTTAAGCCCAACACTTAGGAAAGGTTTGGGTGTTTCTGAAGTAATTCAGAATCTCAAAACACCTCCTACCCTTCCTCCTTCGACTCCAAAAATAACTGTTCTAATTTGATCTATTCCCGATTGAAAATTTTAACCCTACCTCCTTTGACATCAAACATTAAAATCTTAAATAAAATTCGTATTGCTATTTTAATCAAGAGTTTTTGTAAGAAATTTTTAGTTTCCTACGATGTAATTAACTACGAGGGCTTGCACTCGTAGAAGATTTAGAAACTCAGACCAGATTTTCAAAATCAAGTTTTCAAAATTTTAATTAATTATCTTTGAGAAATTCAAGAGTTGACGATCATTATCGTCATTTTCAAATGATCGATAACAGACAATATCCTCTTTCCTTGGAAAGATATATCGTATTATTATCATGATCTTGATTATGAAATTAATGATCTCTTTACTAGATTATTATAGTTAAATATTGGATCTAACATCATTCTGATTCTTCGGGATCATATGTTGTTTCTCCTTGAGTTTGATTACGATAATCAGGATAAATCAAGATTTATAATCTGAACCTGTTAGGGAACAATATGTTCACCTTTTGAGGTGATATATTATTCATAATAAGCATTCGATCTCAAATATTAAAAATTCCAGAATTTAAGCATTTCCCAAAGAAAATTAAACCTTTTCAAAATAATATTTTTTTAATCAAAACAATATGAAAGCCTTTAAACTCTAAGGTTGATCTCTATAATTCAAGTTTTCCTTCAACTCCTCTCTAGTCTTATCTACAAGAAGAATATCATCATAAAAAACTTAAGTATACACCAAGGTACAATCTCTTGCAAATGTCTAGTGAGAACATCCATGAATAAAGCAAAAGGGAGAAAGTTACCTTCACACCAAGCGAACACCATCGAAGATGCGAAGTCAAACAACGAAACTAACTGGGGCAAAGGAACATCGCCCGATGGAGCGAAGGAACGTTGTCGTTGAAGGAGCGAAGTCAAATATGAATGTCGTCGAACATCATCGAGTAGCGAGGGAACATCGTCGTCGGAGCATCATCGAACAGAGAGAAGAAGACGAACGCAATGAGCAACCAGGCACAGAGGGCACAAAATAGGGCCTTTACCTGCGGATGTTTCGGCGGGTAATCCATTGGTAATATTACTGGCGGATATTACGCCGGTAATATTTCGACGACTTTAAATAAGCCGACGTAAATTACGCCAGTAACTCCACCGGTCATTTTCGGCAGAAGATGCGTCAGAAAATAAAAAGTTTTCGGTATAATTCTAGTGTAAAGTGTGCCGGTAATTTAGCGACGATAAATTCTCCAAAAATTCCGTCGCACATGTTCCATAAGAAAATCTGCGAGTAATTACGCCATTATTTTCGGCGTATATTATCCACCAAAAATTCCGACGGTAATGTGTTGTTTTCGTGTAGTGGTGTGTGTACACGGTTGCTAAGAAAACATACTCCTTTTTATATATAATGACTCAAAAAAAATAAAATTACATACTTTTTCTAACAAATCTAACCTATGCAACCCATTCTTGAGCACCTATTCTCTATTAATCATTGTGTATATTGAACCAGAAATATTAATAGTACACACAAAAATATATGTAATATAAAGAGCAGGTGAAACTAAAAATAATAATTAATGATTTTTATTATCAAAATAAAAGGTCGGACTTTCGAAACGCAACAACATGATATTGACTTGTATTGAGAAAATGATATAATTGATATTTGATAAATGTGGCAATTTTAAGTAAGCAAAAAAGGCTGGCTGTGAACACTAAAATTAATATGTATTTGCTATTTAGGGTTTAGGGTTTAGGGTGGGCTGATAAGCCTTTTATAAAATAATGGTTTATGGTGTAATCCTGGATGTTAGCATATAATCAACTAAATGATTACACCGATGGGTATAGAGTAATGACTCTTTATTGATTCAATGAAAGCCACCTATTAAATAAATTGATTAATTGAAATAATTTAAATATGTAATTAACATATAATGATTAATTAATATAGTAAATGGATGACATAAGAAAGGATGAAAATATAACTTTGAAGCTTAATGACCTACTTTACTATTTATAATTGTATCCATATTTACATTTACATGTTAGCATATATAGAACTCATAGAAACATTAAGACTAATATAGTACAACATAACATATGATAGGTATATTGCTAGACATTGATAGTTATGGAGATAATGCATTAATAGATATATTGATATAGCATAATGATGTGTCATATTTATAGACAACTATACATTGTTGAAATCCATGATCCCGAGCACTTAATTTTGATGGTGACAACTAATACTTACTGAATCCATATAGACTTCCTTAAGATTACAAATGTTTATCCTTGTATATGAGCATTAACATTTCAGGTCAGATGCACACTGCTCAAGGTTACTGGAGACTCAAATCGGGTAGAATAGGATGTTGAAAATTCTATAATTTTTAATTTCTTTATTTTTTATTTTCTTGAGTCTGCCACAAAAGCATGTATGTGAAAGGAACAACCGTGCACACACACAGGGGGAGATTTGTTTTTATGTTAAATGTTTTTTAAAAAAAATATCGTACTGTATGATTTTAAATCATACTGTATGATTAATCAACAATACTTAGGCTAACAGCTACTTTTCAGATGATTATCTTTGTAATCTAATCGTACTGTACGATCGTTATCGTACTGTACGATCGTTATCGTACTGTACAATGAGATTCAATTGAAAAACCCTAGCGGCCAGAATAAGTTTGGTAAGTTTATAATCTTGATTTCTTGAACTATTCATACTGTATGATCCAGATCATACTGTATAATTAATTGAATACTTACCAAAATTATCTCCCGTAATCAGGAAATAAACGTTGGTTTCTTATTTAAAGTCGATCATACTGTACGATAATATATCTTACCGTACGATAGACAGAGATGATTTCATTCATCCCCTCGATCGTACCAGATGAAACTAAGGTTTTTTATTCTATTCATCCTAGATGATATTCATATCGTATAGGACGATATCCTGAAATGAACTAATTATACTGTACGACTAGTGGAGTGCTGGACGACTAACAGAGATGAATTCTTTCATCCCAGGGATCGTCCCATAGATCATCCTGTACGAACAGTAGAAATTAACATGATCGTCCTATACGATATACAGATCGTACAGTACGATATGTATAAAATTTGAGAAATGTTCGTCTGTGCTCGTACTTGATGAATCTGTACTTGAACTGATAGTACTGTACGATGATATATCGTACTGTACAAATAGAGACGCAAAAGTTAAAATTTTTAGGGATTTCTGGAGCCTGATATAAAAATAACATAAAAATTTTTTTATGGGTTGTTGGTCTATCTTCTTGATGTGAGAGGCTTTGAGGGAGGAAGGGGACTCTTGAAGGAGAAGTTTTTTCTTCGGAGAGATCCAGGGCTTACGAGAGGAAGGTGAAGGTGAGCGTGAGCGTGAGGGAGAAGTAGTGTGAGGGGATCACACGGTTGCTCCAAGCTAGCTGCATGCTTTACTCCTCTTGTGCCTTTGGGGAGTCTCGGGAAAGTTCTCGAGGGAAGAGTCGCTTCAAGATCAACATCGTCAAGGTACTCTGCCATCTCCAGGAGGGAGAAAAAGGAGAAGGTCCACTGCCGTCACCAGAAGGGTGACATAGCGTTTGGTATTCCGCCGCACCGAGGGAGGTGAAAGTGAGTATTATAAAGGCTTCTCCGCCTTGCTGTGGGAGCAAAAGGAGAGTCAACTTTTTCTAGTGCAAATCCCGGAGTAGAGGACTCCGGGGAGTGGACATAGGTCAAGTGACCGAACCACTATAAAAATCTCTGGTGTGCTTTTTCCATTTTACTGTACTTTATTTTTCATGCTTTTAATTAGTACTTTAAATTGCTTGGTGAAAAATTATATTTTAAATCTTGTATTGTGAAAGTTATAATTGTATCACCAATATCGTCGTTGTTAATGTTTTACTTGCTTCCGCACTTTACTCGTTAAGTTATCCTTTAAAAAATATAAAAAGTAGAACTCTTATTTAGGATTAATTTTTTAAAAATACCAATTCACCCCCCCTCTTGGCACATCTCGTACTTTCATACATGACATAATGATTGATGGAAGCATATAGATAATTGATATTTAATTTACTATAGCACATGTTATAGATTTATAGACCATTTTACCATTTTTCTTATAGATAATAGACACATTTTTCTTAATGAGATACTCTTATTTTACTGATTATATTATTTTATATATTTGATTGATATTGATTGCTTAAATTATTTACCATTCTTAATGATTAATTTATTCTTCTTCTTCTTCTTCTTCTTCTTCTTCTTCTTCTTCTTCTTACTGATAGCTTATTGATTGATATTAATTGGAATTGGGGCATACATATTTATTCTTTTATCTTACATTGAATGCAATGATAGGGTTTTGGTAACTCCTAGGTTTAAGGACATGGTGTGTTATATTTTTATGCATTTCCCTTTATGGTATCCCAAGGGTTTGACATTAATACTTGATTTAAACCAATTAACTTAGTGGCAAACTAAGGACAATAATTAAAGACCTGTCTAGCGTACTTAGAAAAATTTTAGGAGCTAGGGTACAACTATAAATGGTTTGAAACTTAAAAGACTTAAATTTAGTGATATTTTAAACCCCCTAAAATTTTCTAGGAATTTTTAGGACCCTTTAAACCACTTAATTAATAAACCCTAATTCACCCCTTAATTAAGACCTGGTAACTTCAAAAAATTCTAATAAATTCAAATTAAGTCAAAAAATTACCCATGATATATCAAACTCTTTAATATTTAATCCTTAATCTCAAAAAATTAAAACCATCTTAATTAGACTTCAATTTGAACCTTAATTTAATTTTAACTAAAAATCACTCTTTTAATTAAATTAAATAATTAAAAATTATTAAAAATTTCAAAATTTTCCCAAACACTTGGGAACTCTTCCTCGGGTTATTTATGACCTTAAGAAGTAAGCCTGGAGCCACCGGGAGTTAACATAGCATACTTGTTGCATTATTCTTTCCATTTATTAGGCTACTCCCCACCTGCAGGTTCTCGCAAACCACCTAGCTTATGAGGGTGCAGATCTGTCAATGGGAGCCTGTGCACTCTAGGATAAAACTTATTTTTAAGCCTTTTTTTAAAAAGTACTTCATATACATTTTAAGTATTTAATTGAGTTGATCCGCATGCATTGCATTAAAAATTAATTTAAAATCAGGACTAAAACTTTAATTATATTTATTTTAGCATTTTTACCCAACATAAGTCAACGGACCACTTAGGACAATCTCTAGATCTCAGTCCCACTTCTCAAAAAACTTTAAGCCTCCCTACCATTCTTTCATAAAGATGAATGGACTCATAGTTTTAAATTGATTAGGTGGTTAACTAGCTCCCCAATCTAGGCAATGGTAAGTCCAAGTTTTTTGCACTACATTAGGTAGTACTCAGGTGTTAGTGTTATGTGTAGAATACTGGACCGACTAGATTTAGGGTTCAAAGCTACTACTATCGGTGCCTCATAGTATGCCTCTTTGGTGGGTAAGTCCTCTATCCTTCAGAGGCTATAAATCCCACCTATCTGCATCACACGGATAACACCACCTCCATCTTTCTCTCTCATATATTCTGAGTTTTGGTTTATTTCTTTTCTCTAGTTTCTTCTATTACCTTAGTCCCTCTGGGTGTTGATGTGAGCCGTGTGTGTTGACTAAGCCAAGTTGAAAACTTTTTTCCCCCTTTGAGTAGGAACTTCCTAGTATACTCCCTATGTGCCAATCCCATTTAAAAGTATAATATAGGATCCTTAATTAAGAGTCTTCTTAGGCCTCAGCTTGAGATGTAATTAACTACAGGGGCTTGTGCCCATGGGAAATCAAATCCCCCAATCAAATAAATCTCACTCAAGTTGATGTATCAAGTGGGGGAAACCCCGTGACTTTGATCAGGTCATGCATATTATTACTCATTAAGGTGCATAGGTGAGAGACATTATCCTCAATGGTTAATCTTATGTATGATCTAATCTACCCTCCCATTGGCCCGCTTGCAAAGAGCGCAAAGGCCTACGATCATTTTATCCTTCGGAATAGTACAGTCATACCCTTTACACTCTGTACCCTATACAGCGGTATCCTTTCAGAGGTCCATAATTTACTTCCTCTAAATTAGAGTCATTAAAAGCAATGGAGTGTTCAGTATGAGACTTCTTTAGAGTTGGCTCCTTGCTTGTTGTAATTAATGCTTAACTGAGTAAGGATGGGCCTCCCCTATAATGGTTTTAATCTCAACAACCATTTGATGATTACTTAATAGTTGCCTTTACTGTTGTTGATTTTTCCCCTTAGCGAGACTAGCCTCATCTCCAGCATGTGGGTTTTTGATGAATTATCGGAGATATCCTTGTTAGATCAATCTCTGAATTTTATCCTTGAGCTATCTACATGCTTCAGTAGTATGTCCACGACCACTTCATATTCTCCTGATCTCTGATGGCCATCAATACATTGAGCAGCGTATGCTCCTTTTCTTATTGAGGCTCATGTCATGACTAAGGGTCGGTGGCAAGGATGAATTATCTGTCCCTAGTGAACTTTTGGGTTTTTTATTGGTTTGCTCAAACTACTTTCTATGAGCATTGATGGATTTATCTATAGAGATTTGTGCCTCTATATGAATGAACTATGTCTCACATGAGTGCTGAGTAAAAGGGCTAGGATGAAGCACTCTAAGAAAAACTCCTCTAAGTAATTCGAGATTCACCTCTAAAATTTATCAAGATTCAATAAAAAATCTTTGAATTTATTTGTTGAGGACTCACTTTTACTCTGGTGTGATTTTTTGAGTGGTTGGAAGAATCTTAAATGATACTTTGATTGGTAATAAATTATTCGACAAACACTTTGGCTAATTTGATAATGTGGGAATAGTTCTAGTTGGAAGTAAACATAATCATGTTCGAGCTTGCCCTTTAAGGGTAACAAGAAAAACTTAGCGGAGGAGCGCGTATGAGGCTCGATGGATATACATAATGATTTAATAGTAATCAATATACTCATAGTGGTTAGATGTCCCATCATAAGAATCGATGATCAGTAGTTTGAATCCTGCTAGAATGGGTTGTTAAAGGATGGCTTCAGTCATGTGTAATGACTCCTGAAAGTCCCATTGATGGAGAGATTATCTTCCGCCTATCATGGGGAACTCTTCTCAGACCAATCATCATTGCTCATGATGTAGACATTGCATGGGAGTTCGACCTCATAGACGTCTAGAGGAATAAGGGCTGGTAGACTATGACAAGAATGATGGGTAGAGCTAATAATGCCAACAAGGTTGATGTCTTATTATGTTCTAGGGTGACCCCTTGACTGAGGAAGATGATAATCTATATGAAGATGTTTAGGATGAATACCTTCGACCAGTGGTGGATCTCGAGGGAGAAGAACCCTCTCTTATTCTGCTATATTGGTTGTAAGGTCTCTCGTAGAAGTTGAAGGATCTCATTCTGAGATTCCCCTATTTTTTAGATGTAATCTTCTAGGAATGGTCCTGATGTTTCTTCCCTAGCAGGGTTTCGCTCGCCAGGGTAAAGAGAGATAGATGCCTGGTATCTCTGGCTCATGAAATAATTATTGTATTAGTGTGAATTAGAGAGAGAGGCTCCTAGGTTATGATTGCTATGCCTGTTTTCCATTGAAGTAGTGCTTAGGATAATTAGATTGAATTTCCCATAGGCATTGCCAAATTGTTATGGACTAGAATATACATGGCAGGAAGAAGCCTGGTGATGGTCGGTGGCCGAGTAAAAGTCCAGAAATGGTCGCAATTGGGTAGAATTCCTACGAAGGTTGGTGGTCTGGCGGTTGTCGAGGAGGAGCTTCGTGGAAAGAGAGATCTCAGATTTCTCTTTCTTCTTCCACTCCTTTTTTCCTCCTTGCTTGGGTCCCCCTCAATGAAGAAAAAAGTGTCTATTTATAGTTTGTTTAGAGTGGCATGGCTGAAAAATAGGGAGAATATTAAGGGCATGTTGGTAGTGTTTTGAATGGACGACCAATATCAACTCCCTTAATCATTGATTATTTATCAAGTTTTAATGTATCTTAATGACATAAGAATTTTGTTCTCTTAGGATCATTGGATTCTTCTCGTCGAGTTGCTCGATTTGACTATAAGCATATGGTGTTTGGAAATAGTTTGGTCATCAAACTTGTGGTTTGAACCTTCTAAATGCGCTTCAGGTCTTCAATTTGAATCTATTTGGGCTCGGATTGGGTTGAATTTGGTGTCGTTGATTTTATCTTTTTGAGATGTTCATCTTGACTATAAGTTTGTTGAAATTGGAGTTCGGATGGTCCGAGATTTAAATTTGAAAGTATCCACTCAAATTTTCCTCGAGATTTATGCCCGATCAAGATAATAATAATAATAATAAGAATTATTATTATTATTATTATTATTATTATTATTATTATTATTATTATATATACATATAAAATCAATAATTTAAATACTATTATATTTAAGTTAAAAATTAATTAGCTTAGTTATTACACTTGTAATTAATGTGATATACATGATTGCTAAAAAGAGAACATAAAGGCAACATTAGATTGCAGTGGTTTTTAAAACACAGCTATCACCTATAGTAGTGGTTTTAACCATCACTACCAATATATATAGTATTTTATAGCAGCGTTTGTAACACCTTGATATTATTTACTTTTAATGGCGATTGATATCTCTCCTAATTGTATTGGTTTAAACACCAACTCTATCTGTCATTTCATTTCCTCACTACCCTGCTCCATTTGCCTTATTCATGCACTAGCCATGCTCTAACTCACTCTGATCAGAGCTATTTGGCATCGCTTGGTCCTTTTTTCATCTCACTTCACCGCAAGAAGAGTTCGCAAAACTTGGTGATGTTGAGTTGGGGATTCCAGATCATGATCGAGTGATTGGAGGCAAAGGTACTGGCATTCCAATGCTAAGGGGCTATCTAGCAATAGGATTTATGCAGGATTTGAGCAGGATTTATGCTAAATCCTACCAAATAGGATTTAGGGAACCGTTAAATCTCACAATGAGTTAAATCATCTGTTTCGCTCTTTTTTCCATAAGTCCTAGATTTGCTGAATATGGGAGTTTTGTTGATTATGGGATTTGGCCGAAGAAGCACATGAATGGAAGAAAGATGGCTACCTTCACAATGAGTAAGTCCCATCATCATCTTTAATTTTGATCGAATAGATGAACAGTGAGGTGTGATTTCAAATCTGATAGGAAAGAACTTCGTTGAAGGAGGGAAGAACTTATTTAGCAACTCGTTCAAAACTCTACCTATCATGCGAAGAAGGTGAAGTCGAAGAGAAATGTACCATAGAGAATGGAAAAGCAAACCTAAGAAATCTACGGAATCAAGGTATCTGTATGAAATAAAATAGTAAGAGAAATAGTAAAATGAATTTCTTCAAAAAAAAGAAAAATTTGAAAGATAGCATAAAATAAATTAATTTAACTAAAATGAATTTAAAATATAATAAAATTAATAAAGAATTAATTACTAAAAATAATAAAAAATTAATTTAAATTTAAATTATATTTTTATTGATTATTTAGTAATAATAATATATAATAAAATTAAAATTAATAAATTATTTCATAATTAAATTATTCTTTAATTATATTATTTTTTGTAAACATAATTTATTAATACTAATTATAATTAGATTTAATATATTTCATATATTTAAAATAAAAATTAAAAATAAAATCAAAACACAAATTAAATTAAATATTTTAATAAACTAGCTATTTTAAATCTTGGATTACATTGTTAAACAGTTCTACAAGATTTAAAAGGATTTAATACTTCTCTTGCCAAATAGTTTTTAGGATTTAGCTTTAAAAGAATTTAGTGAATTCAAATTTACAATATTTACTAAATCCTGTTAATGTTAAATATTACTTTTGATAAACAGCCCCTAAATCTTATTAAAGATAATGGAGATGGTTCGTCTCTCACGAACTATCACTCTTCCAACTTCTTCTCCTTCTCTTGAGAAAGTTATAAAGATGCGACGAATAACCATGGCAACGTAGAAGCTAGGGTGCATGCCGAGCATGTGAGAGAGGGTCGAGGATACCCTCTTAGCCCACCATAACGATCTTGTCTCCCTTTTCCCCAAGACTCTCCATTCTCATCGCTCCAATCATCACATTTGAAACCCTAAGTACTAACTCTATTTTTCATCATTCCCTTAGGTATTTCAACCAGGAAAAGAGCATCCTATAGCCCCATGAACTACTTGATGTCCTCTCATCCATCGTCGTTGATGACAAGAAGCTTGTAGAGGACTCCTTCTTCAAGATCCTTAAGTCATTCCATGTCATCTTCGACATTCACTCTTTGCAGTTGAATTTATTCTAGATCTTATACAACATCTAATTTTGATTGTTTTATGAGGCAATTATATTGCCTCCATTCATGGCCCTTGCTATTCACCCATGAACAGATGTTTCAGAGTACATCCTGGTTAATGGCAGAGCCAAGATTTGTTTAATACAGGGGCACAAATTATGAATACTAAAAAAATGCTTAACCTTTTCATCTGGACTTGGGACCGGCATCGACAGTTTTAAAATATTTTTTTATTAGACTTATTATATAAAAAAATAAATTATATAAGAAAAAACTTACAAATAAAATCTTTATTAGGGGTGTCAAAATTGACATGAAATAAAACCCAACTCGAAACTGACCTAAAAATTTTGGGTTAGGGTCAACCTGTTGGGAAAATGGGTTAGGTTCAGGTCCCCAATTCCAACCCATTTGAAATTCTGGTTTGAGTTCGGGTTAACCCAAAAACTTGATTTTAACCAGGATTGACTCGGGGCACCAAGCGATGAATCTCATATCAAGTAAGCGTGGAGCGTATGAGCAGAGAGCCTTCCAATTTAGGTTACGCCCTTACTCTTATGCTATATTCATTTTTATACGTATCAAGTCTAGCTTGCTATTCATTTCTATTCTACGTTGACTAGCGTATCGTCTGTCAGCTCTCCCCTCTCCTCTTCTCCATCCCTAGTCTCCTCCACTTCCAGAGTCCATACTAGAGATTTCCTCGATTTCTGTTCCTCACTTCCTCCTCTAACTTTTGTTCTATTTCATTCAATTTATTTCTACTTTCTTGCTAGCTAATGCGTTCATGAGTCACAATTCACGGCTAGGTTTTTTTGTGATTTTTTTGTTTATGATTTTTTTTTTCATTAGTTATTAGCTCTTGCCCTTTCAAATGATCTAGTCTAAGTTTGTGTTGGACCTCTTATTTTTTGTCTCATTTATCATTAGGTCATCATTTTTCTCCAAGTTATACTTTTGATTTTATAGGGATATGTATTTTTTAGGGTTAATTAGAACTTCTCTTAAAGGAATAAAGGAGTGTTTTTCTTATTGTTGTTTGTTACTTCACTTGTTGGTTGTTTATACGATTATACATGTAACATGTACTCCTCCTGTAGTAGTAGCAGCACTATATATAGACTTCCTCACTCTTCAGGTTGGATAACTTGATTAAACATAGGGTAAATGAATAAGTGTTCTTAATTGTTAATGTTTTGTATATTTAGTTAAGATGGGACCAGTGGAGAAACCTTTAGTTGAGGTTGTTGTTGTTGTATATTAGCTAAGCTGTTGCTGTTATTGCTAATTTCATTTTTATTCTTTTGCACTTTACATTTTTAGTTTATTGTTGTTGTTATATGCAAATTTTTGATACATTCTCACATTCTACACCATTTGTTAATGTTGTGTTGCATTATGTTTACACTTTGTTTTTGCCTATTGTAGTTGAAACAAGTTTAATGTGTTATACTCTTGTGTAGTAGTTTGACATTTAAGAAATAGTTATTCATATTTGGTATTTTTGTAGTGTAAATTGTGATTTGATTGGTTGGCTAGATGGAGGATTTAGACGCCATTCCTAAGAATTTTTTTTATGAGCATGAGCAAGTGGGCAGTGGTGATAACGTGGTAGAGCCATCTAATGATGCATGTAATTATGGTTCAAAAATTGTAATGATGGTTTAAAAAGTGTGGAAGGATGACTTTAGCAGTTTGGGATCAATTTGAGATGTTGTTTAATGTCAAAGATGGTAAACAAATGTGTAAATGTAAAAAATGTGGTGCATAGTATCTATGTGATAGCGAAAATGGCACTGATAATTTAAGGCACCACTTGTAAAATTGTAATAAAAGAGATATGTGGGATATATGCCAGCTTATACTACAAACCAACTATAACTCATCAATCTCTATGGCTGATTGTAAGTTTGAAAATGTCGAATTTCATGATTTATTTACTACCTTTATCATCATGCAAGATTTTCTCTTCCAATGTGTTGAATGGGTTAGTGTTCGAGCACTTTTGTCATACCTTTGTCGACACCTAAAACTATTTTTTAGGAATACTGCAAGGTGTGATTGTGAGAAATTATTCACTAAAGAAAAACTCATACAATCACAGTTATCAAAGTGCACTATCAGAGTTTGTCTAACATCAGACTTATGGACGTCAATAAACACTGTGGGTTTGTTTGCTTAGCAAGTGCATTTCATTGATAATGATTAGCACCTACATAAAAAATATCATAAGTTTTTCTTTCATGCCACCCCCTCATGATGGTATATCGATATTTGAGAAGTTACAATCTCTTATGCTTGAATGGACAATAGAGTCCAAGCTCTTCAGTATTACTTTGGATAATGCCTCTGCAAATAATGTTTTTGTAGACTTCTTGAGAAATTAGCTTAATTTATGTGGTGGTCTATTATGTGACAACATATTTTTTCATGTGTGAAGTATTACACATTATTAATCTTATAGTTCGAGAGGGGCTGAAAGAGAATGATAGTGCAATCTTAAAAATTTAAGAGAGCATCAAGTATGTGAAGGGCTCTCAAGCAAGGAAGCAAAAATTTCTAGATTGTGTTAAACAAAGTTGTTTAGAATTAAAAAGAGGTCTTAGGCAAGATATTCCAACAAGATGGGGCTCTACTTTCATAATGCTTGATAGTGCTATATACTATTGAAGGGCTTTCCTATATCTAGAGTTGGGTGATTCCAACTACAAAGCTTGTCCTACTACTGCATAATGGGAGAGAGTTGAAGCTATTTGCACTACAGGAAAAACAGCTATTACCGGCGGATTTTTTGGTAAAGTGAAAAATAAGACGGAAATAATAGGTTTCCGGCAGATTTTTGATGGTAAAACGCACGTCGGAAAAATATTTTCGTCGCATTTGATTCACTGGAAGTATTTCTGGCGAATGTTCCGATGGACAACCGGCGAATATATTTGACAACCCAACGCCTTTTTTGTCCCCGTGTTTCGGCGTAAAAGTTGCCAGAATTACCGGTAGATAATGTCCGCAGGAATTTCTGGCAAATATGCCACCTGAATAAAAGCGATGTCGATTCTTACCGTCCGATATCACCGTCAAGCTATCCGTCGGAAAGGCCATCGCATATTCCGTCGGAAAGGCCATCGCATCATATTTCCAACATGGTTATCGACGGATAATCCACCGAAAACCTGTAGCAGAAAAAAAAACCTTCCTCACTTTGAAAAGTGATTTTCATATTTATACCTGCATACAAAAAATTATAACACCATATATATTCTACAATATCAACAGTTACACAAACCAGAAGAGCATCATCCAGATAAAGAATAATTAAACATGTATACAATAAACATATATTAGAAGAGTGTCATCAACAAATAACTAAATATATTCAAATAGAAAATAGATAAATGTCCAAAAAAACACATAAAAATAGATGTCCACATTAGTAAAATAGATAAATAATGTCTACTCTAATTCAGTTTCATCCTCAAGTGATGCTGTATTTCTACCACTACTCATCTGCTCCCTCATCTTTTTTTATTTCTTCTAACATTTGAGCTTGCTGTTATTGTGTCTGCATCAGTTACTGCTGCATTTGCATCTATCAATCAGCTTGGGCTTTCCGTACCTGTTCTAGCTCGGCTGTAAGGGCAGCTATCTACTGGGTATATAAAGACTCCTGGGTACTAGATAAAAAATTTCCACCACTAGATGATTACCCTTCATATGTATAGGCCTACGAGCCTAACCCGTATACTCTACAATGTTGCATTCCTCCTACCGCTTGCGACCAAGTACGGTAGTCAGAATAGTCTGTTGATCCAGTAGAAGAACCTTCACCTGCTGCAGCCTGACTCTCTCGAAGTAGTGTATACTCCTCTTATGAAAGTTAATAAAAAGTTATGCAATTTAGACATAATATCACCAAAATTAAACTTATATACTTACATAGGTTCTCCTAGCACACTCGTCAACCCATTGCTGGTCCTCCTGCCGCTTGTGGGTATGACTATACAATTCAACAGGAGTCGGTTCTCTACCCAGCACCTATTTTTATAATAGACATATATTAGTATTCTAATTAAAGTAAATTATTAAAAGATTTTAAAATTTCTTACCAAATATCTTTTGTGCTCAGTATGAGAAATAGAACCTCCTGTATGAAGGGAACTACCCAAGCCCCTAACATCAGAAGCTCTGTTCTGTCTATTTTGATCTCTCCTTCTGGTATAATCTGGGCTACCCCAAGAACTGCTCAACTCTGCCCATGCACCCTCACCAATCCAGAGAGGTCTCTGGCCTGACTTTCTAATGTCAGTAAACATATCTTGCATACGAGTCAAGCCACACTTTTCAAAGTTCTTTCTGATTTTATCATTATGTTGTGAAAGCCAACAAAAATCTTTCTACAATTAAACATATACAATAAAGAATAAATAAATTTTTTAGCTTATATATATTAGATATAAAAAAAATCTATATAATAATATACCTCAAACTCTCTAAATCACATGTCCCGTACTTCTTTTGAGACTTTCTTCCAAAAAATATAAGGAGCATCGTATCTGCTCAGTATTATGTCCCAAATTTTATGTATAGGCTCTTTTGACGGATGAAACCTGAAAGCATTATATTAGTTGTCAAAAAAACTAATTCAATTCTATTTACATGACTAAAATAAAATTCATACTTACGTGTCACATCAGGTTCAATCAACATGCGACTCTTTATCGCCTGCTCTGCTGCAGCTGGGTAGGAAGGTCCGACTGTAGCAAGCTGAGTTGGTGCTGTAGCGGGCTGAGGTGGTGGTGGGACATATGGTGGATATGGATATGGAGGATGGGCACCATGATAAGGTGGGGGTGGGTAATAGGGGTAGAAAGAAGTAGTCTATGTAAGGTTCGATGAAGGTAAGTATAGGTCTGGTGAGTAGAACTGTGGGATACTGGCTGTAGGAATAGGTATAGGCGGGCTAGGTTGACTCTGAGTAGCAGGCTGAGATGAAGAGGTGCCCTCAGTACATACAGGCCTGCTAACAGCAACCTTCTTACTGTGCCTACCAAATATATTCTTTATCAGTCCTCTCTGACGGTCATCACCTGAAGCCATCTGCACAAATATTGAAAAATATTAGTAACAGAAATTATGACAAAAAATGAATATAAAATATCGCAAGAATTAAATAAATGCAAGTACAAAAAACTTTTAAATATAAAATAATACAACAAATAAGTAAATATAAATGCAAAAATTTCATTTTTAGTCCAAATGCATTTACCTTATGTTGATTCACTTTCATATGATGAAACTTCTGTACCACTGTCAGACTCATCATGAATGTCCTCTATGTTTAAATCCACTTCCTCTAACTGCAACTCACTCTCATTAGTTATAATTTGATCATCCACATCGTTAGAAATATCTTATATGTTTGACATAAACTCTTCTTAATGTGCTGGTGGTATTGAAGTAGTCTTTTTAATAACTCCCCTAGGTTTGGTCTTCATAACTACGAGCCAATCTTCTTTGCCTCGTACTCTACTCGGGCAGTTAGCAAAATAAACTTGGTGCGCCTGACTAGCAATGATGAATGGGTCAAACTTTGAATATTTTCTATCCCATTTAACTTCTGCTATACGTTACAATGAATGTATTCTTGTACCTCTATTCTTTACTAGATCAAACCACTCACAATTGAATAGATACATATTATTCCCAACACCAGGATATTCTAACTGTAATATTTCTTCTAATATCCCGTAATACTCAGACTCATCACCTGTATGGGTATTCCCTCTAACACATACACCAGAATTATCTATTTTTCTATCTTCACACCAATATTTAGTTTGGAATTTATAACCATTAACTAAGAAATTTTGATAACACTTTACCACTCTATTTGGTCCCCAAACTAGATCAAGTTGTCCATGATATTACAAATTACTACCTTCAGCGTGGACCTAGTTAGTAGATAAAGTATGTCATTAGTATGCTTAATAACTAAATAAAGATATATTAATTGAAATAAATAGTCGAAATATGTACCATATTTTTAAACCAAATAGGAAAATTTATTTCCACTATCTTTTGGACTTCTACTTGTTCTGTTGTATTCAATCCATCAATAAAACTCCTGTAAATATTAAGGTTTAGATTGAATGAAAGTATGAGTAACAAATTTATGAGCAAGCTTATTCATACTTACTCGAGATATGACTCAACTTAATCACAGTTAAGCAAGACATATAAAGTGGTAACTCGCATCTCTTTATCAATCAAATAGCGCATGGTACTAGTGCCTAAGGGTTCACCCCTACCGTTGAATATAGATAAATTTGAGGATTGACCCACTTTTTTAGGTACAGTGCTCTGACTTGATTGTGACGTTGTTTCAAAGTAATATGAGCAGAACTGAGTTATATCGTACATTAAATATGCTTCACATATTGAGCCTTCAGAATGCGCTTTGTTCTTAGTAGTCTTCTTAAGTTTATTTAAGTATCTCTCAAAAGGATACATCCATCGATACTGAACTGGTCCACCGACTCTAATTTCATATGGCAAATGTACGGGCAGATGCTCCATGGAGTCAAAGAAAGCTGGAGAGAATATCTTCTCAAGTTTATACAGAATAAAAGGGATATGATGCTCCATAAGAATCAGGTGCTCTGTATTTAATTTTAAAGAGCATAAATTTTTGAAGAAGATACTCAGCTCGATCAAGGGCTTTAAAATTTGATCCGATAGATAACTAAAGGTAGTTGGCAATAGACATTGCATGAAGATATGACAGTCATGACTCTTCGTACCAATCAATCTCCCAGTTCTAATGTCAATATATCTGCTTAGATTTAAAAAATATCCATCAGGTACCCGTAAACTCTTCACCCATTCACAAATAGCACACATCTGCTCTAAAGTCAAAGTGAATGGAGCTTTTGGTTTGAAATATTTTTTACTTCCACCATCCCTCAATTCTAATACTTTTCTCCTACAAATCTCCTTTAAGTCTATCCTTACTTTTATGTTGTCTTTGGATTTATCTTTGATATTCATGACTATATTGAATATATTATCAAAGACATTTTTCTCTATTTACATCACATCTAAGTTATATCTGATCAAGTTTATCCTCCAATATGGTAATGACCAAAAAATACTTTTCTTAGTCTAATTGTGATTGACATCATATCCTGGCAATTTGTAATCAGCTAATGTTGGAGATTCCACTATTGTGGGGCTGGATCTAACTCTTTCAAATATTTCTTCACTAGTTAATCTATGAGGAGGCAGCAACATAATCATTTTATTCTTGACAAAACTATCCTTATTTCTCTTGAAAGGATGATCTGTAGGTAAGAACGTGCGATGATAGTCGAACCAAGTGTTCTTCCCTCTGTGCTTTAAAGTGAATGACTTTGTATGTTCCATGCAAAGTGGACAAGCTAATTTTCCAGAAGTGTTCCAACCTGAGAGCATACCATACGCGGGAAAATCACCAATTATCCAAAGTAATGATGCCCTCATAATGAAGTTCTGTTTGGTGGAGATGTCATATGTACTTATTCCCTCTTCCCATAATAGATTTAAATCATCAATTAATGGTTGTAAGAAAACATCGATCTTTGCTTTTGGATTATGTGGCCCTGGAATGATAAGTGTCAGAAACATATAAGGAGTAGTCATGCACAACTCTGGTGGAAGATTATATGGTGTGAGTATGGCGGGCCAACATGAGTAAGGTAAAACAGACTGACTAAATGGAGTGAAACTATCTGCGCATAAACCTAATCTTATATTTCTTTATTCTGAGGCGAATGTGGGATATGTACGATTAAAATATTTCCAGGCATCTGCTTCTGATGGATGTGTAATAAACCCTTCCTGTGAGATATGTTATGTATGCCATCTCATATATTCAACAGATCTCATTGATGCATATAATCATTACAGTCTAGGAATTATGGATAAGTAAAATAACCTGCTGGCTGCTACATCCTTCAGCTTTCTTTTCGTGATAGATTTTAGTTTAAATCTCTGTGCGTTGCAATGATGGCATGTAATATCTGATTGGAAATCTTTATAGAATAACATGCAACCATTGACACAATAATCTATTTTTTTATATGTTAAACCAAGCTTGGAAACAAACTTTTTAGTCCGATATAAATCTATGAGAATTATGTTATCTGCTGGATTGGTTTCTTTGAGCAGTCCAATAAATTGATTAAAATAATCACGGGGGATATTATATTCTGCCTTGATACTTAACATCTTAAGAGCAACGGATAACTCTGAGTGAGTGGTGCAATATTTTCATATTGGTTATTGGGAAGCATACAATAAATCATAAAAATTTTGTGCTTCTTTATTAGGTGACTCTTCTGTATATTGTTCAAACTGTGCTCCACTTGCATCATGAATTAAGTCCTCAAGATTAGGTATGATATGCTCTTCCTCATCTCTAGTAGCATTTATCGATGGGCAGCATCGAGAATCCAAATGTGATTCATACTCACCATGAGAAGTCCAATACCAATATTCTGGCATGAAACCTCGAAGATATAGATCAACAGTTACATCATCTGGGCTAAGGTGCACCTGATTTTTATGTTTAGAACATGGGCAATGAAACTTTTCATATGAGATGAAGCTGGGTAGTTGAGAAGCTGTCTGAATAAAAATATTCACCTCTCTAATGAACTCATCAGTTAATGTCTTTCATCCTTGCACCAATCGATTATACATCCAACTTCTTTGAGTTATGATATCTATAATATATAGCCAACATATAATATTGACAATAAGGATATAAGTTACGATTACTTGCCAAAATAGTTACATACTACTATTGATAAAATGATATAAAGGACAAATACTTTCAAATGACTTTTGTCAGGCACTGTTAGATGCAAACATATAGCGAGCTTGAGGGTTTGACCAAAATATATATGTAGGAGCTTTTGGAATCATTTCGTATCCTATCTCTAAGGGTACATCCACTCATCCACCTAAGCATCCTCATTTCTGCAACGCTTAACTTAGAATTATGCTACTCTTTTATTAGCCAACATTCGGCACCATAAAGAATTGCAAGTCTCACCACCATCTTATAAAATTTACCCTTAAGTTTGAGGAGAGATTATTGTGTCCTGACATCGAACGTGTCTAGAGACCAATAAAAAAGTGCCACATCATTAGGCGCGTGGTACCGAGCTCGGTACCGCTATCCAGACAGAATAAATTTTTAAGTTTGAGGGGTACTTTTTTATCACACAATAAGCGTGTAGGAGGTCTAAAATGTGTACTCTTATTAATGACCAACATTCTGCACTTAAAAGAATTGCAGGTCTCACTACCATCTTATAGAATTTTCCCTTAAGTTTGAGATGGACTTTTCTATCACATAACAAGCCCAATGCATTCCTCCACTTCAACCATCCAACTTGAATTCTACTAATAATATCCACATCTATTTCATTACTCTGAACAATAGACCCAAGATATCGAAAATGTGTGCTCTTATTAATGACTTTGATTGCCCAAAGTTACAAACCCCACACTTGATTTATTATTACTAAAATTATGCTCTATATATTCAGTTTTAGATTTACTCAAACGAAAGCTTTTAGACTCTAAGGTTGGCCTACATAGTTCAAGTTTCCCTTCAACTCCCTCTCTAATCTTATCAACAAGAAGAATATCATCAGCAAAAAGTATACACCAATGTATATCCTCTTGCAAATGTCTAGTGAGAACATCTATGACTAAAGCCAAAAATCAGGAATGCGAAAGGGAGAAAGTTACCTAAACAGTAAGCAACCTCCCAGCCAAACGTCAATGGAGCGAAGTCGACCAGCACGCGTCAAGAAGAGAAGTCAAACTACGTCCAAGAAGAGAAGTCAAATTAGGGTGAACTGACCGGAGCGAAAAATGTGAAAGGGAGAAAATTACCTATACAGAGCGACCGACAGGGGCGAGGCCGAAGAGGGACGTCGTCGAAGGAGCTCGAGGGCAGGGTCATCGTCGAAGGAGCTCAATCGAGTAAGGGCAGGGACGTCGTCGACGGAGCTCAAGGGCAGGCGCGTCGTCGACAAAGCAGGGATGTCGTTGAAGCAACGAACCTAAAGCAGAATGACCTGAAGTCGAGGGCACGGGGCCGATATATTGAAATTACCGACGGAGTATCTGCCGGTAATACTTCGTCGGGTTTTAATTAACCCGGCAGTAAATCCGTCGGAATATCCTTCGGTTATTACCGATGGAATATGCATCGGTATATTGAAAACACCGGCGCAATTCCGACGGTTCAGCCGCCGGAACATTACCGACACTATTTCTGCTGGAAAGTCCGTCGTAAAGTTACCGGCGGAATAATTCGCCGGTAATTCTGTCGTTGATTCCGGCGTAACTATATCCCCCAAAAATTCAGCCGGTATTTCATTATTTTCCTGTAGTGTTGTGCCTTTCTAGCTCTTTTCTATGAGATTACCTATGTAATATCTAGCATGAAGTATCCAATAGCAAAACTTTACTTTCCTTGCATTTCAACTGCTTATGTCGCTTTAAAACAAAAACTTTCATTTGGTCATGACTACATTAAAAGAATGGTTGTAGGGATAATTGAAAATTTTGAAAAGTACTGGTCAGAGTTTTGTGACATATTGGTGATAACAGTTATTATGGATCCTTGATATAAACTTACATTTGTAAAGTGGTGTAACTGAAGATTGTATGAAGGTGATTATGCACAAGAATTAAAAAAGTAAAGGTTAGATTATTCTCATTATTTGTAACTACACAAGGGGAAGTGGTGAAAGTTCTAATGCAACATAGAGGAGAGATAATGATGTCTCTAGAGGCTCCTCTTCTACTATCATTAAGTTATAATTTCTTCAGGTATTTGTTATACTACACATCATTTTTAGTTATTCGTATTAGTGTTTTAGTTTAATCAATAAAATTTGAGATTCCAAAAAATAGGATTTTGATTCATTTGAAGAGGAACCCATTCTTCCAAGAAAGTCAGAACTCAAACTCTACCTCGATGAACCTAAACTAGATAAGAAAATTGAGTTAGATATCTTACAAATTTGGAAAGGCAATCAATATAAATTTCCTAAATTCTCTGCAATGGCTCGTGATGTGTTGTGCATTCTCATAACAACAGTAGCCTCTGAAAGTACCTTCAGTAATAGTGGTAGAATCCTATATTAGTACTGAAGTGCACTTAAACATGATATAGTTTAGGCCTTAGTTTGTGCCAAGGTTTGGTTATATGGAGAAAATGGTGCAGTATTATATAACCTATTGAATTACTCCTTTGATTATTTTTTTCCTAGAGTTTAATTATTTAAGAGGTCAAATTTATTTCTTGCAGTACTAAATGATCCTGAAGTTGTGACTGAATATGTCCTAAATTTAAATTTTAGCCAAGTCGAAGAAGATCTTAGTGAAAGTTCAATCATTATATAATTTTTCATCTTCTTTAAACCTCTTTGTGTTGGTAGTTGGCCAGTTTCTAGCTGTGAACTAAATTTATTCTAGGCTATTGGGTCTTGGGTGTTGGCTGTTGGTCTATTGATGACTGCTGAGTGATTGTTGGCTGTGAGCTGAATTTATTGTCAGCTTCTGGCCATTTGCAATCCTGAACTTAATTCCTTATTGATTTTTTTTATTGTTATATCTATTTTTTATAGTTCTAATATACACTAAGCTAACAATTGGTTGGATGTTGCTGATTTAGTGATTTTGTATCTGTAGCTTGGAGGCTGAATTGTCTTGTAATTATGGCTAATGCATAATTTATTTTTCTGCTGTAGAGGTTTCCAAATGGTTGGCTATTTCAATGTTTGGTTGTTTCCAAATGGTTGGTTGTTTCAATATTTGTTTGTTAGCTTAGTTTATATTACTGAACTTATATTATTAATCGCTACTCACTAGTGGTTATTAGTGAACTTGTGTTTATGTTTTACTACTTGTAAGTTGCTTACCTATTGCTAAACTAGTTACTTGTTAGCTATGCTTAGCTATTTTTCTTGTTGGTTGTGGCCTATTGTAGTCTTCTGACTGCTATTTTTAGAACTTATCTATTTGCCTGGTTGGGTGTTGGTGAGTTTAAGTAATGAGAGCTTAAGCAATGATGATAAACCCTTCTAAACTGAAAGTGAGAGTCCTTTGGGGTAAAAACTAAAAATTATTGCAACCAGCTGACATTTGTATTAAGTTAGCCCGGGTAGATACTATCAAATTTAAACTAAGCTTAACTTAATGCAAAGAGTAAAGTGCCTCCTTGTATGGTTATAGAAATATTCATTTCTCGCATTTTATTAGTTGCTAAATAAGTTAGAGGGTAAATCTGAGCTAATAACTTAAGCCTCCTACTATCTCATGATTTAGAGTTCTATCTATTTAATCATTTTTTTGCAGTTTATTCTACTAGAAGTTTTGAAGATAAATTGTTCTCCACTCTTCAGCAGTAAATTAAAATATTTGTAGTTTGTTTCTCATGTATTGGTTGTAATGTAAAAAGTTTGAGTGTAAGCCTGCAATGCAAAATGCAAATTGATATGTAGCAAAATTATTTGTTGCATTTATTCAATTATTCATATGCTGAGATCTGTCTGTAACGAGAAATAACTCAAAAAAGAAAAATTGTTATTTTCATGTGTACATCTCCTTTTCCTATTCAAACATTTTTTTTATCATTTTGCTAATTGCTATTATTGATTTAATTATTTTTAAATAAGAAAAATTATTCTATGTTAAGAAAATTTGGAAGTAGCATTAATATTTTTTTAAATAGTAAATCTACTTAAATTTGAATTTTTTTATACACTAAATAGTTCATTTTTTATAAATTTAAAAAAAAGGGTTTTCGGGTCAGTTCAGATTGACTCAATACACGACCGAGTCGGTTACAGATTAAGAAAATAGGCACAAAGCACTAATCAGGTCGGGTCAACATAAGGCAGGTTGAAGTCAGGATCGACCCGAACCCAACCGCCAACCCATTTTCACACCCCTAATATTTATATTTTTCTTTCATTACACCTACAGTTAATACCTTCGAGATTTCATATTTTGAAATCGTTGTACAATCACTTCATTTTCAATATTATTAGAAATATTTTTTTCGATATAAATAATTAGGCGAATATTTATCAGAGTCTTCCATACGATTGCGCAAACGATTCTTCACAATTTTCATAGCTAAGAATACTCCTTCGACTGTTGTTGTAGTAATTGATGATATCAGGGCAAGCTTCATAAGTAAGAACATCAAAGGGTATAATATCATTTTTTTTAGACTCCACCATTTTTTGTGCAAGTTCTCAATTTCCTCTTAAATTATTTAATACATTACTAGATATTATATCAATGATAAAAGTCTCAAGTTGACTATTGAATATAATGAGATCTATATCTGAAAAATACGATAGATAAAATTTGGCCATACATACCAATCTTTATTTGTCAAAAGCTGAGAATGAGTCACATTAATTCAGACATGTCACGCAGATAAGCAACTCAATATTTACCTCATGAAATCTATTGTTAAGCTTTTGAAATTGCAAATTAATAATTGAATAAAAAAACTTAATTTTATAATGATGTTTATTTGTGCTTGCTTGAAAATAACGTCTCGATCTTCCTCGCATTACAAAATTATTAATTATGTTTGGAACAATTAAAATATTTTTCTCACAAAGAATACTGACTTCTGCTAACAATGTATTACATCCATCTTCTCTCATATTTTATAGCCTCTTTTTCAAAAGTTTTACCAAATGTCACAGCATTTATAATATCTTGATTCTTTTTTTGTAAAATCTGAGATAACGCATTTGTTAGACCCAATATAGACTTCATCATATGTAAACAAAGACAATTCAAAACATTGCATAGCATCAAATAGGGCATAAGCTTTGCCTTTTTGTTCACTATTCAATCTATCTTGTAGTATTATATCAAGAACATCAATAATAGATCCACTTTTCTTTAAAACCACTTTTCTTATTCTTTCATTATGCGGCGCAAGGAAGTGAACCAATTCTAAAAAATTGACATCTTGCTCAATAACTTCGGCCTTCCTTTTAAAGTATCTCTTCATATCTATGACAAAAAAATATTGTGATATATTGTTAAAGTAAAATGAATAAATATATTTGAACAAAATATATAGCAATATATTTTAGTGAATATATTGTAATTCATGAAAAAAATTTAAAATTTATTTGTATCGAAAATTATGATCATCCTCTCAATAATGTAAAAAATTTTAATTTGTAAATTCTGCTTTGTAAAATCTCTGTCAAAAGCGATTAGAGATTACATAAACATAATTTTCTCATGAGACAATGATCAGACAAATTACAAAATTAATTCATGGAAAAAATTAAAATATGCTCAAGTGAACATAAATAAACACAAACTATAAAAAAAATATCATTTAAAAACTCAAAACCATTTAAACTCAGATGAAATTTTACTACTTACTTTTTAAGAAAAAAATTAATTTAATTTACACAAGTTAAAATAGTATCCTAAAAACAAAACCGAAACATTTAAAAATAATGAAAGAAAAATAAAACACAAACTAATTTTCAACTAAAAAAATTATTAGTTAAATTTTTATGGCTTTTTGCACTTAGGAGAGAGAACAAAAATTGTTTTTCAACTTGCTTCTGGGCTTTTTGCACATACAGGCATCAACAGCTACGGGGAGAGAGAGAGAGAGAGAGAGAGAGAGAGAGCTCATAGCTGAGTGCCTAAGAGCACGGCCACGGAACTATGGAAGCATGATCGGAGAGGAGTACAAGCGGAAATTTTTTTTTGCATTGGCAGCTATTAGGTTTGTGATAGGCTTATATATAAAAAAGTTTTAAAATTAAAAATAATAAAAAAATTTCATTCGGTCAGTGGGAGCACGTGCCCTCAGTGCCCCCACTTTGCCTCTATCAATGAGAAAATTATTACGTGTAGAGTCCAGACATATCTCTACGTCCGCACTGTATCCAGACTCCACTCAGAATATTCTCTCCTGCCCATGGTCCGAGTGGACGTCCTCGAACTCATTGTGGAGCAGCTTGAAATATCAGAGTACCTACAGTTCAAGGAAAAACTTGTTGATGAACATTAGTAATGGTATATCTGGAACTTCCTTTCTTCAATTTTCTTTAATCTTCCCACTGAATTGTTACGTTCCATAAATATTTGACAGCTCCACTAATGATAAATATCTTTTGGAGCTGAATTTGAGCCCCTCGATGCGGATTTTCCTTGTCCGAACAGATCTTCTTCCATAGTAAGTGGTGTTCAATTCCTTAATCGTCATCTTTCTTCTATTATGTTTCGAAACAGGGAAAGCTTACAACCTTTGCTCAACTTTCTGAGAGCCCACAAACATAAGTGCCATGTAAGCTTAAGTTGCATTGTATGTGAATGATCCGCCAATTTTCTTGTAGCTGTTACTTATGTTGGGATTGATATGTACATGGCTTGATGGAAGTGCTGTATAAAAGTGAAGATTTTAGGATTTGCAAGATGGTTGGAAGTGAAGATTTTAGGATTTAAAAATCCAACCAAACTAAATTCATTGTTGTGTTCTAAAATAACTAATAGGGCCACTTTTTATATTCATAAAATTTAATATTTTGACATTATTTTTTTTTTTCATCTGTGCTACAAATTTGAAGTAGTTTTAACCGCTGCTAATTTTGACAATTAAAACCGCCACAAAACTGTAGCATTACAGATCCTCCTTGTCGGTTGCAAAACCGCTTCGAAAATCTCTTGCAACGAATAACAGTTAAAGCGATTGTGAAACCGTTGCCAATTTTTTTTGTGGCAGTTAAAACTTTTGAGAAAGTCTCTCAGAAGTGCTTTGAAAATCATTTTTTTCCTATAGTGATATTTATGTATGTTTGTAAGTGTTCACACCTATATTTGAATGATTTTAGATGGATAATAATCTTGATTAATTATTAAAAAATAATTAGATAAATTAATAGATATAGATGGATAGCCATCTTGATTAATTATGAAAAGATTTGTTAAAATAAGAGGTTTCATTTGAATCTACACAAAATTTGATTGGATAATTGAAACAAGCAATACATTATAGTTTCAAAAAATGTTATTTAATTGTCTTAATTTATAATGTGAAATGATGAATTATTACTAATTTATTGTTTTATATGTATTATTATTTTTACTCTCGCAAAACTTTAGTGATTTTAAACTCAACATTTATAAACTTTTTTTTGGGTATGAAACATCTTTAGTATTTCGATAACTTATAATACTTAGAGTACCTAATTATTTTATATCTCCATCTTTTGTAAACATATTATCAACACTAGCAATTTTAACTTCAAGATTGTTGCGTGTCGGGTCATTCTTAGTAGTAGAGAGATTAGAGAGACTGTAAGTTTATCATGGGTGATGGTATTCAGAAGAACTGTAGTCCAATGTTAATGATGTCGGTCGTAGAGACTGTAGTTGAGTGACAGTGGTCAAATGGATCGTAGAGTCGGATGGCTCAAATTGAACCAATTTGTGTTAGTTGATTCGTGTCGTCAAGACATTCAATGCAATTATAAATTTGACAAAATAGGAGTTTAAAGTAATTAAAATTTTATTTTAGAAGTTTTCAATTCAAATATGCCTCAAGATTCATAAACGCTCCAAATAATTTTTGTTAACCATCAAATATCTTCAACGCATAGCCATTTTAGTAGTTAATATCATTCAACTTTAATTTATTTTTAATTTCAGCAGAAACAAAAGAAATTGTAACAAAATCTATCGAAAATTTTATCTTATCCTGACAAAACTTGTGTTGCGGGCTAGAATATATGCGGTGATGGAGTTAGAATTTTTCATCTTATCGTTGTATGGATATCCAACACACAAACAGAAGGATAAAGAAACACCAGAATTTTTACATGGAAAAACCCTGAAAAGAGAAAAGCCACAAGGCCTATCCTAGTTTAAATGATTCAACTAGTGTTTGAATATATTACAGGTGACTGATTAGTCCTTAAAATTAAGGACGATTCGATCAGATTACAATGGTCAACCATTATGTTGAAATCTAGTTACGAATAGAGGTCGGTCATAAGTCTGGAGTCAGTTTGTCGCCGGGCAGAAATCCGACGTTAGTCAGCGATTGGGCGGAACTTTAGAGTTCGTTAATGGCTGGGCGGAAATCAGGTGTCAATTGCCGGTCAGGCAGAAGTCCGACATCCGTTGGTTGCCAGGCGGAAATCCAACGTCAATCAGCGGTCGGGCGGAAGTCCGATGGCCGGGCAGAAGTCCAGCGACAGTCGGTGGTCAGGCAGAAGTCCGGCGGTGGTCAAGGAAAAGTTTGGTGGCAAGAGAACTCTCTACCTTCTCTTCCTTGCTTGGGTCCCATTTTCATGTGAAATGAGGGGTCTATTTATAGTTGTTGATAGTGGCATGGCTAATAAATAGGAGGGAGATCAAGGGTAAGTTGGGAGTGGTTTGAAAGGATGGATGATATTGATTCCCTTGATCGTGGACCACTAATGGTATTGGAATTTTGCAATCTTAGACTCATTGGATTCATCTTATCGAGATGCTTGATTCGACTATAAGCATGTTACGTTTAGAATTTGTTTGGTCATCTAGTTTTGGGTTTGAGCTTTTCAAATGCGCCTCGGGTCTTTGATTTGGACCCATTTGGGCACGGATTGAGTCGAATTTAGTGTCGTTGGGTTCTTATTTTTGAGATATTCAGTTCGACTATAAGTTTGCTTAAATTGGTGTTCGGATCATCCCGAATTTAATTTCAGAAAATTTCAACTTAATTTTGCCTCAAGATTCGTTCAAGATAATTTTTTGAAGAAATATCAACTTGTATCTTTTGTTTGTTGACAACATTTGAACACGGTAAATTAATATTAGTATTTGCTCCTCCTAAATTTATTTTTAATTATGCACCCTTATGTTAGAGGTGTCAATTAATTACGGGTGTCCAGTATTGACTCGACCTGATAACCTCACCTGAACCCAACCTTGAAATTATGGATTTGGGTTGACCCGTTGAAGAATGGGTCTTATTTAGGTTTTGAATTTTGGCCCATTTGAAAAATTGGGTGAGGACCAGGTCAACCTGCTAACGCGAATTTGACCCGAGTCCCAAAAACTCATTTTGACATCCCTAACTTAAATAAATTTTAATTATGCTCCATTTAAAATAAATTGTTCATTTTTATTAGCTTATTGATCTATTAATTTTTAATCTTTAAAATATGAACAAATTTATATACAAATTAATTAATTTGATTAGATTGTGATGTGAAGCGTAATTCTAAATACGGACAATTTTTAAAGCATACTTGTTTAATTAATTAAATATTTACATTAAATAATTTTTAAATTAGAAATTAAAATATTTTGTTTTAAGGAAAAAGTTGAAGATATAAATTTCTTTTCTAAGAGACTATTAATTTTATTTCGAAAGGAAAAATTTATTTTAATCTCTTAATCTCTCTCTCACTTTTTCTCTTTCTCCCCAGTAGAAAATATTTTTCTTTAAAAAAAATGTATATCTAGACGACTAGACTGGAGTTCAAAAAAAATTTTTAAATAATTTTTTTATTATGAAATTTAACTATTTTTATTTACTGTAGTATGTATATTTTTTTAATTTATGATAATTTTTTTATCCCGCTCTCTCCCAATTTCCTTTCCACTACTTTTTTATTTTATTTTAATACTCCTAATATCTCTCTGTCTCTCTTTTGCTCTTTGCATATGTTATGAAGAAATATTTTAAAATTCGTTTTTCATTTTTCATCTTAGAAGCATTAACTTTTTTATTTTTAAACTTGAAGATAGAACATTTTCTCCCCAAATAGGTAATATCCGGCGGGGTTAAACATTTTTGTAGAAAAGTATATCATTTTAATATAAATATTAAAATAATATTTTTTGTTGATAAAAGGAATAATTTAAGATACAATTTTTTAAAAAAGTATATATTCAACGGAGTTGAACATTTCTTTTCCAAAAATAATTATTTTATGTTAAAAATTAAAGTAAAATTTTTTTTAAGAAGAAAATAGTTTAATATATAATTTTCTTACCCAAAGGCTGCTCAATTCGTTTGCAATAGAATAGATATATTTTTTCAATGATAATGAAAGCTCACTATACGATTAACATATTTTGTCTGTTATAATATATTTAATTCTTTAATTCATGACAAATCTATATACCACTCTATCTCTTCTTTTACCTCTCTTAGAATATATTATATATAGTCGTATGTATTCATATCAGTATATTTTATATCACGCGTCGAGCACTGTAGTGGCGCAATCTCAATCCCGGACTCCACGTACCGCACGCCGCATAACGCACGCACCCGATCTCACAGAATCTTGGACTCCGCGTATCGCACGTCGATCCCGCACTAGCGAGCCACTCGGACTCCGCTTCGTCTCCACGTATCCGCCCATAGTTAGCACCCGCACACTGCGAGTTCAGATATCCGCCCTGCATCATGCTTTAGAACCCAGGTTAGAGAGTCAGATTGGGTCAACACATAACCAATGCGGGTTGGGTCCGGGTTGAAATTTCTGACCCATTTGCAAAATCGGGTCAGTTTATGGTCAACTCGTTTAGACCCAGGTTAAGTAGGGTTAAACCCGAACCCGACCTGTTGACCCGTTTTGACACCCTACTATTCCCCACACTCTCTCTGCCTCTCTCGTTCTCTCTCCATCTCTCTCTCTCTCTCTCTCTCTCTCTCTCTCTCTCTCTCTCTCTCTCAATCTTTTCTTGTATCTCTCTCGCTTTCCCTCTATTATGTACTTCCTTTTATAGTACTTTCATTTTAGAATAGCTTTCTTATTGTTTTATAATGCAGGTTTCTAGAATAAAAAATTATTGTTCGAGAAATTTTGTACTAAAAAAATTATTTTAAAAGCAGTAAGTGTTAGCACACAAAGCTAAGCTAATAGAGGAAACGAATGATATATCTGTACTATAGACTCCGTGCCATCTGTACTGTTCATGTATTTCAGTTCTCTATTTATGCTTAGCTGTTTCTTCTCTTGACAACATGAATGAAGTTTATTTCCTTTCTGTCCATTCATTGTTTTCTCTTTCCCGTGACTTGCAGCTGGGTAAGTCTGTCAACATGGTATCAGAGCTCAGCTAAGTCTTCTCTTGTTCTTGTTCGTGTTCGGTCATCTGGTCTCGTCTTTCATTTTTTTTTGTTTTGATTCATCATTGATGACTCTTCAACCTCACCGTCTACCCTAGATACACTATTACCATATTCTTCTATAACCATTCCACCTCAACTCAAGTTCTTGATGAATAACATCAAAACTCTTGTCTCCAATCTGTTAACCTCTGAGAACTACCCCATATGGTGATCCCAAATCGAAAAGATTTTCGGAGCCAATGGTTTCAGGTTTTCTTGATGGCTCAATCAAGAGTCCAATTCAAAATCTACCAACCGATATCCCTAATACTGACCGTGGGTCACCGTCTGAACTTTGGTTACTTCTTGATCAGAATCTTTCTTCCTCTTTACTTTCCATCATTTCCACTTCGATTCTTCCATATGTCGTGTCTCTCACCCATTGTGCGGATATTTCGTCCACGTTAGCTCACCGACTTTAGGCTTCTACAACATCGCATATAATTCAGTTAAAGAATGAACTCTATCATCTTTCCAAAGGAGATCAATCAATGAAGCAATACTTGCTTACCATAAAATGAAAGGTCGATGCTACAGCTGCGGTTGGCAGCTCCATCGATCCCGAAGAATTCATTCTACACACACTAAATGGACTTCCAGCTAAATATCAAGAATTCAAGACTGCAATTCGCACAAACTTGCAACCCGTCAATCTTGATGATCTTTATACCCTTTTTTGTAGTGAGGAATTGAATCTAGCGCATGAAGCATCTCAAGAACTTCGATCTTTACAATCAATGACAACACCTTGGCATTGGTTGCACCACGCAGACAAGGACGTGGTTGAAATGGCTCCTCCCGTGGACGATCCTCGAACTATCAACGTAATGCTCGCTCAACCAACATACCAGACCGAGGTGATCGCCAATTTAATCGCAACACCATTTGTCAGATATGTTCAAAACAAGGACACTCAGCCTTTAAGTGCTGGTATCACAATGATCCTACCTATCAAGAAACCGCGCCCAAGTAAGCATTGTTCATTCCTATTGACACCTCATGGCAATCCGACTGGTTCTTAGACACAAGAGCCTCTACTCACCTAACATCAGATCCGTCTCATTTTCAAACCACTAAACCATACATGGGCAAGTCTCAACTTACTTTAGGCAACGACCATTCTCTTCCAATCCAGTACACAGGTAAAGGTCTTCTTTCTACTCTATCAGGTAATCTTCAATTGAATAATCTTTATCAAGTTCCTGATCTATCATTTAATTTGTTATCTGTATATCAATTAACTCGAGACAATTCTTGTATTGTAACATTTTCTTTCAATGGATATCAAATTAAAGATTTGAAGACCAAGTGGGTTCTACTACAGGGACCCTGCCATAACGGTCTTTACTCGGTTAGTTCCTCTGCTCCGTCATCTACACTGGCATTGCTCTCGGTACAAACATTACCGGATCTCTGGCACAGTCGACTGGGACATCTGGAGGCGTATAAAATTCAATGCCTGGCTAGACTGCATCATACCATACATACTAACATTTCTACAAAGCATTGTAATACTGTAATCTAGCTAAGAGTACTCATTTATCTTTCACTCCATCTACTTCTAGTACTTCTGCTCCATTTGATATTATTCATTTTGATGTTTGGGGACCTTCCCCTACTACGTCGTCTCAAGGATTTTCTTACTATGTTTCTTTTATTGATGATTACTCAAAATTTTATTAGTTACACCTGTTATATCATAAATCTGAAGTTTTTTACAAGTTTCTTGAGTTCTACAATATGATTAAATGTCAATTTAGCATACCTATCAAAATTCTATGAACAGATGGTCGAGGAGAATATATCAACAAATAATTTCAACATTTTTGCAAAATCTCTGGCCTAGTACATCGATACACATGTCCTTACACACCAGCCCAAAATGGAGTAGCTGAAAGAAAATATAGACATATTTTGGAAATTATTAGAAGTCTGTTATTATACTCTTCTACACCACACATGCTATGGGTTGAAGCTCTGTTCATTGCCGTCCATCTCATTAATATTCTCCCAACTCGATCCTTACATAACAAAACTCCTTATGAAACCTTGTTTCACAAACTCCCTACATATACACATCTCAAAACCTTTGGATGTATGTGTTACCCATGGCTCCAACCTTATTCCAAATCCAAACTTGGGTCATTATCTAAACCATGCGTGTTTGTGGGATATGCTACATCTCAAAAAGGATATCTTTGTCTTGATCCTCACATAAATAAAATTTATACTTCTCATAATGCTATTTTCATTGAACAAGTTTTCCGTTATCACCAAACGCCACAGCCTTCCTTCCACTATCTTGCTACCTAAAGCTTACCTCCCCTCCTCTTGTTCCCTACATCTGCTCTCCCAATGCAAACCAATTCTCTTTCTTGGCCTCATGCTTCTACTTACACCACTATTCCTCATGTCAGCCAACCCACATCTCCCACTCTACCTCAACAAAGCCTCTCCACCGAGCCTATTAACTCTACTTCCGATATTGGTCACTCTTCTTCTATCGCTCCTATCCATTCTCATCACAAGATTACTCGATCACAAACAGGTCATCTCAAACCCAAAAACATCCTAAATCTAATGCATCCCCTCATGCCACAGGATCCTACCACTTATACCCAAGCTTCCAAGCATAAACATTGGCATCAAGCCATGTCTCAGGAGTTACAAGCACTTCAGATACAAGGTACTTGGGATTTGGTTCCTTCCTCTCCAGATCAAAACATTCTTGGTTACAAATGGATGTTTCATACTAAGTACAACTCGAACGGCTCAATTGCTCGGTACGAAGCTCGTCTTGTAGCACTTGGTTATAAACAGGAATATGGGTTGGATTATCATGAAACCTTTAGTCATGTAGCTAAAATACCTATGTTTTGCATTTTGATTATCATTGCTTTACATAATGACTGGCCTCTTCATCAATTAGGTGTGTCTAATGTGTTTTTACATGGGTCTCTACAAAAAAATGTTTACATGAAACAGCCACAGGGCTTTCAAGATGTTCTTCATCCTACGCATGTTTGTAAGCTGAAAAAGGCCCTTTACGACCTCAAACAATCCTCACGACGATGGTTTGACACACTTATAGGTTATCTCATTACTCTTGGGTTTTGTCTAAGCAATTTAGATCCTTCTTTAATGATTTATCACAAGGATCACATTAGACTTTATTTTCTAATATATGGGGATGACATTATAGTAATGCGTAACAACTCTAACGCTGTACACAATCCGCTAAACAAACTTCAAACTGAATTCAATATGTGAAATCTAGGAACGTTGTCACATTTTTTGGGCCTCACTGCTGTCCCAACTACGTATGGCATGTTACTTCATCAAACCCGTTATGCTCAAATGGTTCTTGAGCATGTATGCATGCTTAATTGCAAGCCAGTGTCCACTCCCATTCTCACTAAAGATCCAAAGCCCAATAATACTTCTACAGCTTTTTCAAACCCGCTACTGTACCGTCAGCTAGTGGGATCCCTTCAATATCGCACCCTCACAAGACTTGACATACAATATGTTGTTAATCAAGCCTGTCAGCATATGCATCATCCGACGAATCATCATTTTGATGCACTTAAGCATATCATTCGGTTCATTAACGGTTCCCTAAATACTGGTTTACCCCTTGCTAGTCACTCTCTCATACTAACTTCTTATGTAGATTCGGACTGGGCTGGGGATCACTAGGATCAAAAATCAACAATAGGATATTGCAAAATTTTGGGCTCCTGCATTGTCTCCTGGAGTGTCAAGAAACAAACTACTATTGCTCGATCTTCCACAGAGGCAGAATATCGAGCTTTAGCATCCGTAGCAGCAGAAGTCATTTGGACTCGTCAACTTCTTCAAGAACTTGCCTATAACCAACGTGATCCAACCAAGCTTTTCTGTCACAACACTTACGCTATAGCCTTAGCCAACAATCATGTTTTCCATGCTCGCACCAAACACATCGAAGTTGATTGCCACTTCATCCGGGAGTGCATTAAAAACAAAACCATACAAGTTCATCACATATCCAACAAGGATAAGATAGTAGACCTGTTTACCAAAGCTCTACTTACTATCCAATTTCGGCAACTATCCAACAAACTGATCTCCTCTACCAACGATTCATTTGTTTGCAAGGGGGTGTTAGCACACAAAGCTAAGCTAATAGAGGAAACGAATGATAGATATGTACTATAGACTCCGTGCCATCTGTCCCGTCGATGAATTTCAGTTCTCTATTTATACTTAGCTGTTTCTTCTCTTGACAACATGAATGAGATTTATTTCTTTTATGTCCATTCTCTATTTTCTCTTTCCTGTGACTTGCAGCTGGGTAAGCCTGTCAACAGTAAGAGCTGACCCAAACAAAGCCTTAAGTGGTACAAAGTAATTAATTATAGATTTTGATGTTGACTTGGATCACATCAAATATTCGATAAAGTATAGCCCATGTTTTTTTACATAAATTTTCTACTATTATTTACATCTTTTCTATATAAAAAAAAAATAATTTTTACGTATTTCTCTATTTTTTTCCATGACCTTGTATAGAACATGTAAAAACAATTCGCATTTCTGCGCCTAATTAACATTTCTTATATTACGCTCCTCATTCTTAATTAAGATTAATTGCCCATCCATTTTAAAATTTCTCTAATTTTTGACATATCTGCGCTTCTTATAATATAAAAAATTACTAAAATACACAAAGTTTTATATATTAAGCCATTTATTAAATATATTAATTCATTTTGAATGGTAAGAAGTTTGGATATTTAGCAAGTTTAAACGTCGAGCTTATCCAAAGTTCATGAACATCCTATTGCGTATGCTGCTCAGCAGGGCCGCTGGCATGCCAAATAAAATACGCATTTAGTGCTACAGAATTGATTTAAGTCACCTCATACTTGTAAAAAATCAATTATTTGAATGCTTATGTAGGGGAGTAAAATCTCATTTTTTATGAGGATTCAAAGCATCTCATCCGTTTTTTTAAAAAAACAAAGAGATACGATACATGAGCTACAATTATTGACGACAAAAGCTAGTTATTAATGGTTATCAATCAAACTAAAAAAAAAAAAGACTTCAAAAATCTATTTGATTTTATTTTCCTTTTTATAAATTTTACTTTTATTGATTCTCGATACTATGAATAAAAAAATTGTTATTTTCCATTTTTCCTGTATCTTGGCAAATAGTTTTATTTTTTATTTATTTTATGCCCGCAAAATTGCATGGGAAACTTTATAATTATTTTCTTTTATTCCAACGAATCCTTTTCTAATCTCAATCACCAACTAGAACAGCTGTAGTCTCAATTGGGGACGGTGGAATGTCTGAGTGACCAGCTGCATCTCAACACAATCTCAATCATTTAAGTGGCATAAACTATTTCATTATAATATTAGTTAATAACAACACACGTGATAGTGCTATAGCTTATTTCATCTAGGCCATCAGCTGATAACAAACAAGCTCATCACAGCCATACACGTGTAAAGGGTAAAACCCACAATGCACAAACCGTACAAGCTACAGCTCTATATATGTATACCCTCCATGTAAAGCAGGGACACACTGTTTTAATACAATGAGCATTTCACTGCTTCGTTGCTGAATACTATCTGTAGCGTTCCTATTTTTAGTGATATTGGGAGGAGCTGTCTATATTGGAATCATACTGGCAAGGCTAAACTTAAAATCTTTTTGCAAGATTACCATAAACAAGACATGGAAGTTCTATGGTATAAAGCTGTGTGGCATAAACATTATGCCTTACGTTTTTCGTGCTTTGGCTGGCTGTGCCTTTCGGGTGGGTTTAAAACTGTAGATGCTCTGATTTTGAGAAACATTGAGGTTGATCCGGCGTGTACTCTTTGTAATTCAAATCATGAAAGCCTTACTCACCTTTTCTTTGAATGTGACTACTCCTACAATATCATCACTGGTCTGATCCCCAATTTAAAAGTTTTCTTGTTAAGACCCAATCTCTGTCAGGTGATAAATTGGTTGGAGGATTTTATCCACATTAGCCGAAATGAAAAGTCTGTTCTTTGGCTTACCCTTTGGGCGGCTATTTATTTCATTTGGAGGGAGCGTAATGAAAGGAAATTCTCGAGGAACTATAAGAGCTCTTCCACGGTTTTACTTATCATCAAAAAAGCTTTAAGAGCAAAGATTTTCAATTGGAAAGATGGGGCTGAGCTTATTCATTACACCCTAAGATGAAGGTTCTACTATTCTGCTTTGGTCTTTATGTATGTTGGGGAGCCTGCTTGCTTCTTTATTATTTGGCTTTTTGCCATTGCTGTCCGTTGGGCAATGATGTTGGGGTTGCACTTCGTCTCCTCCTCTGGATGGCGGTTGAATTGCAACCTATGCTGGATGGCTTCTTCCGCAACCGGGGTCTCGTTCTACTGGTTTTTATGCAACCTCTTAATACCTGAGCCCTCTCTCGGGCAGCAGTGTAGTTTTGAGTTTTGTTGTTTTTCCTTTTGCGGATCCTTTTTTGTCATGTGTAACTTTTATATGCAACGCTGTTGGTGAGTTTTTTCACCTCTTTGGAGGGCTCCCATATTTTGCCTTTTTTTTCATTTTACACATGTAACTAGCTTTCCTTTTTAATGAAATTTGTGCTTTGCCCTTAACTTTCCCAAAAAAAAGCATTTCACTGCTTCTGTCTTTTATCGTTTCTGGAATAGGAAAGCTATAGAGCAGCTTTTACATGGTATCAGAGCTTTGATACCTAGCGGTATAAGACTATGGAGCAATCTGAAACCTCCCAGGTAGAATCCTTCGCTATTCCTCAAATCCCTTCTTCCCTAAAATTCGTTATATCCAATATCAAGTTCATCGTTCCCACTCTTCTCTCCAACGACACATATCCCACTTGGTGATCACAAATTCTAAAACTATTTTCTGCTAATGGATTCAACTGCTTTTTCTTTGGTACCAATCCCATTCCGCCACCAAAACTCACCGATTCTGACTCTACACTTCGTGAGAACCCAGCCTACAAATAATGGCTTCTCATAGACAGAAACTTGGTGGCTGCATTATGCTCTACTCTTACAACGTCAGTTCTACCATACGTCAACAACCTTCGCACCTCCAGTGAGATCTTGACAACCTTAGAAAGTTGGCTTCAAGCTTCAAACAGATCACGAGTGATACAACTCAAGAATAAGTTGCACAACGTGTCCATGAAAAACTCATCCATGAGCCAGTATCTTACTGAGATTAAGACCTTAGTGGATAATATTTCTTTAGCAGGATCAACAGTAGATCAGGAGGATGTTATCCTCTGCACTCTCAATGGGCTGCCACTTAAATATCAATCCTTCAAGACTACAATTCGAACATATCCTCTTTCACTAAGTCTTGACAACTTCTACTCTTTCCTTATGAGCGAAGAGATCAACCTACTGGCTAATTCTACCAAACATCAGCTGAGCATCAACCCCGCATACGCCTTATACAGTCACCGCGGACACAGTCCACGAGGACGTGGATGTTCTCCACATAATAACTCCTCCCGACCCCCACTCCCCAATGCTTCAGTTGTCTCTCCCCTAATCTGCCAAATTTGTAACAAGCGCGGACACTCAGCATTCAAATGTTGGCATCGTATGAATGTCAACAACATTCCATAACTAGCTGCTCCGCCAGCTCAGGCTATAGCTTCAACCTCCCTAATTGCCTCATTATCTCTTCCCAACAAGTGGATATTGGATACCAGAGCTACATCTCACCTAACTCTGCACATTGAGAACATTCAGCAACCATCTGATTACTTCAGCTCCAAGCAAGTCACAGTTGGTAACAGTTTAAGCACACCCATCACCCATACCGGTCAAGGTCTCCTTCCACTTCCCAATGGTAAACTTCTACTTTCTCAAATTCTTCATACCCCACAAATCTCTCACAATTTAATTTCAATTTATAAGCTTACTCAAGATAACAATATTTCCCTTCACTTTGATGCATCTGGCTACAAAATATTTGATCAGTTCAACCCCTGCATCCATTAGGGCCCAGTCGCTAACGGTCTTTACTCGCTATCCCTCTTACCTTCATCTGATCCCAAAGCCTTCAACACCTCCCTCTCATCGACTCTCCATTAGCATCGACATCTTGGCCACCCCCACTCTGGCACCACATCCATCATATCAAGACTGCACTTGGAACTACTCATTTTGGACTCAACTATCTTCCTGTTTTTCATGTAAAGCTTCCAAGAGCCACAAACTTGATTTTCATTCTTCTATTCATTCTCAATGTACTCCCTTATCCTTACTACATTCTGATGTATGGGGTCCTTACCCCACCTTATCTGCTCAAGGATTTAGCTATTACTTACTCATTGTAGATGACTACTCTTGTTATGTATGGCTATTTCCAATGCGAGCAAAATCTGTAGTCTCATCCCTTATAATAAATTTTGTGTAGTTTATACAAAAACAGCTTTCAACTATAATAAAATGTTTTTGATCCTATGGCGGTAAGGAATACATTAATCACTCTCTTCATTCTTTCTTTCAAATACATGGCATCCTCCACCAAATGAGCTGTCTATATACCCTCGAACAAAATGGGCTTGCTGAACATAAGCACCGACACATATTAGAGACAACTCGCACCCTAATCGCTGAAGCCCTTCCACATAATCTCTGGCCTTATGCGTATCTCACTGTAGTCTACCTAATAAACTAAATGCCTTCTCTAGTCACTAACCACTGCTCTCCATATCAGCTACTATTCAACCAGCATTCTACCTATACCCATCTACCTATCTTCGGCTGTGCCTATTTTCCCTAGCTCCCACCTTCCTACCATAACTAGCATCAACCCAAATCCAAGTTATCCATATTTCTTGGTTACTCCAACACTCAAAAAGGCTATCACTATCTCGACCAATCTACGGGCAAGATACTCATCTCACGAGACGTTCGCTTTGACAAGTCAGTCTTTCCTTATCAACCTTCTCCACCAGCTTCAACAACCCCTTCTACAACATATAACCCCTTCCTCCTCACTCCTACATCCAGCTCAACCCCACCAGATCCTCTATCTTCAATCCCTCCTCCCCTAATATCTCTCCCAACAACCTCCAACGCTTCACCACCATTTCTCTCCATACCGTTGGAAACTCCACCAATACCACCCTCCTCCCTATCCCTAACCGATACCTCATCCTCCACCTTACCTGCCCACCACATGCTCACCAGGTTTAAAACTGGCAATCTTAAACCACATCAAATGCTCAACCTCCTCACCCATGTTCACACTCCCACCGAACTCACCTCCTTCCAGGCTGCTTTTCATCACCCCAATTGGAACCGAGCTATGCACGCTGAATTCACTACTCTTCAATCCAAAGGAACATGGACACTTGTTCCCAAACCTCCTACTGTACCCATATTAGGTTGCAAATGGATGTTTTGGCTTAAAACACAACCACATACCTCCACTCCTCACTACAAGGCTTGCCTCATAACTCTTGGCAATCACCAAGAGTTCGGCCTAAACTTTGCTGACACCTTTAACCCAATTGCCAAAATGCTCACAATTCAAGTCCTACTAATAATTGATATCCATATGACATTGCCGCTGCATCAACTAGATATGTCCAATGCATTCCTTCACGGCCTACTTTAAGACATCGTCTACATGAATCAACCGAAAGGCTATGAGGATCCTCATCACCCCCATCATGTCTACTTACTTAGAAAGGCCATCTATGGCCTACGGCAATCTCCTCGACAATGGTCTAAACCACCTCCACCTATCTCGTATCCCTTGGCTTTCTTCTAAGTCAAGCTGATCCATCTCTCTTTACACAATCATCCTCTCCTCATTCTAAATATCTTCTTATCTACGCTGATGATATACTTCTCAGTGGATCTTCTCCTTCACACCTCCAACATATTATACATACTCTTCAATCCACATTCTCCAATAAATATCTAGGCAGCCCATCTACCTTCCTCAGCATTGACATCTCTTAACACTCCAACTCTCTCTTTCTTTCTCAAGAAAAATATACCACCTCCATTCTCAACAAGGCCGTCTATCTGTCTTGCAACCCCACTATAAATCCCACCTCCACCAACTACTCAAACTCCATAGAATCTGCTACCATTCCCTTCCCTCCAACACTATATCATCACCTAACTAGATCTCTCCAATACCTTACCATCACTCGACTAGATATTGCTCACACCGTTAATCAACTATGCCAACATATGCATGATCCATCTCTGCTTCACTCTCAATGGCTTAAGCATCTTCTTCTCTACCACAAGGGAATAATCAACTACGGCCTACCAATCAAGAAGGATTCACTACTCCTTCGCTCCTACACCTACTCTGACTAGGCCAACGACATTCCCACTCGCCGCTCTACTAAAAGTTACTGCTCATTCCTTAAATCTACTCTCATATCCTAGACAGTCAAGAAGCAGCCTACCATAGCACGTTCCACCATGAAAGCTGAGTATCGCGCACTCGCAGCAGCGATAGCTGATATCATATGGCTTCAACAGCTTCTTCAGGACCTCAACATGTCATTCAACAAACCCACCACGCTTTACTGCGACAATCAGTCAGCAATCGCTCTAGCTAATAATCCCATTTTTCACGCATGGACCATGCATATTGAGATCGACTACCATTTCATTTGGGAGCAAGTTCAAGCAAAACGTATCAGCCCACTTCCCAATGCCTCCACCGAAGAACCAGCCGACATTTTCACCAAGCATCTCTCCAACACTCAGTTTCAATTTCTTTGAACCAAACTAGGTTTAACTACCACCAGAAGTTTGAGGGGGGATAATAACAGCACACGTGATAGTGCTACAACTTACTTCATCTAGGCCATCAGCTGATAACAAACAAGCTCATCACAGCCATACACTTGTAAAGTGTAAAACCCATAATGCACACACCGTACAAGCTACAGCTTTATATATGTATACCCTCCATGTAAAGTAGGGACACACTATTTTAATACAATGAACATTTCACTGCTTCTCTGTCTTATCTCGTTTCTAGAATAGGAAAGTTGTAGAGCAGCTTTTACATTAGTATTAATAATATTAAATTTATTATTTTGTCAGAATAAGCATAAGAATTATTAATTTTATTCTAAAATTTGAAAAATACACATTTATTATTATTAATGTCTTATATAACTTTTTAAATAAATTTATTTATTTTTAAAATTAATTTTGATCAATTTTTGGAGAAAGTATTCTGATTCAAAAAATTTTCATTGGGTGAGATTGAATATTAGGTCCAATCGATTTTGCTGGCCCGCTTACGACGGTCAGCATTAGCAATTATTCTGTTAAAATTATAATTTTAATTTTTTCTTAACTGAACGAATTAGCGTTGAAACCACGTATATCTTGGAATTGCTTTGTGCCGCATTTAAAATATATTTGTTTTGCAGTTGCACTGTATCTATAATTAACCTAAATTAATTTAAAAAAACCGCTCAGATTATTAATATTTATTATTTAAGTAATATGAAATTTTATTATTCAACAAAAAAAGGTGGAAAACCTTAATTTTAACATAAAATGATATGCCAAAAATAAAAAAGCTATAAACAACCTTGGATGTTTAATATAAGATACATTAATATAGGTAAATTATCTTGTCTAACCCGTTAAAGCACTATGCCAAAAATAAAAAAGCTTCACTCAAGAATGTGATAAATTACAGCTTTTGTAAAGTAAGAAATTATAAATTTATTTTGTAATAAAATTAAAACATAAGGTTTTTAGATAAAAAAGCAGGGTAAGTAACAAAAACATCTATTTTTTGTGGTAAATTAGTCGCTTCCATCACTTCGAAGTGAAAGAAACCCACCCAAAATTCAAGCGGGGGGAATCAAATCATTTCCTTATCCCCATCCTGAACATCATCTTTCATTCATCACTTTCTTGTAACGAATTCACAAGATCCATCTACACCTATTACAATCATCATTGTTCACATATCCATTAATCATCTCCCATGATATGTTTGGTGACTAGTGGCAGAGCAAGGCTTTTTTTTTTTCTTGTATCGGCACAAATCATTAATTTTATAAAAAATCCTTAACATTTTTTATCCCGAATTGGGACCAATATTTATTGTTTTAAGTTTTTTTAAAGGAATAATTATAAAAAGATAACTTATACAGGACAAAAAAAAAATTCATAAAATAGAAAATATTTGCTCTTTATATTCTCAATACATATTACCTATAATTTCTTTTTTTGAAATTTCATATTTTAAAATAGTTGTGCAATCCTTTCATTATCATTGCTATTAAAATTAACTTTTCAGTATATGTAATCAGATAATCATTAATCCAAGAGTCTCTCATATAATTGCATAAATGATTTTTTACAATTTTCATAACTTAGAATGGTTATTTGACCATCGCTGAAGCGCTCGACAAAATTCGAGCAAGCTTTATAAGTAGGAATACCAAAGGATAAACCTTTCCTCTTAGTCTCCATTAGTTTTTGAGCAAGTTCTGTAATTATTTTTAAATTTGTGAATGCATCGTTAATCCAAAACTAAGGAATTAGTCAGACATGGAATAAAAGATAGGTAAACTCATTTGTATGGAAATCATAGAAGAATAAAAATATAAGAGAATGATATTATGAGGAAGGTTCAATGTATCTCTTCTATACTCCTTTAATGTATGGATTTGCTCAAACAAACATAGACTAAACACTCTAATGATTGTATCAAATATTTTCCTAAATTTCCTTAATTGTCACCCTAAGAGAGATTTAGAGAAGTACTATGAAATACAATAAAATTAAATTAGTGACTGAACTCCCTTACAAACATAACATAATGATTATTTATAGAAAATTATAAAGTAGGCAATTGGTGCTACAGCACTTAAAAGATCGACATTGCTGAGCCCAACAAATGAACTAACACCGCTGCACTGCTATTTTGGTTCTGCCCTGATGCTTGCTAAGGTGGATTAGTTACTTAGATAATACTCACATCATTTCATTGATAGGTCATGTCCTTGGGAAGTTATAACTGTTACACCGCGACACTACTACGTTGGAAGGGCAATTTTCACACTGAGGCATTATAGATTGTGACACTGTAGCGTTGGAAGACAGAGAGTATGGCACCACAAAGCTAACCATTTAGACGCCGCGGTACTGTACAATAGAGAAGTAGGCTCCATAATGTCACTGTGGCGCTCTGGTGGTGCCTTTGATGGTGCCACGGTGTCGAATAAATCAACACCGTGGTGCTAGATGAGACTTAGAATTTTGTGCCCTTTTTATATTTTTCCTACACAACACAACTAAGACAAACACTTTTTTATTGAAAATATAATACATAAAATAATTTATTATTTATATTTATCAAATTCTCCCCAACTTAAACTTTTGCATGTCTTCAAGTAAATAAAAATATCACAATTTTGATTAAATGATTAACCAAAGTAAAAAACTGTCAATTTAAAATTACTAAAATATAGTATAACATATTACGGTTTAGTAGTAGTGAAAGTGAACAAGATTATAATTCTAGTTTAGAAAAAATACTAATAATTACACAAATTAGTCATCCTTATTATTACTTAATTTGAATTCACTGGTTATAGATTTAATTATTAAATTTTTTTTTAAATTTTAATGTGAATAATGTAGTTTAATGATTAGATATGTTAGTAGTTAAAAGTGAAACTTTCATTAGTTCACAATCATTTGTACTAGTTTTTTATTTTATCCATTATAAATTTAAGTATAAGATTGTAATCGGATTATAAGCTTTTAATTGATACCAATTTTTAAATGTACTACTCTTCTTTTTTTTTCTATTTTAGAACTATTTTTACAGTTCCTTTTTTATGGAGTATATAATTAATAATTTTGAATATCAGTTTTCTCTTTGCACCATTTTATAATCTTAATGAATTTAATATAAGGATTTAAAATGATTACCAATTTCAAATTCGGATTGCTTATAATTTCTAATTTTAATCTACTTATATCTAATTTTAATTCTAGTTATTCATCTTTATTTTAAAAAATTAATTAAATAAAGGTATAACTTATGATTTCAAATAAAAGTAATAACTTAAATGGTCTAAGTCAACTAATTATTAGTTTTTCTACTCTATAAAGTATAAATATTGTTCACTTGAACTATGATCTAGAATTTTATTGTCATCCTAATTTTATATAATTTTTAATTATCATTTTTACTAAGGTTAATTAAATAATCAAAACACAAAAATTATAGTGAGCATAAGGAAAATTTCAATAAAATGTAAAAAACATATAAATAATTAACATCATACATATAATTATATAAATAATAAAAGGTGCATAAAATATGTGTTAACATAATATAACATAACATTACATAAAATATATTAAAAGATAACTAGTACACTAAGCACCATGCATAGCATACTGACTTCAAAAATCCAAAAGAATGAGTCATGCTCCAACTATATATACCAATTACTCACATAAGTGTATTTTCTTTTAAAAGATATGAAACATAACCAAGATACAAACACACATCCTCTATTCTTCAAAATTCAAGATTTATTTATTCATCTTATCATATGGTTCCAATCTATGAACATTGACCTTGAATATATGAAAAGTTTTCAAATCTTGAATGCTAATGACACCATTAAGATATGATTCATCATGTAATTAAATAGTAGAATATCTTAACTAGGATAAAATTCGTACTCTAAAACTTCATATTTATGCATTTTCTTCATTTCTGCCTTGTATGTTTAAATGATAACAAATATTATTTGATTTTATTTAGTTTCTCCTATATTTTATTATTGCATATCTTTTCTGTGTGTACTAATATTTTAGGCTCAACATACATCAACTGCCATTAAATAATCAAAACTCAAGATTGAGTAATATAGGTTTGATTTATGCAAGAGTATGTACTTTTTAGTTTTTTGAATTAATAAATATAAAAAGATGTATGTTAGTTAAGCAACCATGCACACACGCATAAGGGGAGTGAACTTAAATATTTTAATTTTTTTTAAAGATCGTACTGGATGATCTGGATCATACTGTATGATCTGTATAATAAGAAATTAGTTAAAATGTTTAGTTTATTGATAATTAATTGAAATAAAATATAACTAATCATATTGTATGACCACCTAATCATATAGGATGATCATATATTTTAAGAAGCCCCATGGTTAAATAAATTAGGTTATAATCTGAATTTTAAACTTTGTTTTATTTGTATTGTACGAACATAATTGTAGTGTATGATGATTTAAAATATCTTAGAGATCACACCACATATTTTACCTAGTTAGATGGAGAACCTATTTATAAATCATGGAAGACTTAAAGAACATCATAAAAAATATCTTCATCATGCCCTTCCTAATTGGTTAATCATTCAAACCTTTTATAATGGCCTTAAAGGTTCTATTAGATCAGTCAACAATATTATTACTGCTACTAGTTCTCTCATGTCAAAGCCCTTTGATGAGGCATATGCTTTGATTAAGGAGATGACTACCGCAAATTTTTAATGGCCATCTGAAAGAGTCAATCCCAGAATTGTAGCTAGAGTTTTTGCATTAGATGCTTAATCAATTTTAACTACACAAATAGCTACAATATCTAGAAAATTAGATAATCTTGGAATCAATTTGCCTCAGAATATACTTGTGACTATTTAAGAGAATATCTTTGGAGCTTTTAGTGACCCAAGTGTATTTGGAGTATAATCCCTTAATGCCATTAATAATAGGACCAATAAACCTTTCTCAAACACTTATAATCCTAGCTAGAAAAACAATCCAAATTTTAGTTGGAGTAATAATCAAAATAGTAATCATAATGGCAACTCTAACTAGCTAAATCAAATAGGAAAATGGAGCCAACCTCCTAAAAATCTTAAAAATTCAAGGCCTAGTTATCCTCTTAGATTTCACTCACCCAATCAACCTAAGGATAAGAAACCTTCATTGGAAGAATTAGTTTTACAAATGAGTATGCAATTATAAAGTCATGCTCCTAACATTTGAAATATTGAAAACAAATTAGAATAGTTTGTAGGATCTGTAACCAATAGATCTTAAAGAAATTTCTTGTAACACAGCAATAAATCATTAAAAAAGGATAAGGAGCAATGCAAAGCTATTTAGTTGAGGAGTGAAAAGAACTACAGGAAGTGGTTAATAAGGAAGAGAAATCATTTGATGATATTATTGAGGAAACCTCGTTAGATCCTATTATAACTGAAGAATCGTCTTAACATACTAAAGAGTTAGAAAGACCAATTAGGATGGTAGTTGAGAGAACACCACCATCTTTTGCTCAAAGAATGATAAAATAAAAGTTAGATAAGAAATTAGTTAAATTTTCAGAGATCATTAAGAAGTTAACAATTAATTTACATTTTTTGAAGCTCTAAAATAAATGCCTACTTATGCAAAACTCATGATAGATATTTTAAGCATAAAAAAATTAGGAGATTTTAAAATTGTAGCTCTTTCTACAGGATGTAACACTATTCTAAAAAAATCCTATTAATACTTAAGGACCTTGGTAGTTTCACCATCCTGATGGCTATAGGAGATAAATTTTGTGGGAGAGTGCTTTGTAATTTAGGTGCCAGTATTAATCTTATGCCCTTCTCTTTTTTTAAAAGAACAAACCAACAAATGTGATTTCCTTGTCATCCAGCCCCATCCTACAAATGCATGTATCATTTGGGAATTCTTAGCTAACACGAAGAAGCCCCAAAATGAGAGTATCTTCATCCATAGTAAGTGGGTCTGATCGCTATTACTCTTGTATCTAAAAATCAAGTCTTTCAAACTCCTAACTTTCAATTCAACGGTGATGAGTAACTGTATTTTTTTATGACTACAATAGACTATAATGAAATAATTAGGTTCTTAACCTAGAGAGATTTAAATGCCTAGTGGAAGAGAAAAGATGAAAAAATTATAATTTTTTTGCATCTACCCTCATCCAAGAATCCAAAACCTAGCATTATTTCATTTCTGCAAAGCTTATGCCTAGTAAAAATATAAGTGAGGTGATGAAAGATAGGCCCATTTTAAATTATTGTATTAAAAAAGAAATGACTATAGATTTTAAAAAAAATTGTCTTCCAATCAATCCAATATATGCTTAAGAGGTCTACTTTTGTCAATTTAGGGTACCCAAATCTTATTTATGATCTGTGGGAGTCAGCTAGAGTAGTAAAAACCCAAGGGACAAGTAGGTTATACCTACTTCTTTTCAAATTAGGTCCAATATCATGTATTTTAAAATCTCCTTCTTAGATTGAGGAGAAGGATCTGGCCAACCGAACCAACCTAGCCAACAACGAGGTAGAGATCTTAGGATCCAAAGAGATTAGGTGGAAAACCTTTGAGATAGAGTTGATTGGATCGACGTTTATGTTGATCACCTCTGACAATAACTGACTAGACTAAGATGAGGGATGTATGCACACTATGACCATATGATACTCCAGCATCAAAGGAAGTATCAATATGATGCTAACTACAACGTAGCTATTATAATAATGTTAAAGAGATAGGAGGTGGACTCTCATGGTCGGCAGAATTTGTTCTCTAGCCCACCCCCTTTGAAATTTATTTAGAACCAATACCTTCATTTGTGTCAGCAATAGCAGAAGAAGTAGTAGAAGAAGATGAGGCGAGGAGGAGTAGAGAGAGCCCTACTATTGTTAATATGGTTATTTTTTATTTTTTACTATTTATTATACTTTTATTTTATTTTAGTCTTTATATTTTTTGTTTATTTTATTTTGTTGTATTAATGTCTTGCACTTTTTTATTAATTTTTTTGTTAAAAAAATATAATTTGAAAAATATTAATGAAATAAATTTCTCTAAATTTATAAAAAATATTTGCCATACTATATTAAACTTTTTTACTTTAGTTATAAAATTTTAAAAATTCAAAAATAAGATCGTTAAGTATTTAATAATACACAACATACAAAATTTTCCTAAATAAAATAATTACAAGTAACAACTAATCTTTTCATTTAAAAATAGTAATTCTTAATAAGTTAAATTTCTATAAATCATTTAAGTACTTCACTACTTATAAAGGAATATTTTAAGAATTAATGTGAATTAACTCATTAGATTAATCCAAAATCATGTAAATGCAACTAATTAGAGAATTATGAAACCATTAACAAACTCGGATTACTATAATGAGTGGAGGTAATAGAGAGATATTCAACATCAAAATAAGATATTTTTGTAACGAATTAAAAAATGAGATAAAATTGAAAAAAGGGCTAAGTACTAGAATATCAAAAATTAGTACCAACAATGTCTAAACCCACTTGAAAATATTTAGTGGACACAATAGATAGGTATTGAAAATAATTATCAGGTACCTAGCAAAATTAAAGAAAATTAAAAAAAAATAAAATTACTAAATATAAAAAAAATAAAAATTAGTACTTGTAATGTCAAGTCCAACCTCTATAATTCTAAAGGTATTATTAGAATCATAATATTTAAAGAGTGCTTGTGAGTAGATTTAAGGGTTAACTAATTTTGTAAGTTCATTAATTCCAATAATTCAATAAACTTAAGTAAGTTAACAAAAAAGTTATGCACCCACAATGTTGCAACTTAGGAATTAAGATTGTCACTTTTGATGATAATAAAATATTATGTTTCTCACTTTATTATTTCTCCTAGCATATATTGGATATGTCTATATGTTTTTGTGTGTATTAACATTTCAGAAAAATCATATACTACTCCAGATTGTTGAAGACTTCTAGACATATTAGAATAGGATTTCATGTAATAGAGCCTACACATCTCTTTTTTATGTTTTATTTCTTGAGTCTCAGTAAGTGTGATTGTAATTGGGTAACCATACACACACATACAGGAGGAGAGAGTTAAAAATTAAAATTTTAAAACTAATCGTACTGTATGATATTCAATCGTAATATTAATTTGACTTAGATTTCCTCCCGAATGCAGTTTCTCAAATCTGTTCTTGAATTTTATAAATGTTAGTACAGTAAGATGCAAGTCATACAGATGACTAACAATGTATGAAATTGGGTTCATCTAAGGTCGTACCAAACAAAGTCCTAATTTGTTGAACTATTTGTACTGTATGATGTCAAGTCATACAGACGACTTATAGAGTACAAAATTAGGTTCATACCAGATTATAGCAAACAAATACATTAATTTTTTAAACTATTCATACAGTATGATCTAAATTCATACAGATGACTGATAAAGTACAAAATTGGGTTCATACCAGATTGTACCAAATGAACACATTAATTTTTGAACTGTTTATATAGTATGATTTTAATTCGTACAAATGACTGATAGGGTACGAAAATGAGTTAATACTAGATGAAGTCTTATTTTTGAACTATTTATACGGGAAGATCCACGATTGTAGGACAATTCTATTATAATTTTCAATTTGTGGACAATTTTTTTATCTTTTTTATATAAAAAGTCCTAAAAACTATCACTTAAGACCTTTGCTGTGAATCTCTCTTCAGAGTGGCCATGGAGTGTGAGTGTTTGGAAGAGATTGTGAGTGTGAAGTGTGAGAGATCAAGTGAGTGGGAGTTATAAGGGATTCACAAGGTTGCCCATAAAAGAATCTCTTTCTTTTCTTCAAGTTTCTATTCATCTCTTTCGGAGGCTCTTGAGAGAAGATCTTCAATATTATTTCTAGGTTCTATTCCTTCACTAGGAGGGTGAAAAAGGACATCAAGGTTTTCTGCCTTCACTAGGAGGGTGAAAAAGGACGTCAAAGTTCTCTGCCTTCACCAGGAGGGTAAAAAAGGATGTTGGTTCTCTACCTTCACCAGCAGGGTGAAAAAGGATGTCAAGGTTCTCTACCTTTACCAGGAGGGTGAAAAAGGATGTAAAAGTTTTCTACCTTTACTAGGAGGGTAAAAAAGGATGACAGTTCTCTTCCTTCACCAGGAGGGTGAAAATGGACAACGGTTCTCTACTTCACTAGGAGGGTGAAAAAGGATGATGGTTCTCTCCCGCAGTGGGTTGGTGGAAGAGAGTTTGTAAGGGCTTCTCTGCCTTGCTGTGAGGGCAAAAAGAGAGTCACGATTGTTTAGTGCAATACTTGGAGAAGGAGTCTTTAAGGAGTGGGCGTAGGCCTAATTGGACCAAACCACTATAAAATTTGGTGTTCTTCTATTCTCTTTAATTTTTTCACATTTTTTATTTTCGGCACTTTAAAGTTTTATGGTTAAAAAATCTTTTGTGATAATCATATCTAAAAAATTACATATTTTAAGATTAGTGATTTAATTATCTTAAAGATTCAAAAAGATTTTCAAAATCCAAGAAATTTTTAAATAACCATTCACCCCCCTCTTGGTTAGCCTTGGGACAGTTCTATAAGGTCTAACAACCTACATAAACTTTCAAGTGGTATTAGAGATAATTTCAAAAATTAAAGTTTAGACTACTTTTTGAAAAACGATCATGGATACTTTTAAAAATTGTAATACTATATAAGGATATTTAATCACTAGACCACATTTATTTGATAACATTCCTTTTAATTTTTGGAAAACTCGCTTGTCTACTTTTTTGTAATCACTTGACTTTCACATGTGGATGTTAGTACAAGAAGGTTATACTAGACCTACTAGAATTATTGATGGCATTAGAGTTGAAACACCATTTATTGATTGGACTATAGAAGAAAGAGAATAGCATAGTTAAATGCAAAATGATTAAATAATTTTTTTCATGCCTTGAAATATGAGGATTATATGCATGTTTCTACTTGCAAAACTGGAAAAAAATCTACGATAGACTTTGCATAACTTATAAAGAAACAAATAAGGTTAAACAATATAGGTTGAATATTTTACTACATGATTATAAACTATTTCGTATGAAACCAAATGAGTCAATTTCTGATATGTATACAAGGTTTACTCAGATTGTTATCTCATTGCATGTTTTAGGTAGAGAACTTACAAATTTGGAGAAAGTTAATAAAATTTTATGTTGTTTACCTACTGCTTATGATGTAAAGATAACTTTTATAACCAAATCTAAATATTTGAACATATATTATATTAACAATCTGCTTGGATCACTAATTATTTATAAGTAAGGAGTGAATCAAAGACAAATTGATGCATGAGACAAATAAAAAGAGAAGAATATAGCTTTGAAAGCTGATAATTTAGAGAGTGATCAATCAATGCCTGAGGATGAAGAAGATATTGCACTTATGATTAGGTAATTTAATAGTTTCCTTAAGAGAAAGAAACAACGACATCAGTATTGGAACAAAGGTAAGTTCAATAGAAATCCAAAAGTTTCTAATGAATTCATTTGTTATGAATGCAGAAAGCCTAGATATATAAAGATAGATTGCCCAAATCTCAAAGCTAATCCTAACAAGGAGAAAGTTGAGGAGAAAACTAACGTTAGGAAGGGAAAGAAAAGGATGCAAAGAGCTTTCTAGGTTGACTTAGCTTCTAACTTCTCAGAAATAGAAGCAAAAGAGTAGGTTACAAATTTGTGCTTAATGGTAGATAAACTTGATCATTCAGATCAAGATGAGGTATGTGACATATCCTATGATGAATTATTTAAAGTTTTTTAAAAAAATTATAATGCATATAGGAAGCTTAAAAAATTGCATGCTACTCTTAGTATTGAGTATCTGAATTTCTAAAAAGAGCATGAAAATCTTAGGAAAGATCATGCAGACATAGATATCAATCACATGGCTTTGCTAGTTGAATTTTATGATTTGAATAAGAAGCATGACTATTGAAAACATCCTATAGTGGGCTTGAAAATGATTTTAAATCCTTTATGGATGAATCTGATCAAAGGGAACATGAGTTGAAAATTAAAAATTCAATTTTGGAGAGTGCAAACTTATATCTACAAATAAAATTGAAGCTTTTATGGAAAATAAACGAGCTCCCATATATGAATAATTTCAAAATCTTAACCAAAAGCATATAAATTCAAAACCTATGAAAAGATATTATAACTAATAGATTGGTAAACCCCTTTTCCTGGTATTAAATATTTTTCATGTGGAATGTTAGGATATATTTACTACACTTGCACTATTCATAGTAGAATATATTTAGTGTGGATACCTAAGGTGCATTAATCACAACATATCAAACATGCATCTGGATTATCAATGCTAAGAGGTGAACACAAATTTATTTGGATTTCTAAGTCTAACATTTGATATTTTTATAGAAATGCTCTCATACAAGCCCTCATGAGAGCATTTGGTACCTGGACAGCAGGTGCTCAAAATATATGACTGGAGATACAAATCAATTTACATCATTGGAGGCCAGGAATGGAGGCAAAGTGACACTTAGAGATAACACCACTAGAAAAGTGGTTGGTATTGGTATGATTGGCAATATAAAGAATTTTTTGATTGAAAATATTTTATTGGTTAAAGGCTTAAAATATAATTTGCTAAGTATTAGTCAGCTTTGTGATAAGGGTTTTAACATAAAATTTTTGCCTACAAGCTGTATTATAAGCCAAAATGGAATTAATATGTTGCATGAAAATAGGGTAAATAATATTTACATGCTTGATTTAAATAGCATTAGATCTTCTAATACTTTTTGTCTAAAAACTATTATTGATGAATCTTGGTTGTGGCATAGAAGACTTTGTCATGTAGGCATGAAAAATCTTAGAAAGATTATCCAAAAAGATTTGGTTAGAGACATACCCAAATTGGACTTCACTAAGGATCACCTGTGCGATGCATGTCAATTAGGGAAATAAGTCAAGTCCTCCTTTCATTCAATTAAAGATCTTAAAACTAGAAAACCCTTAAAAATTCTTCACATAGATCTTTTTGGACCCGTTAGCACTGTAAGTCCAAGAGGAAAAGTTTTTTCGTATGTGATTGTTGATGATTATTTGAGGTTCACTTGGAGTAGATTGTTATCACATAAGAGTGAATCATTTGATGAGTTTAGAAATTTTTCTACTTGGATTCAGAGGAGGCTAAATTGTGAAATTCTTGCAATTCATGGTGACCATAGGAGAGAATTTGAAAATGAAATATATAAAGTTTTTTTTATAAAGAATAGGAGATAGATCATAACTTTTTAGCTCTTAGAAACCCTCAATAGAATGGGGTTGTTGAAAGAAAGAATAGAAATTTGATAGAAGCCACCAGAGCCATGTTGGCTGAATATTCACTTCCTAAATATTTTTGGGCCGAAGTGGTTAATACAGCCTGTTATATTTTGAATAGGGTGAACATTATATCTATGTTAAATAAGATACCCTATGAACTCTTTAAGGGTAGGACACCCAACCTCTCAAACCTACATGTCTTTGGATGTAAAGTGTTTATTCATAAAAATGGCAAAACTCTTTTATGAAACTTTGATCCTAAATCTGAGGAGGGAGTTTTTTTAGGATATTCAAGTGTTGGGAAATTCTATAGAGCTTTTTAACAAAAAGACATTGGTAATAGAGGAGACTACTCATGTTGTTTTTTATGAATCTGATATTTCTAGAGGATCTAGATTGGTGAAAGAAGATGTTGAAGAAGTTACCCAAGGAATTGAAAATACAAAGCTTAAAGAAAGGGTTAAAATAGAAAATAGATTGCTTAGAGAATAAAAATATTCTAAAAGTCATCCTAAAGAACTAATTTCAGGATAACCAAGTGAAGGTGTTAGAACTAGATATGGACTTAGCAAAGAAGTGAACCACTCAGATTTTATTTTAATGATTAAACCCACTAATATAAATTAGACACTTTCTGATGAATTTTGGATTCTAGCTATATAAAAAGAGTTGAATCAATTTGTTAAAAATGATATTTGGGAATTGGTAGAAAGACCTAAAAATTAAAGTGTTGTTGGAACTAAGTGGGTTTTCAAAAATAAGATGAATAATTTAGGTGTAGTGATTAGAAATAAGGAAAGATTGGTTACCAAGGGGTATAATCAAATAGAAGGAATTAATTTTGAGGAGACTTTTGCCCATGTAGCTAGACCTGAAGAAATACGATTGCTACTGGCATTTACCTGTTTAAAAGATTTAAATTATTTCAAATGGATGTTAAAAGTGCCTTTCTTAATGAGTTGATTAAAGAGGATGTTTATGTTGAGCAACTTCCATGTTTTGAAAATTCACAATTTTTTAGTCATGTGTTTAAATTGAAGAAGGTATTGTATGGACTAAAATAGGAACCTAAGGTATGGTGTGAAAGGCTAAGCATTTTCCTACTAGAAAGATCTTTTGTTAAGGGAGTATGGACATCACTCTCTTCATAAAAAGAGTAGGAGATAACATTCTCGTTATTTAAATTTATATTGATGATATCTTATTTTGATCCTCTAATAAAAATCTTTGTGATAATTTTTTAGAAATAATGAGTAAGAAATTTGAAATGAGTTTGATGGAAGATTTGAGTTACTTTCTTAGTTTTAGCATAAAGTAGAAAGAGGATGACACTTTTCTTAGTCAGTCAAAATATATCAAGGACATCCTTAAAAATATAAAATGGATAAAGCTAAATTAATAAGTACTCCCATGAGTTCTGAAATTCAGTTGGATAAAGACTCTAAAGGCAAATCTATTGATCAAAAGAAATTCAGAGGGATAATTGGATTATTACTTTATTTAATTTCTAGTCAAACTGATATCATGTTTAGTGTTTATCTTTATGCTAGATTTCAAGCTGATCCAAAAGAATCCAATTTAACTGCTATTAAAATAATTCTGAGATATCTTTTACGAACTCAAAATTTAGGGATTTGGTATCCTATGCATAACAACTTTTTTTTAAAATTATTAGATATTCTGATTCAGATTTTACAGGGTGTAGGGTTGATAGAAAAAGTACTTCTAGAACGTGTCAATTTATAGAGAACTCTTTAGTTTCTTGGTCTAGCAAAAATAGAATTCAGTAGCCCTTTCTACTGTTGAAGCAGAATATATTACCTTAGAAAGTTGTGTGGCACATATAATTTGGTTAAAATAACAACTTATGGATTTGAATTTTCAATTGGTACTATTTTAATTTTTTTTTATAATGAAAGTGCCATTTTCATTTCAAAGAATGCAATCCAACACTCAAGGACCAAGCATATATATATATATATATATCGGTTCATTAGAGACCACGTTACCAAAGGAGAAATTGAGCTAAATCATGTGTCTACTAAAAATTAACTTGCAGACATTTTCACAAAATTACTAGCTTTTAAAATTTTCAGTACATTAAGAACCAGATTGGGTGTGATTGATATCCATGCTTGAGAATTGTAATTCTGAAAGATGAAATTGTGTTGTATTTCTTTTATGTTCCTGTTTGTGCTTTGATGTATATTTTTGGTCTGTTATATTTGTACTTTTCTATTTTTATTTTTAATTTTTCTTTTATTATTTTTATTTTTGTGTTTTCATGGATCTTGTTATATTTTGAGAAAATATAGTGATCATCATACATAATATCTTAAAATTCATTGCAAATCGTATTGTACGGACCACTATCGTACTGTATGAATTCTCTAGATTGCGTATGATTTCTTTTCTGATTTGAACAGATGAATTGTTTTTGTGATCGTACTATATGAACACCTATTTGTTTATATGAAGTTCATTTATTCATTTGTATGAACATGGCAGGCTTTTCGAGAATAAATTTATTTTGATTTAGGGCGGCAATTATAAAGAATCAACCCAGACGAACACGTCATCATTTGTATGATCGTGCTGTCAGTTATCATGTGGACAAATTAAAATGGTTGGTACGATCATTATTAGTTAATTGTCCCATATGAATACCTGTTCATTTGTACGATTAGGTTTGGTCAAATTTCATACGAATTGACTAATCATAAAGGTAACTTTACGAAAAGATGTTTCACTACAATAACTGCTTTTAATCATTTTTGTTCATATGTATGAAATCAAGTTTGTACTGTATGAAGTTTAGGATCATACGTACGAACGTAATATTATACTGTACGATCAAGCTCAATTTCTATAAATTGGAAGCCTTTTATTTGAAATTCTTCACAATCCATTCCATATTCACTTTCCTTCAATCCTTGTATTCAACCTTCTCAAATGGCAAGTAGTAGTAAAAGATCACATCCTTCCAAGGGGGGGTTCCTCTCGTTCTGAATGAGATGACAATTTTCTTTTAAGAGAAAACAAACAATCCTACAATTGGTTTGTTCAAGCTAAAATCACTCCTTCTCATCTTCTTATTCAAGAAAACATAAACTTTTTGATCATGCCTCTTTTCGACTCTACACAATTTTTCTTCATTCTAACCTTAATTTATGCATTTCACTCTGGCACCTTTTATTACTTTATTGTAAATCTAAGAATGAGAGAAAATCATACAATCATGTCCTCCTATATTTTTAAATAAAGATTCAAAATCACTAAGGAAGATTTAGGAACTTTTTTGCATCTTAGAATTGAGCTAGTTAGAGCACACTCGATGGTTTCTAGAAGTGATTTTGATTGGTCTGAAGTTAATCAAACTCTTAGGGGTATACCTACAATTCAACATTTACCCCTAGTGCACACTCTGAATCAAAATGCTAGGATCATCCAGCATGTCTTAAAAACATCTATTATTCCTAAAGCTAATGATCGAATCAATATCACTCTTTTGCTCTCTATTGTCACTTATTATATAATGCCAAACACTCCTTTTGATGAAGCCCAATTGATTCTAGACTACATCAATAATTTCACTGACATTAGACTCCCAGCCACTAGAAGGAATAAGAATGTGGGTTTAGGATATTTGATTGCTTTTATTTTAGAAAAGAAAAACAATCTTATCCATCCTAATTTGCCTCGCTACTTTACTGATGCTTAATTTGGTATTCTTTCCCACAGGGATCAAGAGGATGAGGGAGAAGAATTTGATGAAGAAGGAGGACCTGCACCAGCACCTATACCTGCTCTTGCTCTTGGACCTGAGCATCATTTCTATCAAAAAATGGTCCAGAGATTTGATCGAGTTGAGCCTCATTTTGATCAACGATTTGATCATATTGATACTCGCTTGGACTAATAGGACTTCAAATATAATGAAGATATGGGCTGGGTTAGAGGACAATTTGATTCACTCAACACTCAAGTAGCTACCATCAATAGTTACTTACTCACTTCTGCCCTCCACAAACTCCTCCATATCAGGATCCCCCGAAGTATTAGATTGTTTGTTGTTATTGTATCTTTTGATATTTTTAGTTTTTTTATTTATGATGTTGCATATAGATGTTTCTCTTATGGATCAGTTGTATTTATTTTTTGTGTAAGTTAGTGTTAATAAAAAAAATGTTGTTATTCTTAATGTTTGTTCTATTGGCTAATCTCAAAATATTGATCTAAGGGATGAAAATTTTTGTTTTTACATTACAATGTTATTTCTTTAAATTTATTTTTTCTCTCAAACTTTAAATATTTCTTTAAATTTATTTTTTCTCTCGAACTTTAAATCAAATTATAAATTAGATTTAAATAAGAAGATCATCTTCATGTTCTAATAGATCTTTATCTTATAGTTATAATTGTTGCAAAGAGAGCGACTTATTTTCTTTTATTTTCTTGTTCAATGTGTTGATTTTATTATTAATAATTGGGTTTTGTTTTATGGTTTAAACTTCCTTATATGAGAAAGTTTTTTTTTCTTTTATTTGGAAGATAATCACACAAGTTAAGATTTGCTAAATTAGATTATGGAAAGAACAAAATGCCAAAAGATGCACGAAGTGTGCCAAATTTGAAAAGATGCACAAAATTAACCCAACATGAAAAGATGCACAATATTTGCCAAATAAAGTTTAAAATCAAAAGATGCGTAATGTTCGCCAAGCAAAAATTCTTGTTGTTAAAGAGGCATAAAATAAGCCCATACTTCATTTAGTTCTTTCCTCTATATCTTTAATTCTTAGAAAATCCATGCATTAAATGATAATTTTAACTATTGAATTTAAAAACTATTAGATTTTTATTTAATTAATTTTATCAAAATTATTCTATTTGATATTTCTGCTTTCTAGAGCGGACATTGAACCCGATCAACTATTCTTATCTTATTTGTTCTTTAATTTAAACTATGAGTTTTTTCATCTGAAATTTAATGTTGTTTTTGCAAAATATTAGCACTTTTTTTCTTATCAACTTTTAGATTTGTCCATAGTACCTTACATTTTTTTATTTGATTTCAATATTTCTTTTTTTTTTATTTTCACCTCTCTTTTTATTGATGTCAAAAGGGAGATGTAGTTTGTGTTTGTTTTTGCTTGAATGTGTTTGTTTTTTTTGTGTGTTTGTCTTGTGTATTTCTTATTTTGTGTTGTGTATTTCTTGTGTTGTATTGTTTAAGTTTATAAAACTAAAATAAATAAAAAAATTTTCTTTCCCCATATTTTTTATTTTATCATTCATTAAGGAGGAGCTTAGGAGAAAAGAGCTTTAATTTATTATTCAAACAATAATTATTTTTTTTATCATAAAAAAGGGGGAGATTTTTGTAACTTAGGAATTAAGATTGTGATTTTTTATGATAATAAAATATTATGTTTCTCATTTTATTATTTATCCTAGCATATATTGGATATGTCTATGTGTTTTTGTGTGTACTAATATTTCAGAAAAATTATATATTATTTCAAATTGTTGAAGACATCAAGATAAGTTAGAATAGGATTTCATGTAATAGAGTCTGTACATCTCTTTTTTTTTTAATTTTTTGAGTTTGAGCAAGTGTGATTATAATTGGGTAATAATGCACATGCACAGGGGAAGAGAGTTAAAACTTAAATTTTTAAAACTAATCGTACTGTACGATATCCAATCGTACTGTACAATTTGACTTAGATTTCTTCCTGAATGCAATTTCTCAAATCTGGGCTTAAATTTTATAACTCTTTGTATAGTACGATGCAAGTCATACAGACGACTAACAGTATACGAAATTGGATTCATCCAAGGTCATACCAAATGAAGTCTTGATTTATTGAACTGTTCGTACTATACGATGCTAGGTCGTACAGACGACTAACAAAGTTTAAATTTGGGTTTATACTAGATCGTACCAAACGAACACATTAATTTTTAAACTGTTCGTATAGTATGATCTCAATTCGTATAGACAACTGATAGAGTATGAAATTGGGTTCGTACTAGATCGTACCAAACAAACATATTAATTTTTAAACTATTCGTACAATATGATCTTAATTCGTATAGACGATGACATGGTACGAAATGAGTTTGAACTAGATCATACCAAATGAAGTCCTACTTTTAAACTATTTATACAGGATGATCCATGATCGTATAGTATGATTGTAGGACAGTTCTCTTGCAATTTTTAGTTTTTGGAAGATTTTTCATGTTTTTTCTATATATAAAGTCCTAAAAACTATCACTTAGGACCTTTGCTATGAATTTGTCTTGAGAGTGGCCATTGAGTGTGAGTGTTTGGAAGAGATTGTGAGAGTGAAGTGTGAGAGATCAAGTGAAGGGGAGCTGTAAGGGATTCATAATGTTGCCCAAAGCAAGGATCTCTTTGTCTTCTCCAAGTTTCTGACCATCTCCTCTGGAGGCTCTTGAGAGAAGATCTTTAACATTGTGTCTAGGTTCTCTGCCTTCACTAGGAGGGTGAAAAAGGATGTTAAGATTCTCTTCCTTCATCATGAGGGTGAAAAAGGACGTCAAGGTTCTTGCCTTCACTAGGAGGGTGAAAAAGGATGACGGTTCTCTACCTTCACCAGGAGGGTGAAAAAGGACATCAAGGTTCTCTGCCTTCACCAATAGAGTAAAAAAGGACGTCAAGATTCTTTGCCTTCACTAGGAGGGTGAAAAAGGATGATAATTCTCTGCCTTCACCAAGAGGATAAAAAAGGACGATGGTTCTATGCTGCACCGGGTTGCTGGAAGAGAGTTTGTAAGGGCTTCTCTGTCTTGCTATAGGGGCAAAAAGAGAGTCACTATTATTTAGTGTAATACCCGGATAATGAGTCTCCAAGGAGTGGACGTAGGTCTAGTTGGACCGAACTACTATAAAATTTGATATTCTTCTGTTCTCTTTAATTTTTTCGTATTTTTAATTTTTCGCACTTTAAAGTTTTATGGTTGAAAAATCTTTTGTGATAATATATCTAAACAACTGCATATTTTAAGATCAGTGATTTAATTATCTAAGAGATTCAAAAGATTTTTAAAATCTAATTTTTTTTTAAATAACCAGTTCACCCCCCTCTTGATTAGCTTTGGGATAGTTCTATAAGGTCTAACAACCTACACGAACTTTCACACAAGAGCTTAATTTAAAAGGAATATTAATTAAGAAATAAAGGATTATCATGTTATAGAATATTTATTGAAAAATCTTCGAACTTATATACTTTATAAATACTTAGATTATTAATTTTATTTCTTTCCAAAAATTATAGAAGATATTTTTTTTATCCCAATGCAATATAAATTATTTGAGAACAAGTAATATCTTAAAATTTAGGAGAATATGATGAGTCTAAATTGGATATATTATGATATTTTTTCTTTTAATCCTTATATTTTATGTGTAAGAAATGGGTTGAAAAGTAATAAAAATTAAATTAGTGTCGCAACTTCAAAGCCTACCCAAGCTTTATAGCCTACCCCAGCACCATAGTAGAGAGCCCTTAGAAATCTAATAGAGTGCTTAGCACCGAGCCACTATCCAAGGAGCACCATAGTGTCAGATTGGGCACCATAGTGCCGAATCACCCAGCATCGCCGTGGGAAATAGAAGTAAGGAATAGTGAATAGATTCACTGGTATGGCAGCACTGTAGCACCACCCAGATAGCGCCGTAGTACCAATTATATAAATTTGAAAAAGTATAAATGGTAGCCTTAGTGTTCATATAAGTGGTTGGCACATTGTGGAGTCATGTGTGCATGTGTGTGAGTCAGTGTGACGGGCTATTTTTGAGAGAGAGTGGCTCTTATATACTTGTTTGGTGAGTTGTATTAGTGTAGATTTAAGTGAAGAAGTGCAAAGGAGTTTGTAGCTTTGATCCGGGTCTTTTTAAACCTTTCTTCTCTTTTATTTTCTTTTATTTTATAGTTTATATCATATTGCTTTGTTAAGTTAAATAAAAATGTTTATGCTAATTAAGTAAAGCTGTCTTCATGTGTAGCTAAACCTTTATTCTAAATCTATGATTATTTAAAAGCCATATATCACATAGAGTAGGTTTAATCTTTATATTGTATTCATGCTATTTTTAATTCCTACAAGCTTTGTTTATCTTTATAGAATTTTTTTTTTATTTGAGCACTTCATATAAATACCTTTCTATAAATCTTGAAACATAAATGTAATAGAAAAAAGTTAGGAAGTGAGATGCTTTATTAGAAAACTTTTTGTTGCAAACTTATTGTTGTTTCCACATCGCATCTAGTACACGACAGATATGAGTAGAATGTATTGTGGAGCACTTCTCGCCCTCGCATAGAACTTACCCTCTGGCGATTTAGGGTTTCCTTTTTCTCTGCTGTCTCCTCCCGCCGCCGCAGCCTGTCAAAGAGGGATCCTCCCTCTACTAATGGAGCTCCAGTCTTCGGACTTCCCTCCTCTCTCTACCCCTTCCCTTCTTGGAACCCCTCCTTCCCCCAAACCCACTTCTTATGCTGAAAATCTGGCCTCTTCCCTTCCTAAACCCCCAGATTTCCCCGTGTCCTTTTTCTCCCCTAGCCAAAAACTATCTTTTTCTGGTGATGATTTATCTGAGGGCTCCGCTCTCTGGTCGCTTGCTCTGGTGGGTTACTCGATTGGTCAACGACCATATTATGAAAAATTGCTTGCAGCCATGAAGAAACTTTGGGTGCTCAAGGGCTCCCTCTCCCTGCTCTCTCTCGCAGATTGATTTTTTCTTTTGAAGTTTACTTCCCAAGAAGATTTGGAAATGGTTTGGACAGGAGGACCTTGGTTCCTTCTGGGAAAACCCTTCATTCTCCAAAGGTGGTCACCAAAATTCAAGCCGGTCCGGGATGAATCAGCTTCCATTCCGCTATGGATAAAAATTATCGACCTCCCTCTTGCTCTATGGACCCCGACTGGAATCTCCAGGATTGTGAGCTATATAGGTATCCCCTTATCTGTTGACTCTCTTACTGCTAAAAGAACACGTCTTACCTTTGCACGGGAATGTGTCCAAATTTCGAAAGACTCTAAGCTCCCTGATGAAATTTCGATTCAAATTGAAGAGGAGGATATGATGCTGAAAGTAGTTTATGAATGGAAACCATCTCCCTGTGAAGGATGTGGGTCTTTAATCCATCCTTTTAACCTTTTTCCTTCCAACCCTAACCTAAAACCTATCCTTCCTCCTTTACCTTCGAAACCTAGGGGAAGGAGTTTTAGCAGGAACCCTTCTTCTAGGCTTCCGGGCTCCCGCTCCAAACCTCCACTCATAAGAAATCCGTTGGAACCTCCTCAACCTCCTGTTTCATCTATTCCCTCCCCCTCTTTGCCCCCACCCCCTGTCATTGTCCCGACTTTACCTCCCTCTCCCTCCAGGGGTAAAGAACCCATTATTCCTAACCTCAATTCTCCCTGTGAGGACCCCTCATCCTCAGAACTTATTATTCCACCAAGTGTTGTTCCCCCCTCCTGTGTCCCTACTTCTAATATGTTTGCTTCCTTATAAACAGTGAATCCTCCTCCACCTACTGCTAGTACTATACCCTCCCTCCTTACCAAACCTCTAGATGAGAACCCCTCCCCTTCCTCCTCCTTTGAAGAATGCAGTAACCCCATTGGGGGTTCCCCCTCTCCTTCTAAGCAACAATCCCAGAGCCCCACTCCACCTCCAAAGTCACGAAATACTAAGTCAAAAAATGCCAATAAGGCAAAATCTTCTAGGTATTAATGTCTTTTTCCCCTTTTGCTTGCTGGAACGTGAGAGACTTCAATAGCCCTGATAAGGTCCAGATGTGTCGTGATCTGGTCAAGTCCTATAACTTAAAGCTTTTGTGTATTATTGAAGCCAAAGTTCACCGTCATTTGGTTTTTGATCCTTGGTTTGTTAATTCTCATTCCATCTTTGAGAATGAGAAAAGCTATGATAATTTCATCCATTCTACTCCTCGTAGAATTTGGCTCAAATGGGCTTCCTCGCTTATGTCGTTTAACACTATTTTTTCCTCCTCTCAAATAATTCATGGCACCCTCTCGGCTAGTTCCTCTCCTCCGATTCTTATGTCCGTTATTTATGCCGCTAACAACATCGAGGATAGGAGTGATCTTTCGAACCAATTAAGGAGCTTAGCCCCTCCCTCGGGGCACCCATGTCTTATCTTAGGGGATTTTAACTGCTGCAGATATGAGTCTGAGAAGTCTGGTGGCAACTCGCTTCACTATAGTAGACTCAACGAGCTCAATCAAGTCATTTTTTTATTGTGGGGTTCAGGATCTTTCTTCTGTGGGACTTTTTTTCACCTGGTTCAATCAAAGGACTGATCTCCCCATACATATTAAGCTGGATAGATTGCTGGTGAACTCGGCCCTTCTTGACTGTTTTCAACATGCTTATTACATAGTGGCTCCCCCTTCCTACTCGGATCACTCTCCAATCATCTTTATGCCTTCTAACTTTAGCAAACCTCCTGCTAGGTTCTTGTTCAAGAATTTCTGGGTTTACATGAAAGGATTCTGGGAGGTTGTGTTTAATGCTTTCAATTTGCCTACTTCTGGTAGTCCAATTGCTGCATTATGCTTTCGTTTGAAGTATCTTAAAAGGACTCTTAAGGGTATGAGATGGGCCTCTTCTAAATATCTTTCTCAAGCCATCCTTGAGTTGAAAAGTCAGCAAGACAGATATCTGATGCAGCTTCAACATAATCCTCTTAACCAGGAACTTAACTCCTTGTTAAAAAATGTGAATAACAATCTTGCCTCTTACTAATCAGCTTGGTCTTCCTGGATATCTCAAAGAGCTAAAGCCTCTTGGCTCACACACGGAGAGGATGATCTCGGTTTCCTATAAGCTAGACTTAAATCTAGGAAAAACTGAAATTTCATTTATGAAATTTCAACCCACAATGGACATTATTCTTCCCCACCTGAGGTTGCTAAGGCCATCATTTCTCATTTTCAGGATATTTTTAATTCCCCTTCACTTGCGGTCAGAAATGCCGATTCCCTTCCTAGGGGAAATACGGTCCCTCAATCCTTCCAGTGTTCTTTGCTTGCTCCGGTTACATATGAGGAAATTAAAGCAATAGCTTTTGCTGGGAAAGCTACTTCTACCCCTGGTCCTGATGGGTTCTCATTTGAATTCTACAAGAAGAGTTGGCATATTATTGGGCTGCAAGTTTTTAATGCTGTGAATAATTTCTTTCAGACTGGGTACCTTCCCAAGGGGGCCAGGGCCACGACTATCACCCTAATCCCAAAAAATTCTCATGCTTCTCACATCTCTGACTTTAGGCCCATCTCGCTTTGTAATGTTCTTTACAAAATTATTGCCAAAGTGTTGGCTAACAGGATTAAACCGGTTCTTCCTCATATCATCCATTATGCCCAATCTGGGTTTATTTCTTCCAGATGCTCTACTGACAACATCCTTTTGGCAGCCGATATTCTTAAAGGGTTTAAACCGGATATTAATTTTTTTGTGCTAAAGTGGACATCAAAAAAGCTTTTGACTCTCTTTCGAGAGACTTTCTTTTGGATAGGATGCGTGTGAAAGGTTTTCCGGATTTATTTATCAAATGGATTAAAGGTTGCGTTTCTGATGTTTATTTCTCTATATGCTTGAACGGTTCTCTTGAAGGTTTCTTTAACTCCACCTCTGGCCTTAGGCAAGGCTGTCCCCTCTCTCCTCTCCTTTTCTATATTTCCATGGATGGGCTTTCATGTTGCCTTCACTCCTCAACCTTTCTGGGGATTTCTGCTAGCGGGGTGAGCATTAATCATTTGATGTATGCTGATGATCTCTTGGTATTTGGGATTGCTTCGGTTCCTAATGCCAACAACCTTAAAAACGCTCTTCAACTTTTTGCTGATAACTCTGGCCTTCACACCAACCCTTCAAAAGGCTCCATTATTTTTGCCCCTAACAATAGTGCTGCTTCCCACATTGCATCTCTGTTTGACATTCGTTAATCTGACTCTTCCTTTTCTTACCTGGGCATACCCATTTCTCCTCATCGGCTTAAATTTACTCACTTCCTTCCCCTACTGAACAAAGTTACTGCTCTACTTGAGGGTTGGAAAGTTAAATTTCTTTCTTTTGCAGGTCATGTTCAATACCTAAAGTTCACTATTACTAACACCATAGCGTATTGGATCAGAGGTTCTATTATACCTATTGCTTGTCGTACTACTATCTCTAAACTCTGTTCCAAATTTCTTTATCATGGAAACCCTTCGGAGAAAAGGATGCATCTTATATCTTGGAATACCACTGTCAACCCAAAGTGCAATGGGGGCCATGGCATTCCATCTTTTGACTCTCTTTATTTTGGAGTTTACTGCTCTTGTATATGGAGGTTTTATTTGCTGGATTCCCCTTTTAGCATGTGGTTCAGAGCTAAATATGAATCACCTTGGAAGCCCCCCTCTTCTCAGGCTTCTAAAGCTTGGAAGTTGTTATGCTCATGGCTAATAAGATTAGATCCTCTATCAAATTCAATGTAGGTTCTACGTGCAAATTTTCTTTGGTTTTGGACCCCTGGTGTAACGGCTGTTCCTTATCTGATTCTCTCTCTACGACTGAGTTGGCTCATAAAATTGTTGATGAATTCATTTCGGATGGGCATTGGGTCATCCCGGTTGGTTTTCCTGATAGATTAAGGGCTGCTATTCTAAATGTCAATATATTTGAGCAACCGGCTTTGGTCTTGGAGGGCTCGAATCATCCTTCTTTCAAGCAGTTTACTGCCCTTTTTCACTCTAACTTAGAGAAAGTTCATTGGTTTAAATACATTTGGCACAAAAAGGGTGCTCTCAGATATGCTTGTTACTCTTGGATGGCTGTCGTTGAAAAACTGAAGTGTGCGAATATTCTGATTAGGCGGGGAATTCAAGTCCCCCCGGCTTGTGCTTTCTGTCAAAGCTCTCTTGAAACGCATCATCATCTTTTTTTTTATTGCGATTTCTCTTTTTCTTTTTTAAGGGAATTGATTCCGACTTTTAGTTCCTTTTTTTGAGGCCAAATTTATTACAAGTTTTTGATTTCTTGGATAATGGCAGCCAGTACAGCTCTTTGGAGAAAAACTTTTGTTTCCTTCTGGTTAGCTGCACGATTTATCATTTATGGAGGGAAAGAAACAACAGACGTTTCTCCAATTCTTGGGTCAATCCTAATTCGGTTATCCTCTCTATTAAGTCGGCGGTTAGATTCAAAGTGAAGAGTTGGAAATTTTATGATAAGCTTAAGGAAGGTTTCACTGACATTCTATAATATGTGCTGGCTTCGGCTGCTATGGGTATTTCTGATCTGCAATTGGTGGGCTCTCTTACAAATTGTTGATGCCTATACTCTTTCCAGCTGTGGCAGAATTTTGCTGGATGACTGTTGACTGACCCATTTAGATTTGGCTGTGCTGTTTCGTGGTTTTTTGTTGCTGCTGTTTTGCTGGATGGTATTTTTGCATTTTGTTGGGACGATGATGATCTGGAGGCACCTTACTGGCTGTACATTTTTCTTGTTCGAGGGTCCCTTTGGATGGCACGGGTGCCCGTTTGTTTCTGGTCCCTTTTGCTGGCCCCGTGGCAACCGGGGACAATGCCAATTTCGTGGAAGGTTTCTGCCAGTATGCTCTGAATTATGATGTTTTGGGTGTTCTCTTTATTCCTGAGTCCCATTTTCTTCCCTCCCTGTTTTTTATTTCAACCCCGTTCTGTCTTGGGGTCCATTCCTCTTTTCTTTCACTCATAGTTTTTTTGGTTTTTACTTGTAATTGTTTTACTTCTTAATACATGGGCTTTTGCCCAAAATTTTCCCAAAAAAAACATCGCATCTAGCTTATGTCTTTGATGTTTGGTGTTGCATGTGGAGAGGATTTGTTTAATTGATTTTGTAAGAATCTGAAGAGATTTTTATGCTTTTTGATTGTAAGGTGTGGAGTAGTTGGTGACAAGCTGGAGTAGTGATCTTCTCGCTTGAATTAGAACAAGAGGGTGCAAGGTTTCTCTATTACCCATCAAGCCGGAGGGCCTCTCCGCCCAGTGATGGTTGTAGAAAAGAGTAGTCAATTCATTAGTTGGATGGTTCAAGACATGGTAAATACATTAGTGTTGAATGATATAAAAAAAGGTTTGTACCTGATTGGATTGCCTATGTTGATTTTATCAATGATGGACTTATTTTCTGCATTAAGTATCACACTATCCTTGAAATCAAATAATCTTGTTCTCAACATATTAATCTCATCAAACAATTCATGTTGGCTATAAGTAACATTCCGAGATTATTCATTTTGCAATTAATGTCATAAAATTATCTGCAAAGTTTGAAATGTTTGATTTGCATTCAATTGATTTCTACTTGGATTGTGAAGCTTTTGATATTATTGAATTTATTTCATCGAGTCACTTAATTTGGCTATCAATTTATTGAAATTAAAGATCGGATGGACTCAAATTTTATTTCAATATTTTTTTTTAATTCTAATGCTGTATTGAATAGTAATTGATCGGTAATATTTTTGATTAAATGTTAATTTTAATCATGCTCCTTAGCTTTAATTATAATATATAATTAAAGCTAAGAGTGGGCCCATCCAGTCATTGCGATGAACAAAAAGGTATTAAAATCAAAGGTGCGATGGATAGCATTTTAGTTGACGTTGTCAAAATCTGGAATTTTAGATTAATCATTTATCAAAATTATGCGTCTAAACTCGACACTGTTTTTCTTTATAATATGCATTTAGGGTCCAACATTACTCCCTTAATACTTTGCTTAGAATAATTAAAAAAATTAAACATGAGGCATTATTGCGGACTATTTTTTTATTTATTTATATTTTAATATTAAATAAAAATATATTTAAAGTCTAAACAAATTTAATATTTAATATTATTAAATTTTTATAAGATTATGATGACAAGACAGCATGACGTCTCCTGATTGAGGTTACTTTTATTTACGTAAATAAAAATAATTAAAAAGCTGATAAATTTTTATTTTGGTAGCTTTAAAAGTAATTTGATTTATTTTAAAATTAAAAATTAAAAATTAAAACAGATAAAAGCACACAGCCAAGATTGCAAGTATTAAAAAATAAAAAGAGATCATAATCATCCTCTACAGGCTACATAATTTTGCATAGCTAGGTATAGAAGTGTCAAAATCGGAATTTTGGCCGAATCCGAAACTGACTTGAGTTCAAACGGGTCGATCCTAACTCGACCCGGATATCCAAACGGGTCGGAAATTCGGACATGGACTTGACCCGTCGGGTTGCCGGGTTGATCCGACCCGATACGGTTGAGCTTCTGGCGGCGGCGGGTGGACGTGAATGGCGGGACGCGAGCGGGTAGGCGCCTGCAGGAGGGCACAGGTGCAGGCGAGGATGCAAGCACGAGCAGAAGAGCGGGCGGGTGCTGGCGCGGGCGAGGACACGGGTGTGAATAGGCGAGCGGGCAGGTGCGGGCAGCCTAGGACAAGATGTGGGCGGGCGCGAGCAACCTCAGGCGAGCGCACAGGCAATTGCAAGCAGGCCCGGGCAGCGCGGTCAGCTCATTTTAAATGGGTTTCCGGGTTGACCCGACAACTTGACGGGTCAACCCAAACCCGACCCGTACTGAAATCTAGTCGGGACCCAAAATTTTTGGGTCGGATTCGAGTCAGATTTTCGTATCATGTCAAATATTGACACCCCTAACTAGGTACACTTTCAAAATAATTAAATAAACTTTTCAAAAGCTGAACGTCCAAAATACGCTTACATAGTATATCTATCTACTACTTTCTGCTTACGGTATTACAGACAGAATGAAATAGAAAATTTTATATATGCAGTGAAATTATTTTTATTATTATTAAAAAAACAAATAATTTTTAAAAAATAAAAATATCATTTTAATAGTTTATTAAATAAAAGCAAAATAAATCTTTTGTGTCAGAATAATAATAAGGATATATATAACACCATGCGTGAATTAAAAAAATAATATTAATTAAAAATTCGTAGAGGTAATACAGACCTCACTTTCTCTCTCTCTGACCTCTCTTTCTCTCTCTCTCTCTCTCCTATAAAGCCATCTGCGCACTGCCATTGCTTCATATTAACGTAAACTTTCAAATCTTTGGCATGGTTAATCTCTTCTTCTTCTTCTTATTATTATTATTTAAACCCAAGGGGCCTACGCAATTTCTTTTTCTTTGCGGCATTCATGCTTATACATGTGATGAGCTTCAAAGCTCATGCAATCTAAAGAGTAAAGGTATGTAGCGAACCTTTTCTTTGCCATTTTGATTCTAATTAGTTGCCAAAATATGGAGGTGGAACTCCCTCATATCCAAGACAAGGTCTTCATGAGGTTGCTATAGCTGCTATGCCATGGATTCCACAAATCTGTTCCATTAATAACTTGCGAATTCACGTCCATGAAAGAATAGTAGGTGTTTTATATGTAATCAAGTTGGGATACACTTGTGGGTTGCATGACTAAGGAGCTACTGGAACCTTTTAAGGGCTCGTTTGGATTGAAGGGAGTTCCACAACCATGTTATAGCTTTAACCAACTTCCAATGATAAGTTCTCTTTGCTAAGCTTTCCTTCGATTATGTTTCTTCAGTTGGTTTAGAGAAGTTTTTTGTTTGCTCATATATATGCTATTTATTATAGTTATTAAAGGTTATTAATTACCAAATGTGTAACCTGCAAGATCCTTATGTGCATCAGGATTAACTGTATTGATCTTGTTGCATGTGTTTTGCAAGTGTATTGATCATGTGTATTATTTTGTAGATCATTTAAGCAAACAATTTCGTAGACAATATACACAGTAATACGTGCACAGAACTTATGTACATTTATTTTACAGTTGGCATGCACTCTATATGCAAGCTCCTACTTCACTAAAATAGTTTCAAGCTAATGCAATACAGAAAAATGTGGCCATTTTTAAAGTTATGTGACTAAAGCTTAATAATGTTTCGTCACATTTTTAAAAGATTAGATGTTTTTAATCAAAATTTTGCTATAGTGCTTTGTCCATACAACTAAGGCTTCGTTTGGAACGGCTTTCTTACTGCTTCTTAAAGCAGCTTTCTAGTTAAAATTTTTTAATTTTTATACTTGAAAGCTGCTTTAAGAAGCAATAAAAAAGCTGTCCCAAGTACAGCCTAAAGTATGATAAAAAAAGAGCCATGATCATACCAATTATGTTGGTGTAGGCTCACTTGATGTCTTCTCTCATCAAAGTGTCTAATTTTGAATGATCAATGAAAGTTAGGATAAGCCGTATAAGCCCTATAATCAACTAACACGAGCACAGCCCATGGGAGCATTATTAGAATTGCTCTTTTTCATGTTGTGCGTGATTAAATTAGGTGGAGTGCGAATAATGTTCAAACATTTAAGCTTTTAAATATTCTTTAGAATAAAAAAAATTAAGGAGTTTCTACGAAGCAACTGGAAGCTATTTTATCGTTTTAATATCATTTTAATAGTTTATTAAATAAAAGCAAAATAAAGCGTTTGTGTCAGAATAATAATAAGGATATATATAATACCATGCATGATTAAAAAGATAATATTAATTAAAAATTCGTATAGGTAATACAGACCTCTCTTTCTCTCTCTTTCTCTCTCTCTCTCCTCCCCTCCCCCCACCACCCCCACCTATAAAGCCATCAGCGCACTGCCATTGCTTCATATTAATTCTTCTTCTTCTTCTTTTATTTATTTAAATCCAAGGGGCCTACGCAATTTTTTTTTTCATTGCGGCATTCATGCTTATACATGTGATGAGCTTCAAAGCTCATGCAATCTAAAGGTATGAAGCGAACCTTTTCTTTGCCATTTTGATTCTAATTAGTTGCAAAAATATGGAGGTGGAACTCCCTGATATCCAAGACAAGGTCTTCATGAGGTTGCTATAGCTGCTATGCCATGGATTCCACAAATCTGTTCCATTAATAACTTGCGAATTCACGTACGTCCATGAAAGACTAATAGGTGTTTATATGTAATCATGTTGGGATACACTTGTGGGTTGCATGACTAAGGAGCTACTGGAACCTTTTTAGGGCTCGTTTGGATTGAAGGGAGTTCCACAACCATGTTATAGCCTTAATCAACTTCCAACGATAAGTTCTCTTTGCTATCCTTTCCTTCGATTATGTTTTCTTCAGTTTGTTTAGAGAAGTTTTTTGTTTGCTCATATATATGCTATTTATTACAGTTATTAAAGGTGATTAACTACCAAATGTGTAACGCGCACGATCAGTATGTGCATCACGATTAACTGTATTGCTCATGTTGCATGTGTTTTGCAAGTGTATTGATGTGTATTATTATGTAGATAATTTAAGCAAACAATTTCGTAGACAATATACACAGTAATATGATGATGATGATGATGATGATGATGCTGCTGAGAAAAAAATTAATAAAAATAATACAAATCTGTCTCCCTCGAGACTCATCGATAATTACAACTATCTTCTAAATGTCTCTAAGTTTCTCAATAAAAACTACAACTTTCAAGTGTTTGGAAGGAGTAAAGCCATCAAGATGGTCTTTGTGAAGATTAAAATTGATAGGATTACTTCAAAACCTAATAGAGGAGTACGATAGCTAACCCTTTCCAAGTAACTACTATTTATCGTGAGTGGCAAAATATAGGGGTGGAGCTCCCTGATATCCAAGATAAGGACAATGAGGGTTGTTATAGCTGCTATGTTATGGATTCCACTATTATATTCCATCAAGAACTTGCAAATTCACAACAAAGTTAGATGAAGATGTCTCATTTGAAACATATTTGTGATAAGCTTGTAGATTACATGACCAAGGAGCTATAACATGGCCTTGTTTGGCTTGAAGGGAGCTCCACATTCGTGTTCTAACTAGCCAAAATCGGAACATAATGATGGGTCCCTTAATTTCAAAACTTAGAGGTGAGAGAACATCCAGGTTTTGCACGATTTCTTTTTTCAAATTTCCTTCCTTGCGGAATCTCCGGTTTGGCCGTTTATAATGGTCGAGGGTCATCGGTCATCCTCCGATGACCGGAATACCTCAACCCCAATCCATGCCGTGCGTTCGAAAGAAATTTTTGATACAAAAGGTAGATTTTTGTCCAAATGTGAGTTGTCTCGTTGTTCTTATTTCAAGAATACTCCTCTGGTTATTAAGGAAGGCCGACTTGCTTCCAATCGTGAGTATGTTCCTGTTGGATTGAAAAGTAAGGAAGTGGTTTCTGTCGTTTGTTCGGATCATAAGGTTGATTCTTCTTCGTTGGAAGGTCTTGATTGTCCTCCTAAAGCAAATGATTTTGAGGCTTCTTCTTCTACATGCTTTAATTTGAAAGTGCACAATTTTCCTAATTTGTTGAATAAGGAAGGCTTTAGTGTTAACAATTCTTCTGATTTAGTTGGTTGTGAGTTACATCCAGCTACTACTTTGCTAGAGGATAATATCAAGAAGGTTTTGGTTGATTGTAATAAGGTTCTTGTCTTGGAGAAACAAAGTTTGATTAATGGGAATGTGTGTAACAAACAATAAATTTAATGTACTATCTCATGACTATGATGTCAACACTTTTGTTGAAGTTGCTGTTAATAAAGATTCAAACAATGATACTGCTGGTATGGATCTTGGCTGTGGGACTAATAAGGGACCTTTTGTTACTGTTATTGAAGAGGAAGAGAGTTTGGAAAGTGCCGATGAAGTGTTTGAAGTGTGCAGTTCTGCTGTTCATTATGAAGGATTAGCAAATGCTGGACCGGTTGCTACTTTGGATTTTCCGTCAGCTAAAGAGGATAGCAGATTGGAAGGATGTGTGATTCAGATTCCTAATGCAAAGTCTAATGTTGATTCGGGTTTACAAAATGAGGATAGCTTGAAGAATGGTATGGATACAAATTCTTCAAGTGGTAAAGTTAAATTCTTTAAGGAATTGCAATCTCTAGGTCCGGTGGAACATCAACCTAGAAGGAGGAAAGTCGGTTTGGGATTATATGTCAGTAATGGGGATCATTCTCCTTCTATTACCTGAAATGACTTTTCGTGTGGATGGAATGGATAGAGAAGTTAGTTTTGAGGCTTCTTGAGATTATATAATTGGCATTGGGGAGGAAGGCTTTATTGTCTCTGTTTGTTGCCGTTCAGAGTTTGTTGTAGATGATAAAGATTGATGTTTATGTAATAGGGCTGAATTTCATTGGCTATGGGAGTTCTGTTTCATAAAGATTACTTTTTTGGAAAGCTGTATTGGTTATGGTACAAGGATTGAAGATGGTTCCTTTGGCGAGAGTTCTGATGTTGAGGTTGATTTTGTGGTTTTTTTTATAGATGAGTGTTGTTTTTCTATTTTCTGTGTTGTTTTTTATTTGCATAATGGAATTATAGTAATGATATTTGGGATTCTTACTATTTTTACTTTTTATCTATTTGGGAACTCTGGGATACTAACCAACCTTTTAGGTTGTTTAATATTTGGTGTCCCCACCACCCCCAGTTAGTTTAAAGTAAGAAATAGTGAATCTTAGTTTCATTATGATAGTTTCATTCTGCCAAATAATTTATTCAATAAGGTTTATATTCCTTTGTTTGGATTGGGAACTAGTAGTTTTATTTCCTTTCTAGTTTGTATTAGGTTTTTTATTTCCTGCTTTTAATGCAATTTGCATTCCTTCAAAAAAAAAAAAAACTAGCCAAAATCAAGGATGCTGTCCTTAAACTTTTTGAGGCTGAATAAATGGTTGCAAAAAAGTAAGTAATGGATGTGCATTTCAATATGAAGGGATGCATGTATTCCAATTAATCCTTCATCATAACTAGCATCTTGAGAAGTTATTTTTCTTTTATTTTATTATTTATCTATTGTTAAAGTTACTACAATTGATCTTTCATCATTAGTAAGAGTCGATCGCTCATGTTCCACAAGTACACATGGGGCGTTTAACATTTACTATGTGCTCCACCCACAATTCTTACTGATACAATCAAAACTAGCTATGATGAAGAATGAGATGACAATAATAATTCCAATTTGATAATCTATCTATCTAGAGAAATTAATTCATGCCCAAATATATATTAAATGTAAGATGCTTTTTTGAATATACTAAATATTACAATATATATTATTAGGTATTGACTACTTATATTAATGATATTTTAAATAATAAATTTAGTAATAAAAATAATATAATAAATAAAAATGAAGAGAGAAAGCTGAGAATAGCTTTAATATATTCCTTAGTGTATAAATTACAATGGTTATATACACATTAAAGGAAATGTATAATATTAATGAAAATTCAAATAAATAATTTCAAATCAAGAAACTTAGGAAACAAAGGGAAATTATTACTGGTAGTGATAGTAAATTATAAGTTTGTTATTTTAGTGGTATCATTAATTAGTTAACTCAAGATGGAATTCATAAGATGAATGCTAATCTTGGAATGTAGATCACTAAGTGGATGGTGAGAATGAGGTTTTGTCAATAAATCAATAAGTTGATTATTGGATGAAGCATTAGCAATTTGAAGAATACTATATTGAATTTTATCACAAGTATGCATGCTAAAATGCTTCTAGATTTAGTCCATGCTTAGAGTCGAAACCCATGCTTAGACCCAGAGTTTCCCAATCTTAATCCTAAGGAGGCCTTAGGGTCAATTGGCCAACCCCTATAACATTTTGACCATCCCATCTTAGCCTTAGAATAGGAACGGGGATTGAGGAGCCTCTTTAATTTGGTAATGCTATAAAGTTTAGTGATACATATAAATCATGTACTATTTTATATGTTTTATTTTTAGTAAAATTATTTTATTTTAATTATTTTTTTTGTAGAAAAAATAAAAAAAATGACACAAATTCTAAGGAGACTATAGCGCTGCAATATCCGTTGAAACTAAAAGTTCGATAGGGTTGTTAAGCCATTATGAACTAGTCCCTTGGCTAACCAAGAGGGGGGGGGGGGGTGAATTGGTATTTTAAAGATTCTTACACAAACAGAAAAATATTTTTATCTTTTTGAATATTTAAAATACAGACAATTTATGCGGAAGCTAATAACCAAAATCAGATATTTCAACCACAGATCAGATCACAGAAATATGCAAAAATTAAAGTGCAAAAAAATAAATAAAATGAGCACACCAGATTTATAGTGGTTCGGTCAACTTGACCTACGTCTACTCCTCGGAGCCTCCCCTCTAGGTATTACACTAAACACTATAGTGACTCTCCTTTTGTTCCTACAACAAGGCGGAGAAGCCCTTACAAAATCAATCCACCGACACCGGTGAGGCAGAGAACCTTAACTCCTTTTACTTTCTCTTAAAGCAAGCCGTGAACCCCAGAATCCTTTTGCTCCCTCCTAAAGCAGATAGAGAACCTCAAACTCCTTTTGATTCCTCCTGAAGTAGACATAGAACCTAGATCTGATGCTGATGATCGTCTCCCTAGAGCCACCATGGAACCAAGGACGAAGAAGGAAGATAATGATCGAATCCTTGCTTGGAGTAACCTTTATGAATCCCCTCACAAACTTTCCCTCACACGATCCTCTCTCTCTCCCTAACTCTCCTTCTCCTCTAAGCTCTCTTAGAGTGGAAAAATCAGTAAAAGATTACTAAAGAGATGGTTAAAGAGCTTAAATAGATGGCATAAAAAATGCCCTAAAATTCAACTTGCCGACTATATCATCCATGATAAAACAGATATGCATTAGTAGCTGGTAAAGAAGCAGGAATGTTTGATATCATCAAAACTACAATTCTTGAACTTAGAGTTGCAACAAAAACTACACAGTAATGCCATCTTCGACACTACTAAGGCACCACAAATTAGACATTACGATACTGAGCTCTCTATTTTCAAGCACTGTGATAGCAACACAACTAATACTGTAGCATTGCCAGCACCGTAGCATTAAAAAGTCATCTTGATAGTGTTAGATTCTCTGTTTTCAAATTTTATGGCTTCATAATTCCTCACACATTGGTGCCATATTTTTCCACTCGGGCGCCAAAGTGCTCGGATGTCAATAGGGACATGGTGTTGTAGTTATAACTACCAAAGGCCACATTCTCTTAGTAAAGAGATGTGACATAGAAAGGAACCTTTATTATTTGACTCTGAAATAGAAAGAACCTTTCAAAAATTCAAAAAACCAAAAAGATTGTGAAAATTGTTGAACCTATACTAGATCAAGATCATTCAAGATCTCTTAGGGATTATGATAACCCTTTAGTAGTCAGAATTCATTAGAGCATTAATAGACCTACGATCCAAGTTAATAATTTTGAATTAAAACTTGCCATAATTCAAATGATTTAAAATTCTTAGTTTGGGAGAACTCCTTTTGAAGATTCCAATTTATACTTAGCCAGTTTCTTAAAAATTTGTATAATATTTAAGTATAATGGTGTCAGTGATGATGCTATTAGACTTAGATTGTTCTCATTTTCTCTAAGAGATAAAGCTAAGATGGAATTGAATTATTTACTCCTAGGCTCTATAACCACTTAAAATGAGTGGGCTTTTAATTCTTGCCATGTATTTCCCATATTCAAAGACTGTCAAACTTAGAAATGATATCACTTCTTTTATCCAATTTGAAGGAGAATTAGTTTCTGAGAGTTGTGAGAGATTTAATGAAATGCTTAGAAATACCCTTACTATGATTTACTTGATTGGTTGGTTATTCAAATATTTTGTAATGGATTAGTTGGATTTGTTAGAGCAATCATAAATGTTGTAGCTAGAGGATCATTAATGTCTAAGCCACTTGAGGGAAAATATAAACTAATAGAGAAAATGACTACTAATAATTTTTAGTGACTACTGATAGGATAAATCCTCAAAGAGTAGCTAAAATTTATGAATGTGATGCTTTATCAATGTTGACTGCACAAGTTGTAACAATTTCTAAGAAGTTGAGTATAATAGGAGTGAATTCTAAATTAAGAACTGATTCATCTATGGGATTGGAGGATCAAAATTTCATTGAAAATAGTAATATGCAAGGGATTAAAAATATTAATTTGAATGGAAGATAAAATAATTTCTACTCCAATACATATGATCTAGGTTAGAGGAACCATCCTAATTTTAATTAGTCAAATAATATTGCTGATAAAAATTAATGGAATTCTAGTCAAAATAATTAAGAGGTAAATTAGAATAATTCTCAACAAACTGCTGTTAATCTTAGATCAGGATTTAATCAAAGTAATCAATTCAAAAGTAGAAAAATACCTTTGAAAGATATAGTGATGCAATTAGGGACTCAATTACAAAATCTTGCTGCTTCTATTAAAAATTTGGAAATCCATCTAAGTCAGCTTATTATTTCAGTCACTAGTAGACCTTTTGGATCATTGCCTTACAATACTGAAGTTAAACCAAAGGGTAAAGAAGAAGGTCCTAGTGAAAATCATTTGAAGAATGGTAACAATGTACCCTAGCCAAATTAATTAATCTAGGAAGCATGTGTTATTTACTTATGTTCATTCATAGAAAAGTATGTGTTATTTACTAATATATATTTATATTTTTATTTACATTTGATTAAATTCTCCTTATAATTAAATTTTTATTTTATCTTCCAGTAATATTTGTGCATTCTGATTATTTAATTAACTCTAGTAAAAATAATAATTAAAATATAATAAAATTGGGATAATAATAAAACTCTATTTCATAGTTCAAATGAATACTACTTTATAAATTGTAGATTGAAAAAAATAATAATTAACTAACTTAAATTATTTAATTTATTGACTTAACTTTAATTTATAAGTTATACATTTATACATTGACCTTTGAATTAAAGTTGAATTATTTAGGTTAAGAAATAGATTTTAATAGATTAAAATTGAAAATCATAGTAACATGAATTTGGAATTAGTAATCATACTAAATACTTATATTAAACTCATTACAATTATAAGAAGATTTTAAGCGAAATTAACATTCAAAATCATTTACTTTGTACTCTGTAAAAATAAAATGAAAAGGAAATTTGATAAGAGTTCTAAAAAGAAATGAAAAGTCGAAAAAGAAATAGAGTACATTTACAAATTAGTATCATATAAAGCTTAGAATCTGATTGCAATCTTATATTTAAATTCTCAAAGGATAAGATATGTGAACTAGTACAAATGATGGTGTATTATTAAAATTTTAATTTTGACTACAAATACATCTAATCTTTAAGCTTTATTATTCAATTTAGAATTTAAATGTTAAATTATATTCATATCATGTAAATTTAAATTTAGCAATAATAAGGATGACGGGTTAGGATAATCGTTAGTATTTTTTTAAACTAGAATTATAACTTTGTTCATTTATATTACTCTAGAGTGTGATATATTATCCTATATTTTTGTAATTTTAAATTATTAATTTTTACTTTGATTATTTGATTAATCAGAATTGTATATTTATTTATTTGCTTGACGATAAACAAGAGTCTAAGTTGGGGAGAATTGATAAGCATAAATTATGTACTATTTTATATATTTTATTTTTAATAAAAATATGTTGTTTTAGTTATTTTTGTGTAGGAAAAATCATAAAATGATAGAAATTCTAAAAAGACTATAGTGCTGCGGTGTCCGACAAAACAACGCCGCAACGCCACCTTCAATACCATCGAGGCACCACCAATTGGACATTGCGACACCGAGTTCTTTATTTGCAAGCACTACGGCGGCAACACAACCAGCATCAGAAAGTCAAAATGATAGCTTGATAGCAACGAATTCTCTATTTTCAAATTCCTTGGTGCCACAATTTATTATGCCTTGGCACCATTTTTTCCACTCGAGTGCTATGGCAGTCGAATGTTAACAGTGTCGTGGCATTACCATTATAACTTCCAAGGGCTACGTTCTCTCTGTGAAGAGATGTGACTATTCACTAAGTAATCGATCTGCGACAGCAAGAACCATGGTGGTGCAAAAGTTTCAGTGCCGAGATTTTAGTTCACTTTGATGGCACCACAGCACCACTCTTTTAAGTACCGCAATGCCAGATGCCTTTTTGTGTTGTCCCATAAACAATTGTGATATTATATATGTAAGAGAGTTTATCCACTTGTATAAATATTAGTACTTCTTTTTAGAGTACTTCTCTAATTCCCTCATAGAGTAAAATTTAAGAGAGGATAGGGAAGTACAAGATGAAATCATTTGGAGTATAGCCTATATTTCTTGAAGCAACTATGTAAGTTAAGGAGAAGGAGTATAGAGGAGATACTTTGATCCTTTCTAGTGATATCACTCTCTTGTATTTTCATTCTTTCATGAATTTAATAAAAATGAGTTTGCTTGTTATTTATTCTATGTCTCACAAATTCTCTTATTTTTTATTAATGATGTAAAGTGCATGTTAAGTACTAATGAAGATTTTTATTTTATAAATGTTAAATAAAGTTTTCAATATTATCTTGTTCTTCATTTAATGCACATAGTAGAAGTATGTGTAGTTAAAATATAGTGTGATATACAACCTCGATTTGGGAATGCAAGAATAACTAGGAATATTTATATAGGATATTTGCATGCCTAGAAAATGAATGTAAAATATAGGTTCTTAAGGAGATCCTAAAATTATAGCAGGCTAGCAGATATCCTTTTCACCCCTATAAGATCAATAGAGATCTAAGAATACATATGCTCTGAATCACATCTATAATTAAGGGTCTTATTAGGAAATATATGAAATTTATACTCATTAATCATAAATTTTTTTATTAAATATTTTTTTCAATATTTTTACTGTTTCATTTAGTGAAAAAATCTCCATAAATATCATTTTTATTTTAGTAGGATAATTATTGCAATTAGAGTAAACGGTAGTAGTTTGTTACAAGTAAGCTTACTTCCTTGTGTGTTCGATACTCTTCTCTATCACTTTATTACTTGATTTGGCATGTATACTTGTGTATATTAAGTGGGGTTATGTTATTTTTATATTAAAAAAACTTAAACATTATTTAGGAGTGATATAGCCCTAGATTTTTATACAATTCAAAAGTTCACTATAGAGCCTATATCATGGAGTCCATTAAGTCAACTTTAGATAAACTTAAAACTATGCATTATCTAAACAATTTATTAGCTCTATGGTCTCTATAATTTGTTAATCCTTAGTACACTTGACAGTAGGATCAATTCTAGGTGAGTCTTAGTAACTCTCAAACTCCATAAATTGGTTAAATAGATTTGGTCAAAGCCATCTTACTCATATTTAAAAAATTGAGCTAGTGAATGCATCTTACCCTAAATGAATTATTTAAAGTTGAAACCCTTATTAAATCCAAATTTAATACAACCAAAACCTAGCCTTGGGACTAATTGAAATTGGCTCATATGTAAGTAACATGGATCTATGGCCGAACCCAAATTAACTCATTCATAAATTAGCTAAATTAAAATTAACCATTGAACATAAAATTAAAAATCATTATTTCACTTGAACTAATTCAACAAAATTAGGTACATTAGCCTCAGCCCTTGGCTATCCACAACTTAAAAGCTTAAGTTAGTTACCCAAGGATGCCTAAACTAATTGGTAATCCCAATACTTGTATGAAAGTAATTGAGGCAACCTGATTGTATCACATTGTTATCCAAGTAAGGTAAAATTAACCCATTACCTGAGCTTCTCCCCATAGCTTCATTGGACTGATATCAACACTCCTTAGACATATAAGGAGGTTAACTACCTCGATTACCAGCATGGTAGAATGTTGAAGTCCAATTAGTAATATTGCATGACTCTAATTACCCCATAAAATTTAAACACATGGTAAGCTCTCATCGATCCTTTCCTTACTTCCTTGATCCTAAACTTATAATGGATGCTTCTAACATTAGGAGACTAAACCTTTATCTTGGCCTATTAATAGCTGACCACCTAATAAGATTTGGTTGGATAAATTAGTCTCCTTATCATGGCCCTCTATTCTCTAGCCCAATTAAGTATTCTAAACATGACCTCGAATAAGCTCTAGTGAGAAGTTTTGTCCTAATCATAAAAACCTTACTTAATTAAGGAAAATTTAAAAATTACCTTTATCACATCTAGAAAAAGATTCTAAAGCCAAAAATTCAATGGGAAGCTTTTAGTTCCACATAAGTCATCTATAACTCTAAAATTTTGATAATGTTTAGGATTTTTTTTAATGATTTCTCACACCAAATTGACTTTGACCCTAAAAATGGAAGCCCTTGCTCACCTGATGGTGTAGGACCAACCACACTCCCTAGTCACCATAAGTCAATGGAAATAAGCGATCCAAACATGATGGACTCATTTTCATCTATTGAAGGAAAAGTATTATGATTCAACTAAGTAGCTTGTTAAGGAACTACACATTCTAGATCTTACAATGTTGCAAAACGTGTCCTCTATTTAAAACACTAGAGCTAGTAGTGTAGCATTGCATGTAAAGTGCATGACTAGTTATACATGTTGTATATTAAAAGTAAATAATAGATTTAAATGACATAATAAACCCTCAACTTCAAAAACATAATAAGTCACTTTAATATAAATAAAAATTGATCATCAACGTCTCTATGGAATTAGAAAATATAGAAAAGTTTATTAAAAATGAAATTAAAATCTGATTTTTTTAATTATAAAGACATTAATTATAGAATAAAATTAACAAAATGTTTAACTAAACTTTTTAATTGACTTTCAAATGCCTTAGAATTCTTAAAGTGCACTTTTAAGGCCAATAAGGATTTATAAGAATTTTCTTATAAGGGTTTGAAGGGGGATTCAAAGTAAATGAGTTCTCCTAAGCTAATAATGCCCATTAATGATTTGTACTTGAAATCAATAAATAATTTAAATTTAATCTTTAAAGCTAAGAATTAAACCCCAAGCACTCCTAATGTCACATAAGATAGTTAGAAACAATATAAAGAAACTTTAAAAACAGCAGAACCCTTTTTTGGACCATATATATATATATATATATATATATATATATATATATATATATCAAATTGCTAAAATTTTATGGGGTAATCCTTAGGCTATCCCTAGCCTACAAATTTAATTACATAAAGTTTAAAGCACATTTGGATAGTAAATTAAAAATCAAACTCATAGGGCTAAATCTATAAATTAACTTAGTACATGAAAAATTTTAAAATATTCATCTAAAATCATAAGAAATATGAAATAAATTTTCATAAGTTCTAATAATTATTCTGTGGTTAAAATTTATTTCACATAAATTTCAAATTATAAAAGGTATTTCAAAATTTTCAAGAATAATTCTCTTGCTTAAAATAAATCTCAAAAAATTTTAAATACCTCCAAGTGGTTCCAAATTTTTATGATAAGATCCTTATGTTTTCCCTAGCCTTTGTTACTAATTTCATAGTTTGTTAGGTTTGGAGCTTACTTTGATAAAACATAAGAAATTATGTCACTCAATCATTTTGAAATATTCAAATTAACCCTAAACACTTCAAAATATTTGATGAGATTTTTCTCAAATCACCCTTGTCTTTTGGAATTAATTTTATAATTTTTAAAACTCATAGTGATAGATAATAAAATTTGAATAAAAAATATTTAAATAATTATTATTATTCAAGAAAATTTCAATATCACCAAAATTTTGTGAGTTATCTCTTAAATCACCCTTGGCCACTAAAATTAATTCCATATTTTTTGGAAATTATTTGGAATGGAATTAAAACATACAAAATTTAAGGTTTATTAAGCTTTGAAGAAAAATCATAAGAAATAAAATAAAATCTCATGAACTCTTATATTTATTGGATGCTATGCCAAGCTTTGGAATTAGGTTTCCTAATTTTTTAAAGTTTAAAGTAACTTTAAAATTAAAAAAATCTCATAAAATTAAATAATTTAAAGTTATTTCCAAATTTTAAAAGAGGTCTTAGATAGGTCAACATTTTATGGATTTTTGGGGATTTATCAATCCATTTTAATTCTTCAAATAGAAATATCCCTAAAATTTCCCTTTGCATAAACCCCAAAATAATTAAAAAATAATAGTTCATAACATGCAACTTCTATCCTTGCCATGACATAATAAATTGTTACCTAATCCTTAAGTGAGGTCTACACCTTTTCATGTCTTAGGACACCTTAAATGGTATAGTCAGGCTAAATTATATTCATATATAATGTTCTTTTAAAAGCCCAATAATAATCAAACCCTTCATGTTAAAATCCAATCAATAGCTATACAACATTTTTTAATTTAACTCAAATTGCTTATGGAAAGAGAATAAAATCTTCTTTAAGATAAAAAATGATAAACATAATTAAGTAATTAGGTGACACTCTCATGGCCTAGCATATAGAAGATTTTCTATGGCTAGGGTTTTCTTTTTTTGTGTGTGATTATGTGATGTTTGGTGCAAAAGTAGTTGGGTGCACTTAACATTATGTGATAGAATATCCTATTGAGTAACAAATGCTTTCAGGCACCAACCTTTGTTTTGTATGGGTAATAATAATCTTTTTTTTGTAAATTCATAATTTTTTTTGACAAGAAAGCTATGTAGGGCTCGTGGGATTATAAATGCAAGGGAAAATTGGTTTGTGCCCTATGGTGATGCCTTGGATCCTTGAAGAACATGGATGATAAAGCTTGAAGACTCTTAAACTTAAACTTATTTTTGTTTAGATATAGCTTGGGTTGTATTATAATAGAACCCAATTGCATTCTATATATTTTTTCTTGGGTGTATTGTAGAAGCCATTTACAGGCAACTTTTATTCCCTAATTTCTTATTTATTTACTTCTTGAGCTTACATACTTGGGTTCTATCTAATAACCACATGCTATTTCTTAAGTTTTTTTATATTTCTATGTATAGAGTGGCTTGGAATAGTTGTGATAGCATACCTCTATAAAATAAATATTTTAACAAAAAAAAAAACAATTAAAATAATTATTGGGTAAATAAAATAATGAAATAGGGACCTCTATTTAGAACTTTTTTTTGGGAACAGGATTTGAGTAATTATTTTTTCACTAAAGATATAGCTAATTGGAAAATTAACACCTAATCATACTATAACCATTAAACAAGCATACTTGGCCTAGCGAGTCATAATTTAAAATAATTATATCTCACTTAAGGATGAGATAACAAAAATATTACATTATCTAGAAGCATTTAATTCCCTCATGGTCAAGTTGGTTTATTTTATTAGCTATATGGTAAGTTAGAGTTTCTAAATGAAAAATACACTATCATATCCTACATTACACAAAGTTTTGTTCATCATGATTTTAATAGCATTTTGGTAGGTTTAATTGGTAGTCATTTCTATAAATGATTATCTATCCACTAGTGTTTGGCTGACTTAATCCTTTGTTGGGGTTTCAAGATGTAAGTTCATTGCATTCATTAGACATAGATTTGAGCCACTAACCTAGTGTTGTTTCTCATCTTAGTTTCAAGTCTTAAGGTTGACAATTTCTTGTATGCTATGTCATAAGTTCTCATTTCTTAGGCACTGTCTCAATCTTGAATTAATGAAATATAAGCCATAAATTTCAAATAAATTTTTTAATTCAAATTATAAATACAAACCTATAATTTTATAGCCTAATATAAAATAGTTTGAAGCATTTTTTGCTTCTAATAATCTAAAGCTTCTCACTTTTCTTCCTTTAGCTTCCTATGAACTATTTTTAAGTATAATCAATCTCATTTTAAATCTTAAGAGTACATTATTCTACAAACTATAAAATCATATTAATATTTACCTTTATCTAAAACCTATAAATTGGAATAAAATAAATCAATCTTGGTTACAGTAGCTGGTGAAAATTCATTATGAATGTTAATATATTTTATAAAATCCTATAGTTTCCTTTGAATTTCTTGTAGAAAGGTATTTTTATCATTTAAGGTGGTATATTATTCCTTATATTGTATTTGATCACAAAATCGCATTTTTAAATTTATTGTTAAAATTTTTATGTCTTCTATTGTGACTCTACTAGAGAATATTTCTCTCTCCATCTTGTGTATTAACTTATATTTTATACATTAAAAATTTTCTTATGCCCCTTAATAGTGGATACATATTTTTTTGGTTAGCGATGTGGGCATGGCCTTATGTGTGTGTGTATTAGCTTTTGTTACATTGGTGAATAGTGTATGTATAAACATGAATATGCACAGGTTTTTTTTGATATAAAATTACCCACTATATATACAAGTATACCTATTGATAAAGTAATAAAGTGAATGAGTGAGTGTCGATCTCATGTGGAAGTGTTCTGCTACATTGCAATCAAACAATATTATTTACTATAGATACACAATTTATCCTACCGAATGAAAATAATGGATTTTGAGCTTCTGCCACTTACAGAGAATGAAAAAGATGATGAGATATAAATATATAAAATATGCTTTAGACTAATTCTTGTAAAACAATAATGTTTTCCTAAAGAAACCTTTTTATATTGATGTGGATCAGAGCATATGCATCCTTAGATCTCTGTCAAGATTATAAGGGTGAAAGGGTAAGTTCTTGACCTTCCTGTAATTCTATTATCTCTATAGAACCTAGAAGGTTTAACATCTTATGTCTAAGCATGCCAACATTCCATTCCAGTACCCCTATTAATTTGTTTCAATTTTCCTTCATCGAGGCAATATATTATATTAACTACATACATGGCCATTATATGCATTAAATTGAGAATGGGAGTTATTGAAAACATTCTTAATTTTATTTCAGGTATGAGAGTCAACATTAGTACTTGTATTATGTTCACATCATTAGCCCAAAACTAAAAGCATAGCAAGACATAGATAAAATAGACAGCAAACACATTTTTATTTTGCTTATAAAAGAAAAGATATAGGAGAAATAATAAGGAAAAACATCACGGGGATAGTATAACTTACATCTCCACACTCCTTTCTCCTCCCATTTTAGGATTGCTTACACAAGATACACAAAGATCTCCAATGAAAGTATCTTTCACTTTCTCATTATCCCTTAGACTTTACTCTAAGGGGTCACTAAAGAACTACATTAAAAATTATAAAACTCTATTGAAAGTGACAAAAGAGTTAAATAAAAGAATTAAAAAATTATTTATAGTAAGTGTAGAAATGGCCTCAGGCACCACAAATCCTGAAATGGTAGTGCTATGACATTATCAGATGAATTAGCACCATAATACTATTAGACTTCACTTCAGTGCTACACTAACTCAGTCTGTCTATTGGCTAAATTAGTATGTTGCTTTGTTAAATTAGCATTGCTCCATCTTTAGTCAACTACTCCACCGTGATGCTGCAAAAGTTAAGTGCTGCGGCACTTGAATATGTAATCCGATGCTGTGGCATTATATGATCGGTGTTGTAGCGCTTAAATTCCCAAGACTTGGGTTTGGTGGTGAGAATTTTTAATGCTGTGGCATTATGAAGCACTATGATACTAAACATGGCTCCACTAGGATGCTAAATTATTTACCAATTTTCCTGAGGCTCAGACGCTATAATTCCTTGGTTTGGCACCGAGGCATTGTAGATGTTGCTGCACTAGTAATTGGAATGCTATGGTGTTAGTTTAACACTCATAATTTTTTTCCTTTTTCTGAGCATTTCTTATATAATCACATCTAAAAAAACATAATTTCATTGAATTTAAATATAATAAATAATACATCGTTCATGCTTAATAAATTCCTCCCATCATAAGCTCTTGTTTGTCCTCAAGCACTAGTGTAAACACCTATTAATTAGCTTAACAGCCCAAATAAAAATTAGTAATTTAAAATTACTAATTGTAAGATAATACATCACTTTTTAGAAGTAATTTGGAATGATCAAAGTCATAATTCTTATTTAAAAATCATAAATAATCAACCTAAGTAATAATCCTTATTATTGCTTGAATTAAACATATCCACTATTAGTGTATGTGTATAATTGCTTCCTAATTTTAGAAATGAATAATATACTATTTAGAGATTAGTTTTGCTTGTATTTAAACTATAATTTCATTAGTTCACTATCAAATGTATTAGTTCACTTACCTTGTCCGATTTGGTTTAAGTATTAGGATACTTGTTATAGCAACAGATACCAACTTTTGAATGTACTCTTTTTCTTCCTTTTCTCAATTTTCTCTTTTCATTTTTCATGTTTACACTTTTTTATACTTAGAGTACATATTAATGATTTTTAATATCAATTTATCCATTATATCTTTAGCAACCCTAATTAATTTTATGTAACGATTTAGTAAGATGACTAATTCCATATTTAAGTTTACAATGACCTTCATAATTCAAGGTACACACATGTTTCCCTAAGCTCAACTACTCATTCTCAAATTCAGTAGTCAGTGTAAGAAAGAATAGCTTCTAAGTTCAAGAAAAGTCAATGACTTAAATGATCTTCCTTTGTTAATTATCACTATAGGAAAAATGACATTTTTTCAGGGCATTTTTGCTCGAAAATGAATGAAATCAGTCTGTAATTTATATTTCTGCGAATTTCAGGCAGAATTTTTTTTCTGCTGGTAAATCACGTATCAAAAAAAAAAAAACCATAAAAAAAATTTAGCCAAAAATATTTTTGATGAATTTTTTGCTGGAAGTTGCTTAGAAAAAAAAAATGCTATTTAGCCAGAGCAAACTACGAGCCTGTGAACCAGGCCCTCCTGCAAACCACATGCCCGTGAATTAAGCCCGCCTGCACGACCCCGCTTGTGCTATGCGAAACCCCGCCCACTACAAACCTCCTTTTCTATCCAATGAGCTATGGTGCATATTTTGTCACTTAAGCTACATTTTTTATTTAAATTATACATTCTTAATAATTATTTTTAATGCATAATATGTTTAGATTGTTTAACCTATTTAACAATATCTATTAGATTACCTAATTAATTTTTTAATTAGTTAAATTAACATAATAATAATCATTAAAACTTTATTATTATTTTAGTTTAACAATATTTAATATAATAAATACTTTTAAATATTAATAATAATTATTTTCCAAAAAATTTAAAATTTTGTCTGAAATTTGTTGAAAAAACCATGAAAAATCCACCAAAAATATTCACTCAGAAATTTGCCAGAAAACAGTCGAAAATATTCTGTCAGAAATCCTCCAAATTTTTTGATGAATTTATTTCAGCCAGAAAATCAGCTAGAAATCTGTGTTTTTCCTATGGTGTATTAAGATTTTCAAATTTTAATTACTATGCTCTGCTCATTCAAATTACCATCAAAAGATTTATTATTATCTTAATTTTAGATAATTTTTAGTTATTTTTTTATTTTAGCTAAATAAATAATCAAAGTGCAAATGCTATGTAGTGGAAAATTTTCAACAGTTAAGCATAAGTATGAATTTATGTTAAATATAAATGATAGATTAAAATAATATAAACTATAATAATTAAACATAAGTAAACATAAAAGATAACTTGCTTTTTTGTTAAAATGGTATAAAGCTCATAAGCAAAGTAATACAAATTGCTATAAGAAATTATAATAAGATAACTAGTGCATGAAGCACTATCCTCCCAATCCATCTCCACTCAAGACCTGTAATCTATGCTCTCATGAATACAACAAATGACTTTCATAGCCATATCACAACATCACAATCACGAGGATCCCCCAAGAAAAATAACAAAAAAATAAACAAAAAAAATAAAAAAAGCTACAAATAATAGTAGCAATAACCCAAACTCTCTCCTCTCTCTCAAGCCTGCAAGTGAACATTAAAAAAAAAAAAAGACCCCAAGTCACTATGAATATCTATCCTCCTCCTCCTCCTCTTCCTCATCATCAAGTTAGATCTAAACCAAAGATTGTTATCTGGAGTAGTAGGAGAATGCAGCTAGTCTTAATTCTCTACAAAGGGACTCCTTCTAAACCTGCCCATTAAAGCCTCATTAAATTTGGTTGTGTGGTGGTAATACTTTTCATATATAGCTGATTAATGAGCCTATCATTCCCTACTCTCCTCACAAAAATTAGTCACACCCTCCATCCACTCTCTCAACTTGCCCACCTATTAAACTAAAGATTTAGGAGTCCTAGAACTCCTACTATTGTTAGGCCCGTGGTCATCCTAGGGTAACTGGGCCCACCCTCCTCTATACCTAGTATTTGAAAGCTCTCAATTTTTCTTTTGGTGAGGGATGAAATGGGAGAAGCTATTCTTCATTAGGATCACCCCTCACACTCACATTAATGCAAAAAGTATAGATTAAAGATGGATGCAAAGCCATAGAAGTAAATACTTTGATGATGTAATTTAAAGAAGAGTAAATATATTTTCCCATATCTATAGTTTAGCCAACTTGAATGGCATAGATAAGAAAATCCTGATCTTTGGTTACCTCACTAAAATTTTTCTTGGTAATAAACTAGAAAAAATGAAATAGTGCCAAGCTTTTGAAAATTGAGTTAAAGAGGATACAGGAAAGTTAATAATTTTATCATCGCTCTTCTTCCAAACTGCCCCACTACAAACCTCATTTAAAACTCTTAACAACTCATCAGGATTAATAGGGACTAGACTGAATGGGGTATGCTTATCAAATTCAAAATCCCTAAGTTTATAGGGATGATTACTATTCATAGAATCAAATGGTACTTACTTACCTCTCACATTAGCAAAGATCTATCTCACCATATTAACCATAACAGCATGGGGTTCCTTACATAAAAACTCTTAACCCAAGTTTACTATCATCTAAATTACCTGCCCACCTGAGTTTTGAAGCATCTCTTAGGAATTAACTACTTATTCACCACTATCACCCCATACCATTGCTTATCTTCAACATATATGAATATGCTCTTATCAAAAGATGACAAAGCACACTTCCTGCTATAACAAATTTTTGGGGCTATAGCTTATAAAGCATAAGAAAATAAAGAATATACAGAACATGGAGAGAAATAAAAGTGCAATAAATAAAATTTGAAAACATACGTCCTATTTATAAATAACACGAGTGCTACAATGCCTAAGAGATCAATGCTATGATGCTAAAGAACATAAAATAACAAACTATCAAATTGTTAGATGTTGCAGTAATATAGGATGTATGGCACTATGGTGAAGGCATTGGAAAATGAAACGACCACTTTTTTGACTAGAGAAATGCTGTGGTGCTTGACACATATGAGTACTTTGGCACTAACAAAGACCATCACCGTGGTGCTTTAAAAAACATAATAATGATACTAACCTAACATTACAGTGCTGTTAAGCTCAATAAAGCAACATAATAAAAAGTTATGAAAGTATGAAATATTGACTGCAATGCCATTAGTATTGTTGAAATAACTAACCAAATGTTATGGAACTTGAAAGTGTAACACTAAGGTGCTCTTTACGGCTTAATAACGCTGTGGCATTCAAAGGTACAACACTATGATGGTGTAATCTATTAAAGTTTCCAAAGAGTTCAGCGCTGTAATGTTTTTTTTTAATTTTGTGGTGCTTGATATACAAGCATTGCCGTGCTTCAGACCTTAACACTGTGGTGCTAGTTTAATTTTTGGCACAACATATCTTTTGGGAAACCTTTTATAACTTAGTCAAATTTAAAATTAATGAATTTCACAAATAATATAAGCATACACAAATAATACAAATTACAAAACAAAAAAATAGCTTTGAATATAATCTAAGCTCTTAAATAATTGAATTTTTCACCTCTCATTAAGTAAAAATTTGGTGGGCAATGTTGAAAATTTTGAAATAATTTATTATTAAAATCAACACTTCAGATACCTTTCAATTTAAAACCTCTTGTCAAGCAAAATTTGAATTTTTTACCTCATGTCAAGCTAAATTTGAATTTATAATAATTTTTACTAAAATTAAAATTTCCCAAAATTTAAAATTTTAACCTCTTAATATGCCTAAATTTAGTGAGTAAGTCTGATCCTATAAAGAAGTTTAGCTTTATTCATTTTGTGTTTTGTTAGGGTTTCTACCCTAACTGCCTTCACCAGCCTTCTTCCTTTCAACTCTACCTTTTGAACCTTTCTCACTTTAAATCTTCCACATTTTGGATGTTTTTTTTCTCTTCTTTTATTAATGTTTTCCTTTCTACTCGGCCTCGGGTCGGCTAGGGTTTTTATTTAGCTCTATTTTTGCTCTTTTATTCTTTTTTCCATGATTCTTCCACCTTTAACTGATTCATTGGTTTGAATGGTGGTTAATCAAGTTTTGGTCCATGATCCAAGCTTCATATCTGGTAAAAATTAGTCTATATCTTTTAAAGAAGCTAATTCAGACGTCTCTTCCTCGATGGTTTTCCCTAATCTAAAAGCAACAAAGTTCCATGGGTTACCTTCACTTTAGATTTTAGAAGAGGAGGTTGAGGCTCTGACAACCCCATTTGAATTTTCTTTGATTAGTAAATTTACCATCTACAAGCCTAAACTTAAATCTATTCAAAATTTTTTTTCTTTTGTCTTATGCTTTATGGTGAATTTTTAGATACACTTCTAGATCATAGAATTGTTTTTTTTTAAATCTATCAAATGATATGGACTATAGTAGAATTTTTGCTCATAGAACTTATTATGTTTGCAACTACTTTATGAAATTTATTAAATGGTAACCTTTTTTGACATTTCTATGTAATCCCCTATCATATTGATTTTGATTTCCTTTCCTGATCTTCAGCCCCATCTATTTTCTCAAGGGATTTTGTACAGTTTGGGTTTATGATTTGGTCGACTACTTAAAACTAATAATGCCATGACAAATGGTATAAGACCATCTTTTGCTCCTATGTTGGTTGAATTGGACATTATAAAGAAATATCCTGATAACATTTGGCATGGACAAAAGAATTGGGTATACTCAAAATGTTGTAATGGAATGTTTTCCACCATTATTTTGAGCATTGCAAAACTCTTGGTCATAAAAAAAATGACTGTTATCTCTTCTCTCAATTAAAAAAAAAAGATGATGGTTAACCTAAAACAATGGTGAATATTTCAAAGGAGAATATTTCTGTAGCCCCTCTTGATAATAACTTGGTTATTTCTAACACTCCTTATATTGAGGAAAACTTGTCCCTAATTGATTTTTAGAGAGAGAGAGAGAGCTAGAATTATAGAGAGAGAGAGATACAAAATTTCATATTCTGTTGATTTTTCACGGGATAACTGGCATGGCAGAGGATGAACACCAGCTGTGAAACCTCCTTCATCAATTCTTTCTTCATCCGTTCATAATAATAATATCAATAGTGATAATGGCCCTAAGAATCGTATTCTTTTGGAAGATTTCAAGTTCCAACAAAATTCATTCAAACACCAACCATTGGTAATTAGAGAAGGAGGTCGCACTAATATTCCTCAAGTACTTCCAATTGAAGGCAAGGGAAAGAAACCAGTATGTTTTATCCAGTCATACATTATCAATAAGCAGACGTATGTTCCATCAGGTCTGATTTCTTCAAATTTTGAACATGGTTCCTCATCTTCTTCAGGGTTGAATTTAAAAGTTAATAGATTTTTTAGTGCTTCATCTGTGATTGAAAAATATGATGGTATTCTAAATGGTAATCTAGCAAATAAATTTGAAATTTATTCGAGTGATAATTTAGATTATGGTTCTGGTTTTTCTGCTGGGATTTTTAAGAAGTTGGTTAAACTAGCTAAGGGAGTTACGAATAATGGGTCTCAGAATGAATCTCTTGATAATGCTTGGTTTAAATTGCCTTATATAAGAATAGATCCAAATTATGTATCCCGTGAAATGACTGTAGACGAAGTAGCAATGAAAATAAATTCTGCTAAGGAATGTGCTAACATTCATGTTTTAAGGAACTCCATGGTTATTAAAGTTTTCTATTTGAAGAATTGAGTTAAGATGTCAATGGAGTAGATTTGGAGGATTTCACTTAACCTCTTTGGAATTAGACTGGATTTTATGTTCTTTTCAGCCTAATGATGCTATGGAACATGTTTTAAATGGTGGTCCTTGGTATGTGGGAGGATTTATAATTGGTATTGACAAGTGGACACCATCTTTTTTTACCACACTGTATGAAAGGCTTATCTTCTCCGGTCTAGATTCGATTCCCTTATCTTCCATTATAATGTTGGGATGAAATAAATATTACAAACATTGCTTTAAAAGTTGGCAGTCCTATTTTTTTAGATGGTAACGTGTTCAAGTGGGGGAGAAGGGAATTTGCTCGAGTGTGTGTGCGAATCAATTTGGACTCTAAATTGCTAGCTAGAATCTGAGTGGAAGGGTTGAATGTTAATTTTTTTTCAAAAAATTGAATATGAGAAGATTTCATCTTTTTATTATAATTGTGGGAGGATTGGGCATAAGAAGGACATACTGATCTGCAAAACCAATGGTGGAGATGGCTCTTTAATAAATGATAGTATCAAATTTGTTCCTAATTCTGGAAGGATAGATGAGAAGATTATCAAAGAAGGGAATGTGAAATTTTATAAATTGGATTATGGGCCTTGGATCCATGTTAAATTTCTTGCAAATAGATGGAAACAAAAAAAGAATAATTTGAATATGGGGAAAGTGAAAAATAAAATAGATGTTGACGTTATGAAGGTTAAAGCTGTTAACAACTCTGTTAATGAAAGGAGTGTTGATAATAAGGCTCTTAAGAAGTCTTCTGAGGTTGGAAATGAGGTTATTGATGGTAGTAAAGACTTTGCATCAACTGAGTTTGTGCTACAAAATAATAAATTTGAAATCCTATCAAATTTTGTTGAAGATCCTAGTATTACTGGAAATGAAGGTTTGGAACTACAAGGTGATGTTCCTGATACATTGGATTCAATCCATGAAGAAGCTATTGATCTTGGAATTCCTGAAGAGATAATTGGCCCTGAAGGTGAAATAAAATAATTGATTCTTAGAAGCTCTCAGTCGGTTATTCCTAAAGACTGTTTTTATTTTATTAGTCAATACAATATGAATCTAATACGAAAGCTGTAACTGGGGGTGCTCAGGCTAGAAAATCTAATGAAGCTGAGGTTAAATTGGGTCCTGGAGGTTCTTGCGTAATAGATGCTAGTCTTCAAAATGTTGTTCTTGGTTCCAACATGGCAGGAAATATATTACTTGAAGATATTTTGAAGAAGAATTCTGAATTGAAGAGGAGAAAAAAATCTGTCAATATAGCTAATGATGAAATTGGTTAGATAAGTATTAAACAAAAGCTCAATAAAGAAGTGAAATTCTTAGGTCCCATTGAAGGGATTCAAAGGAAAGGAAAGGTGAGGGGAGATTGAATGGATCCTAGTCTCCTTTGATTCATTAAAATGACTGTTGTGTTTTGGAACTGTAGAGGAGCTAAAAAGAAGGAGGCTTCTCTATTTCTTAGAGAAATTGTTAGGGATAATAAGGTGTTTTTTGTTGGGTTGATTGAAACTAAACTATCATGTATTGACAGGAGAGAGGTTAATAGGATTATTGGTGTGGAGTGGGATTTTTTTTCATCATCCTACTAAAGGTACTTCGGGAGGTATTCTTGTGCTTTGAAAGAGAAATGAAGTTCAGTTCACCATTGTGGAAGATTCTCCTCAATTCATTTTTGGAATTATCCAAATTCCTAATTCTGGTAATTGGAATGTGGCAACTGTGTATGGAAATAAGGATTTACATGTAAGAAGGGCTTTATGGGAAAGTCTTGAGAGGCTTATATCTACTGATATCCCATCTGTTGTAGGATGGGATTTGAATTGTATCCTTTCTAAAGTGGATAAAAGAGGTGGGAAAAGATTTTTATTTTCCCAAGGACCTCTGGTGATGAGAGCTTTTATGGCGAATAATGATTTCCATGATCTAGGTGTGTTGGGGCCAAAATTTATTTAGTGTAACAATAAGGACGGTGCTTCTAGAATCTTGGAAAGGTTGGACAGATGTTTGCTGAATTCAACTGCGTTACAAATATTATTTTTTATGTTTTATTTCTCTTTTTCTTTTTTGTTTTTCTTTTATAATTTTTAAATTAGTTTCTCTGTTGTTTGTATAGTTTCTCTGATCAGCTCACACATATCACCTATTGGTTTATTTACATTTTAGAAAATCAAAATTATTTTTCAAAGATCATGTTTTCTAAAAATGAAAAATTTACCTTCTGTTTTTCTAAAAATTCTGTGTAAGTTGTGGTTGATTTCTTTAGAATCAGGCAAAGGAAGGAAAATCATGATTTTGTCTCCCTATCTCATTTCTTTATATAAGGCTATTTCACTTTTGATTCAGAATTTGTTTCATATTATAAATTGGTTTTCGAAATTGAATTTTTTTTCATCTCCCTACATTTTGTCTATCTCATAGGGATCTTTTGCAAGTTCATGAACCTACTTCAAAGATTATCTTAATCAGGTTGTTCGTCTTTATCATAATAATATGGTTTACTGATTTTAAAGATTTAGAAAGGAGGTAAATTATAAAAATTAAAAGAGGCACAAAATGAGCCCAAAGCTGAAAAGATGTGCAATGTTGCCAAATTGAAAAGATACAAAAAGTGTATCAAATATCAAAAGATGTGCAAAGAGTGCTAAAATGAAAAGAGGCACAAAATGAGCCCACAAAAAGTTAGCTTCCCTTCTTGTAATTCTCTAAAGTTTAGAAAACTCATGTCTTTTTGATAAGTTCATTACTTGAGTTTAAAAATCTTGATTTATGATTCATTATTTTGCATTAATCTTCTATTAGATATATTTCATGAAAGGAGTTCTGAAATAATTTTTATTTCCTTATCTAATTTGTTCCTTGATTTAGATAATGGCTTAAAAAGTTTTTTAGCATTTTTAAAACCTGAGCTTGGATTAACAATTTCTGAATCTCTAACCTTTCTGGGTTATGGGTGATCAATGCATGCCTTACTAAGAGTTTGAATAAAATTAAGAGATAACTTTCTCATTACAAGAAAATTCTTGATATTTCAAAATATTTTTTCAAAAATTTGTCATCAGATTAGGGACCGTGTTCGATCTTTTAATCTATTTTTTCTATTTTGTTTTTCTATGCTCTTCTTCTTTTTGATAATGTCAAAGGGGGTGAAAATAGTATTTTATTTGTATTATATCTTTTTTATTAAAAAAATTATGTTTCACCCTTTTTTTAAAAGTATTTTCTTAATGAGGGGGAGATTAGAAGAAAATACTTTTTTGTTTGCAAATTTAACCAGTAATATTTGTCATCATTAAAAAGGGAGAGATTGTTGTGACTCAGGCTCACGAGTATTTGTTTTGATGATAATAAACATTATGACTCACATCTCCTAGTATTTGTAATGTATATTTATTTGTGTGTATACTAATATTTCAGGAACAACATACACCTTCCAACAAAGATTCAAGGCTCAAGAATGGGTAGAATATGCTATAATGTGATGATATTTATAATTTCATTGATGTACTTTTTAATTTCTTGAGTCAAGTCCTGTAAGGGTGTGTGCTTACTTGTGACCATATACACACACACTCATGAGGAGTGAGATCTAGTCAAAACTAGAAGCTTAACTTTTGAACAAATCATACTGAATGATTTAGATCATCCAGGATGATCTGTTCATTGAACTAATCATGCTAGATGATTTATATCATCCTGGATGATCCAATACGATCTCAAAATCCTAGCCACCTTGATAATTTAGGCAAGGATTTAAGATTCAATTTTTGGTCTAATTGTCCAGGATAATCCATATCGTACTAGACGATCTATAATAATGTTTCCTAAATTAATCCTTTCATTATTCAATCAAATATGCATAATTTGATATTTTGATCATCCTCGATGATCTGTATATCATACTGGATGATTTATGAAAAAATTGTACAGATCATCCTGGACTTTCCTGGGATCGTCCAGAACTATCAGGTCAAATTTTGCACATCATCCTGGACGATCCTGCAATCATCATAGACGATATTTAGCTGCAGAATTGAGTTTTTATGGTTTTCTGAAGCCATCTTTTAGAGCACATCGTCCTGGAAGATCCTACGAACATCTTGGATGATCTTTGCCACCAGAATTGATTTGGAAGGGTTTTTGGATCTCTCTATTTAAGCTTTCTCAAGGCACTTGATAAGTGTCTTTGGTAGCCATTGAGACTTCATTTCTTCTGAAAAAAACTTGAAGAGAGTGCTTGAAAGGGAGAGAGGAAAGGGTAGAGATTGAGAGGGAGAAGAGCCTTGGAAGGGGGATTTTCGAGGGAGTGTAAGGGGGTTCACATGGTTGCTCCATTAAGCTTGCACCTAAGTACCATCGGATTCAAGGGTCATCTTGAGCGAAGTTTTGGGAAGAAAAATATCTCTTGGGTGTCAAAGGACCTGGCTACTCCGCCACACCGGGGAAGGTGGAAGTAATTTTGTAAGAGCTTCTCCACCTAGCTGTGGGGGCTAAAGGAGGAATTTTTATTGCGTGCAGACATCGGACGTAGCTCTACATTCGACAGCATACAAAATGATGACACGTAGCACTGCAGATACTCGACGACCCGGCCCATTGTTAAGTCAAAAAGATGCACGTGTTTTGGCGATTTTCGTGCGCGCAGACGGATTGACGGCCCAACCCGTTCCTTTTAAAAGAAAATGAAAAGAAGAGTCTGGGCTACAGTTTGGATAAAATTTAAAATCAAGACTTTCAGTGTTTCTCTGGTGCTATCCATCATCGGACAAAAATTTAGGGTTCGCTCATCACCTTCTCGACAGAGAGAGAGAGATTCTGAAGCAATGCCTAAGGTTAGTAATTTGTTATGAAATGTTTAGGTTTAGGAAGCTAAGCCTGTTAATGAAAATTTAGGGTTTGGGATTTCCTTTATATAAGAAAATGTCATTGTTTTGATCAGGACATGAGAAAGATAGTATAATATTAATATACAGATTCTCGGTATTAATATCGGTATCAAAATGGCGTACCTACTATACCGCTCGGTAGCGTTCGGTACCTCACAGTAATGCTCGGTACCGAGCAGCTGTGGTAGGTATCATGCTCTGTACTAGTATAGATCAGACAATAGTACTCATGATCGGTATTCATCTGTATATTTTTTTACAGATCTAATAATGAAACATTGATACCGATTGGAAAAGAGAAATACCACTCGGTATTGCTTGGTATTGACTCGGTATTTACTCTGTTATGATCGGTATTGACGGTTATTGATCGGTATCAAAGTTGTCTGTAAAAATAAGCTGATATTGCTTTGTACTATTATGGATGATATTGATCTTATTTGTTAAGGAAGAGATCAGCATATTTCTCGGTAGATGATATTACTCGGTACTGTATTCTGTACCTGCTAGTAATCTTCTGAACTGCTTAGTACATTTCCTTGCCGAGTAGGTATGTATAATTCCCTAACTTTATAAACGCATTATCCATTCCAATGTTGCAGGGATATACTCCTCCTATTCATTTCCGATGCAGATCATCCACTTTCAGAGAAGTATACAATCAGTTAGTCAGTAGATTTGGCCAAAATTTTGTTGACAGATTAAGAGAGCTCCAACTTAATCAGTTTCTGATATTGCCGCTAATTCGGCAGAATGTTCCACTTGTGCATAAGCTTCTGACCAAGTGGGACATTGAGAAGCAGTGTTTTGTTCTGAAAGGATGACAGCTATCATTCACTTCTGATGAGGTAGGTCTTATGCTTGGACTGCCCAACAGGGGTGTAATATTCGTGCCGGGAAGTGGTAGAATAAATGGAACAACATCAAATGACATCAGGCATGAGATTAAAAGTTTGGATATCTCAACACCACCAGAAGATGTTGCGAGAAAATTCATATTTTTTGTACTATCAAATCTATTTTATCCCATGGAAAACTTTAAGATACCTACCGCAATCCGTGAAGTTGCTGACAATTTTGATGTATTTTTAACTTACAATTGGCCAGCATCCATTAGGGATTTTCTAGCAAGTGAATTCGATAGTATTGCTAGGAAGAATGCCCAGGGGAGGTCACTAGGCTATATAAATGGCTTTGTAGTTATTTTAATTGTAAGTTTGACTACTACTTTATTACAGCAATCCTTAAGCACATTCAATTAATTTGGTTATGTTATTCATCCCAAAAAATACAGATTTGGTTTCTAGAGTATACAACTATACACACTCCAGTGGATGAAAGTTCTCGACCTCATTTTTATCGTTGGGACAGCCACATTATGTATAGTGACAAGGAGGTGTCAAAGCTATTTGCGAGTCTACGTAAATATCAAGTAACGAAAGAAGATTTTGTTAAACTCTTCTCCTTTTGAGCTTGCCCTACCAAATACATATCCATTAGATCGTTCGTAATTTTGAAGGAGTTACAGGGGTCGAGAGAACTTTATTAGGGAGTTCTCCCATTCTTTCTCCACCCAAGAAATCAACTTCACCCGATCACACAATAAATGTTGATAAACAATCCTGCCCCTCAAAATCCCATGAAATCTCACCTAGTCACTGCAGTCTTGCCAGCTCCACAAAGATCCCCACCCCCCCAGAACCCGCAGCACTGCATCCCAAAAAGAAGCGCCAATTGCAAATATTTCAGATGATAGTAACATAAAGAGCTTACAAGAGGACATAAGAAGTCTGTTTGAACAGAATAAATTACTTGTAAAGAAGCTTTCTGCCATTGATGCTACCACCAGTTTGTTAGATATATGTGTACAGGCACTTGAATTATGTGTTTTTGAGTTGAGAGAAGAGATAAATTCCAAAGTGGAGGCCATAGAGAAGTTCTTAGTCGATCATTTCCCTGCTGCGTTTAAAGCTTATAAAGGTTCAAGGGCTGAAGAGTCTTCATCCAGGACCGTTACCACGAATAATACAATTACCCCATCGGTTGGCATAATTCCTATAGAATTAACTGAATCTAAATCACCTGGGGAAGGACTGGTATTGATTAAGACTACTGAAAAAGAAACAACATTGCTAGATGAAGAGAAAGAGAAATTTACATCTTCTGGCCATACTGGAATAGCACGGAGGGTACAACGACGCATTGAAAGGAAAAGAAAAATGGTGAAGTCACCTTTCACAGTCGGCCTGAGATAAAAAAAAATCACACAGGCCGAGAATAAGCCTAAGCCACAAGTAAAGGAGGATTCTCCCAGTAAGGTTGGTGATGTGGAAGATCATAGGCTGGCCAATAAGATGCTGGTCGATAATGTTGAGAAGTTGCATCGACCTTGTATCGACATAGCAGAAATTCCAACTGATTAAAAGATTAAACCTCGCCCAGCAAAAGTAATGCTTGAGTACAACGGATGGTTATTAATAAGCGATGAAAAGCGGATATTTATTGACAGTTGCCTTCAAAGATATAATGACAAATGAGTGTCGAACATATCTGTAAGGCTCGATATAGATCGTGATTTCATCGTATTTACTCGATATTTTCTCGATATTTAGTCGGTATTCCCTCGGTATTTACTCGATATTTGATCAGTATTGCCTTGATATTTACTCGATATTTGTGTCGGTATATCTACTCATTTCATGGTTTATTGATTTCGCTAAGATACTGACCAATTTTTTGTAGGGGTGACATTATATATACAGTTGGAAATATTCTTATTTATAGAAGCCAGATTGATGAGCTGTTGATGTCAGAATGCCTTGATACCAAGCACATAGACGCATTTGGTATTTTACTTGCTGAGAAGAACCGGTTATGCCCAGGGTTATATACGCCATTCCTATTTGTATCTAGCTGCCATTGGGTGAGTTAGTACAATCATTTGAATTATTTTTTCATCTAGACTATTTTTTTTTTAATTTATTTGAACCAGGGTTATGTCTAACATACAATTGACACCACACAGTATGTCTCCCATATAACAGTAGAGTTTGTTCGGGCTGCAAAATATTTGCTTGTTCCAATTATACAGGACTTTTATTGGACTCTCATTGTTGGCAACTTGAGTCTCAAATCATGGGAATTTTATGATTCCTTACCAAAGAAGACTCATAGAGCTATTCTTCCTGCAGTTGTAAGTACGAAGGAATTAAATTTACAATGATATCCGTAATATATAATAGATTAACATGCATTTTCTTTTTTACAGATATCTCATATGTTCGAGGAAACTAAAAATTCTTTTGATGAGGACATACGAGGTTGGTCGATTCAGAAAATTACATAAGCTCCAACACAGAAGAATAGTGTTGATTGTGGGATGTATGTCTGTAAGTATATGGAAGCAATTATCCAATGAATACCTATAGTGTGGTCTGATGTGAAGGACTGGGCAGAAAATATGCCCAAATTCCGGGCATAATTTGCCTTCGCACTCTTCTGTACTACAATTAAATAAAAAAGTTCAGAAATAAAATAATTCATATTCTGTACTATATTCTTTTTCAAACCTTGTAGGGCAATAATGGACAACATCCAAAGCATGTCATCGTATGGATTGAATGGAATCGGCCATGAAAGATGACATATATTTACCTTCCATGAATCACAAAAGCATTTGCATAGCTCATATGAAAAGGACATTAACAAAAATGTCTCGTTGATTCATGGAAGAGTAAATACCATTCGGCTTGCTAAGATCAAACGCACATAACTCCTTGTAGGGCAATATAGTTGCACACACACACACACACACACACACACACATATACACACACATTGTAGGGAAAAAAAAATGCTTCACCAAATATTCAGATTCAGTAGTTAAGAAATTAAATGCTTCACCAAATATTCATTAAAGTTGTAGCATTTATACATATTCAACCACAGCATTTATTGTTCAGAATACTGATGAATACCTAGTTGCACTAAGTAATACGGAGTAATATAACTCGGTACACCATTTATTGTTTAGCAAACCACAACATTTATTATCGGTACAGAGCAGTTCCTGTGGGTACGCAATTGGAGTCCAATCAGTACCGAGCAATATCACTCGGTACAGCTCAGTATAAGTCGGTACCCAGTAATTACGAAATGGAACGAAGTCTCTTATAAAAAAATTTTATCAGAATCTATCGATCTCATCAGCATTCTTTCATATTTAGGGCTTGGTTCGCTTGGTTCTTGTCCGAGGACATACTCATCTGTTAAGCATTCAGGTATATTAGAGAATGAAGTAACCTGGATGGCTGGATCTACAAGAGTAACCTGTTCAGTAGGACTTTTATTGTCTGTAGGTTTAATTTTTTTGGTTCTCCTCTTTTGCCAGTGACCCTTCAATCTTGCATTAGAGATACCCTTAGGCCGACACTTAACAGGGTCTTTAATATTTTTATGGCCACCTCCAACTGCCTTAATTTTTTTCCCTTGCATTATCAGCTCAACATTTTCAGCCATGCTAGTTATTGCATTCAACATATATTATTCTGCATCCTTATTTTCCTGTGCTTGTGTGCTAATTTGGTAAGAAAATCTACATATATGATTCTGAAATAGCATAATACTGGATTCATCCTTCGATGTGCATTGATCTTTTCCAGAACCACCCTGCGCAAGCCCAGCATAAAGATGTTTTCTACCTCTAGCTAACCATCTGGACAACAAATACTTTTCTGGAATATGAATAATAACTAACTTCCTCATCACTCTCATATAATGAGCACATAATATACCCATCATCTCAAACTTACCACAGCTGCAATGTATATTACTCTCAACTGCATCTATATGAACAGTCCAACATTTTAACTGGACACATTTGTCCACGTTCCTGATGGAAAATGTGGATGAATCTGGTGAGGCATGATCTATGCACAGCCCACCAACACCCTGTAAGAACTCCTCTTTAAAAAATGCGCACAATTTCCTTGAATAAAAATGGGCGGCTTGCTTTAGTATTGGACTACTTTTAATTATTGGTTGTATCTCTGACTGACTGCATTTGAAATCCTCATCTTGTTCATTCTGACACCGAGTCTTCATGACCTTCTCCAAGCCCAGAAAATAATCAGTAATACAACTTGTTGGCTTAGAAATGCCATGAAAGACATTGTTCGTAGATTCACTATGTTGTGTAGAAAGAATCCCAAGGTTAAAATAATTTTTGGAGAATGCTGTTGACCACTTCCTCCTAATTTTATATAGCTCTTTCAACCACTCATTGCTCTGGAGGTCCTCTTCTTTGATCATTTTAACCCAATTTCTCTCAAACATATCCTCTAAATCACACTTGCTTAAATAATTATAAAATAAACCTCTGACTGTGTTTTTGCTGTTGAAGCCGCATACTTTGAAGGAGCCTTCTTGCTTATATACCATTGACACAATCTATGTCGTATTTGAGGTAATGTAACTTCAATTGCCCTTGCCATTGCTTGGTCTTGATCAGTAAATATCGTTATAGGATGTTTATTACCCATAATTCTTAGGAAAGTTCTAAATAACTAGGTAAAGGACTCAATTGTCTCCTCAGATAAAAAAGCTACCCCTAAAAGAACATTCTGCCAGTGATTGTTAAGTCCTACAAAAGGTGCACAAGCTAAATTATATTTGTTAAGCCTATAGCTTATATCAAAAATTATCACATCACCAAAGCAGTCATAATCAATTCTCCCCAACCCATCAGCCCAAAAAAAATTCAACAATCTATCATCCTCATCAGTTTGTATATCCCACACAAACATGTTATCATTAGCGATTCGTTCTTTAAACATTTCAATTAGTGAATTGGTATCCCCATTCTAAATCTTCGATCTTCTCTCTTTTTGAAGATAGTTGTATACATCCTTCTTTGTGAACCTCAATTTTCCTGCTCCTCCCACTTCATCAGATAGAAATGTAATTGCATCAACTATTCTTATCCCAACATCGGACATTGATTTAAGAACATATGCATTATCATCATTAATGTGCTTGGATGACCTAAGTAAATGTTGATCTTCCTGCCTAGCTAATTCATGATTGTGACTTTCAATCATTTTCTGCACCATCCAAACTCCATCTTCACTCACTAAAAATTTAATCATTGCTGGACACCCAGTTCTCATGTTTGCTTTTCGGTATTTTGATTTTACATTTAACTCAAAAGCCTTCTTGAATCTTACTTTGGAACATACAAAGTCCTTTGATTTAATCTTCCTCAAATTTGGCTAGTACGAATGATGTTCTTTTCGAACACTAAAACCATTATAATGCGCATAACTGCAATACATATCATATGCTTCCTTCTCAGAGTTATAAACACCCTATGTACATAAAAAATATATTTAACATGCTGCAACATATTATGGTACTGAGTATCAATACCGAGATAATGTCAAATGAAACACTACATAATTCTTGGTATTGATACTCGGTATTGACTCAGTACCAAATCCAGTGAAACCAATATATCTCCAGTGTAAAGCGGTACCTACAATCAATATCGAGAAACTTGGAACAACTCGGTACCATAATCTTCAATGATTCTCGATACTAGGATGAATACAGTAGTACGGTACAACCCCGAAGGCGGTACTGCTCTGTCTGATTTATCACTACAGAATACTCGGTATTGATACTAGGTATTCAATCAGTACTAAGTAAACCGAGTATCAATTCTGACATATCTCCAGTGTGTAGCGGTACCTATAATCAATACCGAGATACTTGTAACGGTCTCCGTACCATAATCAGTACTCAGTACTGTAAACCTTAATGATTCTCGGTACTAGAATAATAACCACAAGAAGATACAGCAAACACGATGGTACTGCTTGGTAGCAACAAAGTGTACCGGTAATTGGTTACATGATTCTTCACAAATAAGTAGATTGAGCAGCAAATACGAGATGCATACATGGTTACAATGCCGAATAATATATATCCTGAAACTTCTAAAGAATTTACTGATAATAATCCAGGCGTATCTCCCGTAATTCCTCCCGTACATGGCCTCATGGTATCTTCTTCCATGTTTTGGGTCTCTTCGACCTCCTTGCACTATTCGACGTCATCAAAAGAGAATTCCATTTTCATATATTCTTCTTCTTCCTCAGTGCTCTTCTGTGATCAAAACCTATCTAACATCTGAAAATACTCTGCTAAAAGTCATAAAATCATAAAAAAGGGCTGGACTTTTAGAATAAAACCCTAACAAAAAGGCGAGACTTTTAAAATTTTGCATTACAAGAACAGGTCGGGCTGTACACAAAAATCGCCAAAACACGTGCATCTTTTCAACTTCTCAACGAGCCGGGTCGTCGGGTATCCACGGTGCTACGTGTCGTCATTTCGTTGGCTGCCGAACGTAGAGCTACGTCAGGTGTCTACATGCAATAAAAATTCCTAAAGGAGAGTCACTAAAGGTGTATTGTAATATTTAGAGGGTGACTCAGAGGAGCAGACATAGGTCAGGTTGGACCGAACCACTATAAATCTTGTGTGTTCTTTCTGATTATTTTTTATATTTTATTTTACAGTGATTAACTACGTGGGTGAAATCTGTTATTGATCTTTTTATTATTGATTTAATTTATTTCCACTATAAGATATAAAAAGATATTTCTTTTTGTTAAAGAAGTTTTTAAATATCCAATTCACCCCCTTCTGGTTAGCCTTGGGACTAGTTTATAAGGGCTTAACACCCCTCACAAACTATCAAGTGGTATCAGAGAGGGATTCAAAAAATTAAATTTTGAAAAATATTTGAATTTTGATCCATGGATAATTTTGGAAATTTTTATATTACGGAAGGATATTCAATCACCTAACCACCTTTATTTGAAAATATTACTTTTGATTTTTGGAAAATCTGTATGTCTACTTTCTTCAAATCAATAGATTATCACATGTGGCATATGACTCGAACTGGTTATTCTATACCATCACGTATTATAGATGGAATCAAAATTGATATTCCTTTTTCTGAATGGAGTAGAGTAGATCACTTGGTAGTTCATGAGAGGTGTTAAGCCCTTATGAACTAATCCCGAGGCTAACCAAGAGGGGGGGGGGGGGGTGGATTGGATATTTAAAACTTCTTTAACAAAAAGAAATGTCTTTTTATATCTTGTAGTAAAAATGAATTAAATCAATAATAAAAAGATCAATCACAGATTTCACCCACGCAGTCAATCGCAGTAAAAATAATCAAAATAAACACACCAGATTTATAGTGGTTCGGTCCAACCTGACCTACGTCCACTCCTCGGAGGCACCCTCCGAGTATTTCACTACACCTTTAGTGACACTCCTTTAGCCCCCACAGCTAGGTGGAGAAGCCCTTACAAAATCACTTCCACCTTCCCCGATGTGGCAGATTAGCCGGGTCCTTTGACGCCAAAGAGATCTTCTTCTTCCCAAAACATCCCTTGAGATGACCCTTGAATCCGATGGTACTTAGGTGCAAGCTTACCGGAGCAACCGTGTGAACCCCCTTACACTCCCTCGAAAATCCCCCTTCTAAGGCTCTTCTCCCTCTCAAACTCAACCCTTTCTTCTCGCCCTTTCATGCTCTCTCTTCAAGTTTTCTCCAGAAGAAACAAAGCCTCAATGACTGCCAAAGACACTTATCAAGTGCCATGAGAAAGATTAAATAGAGCGCTCCAAAAACCCTTCTAAATCAATTCTGGCGGTAAAGATCTTCCAGGATGATTGCAGGACCGTCCAGGATGATGTGCTCCAAAAGATGGCTTCAAAAAAACCTAAAAATGCAATTCTATCGCCAAAGATCATCCAGGATGATCGCAGGATCGTCCAGGACAATGTGCAAAATTTGACCTGATAGTCCTGGATAATCCCAGGATAGTCTAGAACGATTAGTACAAATATTGTATAAATCATCCAATACGATATATAGATCATCCAAGATGATTAGAATATCAAATTATGCATATTTGATTAAACAATCAAAGGATTAATTTAGGCAACATTATCATAGATCATCCAGTATGATATGGATTTTCCTTGACGATTAGACCAAAAATTGAATCTTAAATCCTTGCCTAAATTATCAAGGCGGCTAGGGTTTTGAGATCATATTGGATCATCCAGGACAATTTAAATCATCCAAGATGATTAGTTCAATGAAGAGATCATCCTGGATGATTTAAATCATCCAGTATGATTTGTTCAAAGGTTGAACTTCTGGTTTTGACTAGATCTCACTCCCCCAGAGTGTGTGTGTACATGGTCACAAGCAAGTATACACCCTTACAGGACTTGACTTAAGAAATCAAAAAGTACATCAATGAAAATTATAAATATCATCACATCATAGCCTATTCTATCCATTCTTGAGCCTTTAATATTTATTGGAAGGTGCATGCTATTCCTAAAATGTTAGTATACACACAAACAAATATACATTGCAAATACTAAGAGCTGTGAGTCATAATATTTATTATAATCAAAACTAAACCTCATGAGCCTGAGTCGTAACAATATCCCATCTGTTATAGGAGGGGATTTTAATTGTATGCTTTCTAAAGAGGATAAAAGAGGTGGTAAAAGATTTTATTTTCCCAAGGACCTTTGGTGATGAGAGCTTTTATGGCGAATAATGGTTTCCATGATGCAGGTGTGTTGGGGCCAAATTATTTATTGTAACAATAAGGAGGGTGCTTCTAGAATCTTAGAAAGGTTGGATAGATGTTTGCTGAATTCAGCTGCATTACAAAAGCTTCATTTAGCTATGATTAGGCATCTTGCAAGAGAGGCTTTTGATCATAGTCCTATTATGTTCATGTTCAATGAGTGCTATTTTCCAAGGCAAAAAATGATCAGATTTGAAGATACATGGAAGTCTTATCCAGCTGCATGGAACATTATGATGAAAGCATGGATGAAATGTTATTTTGGTAATGTTGCAGAGATTTTTCAAAGGAAGATGAAAAGATCCTTAAAGGCACATTACTATTGGAACAAAAATAAGTTGAAGAATTTAACCTCACTCAAAGAGGAGTTAAAGATCAAAATCATGGAGTTACAAAAGAAAGAGAGTATTAGTGGTGGACTTATTCAAAAAGAGTTATTGCTGCTTCAAAAATATGTTAAAAAGCTGAATAGTACTTTGGCTCGGTTGTCAACTTGGTGGAATCAAAGAGCAAAGGCAAGGTGGCTGGAGGAAGGAGATTCAAATTCAAAATTCTTTCATGATTATGCTTCTGCAAAAAGGAATGGAGATTAGATAATGTAGATTAAAGATGAATGTGATGTGCTTGTGTATGATCAAGTCCAAATTGATATTGTTTTCATCAACTTTTTCAAGAAGAAGTGGCATAATAGGAAATGCAAGTTGAAGGATTGGCCTACGGTGAATGAAGAGCAAAAGATTGATAATGCTGTATAAGAGTTACTAGATGCAGATTTCAGCAAAGGTGAATTCAATACAGCTATTCATCAGTTTGGTAACAATAAATCTCCTGGGGCGGATGGTATTATAGCTTCATTCCTAAAATTTTTTGGGAAATTGTTAAAGAAGAGATGTGGGAAGCTATTGAAGGTTTTTTCTTAAAACATGTGACATACATGATGAATGGAAAGATACACTCATTGTAGTATTACTGAAATGTTCAAATCTAGTTTATCCTTCAAACTTTAGACCTATAAGTCTTTGTCAAACCATTTATAAAGTGGCTGCTAAGATGATTCTAAATAGATTAAAAGATTGTCTTCCAAAAATTGTAACTGAAGAACAAGTTGCTTTTATACTGGGAAGATCAATATATGACCAATGTCCTTTGGATCAATTAATTTTTCATAAGTTTAGATGTTCAAATTCAAAAAAGGGAGTGATGGAGGTCAAGTTAGATATGGAACAAGCTTATGATAGCATGTGTTGGCCAACGTTAAATAAAGCTCTGAAATGGTATGGTTTTCCTTCAAAAATTTCTAATCTTATTATGGCATGTGTGTAAGATGTTCAATTTTCTATTCTTATTAATGGAAGGATGTCTAGTTTGATCAAGGCAAAGAGAGGATTCAGAAAAGGATGTCCCTTATCTCCCTATCTCTTCATTATGTGTTGTCAATGATTGTCAAATGCAATTCAATAGAGAGGAATGGAGCTGGGGATTAATTTTTCTCCTCAAGAAGAAAGGATATCCCATATGTTATATGCTGACGATGTGCTCATATTTTGTATGGCATCTCATAAGTGTACAAAAGTTACTAAGCAAATTGTTAAGGAGTTTTGTGGATGGATGGGCCAGAAGGTAAACAAAAATAAATCTCAGATTTTGTTTTGGAAAATTTATTGATGTGAGAAGAAAGAAAAATATTTCCGAAACTCTTGGGTTTAGAATGGTGAAAGAAATTAATTATTTGGGAGTTAAGATGGTCTTGAGATGGTTAGTTACTTCAGATTTTCAAAGTATTATGGACCATGCATTGGAGAGGCTAAATATAACTGGGAATAGATGTTTAGCGTTGGCTCGGAGAATTTTGCTTATAAAAACTTCTTTGTTGTCACTTCCTATTTTTTTAACAACCCATTCTCTGATGCCTAAGGGGTTATTAAATGATATAGATAAGCTTTGTAGAAATTTCATTTGGCATAAGGATAAGGGGAGAAAAGGATTGCATTATGTGGCTTGGGAGGAAATTTGTAAATCTAAGAGGTTAGGTGGATGGGGGAATTCATTTAGTTGGAAATAAAGCTGGCCCATTAAGAGCAAGACTAACTTGGAGATTCATTCAAAATCCCTCTTCATTGCTGAGCTGTAATATTAGCTCCAAGTATGGAAAGGATGTGTGAAATGCTGAAATAAAGAGAGGTTCATCTTCTACATGGAATATTTTATTGGATGGGGCCAAATATCTTAATCCTATCATAAGATGGAAGTTAGCTAATGGAAAGAAAGTAGACATTATGAAGGATGTTTGGGTATTGGATAGAAATTTTTCTAAATGGACAACTGTAGCTGATCTTTGTAGTCTTTAAGATAAAAAAGTTAAGGAATTCCTTGCACAAGACGGAACTTGGAAGTAGCCAGAACTCCAGAAGTTTTTTCATAACAATTTGATTTCTTTGATAATGCAGTTGTAATATGTTCATAATTGGAGGAAGATCAAATTGAACTGATTTATCAACACTCTGGGAAATCAATTACACCTTTAGCTTATGAAGCATCGATGGAATATCAGATGGATGATGAGGTGATTGATTTTACAAATTGGATCAATAAAGTGAAGCTCAAACTGAATGTTATGATGTTCTGGTGGAGACTTAGTAGGAATGCATTTCCTGCTAATGAATTTCGTAGACATAGAAAGCTTTTACATATAAATACTTGTGTGAGAGGTTGCAATAAAGTTGAGAACATTGAACATATTGTTATTACATGTACATATTTATTGGAGATTCTTATTAAAATTAGAAAATGGGGATGTCAAGTTCCTATTTTTAGTTCATTCAATAACTGCATGATGGAGATGAAAAGAATTTCAAAGTTCAATCAAAATAGAGTTAGATTATACTATACAGTGGTCTTCTTCTCTTGGAAATTACACAATGAGGTGAAACATGGTCTTTTAAAGTCATCTATTAATTTTGCTACAACAAATGTTATCTCAACTGGTTTGCATTCATTTCATGATCCAATTCTAGTTGACTGGGATACTAATCTTCGATTGGAGTTTGGAAATGTTTGGTATCCCCCACCAATTGATTGGATAAAACTCAATGTTGATGCATCCATCATGGAATTAAATAATGCAGGTGTTGGAGGAGTCATAAGGGATCATAAAGGGAGGTTTCTTTTGGCATATGGTAAACATTTAGTTCATTGGGATATTTCCCAATTGGAGTTAGAAGCCATCAAATTAGTTAGAGAACACCTCCAAGAGTGGATGTTTCAATGCAAGGGTGTTGTGATTGAAGGGGATAACATCAATAATATCAAAATGCTTCAAGATTTAATGAGGAATACAAACTGGTAGCAAGGAAGGGTTTGGAATAAAGAGTTTTTCTTTCTTAATGATTTCAATAATGTAGTTTTCCATCATGTATCTAGAGAGGCAAATAAGGTGGCTGATTTATGTGCCAAATTTGCTTTATGTAGTTTATTTGTTTGGGATATTTTTATTTCTAGTTCTATTCCTTCTTCTTTCTTTAACTTGTTAAAGAAGGAATGTGACGGTTGTGGTTCTTTTAGTAGGTTGTAATAAGCTTTTTTAATGCAATGTTGCATTATTTAAAAAAAGGAAACATCTGAACACAATCATCCTCAAACTATTCCTAACACGGAGCCGAATGGACGTGCGGCTAACATTAATCCTGTCTTGGTTTCTAATGCTTCTACTAATGTGGATCAATCCCCTACTACTTCTAACAATGAGAAGTATGGTTGGTAAGACACTTTTGGTTACTATTATTAATAATAATTTAAATTTGGAGGCTATTCCTTCTCAAACTACTAACTCATAGGCAAGTGATAAAGTCTTGGGTAGCCTTGATGTATCAAATCTGGTGCCTACTATGGCTATTCCCAAAGCTCCTTCATTTGACTTTCAACTTAAAGATAATTTGGAAGGGTTTTCTCCCTCAGCTGAAACAAATTCAAATTGGGAGGAAGGGAAATAACCTCCTTTTAAGAACCATAATATAATGATCACTTTAATGCTTTAAATTCTAACATTGTTCATGAATATTTTGATGAATTCAAGCTTGTTTCCAAAAAAGTAAAAATAAGAAGAAAAATGTTGGGTGGCCTTATTCTACTTCAATAGTTACTAGATCTCAAGCTTTTGCTAAAATAGATTTTTATGATTAGTTCTATTATTTAGAATATTAGAGGCATTGGTAAACTGGATACATGTTATAATTTACATAATTTATGTAGAATTCATAATATTTATTTCTTAGTTGTTCTTTAACCAATGGTGGATGCATCTAAACTGTTAATTTGTCAAAGGTGATTTAGTTTAAACTTTTCTTATGTTAACATTTCTGGAAAATTTTAGTTATTTTGGAGAGATTCTCTAAAGCTATTTTTTATTGAAGATTTTTAGCATGTTTTGCACTGTAACTTTTTGATTTTTAATGTTTCTATTATGGGCTATATTGTCTATTCTAAATGTTCTAAAATAGGGAGATTAAACTTGTGGCATATGTTACAAGATTTTGGCAATATTTATATTGGTCCTTGGTTTATTGGTGGTGATTTTAATATATTATCCACTGCTTTTAAAAAAAATAGGTGGTTCCTCTCCTAATTCAACTCATATTGATGATTTTAATAGTATGATTCTTTAATGTGGCCTATCTAATTTTTATTTTATTGGTCATAGTTTTACTTGGTGTAATGGTAAAATTTGCGAAAGATTAGATAAAATCTTATTAAAAAATGACTAGTTAGCTCTTTTTTGTAATGCTTATATTGAACACCTTAGCAGAACTGCTTCTGATCACACTCATTTGTTAGCTAAAATTTATTTTCTTAATAGTAATGTTTTACTTTTTTTAATTTTCAGAACATGTGGCTTCAATCTTCAGTCTTCTATAATGTTGTCAAAAGTAATAGGATGGCCCATTTATTTTGCTTGGATTCTCTTAATGCTATGATATCTTTTGCTATAAAATAGAAGCACCTTATGCAATGCTTAGAAGGTGGTAAACATGTTTATTGTAATATTTTTACTAATAATCTCAAAGCTGAGAAGGATGTTATTCAACTTGAAAATATTTGTGTATCTAATAAATGTGAGGAGAGTGGAGAAGCTTTGATTAATGCTGAAAACATTGTTTCAGATCACCAATTCAGAGAAGAGACCATTTGGAAATAAAAGGCTGCGTCTAAGTAGCTTTTTTAAGGTGAGAAGAATTCCAAATACTTTCATTCTCTAGTTAAAAAAAAAATTAAGAGCCTTGTCAATATATTCAAATGGGATTCTGGCGTTTGGGCTAAAAATTTGGATACCATATGTGCTACGTCAGTCTCTCACACGAAAAATTTATTGGGTCATTCTAATGATGTTATTAATATTTCTAATTCTCATGTTATTCGTGCACCTACTACTTGTGATGAAAACTTTAATTTCTCTAAAGCTCTTGATGAGTTGGAAATTTAAAAACCATGATGGATATGAATAAGGACGCTATTGTTAGTTTAAATGGCTTTACTATTACTTTTTATCAAAAATGTTGACCAATCCTTAAAGATATTTTAGGTAAAATTATTTTAGTTTTTTTTAATCATCTCAATCCGGGAGTCTGAGTCCGTGTTTTGATGATTACAAATAATATTGGAGTTTACTTAGTTTCTCCTACTTGTTATTGCATATCATTTTTTTATGTACTAACATTTCAGGTATTACATACACCAAATACCACAAAAGGATCCAGGCTCCAAATTGGGTAGTATAAGATTAATGTCTTGCAAAAGTGTGTAATTTTATCATTCTTGAGTCTATATATTATAAAAGGAGTATGTTAGCTTAATAATCGTACACATACACACACACAGGCGTAAAAGTGAATGTTTTAATCTTTTGGAAGTTTATACTATATGATCTGATAAAATAGGAATTAGTTAAAACATTTAGATAAGTTATTTTAATTTTGTACTAATCATTTGTAATCAAGAAACCTTGATGCCAGTCATATTTAGGTAAAATTTTGACTATCAAAATTTATTCTATTCATACATTATGAACCAGTTCATATGGTATGATATTTAAATTATTACCTAAATTAATTTTGAGAATTAGTCAATCAAATTAGGGTTAATTAGCCATTAAAGATCATATTATATGATCTATATCATACGAGATGACCAACAGAGATAATTTTCAATCATCCAGAGTTCATCCTATATGAACTGTGATTCGATTGAAGTAATCACACTATATGGTCCTAGATCATACTAGAAAATCAATTCAAACTTTTTGAACTGATCGAATTGAGTAGCATTTATTGAACATTACTAAAGGGGTAGTTAAACTAATCTTGCAGTATGATCTTTAGATCATACTGTATGATATTCAATTCATACCTGAATGATCAGATAATACTATATAGAAAATTTAGGGTTTTTGGAAGCCTTATATTTAAGTTCTCTTAATAGACTTTTAAAAAGGTCTATTGGCTATTTGGAGAATTTTGAGAAGAGTTCTTGGAGTGGGCTTGTCTTCCTGAGAGATCTTGAAGAGAGAGAAAGGGAGAGAAGTTATGTGTAAGGGAGAAGTAGTATGAGAGGGGATTTCATGCAATTTCTCTAGGCAAACTTCTACCTAGGTTCCTCATTGTGTCTTTATTGATCTTGAGGGAAGCATTGTTGAAGAAAGTTTTCAAGGCCAAAGATCGCCAAGAACTTTGCCACGCTGGAGAAGGTAAAAGTAATTTGGTTCTCTGCTTCACCAAAGGAAGGTGAAAGTGATTTGGTTCTTCGCTCCACCATAGGAAGGTGAAAGTGATTTAGTTTTCTATCGCACCAAAGGAAGGTGAAAGTGAATTGGTTCTAAGCCGCATCGAGGGAGGTTAAAGTGACTTGGTTCTCAGTCGCACTATTGGGAGAAGTGATTTATGTAAGGTCTTCTCCACCTTGCTGTGGGGAAAAAGGAGAATCATTATGGATTTAGCATAATACCCAGAGAGGAGGCCTCCTAGGAGTGGATGCAAGTCATTTGATTGAACCACTATAAATCTAGTATACTCATTCATATCTTTTCTTATCACACTTTATTTTTCTTATACATTTATTTTCTTACAAATCTGTGTTGAGATTCATTATCATTTTGATAAAAAAATATTTGATATTTGTGTGGAATAAACTTGTGCTAGAAAAAGAAATAAAAATCTGGAAAAAAATAAAAAAATGCTTTGATTTTTATTTTTCTACAAAATTAAAAAGAACAAAATTATTTGTTTCATCAAATGCTTTTGCTTACTTTTGTGTAATTTAGTTTAAGTTCTTTAAAAGAGTATTTTTGAGAGAAAAAAATTTTATAACACCAATCCACTCCCCCCCTCCCCTCTTGAAGTGCCTTGGGCAGTTCAAGAGGTTTAATAACCCTACAATAACTTTAAATTGGTAATGGGACGGGTTCTCTAGAATTATTAGTTTAAAAAACTTGAGTAGATCCAATGGCTGATTTCAATGGCAATCATAATACTATCAAAGGATACTCAATTACTCATTCACTAATTTTTGATAATATTCCCATTAATGTTTAGAAAATTTGCATGTCTACTTTCCTGCAATCTATTGACTATCGGGCTTATGATATAAGTAGGATATACTGCTCCATCTCACATTAATAATAGCATCAAGGAAGAAATTTATTTTATTGAATGGAGCTTTGAGGATAGAGACTTTGCTCAACTAAATGCAAAATGCTTAAACTATATTTTTTGTACTTTAATGTGTGAGGATTATATCCATATTTTTTCATGTACAACTGGCAAGAAAATTTGATATAAACTATGTATCACTTATGAAGGAACCAATGAAGTAAAACAATCCTATCTGAACTTATTACTGCATGACTATGAACTCTTTTGCATGAAACTAGCAAAATAATAAATGACATGTACATTAGGTTATTAAGACAATAATCTCATTACATGCACTAGGTAAAAAATTGTCTAACTCTAAAATGGTTAATAAGATCTTATGTTACTTACCTTATAGTTTTGATGCTATAGTCACTACCATTTTTAAATCAAAAGGTTTTAATATTTACTCTATTGGTGATTTATTGAGCTTACTCATTGCTTACAAGAAAAATGTGACATAAAGATTGTTATATATAGGTGATAGGAGAAAAGAGATGATTATGGCGCTGAAGTCAAATGACTTAGATAGTAACAAATTTGGAGTAGATGGGAACAATGAAATAGCTATGATGACTCAAAAGTTCAAAAGCGTTTTGAGAAGAAAGTAGAAGCAGTTCCATGTAGGAGCAAAGGAAAGGTAAGCAAATCTAACAAAGTTTCATCTACTGTTATTTGTTTTGAATGCAAGGAGCCAGGACATCTAAGTTCTGATTGCCCCAACCCTAAGAATCACCCTACTAATTAAAAGGGAGAAGAAAATTTAAACTCTAATAAGGGAAAACAAACAATGCTTAAGGCTTTCTAGGTAGACTCAGTCTCCGATTCATCTGAATAGGAATCTAAGGAGGAGGTAACTAATTTGTGTTTAATGGAAAATGAAATAGTAGTTAACTTCAATAAGGAAGAGGTATATGAGTTGTTTTATGATGAGTTGTTTTCAATTTCAGAACAAATGTATGATTCATATAGGAAGCTTAAGAAAAAACATGCATGTTTGAAAAATGATTTTTTGATTTAAAAATTGAGCATGACATATTAGTTAAATATCATTCTGACCAGAAATCTTAACATGTCCCACTAGATAAAGAACATGCATCATTACTATATCAGTTAAAGAAGAGGCATATTGAGTTAACTAAGTCACATGAATCCTTGAAAATTGAGCATATTGAATTAGAGGAACCAATCAAGGAATTAGAATCACTCATAGAAGAATTAGAAAGGTAAAAGAATCAAATATTATTAGAATTAGCTATTAAGAAAAGTGCAACAAATTGTTTATTGAAGAAAATAAGTGTACTATGATAAAACACTCATGGGCCTACACATACACATCCACATCATAGGATACAACATGCATCACATATCTTAAGGAAGAGGCACTATCCCCCACATAGGTTAGTGAACCTATTTTCATGGGTTAAGTGCTATTGTTGTGGTATGGTAGGACACATAGCATGCACTTGTAGAATTCACCTTAGATCACATCAAGTTTGGAGGCCCATGGTCTCGTCATAGCATAGCATTCATTACATTCATTCATTAAAGTATAAGGTGGAACCCATACTCATTTGGTTCCTAAATCAAACCACTAATTAACTTTATAGCGATACTTTCATGAAAGGCCTAGTGAGAGCATGCGGTACCTAGACAGCTGCTAATTACAAATGATTGGTGAGATGAAGCAGTTTATCATGTTGGAGTCCAGGAGCAGAGGCAAGGTAACACTAGGTGACAAAACCATAAGAAAAGTGGTTGGCTCAAGTATGATTTTCAAATCAAATAGCTTTATTATTGAAAATATATTTTAGTAGATGTCTTAAAACATACTTTGTTCAGTATTAACCAAATTTAAGATAAGGGTTTTGATATCAAATTTCTTTCTAGAAAATGCATGATTACTTTTAAGTAAAAAAAATATTTTAGAAGGAAAAAAGAAAAATAATGGTTATATACTTGACATGTATTGTATTTATGATTAAGATAAAACTTACTCTAAAATTGGTATGGATGATTCATGGCTATGGCATAGGAGACTATGCTATGCTAGAATAAACATTCTTATAAAGATTACCCCAAAAGACCTAGTTAGAGGCATACCAAAGCTAGACTTCTCTAAGGATCATCTCTAGGATGCCTGCTAATTAGGAAAATAAACTAGGTCATCCTTCCATTCTAATAAGGATATCACCACTGCTAGACCACTTGAGATCTTACACATGGATTTGTTTGGTCCTGCTATTACAGCCAATCTATGTAGTAGAAGTTTTAGATTTATGATAGTTTATGATTTCTCTGAATTAACTTGGTTTAGACTCTTAGCACATAAAAGTGAGTGTTTTAATGATTTAATGTATTTTCCACTTGGATTTAGAGAAAGTTTAGTGTTATGATTTTTATAATTCATAGTGATCATGGTGGAGAATTTGAGAATGACAAATTTAAATTGTTTTGTAAAGAGGTTGGAAATGATAATAATTTTTTTGCCCTTAGGACCCTGCAACAAAATGGTGTAGTTGAAAGGAAAAATAGAACACTAGTGGAGGCTACTAGGGCTATATTAGCTGAGTTTACCCTACCTAGATATTTTTTAGCAGAAGTAGTGAATACTGCATATTATGTGCTAAGTAGGGTGAATATTAAATCCAAGCTAAATAAGACACCTTATGAGTTGCTTAAGGGTAGGACACCTAATCTTTCTCATTTGGATATTTTTGGGTATAAGTGTTTTGTCCTTATCAATGGTAAATTAGTAGTAGAGGAGGAGTCTCCTATAGGAAATTTTAATTCTAGGTTAAACGAAGGAGTCTTCTTGGGTTATTCCTCTACAGGTAAAGCCTATAAGCTCTTTAATAAGTGGACCATAGCTGTAGAGGAATCCACCCATGATATTTTTGATGAATATAATAAATTAGTTGAGCTTAGGTTAGAAGATGATGATGAGGTAGACATTAATTATGGAGTAGACGTTGTTGACCTCGGAGATAGAGTAGAATCTCAGAAACCTTTGCCTAGAGAAAGGATATATTTCTCTAGTCAGCCTAAGGAGCTTATCTTAGGAGATCCATTACTAGGGGCTAGGACTAGGCAAGGCCTTAGGAAAGAATTTAGACATGCTATATTCAACGATATGGTAGAACTAACCAATATATATCATACTGTTACTGATGAATTTTGGATCTTAGACATGCAAGAGGAATTAAACCATTTTGTTAGGAATGATGTATGATATTTGGTTAGTAGACCTTCCAATGCGAGTATAGTTGGCAATAAATGGGTATTTAAAAATAGGTTGTTTGAATCTAGTCCTATAATTAGAAATAAGGCTAGATTTGTAGCTAAGGGATATAATCAAATCGAAAGAGTTAATTTTGAGGAGACCTTTTCCACTGTAGCTAGACTAGAAGATATTAGAGTACTACTAGAATTTGCATGCTTTAGAGGTTTCAAACTATATTAGATGAATGTTGGGGGGGTTATTAAGGAAGATGTTTATATAGAGCAATCCCCAAATTTTGAAAATTCATCTTTTCTCAACCATGTCTACAATTAAAGTAGGCTTTACATAGATTAAAATATGTACCTAGGGCTTGGTATGAGAGACTTAAAACCTTTCTCCAAGATAGCTCATTTGTTGAGGGCAACATAGGCACCACCCTATCCCTTAAGAAAATAGGAGATGATATTCTTATAGTTCAAATTTATGTTATGACATATTGTATAGATCAACCAATTAAAATCTATGTAATGTATATTTAGATAATATGAGTAAGGTGTTTGAGATAAGTATGATGGGAGAACAAACCTATTTCTTAGGATTTAGTGTAAAGCAGCGAGAGGATGGTACTTTCCTTAGTCGGTCAAAATACATTAAGGAGATCTTAAAAAAAAAATTGACATGGAAGGTTAAAAAGTATTAATAACCAATGAGCTCAACCATCTAGGTTGATAAGGATGTAGATGGGAAATCAATAGATTAAATTAAATATAGGGGAATAATAGGTTCACTTCTCTATTTGATTGCTAGCAGACTAGAATCATGTTTAGTGTATGCCTATCTGCTAGATTCCTAGCTAACGCAAAAGAATCCCATATGACTGCAGTGAAAAGAATTCTTAAATATCTGACAGGCACCCAAAAATTAGGCATTTAGTATCCTAGATATAGCACCACTTTTAAAATTATAGGATATTTAGATTTAGATTCATATTTTGTAAGGTGTAGAGCATACAAGAGAAGCACCCTAAGCACTTATAAATTCACAGGGCAATCCTTAGTTTCTTTGTCTAATAAAAAGTTGAATTATGTAGCCCTATCCACCCTTGAAGCAAAATATATAGCTGTAGGAAGTTATGTTAGTCAAGTCTTATGGCTAAATAAATAAATCCTTGACTTAAACTTTCTGAAGGCACTAAAACAATCATGTGTGATAACACTAGTGCTATTTGCATTTCGAAGAATACAATTCAACATTTCTGCACTGTGCAAGTTGATATTAGACATCATTTCATTACGGATCATATAGCCAAGCGAGACATAGAATTGCATCATGTAGCCATTGAAAATCAATTGACAAATAACTTTAGAAAACCCCCTAGTTATGACACCTATAGCACACTTAAGACTAGACTAGTTGTGATTGATATTAATGCTTAGAGAAAATAGGGTAGGAATATGGTTAAAAGGAGTTATTTGTTTGTTATATTATAGTGTTCTTATTATAATCTTTGTGTGCATTTTCTTTTATTTTTTTCCTTCATGGTGTGTTTAGTCTATAGCTATTATCTTTTTGGTGATGTCAAAAGGGGGAGTAGGAGTTGTTGGTTTGAAATCTTTTCTTTCATAAGTGCAGTATGTTCTCTTTCCAATTTGTGTATGTTATGCTTCTTTTTCTTCAATATATATATATATATATATATAATGTTTTTTAAATATCTTAATATTTTTAAAAGATAGCACATAGTAAGGGGGAGAATTCGAGAGAAAAAAAAAACTAAATTGAAACCCAACCGACATTGTTTGCCATCATAAAAAAGGTGAAGATTGCTGTAATCCAGGAGGCTATGCCTCTGTTTTGGTGATTACAAATATTATTGGAGTTTACTTAGTTTCTTCTACTTGTTTTTATTACATATCATTTTTATGTGTACTAATGTTTCAGGTATAACATACGCTAAGCACCACCAAGGGGTCAGGGCTCAAGATTAGATAATATATGATTGATGGTTTGCAAGAGTCTATAATTTTATATTTCTTGAGCCTATATATTATAAAAGGTGTATCTTAGCTTAGCAATCGTGCAAACACACAGGGGAGTAAAATTGAATATTTTAGTTTTTTTGAATTTCGTACTGTATGATTTATATTATACTATACGATCTCTATAAAATAGGAATTAATTAAAATATTTAGTTAAATTAATTTAATTTTAAACTAATCATATTATATGATCATAATAGTATAAAGCAATTAGTTATAATGAAGAAAAGTTGATTCCAATTATATTTAGGTAATATTATGAATGTTAAAATTTGTTCTATCGTACTGTATAAACTAGTTTGTATGTTATGATATTTAAATTATTACCTAAATAAATCCCAAGAATTAGTCAATTGAATTAGGGTTAATTAACCATTAAAGATCATACTGTATGATTTATATCATATGGGATGATAGATAGAGATGATTTTCAATCATCCAGGAGTTCATCCTGGAAGAACTAAGATTCAGTTGAGTTAATCGTAATGTATGATCCTAGATCATATTGGACAATTAGTTCAAACTTTTTGAACTAATTATACAGAGTAATATTTATAGTACAGTACAAAAGGGATAGTTGAACTAATCATACAGTATGATCTTCATATCGTACTATATGAACAAAGATGACTATATTGAAAATTTTTAATTTTGAAGCCTTGTATTTAAGTTCTCATAATAGACTTTGTAAAAGATCTTTTGGTTGTTTAGAGAATTCTGAGAGTTCTTGGTAAAGGCTTATCTTTTGAGAGAGCTTGAAGAGAGAGAACTTAGAGCTTATGAGAGAAAGAGAGAGGAGTTACGTGTGAGGGAGAAGTAGTATGAGATGGGATTTCACACGGTTGCTCCAAGAAAACTTCTTCCCTGGTTCTTCCTTTTCTCTAAATTGATCTTGATGAAGGGTTTGTTGAAGAAAGTTTTCAAGGCCAAAGATTGGTGGCAACTATGCTGCACTGGGGAAGGTAAAAGTGATTTGGTTTTTCGCCGCACAAGAGCAAGGTGAAAGTGATTTGGTTCTCCTATGCACCAGAGGAAGGTAAAAGTGATTTGGTTCTCCGTTGCACTAGAGGAAGGTGAAAGTGATTTGGTTCTTAGCCGCACCGGGGGAGGTGAAAGCGATTTGGTTCATAGTTGTACTGTTGGTGGAAGTGATTTGTGTAAGGATAACTCTGTCTTACTGTGGGGGAAAAAGGAGATTCACTAAGATTTTAGTGCAATGCTCGGAGAGGTGGACTCTAGAGAGTGGACATAGGTCATTTGATTGAACCGCTATAAATTTGGTGTGCTCGTACTTATATTTTCTAATCATACATTATTTTTTTAGCAAATATGTGTTGAGATTCATTATCGTTGTGATACAAAAATATTTGATATTTTCGTGGAATCAACTTGTGCTAGTAAAAAAAATAAACTTTTGAAAAACAAACAAAAAATGCTATGATATTCAGTTTTCTACAAATTTAAAAGGAACAAAAATATTTGTTACATTAATTGCTTACACTTACTTTTGTTAAATTTAGCTTAAGTTTTTCAAAATAGTATTTTTTAGAGGAAATTTTTTCAAAACACTAATTCTCCACCTGTCCACTCCCCCTCTTAGTGTACCTTGGGCAGTTCAAGTGGTTTAACAAATTTTCTGTAAACTTTGATTAAGTGCTCTATTTTTATAAATTTTCTTGCTGGTACTACTTTAATGTAGGGCTATCAAGACTTAACCCGATCTGAACTCAGCCCAAAAAAATTTGGTTTTGGGTTAACACATTTTAAATATTGGTCGGGTTTGGGTTCAACAAATTGACCCATTTCAAAAATTAGGTCAGGTTTGGGTTGACTAAGAAACAGAAAAATGACCCGTGAACCTGGGCGTTTAAGTTGCTGACTCTAGTTCAGACTCGTACTTTGCTAGTTTAGTTTTAATTAAACATTAGTGTTATTTTTCTCGTTCACACCTTTGTAGTTCACCTAATTTCTTCTAACATCTCTCATTCATTCTGTAAATTTTGTTCTTATTTCTCTTAGGATTTTCTCTCGACTGTTCTTGCCTCCTAGCCTCTTGCTCAGTTTCTCTCATCAAATATAGGTAGCTGTCACTAAAAGCAACATCTCAGTGGAAGGAAGTTCATGGGCCTAAAGATTATATATGTTTCACTATTTGTATCTTTAGTCTTTTTGCCCATTTAAGGTTTTCTACTTTTTTTTTTGTAGATTGATATAGAGGTTATTGGGAGTTGGGATTCTTAATTTCTCACCTCATGTTCTAGTTTTGCAGACATTCTTTTGAAAGTATGAGATGCGCCAAGAGGGGGGGGGGGGGTGAATTGGCATTTTAAAAATTATTCCTAAATAGGAGTTCTAAATTTTTTTGGATTTTTAAAATAATAACACAATGAGTAGAATACGGAAGCTAATGATACGATCACAACGATGATATTAGTAAAAAAATTACAGATCTCACAATACAAAGAAAATACAACCAGATTTTTCACCACGCAGATATAACAGTAAGCAGGTATGTGAAAAATAAAATGCAGTAAAGAAAATGGAAAAAGCACACCAGAAATTTTTATAGTGGTTCAGTCACTTGACCTACGTCCACTCCCCGGAGTTCTCTACTCCAAGAATTGCACTACTAAAAGTTGACTCTTCTTTGGCTCCCACAGCAAGGCAAAGAAGCCTTTACAAAACACCCTTTCACCTCCCCCGGTGTGGTGAAATACCAGACGCTATGTTACCCTCCCGATGACGGTAGCGGACCTTCTCCTTTTTCTCCCTCCTGGAGAAGACAAAGTACCCAGATGATGTTGATCTTGAAGCCTATCTTCCCTACAGAACTTTCACAAGACTCCCCAAAGCCACAAGAGGAGCAAAGCATGCAGTTAGCTTGGAGCCACCATGTGATCCCCTCACACTCTTTCTCCCTCACGCTCAAGCTCACCTTCACCTTCCTCTCACAAGACCTGGATCTCTCCAAAGAAAGCTTCTCTCTTAAGCGTTCCTTCCTCTCTCAATGCTTCTCACAGTAGCAAGATAGACCAACAACTACTTATTTGAAAAATAAAAGTTCTTTTAAATCAGGCTTCAGAAAATCCAAAAAATTTAACTTTTTCGTCTCTATTCATTCAGTACGATATAACATCGTACAGTATGATGAGTTCAAAAATAGCTTTGTCCAGTACAAGCACATATGAACAGTTCATGAATTTTATGAATATTATACTATACGATCCGGAGATCGTACATGATGATCATGTTTTTTTTCAACTGTTCGTACAGGATGATATATGGGATGATCTCTGGGACGAGCAAATTTGTCTCTGACCATCATCTAGCACTGTACTATTCATACAGTACGATTAGTTCATTTTTAGGACATCGTCCGGTACAATATGAATATCGTTCGGGACGAATAGAACAAAAACCTTGGTTTTGTCTGGTACGATCAATAGCATGAATGAAATCCTCTTTGACCATCATACAGTATGATAAACATCGTACAGTACGATCAAATGTAATATAGAAACCAAGATTTTATTTCCCAATTATGGGAGATAATTTTGGTAAGTTTTTAAATACTCGTACAGTATGATATATATCATACAGTAAGAATAGTTTAGAATATCAAAATTAGAAACTCACCAAACTTATTCTGGCAGCTAGGGTTTTTGAATTGAACCTCATTGTACAATACGATTAAAAATTGTATAGTATGAACAATTTTAAAAAAAAAATTGACTTAAAAAAATCTCCCTCTGTGTGTGTGCATGGTTGCTCTTTTAACATACATGCTTTTATGGCAGACTCAAGAAAATAAAAAATAAAAAAAATAAAAATACAAGTTTTAGAATATCCTATTCTACCCAGTTTGAGTCTCCAGTAATCTTGAGCGATGTGTATTTGACCTGAAATATTAATGCTCACAAACAAAGATAAACATTTATAATCTTTAAGGAAGTCCATATAAATTCAGTAAGTATTAGTTTTCACCATCAAAATCAAGTGCTCGGGATCTTGGATTTCAATAATCTCCCCCTTTTTGATGGTGTCAAAAAATATTTTCTGATGGCCATAATTGTTATGTCTTTCGTAGCTCCCCCTTAGTAGAATAATTGATTGTAAAATAGGAGGAAAGAGATTTTTTTTATTATTTTCATTATTATTTATAAAAATAACATAACGAACATAACAAGAACAATAGATAAACAACAGATAACATTAATATTATGGACATAATAATACAGAAACTTCTTCCCCTTTTGACAACAACAAAAAGGGAGGAGTAACAAGTACAAACAAGAACTAAAAAAAATTAAAAATAAAAACTACAAAAGCAAACACAAATACAAGCAACTAATAGGTATGACAGAACGTAAACAAAAGAAAGCATTCAAAAATCAGGATCCTAACTCGGAGGTGGTGGTAGAGCCACTTGAAAGTGCTGATGAAGGGATGCAAACGGGTGATCGATTAAGGTGAAGCATTCCCCAAACCATTTCATGTCATTTTCTTGCTGTTGATATTATTGATTAATGTGGGAATCCATTCTAGTTTCAAAATGATCAAGGCATTGAATAATGTCATCGTGAGGGTAGGCAGGATAGGCAGGCCCAGGCGGGTGTATTGGTGGTGGTAGAGGTGCGTCGGTAGGAGCAGCAGCCTCTTCTTCAGAAAAATTGGGATCAGTGTGAGTGGCCCCTGATGGAATAGAATACTAAAAGAGGTGTTAGTATAGAAGATATGAAGATAATCAGGAGGTAGAGGGTAGTGGAGTTGATATTTGGCGTCCAGGATGTACCCAATGACATGTCCTAAGGCAAGATTTAGTTTTCTTCGGGCACTGGGATATCGAAAAGCAGACAAGGTATGAGTATAGTCAATGATCATTTGAGCTTCATTGAATTTGGTGCCTAACATGATTAAGTAAGTGACCACAGACAGAAGTGGGGTTATGTGTATGCGGTCTCCAGCTTTGGGTATTATGGACGTGCGAAGAATATGCTAAATAACGCGTACATTTTGATTACGAGTTTAGACAAGTGGTAGATGTTGATTGGAGGGTACATTTCTAAGTAGCATGTTCACTAAGGTCCAATCATAATCATTAGTGAGTAGAGATTGGGGACGAGGGCCTTCAGTGGATAGGTCAATATGTTCAGCTATAACGTCTACTGTGATAACGTCGTATTGTTTGCAGACATAAGAGGTAAGGGTGGTACATTCTAGGTCAACCTTAAGGTTTGCTAAGAATTTATAGAGGAGTTCAGAATGAAATGGAAAAGCTAGGGTAAGGAGGAATTGGAGAGTCGTAGAGGCAAAGAGATTCATGATGTCGAAATTGAGTGCAGCTTGATTAAGCATGCGTGAGGGAGTAGGCCTCTTTGAATTTGTTATAGGCTTTCTAGTCAGCTGTAGAGAGAAAGTGGCCGTTAAACTGCCGAGAGGATGAGCTTCCCTCGATCAGTTGTCCTCACTTGCTTCCACCAGTCATCGAGAAGAATATGTTCAAGGGAGTAAGGATTGCAAAGGGGTGAGTGAAATAGAGGCATAGAATCCCACCTTTTTATAGAATTTTTGATAATCGTATAGCACGATATGGTATTGTACAGTACGATCAAAGTATTTAATTCGTCTGAATGACTTTTTAGAAAAAGGAGTCAACTCATACAGTACAATCAGAATCATACTGGATGAATATGAGTGAGAGATCATTCGTCCCGAGGAGTCATTTGAATGACTTTTGACGAAATCAATCGTACAGTACGAACAAGTATTCGTATAGTACGAACCATAATTTTTTTTGTACTGGCCGAGTTTAAATTTTTTCAAATCCAAATTGACACGTGGATTATACAGTACGATGGTTGGTTCGTACAGTACGATGACCAATATAGTGTATCGTACAATACGAGTGGTTCTTCATACAATATGATATGTGTAAGACAGGATAGACCTAGACCGTGGATGGAGTGAAAGGCTGTGATTTGTGTATTTAGGATAATCGTATAATATAATACTGAATCGTACAGTACGATGTGCAGAGAAATTCAAGTTTTGGGTATTAGTAAGGTGAATGTGAGAGGATCTGGAAACCCTATTTTTTTTTAAAAATATTTTATTTTTTATTTGTTTTATTTTAAGCTTGAATGTCTATGACACCTAATTTTGTTCTCAAGGTACTAAAGGTGTCATAAGCTAATGGTTTTGTGAGAATGTTAGCCAATTGATCTCTAGTAGCAATGTGGTGTAGTTCAATATCTCCTTTGGCTACATGATCTCTTATGAAGTGATGTCTAATGTCTATATGCTTTGTTCCTCAAAATCTATTCCCTCAATTTGGTTGTACCCCTTTGCTACTAATCTAGCCTTATTTCTCACTACTATGTCAGAGTCATTCATCTTATTTTTAAAGACCCACTTAGTTCCAACTACACTTTGTTCTTTAGGTCTCTTAACTAATCCTCATACATCATTCCTAACAAATTGGTTTAACTCTTCTTGTATTGCTAGGATCCAGAATTCATCTCCTAAGGCTTGATCTATATTTGTGGGTTCAACCATAGAGATAAATGCAAAATGACTAACCTCTTTCCTAAGTCCATGCCTAGTTTTTACACCTTCTGATGGGTCTCCTAAGATTAATTCTTTAGGATGACTAGAAGAATATTTCCAATCTCTAGGTAGTTGCTCCTGAGGCTCTGCTCTATTTTCTATGGCAATGGTTTCTACCCCCTTAATGATCTCACTTTCTTCTTCTTCAGGATTAGGTTCAGAGATTTTATTAGACTCATCAAATACCACATGGGTAGACTCTTTTACTACAAGGGGCCTCTTATTGAAAATTCTATAGGCTTTACCTACAGATGAGTAGCCTAAGAAGATACCTTTATCAGATTTAGGATTAAACTTTCCTAAGGGTGACTTACCATTGATTAAGATGAAATATTTGCATCCAAAAACATGTAAGTGAGAAAGATTGGGTTTCCTACCCTTAAGCAATTCATAGGGTGTCTTATTAAGTTTGGATCTAACATTTACCCTATTTAGAACATAGCAAGCAGTATTCACTGTTTCTATCCAAAAATATCTAGGAAGAATGTATTCAGCTAACATTGCCCTAGTAGCTTCAACTAAAGTTCTATTCTTTCTTTTAACTATTCCATTTTGCTGAGGAGTCCTAGGGGCAAAGAAATTATATTCTATTCATATCTCTTGACAAAATGATTCAAACTTATCATTCTCAAATTCTCCACCGTGATCACTATGGATTTTCGTAAATTCACATCATAATTTTCTTTGAATCCAAGTGGAGAAAGTTCTAAACTCTTCAAATGACTCACTCTTATGTGCTAAGAATTTTACCCAAGTAAACATAGAGTAGTCATCCACTATTACAAATCCATAAGATTTTCCTCCTAGGCTAACGGTACTAACAGGTCCAAATAGGTCCATGTGTAGAATTTTTAGTGGCCTAGTGGTGTTGATATCCTTAATTGACTGAAATGATGATTTTACTTATTTTCCTAATTGGCAGGCATTGTATAGATGATCTTTAGTGAAGTCTAGCTTAGGTATGCCTCTAACTAGGTCTTTTTGTGTGATATTCCTAAGTGTTTTCATACTAGCACGGCATAGTCTCCTATGCCATAGCTAGGAGTCATCAGCTATTATTTTTAAACATAAAACATTTGAGTTTTCAATGCAGTTTAAATCTAACATGTAAACATTATTGATACGTTTTTCTTCTAACACAAGTTTATCATTTAGGCTAATCATACATTTATCAGAAAGAAACTTTATGTCAAAGCCCTTATCACATAGTTGACTGATACTTAACAAATTATGTTTTAAACCATCAACTAAAAGAATATTTTCAATTACAAAATTTTTAGAATTTCTAATGATACCTTAGCACACAACTTTCCTGGTGGTGTTGTCTCCCAAAGTCACCTTACCTCCTGACCTGGCCTCCAGTGTCACGAACTGCTTCATGTCTCTAGTCATGTATCTTGAGCAGCCACTGTCTAGGTACCACATGCTCTCACTAGGTCTTTTATGAGAGCATCCCTAAAATGTCAATCACAGGTTAGTTTTGGGAACCCAAGTGAGTTTTGGTTCCACCTTATGGTTTTATGAATGAAATATATGCATGTTATGCTATGATGAATGCAGCTTAGGTCTCCACACTAGATGTGTCATATGGTGAATTGTGTACGTGCAGGCTATGTGACCTAGCATGCCATAAGAATAACACCTAACACCGGGAAATGGGTTCACTAATCTACGGGGGTGATAGTGCCTATTTCTGGGTTTGGATGATGCATGCTGTGATGATTTAGAATGAGACTTTTCAATTAATGGTGGTTTATAAAATTTAACAAAAGTGGGTAGTGTTCTATTAGTCTCAAATGCATTAACTTTTTCCCATAGAAATTTATTTCCTTTTTTAATACTTACAATTTGAAATTTCAATGCATGCTCATCACTATGTAATTGACATGCAAGTTCATCTAATTCCTTAAAATGTATTTTCTAATTCAACATGTGATGATTTTAAGGAATCGTGTGTAGTAGTTAATTCAACATGCTTCTTGTTTAGTGCATAAATTCATCAAGCATAGACATATGATCTCTATCCAAGTCAGAAAAATCTTTAACTACATTAGCATGCTCTTTTCGTAAAGTACTAAAATGAGTGTTAAGGCTAGCATGCATTTTCTTCAACTTCCTATACGAGTCATGAATCTTTTTCAGAAATAATTAACAGCTCATCATAATAAAGTTGACTTACCTCATCTTGGTCTGATTGATCAAGGTTATCGTTAGTCATAAGACATAAGTTTGTTACCTCCCCGTCTGCCTCTTCTTCTGATGATTCTGAAGCAGAGTCGGCCCAGAGTGCCTTTTGTGTCTTAAACTTGCACTTCTTGAATTTTGCCTTTTCCTCGCCCTTTTCCTTAGTTGGAGGAGTCGTAACATTGGGGAAATTAGCTCGGAGATGACTTGGCTTCCTGCACTCAAAGCAAATTGTATCGGATGCAACTTTAGTATTCTTTGAGTTTTTACCTTTATTCCAGTTACTTTGATGATGTCGTTGCTTTCTTTTCAAAAAATTCTAGAATTGGCGAGTCATCAAGGCTATATCGTCATCTTCCTCCGCTGCAGAGCTGTTACTTTCAGAATTGTTCACTTTTAGAGCCACAGTTCTCTCATTCTTCTTTTCACCTGGATCACTTTACCTTTGACTCACTCCTTGCTCGTAGGCAATGAGTGACCCAAGCAAATTGTCAATTGAATAAACATTTAAATCTTTGGACTCAGTTATTGCAATAATTTTTGCATCACAGGAGCTAGGTAAACATCTCAATATTTTATTAACTTTTTTAGAATTTGATAATTCTCTTCCTAAAGCATGCAAAGATGTCACTATTTGCGTAAACCTAGTGTACATTTCAGATATAGTCTTGCTAGGTTTCATGCAAAAAAGTTCATAATCATGTAGGAGTATGTTTAGCCTAGATTGTTTAACCTCAATGGTTCCTTCGTACGTGATACACAATCTATCCCAGATCTCCTTACCAGTACTACAAGTAAATACTCGCATATAATCTTCTGATTTCAATGCACAAAAGAAACAATTCAAGCACTTAGCATTTAATTGTGCAAATTATCTATCCTCATTACTCCATTCATTAAAAGCTAATTCAGTTTTAACTCCATTCAATATATAAAATGGTGCAGAGTAACCTTCTTGAACCACCATCCACATGCGATAGTCTATAGACTGTAAAAATATAGACATGTTCATTTTCCAGAAATCAAATGGTATATTATCAAATAATGGTGGACGGGTTATAGAAAAACCCTTCGCAGTGTTATGGTTACCAAAATGTGCCATGGATCTTATGTTTCTAGGTTTTCTAAAACACTATTTTGAAACCCCGCTCTGATATCACTTGAAAGTACAAGATGCACTAAGAGGGGAGGGGGTGAATTGGTACTTTAAAAATTATTCCTAAACAGGAGTTCTAAATTTTTTGGATTTTTAAAATAACAACACAACAAGTAGAATACAGAAGCTAATGATACGATCACAATGATGATATTGGTAAAATAATTATAGAACTCACAATACAAAGAAAATACAACCAGATTTTTCACCACGCAGATATAGCAGTAAGCAAGTATATAAAAAATAAAATGTGGTAAAGAAAATGGAAAAAGCACAACATAAATTTTTATAGTGGTTCGGTCACTTGACCTACGTCCACCCTAAGAGTCCTCTACTCTAAGAATTGCACTACTAAAAGTTGACTCTCCTTTTGCTTCCACAGTAAGGCAGAGAAGCCTTTACAAAACTCCCTCTCACCTCCCCCAGTGTGGCAGAATACCAGACGGTATATCACCCTCCCGGTGCCGGCAGCGGACCTTCTCCTTTTTCTCCCTCCTGGAGAAGGCAGAGTACCCAGATGATGTTGATCTTAAAGCCTCTCTTCCCTAGAGAACTTTCACAAGACTCCCCAAAGCCACAAGAGGAGCTAAGCATGCAGCTAGCTTGGAGCCACCGTGTGATCCCCTCACACTCCTTCTCCCTCATGCTCAAGCTCACCTTCACCTTCCTCTCACAAGCCTTGGATCTCTCCAAAGAAAGCTTCTCTCTCAAGAGTTCCTTCCTCTCTCAATGCTTCTCACAGCAGCATGACAGACCAACAACAACTTAATTGAAAAATAAAAGTTCTTTTAAATAAGGCTCCAGAAAACCGTAAAAATTCAACTTTTTTCTCTCTGTTCGTACAGTACGATATAACATTGTACAGTACGATTAGTTCAAAAATAGCTTCGTCCAGTACGAGCACAGATGAATGGTTCACAAATTTTATGAATATCATACTGTACGATCTGAAGATCGTATAGGACGATCATGCTATTTTCAACTGTTAGTACAGGAGATCTATGGGATGATCTCTAGGATGAGCAAATTCATCTCTAGCTATCATCCTGCACTATACTATTCGTACAGTATGATTAGTTTATTTTCAGGACATCATCCAGTACGATATGAATATCATCCTGGATGAATAGAATAAAAACCTTAGTTTCTTCTGGTACGATCAATGGGATGAATAAAATCATCTCTAACCATCATACAGTACGATAAACATCGTACAATATGATCAAATATAATAAAGAAACCAATATTTTATTTCCTGATTACGGGAGATAATTTTGGTAAGTTTTCAAATACTCGTACAGTACGATATATATCATACAGTAAAAATAGTTCAGAATATCAAAATTAGAAACTTACCAAACTTATTCTGGTAGTTAAGGTTTTTGAATTAAACCTCATCGTATAGTATGATTAACATCATTCAGTACGATTAGTTCACAGAACTAATCGTCTAGGATTAGCCATTAGCCCGAGTATTAATGACTCATCATTTACTATGATTAAAAATTGTATAGTACGATCATTTTTTTAAAAAAAAATTGACTTAAAAAAAATTTCCCTCTGTGTGTATGCATGGTTACTCCTTTTACATACATGCTTTTGTGGCAGACACAAGAGAATAAAAAATAAAGAAAATTAAAATACAAGTTTTTGAATATCCTATTCTACCTAGTTCGAGTCTCCAGCAATCATGAGCGGTGTGTATCTGACCTGAAATATTAGTACTCATAGACAAAGATAAACATTTATAATCTTTAAGGAAGTTCATATAAATTCAGTAAGTATTAGTTGTCACCATCAAAATCAAGTGCTCGGGATCCTGGATTTTAACATCTTTAAGAATCATAGGGTTTTTAAATTTAGAGTTTTCTATTTATTTTATTTTATTTTCTAGATATTATGTTTTAGACTTTAGGGTTCAATTTATATTACATTTGTTACTCTACAAGCTATCAATACCACAATGTTATTATATTAGGGTTTCATGGTTTTCTATTTTAATAATCATAGGCTCACTACTGCAGTGTTATTGTGTTGTTGTTGTGATAAAGTTAAGCTTTTTTAGTTCTGTGTACTGTGTAGTTATGTTCTGTGGTAGTTCTATCATCTGTGGTATGCTACTATGCTTCAGTAGACTATAGACCCTAACTCCCTATCCATTTGTAGTTCTGTCGATTATCAACTTTGGTAATTTTAAATATTTAACATTTCTATGGTTGTCTTGATTCTATGGTTGTGTTGATATTTTATTATAGAGTGCATTGGTGGCTTGGTTCACTTGTTCAGTGCATATTATATAATACTGGCCTATTGGGCCACTAGCAGAGTTTTGGAGTCTTAGACCTTTGGTTAAATGTGACATAATCTTTGATTGTTTACTTATTCAATTTTGTACTACACTACTAGTACTAATCTTTATAACTAATAAGACTAATAAGTAATAATAATGTTTAATTTCATCTATAAAATGGAGGACTCAAATACTAGTGTTGACTATACTCCTATTCTTGTGAATTTCCATGTTGTTAATGAAGTAGATGAAGTTGAAATAGACATTAATTATGCCGATGAAGTTGATATTTATGATGATAATGTTAAAGAAAATGTTGTTAAGAAAACAAGAAGGATGAATTACACTGTATGGGATCATTCTGAGATGTTACCTATACCTATAGATGGTAAATAAAGGTGTAAATGCAAAACATGTAGTGCAGTCTACCAATGTGATTGTAAGAATGGGAATGGAAACTTAAAAGTATCATTTGTAAGTTTGTAAAAAGAAAAGTACCTGCGACATAGGCCAGTTAATTTTGCAATCAAGTTCTAGCTCACCTATTTCTTTAACCAATAATAAGTTTGATAACCAAGAGTTCCGTGATTTAGTTCCTATTTTTGCTTATTGACTATTGATCTTTTCGTTACAATTCTTCTAAATTTTTATGTTAGATTTTGGTTGTTATTTACTGTGAGCTGGGTTTTAGTGGTTATTTTTTGGGTTTTGGTTATTATTAGCTGGATTGTGCACTTGGTTGTTATATTCCCTACATTATGGGTTGTTATTGTCATATTTCCTATGTTGCTGAATCTATATTCCCTGTGTTGCTTAATCTTAGGTTGTTGTTGTTGATTGTTGGGTTGTCAGTTAATTTCTATGAGCTAGGTTTTGTTTCTTATTTCTGGGTTGCTGGGAAGTATTTGATGGATTGTGGGTTATTTTTTGGCAGCTTTTGTTGCTGGTTGCTGCCTAATTTATTCTGACATGTGGGGGTGTTGTTGTATTTTGGGGTTTCCTAGGTTGATGGGTAGGTGGGTTATTATTGTTGTAATTTATGGGTTATTTTTCTTCTGCATCCTGGCCCTAAGCTGTTGGTTTCTGCCTTAGTGAGTTGTTATTTTGTCTTTGGCTCTTTGATGGTTTCTGCCTTGCTGAGATGCTAGGTTGTGGTGGTTGTCTTTGCTATTTCTTCCTTTCAGCCTTGTAGGTTGTAGCTTACAAAATGCTGGTTATCTATGTTGTTTCTAAAAGGATTAAAAGCTGAGTTGTAATGATGTGTACCCTTCTAAATGGAGTGTGAAGTCATTTAGAGAGAAAATTATTACAACTAGGTGGCATTTGCGTTATCTTATAATTAAAAATATACTAACTATAATACAAAATGCCGCCTTGGGAGGCAATGCCACAGTAATAGTAATGTTCATTGTTGACTCACATTTCATTACTCAAAGAATTATTTGGGGGGTTAATCTGAGCTATTTAGTCAAGCTTTTTGCTCTCTCATGGCATTATAATGATATATACTTAACCTTTTTTTTTCTTTTTGGCAGTTAATTTAAATCTATTGGATGGTTAAAGAATAATAATCTCCAAACCAAAGTCAAATCTCCATGAGGCAGGATTTCAGTCTCCAGTCTTCAGAGTTCTTCAAATTTACATTTAATACATTTTGATTTGTAATGTTTGATGTATACTTTGTAATTTGTTGTTTATAATTTATTATTTGTATTTTTGAATGCTATAACTTTTTTGTATTTAATAAGTTATCAAATATTTTAAATTTCTTTATTTTGAACATTTTTTATAATTTAAGTAGTAAATTTTATTAGTTTATTTTGAAATAAAAAAAAGAAGAAAAGGGGTTGGCGGGTCAATTCAGGTCAATCTGGACTCGAGTCAGGTTGGGTTCAGGTCCGGGTTCTCGACCCATTTTTCTAAATGGGTCGGGTCCTGGTTGGAACATATGATGATGGGTTAATTTTGGGTTCGACTTGAACTCAACCTAAAAACCCTATTTGACACCCCTACTTTAATACTCAATCCTAAATTTGATAATATAATTATTGGAATGATTTCAGACCAATAAGTTTATGCACTACCTTAAATTAGATCATTTCTAAGGTCTTGGCTACTAAAATATCTTCTATTCTTCCTAAAAATATCTCTATGAATCAAACTAGTTTTTTTAAAGGCAAAGATATTTTCGACAATGTTTTGCTTGCTCAGGAACTAATCGTTGACATTCACTAAAAAGTTCTTTATGACAATTTAATTCTTAAATTGGATATTATGAAGGCATATGATAATATTAATTTGTCTTTTATTCTTAATATCTTACACCTCTTTGGTTTTAATAACAATAGCTTGACCCTCATTAAGAATATTAGTTAAAATGTTTGATTTTCTATCCGCATTAATGGTGAGTCTCAAGCTTTGTTCAAAACAAAACTAGGGAGTCAGGCAGGGGACCCTCTTTCCCCAGCCTTTATATTATTATTTCTCAATATTTATCTAGAGGTTTGCAGCACACTTTCACTTCTTTTAAAGGTTTGGTCTTAACAAATTATGGTGGCCATAATATATCTCACTTATATTTTGCAGATAATATCATTCTATTTTTTAATGGATCCAAAAATAACATTAATAGTCTTAAAACTTTTCTTAATGCTTTTGAAAATGAAAGTGGTTTTAACTTAAGTAACAGTAAGAGTACTTTTATTGCTGGAAAGGTTTTGACTAGGGATAAGATTAATTTCATAAGTTCTATCACTAGTTTCAAAAGCCAATCTTTGCTTCTTTACTATCTTGGAACTCCTCTTCGCAAGTGTTATAAAAGATCTTTCATCTTTGATAAATTTTTTTTAATATTCTTAAGAAATTACCTACTTGGAAATTTAATTTTTTATCCATGGGAGCTAGGATAATTTTGATTTAAAGCATTTTATGCTCCATACCTATTTAATTGTTATAGACTATCAATCATACCCTTGAAGTTTGTTTCAAAATGGATATGATCATTAATAAAAATTTTTGGGGTTCTTCTAACACTTCCAAAAAAATTCATTGGTCATCTTGGAATTCTTATATTTTTCGATATTATGAAGGTGCTCTGGGATGAAAATCTATTCTTGGTATGGTCCATTCTTTCTGTTACAAATTGTGGTGGATGTTTAGAAGTAACTATTCTCTGTGGGCTAATATCATAAACTTGAAATATTGCAAAAAATTGCATCCTAATAATAGTTTCTTCAAGAAGGGGTGATCTTTTATTTGGAATAGATTGTGCAAGATTAAATGCAAGGGGGAGAGGTCTAAGGTATAGGCGTTGGGTAATGGGGCTTCCCTTTTCTTATGACTGGATGATTGGATTTGTTTTGGCTCCCTTGACTCTCATTTTAACACTCACTCTCTTACTAATGTTAAGGTCTCTAACTTCATCTTGAATGCTAGGTGGTGTTATAATCATATTACTGAAAAACATCGAAACAACCTTGTCAATAGGATTTGTGATATTCCCATTAATTGTAATGTTAAAGACAATCCTATATTTAAATTTTTGATGAATGGTGATTTCAATTTTAAGCGCGCTTGGAATTCTTTCAGATATCAATGCCAACTTAATAGTATTTTTTTGTAAAATCTAGAATAAGGTCACTCCTCTGAATATTTCATTATTTACTTGGAGGATTCTCAAATGATTTATTCTTGTAGATATTTGATTAATTACCGATAGTATTTTCCTGGTGTCTAAATGTTTATATTTCTTTCATATTGAAACTTTAAATCATGTTTTTTGAATGTGCCTGTTACCTCGAGAGTGTGAGCTATTTTGGAGAGTAAGCTATATGTGTGTTTTAGAAACAACTTTAATAACTGCCAATCCTTCTTAGCTGATTTGTTTCGTAATATACCCAAGGGTCATATTGTCACTATTTTTCCTATGAATGTCTTTTGTCTCTTGTGGTATAAAAGGAACAATTACTTGCACAATGGTGTTAAAATGAACTCTTATAGACTTATTACCTTTCTTAAAAACAAGATATACCAACTCTTCTTTGCTAAGATGATTAATCAAAAACACTTTAAAGGAATTATTTCATGCTAATCTTTCTTTAATATTATTTTGATTATCCTATATTAGATCATTCCTATAAGATTATTCACTGGATTAAACCTCCTAAGGATCAGGTTAAACTTAATCTATCTAGTTCTCAGCTTTTTCCTGGTTGTGGAGGATTAATTAGAGATTTCAAAGGTTCTCTTATATATGCTTTTACATCTCCTATTCCTAAATGCAATGCCATCTTTGCTGAATTGAGTGCTTTATATTTGGGCATTAATCTATGTATCTCCAAAAATATTATAAGTATTTTGATTGAAAATGATTCTAAAATGCTTATTTATTTTATATCTTCTAATTGTTGTCTTAATATAATACTTTTTCACCTATTTAGTAAAACTATGGCTGGTTTAACTAAGGTTAATTATAGTATCACTAATATTTAGAGAGAAGGAAATTTCTGTGCTAATTGGTTGGCTAAGAGAAGTATGACTTTTGAATGTTTAATATTTTCACTAGGATTCTTCTTCAAAGTGTTGAATAGAATGATGAGATTAGATGCTCTAGGTACTCCTTATATCATAAAATAAATTTCTTCCCCCATTATAGTGTTATATTTTTCTTCTCTATAAGTCCCTTTTATGTCAGTCATTTTAAGCCTTTATCATTTTTGTTGTGGGTTCATATTTATTTACCAATATTTCTCTTATGTATATGTTGCACTATTCAGTTAATATTCCATAACTGTTGCTTTAGTATTTTAGAATGTGCTTACTCTTGGAGGAGGTTGACTTTCTTCTTCCTCTTTGCATTTTCTTCCTTGTAGTTTCTGCCATTACATTCATCTCATGGGATTGTATTGATTCTTCATATCCTCCTATCAGTTTGCTATGACTTGTCATATGGTCTATACTCGAGGCATTTTTGTGGTCCTTTTTGATTTGATGGTTTAGGTCAGTGGTAATTTTATTTTTCTATCTCTTTTGCAAGTGGATTCTGCTCCATGTTATAGCTACTTATTATTGCTTGTCTTCTACCATGGGCTGATTCCTCTGAATTATTTTTGCTTGGCTTCTTGTCTGTAATAGGTTTTATAGTTTATTTTTGTAATTCTTGATCAAGAATCCTATGCTCTATAGGTTTTTTGGGTACTATTATTTTATTATAGCTCTTTGAATTATATAGATCTATTCATTCCTTTTAAATACTTTTTAACCTCCATTTCTAATAAAATAAAAATAGCCATATTCTCAAAAAAAAAAAGTGAGTATGACTTAAAATTTCTTAAAATAAAATTTTCATTTTAACTCTTACTATGCCTAAATTTAATGAGTAAGACTTTAAAATTCATAAAATTAAATTTTAAACAAAATTTTAATAATTAAGCTTTTTCAAAATGAATGTAAAAAGTTATTAATCTCTCATGCTTCTACTCATGTTTGATATAATATTAGAATTAGAAATAAGAGTTTGATTGAGATTTTTTGGATTTTTTGAAATTTTAACAAAGATTTTTTGACATTTTTGTTATAATAGCTTCATGTTGATCTTCTCTTTTTAGCTTTTGATTATTCTTAATTGAATTCTAGAGACATCATTAATTTTTGAAATGGTTTTGAGTACTTGTAAATGTCTTTGACTAATGTACCTTAACTACTTTTGATAGCAAGTCAAATTCTAATAACAATCCCATCGTGAAGGTTAGTTTGGGATTATGAAGAAGCTCTCTTCTTTAAAGATATTTTAGAGAGACAATTAGGTTTCAATCAATGCCTTAGTCTTTTGGTCATCAAATCTCTCTATGGTGATTTACCCTATGGAAGCTAGGGTGAAAGTGAAATTGAAGAAGTTTATGGTTCATGTAACTATTACAACTAGTCATATAATTGCTCCACTTTCAAAATTTACTACTTTCAAAGTTAGTTCCTCGATATTTTTGCCACTCAAAAATTCATAAAAGATAAATAACCACAAATACAACATGAAGAGGATCCAAGGAAAGAAAGAACAAGCTTAGTTGTAGGTTTTGAAAACTACCTATACTGGTATGTTTATCCTTACTAAGACCTCTGTGTTATTTGGTGGCAATAGATTTCTCTCTCTTCATTACTAAAGGAAAGAAGGATGTCCAAAAGACTGCTTGTGCTCCTCCCAATCCATTTGACTATGCCTTATAGTAGAGTGACCATGGAAATATGGAAATTTGATGGATTTTTGAGAGGTGAGATCCAAAGGTTAGTTGGTAGTTTTGGCTAGGCTAATGAACAATTTCTATAGTGTATGAATTGAATGATTTTTAAGTGGTTAAAAAATTTTATTATGGAATATGACTGGATGGGCAGTAGATTAGTATCCTAGTCAACCTTTAAGGTGTGGAGGATATTTATGAAATAGCCATAGCATTTACACTTACAGATGGTTACCACGGAGTGCCAACAACTTCATTTATCTATTTGTACAATATATTTCTTATATATGGCTCTTCTAGATCACTGCATGAAGTTCCTCCCAGGCTAAGGGTGGTGAGTTCCACATAATAACTTATATGAAAACTACCCTCCCCTTCACAAAGTATGAATCAAATGCTCCATCTAAGTTTTGCATGTAGGCCAAGGAGGAGAGAACCCTTAGATAAGTAGCAAACTTTATAATGAGGACTAAATCCACCCACCCTTCTTGATGATATAAAGCTATGGTCTCTAACAAAGTCTTTATTTTTTAATTATTTAATCAGGAAAATTTTAATTTACTATCAAAGATCTAAAAATTATGAGAAAATTTTCATATTAAAGAACTACCATAGAGACTATCAATAAAAATTTGAGCTCACTGTTATGGAATCGTATTTGCTTTTTGTCCAAGTATCCTCACTTGGTGGCTTGTTTTTTCTTCTCATTAAAAACCTATCCAGTAAATACTAATTTTATGGCACTTCATCTATTTTAATGTAAACCTGAAAGAATGAAAGCTCGATAGGCACATGTAAATGATGATCATGTCATCCTTTAGAAGTCTTATCTTATAAATTTGGTGGTTAATTAACTTTTTATATGATATTAAATCCTCCATTATAATATAGGTTTAATAAATATTTCATGAGTTAATTCAAGAATATAAGCAATAGAACCAAATTTTCTTATAATTTTGAAAAACCAAATTCTCTCACATGTAAGTTTTGATATATTGTGGAAGGGTATCTCTCAAATTGTATTTGAATCATTCTATATCACAAGTATTATATTCCTTAAAGGTTTCATCTTTTTTACTTTGTTTAACATACTTTGTATTATTTTCTTATAATCTTCTTTCTTACATAATCATGTAAGACATGAAGATCATGTGCAAATATTGATGCTGAATCTTAAAATAAATCAATGTTTATGCTAGTAAGATTAATAGGATTTCTTAGACTATACCTATAGACTTTTTTGAAAAATGTTTATTTATAATTCAGTAAATAGTATTATTTTATCCAAACTCTAATATAGGGAGATAAAGATCTTGTTGCAAATCTAGATTCAAGCATTATAATTTTGATGATAATAAATATTCTTATTTCTCTACTATTATCACTACTACACATCTATTTTTGTTGCCCAGCCTACCAAATTTTTAGGTCCACATGATTAATTACAATTTAAGCTAGCTCAAAATGGGATAGATTAGGACTGAGTTAGTATGCAATTTTAATTCCAATGATTTTTACCTTTTTTTGAGTCAAATGCAATAAGGCAGATCCTGATACTAAGTAACCTTGCACACACACACTCAGGGGGAGAAATTTGGTAAGTCAGAGAGTTTTATGTTTTTTGATCATATCATATAGGATGATCCAAAATCATCCTTGACGATCAGTTAAAAATAGAAACCCTAATTAGGGCATCTGGGTCAAGTAAACCTGATTAAGGAAATCATCCTGGATGATCCTCCCATCATCCTGGATGATATGCTTAAATAAAAATACTTAGCCGCAAAACTCATTTAGGCAAAATTTTATAACTCAATATTTGCACTAATCATACATGACGATTTTAATCATCCCGGATGATTCATTACAGTCATGCCTAAAATGTTCCTTTGATTAGGAGACTAATTATGGTTAAATTGATCTATCACATCATCCATGATGATCTTCCTAATCATCCTGGATGATCCTTTATATTTTATGGGACGATCTCCAATCATCCAAGACAAAACCATGATTTTCTTCTAATCATCCAGGATATCATCCTGGATGTCCCAAGACATTTGCGGGATGATTTTTCGATCGCGACTCAATTTGAACTGATCATCTCATATGATTGTGTAATCATCCTAGACGATATGTAGAAATTACTTCTTATAATCATCTAGAACATTGACAATCATCCTGGCTTAAAGGTTATTTTTTTATTGATCGTATAGTATGATCGACAAATTGTCCTCGATGATATTCTTGACAAGTTGAAATTAGGGCACTTTTTGAAGCCGCTTTATTTAAATTCTCTAATTATCTCTTTAGAAAATCTTTTGCTATTTTTTAACCAGAGAGAGCTTAGAGGAGAGGGAGAGTCTAGTAGAGAGAGAAAGGATCTTGTGAGGGAGAGTTTATGAGGGGATTCACAAAGGTTGCTCCAAATAAGGATTCGATCATCTTCTTCTTTCTTCATCCTTGGTTCCTTTGAGGCTCTGGGAGATTATCATCAGCATCAGATCTAGGTTCTTTGCCTACTCTATGAGGGAGTAAAAGGATTGTCAGGTTCTTTGCCTACTCTAGGAGGGAGTAAAAGGATTCCAGGTTCTCTACCTTCAACATGAGGGTGAAAAAGAATTCTAGGTTCTCTGCCTCACCGAGTCAGTGGAAATATTTTGTAAGGGATTCTCCACCTTACTGCAGGGGAAAAAGGAGAGACACTATAGTTTAGTGCAATACCTGGTGGGGTGGGGAGGCTCGGAGGAGTGGATGTAGGTCAAGTTGTCCGAACCATTATAAATCTGGTGTGCTCTATTCATTTACTTTTTTGCACTTTAATTTTTGCATATTTCTTTGATCTGATCTATGTTGAAATCTTTGGTTTTATTTATCTGCTTTTGCTTAAATTATTTGTGTTTAAAATATTCAAAAAGATTTCAAAAATATTTTTCTCTTTACTTAAAGAATTTTTAAAATACTAATTCACCCCCCTCTTGGTTAGCCTTGGGCTAGTTCTATAGGATTTAACACCCGTCACGAACTTTTAGATCTCATTTTTCTAAACCTTTTTGACCAAACATCCTAATAAATTTTCTAGTGTCTTATTGACTACCTTATTTTATACATTTATTTCAATGTGAGATAAGGAGGAGAATTTCAATTTAGTGCCTATGAATCTCCACTAAAATTTCCAAAAATCTCATAGGATTTTACATCACTATATGAAGTAAAACAATTCAAATATCCCTTTTAAGTATGACCTTGTTATATGGGATCCAACATTTAATTTTGAATAGGGTGATAGGTTTGGCATCTTAAAAATTTGATTAGAAATGATAAAGATGCTATCGTGGCCTACAGATGTTATAGGAAGAAATAAGATAAAATCCTTGGATTCCCCCCTCCCAAGTTCTATATGGAATAAAAAAGGAAATATTCTTTCTAGATCTTTATTTATATACTTGTTAACATATATAATATTGGGTTACTATCCTCTAAATTACCCTCTTGTGTGATGGCTAATAATACCAATTTACAATTAGGTTTATAAATGTCCTACTATCCCCCAAAGGAACTTTCTAGATGAGGAACTCTCTCAAAGATATTCTTGTGATATAAAGCCTTTGTCCTTTCTAGATAAAGTCATTGATGACCATATAGGAGCTATAAAAATAAATAGCCTTAGACTTATGCTCTAAAATGATTAGATGAAAAGTTTTTCAAATCTTATAATCACTCTTTAGTCATTCAAATCATAAAATTTGAAATTATGAAAATGTGATTATTACATAAAATCTTTTTAATTTATCTATAGTTTCGTTCTATAGCCTAGGTTTATATTATAAGATAAAAGTAAAATCCAAGTGGTGTTATACATACTTTGTATGCCTATAATTTAGATTCCTTAAGGTATTTATGAAATTTAAAGCTTAATGATTTATGTTATGTTTAAACTTCTTATGAAATAAATAATATCTTTAGTGTTTGAGTTATTGAATGATGGTATGCAAATCTCTATCATACATAGAATATATTTATATAACATCAATAAACATCTTGCTAAAGAAGGTTACAAGTTATCTTAATGACTTATTCGTCCTAAGCCTACACCTAAAGTATATGGTGTAGAAGTTTTAGAAGGAGGTCAAGGAAGTGAAAATTCTCAATAGACAAAAATATGTTGAACTCATCGTGCTCTAGTGACTCACATGCGATTCTAGGGTTTGCGCTGCGAGCTCAATTTTCTCTAATTTGTGGCTATTTTTTGTATTTTTTTTGAAGTTTTATGTTCTGATATTTGTCATTTTCTCTTGTTATTTCTTTGGTTTTTCTGATTGTGATTTTGTTGCCTTCGATGTTCGATGACGACTCTGTCGTCATCGAACCCTTGGATAGCTTGTATGGCGATGGTTTATGGTAAGTCTTCTAGCTTATCTGGAACATTTGGTATTGATAGCTCTTGTTTATTTAAGGATGTAGTTGCAAATTCCTCTTCCACAACATTTCCTAAGTTTGATGTTATGCATACTCTTTTAAAGAAATTCCTGCTTGGATGTTTAATGAAAAAGTAATTGATCAGTTGGTTGCTCCATTTGAATTCACTTTGGCAGGCAAGTTTGTCCTACGTCGACCTAACCTTGACATTATTCATGATTTCTTCACTAATCTTAAACTCTTTGGAACTTTTTTGATTGGTTTGATGGATTAACATCATATTGCTATTCAACTGACCAATGATTTAGACTACAATCGCATATTTTCTTATAGAGTTTACAATATCAATTCTTTTCAAATGCGATTGTTGAAGTGTACATCATTTTTTTTAGCTCTTGCTTTGATTTTCAATAGGCCTCTCCAAACAGATCAAGCCATGGCATTGATTTGTCGATCTTCTGTGGCTAGGATCTTAGTTAAATTGGATGTGTCTAAGAAGCATCCTAAGGAGAAATGGCTTGATCTTGAAAATGGTGGTTACCTTCAAAAAGTTGAATTTGAGAATTTACTAATTTTTTGTAATCATTGTCGCATGCGTGGGCATAGTATTTTAGAATGTTTTAATTTGCATCCTAATCTGTGCAAGAAAAAAAGAATCTACTAAAGATGTGAAAGATGGTTATTTAATTCTCTCCCTTACCTAGTAATGATAATGAGATTTTGTAGGAAAATGGTTCAAGTAAGGATTTACCTAATGCTAATGCCACGACACATGTTCCTCATCCTATATTGATAAATAAAAATTAGGGTGATGGACCTATTAAATCAGATCAGGAGATATCTATGGGAAAACAAGTTATTAATGACTTTGAGCAAGGCAATGCTATAAGTGTTAAGAGTAGTGAAGTGGAGCAATTGGCCGTGATTTACTCTGAGCATAATTATAGTTTAAATTCTTCTCAATTACCTTGCTGCACTAATAAAATCTTTGTGAATTTTGATTCTATTATTTCTAATCCCCATGGTGTGAACCAAGCTAATATTGACCTCTCTTCAAATGAACAGATAGATGATGAACAGGGAGAACTTCATCATATTGAAGAGGGGGAGCTCCCCCAGGATAATCTGGAGGGAGGAGATCATGAGTTATTAAAGAACAACAATTGTAATGGTAGTAAGAATGTCTCAACCTTTACTAATAATGTTCGTAGTGGTAATGATTATGCTTTTGACTCTAGTAAGGTGTATGATGACCTTGAGTATAATTGTGTGAAAAATGAGAAAAATAAGAAACAAAAAGATATTATTTTGTAGTCTCCTAGAACTACCCGATCACAAACTTCTAACAAATAGCATTTTATGATTAACACTATAATTTGGAATGTTCAGGGTATTAGTTTCGCTTCCTCTAGAACTAGGGTAAAGAATTTATACCATATTCACAATATGGTGATTTTAGTTTTACTGGAGTCTCTTATTTCTATGACTAAGTTGGAGAAAACTACTCGTTATTTAGGCTTTAACCATAATTTAGCTTATGTCTCTAACAAAATATGGGTTTTTTTGGAAAAATCCTGTTGTTGTTGATACTATTGTTTATTTTCCTCAAGTTTTACATTGTAATATTAAATTTATGCATTTTAATTATTGCGCTTCATTTGTATATGCTTCCTCATATCGCGATATTAGAAAAGAGTTATGGAATCAAATTACTACCTTTCATGAAATTGTTAGTATGCCCTAGTTTATGGGAGGTGATTTTAATACAATCATTAGTTATTCCAAAAGAATTGGTGGTTCCAATCCTATTTATCAGGCCATGGAGGATTTAATAATATGATATTGGATCATAATCATGTTGATATTGGCTTTTCTTGAAATGCTTTTACTTGGAATCGTGGTAATATGTGGCAATAATTAGATTGTGTACTTTTTAATGATATGTGGATTAATTCTAATAACAACACCTTTGTGGAGCACCATAGTAAAACTTTGTCAAATCACTCCCCTCTAGTTATTGGTATTACTTTGAGATAGAATGGTAATTCCTCTTTATTTAGATTTGAAAATATGTGGCTCTTAGATAACTCTTTTTTAATTATGGTCCAGGTTAATTGATAAGCCCCTTTGCATCCGAATAACTCAATTATGGGTATGAATAGACTTTGGCTTAAGCTTAAAAGGCTCAAGTATAAAATCAATTGGTGGAATGGAAATGTTTTTAAAAATTTATTTTCTAATATCTTAGAAGCTGAACAAAAAGTTATTTCTTTGGAGCTTAAGTGCCAACTTGACCCTTCTGTTGATAATTTGAGTAATCTTCAAGAGATTAGAAACACCCTTTTTAAGCTTCATGAGCAGGAGGAAGTCTATTGGAAAAAAAAAATCTGCATCTAAGCATATAATTTAGGGTGACAAAAATATGAAGTACTTTCATGCTTTGGTCAAAAAGAATAGAGCCAAGAATTTTATGCATAAAATATGTCTTTCCGATGGTACTAGTACTGATGATGATGAGGAAATTGCTGAGTCTGTTGTGGATCATTTTACTAAAATTTTTAATAAAAATTTTGAGCCTATCCCTATGGATCACTTTGATCTTATCCCTTTGATCATTAATGAGGTTGATAATATTGCTTTGACCATTCCTCCTTCCTTGGAGGAAGTAAAGTAGATGGTTTTTGTTATGAATATTGATTCGATTGCTAGCCCGGATGATTATACTACAAAATTTTTTCAAAAAGATAGGAACATTTTTGTGAGGATTTATATGCTGCTATTCTGGATTTTTTTCACCTGTAACAATATTCCTAAATTTTTCTCTAGTACCTCGATTATGCTTATTCCTAAAAAGGTTGTTAATACCTGGGACAATTTTTGTCCTATTAGTCTTTGCTCCTTCTTCAGTAAAATTATATCCAAAATTTTGATGAATTATCTTAATCCTTTGCTTCCTAGAATAATTTCTCCTAATCAAACTAGTTTTATCAAAGGTAGAGCTATTAAAGAGAATATTTTATTTGCCCAAGAGCCCACTCATGATCTTGATCTTAAAGTGAGAGGTGGGAATATTATTTTTAAACTTGACATTGCTAAAGCATATGATAACATTATTTGGAGTTTTATTTAAATTATTTTGCAATTATTTGGTATTAACTCTGGTTTTATTAAGCTAATCAAGAATTGTATTGAAGGCTTTTTTTTTTCTATTATTATCAATGGTAAAAGCAATGGCTTCTTTAAGTCCTCACAGGGCTTGAGACAAGGTGATCCTATTTCCCAAGTTCATTTTATTATTGCAACTGAAACCTTTCTAGAGGTCTTATTCATCTGTATGAAAGATATCCTAATCTTAACTAAAAAACATCAGGTGGTTTTCCTATCTCTCATCTATATTTTGCTGATGAGATTATTATTTTTTCTTATGGCTCTTTGAATATGATTAATGTTCTTACCAAATTTCTACATAATTTTGAGATTAGTAGTGGTCTTAATCTAAACAAAAATAAGAATTGCTTTATTGCTACTAAAAACATGACTGTCAATCGTATTAATGATGTTAGAGATGTCACTAGTTTTATTCAAGGTTCTCTCCCTTTAAAGTATCTTGGGGTTCCTTTATTTGAGTGTCATAAAAAATCTTTTCTTTCTGATGAATTAATTACCTCTGTGAATAATAGACTTAACTCTTGGGAGTACAACTTCCCTAGTTTTGGTGGGAGACTCATTTTGATCAAGAGTGTTTTATGCTCTCTTCCTATCTATATTTTCCAAACTATCCAACCTACTTTGGCTATTTGTAATAGGCTTGAAAAATTATTCAATAAATTTTTCTGGAAAGGTAATAGATCTAATTCCAAAATTTTTTGGACTACTTGGAGTAACTGCTGTGGTGTGCTAGAAGAAGGTGCTTTAGGGTTTAAGAATTTGGCTGACTTAGATTATGCTTTTCATATCAAATTTTGGTTTAATTTCTGTACTAAGTCTTGTGTTTGGGCCAAGTACATGACTGCAAAATATTATGTGGGAAAGTACCCTACCTTGTGAACCTAGAATCAGGGTGATTCTAGAGTATGGAGAAGACTTTGCAACATAAAATGGGAAGCGAAGCCTCACATTAAATGGGGTGCTGGTCGGGCTAACCTATTTTTTTGGCAGGATCATTATTTGGGTAAGACTTCTATTGATCAAATGCTCAATTCTTTCTCTACTGCGGCTATCAAGGTGAATTCTTTTATTACTGAGAATAATTAGGATTATTCTAAACTCACTGAAGTAGTTCCTGAATCAGTAATTACTCTTATTTTGCAAACTCCCTTAAATATTGAGGCTAAAGATATGTTAGTATGTGACATGGCTAGTAATGGCATCTTTAGGCTCAAGGATGCTTGGAATGTTTTCAAAACTAAGAATACTGCATCTAAAATTGTTTCTCTTTTATGGCATAAAAGTATCTAGAATACCATTGCTACTTTTAATTGGAGAGTTTTACATAAATATGTTCCTACTAATGATAATTTAAATAGAAGAGGTTTTATTTTACATTCTAAATGTGAATGTTGCTTCCACATGGAAAATATGCACCATGTCTTTATCTCTAGTCCTATTGCATCTACAATCTATATTTATTTTGATGATATTTTCAAGTTTAATTAGTTTGTTGGTAATATTAGCATCAAGGATATCTTAGATCTTTAGTTTATTAATTCTAGATGCCATATACGGAATCTCATTCCTTCCCTCTTTTTGTGGTATCTTTGGTTTGCTCGGAATAATTCTTTTTTTAATAATGTTGATATGGATCACCATTATATTATTAGGAATATTAAGGATAAGATTCTTAAGGTTTTTAATGCCCATCTCTTGACTACTAAAAGTTTTAGAAGCTATTCTTTTGTTGCTAAAGAATTTGGGATTATTCTTAAAGATATGCATAACAATAATGGCCCGATTCTTATTCACCGGTATAAACCAACTTATAACACTTTTAAACTCAATTGTGATGGCTCTATTAAAGATAATGTGCATGGTTGTGGTGGTATCATTAGAGACTTTCATGGTAATTTCATTATGGCTTATGCTGGTCCGCTTTCAAGATGCTCTATTATTTTTGCTGAACTTTCTTGAATATTAAATGGTTTAAAATTGTGTCTATCTTTTGGTATTAGCAACATTTGGATTCAAGTTGATTCTATGCATTGTCTTATTTAAAAGACAATGATGATGAAATTTCCAATCCTAAATTGTTCTTTATAATAATAGAAATCAAGCAATTTTTGATCTTTTTCAATGCTTATTTTTATTATATATATAGAGAAGTAAAAGTGTGTGATGACTGGTTAGACAATTATGGTTGTAATCTATAATATCTTATAGATCTACCCTACTCGACTTGGCTAGCCTTTATTAAAGGCCCAATAAGATTAGATAAACTTGGTTTCCCTTATGTTAGAAATTAATGCTTGGCTTTTGTTTTCATTCATGTTGTGGTTTGCTTTTAATGATTTTTTGCTCTTGGGGGCTTATGTTTCATCTGTTTCATTTTAGGTTGTCTTTCTTTCTAGTAGAGATTGGAATAATTCTCACTATGGCCGTAATATTTACTGCTGCTTATTTTATCAGCTTCTTTGCTGGAGTGGGAGGGGTGCGTATCAATTCATGGTATGGAGTGTGGTCTGGCTTGATCTCCTTTGGTTGTATCATCACTGCATTTGGATCTTTAGTATTTTCAAGTATTTATGGACCATGATATATAATTATATTAGATTGGTCTGGGGTAAGGTGGGTAATGTGGGTGTTGATTTTCAATTTTCCTTTGGGTGTTGTAGTAACAATAGAAATCTATATCTGAGATTTTGGTCTTATTTTTCTACTCAAGGTTTGAATTGGATGAGATTTGAGTGGCAGCTAATATTTTGGCTTTATGATTTATATGATACTACACCCCTGAGTTGGAAGTCAACTTCCTATTATCTATTAAGTTGTGCATTTTTCCTTAGTTTCTTTATTTTTGGAGTTTGCAAATATAGTTTTTGTAATCCTTTATTCATTTGGCTGGGCAGTTTGATAAGTGGCTTTCAGTTTTCTATGCATTTTTGGCTGTTATCACATGGTGCTGTAGTAACTCTAACTGTTTTAATTATCTTTGGTTGTGTGTGATTGGATATTATTTAATATGGACTTTTATGAGAATTGAGTGGCGTATGGAATTTTGGCATCATGATTGCTTAGATACTACTCGACTGAGCCATAATCTTCATCTTTTTTGGTATTTTGGCTTTCTTGATAGGTTTTTATATCCAATTTATTGGATGCGGAGCTTTTGGGTTGATTTAAGTGTCATATTCACTGAATTTAATGAGTATGGTAATTTCATTCAATATGTTAATCGTGCCTATGCTACTTAGATAGAGCGTCTTGTGGCCTTTGTTTGAATATTGGCATTAATCATCCTATTAAGTTGAAAAGAGCGTATTTTGCTTGCTATATGGTTTGTGCATTTGAATGAATACTGCTTACTGGAAGCAGCATCATAGGTCTGTTATTTATTTTGGATGTTCTGGTGGAGCTTAACTATATTCTCATTCTTTTGGATGTTTTGGCGGAGCTTAACTATATCGTGATCAGGTTTAATATCAAAATGTATATGGGGTTATTCCTTAATATTTTCTTCTTGTTTTGTCTGATCTGGTTATCTCTGAACCTATATCATATGTATCTTATTTATCCCTCTGTGCCTTCCCCTAATTTGGAAATTGGTTATATTTCCCTTGGCTTGCATTTTAATTTTAATGCTAATATAACCATGATATATTATGCGCTAATGTTTAAATGTAGTATCTTGTTTGTCTCTACATATCTCTTTGTGTTGCTCTTGTTGCTTTGTAGGTTCCGTTTAGTGTTTCTTTGCAAGTTCTTGATTTTTTTTTGGTGGAGAAATTGTGCTTATGGACTTTGAGATGAATTCTCCTATTTTTTGGGTGTTGGCTAGTTGCCACCCTCATAGAATGTTCCTAGGAAATTTTGTAATTTTGATTAGGAGGGAACTTGAGCTCATAGGTTTTTCTTTTAATTTTCTTATAGTTCTCTTGATCAGTAGTGAGCTCAAGGTCCCTTTTAAGGAACTTGTACTGTTAATTTTAATCAACACGTTGGCCCCTTTGTGGGTTCCCCGGCACAATTTTAGGATTGCTTACACAAGATATAATAAAATCTCCAATGAAAGTATCTTTCACTTCCTTAGCATACCTTAGACTTTGCTCTAAGGTGGCACTTAAAAACTACACTAAAAATTGCAAAACTATATTGAATGTGACAATAATCTTAAATAAAAGAACTAAAAATTTTATTATAGTAAGAGTTGAAATGGCCTCAGACACCAGAACTTCTAAAGTGGTAGCATTGTTGCATTTTTAGATGAATTAGCACCTCAGTACTGTTGGACTTGCTCCATTGTGGTACTACACTGATGCAGTGCATCTATTGGCTGAATTAATGTGTTGCTTTACTGAATCAGCAATGCTCCATAATTTATGAACTGCTCCGCCGTGATGCTACAAAAGTTGAGTGCTGCGGCACTTGAATATGTAATCTAATGTTGTGGCATTGTATGATCAGTGATACAATGCTTAAATTTCCAGGTCGTAGCGGCAATGGTGAGAATTTTTGATGTTGTGGCACTATGAAGCACTACGATAATGAATAAGGCTCCACTAGGATGCTAAATTATTTATCATTTTTCCTGAGGCTCAGACGCTGTAATTCCTTTGTTTGGCACTGAGGCGTTGTAGATGCTGCAACATTCGTAATTGGAATTCTATGGTGCTGGTTCAACACATATGAATCTTCTCCTTTTTGTGAGCATTTCTTGTACAAACAGATATAAAATAACATATTTTCATTGAATTAAATATAATAAATAGTACATCATTTATACTTAATAAATTTCCCCCAGTATAAGCTCTTATTTATCCTAAAGCAGTGGTGTAATCACCTATTATTTAGCTTAATAGCCCAAATAAAATGCTAATTTAAAATTACTAAATGTAAGATAACACATCACTATTTAGAAGTAATTGGAATGATCAAAGTTATAATGATTATTTAAAAAACATAAATAATCAGATTAAGTAATCATCCTTTTTAATGCTTGAATTAAACTTATCCATCAGTGTATGTGTAAGATTGACTTCTAATTTTAGAAATGAATAATATATTATTTAAGGATTAGTTGTGCTTTTATTTAAATTATTATTTCATTAGTTCACTATCATATGTATTAGTTCACTTACCTCGTCCGATTTGGTTTAAGCATTAGGAAAATTTTAATACTTCATCTTTAATAGATACCAACTTTTGAATGTACTCATTTTTTTCCTTTTCTCAATTTTCTCTTTTCATTTTTCATGTTTACACTTTTTCATACTTAAAGTACATATTAATGATTTTTAATATCAGTTTGGCTATTATCCCTCCAGTAATCCTAATTAATTTTAAGTAAGGATTTAGTAAGATCACTAATTCCATATTTATGTTTACTATGATCTTCATAATTTAAGGTACACACTTTTTTCCCTATACTTAACTATTCATTTTCAAATTCAATAGTCAGTGCAAGAGAGTATAGCTTGTAAGTTCATGACAATTCAATGACTTAAATGATCCTCCTTTGTTAAGTATTAAGATTTTCAAATTTTGAATTACTATGCTTTGATCATGAAAATTACCATCAAAAGTTTTATTATTATCTTAACTTTAGATAATTTTTATTTTAGCTAAATAAATAATCAAAGTGCAAGCGCTATGTAGAGAAAAATTTTCAACAATTAAGCATATTCATGAATTTAAATTAAATGTAAATGATAGAATAAAATAACTTGTTTTTTTATTAAAATGGTATAAAGCTCATAAGCAATGTAATAAAAACTACCAAAAGAAAATATAATAAGATAACCAGTGCATAAAACACTATCCTCCCAATCCCCCTCCACTTAAGACCTGTAATCTTTACTCTCATCAATACAACAAATGGCTCTCATAGCCATATCACAACATCACAATCATAGGTCGGGATTCCCCCAAGTAAAATAACTAAAAGACAAATAAAAGAAAAAAAGCTACAAATAATAGTAGCAACAATCCAAACTCTCTGCTAATAATGACCCCTAATCACTATGAATCTCTATCCTCCTCCGCTTCCTACTCATCATCATCATAATTAAGCTAGATCTAAACAAAAAATTGGCATTCGGGAGTAGTAGGAGAATGTAGCTGGTCTTAATTCTCCACAAAGGACTCCTTCTAAACATCGCCACTAAAGCCTCTTTAAATTTGGTTGTGTGGTGGTAATGCTTTCCTACAGACCCGAGTAATGAGCCTATCATTCCCTACTCTCCTCACAAAATCAGTCACTCCCTCCATTTACTCCCTCAACTTGGTTACTTGCTCAACTAAAGATTTAGGACTCCTAAAACTTCTACTATTGTTAGGCATGTGGACAATATAGGGTAACTGGGTCTATCCTCCTCTATACCTAGTATTTTAAAGCTCTCAATTTTTCTTTTGGTGAGGGCTATAATGGGAAAAGCTATTCTTCACTACGATCACCCCTCACACCGGCATTAATAAATAAAGCATAGATTAAAGATGGATGCACCAAACCCATAGAAGTATTGCCTTTGATGATGTAATTCAAAGAAAAGTAAATAGGTTTGCCCATATCTATAGTTTAACCATCCTAAATTGCATAGATAAGCAAATCCCAATCTTTGGTTACCTCACTAATGAGCAGAAATGAAATAGTGCCAAGCTTTTAGAAGTTGAGTTAAAGAAGATGCAGGGATGTTAGAAATTTTGTCATCCCTCTTCTTCCACACTGCCCCACTATAATCCTGAGTTATCAAACTAATAGATCTTGCAGCAGTTTAGGATATATGGCATTGTGGTAAAGGCATTGGAAAATGAAACGCCCACTTTTTGACTTTAGAGATGCTATGGTGCTTAACACATATGAGTACTGTGGCAGTAACAAAAACCATCATCGTACTACTTTAAATAAAATAATAATGATTTTTACCTAACACAACATTGCTGGAGATAGTACTACGAAGCTGAATAAATCTTCAGAATGAAAAAGGTATTAAAGTATGAAATATTTACTGCTATTGCACTTGAAAGTGTAACATCGAGGTGCTCTTTACAGCTTAATATTGCTATGGTGTTCAAAGGTATAACAGTACAATGGTGCAATCTAGAAAATTTCCTAAGAGTTCAATGATGTAATGTTATTTTTGAATGTTGTGGTGCTTGATATGCAAGCATTGTGGTGCTTCAGACCTTAACAATGTGGTGCTAGTTTGATTTTTTGGCACAATAAATTTTTTGTGAAACTTTTTATAATGTAGTCAAAATCAAAATTAATGACTTTCATAAATAATACAAGCATACACAAATAATACAAATTACAAAACAAAACAAATAGATTTTAATATAAACAAAGCTCATAAACAATTGAATTTTTCACCTCTCATTGAGTAAACATTTGGTGCGCAATGTTGCAAAATTTGTAATAATTTATTATTAAAATCAAAACTTCAAATACCTTTGAATTTTAAACCTCTTGTCAAGCAAAATTTGAATTTTTAACCTCATGTCAAGCTAAACTTGAATTATAATAATTTTTCTTAAAACTAAAATTCCGCAAAATTTAAAATTTTAACCTTTTACTATGCCTAAATTTAGTGAGTAAATCAGATCTCATAAAGAAGTTTAGCTTCATGCTTTCTATGTTATGTTAGGGTTTCTACCCAAATCATCTCCACCAGCCTTCCTCCTTTCAACTCTACCTTTCAAACCTCGCTCACTTCAAATCTACCACATTTGGGATGTTTTTTGTCATCTTATATTAATATTTTATTAATATTTTCTTTTGTGCATGACCTCGGGTCAGCTAGGTTTTTTCCTTAGCTCTATTATTGCACTTTTGTTCCTTTTTTCCATGATTCTTCCACCTTCGACTGATTCGTTGGTTTGAATGGTGGTTAATCAAGTTTTGGTCAAAGATCGAAGCTTTTTAGCTAGTAAAATAAGTCTATCTTTTTTAAAGAAGCTCATTTAGATGCCTCTTCCTTAGTGGTTTTCCCTGACCTCAAAGTAACAAACTTCCATGGGTTACCTTCACTTTGGATTTCAAAAGAGGAGGTTGAGGATCTGATAGCCCCATTTGAATTTTCTCTGATTAGAAAATTTACCATCTACAAGCCTAAACTTGAATCTATTAAAAAAAATTTTCTTTTGTCTTAAGCTTTATAGTGAATTTTTGGATACACTTCTAGATCCTAGGCTTGTTTTCACTAAACTATCAAATGATATGGACTATAGTAAAACTATTTCTCATAGAACTTATTATGATTACAACTACTTTATAGAATTGATTAAATGGTCACCTTTTTTGGCATTTCTATGGAATTCCCTATCATGTTGATTTTGGTTTCCTTCCCTAATCTTCGACCCCATTTGTTTTCTCCATGGATTTTGCACAGTTTGGGTTCATTATTTGGTCGACTGCTTAAAACTAATAATGCCATGACAAATGGTACAAGACCATCTATTGCTCATGTGTTGGTTGAATTGGACATTACAAAGTAATATCTTGATAACATTTGGTATGGGCTAGAAAAAATTAGGCATACTCAAAAAGTTGTAATGGAATATTTTCCACCCTTTTTTGAGCATTACAAAACTATTGGTCATAAAAAAATGATTGTTATCTCCTTTACCATCATTTAGGGAAAAAGATGATGGTTAGCCTTAAAATATTGGTGAATATTTCGAAGGAGAATATTTATCCAGCCCCTCTTGATAATAACTTGGTTATTTCTAACAGTCCTTCTATTGAGGAAAATCTTATCCCTAAGGAAACAACTGAACCCAATCATCCTCAAACTACTCCTAATGAGGAGCCTAATTGATGTTCGACTGACATTAACCCTATCTAGGTTTTCTGATGCTTCGCTAATGTGGATCAATCCCCTGCTGCTTCTAACAAGAATCTTATGGGAAGTATGGTAGGTAAGACACTTTTGGTTAATAATATTAATAATAATTTAAATTTGATGGCTATTCCTTCTCAGACTACTAACTCTCTTGCTTGTGATGAAGTCCTAGGTTGTCTTGATGTATCAAATCTAGTGCCTATTATCACTATTCCTTCATGTGACCTTTAACCTGAAGATAATTTGGAAGGGTTTTCTCCCTTTGCTGAAAAAGATTGAATTAGGAGGATGGGAAATCAACTCCTTTCAAGAACCATAATATAATGATCATTTTAATGCTTTAAATTCTAACATTGTTCATGAATCTTCTTATGTTGTCGAGCTTTTTTCAAAAAAGAAAATAAGAAGAAAAATGTTGGGAGATCTTATTCTATTTCAAGAGTTACTAGATCTCAAGCTTTTGCCAAAATAGATTTTTATGATTAGTTGTATTGTTTAGAATATTAGAGGCATTTGTAAACTTGATACACATTATAATTTATGTAATTTATGTAGAATTCATAATATTTGTTTCTTAGTTGTTCTTGCAATGATGGTGGATGCGTCTAAACTGTTAATTTGACAAAGGTGATTTAGTTTTAACTTTCCTTATGTTAACATTTTGGAAAAATCTGGTTATTTTGGAGAGATTCTCCAAAGCTATTTATTTTTGGAGATTTTGAGCAAGTTTTGCACTATAACTTTTCCATTTTTAATGTTTTTGTTATGGGCCATACTGTTTATTCTAAATGTTCCAAAATAGGGAGACTAAACTTGTGGCAGATGTTACAGGATTTTGCAATATTTATATCAGTCCATGGTTTGTTTGCTATGATTTTAATATTTTATCCTCTGCTTCTAAAAATAATGTGGCTCCTCTCCTAATTCAGCTCATATTGATGATTTAATAATATGATTCTTTATTGTGACCTATCTGATTTTGATTTTATTTGTCCTAGTTTTACTTGGTTTAATGGTAAAATTTTTGAAAGATTAGATAGAATCTTATTCAATAATGACTAGTTAGCTCTTTTTTGTAATACTTCTATTAAACACCTCAGTAGGACTGCTTCTGATCATACTCCTTTATTGGCTAAAAGTAATTTGTTAATTAGTAATGGTTTTACTTCTTTTCATTTTCAAAACATGTGGCTTCAATCTTCAGAGTTCTATAATGTTGTCAAAAGTAATTGGATGGCCCCTTTATTCTACTTGGTTTCTCCTAATGCTATGATATCTTTTGCTTTAAAATTGAAGCACCTTAAGCAAGTGCTTAGATGGTGGAACAAACATGTTTTTGGTAATATGTTTGCTAACAATCTCAAAGTTCAGAAGGGTATTCTTCTGCTTAAAAATATTTATGTATCTGATAATTATGAGGAGAGTAGAGAAGCTTTGATTAATGTTAATAACATTATTTCTAATCTCCAATTAAGAGAAGAGACCTTTTGGAAACAAAAGGTTGCCTCTAAGCATCTTTTTGAAGGTGAGAAGAATTCCAAATACTTTCATGATCTAGTTAAAAACAATCTAGAGCCTTGTCAATAAAATGAAATTGGATTATGGTGTTTGGGCTAAAAATCAAGATACCATATGTGCTACTGCAGTCTCTCACTCTAAAGATTTATTGGGTCATTCTAAGGATGTTATTAATTGTAATCCACATGTTATTCCCGCACTTTCTACTTATGATGAAAACTTTAATTTCTCTAAAGCTCTTGATGAGTTAGAAATTTAAAACACCATCTTGGCTATGAATAAGGACTCTATTGCTAGTCCATATGGCTTTACTATTACTTTTTATAAAAATTGTTGGCCAATCATTAAAGATGATTTATATAAAATTATTTTATTTTATTTTTTAAATTATCACAATTTAGGAGCCTGAGTCCATGTTTTGATGATTACAAACATTATTGGGGTTTACTTAGTTTCTCCTAGTTATTTTTATTAAATATCATTTTTTATGTACTAACATGTTAGGTATAATATACACCAAGCATCGCAAAAGAATTAGCTCTCCAGATTGGGTAGTATAGGATTAATCTATTACAAGAGTCTATATATTATAAAAGATGTTTGTTAGCTTAGCAACCATGCACACACACACATGGGAGTAAAAGTGAATGTTTTAATTTTTTAGAAGTTCATGCTATACAATCTGAATAGTACTGTATGATCTAAATAAAATAGGAGTTAATTAAAAAAATTAGCTATTAATTTTGAACTAATCATTTTGTACAATTACAATCATACATGATGATTAGTTATAATCAAGAAACACTCATGGCAATCATATTTAGGTAAAATATTCAATTTCAAAATTTTTCTATTCATAATATTTGAACCAGTTTGTATGGTATGATATTTAAATTATTAGCCAAATTAATTTTGAGAATTAGTCAATCAAATCAAGGTTAACTAGCCGTTAAAGATCATACTGTATGATCTATATCGTACGGGATGACCAACATAGATAATTTTTAATCATCCAGGAGTTCATCCTGGATTAATTGTGATTCGATTGCACTAATCATACTGCATGGTCCTAGATCATACTGGAAAAATAGTTCAAAGTTTTTGATCTGATTATACTGAGTAGCATTTATCGTACAATACTAAGGGATATTTAAACTAATCGTACTGAACAAATAGAGATGGCTATATTAAAAATTTAGGGTTTTTGGAAGAATTATATTTAAGTTCTCTTAATAGACTTTTAAAAAGGTATTTTGGCTGTTCAGAGAATTTTGAGAGAGTTTTTGGAGAGGGCTTGTCTTCTTGAGAGAGCTTGAAGAGGGAAAACTTAAATCTTGTGAGAGAAGGGAGAGAAGTTATGTCTGAGGGAGAAGTTGTATGAGAGGGGATTATATGCTGTTGCTCCAAGAAACATCTACCTAGGTTCCTCCTTATGTCTTTATGGATCTTGAGGGAAGCTTTATTGAAAAGAAGTTTCAAGGACAAAGATCACCGATAACTCTGTCGCACCGGGGAAGGTGAAAGTGATTTGGTTCTCTGCTGCACCAGAGGAAGGTGAAAGTGAATTGGTTCTCAGCCGCACTGAGTGAGGTGAAAGTGACTTGGTTCTCAATCGCACCGTTGGTGGAAGTGATTTGTGTAAGGGATTCTCCACTTTGTTATGGGGGAAAAAGGAGAGTCACTAAGGTTTTAGCGTAATACCAGGAGAGGATGACTCCTGGGAGATGACGTAGGTCATTTGACTGAACCACTTTAATTGTAGTATGCTTGCTCTTATCTTTTCTTATCGCACTTTATTTTTCATACACATTTATTTTCTCGCAACTCTATGTTGAGATTCATTATCACTATGATACGAAGATATTTGATATTTGTGTGGAATCAACTTGTGCCAGAAAAAGAAATAAAAATCTGGAAAAAATATAAAAAAGCTTTTATATTTATTTTTCTACAAAATTAAAAAGAACAAAAATATTTATTTCATCAATTTCTTCTACTTACTTTTGCGTAATTTCGTTTAAGTTTTTCATGACGGTATTTTTAAGAGGAATATTTTTAAAACACCAATTCCCCTCCCCCCCTCCCCCCTCCCCCCCCTCCCCCCCTCTCCCCCTTCTTCTAAAGCTAAGTTGGGTTTATTGGCTATCAAAATTGATATGGAACAAGCTATTGATAGTATGGGATGGTAGGCTTTAAGGCAAGTGTTGGAGTATTTCAATTTTCCTTCAAAAATTTTTGAACTTCTATTGGAGTGTGTGGTGGATCCAAGCTTTTCTATTTTGATTAATGGAAAATCTTCTAATTGGATTAAAGCTAGAAGTGGTTTTAGATAAGGTTGTCACTTTTCTCCAAATCTATTCATACTTTGCTCACAGCTTTTATTTAATGTTTTTGTGCAAGAAGGAAGGGATCTTGGTATCCAAATTGCTCCAAATTCCCCTAAGGTTTCTCATCTACTATATGCGGATGACATTCTTATTTTTTCTGAAGCTAATTCCAGGAGTGTGAAGGAGGTGAAAGGTATTCTTAAATAATCTTGCAAGTGGTCGGGTAAAATGTTAATTTATAGAAATTTGCTATCTTTTTTGGAAAATTAATTAATTTGAGGAGAAAGAAAGCTATTTGACAATTGTTAAAGTTCAAGATTGTGAAGGAAATGACTTATCTTGCAGTGAAGATTGCCATGAGGAGACTTGTTATATCAGATTTTCAAAATTTAATGGAGAAGACTTTGAATAAATTAAATGTTTAGGGGACTAGATTTATTTCGTTAGATAGAAGGATGGTGCTTGTTAAATTCACTTTCCTTTCTCTCCCTATATTTTTGTCAGTGCATTCATTAGTTCCTATGGTTATATTAAATGATTTTGATAGAATGTGCAGATGTTTTATTTAGCATAAGCAAGATGGAAGTCAAGGTTTTCATTATGTTGCTTTGGAGGTGTTATGCAAAGAAAAAAATAGTGGTGGACGTGGCCTACACTCAGCTGTTTCTAAAGTAGGTCCCCTTCATACTAGATTCATAAGGAATTTCATTGATAAACCAAACTCTCTACTTAATCGTACCTTGGCTACAAAATATGGGAGAGATGTTTGGAACTCTGAAATTAAGAGAAGCAGCTCGGCTACTTGGAGGATAATTATTAATGGAGCTTTGTTCCTACATCCAATTGTGATGTGGCTAGTTTCAAATGGAGAGTTGATTAATATTCTAAAGGATGCATGTAATTTAGATAGGAGGATTGATAAATGGCCTACTTTTGTTGCTGATTTGGAAGATGTGGGTCTTGGACTTAACAACTTTGTATTAAATGGATCATGGGATGTGGCCAAACTTGAAAAATATTTTGGTAAAAACTTGGTTGATCTAATTCAGTAGGTGCCAATTGATTCTAGACCAATGATGGATCACATGGAGCTAAAGGCAAAAAATTCTAGTAAAACTATTGCAGCGTTGATCCAAGAAGCTTTGGATGAAGGCCTTGATGAGGATATGTATTGGTGCTGGATTAAAAGTTGAGGCTTAGACATCGGGTGGAACTATATTTGTGGTGTTTAGTTAATAATTTCATTCCATCTAATGCTTTTTTAAAGTATAGAAGGTTACTTGATAATGATGGTTGTCCAAGAGGATGCTTTGCTATTGAAGATGTCAGCCATATAGCAGCTAAATGTTCCAAACTTATTCATGTTATTAATGTTCTTAATAATTTGGGTTTTCGGGTGCCAGTTTTCTCCGCCTTTGTGAATTGCATTAAAAATCTGTAAAGATTTTCTTATAGTAATCCATTCATTGCGAATTTATATTGTACAGTAGTTTTCTTTTCTTGGAAGAGTAGGAATAAAGTTATTCATGGCAAAAAGGAGGATAGTTTTGTTTTTATTGTGACGAATGGTATTTTCTTTGCTTCTGCATCATCCTTTCTGTATATACATTCGAAAAACTGGGGTGTTAATAAGTAATCTCAGCTGTCTTCTTCTTGGCACCCTCCTCCATCCGAATGGCTAAAGGTTAAAATTGATGCTTCTTTGTTAAGATCTAATAAAGCTGATATTGGTGGAGTGTTCAGAGACAATAAAGTGAGGTTCTTGCTTGCTTTTGGTTTTAGTTTTTTTACATTGGGATGTAGCTCAATTAGAGATGATGGCAATTCACTCTTTGAACTAGGTTGTCTAAAGTTGGATGATGGAAGCAAAAGGTATTGTTATTGAAGGGGACAACTTCAATATTATCAAATCTCTTCAAATTTCAAGTACTTGTAGCAACTCAGAGCCTAATCACTTACAGGAGGAGGATCTTTCTTTTCTAAAGGACTTCAATTAAATTATTTTTAATTTTTTTAATAGGAGTTGTAATAAGTTAGCATATTTGTGTGCTAAATATGCTATTTTTAGTGATTTTATTTGGGATGATATTCCTCCTTCTTTTTTATCTTTGTTAAAGGAGGAATGTGATGGTTTAGTTTTTCATTATTAGGTTGTAATAAGTTTTTTACTTTAATTCTATTAGCATTTTCTTTAAAAAAAAATGAAGTCAAACATGTCTAAACTTATTACTGCATGACTATTAACTCTTCTGCATGAAACCTAGCAAAATAATAACTAATATGTACACTAAGTTTACTAAGATAGTAACCTCATTGCATGCACTAGGTAAAGAAATTATCTAACTCTAAAAAGGTAATAAGATCTTATGTTGCTTACCTAATAGTTTTGATGCTAAAGTCACTACCAATTATAAATCAAAAGATTTTAATATTAACTCTATTGATAATTTATTGAGCTCACTCATTGCTTACAACAAAAATGTTAGACAAAGATTGTTAGATACATGTGATAGGAGAAAAGAGAAGACTGTGGCACTAAAGGCCAATGACTCAGATAGAAATAACTCTAGAGTAGATGGGAATAACGAAATATCCATGATAACTTAGTAATTCAAAAGCTTTTTTAGAAGAAAGCAGAAGTGATTCCGCATAGGAGAAAAGGAAAGGTAAGCAAATCTAACAAAGTTTCATCTGATGAAATTTATTTTAAATGCGGGAAGCTAGGACATCTAAGGTTTGATTGCCGCAACCTCAAGAATCGCCCTACTAAGGAAAAGGGTGAAGAAAAGTTAAACTTTAATAAGGGCAAGCAAAGAACACATAAGGCTTTCTTGGTAGACTCAACCTCTGATTCATCTGAATAGGAACTTGAGAAGGAGGTAACTAATTTACATTTAATGGAAAATGATACATAAGTTAACTTCGATAAGGAAGTGGTATGTGAGCTATCTTATGATTAGTTATTTTTAATTTCAGAATAAATGCATGATTCATATAGGAAGCTGAAGAAATAACATGCATGTTTGAAAAAAGGTTTTCTGATTTAAAAATTGAGCATGACATGCTAATTAAATATCATTCTGACCTTAAATCTTTACTTGTCCCAGTAGATAAAGACACATGCATCATTACTTGTTTTTTTTTCTGAGTTAAATAAGAGGCATATTGAGTTAACTAAGTCACACTAATCCATGAAATTTAGCATATTGAATTAGAGGAAGCATTCAAGGAATTATAATCACTTAGAGAAGAATTAGAAAGGTAAAAGAATGAAATATTATTAGAAATTACTTATGAGAAAAGTAAAACTAATTATATATTGAAGAAAATTAGTGAACTACAACAAAACACTCACGGGCCTACACATAGCAACAAAATCGTTGGGCACAACATGCTTCACATATTCCAAGGAAGCGGCATTATCCCCTTCATAGGTTAGGAATCCACCCATGTTATTTTTGATGAATCTAACAAATTAGTTGAGCCTAGGTTAGAAGAAAATGATGAGGTAGAAATTAATCGTGGAGTAGAGGTTGTTGACCTAGGAGATGTAGTAGAACCTCATGAACCTTTGCCTAGAGAATGTATATATTTCTCTAGTCACCCTAAGGAGCTTATCTTAGGAGATCCATCAGTAGGGGTTAAGACTAGGCAAGGCCTTAGGAAAGAAGTTAGCCATACTATATTTATCTATATGGTAAAACAAACCAATATATATTAGGCTCTTAGTGTTGAATTTTGGATCTTAACCATGCAAGAGGAATTAAACTAGTTTGTTAGGAATGATGTATGAGTGCTGGTTAGTAGAACTTCTGAAGTATAGTTGGCACTAAATGGGTATTTAAAAATATGTTGAATTACTATGGATCAGTAATTAGAATAAGGCAAGATTAGTAGCTAAGGGATATAATAAGATCAAAGGAATTAATTTTGAGGATTCTATTTTCCCTATAGCTAGACTAGAAGATATTAGAGTACTAATAGCATTTGTATACTTTAGAGGATTTGAACTATATCAGATGGATGTTAAGAGTGCATTTCAAAATGGGGTTATTAAGGAAATTATTCATGTTGAGCAAACCTCAAGTTTTAAAAATTTATCATTTCCCAACAATGTCTATAATTAAAGAAAGCTTTATATGGATTAAAATAGGCACCTAGGGCATGGTATGAGATACTTAGCAACTTTCTCATAGATAGATCATTTGTTGAGGGTAGCGTAGGCACCATCCTATTCCTTAAGAAAATAGGAAATGCTATTCTTATAGTTCAAATTTATGTTGATGACATATTGTTTGTATCTATAAATGAAAATCTATGTAATGAATATTTAGATAGTAAGAGTAAGGAGTTTGAGATGAGTATGATGGGAGAAATTGCCTACTTTTTAGGATTTAGTGTAAAGCAATAAAAGGATGGTACCTTCCATAGTTAGTCAAAATATATTAAGGTGATCTTAAAAAAATTAATTTGGATTGTTCAAAAAGTATTAATAATCAATGAACTCAACCATCCAGCTTGATAAGGATGTAGATAGGAAATCGGTAGATCAAAAGAAATATTGTGGATTAATAGGGTCACTTCTCTATTTGATTGTTAGTAGACTAGATATTATCTTTAGTGTATGCCTATCTACTAGATTCTAAGGTGACCCAAAAGAATCCCATATAACTATAGTGAAAAGAATTCTTAGATAACTGATAGGAACCAAAAACTTAGGCAATTGGTATCCTAGATATATCACCACCTTTAAAATTATAGGATATTTAGATTCAGATTTAGATTTTGTAGGGTGTAGACAAGACAAGAAAAGTACCCTAAGCTCTTATAAATTCATAGAGTAATCCTTAGTTTCTTGGTCTAGTAAAAGTTGAATTTTGTAGTCCTATTTACCACTCAAGCGAAATATAAAGCTATAGGAAGTTATGTTAGTCAAGTCTTATGAATAAAACAACAAATCCTTGACCTTAAACTTTCTGAAGGCACTATATATATCATGCGTGACAACACTAGTACTATCTGCACTTCAAAGAATCCAATTCAATATTCGTGCAGCAAACATATTGATATTAGACATCATTTCATTAGGGATCATATAGCCAAGGGGGACATAGAATTGCATCATGTAGCCACTGAAAATAAATTGATAAACATCTTTACAAAACCCCTTAGTAACTACACCTTTAGCACACTTAGGTTTAAACTAGGTGTGCTTGATATTAATGCTTAGAGAAAATGGGGTAGAAATATGGTTAAAAGGAGTTGTTTATTTGTTGTATTATAGAGTTCTTCTTGTAGTTTTTGTGTGTATTTTCTATTTTTTTTCTTTACAGTGAGTTCAATCTTTAGCTCTTATCTTTTTGGTGATGTCAAAGGGGGAGTAGGAGTTGTTGGTTTTTAATCTTTTCTTTCATGTGTGTAGTTAGTTCTCTTTCATGTTTGTGCGTGTTATATTTCTTTTTCATATATATATATATATATATATATAATAATAATAATAATAATAATAATAATAATAATAATAATAATAATAATAATAATAATAATAATGTTTTTTAAATATCTCAATATTTTTAAAGATATCACGTAGTAAGGGGGTGAATTTAGGAGAAAAATAAAACTAAATTGAAATCCAACCAACAATGTTTGCCATCATAAAAAAGGAGAAGATTATTGTAAACAGGGAGCCTGAGCCTATGTTTTGTTGATTACAAAAATTATTGGAGTTTACTTATTTTCTTTTACTTGTTATTATTGCATATCATTTTTATGTATACTAACATTTCAGGTATAACATGTGCTAAGCACCACCAAAGGATCATGGCTCAAGATTAGATTATATAGGATTGATGTTTTGTAAGATTCTATAACTTTATCTTTCTTGAGTCTATATATTATAAAAGGTATATATTAGCTTAGCAATTATGCATACACAGGGGAGTAAAATTAAATGTTTTGGTTTTTTTAAAGTTTGCACTATACGATCTATATCATAGTATATGATATGGATAAAATAGAAATTTATTAAATATTTAGTTAAGTAAATTTAATTTTGAACTAATAAAATTATACGATCTTAATCATACAAAATGATTAGCTGTAGCCAAAAAACCTCGATACCAATTATATTTATGTAATATTTTGAATTTTAAAATTGTTCTATTATACTGTATAATCCTTGATTATACTGGACAATTAGTTCAAACATTTTGAACTGATTGTATCGAGTAATATTTATCATACAATACTAAAGGGATAGTTGAACTAATCGTATTGTATGATCTTCAGATCATATTGTATGAATAAAGATGACTATATTAAAAATTTAGAGTTTCTTGAAGCCTTATGTTTAAGTTCTCATACTAGACTTTGAAAAAGATCTTTTGGTTGTTTGGATAATTCTGAGAGAGTTCTTGATAAGGGAATGTCTTCTTGAGAGAGCTTGAAGTGAGAGAACTTAGAACTTGTGAGAGAAAGAGAGAGAAGTTATGTAAGAGGGAGAAGTAGTATGAGAGGGGATGTCATGCGGTTGCTCCAAGAAAAGTTCTACCTTGGCTCCTCCTTGTGTCTTTGTTGATCTTGAGTGAAGCGCCTTTGAAGAAAGTTTTTAAGGCCAAAGATTGACGGCAACTCCATTTCACAAGGGAAGGTCAAAGTGATTTGATTTTCCACCACACAAGAGAAAGGAGAACGTTATTTGGTTCTCCTACTCACCAGAGGAAGGTGAAAGTGGTTTAGTTCTCTGCCGCATAGAGGAAGGTGAAAGTGATTTGGTTCTCAGCCGTACTGGGGAAGGTGAAAGTGATTTGGTTCTTAGCTGTACTATTGGTGGAAGTGATTTATGTAAGGGCATCTCAGTGTTAGCGTGGGGACAAAAGAGATTCACTAAGATTTTAATGCAATACCCGGAGGGGAGAACTCTAGGGAGTAAACTTAGGTCATTTGACCGAACCACTATAAATTTGGTGTCCTCATTCTCATCTTTTCTTACAACACTTTACTTTTCTTGCACATTTATTTTCTAGCAAATCTGTGTTGAGATTCATTATCATTGTGATTCAAAAAAATTTGATATTTGCAGGGAATCAACTTATGTAAGAAAAAAAAAAATTCTGAAAAAAATAAAACAAAAAATTCCATGATATTTTTTTTCTACAAATTTAAAAGGAACAAAAATATTTGTTTCATCAATTGCTTCCATTTAGTTTTGTATAATTTAGTTTAAGTTTATCAAAATATTATTTTTGAGAGGAAAATTTTAAAACACCAATTCTCCCCCCGCTCCCTCCCCCTCTTCGTGTGCCTTGGGCAGTTCAAGTGGTTTAATAATTTTTCCTTAAACTTTGATTAATTACTCTATTTTTCCAAAGTTTCTTGCTAGCACTACTTTAATGCAGGGCTATCAAGACTTGACTCGACTCGAACTCGACTTGAAAAATTTTGGGTTCGGGTCAACCCATTTTAAATATGGGTCAGGTTCAGGTTCAACAAGCCGACCCGTTTAAAAAATTAGGTTGGGTTCGGGTTGACCCAAAAAATTGAAAGTGACCCATAAACCCACGCATTTGAGTTGTCGACTTGGGTTCGCCCTTCACACTTTGCCGGTTTAGTTTTAATTAAATGTCAGCATTATTTTTTGTGTTCACTCCTTCACGGTTTATCCACTCTCTTCTAACATCACTCATTCATTCTATCGACTTCATTCTCATTTCTCTTAGGCTTTTCTCTCGTCTATTCTCACCACTTTGCCTCTTGCTTAGTTTCACTAATCGAACAGTAGTAGCTATCAGTGAAGGCAACATCTCAGTGGAAGGAAGTTCACGGGCTCAAAAGATTTCATCTGTTTCACTGTTTGTATCTTTAATCTCTGAGCTTACTTAGTGTTTTCTACTATTTTTGTGTTGATTGATATGGAGGCTATTGGGAGTTGGGATTAATGTTTTCTCACCTCATCTTCTAGTTTTCATAGAGATTCTATAATAATCATAGGGTTTTTGAAATTAGAGTTTTCTATTTTTTTTAATTTATTTTCCAATTTTCATGTTTTAGACTTGAGGGTTTAGTTTATATACATTTGTTACTCTAGAAGATATCATTAACACAATGTTATTATATTAGGGTTTTCATAGTTTTATATTTTAACAATTGTAGGCTCACTGCTCCAGTGTTATTGTGTTGTTGTTGTGATGAGGTTATGCTTATGTAGTTCCATGTAGTATGTAGTTATGTTCTGTGGTACTTCAATCATCTGTGGTATGGTTTAATGCTTTTATAGACTATAGTCCTTGACTCCCTATCCATTTGTAGTTTTATTGATTGTCATCTATGGTAGTTTTAAATATTTAATATTAGTGTGGTTGTCAAGATTCTATGGTTGTATGATTGTCTTATTATAGAGTGCCTTGGTGGCTTGGTTCACTGGTTCAGTACATATTGCATAATACTAGCCTGTTGGCTCACTGGCAGAGTTTTAAAGTCTTGTACCTTTGGTTAAATTCTATATAATCTTTTGTTTTTTACTTGTTCAATTGTGTACTACACTACTAGAACTACTCTTTGTAACTAATAAGACTAATAAATAATAACATTGTTTAATTTCATTTGTTAGATGGAGGACTCCAATACTGTTGTTGACATTATTCCTATTCTCGAGAATGTCCATGTTATTAATAAAGGAGATGAAGTTGAAATAAACACTAATTATGTTGATGAAGTTGATATTTGTGATGATGATGCTAAAGAAAATTTTGTTAAGAAAACAAGAAGAATGACTTCGACTGTATGGGTTCATTTTGAGATGTTACCTATACTTGTTGATGGTAAATAAAGATGCAAATGCAAAAACTATTGTTCAACCTACCAATGTGATAGTAAGAATGGGAATGGCAACTTAAAAATGTTATTTACAAGTTTGTAAGAAGAGAAGTACCCATGATATAGGCTTGTTCAATTTTCAATCAAGTTCTAGCTTCCTTATTTCCTTAACCAACAATAAGTTTGATCACCAAGAGTTCTGTGATTTAGTTCCTATTTCTACTTGCTAACTGTTGAGCTTGTCATGACAATTATTCTAATTTGTTAAGCTGGATTATGGTTGTTATTTACTATGAGCTGGGTTTTAGTGGTTATTTTTAGGTTTTGGTTTTCATTAGTTGGGTTGTGCACGCGGTTGTTGTATTCCCTACACTATGGGTTGTTATTGTCACATTTCCTATGTTATTGAATCAGTATTCCCTGTGTTGCTAAATCCTAGGTTGTTGTTGTTATTTATTGGGTTGTTGGTAAATTGTTATGAGCTGGGTTTTATTTCTTGTTTATGGGTTGTCGGGTGTCATTTAATGGATTGTGGGTTATGTTTTGGCAGCATTTGTTTTTGGTTGCTACCTAATTGGTTCTGACATGCTGGGGTGTTGTTGAATTTTTGGTTTTCTTGGGTTGATGGGTGGCTAGTTTATTGTTGTTGTAATTTCTAGGTTATTTTTCTTCTGCATCCTGGCCCTGGGTTGCTAGTTTCCGCCTTTCTGAGTTATTTTGTTGTCTTTGGCTCTTTACTAGTTTTTGCCTTGCTGAGTTGTTGGGTTGTGATTGTTGTCTTTACTAGTTTCTGCCTTTCTACCTTGCAGGCTGCAGCTTCATAAATGCTGGTTATCTATTTTATTTCTAAAAGGATTGAAATCCAAGTTGCAATGATGAGTACCCTTCTAAATGGAGTGTGAAGCCATTTAGAGAGAAAATTATTGCAACCAAGTGGCATTTGTGTTATCTTATAAATAACCAGATACGAATTGTAATAAAAAATACTGCCTTTAAAGGCAATACCTCAGTAGTAATAATGTTCATTGTTGACTAACATTTCATTACTCGATGAATGATTTGGAGGGTAATCTGAGCTATTTATTCAAGCTTTCTTCTCTCTCACGGCTTTTTAATGATATCTACTTAACTTTTTTTTTTCTTTTTTGCAGTTAACTTAAATCTATTAAATGGTTGAAGAAAAATTAATCTCCAAACCAAAGTCCAATCTCCATAAGGCAGGATTCATTCTTTAGAGTTCTTCAAATTTACATTTAGTACATTATGAGTTGTAATTTTTAATTTGTAAGTTTATATGTATAATTTGTAATTTGTGATTTTGTAATTAGTTGTTTATAATTTGTGATTTGTAATATTGAATGCAATAATTTTTTATGTATATAATAAGTTATCAAATCTTTAAAATTTCTTTGTTTTGAATGTTTTCTATAATCTAAAAAATACAGTTAATTAGTAAATTTAATAGTTTATTTTGAAGCAAAAAAATATAAGGAAATGGGTTGGCGGGTAAATTCTGGTTGACTCAGATCTGAACAGGGTCATGTTCGAGTCCGTGTTCTCGAACCCCTTTTACGAACGGGTCAGGTCTGGGTCGGGTTATATGATGACAGGTTAATTTTTGAAAGTTCGATAGGGATGTTAAGCCCTAGTGAACTAGTCCCGAGGCTAACCAAGAGGGGGGTTGAATTGGTTATTTAAAAATTTCACGATAACAATGAAAATCTTTTCGATACTTAGTAGCGGAAACAAGTAAACAAGAACGAAAAGATCAATCACAGATATTCACCAAAGCAGTTAATATCGAAAAAGTAAAGTGCAAAACTGAATCAGAAAAGCAAACCAGATTTTATAGTGGTTCGGTCAACTTGACCTACGTCCACTCCCCGGAGCCTCCCCTCCGGGTATTGCACTAAACAAAAAGTGTCTCTCCTTTTGCTCCCACAGCAAGGCGGAGAAGCCTGTACAAACACCTCCTTTTCACCACACGGTGAGGCAGAGAACCCGACCTCCTTTTGCTTCCTCCTGAAGCAGGCAGAGAACCTTCGAACTCCTTTTGCTTCCACCTGAAGTAGGCAGAGAACCCCGGATCTTCTTGCGAACGATCCTCCCACGACGAACACCGACTAGACGAAAGACGACAAGCGGAGAAGACAACTCTGATCCGTGCTTGGAGCAACCTTAGTGAATACCTCACTAACTCCCCCTCACAAGATCTTCTCTCTCTCTCCCAACTCTCTCTCTCTCTAGGGTTTCTCAAGGAAGGAAGGTGGCAAAAGATTTTTCTTGTTTCAAGAAAAAGTTCTTTTATAGGAGGGCTTAAAATTTGCCCTAAACCTGAACTGGTCGGCCAAGATCGTCTAGAACGATCTATAGATCGTCATGTACAATTAGTTCAAATTCAGCTGTTTCAGCCTGGACGATCTGGCTCTTCTGGACGAACAATATAAAAAATTGTTCATATCGTCCCGTACGATCCTGCGATCGTCCGGGATTATTAGTGCAAATCGAGGAATGTCATCCAGAAGACAGTTCGGGTCGTCCAGAGAAATCTGTGCTGGATGACCAAAAAATGACTTGATCGTCCAGGACGATAGGGATATTGTCCTATACGATTAGTTCAAAAAAGTGCCCAAATCGTCCTGAACATAGTTCGGGTCGTACAGCTGAAATGCACTAGACGATCATGATCGTCCGGGACGATCCTGCGACCGTCCAGGACGATATGATCGTATCAATAAAAAATAAATTACTTTTCTTAATTACCAAATTAAATTAGGCATGATTGTACTGAATCATCCAGGACGATACACGTATCGTCCAGGACGATCAGACCAAATAACTAAAAATAAAAACTTGCCTAACTTGATCTAGCGGCTGAGAATTTCTGATTTGAGGATATCGTCCTGTACGATCCAAATATCGTCTAGGACGATCTGGTTAATCAGACCCTCTTAACTTAGTCGCCCTAATTAGGGTTTTTATTTTTACCTGATCGTTCAGGACGATGTGAATAACGTCCAGGACGATCTGAACAAAAACTGAACAGAAACTCTAATTTACTCAAGCTCTCCCCCTAAGTGTGTGTGTGCAAGGTTACTTAGTTAGGGGATCAGTTATATTACAATTGACTCAATAAAAAGAAAAATCATACATTTGACACACTTGGACCCGATCTTGAATTAGCTTGATTTTCTCGTGATCTTTTGTGCCTGAAACGGGTTAGCCAAGCAAAACACACTGGAAACATGTTTGTCATCATCAAAACCAGATTTGCAACAATTTTGGGTTTGACTTGAACCCAACCCGAATACCCATTTTGACACCTCTACTTTAATGCTAAATTCTAAATGAGATAATTTAATTACTTGGAATGATTTTAGATCAATAAGTTTATTCACTACCTTTAATAAGATCTTTCTTAAGATCTCGACAACTAGAATATCTTCTAATCTTCCTAAAATTATCTCTATGAATCAAACTAGTTTTGTTAAAGGTAGAGATATTTTTGACAATGTTTTGCTTGCATAGAAGCTAATCCATGACATTAACAAAAAAGTTCCTTATCATAATTTAATTCTTAAATTGGATATTATTAAGGCATATGATAATATTAATTGGTCTTTTATTCTAAATATTTTGAACCTCTTTGGTTTTAAAAACAATAGCTTGGCCATCATTAAGAATATTAGTAAAAATGTTTGATTTTTTATCCTCATTAATGGTAAGTCTCAAGGTTTCTTCAAATCCAACCAAGGAGTTAGGCAAGGAACCATCTTTCCCCAACCCTTATATTATTATTGCTGAATATTTATCCAGAAGTTTGTAGTACAATTTCACTTATTTTAAAGGTTTGGTCTTCAAAAAGTATGGCAGACTTAATATATCTCACTTATATTTTGCAGATGATATCATTCTATTTTATAATGGATCCAAAAATAACATTAAAAAACTTAAAGCTTTTCTTAATGCTTTTGAAAATGAAAGTGGTTTTAACTTAAGTAACAGTAACATTACTTTTATTGTTTGAAATGGTTTAACTAGGGATAAGATTAATTGCATAAGTTCTATCACTAGTTTCAAAAACCAATCTTTGCTTCTTTACTATCTTCGAACTCCTCTTTATAAGGGCTATTAAAGATGTTTCATCTTTGATAAAATGTTTGCTAATATTCTTAAGAAATTATTTGCTTGGGAATTCAAATTTTTATCCATGGGAGCTATGATGATTTTGATTAAAAGCATTTTATGCTCCAAACCTATATTGCTATAGACTATCGATCGTACTCTTAAAGTTTGTTTCAAAATGGATGTGATCATCAATAAATATTTCTAGGGTTCTTCTAACACTTTCAAAATAAATTAATTAGTTATCTTAGAATTCTTATACTTTCCCTTGTCATGAAGGTTTTCTAGGATGAAAATCTATTCTTTATATGGCCCATTCTTTCCCTTACATATTGTGGTGGATGAATAGAAGTAACAATTCTCTATGGGCCAATATCATAAACTTGAAATATAGCAAAAACTTGCATCCTAATAATAGTTTCTTCAAGAAGGGGTGGTCTTTTATTTGGAATAGATTGTGCAAGATTAAATGGAAGGGGGAGAGGTCTATGGAATGGACATTGGGTAATGGGGATTCACTTTTATTTAGGCAGGATTGGATTTTTTTTTGGGTCCCTTGACTATGATTTTAATACTCACTCTCTTACTAATGTTAGGGTCTCTAACTTCAACTTAAATGTTAGGTGGTGTTTGTCGCAAATCTGTACCCAAGTCTTGTAATTTTGATGATAACAAATATTATTGGATTCCTTACTATGTTATCTTCTGATAATTACTATTAATACATATATGTTTTTCATGTGAACTAACATTTTAGGTCCATCGTACACTTGCAAGTTTGATTAGCTCAAGATTGGTTAGACTAGGGTTGAGCATGTTGTGAAATGTATGTATTTTCAATTTGTATGTATTTTACTTTTCTTGAGTCAAATCATGTATTTGGTGGATACTAAGTTTGGTGACCATACACAGACACTCCAGGGAGTGAGTTAGTGATAATATCATAAGTTGAATTTTCTGAACTAATCATACTCTATGATCAGCTAATCAGAACATGATTAAAATGGCTCATTATGATAATTAATGCAAGATGATCTAATCATATTGTGTGATGTATATCGTATAGGACGATCAGTTAAAATCAAGATCCCAGCAACCAATCATAATTTAGGCAATATTTTGAAATTCAAATTTTGTACTCAACGTACTGTATGATAGGTATTGTACTGTATGATGTAATAAAAACTTGCCTACATTATTCTTGTGATTAGGGGACAATTTTGGATTAATTGATCCAGTCAGATCGTACAGGATAATTTGACCAATCGCATGGGATGATAATTTATCATCGCCTATCATGCATGATGATAATCCAAGTCATTTGAACTAATCATACTGGATGATGCTCTAAATTATCCTGGATGATCAACTCAATTCCTGAACTGATCTTACAACACCTAGCTCTTCGTACAGTACTAAATGGATTACTTTGCACTAACCGTACTAGACGATCCATGATCATATTATACGATACTAGCTGCTGAATTGAATTTTAGGGATTTTTGTGAGGCCTTGTATTTAATCCCTCATTGACTTATTTTGGATCTTTTTTGTCATTCACTGAGTTGTTTCTTCTAAAGAAAGCTTGAAGTGAGAGCCTTAAGCTAGGAGAGAAAGGGTGGAGTTTTAGAGACGGAGAAGATCTTTTTAGGTTCAACGGAGTATGAGAGGGAGTTTCACACGGTTGCTCCGATGAACTTGCACCTATGTTCCTCCATGTGTTAAGGTTTGTCTTGAGGGAATTTTTGGGGAAGAAGATCTCTTTGGTGACAAAGGACACAACAATTCCGCTGCACTGGGGAAGGTGAAAGTGATTCCAGGTTCTCTACCTTACATGGAGGGTGAAAAGGATTCCATGTTCTCTGCCACACCTATAGTGTGAAAAGGATTCTAGGTTCTCTACCTCACGATGAGGGTGAAAAGGATTGCGGTCTCTGCCACACCAGGTTAGTGGAAGATATTTTGTAAGGGCTGCTCCACCTAGCTGTGGGGGAAAAAGGAGAGACACTATAGTGATAGTGCAATACCTAGAGAGAGGACTTCGAGGAGTGGACGTAGGTCATGGTTTGACCGAACCACTATAAATCTCTGGTGTGTTTGTTCTGATTTCTATTTTCTAAATTTTAGTTTCTACACTTGATTTTCATTATAAATGTTTAGTGAAAACTTGTGATTAATATTTTGTTGTGATTATTAAAATATAATCGCCATCATTATGATTATTTACAAGTTAATTAGCTTATGTGTCAAAGTGAAAGTATTTCTTTTGTATTAGTGTGCCTAGGGACAAGTTCACTTAGGCTTAACATCCTTATCGAACCTTCAATTGGTATCAGAGAGGTACTCAAAAATAGTGTTTTAGAAAACCTAGTGGAAAATGATCCATGGCACATTTTAGAAATAGGAACACCACAGAAGGTTACTCTATTACTCTTCCATCTTTGTTTGACAACACACTATTTAATTTCTGGAAAATACGCATGCCTACTTTCTTGCAATCTATCAATTTTTGCATGTAGTTTTAGTACAAGAGGGTTATTCTGCACCATCTCATTTTATTAATGGCATTAAAATTGAGTTACCATTTAATGAATTAAGCAATGAGAATAGAGACTTAGCTCAATTGAATGCAAAGTGTTTGAATTATTTTTTTTATGCTTTTAAGTTAGAAGATTATATGAGAGTCTCTACCTATACCACTGACAAGAAAATCTGGGAAAAACTATGTATCGCATATGAGGGAACCAATGAGTTAAACAATCTTGGTTGAACATTCTATTGTATGATTATGAACTCTTTAACATGAAACTTAGCAAAACTGTTTCGAACATGTACACTAGGTTTACATATATTGTAACATCTTTGTATGCTTTAGGAAGAAAACTTTCTAACTCTAAGAAAGTAAACAAAATTCTTAGATGTTTGCCTAGTAACTAAGATGCTAAGGTTACTATAATTTGTGAATCAAAGGATCTTAATGTTTATTTTATAGATAACTTGTTAGGCTTGCTCATTGCCTATGAGTAAGGTGTGAGTCAAAGATTCCAGGATGTAAAAAAAACAAGAAGAATGACAAAGTGGTAGCACTAAAAGCAAATGAGTAAGAAAGTGATAGCTCTGCAGTTGAAGGAGGGGATGACATAGCACTGATGAGATGATAATTTAAAAGCTTCCTAAGAAGAAAAAAAGCATCATCAGAAGTGGAATAAAATTAAATCAAATAAGAATTCTAAGGTTTCATCTGATATTACTTTCTTTTAATGCAGAAAGTCGGGGCACTTGAGGACAAATTGCCCCAACCTAAAAGCTCACCCGATCAAGGAGAAGGGTAAAGAAAGGACAACATTCAAAACGGCAAGCAATAGACTCAGAAGGCATTTTTGGTAGACTTTGCTTCAGAATCATCAAAAATAGAAGTAGAAGAGGCGGTAACTAATCTGTGTCTCATGGAAGATAATAATCTTGATCATTCTGATCAAGATTTATCTTATATTGAGTTATTTGAAGTTTCAGAAAAAATTCACAATGTATATAGGAAGCTAAAGAAAATGTATACTAGCTTAATCACTCTGTAGAAAGAGCATACTTATTTGATAAATGAACATTCTAGCTTAGATAACAATCACATGTCTTTACTTTATGAGTTTTATGCATTAAATAAGAAGCATATTGAATTAGTTACTACACATGAATCCTTAAAGAAAAAGCATATCAAATTAGAAAATGCATTTAAGGAGTTATAAATAATAACATGTGATTTAGATAGTGGTGAGCATGCATTGAAAATAGAAGTGTACATTCTAGAGAATGCAAATAAGTTCCTGCAAGAAAAAATAAATGCACTTCAAAACAAAAAACCATCACTTACTCTGGTAAAGTGGCATAACTCATCACAGCATGCATCATATCACCCTAGGAAGAGGCACTATAACCCATCTAGATTAGTGAAACTTTTTCCTAGTTTTAGGTGTAATTCCTGTGGCATTCTAGGTCATATAGCCTGCACTAGCACTATCCACCGTAGGGCACATCTTGTGTGTAAGCCAAAATTACTTGCATCATAGCATTGCATGCAAACATTTCATTCATCAATTCATAAGGTGGACCCCAAACTCACTTGGGTTCCCAAATCTAATGTTTAATGACTTTTTAGGAAAGCTCTCACAAAAAACCTAGTGAAAGCATGTGGTACCTGGACAGTGGATGCTCGAGGCACATGAAGAGCGATCTGAAGCAGTTCATCACTAGAGGCTTGGTTAGGAGGCAAGGTCACAGTGGAGGACAACACCATTAGGAGAGTGGTTTGCTCAAGTATAATTGGCAATTCTAAAAATTTTATCATTGAAAATATTTTATTAGTTGATGGCCTAAAGCATAACCGGCTGAGCATTAGTCAATTGTGTGACAAGGGTTTTGATATACAATTTTTATCTATAAAATCCACGATTATCTTAAATGAAAATTTTGTTTTAGGAGAAAAAAGGGTAAATAACATTTTTATGCTTGATTGAACTCCATTAAATATTCTAATTCCTTGTGTTTGAAAACTATTGTTGATGATTCCTGGCTATGGCATAGGAGACTATGTCATACAAGCATGAAGTCCGTTAGGAACATCACCCAAAAAAATCTAGTTAGAGGCATACCTAAGTTAGACTTCACTAAGGATCATCTTTATGATGCCTGTCAACTAGGAAAATAAGTTAGGTCTTCATTTCATTCAATCTAAGGCATCAAAACCTCTAGGCCACTAGAAATTACCTATAAGGATTTGTTTGGACGAGTTAGTACAACCAGCCTAGGAGAAAAAATATATGGATTTATAAGAGTAGATGATTATTATAGATTCACTTGGGTTAGATTCGTAGCACAGAGAAGTAAATCATTTGAGGAATTTAGAACCTTCTCCACCTAAATACAAAAAAAATTAGGATGTGAAATATCAATCATTCATAGTGATCATGGTGGAGAGTTTGAGAATGATAGGTTTGATTCTTTTTGTCAATAGATAGGGATAGAACATAACTTCTCTACCCCCTGGACCCCTCAGTAGAATGAAATAGCTAAGAGGAAAAATAGAACTTTGGTAGAAGCTACTAAGGCTATGCTAGCTGAATATTCTCTCCCTAGATACTTTTGGGCAGAAGTAATAAATATTGCTTGTTATGTTATGAGTAGGGTGAATGTAATATCTAAGCTAAATAAGATACCCTATGAACTCCTTAAGGGTAGGACACCCAATCTTTCTCACTTCCATGTCTTTGGGTGTAGATGTTTTGTCCTGATCAATGGTAAATCACCCTTATGAAAATTTGATCCCAAGTCTGACGAATGAGTCTTCTTAGGTTATTCAGCTATAAGAAAGGCTTATAGAATCTTCAGTAAGAGAAACTTAGTAGTAGAGGATTCTACCTATATTATGTTTAATGAATCAGATAGTACTGTTTGATTGAAAAAATATATTGTTTTGAAAAGTGTTTAATTTTCTTTGGGAAATGTTTAATTTCTGGAATTTAAATTTTATAATCGAACAATTATTATGAATGATATATCACCTCGAAAAGCGAACATATCGTTCCCTAATAGGTTCAGATTATAAATATTTGAATTTATCTGATTATCGTAGTCAAACTCAAGGAGAAATAATATATGACCCCAAAGGGTCAAAATGAGTATTCAATCAGATATTTAACTACAATAATTTGGATAAGAAGATCATTGATCTCACAATCAAGTCTACGATAGTAATTGATATATCCTTCCATAGAAAGAAGTTATCAATCACTATTGATAGTTTGAAAATGACAATAATGATCGTCGAGTTTGATTTTCCCAAAGAAAGTTAATTGAGGGTTTTGAAAACTTGATTTTGAAAATCTGGTCTGGGTTTCTAAATCTCCTACGAGCGCAAGCCCACGTAGTTACTTACATCGTAGGAAACCAGAAAATTTCCTACGAATACTCTCGATTAAAATAGCGATACGAATTTTATTTAAGAATTCAAAGATTGATATCAAAGGAGGTTAAGGACTGGGATTTTCAACAGGGAATGGTTCAAGATTGAACAGTTATTTCTGGAGTCAGAGGAAGAAGGGTAGGAGGTGTTTTAAGATTCTGAATTACTTCAGAAACACCTCAAACTATCCTAAATGTTGAACTTGAATTTGATTGAAGAGATTTTTAATGTTTGAATGATTAATTTTATTAGGAAGTGGGAATCAGATTCCCGGAAGATTGAGATCTTAGGATTGAACATTTGCCTCAGAACCTAAGTCTAAAATGGGTACTGAAAATCAGTGACCCGGATCCTAGCTAATGCAATGCAATCTGGACTTACCCCGGCCTGGATTGGGGAGCCAGCTAAACCACCTAAACGCTTCAAAACCATGAGTCAAAGTCTTTAAATGTAGAGTTGTTAGGGTTGTTATTTAAGATAGAGTTTGAGGAGTTGGGGTCGACATCTAGAGCAGATTCCTAATTGACCCCTCAACTTATGTTGGGTGAAATGCTTAAGCTAAAAATGCAATTAAAGATTTAGACTCAATTTTTAGTTTGTATCTAATGCAATGCATGCTAGTTGACTCGATGAAATGCTTAAATCAAAATGTAGCAGTTTTAAAATCAGGCTTAAAAATAGGATTTATCCTAGAGATTGCACAACATCCCCTTGGACAGAACTGCACCCTAATAGGTCAGGTGGTCTGCCAAAACCCGCAGGCGGGGAGGTGCCTAACAACGTAGAGAAAAGTTAATATGAATGCATGAAAAACTCCCGGCGAGTCGGGGCTTACTTCTTAAGAGAGTTAGAGTTTCTATCTGAGCTTAAAAATTTTAATTTTGTTTAAGTAGAAAAAGTTTATGACCGTACCCTCACGAGCCTCCGATCGTGTTCCAGGCTAAATAATTAAATCAATCAAATAAATGCTCAAACTGAAAGTCCATAGGCAAGTGCCCTTAATAATACAACCCAGGGTCTGCAGTAAAGTAAAGTGGCCGGGTACCACTGACTACAACCCGGATTCTACTCCTAAGACTCAAGTGACTTTGAGATTCGAGATTCTTCTCGTTCTTCACTTCTTCGTCTTCTTGGAACTCCTTGGATCGTCGGGTCTGGATATCCAAATGAAAAGAAACTCCCCCTGAATAGGGGTGTTATCTTTTCTCTTTGGATATTTGAACTTCATCCTAATTTGGATCTCCAAATGGATAGGAACTCTCCCCTAAGGGATGTTCCTTCCTCTTTGGATTCCAAATTGGATGTTTAAACATCTCAATCTCAAATCACTTAAAGTTTACAACTCAATTTACATTCAAATCACATCAATTAAAAAATTAAAAATCTAGACTCAACAACCTGCAGGGTTATCCTAATAATCAGCAGTTTATATTTGACATCCCAAGCAGTTATATATTTGAAATTAAAATGCTCAAACCAGCCACACTTGGCCATGCTCTTTTTTATTTAAAGGGGGACTTAAGCATGCTTAGCACCTGTGCAATTTAATAATTATAATTTTGCCCTCTTTAATTTATGCCCTGTATGAGCATGGCCACCTGCATAAGATTGAATTAGTACAAATCGTCCCTAGCCTTGGGGTAGATCTAACGTACAATCAATCAACTCAGAGTGCAGTAAATAAATAAACAATCACATCAACATCAATTACTTAAATCTAGCAACCAGCATGCAATGAAAACCACGAAAAACCCGGCACGCGCAAGTAGCAGAAAAGTAAACACCGGCCTAACCTAACACTACAGTTGGTTATCCTAGCAAACCATCTAAAGTGTGTGAGGTAGGCTGTGTGGCTTTGATATGTCCTAAATAGGCAATTGATTGAAGTTGTTTGAGGTTCAAGTTGGTTGAAGGTTTAAGGGAAGATTTAATTTGAATTTAAATATTAATGACTTGAAATTGATTTTAAACTTGATTTTAATTATTTGTTGGATATCACCTTTGTTGCGCACCGAGGCCGTGAAGTTTATTTCACCTTCCTTGGGGCTAATTGAATAGCCTCGTAGGCCTGGGTTACCCAGTGGTACCCGATATAATTAAGTGATTTGAATTTGATTAAGGTTGGAAGGTTGATAAATTTTAATTAGAATTGATTGATTGCTGGTTTTAATGTTGAATTAATGTTTTCTAGAATTTTGAATGATTTATTGAATTTTGGTATTTTCTTGATTATTTTAATGATTTAATTAAGGGGTTAAAAATTAACTTTTTAATTAAAAATGTTTTCTGGAAATTTAATATTTTATTAAAATACTAGACCTTAATACGATCAGTTAGACAGTAAGTACATTGAAATTAGATTTTTCTACATTTTATTATGAAGGTTTGAAGTTTTGACTTGAATTTGAACTAAGTTTGACCAAAAGTTGACTTTTCAAATTTGTTTGATTTCTGGAAACTTGATATTTTTGATAAATATTAGACCTTAAGATGAGTTATATGCCTTTGAATTTGCTCAATTTGGAGTTCATTTGAATTAGTTATGAATTTTTGAAGTTTTGAGTGTTTAATGAATTATTTAAATTGTTTAATTAGAGACCCGTTTTATGATTTGAATCCAAATGACCTCCAAACTCCTTGAAATCAACTCCAAAGGTCAGGAATAACCTAAGGAGTGATTTCCAATTGTTTGGAAATTTTCTAGAATTTTTAATTATTTTTAATTAATAAAATTATTTAAATTTTAGATTTCAATTAAAATTAAATTAAACTTAATTTTGAAGTCCAGTCAATGGGCTTTTATTTTTCGTTGATTAAGGGTTTAATTCTGGTCAGTTAGAGGGGTTAATTGTATTTTTTGGATTTAAATTTGATTTATTAGAATTTCTGGAAGCTTAAATGGCTTAATTAAAGTTTAAATTTGATTAAGTTAATTAAGGGGCTTAATTATTTCAAATTTCAGTGGGTCTTTTTTTATGAGCTGAGGGTATCACTAAGTTCAAATGGTTTAAATTTCAAGTCAATAGGAAGTGAATCCTAATTATTAGAAATATTCTAAATTTTCTAACCAAAGTCCTTAATTATTATCTTTAATGGTGTCCCTAGGTTTAATAGGTTTGAATCAAAATCCAACTAACCCTTGACATACACATGAAAGATATGCACACATAATCACAATCAATTCCTAAGTCTAGGAGAGCCCTAGAACTAGGTGGTGTGTGTATGTCCTTAAACATGCATAAATTAATACTTAATTAAATGTGAACAATAATTAGATTAGTGAATGATTAGAGCATCATCATTCACTAACACTCCCACAAGTTTTCTTATTCAAATATGCTAATCTATGTTTAAAATTCCAAAGTAGATCTCTCAACCTAAAATATTTAAGTATCTATGTATATATTTCAAAATAATTTTAAAATACACTTACTCTATTCATAGAATTATATATAGATATAGGTTTTAAATTAAGAATACTTAAGATAAGATTAGGGTGATTTTAATATCTAATTGAGAGATCTACTGATCTACTAAGATCATTTGAAAATAAGTTTCTTAATTTTCAAAATAATTGACTTAAAATTTAATTAGATATTAATTAAATATTAAAATAATTAAGTAATTAAAATAAGTTACAATTAATCAAGTTTTTATCTCTGAATTTGATTTCAAATTAAAGTGCTTAATTTTCTGAAAATTTTGATATATTACACTTAATTTTCTGATTTAAAATAAATTTCTTATGAATTTTTGAAGTTTAAACCAATTAAAATGGATTTTTAAATAATTTTAAATTAATTAATGGTTAAAAATAATTTGAAAATTAATTAATTTAAATCTTGAGGATTTTCTGGAATTTCAAAATTATTTATATATATATATATATATACTAATTTTTAAAAGTATTTAAATTGTTAATTATTAATTAATATTAATTAATAATTAAATATTTAATTAATGGAAACATAAGATATAGCTTAAATTAATTTAATTCCAAAATTAAAATAATTTAAAAGAAAATAATTAATTAATTATTTAATATTAATTAATTAAATCATTGAAAATTAATTGATTATTTATTAAAATATTTAAAATCATTAAAATAATATTAAATAAAGTAACATTAATTGAGATTTTAAAATCATTTAATATTTAACTAAAATTGTAAAATATTTAATATTAAATAGTTCAATTATTAATTAAGATTATGAATCATTTAATATTAATTAAAAAAAAGTATTTAATATAAATTAAAACATTAAATAACTTAATATTAATTAAAATTTTAAAATCCATTAATGTTAATTAATATTATAAAGCATTTAATATAAATTAAAAAAAAAATAAATAAATTAATTAATTATTAATTAAAGTTGTGAGTTATTTAAAATAATTAATATTTAATAATTAATATTTAATAATTAATATTTAAATAAAATATTTAATATTTTCAATGTTAATTATTAATTTATAATAATTAATATTTAAGATTAATATAGTTTTGAAATACAATTATAAAATTAGATTAATAATGATTTTTAAATTAAGAAGATTTAATCTTTTCTTTTTTAAAAAAAAAATTAATATATAATATATCTTATTATTTAAAATTAATAATTAATATTTATTTTAAAGAAAATTATAATTTAAAATAATTTTAAAAATAAATTTAAAATCATTTTAAACTAAAACAGCCGCGGGAACGCCACATGGCAAGCCTGGATTGGACCTCCCAAAACGCGGTGGCGGCGCTGAGTCGGTCCACGTGGCGGAATCTAGCTCGTCCGATTCAAACCACGGCTACGGGAGGGGCACGTGGCGGCATCAGGGTGGTTCGCTTAACCGCGGCTAATGATTGCCACGGGGGCAATCATTAGCCGGCGACGGGCCGCAATCACTTAACTACGTCAGCACTATCCTACACCGTTTGATCGGCCGCTGTAATGATTTAATGGCTACGATTTGTCCAGACAGAGATATCAGCCGCCGGATCAAGTCGGCAGTTAATCAGAACCGCAGAATGGCTCAATCAAAACCGTTGATCAGAATATCAACGGTCTGAAAGACGTGCGCCTGAACTATACCAGGAAAACGCCCTAGAAAGCATTTTTTGGCTCGTTCAAGCGATCTGATCGATCAAATATAACGAAATTTTAAACTTAAATAGATGAAATGAACAGAAATAATGTGGGGTATATTTTGAAGCTTGAAAATCACTTTTTAGAAAGTTATTTAACTTTGAGCATGCAAACTAGGGTTTGAGTTTTCTCGGAATTTTACAGATGGATCTTGGATTTCTTTGATTCTCTGAGCTTGTAGTTTGTCCTCGCTCAAATTTGTAGAAGAAACCCCAAGCTTTTGACGTCTGGATGGGGAGTTATACGCCTTGGATGGATTTGAGGCTTGAACCCGCAGGAAGATCGTCGCCGGCGAGGTCTTGTCAGTGAGGTTTGATCTGGGATGAATGTAAGAGGAGTGTAAAGCCCAGGAATGCTCGAGCCTAGGTTTGGGATGGTTTGAAGAAGTGAGAGAGTGTGTGTGTTAGAATAAATGCTTCTCTTTAGGTTTTGCCCTATTCAAGTCTCTCCAACTTGAATGGAGGGCTGAGATCAGCTGGGAGGGTTCCTGGATGCATGCCACCTGGCCTGGGGGTTGTTGGAATGGCAGGAGAAAGGACAGCCCAAGGACAATGAGGTGTAAAGCTTGGTTTGGTCCACACTAGGGCATAGGAGTGATAATAGCCATTTGATTTCGATCTAAGGGCTAGGAAATGACTTAAGAAGGCTCTAGAAAGAGTCTAAGCAGCTGGGGGAAATTTGAATTAAAGTAAAAAAGGATTAAGATGGGGATTTTGACCATTTAATGGTCATTTGACCAGTTATTGACTGGTTTGACCAGTCAATGGTCCCCAAAGGATGAGGTGGCAGCCAAGTGTGAATGTTAATGAGTTTAGGTTGGCCTTGGGACTAGGGAGTTTAAGCTTGAATAAGAATGTGAGGGTTTAAGGTATGTTGACTTGGTTTTATTGAGTTGACCAAGTCAGATTCAATATAATTTGATTTAGGGTGGGTTTAAAAGCATTCAAGGCATTGATTGACTTAGATTTGAAGATTTGAAAGGTTTCAAATGAATGCTTAGAGGAATTTGACCCAAATGGGTCAAATTTGATCGAACTTGGACTCAGTTGACCAAGTCAACTATTGACTGGGTTAAGGGTCCCATCCAGTCCAAATCATTGAGGGATATGCCCAAAAGGGGTTTGAAAGGGTTTAAAGTTGATCTAAAGTTCAATTAAATATGACAAAGCTTAAGGGTTGAACTGGTCAACCTGGGTTGACTTGGTCAACCAGGTTGACCCAAAGCCAGGGTCTGGGCTGGGTCAATCTCAAATGATAAATGGAGTATGGTAGATGTGGTTTGACAGTTTGAATAGGTCATTCGGGTCAAATCACCTATTTGAACTCTTAAAGGACTTAATGGGTCAACTGGGTTGACTTGGTCAACCAAGTTGACCCAGGGTCAGGGATTGGGTCCAAACAGTTCAGAATGACATTCTGAGTCTACTGGTGGTGGTCTCAAAGTCTGGGGAGGTTATTTGGTCAAAATGACCTATTTGGGCCCTTAATGGGCTTTTTAGGTCAACCCTGGTTGACTTGGTCAACCAGGTGGGTCCAGGGTTTGGAAATGGGTTCAACAGATTTGAAATGACATTTGGAGACCAATGGAGGTGGTCCCAAGGTCAGAGGAGGTCATTTGGTCAAAATGACCTGTTTTGACCCTAAAGGGGCCTTCTAGGTCAACTAGGTTGACTTGGTCAACCAGGTTGACCCAGAGGCTGGTTCTGGGTTCAATGGGTTTGGTTTGACATTTGAAATTTGCTGGAAGTGACTGCATTTGATTTGGAGGTCATTTGGTTCAAGTGACCAGTTACACCCCTTAAGGGTATTTTAGTCATTTTGACCCCTGGTCAACTGGGGGTCAAATTGAGTCCAACAAAATGCAGTTTAATGCTCAATAAGTCATATTCAAGGGTCTGGAGGTGATTGGAGGCTTTGGAGAAAGCTCCAGGGTCGAAATCCACTGGGTGGGAGGTCCAGTGGCATGAACTGTAAATATTTGAAGGTTTTACAGCCTTTGGATTTCAATTCAATTTCTGGGGTTAGAGACCTCAGAATGAGCTCAAATTTGGAGGGTTACCTCTAGAGACATGTCACATCAGTGTGGAACTGACAGATCTTGAATCAGAGGTCATTTGATAGGGTTTTGAGGTGTTCAAAAATTCACTGGAAAAGGCTTTTAGGACTTAGACCTTTAGCCTTAGGTTTAAACCTGAATTTCTGGATTTAAGCTGGATTTTAAGTTTGAATGATATGATTTGAATTAAGCTTAGATTGAATTGAAGCTTGGATTGATTTAGAGGAATCCTAGGATTTAGAATAGGTCCTAGGGTCCAAATCAGCTTAAGGGAATCCTAGGGTCTAGAATAGATCCTAGGGACTAGAGTCTGGGAAGATCCTAGAATCTAGAAGTCCTAGGAAAATCCTAGGATCTTGGGTCTGGAAGAATCCTATAATCTAGAAGAATCCTAAGATCTAGGAATCCTAAGATTCAAGATCTAGAAGGTTCTTAGGATCTAGAGTAGATCCTAAGGTTTGATTTCTAGGAGGATCTTAGGGTCTGGAAGTCCTAGGGCCTGGAATCTAGAATAGTCTTAGGATCTAGAAGAATCCTAAGCTCTAGATAGATCTAGGAGAATCCTAAGGTCTAAGAGGATTATATGATGTAGAATCAGGTAGAATCCTAGGGTCTAGAATAGATCCTAGGGTCTGAAGTCTAGGAGAATCCTAGAATCTAGATTTGTCTTAAATTGCATTGATCTGGGGTCAGGATTGATTTGAATTTGGATTAATCTTAAAGTTTGGATTGATCTAAGATCAAATTGATCCTAGGGTTAAGATTGATCCTAAGGATTGGAAAGATCCTAAGGTCTGGATTGGTCCTACTGAGCTCATACAAAAATGAGGTCAACAAATGGACCCCCAATATGTGTAATAGAATGTAGTTCTATTGCACATATTGGTGTTGACCAAATAGAATGGTCAAGTCTGGAGTTTTGATCTTAAGGGGATGAAAAGTCTATCCCTGGGGAATTAAGTTTGAATATATACTAGGGTAGTGCTAGAAAAAGCATACTCTACCACTAGTGGGCCTGGTCCTAAGGGAAAGGAGAAATCTATCCCTAAAGGGGAAAGAAGTCTGGGTGACTCTATAGGAAGGAAGAACTCCTAACTATAAAGGATTGAATTCAGATTTGATTCTGAGGGAAAGGAAAACATAACACTAGAAGGTTGAATTTGAAATGAATCTAAGGGAAGGAGATCCTACCCCTAGAAGTTTGAATTTGAAATGATACTAGGGTAGTGCTGAGGCAGCGTACTCTATCACTAGTAGATCTTATCCTAAAGGAAGGAATGTCCTAACCCTAAAGGAAAAGAAGGTCTGGATGATCGTATAGAAAGGAAGAACTCCTAACTATAGAGGATCAAGTATGAATTTTGATATTAGGGCAGTGCCACAAAAGGCGTACTTTGCCACTAGTGGGTCTGGTCCTAAGGGAAGAAACATCTAACCTTAAAGAAGAGACAGCTTGATTGAGATTGGTTCCAGGACGGTGCCATAGAGGACTTACTCCATCACTAGGAAGTCTAATCCCAAGGGAAGGAAGGATAACCTACCCTAAGGAAGAGAGAACTGGATTTTGAAATTAAACCCAGGATGGTGCCATAGAGGACTTATTCCATCACTGGGGAGTCCAATCCTAAAGGAAGGAGAAAAGCCTAACCTTGAGGAGAAGAGAATTTGATTTTGGAATTTGACATTGATTCCAGGACGGTGCCATAGAGGACTTACTCCATCACTAGGGAATCAAATCCTAAGGGAAGGAAGAAATGCCTACCCTAAGGAGGAGGGAACTGGATTTTGAAATTAAACCCAGGACGGTGCCATAGAGGACTTACTCCATCACTGGGGAATCTAATCCTAAGAGAAGGAGAATGCTTACTCTAAGGAAAAGAGAACTGGATGATCGTATCGGAAAGTAGTATTACTTTCTATAGAAGATAAGACTTAAAGATTTAAATTTTGAAACTAGAATGGTGCCACAGAGGGCATTATCCATCACTAGTAGATCTAATCCTAAGGAGAGAAAGCACGATGACTCACATCTAATCTTAAAGAAAAGAGAACTGGATGATCCTGTGAGAAGGAGGCATTGCTTCGCATAGAATCGGACTTGGAGTGATCGTATGTAAAGGAAACTTGCTTTACATAGAAGATCTGATTTGGATGATCCTGTATAGAGGAAATTTGCTCTATACAGAGCATCGAGTCTGAAATGATCGTATATGAAGGAAACTTGCTTCACATATAGGATCGAATCTAGATGATCGTATACATAGAGGAAACTTGCTCTATATAGAAGATCAGGTCTGGAAGATCATGTGTAGAGGAAACTTGCTCTGCATAGAGGATCGAATCTGGATTGATCGTATGTGAAGGAAACTTGCTTCACACAAAAGATCGAGTCTGGAATGATCATATGTAGAGGAAACTTGCTCTACATAGAGGATCGGGTCTGGAATGATCGTATATGAAGGAAACTTGCTTCACATATAGGATCGAATCTAGATGATCGTATACATAGAGGAAACTTGCTCTATATAGAAGATCAGGTCTGGAAGATCATGTGTAGAGGAAACTTGCTCTGCACAGAGGATCGAATCTGGATTGATCGTACGTGAAGGAAACTTGCTTCACACAAAAGATCGAGTCTGGAAAGATCATATGTAGAGGAAACTTGCTCCACATAGAGGATCGAGTCTGGAATGATCATATACAGAGGAAACTTGTTCTGTATAGAGGATCGGATTTGAATTCTGGAATTTGAGATTTGAATTCTAGAATTTGAAATTTGAATGATTTTTGAACTTGAATTTAAAGATGTTTGAATTTGAAACTTGATTTGAATTGGTTTGGAATTTGAAGAATCTTAAACTTGAAGTTTGATTTGACTTTGATTCATCTTGAATTTAATTTCGGATTTTCAAAAACTTGAACAAAATTGAGCTGAATAGATTCAAAATTTGAAAATTTTATTGATTCGAAATTCGAGCTACATCAAGCATAGTATTTTTTCAGGAATCGCCCGTTTACAGGAAGCATTAGGTGATTTCCTTTACAATCCACTAGCTGATACGAGCCTCCTTCGTAAACTGTTTCCACTACAAAGGGTCCTTCCCAGGTTGGTTCAAACTTTCCACCGAGCTTTCGGTGGGCTAAGATAGGCCTCCGAAGAACCAAGACCAAGTCACCTACTCGGAAGGTTCTAGGTCGCACTAACTTATCATGAGCTTGAACCATTCTGGCTTTATAGAGTTCTAGATTCTGCTGGGCTTGGAGATGACGTTCTTCGAGACCCTCAAGTTCTTCAAGTCGAAGTTGTGCATTCTGTTCTGTTGTGATCTGATTCTGGACTGCAGTTCTGAGTGAAGGGATTTGAATTTCCAGAGGGAGTACGACCTCGGACCCATACACTAGTACAAACGGTGTGAATTGGGTCGGGGTTCGATATGTGGTTCTGTAGGCCCACAAAGCTTCCACCAACCTCTCATCCCACTGACGTTTATTGTCATCCAGGGTCTTTTTGATGATTTATACCAGGGTTTTGTTGAAGGCCTCAGCCAATCCATTAGCCCGTGGGTAGTAGATCGTTGAGTATCTCCAATCAATACCGTGACGACTTGCAAAGTTATTGATTTTTGTAGACTTAAAAGCGGACCCATTATCGGATATGATTCTGCGAGGCACACCGAATCGATATATGATATGGTCACGAAAGAATTTCATTACATGATGTGATGTTACATTTCTTAGTGGTACTGCTTCTGCCCACTTTGAAAAGTAATCAGTCGCTGCTAAGATGAAGCGATGACCCCTTGAAGAAGGAGGGTCAATTGGCCCGACGATATCCATGCCCCAACTTTCGAAAGGCCACGAGGCTATCGTAGGATGCAACACATTAGGCGGCTGATATAAAACCACACCATGAACTTGGCATTGATGACAACATTTTGCAATTTTCATGCAATCGTCAATCATCGTAGGCCAGTGGTAACCAAGTCTTTTGATTTTCATTTTCATCTTAGGACCCGATTGATGAGCACCGCACAGTCCAGCATGGACTTCATTAACGATCTTCAGGGCCTCTCGTTTGTCTAAACAACGGAGCCACATCTGATCGAACGATCGTCGGTATAATATATTGTTGACTAGTGCATATGATAGGGCACGTTTCTTGATTTGATTGGCAAGAGACCTATCATGGGGAAGCTTGCCTTCTTGTAAATACTTGATTATTGGTTGTCTCCAATTTTGTTCTTCATCGACTGCTGAAGATGTAGAAAGGACCCGGGAGGATTGATTGTTGAGGTATTCCATGTCTACAGGGGACAGGACTTGACGACCCTGAACTTCTATAGGGATGAAATCCTCTTCTGGGCAAGCAAATTCCTTTGCAAGCTTTGCTAGGGCATCCGCCGAGGAATTGCTTCCATGAGGAACCCTATACATAGTTACAATGGGAATTTTCTTGAGTAGGTGCATTGTGTATTGGTGATATTTCAGGAGCTTAGGATTCAAAACCTTATAGATCCCTGCAACTTGGTTGATCACCAGTTGAGAGTCACCATAGATCTTAATCTCTTTAATCTCCATTAGGATTGCAAGTTCCAGACCAGTTATCAAAGCTTCGTACTCAGCTTCGTTGTTCGTACAAGGTTCTGATAAATGGTAGAAAAGTGCATCATTCCCTTATCCGGTGTTATGAAAACCAGACCGACTCCGGCTTTTCCAGGAATAGTAGATTGAGGTGTTTTGCCCCTTTGAGAGGACGCTGCACCATCAAAATACATTTCCCAGGTTTGAACATTGGATTCCTCGAAACTCATGATTTGCTCGTCAGGTAAATCATCATTTAGAGGAGATTCCGCCGGTAGCGGGTGTGCCGCAAGGAAGTCGGCGACGGCCTGCCCTTTCACAGCACGCAGGGGAATGAAAGTGATTTCAAATTGTAACAATATCATAGACCAACGAGCTAGACGTCCTGACAACGTGGGCCGGGTCATAAGATATTGCAGGGGGTTGACACTGGAAATCAGACTGACCTGATGAGAAAGCATGTAATGTCTTAGTTTTTGTGCTGCAAAGACTAAGGCAAGGCAATGTTTCTCAATTGTAGGATATCGGATTTTCGTTGGGAGTAATCTCCGACTCAGGTAGTTGAGGGCATTCTCTTTCCCATCGTCATTGATTTGAGCTAGAAGAGCCCCAAGAGATTCGTCAAGGGCTGCAGTGTAAAGGATTAAAGGTCTTCCCGGAATGGGGGTGTTGACCTCAATTTTCATACGAGCACCCTCGAGCATGTTCGATCAGCTTAATTGAACCTAGCCGAGTCTAATTTAAACTCGGGACGACTCGGATCGAGTCGAATTTAGACCCGAGAGGTTTAGTTATCCTTAATCGATACATTTGAGCCCCGTCAAGTCCAATTCGGGCTCGCATCAGCTCGAATTGAGTCAAATTAGGCATAATTATTTTCTGTTGGGCTAAATTAATTTATTTGAGCCTCGTCGAGTTCGATTCGAACATAATTTGTATTTATTTCAGCTTAATTTCATTAATTAAATTCAACCGGGCCCAAATTGACTCAAATTGGACCTGATTTTGAACATGATTTATTTATTCATTTATTTTGTTCAATGCGTTTAAATTTGATTCCAATTGAAGTTTATTTAACTTCCTAAATCATTTTAATTGACTTCCTAAATTCAGGATTTGTATTTATTACTACAATCCGAATTCAGTCGAGATCGCACCTTTAACGGAGACGTATATGGAAGGATTTAAAAAAAAGGGGTAGGATTTCGGCATTCGACATAAAGGAGCGCTGAAGGGAGATCTCTCGGGTTCGGGCTCGAGAAGAAGACAGAACGGACCTCCCTGTCTCGCTGATATGGATGGGGCGGATCTCAAAAACCCGGTGATCTCTCTCTCGAGCTCCAGCCACATCACCATCTCATTCCCACAACCAGCCAGGCCCTTGGGGAGAGACCTCATTCTTCACGTTTTGGAGCTGCTAGGGCCGGCCAATCTCTCCTCCTCATGATTCCTTCTCTCAGTTTTCAGCCCCCCTCTACATCTTCTCACATTCACGTTCTAAAGCTACTAGGGCTGGCCAAAGATCTGCTCCTTTGAGGCGGTTCACTCTCTCTTTTAGAGGAGTTCAAGAACACAAAAAGAGGAGCTGTTGGCCATTATGGTTTCATGCAAACTGAGAGAGAAAGAAGGCTCGCTTGCTGTTCATTTCTTCCAGAAGAAGACAAAAAGGAAGCTATTGGTTACTTTCTAACGATCACAGCGACTCAAGAAAGGAAGAAAAGATGCAAAGGGGCCATTCACATTCATCTAGGATGGCAAGTTCATTCAGGCCGAGCCAAGCAAGAGCAACAGCCTTTCTTTTGTCTCAAAAGAATAGCAGCCAAGTAATCATATCAAAGAAATTTTGAGAAAACTGATAGGATCAAAAGGGCTTTAGAGTTTACCAATCAGGTGGAGAAGCCATCGACTTGGAGATCAACGAATATGCTCCTCCATTTACTCTATTGAAGAAGATCGAGGGGAAGGAATTTGCAATTTTTCTGTCCTGGTGTTTGCTAAGGCGAACCTCGATCAAAGTTTCTCGAGTTAGCTTATATTCTAAAGGTAAAAGCTGTACGGTTACACCCATTTACCTTTCTAAATAGTATTTTATTTTGGAGAAGGTATGAGGTTAATAACTGTATGTAAAGTATATGAATTTGATGGCAAAGTATTCTTACTAATTCAGATTTAAGATACTGTTCATTGATCTTCCATTGCTTTGTTTTCTTACTTCCTGTGCTTTGAATTTCTTACATGAAACTGATCTGCACAAGCAACAGGTCTTAAATGTTTATTAGTTTAAATTATTGTTCTTGATTATTTAGCTTTTATATATATATATATATATATATATATATATATATATATATATATATATATATATATATATTAATTCTGCTTGGCTATTTTTGTTGTTAGATTGAATAAAAGATTAGAACTTTATTATTATTATTATTATTACTATTATTATTATTATTATTATTTTAATTTTCAAAGCAATACGTATGCTGATTGCATCATTTCCTTTTTTTTGGTGTATATTCTCATTTCTTCCTATCCTCTCTTTTTTTTTTTCTTATAAAAAAAAAAAATCTAAAAACAATAAAGTTTATTTAAATTTCTGTGATGTTTAGATTATTTCATTGCTTTCGTTCGTTGCTTCGTTTCATAAAGTTTTGATTTATTGCAAGTTTCTCGATAAGGATAACTGTTCACTTTGTCTACTAATGTAAGATGTGTGAGCTACCTCTATATTTGTTCATTGAGTTCTTCATGTTCATTTAGGCAGTTTGTTCATCATTATTTTAGGCAATGTGTAAATGATATTTTCTCAATCTTTATTTTCATGAGAGATTCAATGTCGTTAATATTTGGATGGAGAGAAATATGCCTTGTTCTATGATATTTTCTCACTCTTTTTGTAAATATAAGTATGGAGATTTTTGTTATATAAATGTGCCTTGCTTAGATGAGATTATCTCATTATTTTCATAAAGCTTAGTATCGAAATTCTTTTTTTATTTAAATGTCTTGTTCTATAATCTTTCTACTTTTTTTTCTTTTTTTATAAAAATATAAGGAGATTTTTTTTTATGTGAATATGCTTTTCTTAAGTCGTATTTTCTTATTGTTTTATGAAGAATCAACGCATACCTTTATGATATAGATTCTTGTTGTGTAGATTCAGCTTTTAGTTATATCATTTGAGTGGTTAAGCTAGTTTATATAGAAGTCAATATACTTCTCCAAAGCTTTTAATTGCTTACATTCATTTGAATTGGATGATGATTATATTCATAGAAAAAGTTGATAAGTCTATATACAACTGTTATAATTTATTCGTTAACTCATTTTGATATGAATGTGCGATATTATTTACCCTGATAAGACTTGTTCTTTTTAATTATATATATACACTAAAGTACCTGCAATGTTTAGCCTTTCTATTTCCATGTTTATAGAGTTGTGATATTTGCTTGCTATTTCTTCACGCATACCTTGAATTAGTTTGTTTGATGGAATCTATACATGTACGTCTTTGAAGTGTTTAAGGGAGTTATTGTTGTTCTTCTCAATCTGTATCTTGAATGACCTCTTTAAGTTGGTTAATTTTGTTTAATACTTCCTCTATTTATTCATACAATAATTAAAAAAAAAACAGATATGTTCAGGTTTGTAAATTTTTTTTTTTTTTTTTGATGACTTAAAGTTTGTAGAGTTATTAATCATAAAGCTGATTTAGGATTAAAATTAACAAGCTAATGATACTGTCCATTTTTTTAATGAGAATATTCGAATATACATAAATCACATGATTTTCAATATTTCTAAAAAATCATTTTTTAAATGTCAAACACAGGCTCTCTATTGACAACTTATTATTAGAAAATTTCTCTTTTATAATTATGATGATTTGAATATATCTTGGCTTGACATTCGTGGTTAATCAATATATACTTATATAATTTTAATTCTTTTAAATGTGCTTTACCGAGACGCATCCAAAGATATTCATAAAATTGTATTCATGATTAAGCATGGGATTGTAAACAAATGATAACAATAGGTGATTAATGTGAGATAAATTACACCCATGCTTTAACATTTAATATAATGCTGCTAAAGATGGGAAGCATTCAAATGTGTATTCATTATTAATTAGTGAAGGGTAACTTTTCTTTAGAGTTAATGTTTGTTCTAGTGTCATTGCTGATATATTGGAATGATTCATGTACATGTTTGGATAAGCAATGTAAATAATTCCCATCATCTTTGGAGTATCCTTCAAACTTATCATAAAAAAAAAGAAGAAATATTCTCTTTAATGTGTATAACTATTCATTCATATTCTTTTGAAAATGTGTTTTGAGAAATCCATTTTGACATATATATATGATTTTATTTATCTTGAGAATAGTTGTTTTGTCAATTGTATACAAACTGAATTACTAGCAGAGTTTAACTTTTCTATTTCTATTATATATGTATGGTTGTAATTTCTCTACATGTTTGATTTCTTCTTATGAGAAAGTATATGAGTTAAAGTTCTTTCTTGTATATAATTATGCATGTTGATTCATTCTTGTGAGATAGTATATGTGTCAGAGTTTCTTCCTATATAGAAGCATGCATATTGAGATTATTTCTTGCAAAGTTCCACTCATTTTGAAATTGCCTTAATAATTTGATTTGGCTTACATTTTTTTTTCTTCCTTCACATACTCACTTATATGTCAATTCATATTAACTTCTATATTCGGATATATGAAATTCTGACACCTATTTCTCTCTTCGCGTTATTTGCGAGGTACCTTTGGGAGAGCTAAAGTAAGAAGCAACTGGAGCACAGACGAAGGAGCTTGGGCAATCGGATTCGAGCATCAGTCGCCCTCATTCATTCTGGTGGGGGTGCTACGGGCGGAACCACCGGGTCACAGCCCCCGGTGTTGTAAGTTTTCTTAAAACTTAGATAGCCTCTAGGGAACCCATTTGTGTGTACGTTCCCCTACCTTTAGGACCTTATAGAAACTTCAATTATTAGATTATTTTATTATCTTATTTTATTTTTAGATCCCTAAGTCCATTTACACATGTGCGAGTGTCCAAAGGGTTAGAAACAAACTCCTTTTAATCCCCTACAATACTAGCAACACTTAAGGACAACAATTAAGGACCCGTTTAGCATACTTAAAAAAAATTCTAGGAGCTAGGATTTACTTCTGATTGACTTGAAACTTGAAACACTTAAACTTAGTGACATCCTAAACCCCTCAGAATTTTCTAGGAATTTTTAGGACTTATTAAACCCCTTAATTGATCAACCCTAATTTACCCGTTAATTAAGCCTTAGAAACTTCAGAAAAATCTAATAAATCTATTTTTAAATCAGAAAAATACCCATAATACCTCAAATTCTCCAAAATTCAGTCCCCAACCTTAAATAATTAGGGCCCCTTAATTGGACATTAATCGGGATTTTAATTCAACCTTAATCAAAAATCACCTTTTTGCCTTAATTAAATCATTAAAAATTATTAAAAATCCTAAATTTTCTCCAAACACTTTGGAATACCTTCTTAGGTCATTTTTGACCGTTGGGGGTGATTCCAATCAGTTTGGAGCTGATTTGGGCCAAAACCCCCAAAGTACCTCTAATTAGGCAATTTCGATAATTCATTTAATTGCCCCAACTTCTAAAAATTATAACTTATTACAGAAAATTCCAAAATGGGCAAACTAAAAGGCATTCAACTCATATTAAGGTCTAGTACTTGCTAAAAATATTAGGTGTCCAGAAACCAATTGAAATTAAAAAGTCAACAATCCGGTCAAACTTAGTTCAAAACGAGACCAAAACTTCAGAAATTCATAACTTTGGATAGAAGAATCCAAATTGGGCATGCTAACTGTCTAACTGATTAGGTTAAGGCCTAGTATTTTATAGAAATATTAGCTGGTCATAAATACCCTTTAATCAAAAAGTCAATTTTGGACCCCCTTTTACTTTGTGTATAGGTGGACCCCGAACCCCCTAAAACTCACTAATGCAATTTAAACTTTAAATATTATTACCCTAAGAACTAAAATTGATCCACACATTAAATCAACTAAGATAGATCTCAATTCACTAATATTTGGACTTTAAATAAAACTTCCCTTTTTAGACCTACAACCAACTTGGACAGCAGGCAACTGTAACTAACTACCCAGCCTAGGATCTACCTCAGCTACACAGCTTTTCACACACATCTAGATGGTTTGTTAGGGCACCACTTCTAGACCTAGGCTAGGCCGGTGTTTACTTTTCTGTTGTGTGCCGAGATTTTTGAGATTTCACTGCATGTTGTGATTGAGATGATGCTGGTGTGTTTGTTTACTTTTACTGCACTCTGGGAATTGATGTGATTGCACGATAGACTACCCATAGGTTAGGATCGAAATTGATACTAACAATGTCTTCTGCAGGTGGCCATGCTCATGCAGCGTTAAATAAAAAGGGGGGGCAATAATCATGATTTAAAAATTAATACTATTTTATGCAGGTGCTTCAGAAATTGCTCAGCCCCCCTAAATAAATGAGGGCTAAAATAATGAATCATTATAAATTGCTACAGGTGCTCCAGAGCTTGCTTAGCCCTCAAAATAATTAAGAGCATGGCCAGTGTGGCTGTGATGAGTATTTTACTTTCCCTATAATTGCTTGTGATATACTAAACTGCTTGGGATGATTTTTAGGATAACCTTGCATGAGCGTCTAGAATTTTCTGCTTTTATTTAATGTAATTGAGTGTAATATTGGTATAGAGTTGTGAAAGTTTATTTCGAGTGGGGATACAAGGATCCAAAGGTTGGATGCCCAAAGAGAAAAGGACACCCAATATGAGGATAGTCCTTTTCTATTTGAGAATCCAAATTTGGATCATTCTACTACCCGAGGGGTCCAAGGAGGCTGAGATCCAAGGAGCCCAAGGAAGTTGAGATCCAAAGATTCCAACAAAACTAAGATCCGAGGAGTCCAAGGAACAGAAGATCAAGAAGATGAAGACCAAGTGTATCCCACTCAAAATAACTTGCGTCAGTCTTAGGATTAGAAATCCGGGTTGTTGGCAGTGGTGCCCGGCCACTTTAATTTTCTGCAGACCCTGGGTTGTAATTAAGGGCAGTTGGCCTATGGACATTTATTAATTTGTTTGGATAATTTTGATGTGTTTTATGATTGTGTGCCTCTAGGATTGTTTGCTTTTCATAGTTTATTGGTGATCTGCATGCCGCTTTTGTTTTAGCCTGAATTTCGTTAGGCTCTCTAAGGACTAAAACCTTTTCTACTCCCAACTAATATTTAAAATTATAAGTTTTAAGCAATTTAGAAACTTAACGACCTAGGGAATTGCCGGAATCGTCCGGGGTCGCATGCATATCGTTGCATTTCTCTCTTTCCTTCTATAAGACACTTCCCCGCCCGTGGGTAGAGTCCGGATAATCTGACCTATGAGGATGAGGTGCCGGACCTGGGGAAGCCCAGTCTAATTCTTAAAAATTATTTTTATAAGCCTTTTTAAAGTTCTATGCATATCTGATTTGGATACTTTAACCAGCATGCATTGCATTAGAAATCAACTAAATCAAAATTTTAATTGCATTAGTCATAGGAGCATTCACCCAACATCAGTCCGGGGCCAATTAGGAAATCCTCTAGACGTCGGCCCTACTTCCAAGAACTATAACCTACCCACCCATCTTTCATTAAATGACTGGACAGCATGGTTTTAAAGCGATTAGGTGGTTAGCTGGCTCCCCCTTCCAGGCCGGGGTAAGTCCAGGTTTTGCATTGCATTAGTTAGGACACGGATGTTAGTGTTGCGTAGAACACTAAACCCATTAGATTTAGGATTCAAGGCTACTATTGTTTCGTAGTATGCCTCATCGGTAGGTAGGTCTTCTGTCTTCCAGGGACCATAAACCCTACATATCCGCGTCACACGGATGACGCCACCTCCATCCTTCTCTCCTGCATGCTTCGAGTGCATGATTTACTTATTTTCTCCAGTTTCTTTTCACTATCTTAGTCCCTCCGGGTGCTGATGTGAGCCGTGCATGTTGACTAAACTTAGTTGAACCTTTCTTTCTCTTTGAGTAGGATTTCCTAGTCTTCCCCCTATGTGCCAATCCCAATTCAGAAAGTATAATATAGAATCCTTAATCGAGAGTATTCTCAGGTTCCGGCTTGAGATGTAATTAACCACGGGGGCTTACGCCCGTGGGAAACCGAATCCCACTCTCAAATAAACCCCATTCGAGCTAATGTATCGGGTGGGGGAAACCCGTTACAATCAGATCATATATATTATTACCCATCGGGGTGTGCTGGTGAGAGCCGCTATCCTCAATGGTTAATCATATGTGTGATCGAATCTGCCCTTCCATTGGCCAGATACTGTCTCCCCTTGCGGGGCGATGGTGTCTGTTGTCCTTTCGGAGGTCCACAGGTTTCTGGCGACCACGGTGGGATAGGTTTCTCTCTCCATCTTTGGATTCTATATTATTCTTTCTTGTGTGTACTCCAGGTTTGACACTCCTTAGTTAGGTTCATCCTACTCTTAGTTAGGGTCCTTCCTTAATTAGGATTGTTCCTTCTTCTTAGTTAGGATATCCCCCTAGCTAAGTTAGACTTTTAATGTGTAAAGTTTTGTTTAAGATTTTGAGTCTATTGGATCATTGTCTTAAATTCTCAAATTCAAATCCATATATTATTATTTTTTTATGACATGATTTAGACATTGGCATAAACTCTAGTCTCTCTCATCTCCCTTGTCTGAGCTCTTTTAGAGTAGATCTTGATCCATATCAGTCCAAATAAAGATCTAAATTCTATCTTCAATGATGGGGTCCTTAAATTTGACATATGCAAGATTTTTAAAAGAAAAGTTAATTTGAGAAAAGTTTGAGAGTTTGAAACACCAAGTAAACTTTTGAGAAAATTTTTCTTGGAAAGTACGTGATTTATTTTTCTTAATGAAAGATTTACCCCTGTCTTCTTTAAGAAGTAAAGTAATTGGTGGATGACTCCTCTAAACGCTTGAAGAAAAATTATGATGATTCAAAAAAAAAATGCGTGTCTTTCCTCCCATCCCTTGTTCGGGGTGATTTCATTTTTGAACTAAAATCTATATCAAATCAAAATTAGATTTAGAGATAAATATTTTCCCCATCATCTTGCAGTTTTCTATCTCATAGGCATCTTTTGCATGCTAATGAATCTACCTCATAATTTTCTTATTCAAGTTGTTTATCCTTATCATAGGATTGGATTTGCTTTGTGGATTCTTCTTCCTTGCATGAGAGAGTGAGTTTTTTTCTCTCATGTTAGAAAGATAATCTTACAACTGAGAAAGTTTTCTTTTAGGAATTTGGAAAGGGAGCCAATTACAAGAATGAAAGATACACAAAGTGTACCAAATAATGAAAGATGCGTAGTGCGACAAAAATCAAAGATACACAAAGTGTATCAAAAGGGAAAAAATGCGCAAAATGCGCCACAAAGTTAAAGATGCACAAAGTGCATCAAATAATTAAAAGATGCGCAGTGCGCCAAACCAAGTTGAGGGGCTCAAAATGAGCCCAAAATGAATAAGTAAATGGCTTCCCTTTCTTGTAAATCTTTAAATCTCAGAAAGTCCATATCCATAGATATTTGTGATACTTGAGTTTAAAAATTATGATTTTGGATTCATCATTGTGCAATGATATCCTATTAGATATAAAAATATTTTCATGCAAGGAGATTGAGAAGATTCAATTTCTTTCTCTAATTTAAACCCTTTTGAATTAGATTTTCATTCAAAAAATATATATAAGGGAGAGAGCCCAGCTTAGCTTGTAGGGAGCTTAAGCTGGGTTGACAAAGTTTAAATCCCTAACCTTTTTGGCTTTAGAAGGAGTCAACCTATATTACTAAACTTTCGAACCTATGCTAAGGTTCAAGATGACTAAGAGGTTGATTTTTCATTTCTAAAAATAATCCTTTTATTCTCTGATGAAATTTTCACTCTTTAAGAAATATGTGAATCAGACTTATCTCAATTAATTGGTAAGTGCTTAACATCTCTTAGTGTCACCACTATTGAGTTTGTTTAAATACTTGTCTTGTTCTTTTAAAAATTTATGCATAAAAATGTTTTGACCCCAACAATTAATTGTATCTCATTCTTAAGGACTGATGTGACCCTTCCCTTGATTGCAGTTTTCTCCTTTGAGTTCTGGTTGTTTGAGTTATGGTTGTTTTGGGAATATGATCCCAAGCATTCATTTTGATTTGTTGATCTAAAGTTGCCACTTGGTGTGCATCTATTTCTTTGATATCTTATATGTCACCATTCCTTGTTTGGGAACCACTGCCCCATTCAAGTTGGTAGTTCTGTTCACTTGTTTGGGAGTCACTATCCCATTCAAGCTGTTGATTTTTTTTTTCCAGTTGTTTGGGAGTCACTCTCCCATTCAAGTTCTCATTCTATTTCTCAGTTGGGATCATTTTCTTAGATCTTTTTACATGAGATTATTCTATTCTATTATTTCTCATATTGATGCCATAATCCGTTTACCTTGATTTTACATGAGTGTATTCATCTTCCTTCCGTGTTTGTGCTCCTCTACGGACAGCCCGTATGAGGGGTTTTCCCTTTGATGTTACTTGTGAGTTCCTTTATTTAGGAAGTCCCTTTGGTTCTCTCCTTACACCACCGTCAGACTCACAGTTGGGTGGTTGTTAAGCTTTGTCTTTGTCCTACTGCAGGCACATACGCCGGGTGGACACTTTACTTGGTTGAGAGTGCCTGACAGAGCCCCTGGGAGGCATTCCTCACCACTTCTTTTCCCTGATTATCTTGCTGTTTCCAGCAGATATCAGACCTTACTTGGTTGAGAGTGCCCCACAGAGCCCCTAGGAGGCATATCTCACCACCTCTTTTCCCTGATTGCTCTGCTGTAGGCATATGCGCCGAGTAGACACCAGGCTTTACTTGGTTGGGAGCACCCCGCAGAGCCCCTGTGAGGCATAGCTCACCAAACCTTTACCCTGACTGTCCTGCCGCTCTGGTAGACATCAGACCTTTACCCTGATCGTCTTGCTCTGATCAAGCAGACATCAGACTTTATCCGGTTGAGTGGGAGCCCGACAGAGTCCCTGGGAGGCATTCCCCACCACCACTTTTACTCTGGATGTTCTGTAAAAGACTACGCAGACTCCAATTTTGTGGCTTATTTACTTTTGTTGAGGTCAGGCAGAAGTATTGAGTCACCCCTATCCGCTGTTCCGAAAGGAGCAGGAGGAGACGGGATCCTTTCACCTTCTATTCTGCTGTTTGAAATGAACAGTCAGGTAGTTGGTTTTACTTACCGGTTGAGAGAGCCCGACAGAGTCCCTGGGAGGCATTCCTCACCACCCCTTTACTCTGGATGTTCTGTAAAAGACTACGCAGACTCCAATTTCGTGGCTTATTTACTTTTGTTGAGGTCTGGCAGAAGTATTGAGTCACCCCTATCCGATGTTCCGAAAGGAGCAGGAGGAGACGGGATCCTTTCACCTTATATTATGCTGTTTGAAATGAACAGTCAGGTAGTTGGTTTTACTTACCGGTTGAGAGAGCCCGACAGAGTCCCTGGGAGGCATTCCTCACCACCCCTTTTACTCTGGATGTTCTGTAAAAGACTACGCAGACTCCAATTTCGTGGCTTATTTACTTTTGTTGAGGTCAGACAGAAGTATTGAGTCACCCCTATCCGCTGTTCCGAAAGGAGCAGAAGGAGACGGGATCCTTTCACCTTCTATCCTACTATTTGAAATGAACAGTCAGGTAGTTGGTTTTACTTACCTGGTTGAGTGAGCCCGATAGTGTCCCTGGGAGGCATTCCTCACCACTACTTCTTCCCTGATTGTTTTGCCCTGATCAAGCAGACATCAGACTTTACCTGGTCGAGTGAGCCTGGCAGTGTCCCTGGAAGGCATACCTCACCACCTTTCACCCTCTATCCTGCTATTTCAATACGGTCAGGCAGGTAGTTGGTTTTCTTTTTCTTTCACTCTTTGTTTCACTGTTTCGATATGGTCAGGTGAACATCGAGTTGTCCACGCCCATTTTTTCGATATGGTCAGGTGGATGTGAGATCCTTTACCTTTACTTTCTTCTCTATTCTGCCCTTACTATAGGGTAAGGCAGATAGATGATATACCCTTTTCCTTTGGTGATCCTCCTTGTTTTCCCTGGAGGGTTATCCTTTACTGTTTTGATTTGATCAAGTGATTGTTGGATCTCCTTTCTCCTCACATTATCTTAGACATGCATTCTAGATGATCACTGAATTTTTTTCAGTTCCTGATATTTTTGTTTTGATTCTGCTTATGTGAGCATGAGATCTCTCTCTTTTTCTTCCACTCTGCTACTTCGATGTGGTCAAGCGAATAGTTGAGTGCCTTTCATAGGCTCCTTTCACTGTTTCGGGTCAGTTTAGTGAGCGCCGCATCTCTGTCTTTTACTGTCTTAATCTAGTCAGGCGAATGTTGGGGTTCTCTCTTCCTGCTGTCCCACCATGCTTACAAGATTGTGTGAGCATTACGTGATTGCATGATTGATTGCTCATTGTATGGTTGTATGAGCATTACATGTATGATCGAGTGGTCACTTCATGTATGTGATTGATGCATGCTTGAGTGATGATTATGTGATTGTGATATGATCATTGCATGATTGATTGCTCATTATATGGTTGTATGAGCATTGCATGTATGATCGAGTGGTCACTTCATGTATGTGATTGATACATGCTTGAGTGATGATTGTGTGAGCATTGCGTAATTGCATGATTGATTGCTCATTGTATGGTTGTACGAGCATTGCATGTATGATCGAGTGGTCACTTCATGTATGTGATTGATACATGCTTGAGTGATGATTGTGTGATTGTGATGTGATCATTGCATGATTGATTGCTCGTTGTATGGTTGCATGAACATTGCATGTATGATCGAGTGGTCACTTCATGTATGTGATTGATACATGCTTGAGTGATGATTGTGTGATCGTGATGTGATCATTGCATGATTGATTGCTCATTGTATGGTTGTATGAGCATTGCATGAATGATCGAGTGGTCATCATATGTATGTGATTGATATATGCTTGAGTGATGATTATGTGATCGTGGTGTGATCATTGCATGATTGATTGCTTATTATATGGTTGTACGAGCGTTACATGTATGATTGAATGGTCATTGCATGATTATGAGATTGATGTATGTTTGAGTGATCATTGTAAGATTATATGATCATTACATGGTGGGACACTTATTACATAATTATTGCATAATTGTCGTATGGTTCTAGGTTCCTCGAATCTAATTAGTTGACTATAGGATTGCATCTCCTTAGTGAGCCTCGTTAGTTGAACATAGGGTTGCACTTTCCTAGATGTAGGGAGGTCAACGCCAACACGTGCGGTTCACCCATTATTCACCGCACCTGTTGGGGTTGTGTTTGTTGACCTCAATTTTCATACGAGCACCCTCGAGCATGTTCGATCAGCTTAATTGAACCTAGCCGAGTCTAATTTAAACTCGGGATGACTCGGATCGAGTCGAATTTAGACCCGAGAGGTTTAGTTATCCTTAATCGATACATTTGAGCCCCGTCAAGTCCAATTCGGGCTCGCATCAGCTCGAATTGAGTCAAATTAGGCATAATTATTTTCTGTTGGGCTAAATTAATTTATTTGAGCCTCGTCGAGTTCGATTCGAACATAATTTGTATTTATTTCAGCTTAATTTCATTAATTAAATTCAACCGGGCCCAAATTGACTCAAATTGGACCTGATTTTGAACATGATTTATTTATTCATTTATTTTGTTCAATGCGTTTAAATTTGATTCCAATTGAAGTTTATTTAACTTCCTAAATCATTTTAATTGACTTCCTAAATTCAGGATTTGTATTTATTACTACAATCAGAATTCAGCCGAGATCGCACCTTTAACGGAGACGTATATGGAAGGATTTAAAAAAAAGGGGTAGGATTTCGGCATTCGACATAAAGGAGCGCTGAAGGGAGATCTCTCGGGTTCGGGCTCGAGAAGAAGACAGAACGGACCTCCCTGTCTCGCTGATATGGATGGGGCGGATCTCAAAAACCCGGTGATCTCTCTCTCGAGCTCCAGCCACATCACCATCTCATTCCCACAACCAGCCAGGCCCTTGGGGAGAGACCTCATTCTTCACGTTTTGGAGCTGCTAGGGCCGGCCAATCTCTCCTCCTCATGATTCCTTCTCTCAGTTTTCAGCCCCCCTCTACATCTTCTCACATTCACGTTCTAAAGCTACTAGGGCTGGCCAAAGATCTGCTCCTTTGAGGCGGTTCACTCTCTCTTTTAGAGGAGTTCAAGAACACAAAAAGAGGAGCTGTTGGCCATTATGGTTTCATGCAAACTGAGAGAGAAAGAAGGCTCGCTTGCTGTTCATTTCTTCCAGAAGAAGACAAAAAGGAAGCTATTGGTTACTTTCTAACGATCACAGCGACTCAAGCAAGGAAGAAAAGATGCAAAGGGGCCATTCACATTCATCTGGGATGGCAAGTTCATTCAGGCCGAGCCAAGCAAGAGCAACAGCCTTTCTTTTGTCTCAAAAGAATAGCAGCCAAGTAATCATATCAAAGAAATTTTGAGAAAACTGATAGGATCAAAAGGGCTTTAGAGTTTACCAATCAGGTGGAGAAGCCATCGACTTGGAGATCAACGAATATGCTCCTCCATTTACTCTATTGAAGAAGATCGAGGGGAAGGAATTTGCAATTTTTCTGTCCTGGTGTTTGCTAAGGCGAACCTCGATCAAAGTTTCTCGAGTTAGCTTATATTCTAAAGGTAAAAGCTGTACGGTTACACCCATTTACCTTTCTAAATAGTATTTTATTTTGGAGAAGGTATGAGGTTAATAACTGTATGTAAAGTATATGAATTTGATGGCAAAGTATTCTTACTAATTCAGATTTAAGATACTGTTCATTGATCTTCCATTGCTTTGTTTTCTTACTTCCTGTGCTTTGAATTTCTTACATGAAACTGATCTGCACAAACAACAGGTCTTAAATGTTTATTAGTTTAAATTATTGTTCTTGATTATTTAGCTTTTATATATATATATATATATATATATATATATATATATATATATATATTAATTCTGCTTGGCTATTTTTGTTGTTAGATTGAATAAAAGATTAGAACTTTATTATTATTATTATTATTATTATTATTATTATTATTATTATTATTATTATTATTTTAATTTTCAAAGCAATACGTATGCTGATTGCATCATTTCCTTTTTTTTTGTGTATATTCTCATTTCTTCCTATCCTCTCATTTTTTTTTTCTTATAAAAAAAAAAAAATCTGAAAACAATAAAGTTTATTTAAATTTCTGTGATGTTTAGATTATTTCATTGCTTTCGTTCGTTGCTTCGTTTCATAAAGTTTTGATTTATTGCAAGTTTCTCGATAAGGATAACTGTTCACTTTGTCTACTAATGTAAGATGTGTGAGCTACCTCTATATTTGTTCATTGAGTTCTTCATGTTCATTTAGGCAGTTTGTTCATCATTATTTTAGGCAATGTGTAAATGATATTTTCTCAATCTTTATTTTCATGAGAGATTCAATGTCGTTAATATTTGGATGGAGAGAAATATGCCTTGTTCTATGATATTTTCTCACTCTTTTTGTAAATATAAGTATGGAGATTTTTGTTATATAAATGTGCCTTGCTTAGATGAGATTATCTCATTATTTTCATAAAGCTTAGTATCGAAATTCTTTTTTTATTTAAATGTCTTGTTCTATAATCTTTCTACTTTTTTTCTTTTTTTATAAAAATATAAGGAGATTTTTTTTTATGTGAATATGCTTTTCTTAAGTCGTATTTTCTTATTGTTTTATGAAGAATCAACGCATACCTTTATGATACAGATTCTTGTTGTGTAGTTTCAGCTCTTAGTTATATCATTTGAGTGGTTAAGCTAGTTTATATAGAAGTCAATATACTTCTCCAAAGCTTTTAATTGCTTACATTCATTTGAATTGGATGATGATTATATTCATAGAAAAAGTTGATAAGTCTATATACAACTGTTATAATTTATTCGTTAACTCATTTTGATATGAATGTGCGATATTATTTACCCTGATAAGACTTGTTCTTTTTAATTATATATATACACTAAAGTACCTGCAATGTTTAGCCTTTCTATTTCCATGTTTATAGAGTTGTGATATTTGCTTGCTATTTCTTCACGCATACCTTGAATTAGTTTGTTTGATGGAATCTATACATGTACGTCTTTGAAGTGTTTAAGGGAGTTATTGTTGTTCTTCTCAATCTGTATCTTGAATGACCTCTTTAAGTTGGTTAATTTTGTTTAATACTTCCTCTATTTATTCATACAATAATTAAAAAAAAAACAGATATGTTCAGGTTTGTAAATTTTTTTTTTTTTTTTTTGATGACTTAAAGTTCGTAGAGTTATTAATCATAAAGCTGATTTAGGATTAAAATTAACAAGCTAATGATACTCTCCATTTTTTTAATGAGAATATTCGAATATACATAAATCACATGATTTTCAATATTTCTAAAAAATCATTTTTTAAATGTCAAACACAGGCTCTCTATTGACAACTTATTATTAGAAAATTTCTCTTTTATAATTATGATGATTTGAATATATCTTGGCATGACATTCGTGGTTAATCAATATATACTTATATAATTTTAATTCTTTTAAATGTGCTTTACCGAGACGCATCCAAAGATATTCATAAAATTGTATTCATGATTAAGCATGGGATTGTAAACAAATGATAACAATAGGTGATTAATGTGAGATAAATTACACCCATGCTTTAACATTTAATATAATGCTGCTAAAGATGGGAAGCATTCAAATGTGTATTCATTATTAATTAGTGAAGGGTAACTTTTCTTTAGAGTTAATGTTTGTTCTAGTGTCATTGCTGATATATTGGAATGATTCATGTACATGTTTGGATAAGCAATGTAAATAATTCCCATCATCTTTGGAGTATCCTTCAAACTTATCATAAAAAAAAAGAAGAAATATTCTCTTTAATGTGTATAACTATTCATTCATATTCTTTTGAAAATGTGTTTTGAGAAATCCATTTTGACATATATATATGATTTTATTTATCTTGAGAATAGTTGTTTTGTCAATTGTATACAAACTGAATTACTAGCAGAGTTTAACTTTTCTATTTCTATTATATATGTATGGTTGTAATTTCTCTACATGTTTGATTTCTTCTTATGAGAAAGTATATGAGTTAAAGTTCTTTCTTGTATATAATTATGCATGTTGATTCATTCTTGTGAGATAGTATATGTGTCAGAGTTTCTTCCTATATAGAAGCATGCATATTGAGATTATTTCTTGCAAAGTTCCACTCATTTTGAAATTGCCTTAATAATTTGATTTGGCTTACATTTTTTTTTCTTCCTTCACATACTCACTTATATGTCAATTCATATTAACTTCTATATTCGGATATATGAAATTCTGACACCTATTTCTCTCTTCGCGTTATTTGCGAGGTACCTTTGGGAGAGCTAAAGTAAGAAGCAACTGGAGTATAGACGAAGGAGCTTGGGCAATCGGATCCGAGCATCAGTCGCCCTCATTCATTCTGGTGGGGGTGCTACGGGCGGAACCACCGGGTCACAGCCCCCGGTGTTGTAAGTTTTCTTAAAACTTAGATAGCCTCTAGGGAACCCGTTTGTGTGTACGTTCCCCTACCTTTAGGACCTTATAGAAACTTCAATTATTAGATTATTTTATTATCTTATTTTATTTTTAGATCCCTAAGTCCATTTACACATGTGCGAGTGTCCAAAGGGTTAGAAACAAACTCCTTTTAATCCCCTACAATACTAGCAACACTTAAGGACAACAATTAAGGACCCGTTTAGCATACTTAAAAAAACATTCTAGGAGCTAGGATTTACTTCTGATTGACTTGAAACTTGAAACACTTAAACTTAGTGACATCCTAAACCCCTCAGAATTTTCTAGGAATTTTTAGGACTTATTAAACCCCTTAATTGATCAACCCTAATTTACCCGTTAATTAAGCCTTAGAAACTTCAGAAAAATCTAATAAATCCATTTTTAAATCAGAAAAATACCCATAATACCTCAAATTCTCCAAAATTCAGTCCCCAACCTTAAATAATTAGGGCCCCTTAATTGGACATTAATCGGGATTTTAATTCAACCTTAATCAAAAATCACCTTTTTGCCTTAATTAAATCATTAAAAATTATTAAAAATCCTAAATTTTCTCCAAACACTTTGGAATACCTTCTTAGGTCATTTCTGACCGTTGGGGGTGATTCCAATCAGTTTGGAGCTGATTTGGGCCAAAACCCCAAAGTACCCCTAATTAGGCAATTTCGATAATTCATTTAATTGCCCCAACTTCTAAAAATTATAACTTATTACAGAAAATTCCAAAATGGGCAAACTAAAAGGCATTCAACTCATATTAAGGTCTAGTACTTGCTAAAAATATTAGGTGTCCAGAAACCAATTGAAATTAAAAAGTCAACAATCCGGTCAAACTTAGTTCAAAACGAGACCAAAACTTCAGAAATTCATAACTTTGGATAGAAGAATCCAAATTGGGCATGCTAACTGTCTAACTGATTAGGTTAAGGCCTAGTATTTTATAGAAATATTAGCTGGTCATAAATACCCTTTAATCAAAAAGTCAATTTTGGACCCTCTTTTACTTAGTGTATAGGTGGACCCCGAACCCCCTAAAACTCACTAATGCAATTTAAACTTTAAATATTATTACCCTAAGAACTAAAATTGATCCACACATTAAATCAACTAAGATAGATCTCAATTCACTAATATTTGGACTTTAAATAAAACTTCCCTTTTTAGACCTACAACCAACTTGGACAGCAGGCAACTGTAACTAACTACCCAGCCTAGGATCTACCTCAGCTACACAGCTTTTCACACACATCTAGATGGTTTGTTAGGGCACCACTTCTAGACCTAGGCTAGGAAGGTGTTTACTTTTCTGTTGTGTGCCGAGATTTTTGAGATTTCACTGCATGTTGTGATTGAGATGATGCTGGTGTGTTTGTTTACTTTTACTGCACTCTGGGAATTGATGTGATTGCACGATAGACTACCCATAGGTTAGGATCGAGATTGATACTAACAATGTCTTCTACAGGTGGCAATGCTCATGCAGCGTTAAATAAAAAGGGGGGGCAATAATCATGATTTAAAAATTAATGCTGTTTTATGCAGGTGCTTCAGAAATTGCTCAGCCCCCCTAAATAAATGAGGGCTAAAATAATGAATCATTATAAATTGCTACAGGTGCTCCAGAGCTTGCTTAGCCCTCAAAATAATTAAGAGCATGGCCAGTGTGGCTGTGATGAGTATTTTACTTTCCCTATAATTGCTTGTGATATACTAAACTGCTTGGGATAATTTTTAGGATAACCTTGCAGGAGCGTCTAGAATTTACTGCTTTCATTTAATGTAATTGAGTGTAATATTGGTATAGAGTTGTGAAAGTTTATTTCGAGTGGGGATACAAGGATCCAAAGGTTGGATGCCCAAAGAGAAAAGGACACCCAATATTAGGATAGTCCTTTTCTATTTGAGAATCCAAATTTGGATCATTCTACTACCCGAGGAGTCCAAGGAGGCTGAGATCCAAGGAGCCCAAGGAAGTTGAGATCCAAAGATTCCAACAAAACTAAGATCCGAGGAGTCCAAGGAACAGAAGATCAAGAAGATGAAGACCAAGTGTATCCCACTCAAAATAACTTGCGTCAGTCTTAGGATTAGAAATCCGGGTTGTTGGCAGTGGTGCCCGGCCACTTTAATTTTCTGCAGACCCTGGGTTGTAATTAAGGGCAGTTGGCCTATGGACATTTATTAATTTGTTTGGATAATTTTGATGTGTTTTATGATTGTGTGCCTCTAGGATTATTTGTTTTTCATAGTTTATTGGCGATCTGCATGCCGCTTTTGTTTTAGCCTGAATTTCGTTAGGCTCTCTAAGGACTAAAACCTTTTCTACTCCTAACTAATATTTAAAATTATAAGTTTTAAGCAATTTAGAAACTTAACGACCTAGGGAATTGCCAGAATCATCCGGGGTCGCATGCATATCGTTGCATTTCTCTCTTTCCTTCTATAAGACACTTCCCCGCCCGTGGGTAGAGTCCGGATAATCTGACCTATGAGGATGAGGTGCCGGACCTGGGGAAGCCCAGTCTAATTCTTAAAAATTATTTTTATAAGCCTTTTTAAAGTTCTATGCATATCTGATTTGGATACTTTAACCAGCATGCATTGCATTAGAAATCAACTAAATCAAAATTTTAATTGCATGAGTCATAGGAGCATTCACCCAACATCAGTCCGGGGCCAATTAGGAAATCCTCTAGACGTCGGCCCTACTTCCAAGAACTATAACCTACCCACCCATCTTTCATTAAATGACTGGACAGCATGGTTTTAAAGCGATTAGGTGGTTAGCTGGCTCCCCCTTCCAGGCCGGGGTAAGTCCAGGTTTTGCATTGCATTAGTTAGGACACGGATGTTAGTGTTGCGTAGAACACTAAACCCATTAGATTTAGGATTCAAGGCTACTATTGTTTCGTAGTATGCCTCATCGGTAGGTAGGTCTTCTGTCTTCCAGGGACCATAAACCCTACATATCCGCGTCACACGGATGACGCCACCTCCATCCTTCTCTCCTGCATGCTTCGAGTGCATGATTTACTTATTTTCTCCAATTTCTTTTCACTATCTTAGTCCCTCCGGGTGCTGATGTGAGCCGTGCATGTTGACTAAATTTAGTTGAACCTTTCTTTCTCTTTGAGTAGGATTTCCTAGTCTTCCCCCTATGTGCCAATCCCAATTCAGAAAGTATAATATAGAATCCTTAATCGAGAGTATTCTCAGGTTCCGGCTTGAGATGTAATTAACCACGGGGGCTTGCGCCCGTGGGAAACTGAATCCCACTCTCAAATAAACCCCATTCGAGCTAATGCATCGGGTGGGGGAAACCCGTTACGATCAGATCATATATATTATTACCCGTCGGGGTGTGCTGGTGAGAGCCGCTATCCTCAATGGTTAATCATATGTGTGATCGAATCTGCCCTTCCATTGGCCAGATACTGTCTCCCCTCGCGAGGCGATGGTGTCTGTTGTCCTTTCGGAGGTCCACAGGGGGCTGCCAAAACTGGCAGATTTGTCAGGTATTGTTTGATATTTTCGAAAGCATTTTGACATTTCTCGTCCCAAATGAATTTGGCATCCTTTTTAGCTAGGACAGAGAATGGTTGACATCTTCCAGAAAGATTAAAAATGAATCTTCTTATATACGCCAGCCTGCCCTGGAGAGATCTCAGTTGAGTAAGACTCTTAGGATGCGGCATATTTAAGATAACTTCAATTTTGGCAGAATCAATTTCGATTCCACGGTGCCTGACTACGAAACCTAAGAATTTCCCTGACGTGACGCCGAAAGCGCACTTCAAGGGATTCATTTTGGGTCGTAGCGGCGCAACCGCTCGAAAACAGTTCTTAAATCATAAAGATGAGCCTCTTTTACTCTGCTCTTGACAACTAAATTGTCGATGTAACATTCGACTTGATTGTGTATTAAGTCATCAAAGATATGAGTCATGGCCCGCTGGTAGGTTGCACCAGCATTTTTGAGACCAAAGGGCATCACTTTATAACAAAAGATCCCTATAGGACTTCTGAATGCAGTGTTTCTCTCATCTTCTGGGGCCATCTTGATTTGATTATAACCAGACGAGCCATCCATAAAGGAGAAAACAACGTGCGAGGAGGAAATGTCCACCATGAGTTCTGGGATTGGCAAAGGAAATTCATCCTTAGGACATGCCTTATTCAGGTCTCTATAGTCAACACAGACTCGGATTTGACCGTTCTTCTTTCGAACTGGCACGACGCTGGCTACCCAAGAAGGATATTGTTCTTCTCAAATAAATCTAGCCTCTGCCAACTTCTTGACTTCAGAAATGACTTATTGTTCGATCTCCAGACGCATGCGTCGCGGAGCTTGCTTGACAGGAATGGCATCATGCCGGATTCCAAGTTTATGGACTGCTACGTCAGCGGACAACCCCAGCATTTCATCGTATGTCCAGGCAAAGCAGTCTTTAAACTCGGATAGAAGTTGAATTAGATCCTTAGACTCATCCTCACTGAACAAAGAACTTATGAAAGTGGGGCGAGGGTCATCCTCTGTTCCAAGGTTGATTTCTTTAAGTTCATCGACTGTTGATTTAATTTCTTCTTCGAATTCAGGGGGTGCATCCCGAACCTGAAGTTCATCAGAATCATCAAAAGTCTCCAAACAAAGTCCATCGAATGAATCAATGACTTCAGTAGGGACATTTTTAAATTCAGGACGACTAGTTATCATTAGACAAAATTCATCATCGTCAAATGACCTAACGGTACTAAAGCCGATACCACTGGTCCAATGTTTATTAAATTTTGAATTCCAAAGACTTTCGTGGTATCTAGCCTGACCCTTAGTCCATTGACTTGGAGCAAAACCTTTAGAGATAAGAGACTTAACACCAGCAGGAAAGTAACCAAAAGGTAATTCCATTAATTCATTGAAATTTGTCTCTTCAAGGATTACATCATCTTCATTCCTTGAGGAGGAAGAGCTAGGGAAGAACTTCTTGGCTTTCCTTACTTCTCCATCTAAGTTCGGAGCATCCTTAATTACTAACCCTGAGACCCTATCAGCAGACAGTGGGGTTAAGGTTAAGGATTCAACCGTTCTATTAAGCTTTTCATACAAACTCAATTCAGGCTCGTCACTTTGAATATTTAATTTTGTATCCTCCTGGTCGCTATCTGATTCTAAAGTGAGATCAAACTTCAGAGGAGGATTGATTTTTGTATAGTCAAAAGCAAATCTGGCGCCCCTTTTTCTTGAATCTTCATCAGAACTTGTTTCAAGTTCGACGTAGATCGGGGAATTTCTTTTTTCAATTGAAGGGCGACCTCGACCGCGTGCTCTTTGGGCCATCCTCCCACCTCTTTGAGGTATAATGTTTGGAGGCCTGAAGATCACATGCTCGACGTCGTCTTCACTACTTGAGTTTTATCTCTTTTGATTTTTGACTTTTTCTTTTCTCAATCTTTGAATTGCTTTTGAACTTTGACTTTCTGCCTTTTCCTCCTTGACGTTGATCTCTACCTTAGAACGGGTAGTGGACCCTTTAGGAATGTAGTACGCCGCATCCTCGTAGATCCCGATCTCGTGAATAGAGAATGGTTGCAGATCACCCTTAATTTCAAACTCAATGCCATCTCGTTGGTACTTGATGCATTGATGTAGGGTAGAAGGAACCATCCTATACTCATGGATCCAGGGCCTTCCTAGGAGCACGTTAAATGATGTTGCCGAATCAATTATATGAAATTTCGCTTCAGTTTTCAATTCTCCTATCTCTAGAAGAAGGGTAACTGAACCTAAAGCCTTCTCGCCCTTTTCATTGAACCCACGAAGCACTAACTTGTCAGTTGAGAGCTTGCTAGTATCAATTCTAAGGTATGCGAGAGTCTTTATGTTCATCACGTTGACCGATGCACCCGGGTCAACTAGAACTCTTGATAACTTAAACTTGCCCACATTTACTGTGATGTAAAGTGGACGATTGTGGTCGGCAGTTCCAAGAAGTAAATCTTCGTCAGAGAAGGTAACCCCAGGGATTTTCTTAAAGTACAAAGCTTCTTCCTCGGAAGTTGAGGCTAATTGAGCTAAGCAAATCTCTGGGTCGAGAAGTGCTTTAATTAGAGTTTCCCTCATCTCTTTTGAAAGGACAAGGGCATCATAAATGCTCAATTTGGCGGGCAACTTCCTAAGGTGAGCTAAGACATTGTAATCAACACTTGGAACATTAACATTGGGACCCGGTGGATTTGAAAGAATTGGAGTTGATTGTTGAGCGGGGATTTGAATTGGATCATCAGAAACAACTTGTTTTCCTTTATCCTGAGAAGGTAGCCTAGGGGGTAAGACCTTCCCACCACGTAGTTGTACTTGCACGACTTCATCGGAAGAACAAACTACAGGGGAGTCTACGCTCTCCTTAGACGATTGATTGTCGTTATCTGAGCGAGAGTCCGAATCTGAAAAGTCTTTCACGACAGGACTCCCTTGAAAGTTAATTTCAGGGGTTTCACTATCTGATAAGACATCAGATTCATTTCTCTCTTGAAGAGTCAAATCTGGAGAGTTGAGTGTTTGAATTTCTTGATTGATCTCAACTTATTCTTGATTATTTTCAACAGAAGAGTCGTTTACATTTTCATTCTCAATATTAATCATCAAAATTTGAGCAGAAGGATCAGACTTTTTATTTAATTTTCGACCCTTTGCCTTTGATGGGGCAAAATAAAAGTCAGATAATTTCAGTGGTGACAAAGGTTTTGAGCCACCATCAACCACTTGTACAGATCTCTCATCAACAAATTTTCTCTCTACAGAAAGTTCACTCTTTTCATTTTTATTTAATACAGTAGTTCCTAAAACTACTGGAGAGGAAACTATCCCAACGTCCTCCTGCGAAGCCTCGAGGTCAACCTCCCAGATCGGGTCCCGGGCTCTCGTCGGTAACTGTTGAGAAAGATAAAAAGATTTATTAATCGACTTTTTAAATGCCCGGGATAGTGCTATATCCCAACCATCTTCAATGGACAGAGAAAAGTTAGAATTCATACCTGAAATGGATTTGACAGACCCCTGATCCGGATCAACCAGGTACTCCTTTGGAATTATAATATTACCTTGACGGAAGTTCTTTTCTAGCCAATCTTTGAAGACGATGCAGTCTTCGATTGTGTGGCCTAACATGCGATGGTAGGGGCAAAAAGTTGGATCATCCTTCTTATTTGCCTCTTCCGGCTTCTTGGCCTCCGGCAATCGAAAATCTGGCTAATTCTGAAGACTTTTAAAGATCTTTCTCACCGACTCCCTCTTAAATGGATATGTACGAGCCAATCTCTCTTTAAAAGAAATCGGGTGAGAATCTCTTGTAGGTTGAGAAGTTACCTGAAAAGGTGGAGATTTCTGAGTTTGTTGTGTTGGAGAATTACTGGACTGAACATTCATTGGTTTCTTCCCCTTATCAACAACTGAAACCATTGCCGTTCTCTATTCAAAGGACTTCAATGGTTTGCTAGCTTTCTTTTCCTCAGTAGAATCCTTCAGGAATGGCATTTTGGAAGCCTCTTCCTATAGATTACTAGCCTTATTCAAAAGTTTTTCGAAGGTTTTGATAGTGAAACCCTTCAGGAGAAAAGCAATAGGCCCGTGAATGTTCTTTAAAAGAATCTCCACTGCATGTTGCTCTTGCAACTGAGGTTCACACTTCATCGAGAGATTTCGCCATCTCAAGATGTACTCAACCAAAGACTCTCCCAGTTTTTGTTTTTCGATGACGATATCACCAATGGTTACACGCTGCTGAGCTCCTGAGAATCTCTTTAAGAATAGACTCTCGAGCTCTGTGAATGTTTTCACTGAACCATTAGGTAGATCTGCGTGCCACTCAAAAGCAATACCGGATAGACTACTCATAAACTGGCGAAAGAGTAGAGCATCTGACCCTCCTGCGTTGCAACAGCTCGCTCGGAAGTGGGCCAGGTGCTGTCTTGGATTTTCTAAACCACTAAAAACTTTGAATGAAGGTGGCACAAAGCCTTTAGGATAAGAAACTGAATCATATTCTTCAGGGTAGGGTCTACCCTTTGGAATAGATACAGTCCCTTGAGAATGGGCTAAGGCCTCCCTTACCTGGGTTTCGATCATCTGGCGGATATCTTTGTAGGCTGGAGAGGTTGGGGAAGCAACCTCTGGAGTTCTAGGACTTGACTCTATTTTCCAGCTATGCTCACCCACTGTGTGTGTTGTAGGTTGCAACTGCTCGGATTGAGATTGCTGTGCTTTGATCATCTGATTTTACATCTGTTCCATTCTGAGCATCATCTATTCAATTTTATTTTCCAGACTCTTGATGTATTCATCTTTCTCATTCAATTTAATCGATCCATCGGAGTCTAAATCTACTGTTGCAGAGGCTTCTTCCTTACCAGATCGGTGTCTTGAAGGCTCAGCATCTTTATTTGATGCTCTGGTTTCCACCATGCAAATGTTCCCAGCTGAATCTTCTTCCATCAGATCATCTGCTTCTGGATCAAAGGCTTCAATTGCCTTGTTTTTAAGTATGTCCCTTATTTCCTGTACCACCTCATCGACCGGTCTACCCTCAATTGATTCGAGGTCGATTGGTAGGTACCCCTTATAGTTGATCATCTCTTCGAATTCCTCATCTCCGAACTAGGTGAGGACCTCTTGAATTTTTAAGTCATCAGCAGTAGGTTCTGCCACTAACTGATCTAACATTTCCTGATCGTCCTCAAGTTCTGTCCCCTCCCCTCCGACTGTCCCGGGGTTGGTAGTCGTGAGGGTGACATCCTCAATAGGGTGAGGGATATCTAACCTAACAGGTGACGAAGGAGTTTGACTTGTGGGAACTCCAACATCAGTCTGAGGAGAATCCTCACATCCCTGAATAAGGAGTCGGGGGACCTTAACAGGTGACTAGACTGGTAACTGAACTGGTGACTGAACTGGTGTATCTCTAATCTGAATCCCAACAGTTCTGCTTATCTTCATTGGCACATAAGGTTCATCCAAAGGTATGGGCCTCTTGCCCTTAACATCAACTAGCTGTAGGTCTTTGACGATTTCTTTTGATTTGGCTATCACAGGGGCTAACTTTGAGAGTCTTGAAGGGGGAACTGGAGGTCTACCACTGAGAGGGTGACTCCTACCAGACCCAATTAAAACTATTTCCTCAGTTTTGGCAGTTGGGAGACGAGGCACCCAATGATATCCATCCACTAATACTGAGGCAACTGGTTGCTTAACAAACTTTTTGTTTCTCCTCACTGGCTGAGGAGTCAGGTTTTTTGCTTCAGATTTTTCTTCTTTCAGAACTTCTTTCTCAAGCTTGTGTGAGATCACTCCCTTCAGGTGTCTCACATATTGTTCTTTGGTCTGACCTGTCTCAGCAGCACAGGTATGAATGATGTTCCTTAACATCCTAGTTCTCAAAGTGTTCTTCTCCTTAGTGGTTCTCTTAACAGTATAGTCGACTGGGCTAGGTGGAGAGCTAGCAATCCGCATGACCCTCTCCTCCCCTACAGCAGCTGCGAGGGGGTGAAAACGACTCCCTTTCAGGAGTGGAGAAGAGGCAGGGATAGGCAGCTCCTCAGCAGCCTCAGGCTCAACTAAACTCAAGGCTTTCTGTTCAGCTATCTTCCTTGACTTGGTAATTTTCTTCCTTATCCTTCTCAGGTAGTTCTTCCTAGCACTCTTAGTGCCAAACAGTGCTGCAGAACTAGAAGACCCTTTCTCAACGGTAGATTTCACTTCAATTTTCTTGTCCTCACTTCGGACTGAGGGTGCAGAAGGTGTAAGGGTAGCACCTGCTGCCAGTTCCAACACTGGGGGAAGGTCACTCGTAGCTCCCACAGCTAGTTCCACTACTGGACCATTCTCACCCTCAGCAGCGAGATTAATGATTTTTCCACCATTAACAGACAGTTTCAGAGTCTTGAAACCCATCCCAAACTGAATCGCACTGCTATGAATTAACTCTTCGACTTGGAGGTCTCGGTCAACAGAGAACAGAAGTTTCCCAGCCATTGCAGAAAATTTGATTGTCTGAAATTTGAAAGAGAAGACTTGAATCAAACTTTTAAATTTGAATTTTGACAAGAAATTTTCTATATTTTATCACATAAATCAAATTATAGGAACTATAATCTGATATATAGTGATAAAGTATAGATATCAATTTTGACTTGAAGAAAATTTGAATTTTTGTTGTATATGTTCAACTACAAGAGAATGTTGTAGAGAACGTATAACAACAACGGTCTGGATTTGATTTGAAAGGATTTGACGAGGGTTTGAAATTTTAAAAATTGAAAGATTTTCTTTGACTATTTGAAACCAATAAGTTGGATTTGATTTCAACTTAATAGTTAACAAAATATCAAAGAAAGTCAAGGAGTTTTGACTCGACTCTCATATCCCACTGATCAGGCTAGGGATAAGATGTCAGAGGTTTGACTTGATGAAAAGACTAGATGATTAAATTTGAATCTGGAAATGGTACATGTTATACTACAAGAGAATGTTGTAGTAGTACATGTGATAGTGAAAATTGATTTTGAATTGAAAGGGAATTTGAACGACTCAAAAATCCGGCAGCATCTCCCCTTATTTTTAAAACTCGAGGTGTTGAATTTGCATTCAACAAGACAGTTCACAAACATTAGGGAAGTTTTTATGGAAAGGAACTCGACTCTTTATATCTTATCAAAGATGAAATGTCAGAGTTCAAAGATTTGAAAGACATTGAAAATAAATGTTGAATTTGAATTGTCAATGTTAATCTACAAGAGGTATTGTAGAAGAACATTCGGTAAGTGATGATTAAAACTTGAAGAGAATTGAACGGATATTTTTGAAAATTTGAATTTCCGGCAGCACCTCCCCTTATTTTTGAAACTCGAGGTGTTGAATTTGCATTCAACTCGACGATTTACAAATGTTAGGGAAGAACTAGGGAAAACCACTTGACTCTTTACATTTCAAAAGAATGATTTAAAATGAAATGTCAAAGATTGATTTATCCGGATAAATTTGAATAAATATTGCATATATTAAGCTACAATAATTCTTATAGAGAAATATATGGCAATACATTTTGAACTTGATTGATTTTGAAAAGAGATTTGAAAATTTTGAAAATCCGGCGGCATCTCCCCTTATTTTTGAAACTCGAAGTGTTGAACATATGTTCAACATAACGGTTTACAAACCTATAAGAGGGAGATTCTAGGAAATCAACCTGACTCTTTCATTCTGATGAGTGACTCAGAATGGAATGTCAAGGACTGAAATGATCGGAGAAGTTGAAAGTGCATTAACTATATGCAACTACAATCATTGTTGTAGAATACATAGTTGCAACGATTATTATGACTTGAAAATAGATGTTTGAAAAATTTGAAATTTTGACAGCATCTCCCCTTATTTTGAAACTCGAAGTGTTGAACGTATGTTCAACATAACGGTTTACAAAGACAGGGGGGATGTTATAAGCTAACCTGACTCTTTCATTCCGACTAGTGATTCGGGATTGAAATGTCGAAGGTTAGATTAACCAAAAAATTTCAAATTTTGGATTAAAATTTGGAAGAGGATTCTATATCCTATCACACATATTGAATTATAGAAGTTACAATCCTATATGTAATGATAAGATATAGGAATCGATTGAGATTTGAAGACAATGAGATTTTGCTAGACAGTTGAAATTATGACTTTAAAGTTAAAGAAATCTTCTGTAAATTGTGAAACTTAGCACGCTATGATTTATTTGCATGCAAGTTTGCAACGTATACAGAAAGACTTTGAAAAGCTCAGCTTGACTCTTTCGCTCTACCAATGAACTTGGAGGCAAAATGTCAAAGCCAGACTTGGAGGGAGGTTTCCTACACTCACCTCTCTTTTCACATGTCTTAATTGAGTTGGCCACATTCTTCCAAGAAAGAAATGGGAGAGGGATCAATAGAAGAAAGTTAGTCAAAACTACCGATGCAATAAAATTTATATCACTATTAAAGATGGAGAGAGAGATTATCCCCAGCGGAGTCGCCATTTTTTGTTTGATTGAAAAAATATATTGTTTTGAAAAGTGTTTAATTTTCTTTGAGAAATGTTTAATTTCTAGAATTTAAATTTTATAATCGAACACTTATTATGAATGATATATCACCTCGAAAAGTGAACATATCGTTCCCTAATAGGTTCAGATTATAAATATTTGAATTTATCTGATTATCGTAGTCAAACTCAAGGAGAAATAATATATGACCCCAAAGGGTCAAAATGAGTATTCAATCAGATATTTAACTACAATAATTTGGATAAGAAGATCATTGATCTCACAATCAAGTCTACGATAGTAATTGATATATCCTTCCGTAGAAAGAAGTTATCAATCACTATTGATAGTTTGAAAATGATAATAATGATCGTCGAGTTTGATTTTCCCAAAGAAAGTTAATTGAGGGTTTTGAAAACTTGATTTTGAAAATCTGGTCTGGGTTTCTAAATCTCCTACGAGCGCAAGCCCTCGTAGTTACTTACATCGTAGGAAACCAGAAAATTTCCTACGAATACTCTCGATTAAAATAGCGATACGAATTTTATTTAAGAATTCAAAGATTGATATCAAAGGAGGTTAAGGACTGGGATTTTCAACAGGGAATGGTTCAAGATTGAACAGTTATTTCTGGAGTCAGAGGAAGAAGGGTAGGAGGTGTTTTAAGATTCTGAATTACTTCAGAAACACCTCAAACTATCCTAAATGTTGAACTTGAATTTGATTGAAGAGATTTTTAATGTTTGAATGATCAATTTTATTAGGAAGTGGGAATCAGATTCCCGGAAGATTGAGGTCTTAGGATTGAACATTTGCCTCAGAATCTAAGTCTAAAATGGGTACTGAAAATCAGTGACCCGGATCCTAGCTAATGCAATGCAATCTGGACTTACCCCGGCCTGGATTGGGGAGCCAGCTAAACCACCTAAATGCTTCAAAACCATGAGTCAAAGTCTTTAAATGTAGAGTGGTTAGGGATGTTATTTAAGATTGAGTTTGAGGAGTTGGGGTCGACATCTAGAGCAGATTCCTAATTGACCCTCAACTTATGTTGGGTGAAATGCTTAAGCTAAAAATGTAATTAAAGATTTAGACTCAATTTTATGTTTGTATCTAATGCAATGCATGCTAGTTGACTCGATGAAATGCTTAAATCAAAATGTAGCAGTTTTAAAATCAGGCTTAAAAATAGGTTTTATCCTAGAGATTGCACAACATCCCCTTGGACAGAACTGCACCCTAATAGGTCAGGTGGTCTGCCAAAACCCGCAGGCGGGGAGGTGCCTAACAAGGTAGAGAAAAGTTAATATGAATGCATGAAAAACTCCCGGCGAGTCCGGGCTTACTTCTTAAGAGCGTTAGAGTTTCTATCTGAGCTTAAAAATTTTAATTTTGTTTAAGTAGAAAAAGTTTATGACCGTACCCTCACGAGCCTCCGATCGGGTTCCAGGCTAAATCAAATACGACATGCAATATGCGCAAAAAAAAACTACTAAAAGCATGCAAGTCCTTAATCACAATCAACACATTAATTAAATCATTTAAATAATTAAATCAATCAAATAAATGCTCAAACTGAAAATCCATAGGCAAGTGCCCTTAATAATACAACTCAGGGTCTGCAGTAAAGTAAAGTGGCCGGGTACCACTGACTATAACCCGGATTCTACTCCTAAGACTCAAGTGACTTTGAGATTCGAGATTCTTCTCGTTCTTCACTTCTTCATCTTCTTGGAACTCCTTGGATCGTCGGGTCTGGATATCCAAATGAAAAGAAACTCCCCCTGAATAGGGGTGTTATCTTTTCTCTTTGGATATTTGAACTTCATCCTTATTTGGATCTCCAAATGGATAGGAACTCTCCCCTAAGGGATGTTCCTTCCTCTTTGGATTCCAAATTGGATGTTTAAACATCTCAATCTCAAATCACTTAAAGTTTACAACTCAATTTACATTCAAATCACATCAATTAAAAAATTAAAAATCTAGACTCAACAACCTGCAGGGTAATCCTATTAATCAGCAGTTTATATTTGACATCCCAAGCAGTTATATATTTGAAATTAAAATGCTCAAACCAGCCACACTTGGCCATGCTCTTTTTGATTTAAAGGGGGACTTAAGCATGCTTAGCACCTGTGCAATTTAATAATTATAATTTTGCCCCCTTTAATTGATGCCCTGTATGAGCATGGCCACCTGCATAAGATTGAATTAATACAAATCGTCCCTAGCCTAGGGGTAGATCTAACATACAATCAATCAACTCAGAGTGCAGTAAATAAATAAACAATCACATCAACATCAATTACTTAAATCTAGCAACCAGCATGCAATAAAAACCACGAAAAACCCGGCACACGCAAGTAGCAGAAAAGTAAATACCAGCCTAACCTAAGACTAAAGTTGGTTGTCCTAGCAAACCATCTAAAGTGTGTGAGGTAGGCTGTGTGACTTTGATATGTCCTAAATAGGCAATTGATTGAAGTTGTTTGAGGTTCAAGTTGGTTGAAGGTTTAAGGGAAGATTTAATTTGAATTTAAATATTAATGACTTGAAATTGATTTTAAACTTGATTTTAATTGTTTGTTGGATATCACCTTTGTTGCGCACCGAGGCCGTGAAGTTTATTTCACCTTCCTTGGGGCTAATTTAATAGCCTCGTAGGCCTGGGTTACCTAGTGGTACCCGATATAATTAAGTGATTTGAATTTGATTAAGGTTGGAAGGTTGATAAATTTTAATTAGAATTGATTGATTGCTGGTTTTAATGTTGAATTAATGTTTTCTGGAATTTTGAATGATTTATTGAATTTTGGTATTTTCTGGATTATTTTAATGATTTAATTAAGGGGTTAAAAATTGATTTTTTAATTAAAAATGTTTTCTAGAAATTTAATATTTTATTAAAATACTAGACCTTAATACGATCAGTTAGACAGTAAGTACATTGAAATTAGATTTTTCTACATTTTATTATGAAGGTTTGAAGTTTTGACTTGAATTTGAACTAAGTTTGACCAAAAGTTGACTTTTTCAAATTTGTTTGATTTCTGGAAACTTGATATTTTTAATAAATATTAGACCTTAAGATGAGTTATATGCCTTTGAGTTTGCTCAGTTTGGAGTTCATTTGAATTAGTTATGAATTTTTGAAGTTTTGAGTGTTTAATGAATTATTTAAATTGTTTAATTAGAGACCCTTTTTATGATTTGAATCCAAATGACCTCCAAACTCCTTGAAATCAACTCCAAAGGTCAGGAATAACCTAAGGAGTGATTTCCAAGTATTTGGAAATTTTCTGGAATTTTTAATTATTTTTAATTAATTAAATTAATTAAATTTCAGATTTCAATTAAAATTAAATTAAACTTAATTTTGAAGTCCAGTCAAGGGGCTTTTATTTTTCATTGATTAAGGGTTTAATTCTGGTCAGTTAGAGGGGTTAATTGTATTTTTTGGATTTAAATTTGATTTATTAGAATTTCTGGAAGCTTAAATGGCTTAATTAAAGTTTAAATTTGATTAAGTTAATTAAGGGGCTTAATTATTTCAAATTTCAGTGGGTCTTTTTCTATGAGCTGAGGGTATCACTAAGTTCAAATGGTTTAAATTTCAAGTCAATAGGAAGTGAATCCTAATTATTAGAAATATTCTAAATTTTTTAACCAAAGTCCTTAATTATTGTCCTTAATGGTGTCCCTAGGTTTAATAGGTTTGAATCAAAATCCAACTAACCCTTGACATACACATGAAAGATATGCACACATAATCACAATCAATTCCTAAGTCTATGAGAGCCCTAGAACTAGGTGGTGTGTGTATGTCCTTAAACATGCATAAATTAATACTTAATTAAATGTGAACAATAATTAGATTAGTGAATGATTAGAGCATCATCATTCACTAACACTCCCACAAGATTTCTTATTCAAATATGCTGATCTATGTTTAAAATTCCAAAGTAGATCTCTCAACCTAAAATATTTAAGTATCTATGTATATATTTCAAAATAATTTCAAAATACACTTACTCTATTCATAGAATTATATATAGATATAGGTTTTAAATTAAGAATACTTAAGATATGATTAGGGTGATTTTAATATCTAATTGAGAGATCTACTGATCTACTAAGATCATTTGAAAATAAGTTTTTTAATTTTTAAAATAATTGACTTAATATTTAATTAGATATTAATTAAATATTAAAATAAATAAATAATTAAAATAAGTTAAAATTAATCAAGTTTTGATCTCTGAATTTGATTTCAAATTAAAGTGCTTAATTTTCTAAAAATTTTGAAATATTACACTTAATTTTTTGATTTAAAATGAATTTCTTATGAATTTTGAAGTTTAAACCAATTAAAACGGATTTTTAAATAATTTTAAATTAATTAATGGTTAAAAATAATTTGAAAATTAATTAATTTAAATCTTGAGGATTTTCTGGAATTTCAAAATTATTTATATATATATATATATTAATTTTTAAAAGTATTTAAATTGTTAATTATTAATTAATATTAATTAATAATTAAATATTTAATTAATGGAAACATAAGATATAGCTTAAATTAATTTAATTCCAAAATTAAAATAATTTAAAAGAAAATAATTAATTAATTATTTAATATTAATTAATTAAATCATTGAAAATTAATTGATTATTTATTAAAATATTTAAAATCATTAAAATAATATTAAATAAATTAACATTAATTGAGATTTTAAAATCATTTAATATTTAACTAAAATTGTAAAATATTTAATATTAAATAATTCAATTATTAATTAAGATAATGAATCATTTAATATTAATTAAAAAAAAGTATTTAATATAAATTAAAACATTAAATAACTTAATATTAATTAAAATTTTAAAATCCATTAATGTTAATTAATATTATAAAGCATTTAATATAAATTAAAAAAAAAAATAAATTAATTATTAATTAAAGTTGTGAGTTATTTAAAATAATTAATGTTTAATAATTAATATTTAATAATTAATCTTTAAATTAAATATTTAATATTTTCAATGTTAATTATTAATTTATAATAATTAATATTTAAGATTAATATAGTTTTGAAATACAATTATAAAATTAGATTAATAATGATTTTTAAATTAAGAAGATTTAATCTTTTCTTTTTAAAAAAAATATTAATATATAATATATCTTATTATTTAAAATTAATAATTAATATTTATTTTAAAGAAAATTATAATTTAAAATGATTTTAAAAATAAATTTAAAATCATTTTAAACTAAAATAGCCGCGGGAACGCCACGTGGCAAGCCTGGATTGGACCTCCCAAAACGGGGTGGCGGCGCTGAGTCGGTCCACGTGGCGGAATCTAGCTCGTCCGATTCAAACCACGGCTACGGGAGGGGCACGTGGCGGCATCAGGGTGGTTCGCTTAACCACGGCTAATGATTTCCACGGGCGCAATCATTAGCATTAAATGCTAATGATTGCCGGCGACGGGCAGCAATCACTTAACCACGTCAGCACTATCCTACACCATTTGATCGCCCGCTGTAATGATTTAACGACTATGATTTGTCCGGACAGAGATATCAGCCACCGGATCAAGTCGGACGTTAATCAGAATCGCGGAATGGCTCAATCAAGACCGTTGATCAGAATATCAACGGTCTGAAAATGTGCGCCTGAACTAAACCAGGAAAACGCCCTAGAAAGCATTTTTTGGCTCGTTCAAGCGATCGGATCGATCAAATATAATGAAATTTTAAACTTAAATAGATGAAATGAACAGAAATAATGTGGGGTATATTTTGAAGCTTGAAAATCACTTTTTAGAAAGTTATTTAACTTTGAGCATGCAAACTAGGGTTTGAGTTTTCTCAGAATTTTACCGATGGATCTTGGATTTCATTGATTCTCTGAGCTTGTAGTTTGTCCTCGCTCAAATTTGTAGAAGAAACCCCGAGCTTTTGACGTCTGGATGGGGAGTTATACGCCTTGGATGGATTTGAGGCTTGAACCCGCCGGAAGATCGTCGCAGGCGAGGTCTTGTCGGTGAGGTTTGATCTGGGATGAATGTAAGAGGAGTGTAAAGCCCAGGAATGCTCGAGCCTAGGTCTGGGATGGTTTGAAGAAGTGAGAGAGAGTGTGTGTTAGAATGAATGCTTCTCTTTAGGTTTTGCCCTATTCAAGTCTCTCCAACTTGAATGGAGGGCTGAGATCAGCCGGGAGGGTTCCTGGATGCATGCCACCTGGCCTGGGGGTTGTTGGAATGGCAGGAGAAAGGACAGCCCAAGGACAATGAGGTGTAAAGCTTGGTTTGGTCCCCACTAGGGCATATGAGTGATAATAGCCATTTGATTTCGATCTAAGGGCTAGGAAATGACTTAAGAAGGCTCTAAAAAGAGTCTAAGTAGCTGGGGGAAATTTGAATTAAAGTAAACAAGGATTAAGATGGGGATTTTGACCATTTAATGGTCATTTGACCAGTTATTGACTGGTTTGACCAGTCAATGGTCCCCAAAGGATGAGGTGGCAGCTAAGTGTGAATGTTAATGAGTTTAGGTTGGCCTTGGGACTAGGGAGTTTAAGCTTGAATAAGAATGTGAGGGTTTAAGGTATGTTGACTTGGTTTTATTGAGTTGACCAAGTCAGATTCAATGTAATTTGATTTAGGGTGGGTTTAAAAGCATTCAAGGCATTGATTGACTTAGATTTGAAGATTTGAAAGAATTCAAATGAATGCTTAGAGGAATTTGACCCAAATGGGTCAAATTTGATCGAACTTGGACTCAGTTGACCAAGTCAACTATTGACTGGGTTAAGGGTCCCATCCAGTCCAAATCATTGAGGGATATGCCCAAAAGGGGTTTGAAAGGGTTTAAAGTTGATCTAAAGTTCAATTAAATATGACAAAGCTTAAGGGTTGAACTGGTCAACCTGGGTTGACTTGGTCAACCAGGTTGACCCAAAGCCAGGGTCTGGGCTGGATCAATCTCAAATGATAAATGGAGTATGGTAGATGTGGTTTGAGGGTTTGAATAGGTCATTCGGGTCAAATCACCTATTTGAACCCTTAAAGGGCTTAATGGGTTAACTGGGTTGACCTGGTCAACCAAGTTGACCCAGGGTCAGGGATTGGGTCCAAATAGTTCAGAATGACATTCTGAGTCTACTGGTGGTGGTCTCAAAGTCTGGGGAGGTTATTTGGTCAAAATGACCTATTTGGGCCCTTAATGGGCTTTTTAGGTCAACCCTGGTTGACTTGGTCAACCAGGTGGGTCCAGGGTTTGGAAATGGGTTCAACAGATTTGAAATGACATTTGGAGACCAATGGAGGTGGTCCCAAGGTCAGAGGAGGTCATTTGGTCAAAATGACCTGTTTTGACCCTAAAGGGGCCTTCTAGGTCAACTAGGTTGACTTGGTCAACCAGGTTGACCCAGGGGCTGGTTCTGGGTTCAATGGGTTTGGTTTGACATTTGAAATTTGCTGGAAGTGACTGCATTTGATTTGGAGGTCATTTGGTTCAAGTGACCAGTTACACCCCTTAAGGGTATTTTAGTCATTTTGACCCCTGGTCAACTGGGGGTCAAATTGAGTCCAACAAAATGCAGTTTAATGCTCAATAAGTCATATTCAAGGGTCTGGAGGTGATTGGAGGCTTTGGAGAAAGCTCCAGGGTCGAAATCCACTGGGTGGGAGGTCCAGTGGCATGAACTGTAAATATTTGAAGGTTTTACAGCCTTTGGATTTCAATTCAGTTTCTGGGGTTAGAGACCTCAGAATGAGCTCAAATTTGGAAGGTTACCTCTAGAGACATGTCACATCAGTGTGGAACTGACAGATCTTGAATCAGAGGTCATTTGATAGGGTTTTGAGGTGTTCAAAAATTCACTGGAAAAGGCTTTTAGGACTTAGACCTTTAGCCTTAGGTTTAAACCTGAATTTCTGGATTTAAGCTGGATTTTAAGTTTGAATGATATGATTTGAATTAAGCTTAGATTGAATTGAAGCTTGGATTGATTTAGAGGAATCCTAGGATTTAGAATAGGTCCTAGGGTCCAAATCAGCTTAAGGGAATCCTAGGGTCTAGAATAGATCCTAAGGACTGGAGTCTGGGAAGATCCTAGAATCTAGAAGTCCTAGGAAAATCCTAGGATCTGGGGTCTGGAAGAATCCTATAATCTAGAAGAATCCTAAGATCTAGGAATCCTAAGATTCAAGATCTAGAAGGATCTTAGGATCTAGAGTAGATCCTAAGGTTTGATTTCTAGGAGGATCTTAGGGTCTGGAAGTCCTAAGGCCTGGAATCTAGAATAGTCTTAGGATCTAGAAGAATCCTAAGCTCTAGATAGATCTAGGAGAATCCTAAGGTCTAAGAGGATTATATGATGTAGAATCAGGTAGAATCCTAGGGTCTAGAATAGATCCTAGGGTCTGAAGTCTAGGAGAATCCTAGAATCTAGATTTGTCTTAAATTGCATTGATCTGGGGTCAGGATTGATTTGAATTTGGATTGATCTTAAAGTTTGGATTGATCTAAGATCAAATTGATCCTAGGGTTAAGATTGATCCTAAGGATTGGAAAGATCCTAAGGTCTGGATTGGTCCTACTGAGCTCATACAAAAATGAGGTCAACAAGTACCTATGAATCTAAACCAGAAGAAGAAGAAATAATGGTAATTCAAGGGGTAGAAGCCATTGACCTAGGTGATTGAGTAGAACCTCAGGATTTCCTGCCTAGAGAATGGAGATACTCATCTAGTCATCCTAAAGATCTAATTATAGGAGATCCATCTAAAGGTGTTAGAACTAGGCATGGACTTAAGAAGGAGGTTAGTCATTCAACTTTTTTCTCCATGATTGAACCCACCAACATAGATCAAGCCCTAGTTAATGAATTCGAGATCCTAGTAATGCTAGAATAGTTGATTCAGTTTGTTAGGAATGATGTTTGGGAGTTAGTGAGTAGACCTAAAGATTAGAGTATTATAGAAACCAAATGGGTGTTTAAGAATAAAATGAATGACTCTAGCATAATAGTGAGAAATAAGGCTAGATTAGTAGCTAAGGGGTACAATCAGATTAAATGGATTGATTTTGAAGAGACTTTAGCCGTAGTAGCTAGACTATAAGCCATTAGAGTGCTCTTAGCTTTTTATTGTTTTAAAGTATTTAAGCAATATTAAATAGATATTGAAAGTGCCTTCCTAAATTGGGTAACTAAAGATGATTTATATGTTGAATAACCCCAAGGCTCTGAGAACTCTTCAATCATGTATTCAAACTAAAGAAGGTTTTATATGGGTTGAAGTAAGCACCTAGAGCCTAGTATGAGAGATTGAGCACCTTCCATCAAGATAGAGCATTTCTTAAGGGTAGTGTAGACACCACCCTATTCCTGAAGAAAGAAGGAGAAGACCTACTCATAATTCAAATCTATGTTGATGATATACTTTTTGGATAAACATATAAAAATCTTCATGATAAATTCATAAAAACTATGAGTGAAGAGTTTGAGATGAGTATGTTGGGAGAGATAAACTATTTTCTTGGATTTAGTGTGAAGTAGAAGGATGATGGAACCTTCCTTAGTCAATAAAAATACATCAATGACATCCTTAAGAAATATGAAATGGGTAATGCTAAGGAAATAAACACTCCCATGAGCTCTACTATTCAGTTAGACAAGCACCCAAATAGAAAATCAATTAATCAAAAAAAGTATAAAGGGATAATTAAATAACTCCTTTACTTGACTGCTAGTAGACTTGATATCATATTTGGTGTTTGTTTCTATGCTAGATTTTAGGTTGATCCGAAAAAATCCCACATGAGTGCAGTTAAAAGAATTCTTAGATATCTTCTAGGAACCCAAAACTTAGTAATCTAGTATCCTAGATATGGTACATCCTTTGAGATCATAGGATATTCTGATTCAGACTTTCTAGGTTATAGGGTTGATAGGAAAAGCACCTCTGGAACATGCCAATTCATAGGACAATCTTTAGTCTTCAAGTCCAGTAGAAAATAAAACTCTATAAACCTATCTACTGCTGAAGCAGAATATATAGCTAAAGGGAGTTGTGTTGCACAAATCCTATCGCTTAAATAACAAATCTTAGATCATGGACTACTTGTAGGCACCCTTTAAATCATTTGTGATAACTCTGGTGCCATTTGCATATCAAAGAATCCAATCCAACATTCAAGTACCAAACACATAGATATTAGAAACCATTTCATTAGAGATCATGTGACAAATGGGGATATAGAGCTACATCATGTAGCTACTGACATTTACAAAACCCTTAGCTTTTGAAATCCTTAGCACCTTAAGGACTAGACTAGGTGTTATAGATATTCATACTTGAATTAGGATGATTTGAAAATTGGAAAAATAAATGTTTTTATGTGTCTTTCTTGAATTTATTTTATTTTTGTTAGTATTGATTTAAAAATTAAAAAAAAATTATTATTGTGTCTTTCTTTTATTTTTTATGATTATTTGTATTATTGTTTTTATTTTTGTGATTTGTTTTATGGAGCTTTCATGATCATCACACACCACTTTCTGAACTTTGTTCACATCGTGCTATACTATTCATATCATACTATATGATATTCACAAAATACCAAATCACTTATTTAGTTTGGGGAGCAATTTGCTTCAATCCACCGATTCTTCCAACCACCACCACCACCTGATCAGGATCCTTCATACTTTTAGTTTTCTTTATGTTTTAGTTCTTATGTGTGTATTATTCTTTACTTCTGTACTTTGTGATGTATGTGCTTCTCTTTGGTGTCTTTGTTTCAGCTGTTTCTTCCTTTTTGTGATGTCAAAAGGGGGAGTAGTTTGTTAATTGTAGATTGTACTTTGTGATTGGAATGATTAATCTTTTCTTTTCCTACTATTTGTGTGCTCTTTACTTATGCATTATTTTCCTTATAAAAAAACCTCTCTATTTTTTGAAATATTCACCTAGTAAGGGAGAGTTTAGGCAATAGCGAAAATATATTTTAGTCAATTTCCAACAATATTTACCATCATAAAAAAAGGGGAGATTGTTGAAAATTTGGACCCAAGTCTTATAATTTTGATGATAACAAACATTATTAGATTCCTTACTATGCTTTCTTCTGATAATTACTATTATTGCATATATGTTTTTCCTGTGCACTAATATTTTAGGACAACCATACACTTGCAAGTTTGATTAGCTCAAGATTGGGCATACTAGGGTTAAGCATGTCGTGAAATGTTTATATTTTTAATTCTTATGTATTTTTAATTTTCTTGACTCAAATCATATATTTGGTGGATATTAAGTTTGGTGACCAGGCACACACATACTCAAGGGAGTGAGTTAGTGATAATATCAAAAGTTGAATTTTCTGAACTAATCATACTATACGATCAGCTAATCAAAAAATATTTAAAATAATTAATTATAATAATTAATATAAGATGAACTAATCATACTATATGATGTATATCGTATAGCACATTTAGTTGAAATCCAGATCCTAACTGCCAATAACAATTTAGGCAATATTTTGAAAATCAAATTTTATACACATCATACTACTCGATAGGTATCATACTGTATGATGTAATTAAAACTTGCCTAAATTAATCCTATGATTAAAGGATGATTTTAGATTAATTGATCTAGTTAGATCGTACAGGATGATTTGACCAATCGTACGGTATGACCCATTTTCTACATGGGATGATAATTTGTCATCGTCTATCGTACAGGATGATAATCTAAGTCATTTGAACTAACCATACTGGACGATGCTCTAAATCATCCTGGACGATCAGCTCAATTACTTGAAATGATCGTATAGCACCTAGCTCTTCGTATAATACAAATAGGAGCACTTTGCACTAATCATACTAGATGATCCATTATCGTACTATATAATTTGAGTCATAGAATTGAATTTTAGGGCTTTTTGTGAGGCCTTATGTTTAATCTCACTCATTAACTTATTTTGGGTCTTTTTTGTCATTCACTAGGTTATTTCTTTTAAAGAAATTTTGAAGAGATAGCCTTGAGCTTGAGAGAGAAAGGATGAAGTTTTTAAGAGGGAGAAGGTCTTTATAGGTTCAAGGGAGTTTCACATGTTTGCTCTGATGAACTTGTACCTGGGTTCCTCCATGTGTTTGAAAGTTTGTGAAGATTGTTAAACCTCATAGAATTAGCTCGTGGCGCACTAAGAGTGGGGGGGGGGGGGGGGGGGGTGAATTGGTAATTTAAAATATCCCAAAGAAGGAATACTATTTTTTTGAACCACAAAAAAACTTAGTTCAGATATATTACTCAAAATAACATACGGAAGCAATTTATATAAATTTTATATGTTAAAAGTTTTACCCCCTTCTTTTTTATTTTAAACACATGCAACTATTCTTTTTGCAAAAAGGTTTGAATGCAGTGTGGTTGATTTATAAGATTAAAACTAATAAACTCAACTTGCAAAGAAAGAAAATTACAGGAAAATTAAAATGCGGAAAATTGAAAAAGCACGCCAGAAATTTTATTGTGGTTAAGTCAACCTTGACTTATGTCTGCTCCCTGGAGTCCTCAGCTTTAGGTTTTGCACTAACATAAAGTGACTCTCCTTTTTCTCCCAAAGCAAGGCGGAGAAGCCCTTATAGACTCACTTTCACCAGACCTGATGCGACAGAGTGTTAGAAGTTATGTCACCTTCCCTGGTGGTGGCAACGAACCTTCAATCATTTTTCTCCCTCCTTGAGAAGGCAGAGAACCCAAAGCTTTTTCTCGCTCTTGGAGAAGATAGTGTACCTCCAATCTTTTTCTCCCTCCTAAAGAAGATAGAGTACCTCCAATCTTTTTCTCCCTCATGGAGAAGGCAGAGTATCTCGAGGGCTTGACTTAGAAGCCTCTCTCCCAAGAGAGCCTTCAAGGACTCACCAAGGCCACAGGCAGAGCAAGGGTATAACTAGCCCTGAGCAATCGTGTGATCCCCTCACACTCCTTCTCCCTCATGCTCAACCTCACCTTCCCCTTCCTCTTAAACCCTAATTTTCTCTCAAAAGCACCTCTCTCAGAGTTCCTTTAGTAGTTACACAATCCTCTTTCATTGCTAAAAGATTCTTAAAACATTGCTTAAGTATCAGTCTTCAAGAAACCCTAAAAATTCAAGTTGGCTATCATTAGTCAAACAGTACAATTGGAATTCATATAGTACCATCAGTTCCAAAACTAGACCTATCCAGTATAATGCAAACAGTCGTTCTGATGAACTATTCAACTTTTTGAACACATCATACAGAACAATTTGTTTGCTTTCTCTCTATTCATACAAGATGATTGGAAATCATCTCTATTAATTATCCCGTACTGCTCTCATCGTACAGTATGGTTAGTTGATTTCAAGTCAGTTGTCCAGTACGATTAGTTCAAAAATCATGGTTTCGTCTAGTACGATCCTTGGAATGACCATTTGTTTTTCTACTAATCGTACGATATGATAAAGATCATATAGTATGATCTGCTATTAATAATTAACCAAAATTTGATTGACTAATTACGGGGGTTAATTTAAGTAAGATTTCAACTTTTTGTAAAGTATGAATTAGATCGTATAGTATGATTTGTTCAAAATTTAAATTTTGAATATCTTACTTTATTTATCCAGCGACTAGGCTTTTTAAATCATAATGAATCATACTATATGATCGTGATCTTAGAGTATGATTAGTTCAAAAAAACTAATTATTCAACTAGCTGTTAATCCCATTCTCTCTATAATTGATTGTACAGTGTGATTATAAGTCGTATAGTATAATTAGTACAAAAAAAATTTTTAACTTTAAATTTTTTCACTCCCCTTGTATGTGTTTGCATGATCACTAAATTGTAGACACTCTTATGTGGCTAGACTCAAGAAATAGAAAACAAAAAAAATAAAAGTACATGCTCTTTTACTGGACATCTTATTCTACTAAGTCTTGAGCTTCCAGTAGCCTTGAGCAGTGTATATTTCACCTGTAGTGTTAGTGCACACAGACAAAAGAAATATCCAAAATATTCACTAAGAAAAATAACAATTCAATCAATAATGTTTATCATCATCAAAATCACAGACTACGGATGTTGGATTTCAACAGTTTCAAGGTTTATCTTGAGGGAAGTTTTGGGAAAGAAGATCTCTTTAGTGACAAATGACCCTGCTACTCCACCGCAGCGGGGAAGGTGAAAGTTATTTACAGGTTCTCTGCCTCACCTAGCAGGTGAAAAGTATTCCAGGTTCTCTACCTCACCTAGTGGGGGAAATGGATTCCAGGTTCTTTGCCTCACCAAGAGGGTGAAAAGGATTACAGTCCTCTACCACACCGGGTTGGTGGAAGAGATTTTGTAAGGATTTCTCCACCTATATGTGGGGGCTAATGGAGAGACACTATAGTGATAGTGCAATACCCAAAGAGGAGGACTCTGGTGATGGACGTAGGTCATGGTTTGACCAAACCACTATAAATCTCTGGTGTGTTTGTTCTAATTTTTATTTTCCACATTTTAGTTTTTGTACTTGATTTTTGTTATAACTACTTAGTGAAAAACTGTGATTAATATTTTATTGTGATGATTAGAATATAATCACCATAATTGTAATTTTTTATAAGTTAATTAGCTTTCGCATCAAAGTGAAAGTATTGCTTTTATATTAGTGTGCCTAGGGACAAGTTCACTTAGGCTTAACATCCTTATCAAACTTTTAGTGTTCTAATCATATTGCTAAAAACTTCCAAACAACCATGTTAATAGAATTTATGATATTCCTATTAATCCTAATGTTAAAGACCATCCTATATTTAAATTTTTATTGAATGGTGATTTGAATTTTAAGGGAGCTTCGAGTTCTTTCAGATATCAAAGCAAAGGTAATGGTATTTTTTTGAAAAATTTAGGGTTCTGTCACTCCTACGAATATTTTATTATTTACTTGGAGGATTCTCAAATGCTTATTTCCTGTGGATATTAGATTAATTGCAATAGTATTTTCTTGGTGTCTAAATGTCTATGTTTTTTTCATATAGGAACTTTAAATCATGTTTTTTTTCTAAATGGGTATGTTGCCTCTTGAGTGTTGGCTATTTTGGAGAGTAATTTACATGCGTATTTTAGAAATAAATGCTTATCCTTCTTAGCCGATTTGTTTCATAATAGACCCAAGGGTCAATTGTCACTATATTTTCTATTATTGTCTTTTGGCTCTTGTGTTATAAAAGGAACTATTGCAAGCACAATGGTGTTAAAATGGGCTCTGACTAAATTATTATCCTTCATAAAAATAAGATTCACCAACTCTTCTTTGCTAAGATGATTAATCAAAAACACTTTAAAGGAAATATTTCATGCTCATCTTTCTTTAATATTATTTTGATCATCCTATATTAAATCATTCCTATAAGATTATTCACTGGACAAACCCTCTAAAGGATCAGGTTAAACTTAATATTGATTGATCTACTTCTCAGCTTTTTCCTGGTTGTGGAGGATTAATTAGAGATTTCAAAAGTTCTCTTATATATTCTTTTGCATCTCCTATTCCTAAATGCAATGCCATCTTTGCTGAATTGAATGCTTTATATTTGGGCATTAATTTATGTATCTCCAAAAAAATTAAGAGTATCTAGATTGAAACAGATTCTAAAGTGCTTGTTTATTTTATATCTTCTAATTATTATCTTAATGCAGTACTTTTTAACCTATTTAGTAAAACTATGACCTTTTTAACTAAGGTTAATTACAATATTACTAATATTTAGAGAGAAGGATGTGTCTGTGTTAATTGGTTGGCTAAGATAGGTATGACTTTTGAATATTTAATATTTTAACTAGTATTCTTCTCTTTAAGTATCTTTTATCTGGGTCATTTTAAGTCTTTATCAATTTTGTTGTGGGTCATAGATTTTATTTATGTGGTTCATATCTTATATACCAATATTTCTTTTATGTCTATGTTGCTTTGTTTTGTCCATATTCCATAACTGTTGCTTTAGTATTTCAGAATGTGCTTACTCTTGGAGCATGTTGGCTTTCTTCTTCCTCTTTTTATTTTCTTCCTTACAGTTTCTACCATTTCATTCATCTCATGGAATAGTTTTGATTCTTCCAATCCATCTATAAGTTTGTTGTGACTTGTCACATGGTCTAAGCTCGAGGCATTCTTGTGGTCCTCTTCGGTTTGCTGGTTTAGGTCAGTGGTTATTTTATTTTTCTATCTCTTTTGTAGGTGGATTCTACTCCATGCTATGACTGCTTATTTTGTTTCGTCTTCTACCATGGGCTGATTCCTTTAAATTTTTTTGGGTTTGGCTTCTTACTTTCCATATTTTTTACAGTTTATTTTTGTAATTCTAGATCAAGAATCTTGTGCTATATAGGTTTTTCTTTTTGGGTACTATTATTTTATTATAGCTCTTTGAATTATAGAGAGCTTTGCATTCCTTTTAAGGAATTCATAACCTCCATTTCTAATGAAATAAAATTAGCCATACTCTCTAACAATAAGTGAGTATGACTTAAAATTTCGTAAAATAAAATTTTCATTATGAACCTCTTACTATGCCTAAATTTAATGAGTAAGTCATTAAAATTACTAAAATTAAATTTTAAAGAAAATTTTAATAATTAAGCCTTTTCAAAATGAATGTAAAAAGTTATTAATCTCTCCTTCTCCTACCCATGTTTGACATAATTTTAGAATTAGAAATAAGAGTTTAATTGAGATTTTTTCAAATTTTAACAAAGATTTTTTGACAATTTTGTTATAATAGCTTCATGTTGATCTTCTCTTTTTAACTTTTGATTATTCTTAATTGAATTCTAGAGACATCATTAATTTTTGAAAAGGTTTTGAATACTTGTAAATGTCTTTTGATTAATGTACGTTAACTACTCTATATAGCAAGTAAAATTCTAATAAGAATCCAATCGTGAAGGTTAGTTTTGGATTACGAAGTATCTCTCTTCTTCAGAGAGATTTAAGAGAAACAATAAGGTGTCAATCAATGGCTTAGTCTTTTGGTCATCTAATCTCTCTAGGGTAGTTTACCTTATGGAAACTAGGGTGAAAGAGAAGTTGAAGAAGTCTATGATTCATGTAACTATTCAAGCTAGTCATACAATTGCTCCATTTTCAAGTTGATTACTTTCAAAGTTAGTTCCTCCATATTTTTTTCCACTCACAAATTCATAAATGATAAATAAAAACAAATACATAATGAATAGGATCCAAGGAAAGAAGGAACATGCTTAGTTGGAGGTTTTGAAAACTACATATGCTGGTATGTTTATCAATGCTAAGACCTATATGTTATTTGGTGGCAGTAGATTTCTCTCTCTCTCCATTACTAAAGGAAAGAAGAATGTCTACAAGACAGGTTTTTTTTCTCCCAATCCATTTGACTATGCCTTGTAGTTGAGTGAGCATGGAAAATTTGAAAAATTGATGGATTTTTTAGAGGTGAGATCCAAAGGTTAGTTGATACTTTTTGACAACTAAAGAAGAATTTCTATAATGTATGAATGAATGATTTTTAAGAGGTTAAATAATTATATTATGGAATAGGATTGGATGGGCAATAGACTGGTAGCCTAGTCAACCTTTAAGGTGAGGAAGAGATTTATGAAATAGGCATAGCATCTACACATACGGATGGTTACCACGGAGTGCCAACAGCTTCATTTATCTATTAGTACAATATATTTCTTATATATGGCTCTTCCAGATCAATGCATCAAGTTCTTCCTAGGCTAAGGGTGGTGAGTTCCACACACTAACTTAAATAGAATCTACCCTCCCCATCACAAAGTATGAATCAAATGTTCCATCTAAGTTTTGCATGTAGGCCAAGGAGGAGAGAACCCATAGATAAGTAGCAAACTTTATAATGAGGATTAGAATCCACCCACCCTTCTTGATGATAGAAAACTATGGTCTCTAATTAAGTCATTATTTTTTTAATTATTTAATCAGGAAAATTTTAATTTACTATCAAAATAAGATCCAAAAATTATGAGAAAATTTTCATATTTAAGAACTACCATGGAGACTATCAATAAAAATTTGAGCTCACTATTATGGAGTCATATTTGCTTTTTTGTTCAAGTATCCTCACTTGGTGGCTTGTTTTTTTCTTCTTATTAAAAACCTATCCAGTAAATACTAATTTGATGGAACTTCGTCTATTATAATGTCAACCTCAAAGAAAGAAGGCTTTTTAGGCACATGCAAATGATGATCTTCTCATCCTTTAGAAGTCTTATCTTATAAATTTGGAGGGTAGTTAAATCTTTTATATGATATTTAATCCTCCACTATAAATATAGGGCTAATAAATATTTCATGAGTTAATTCAAGAACATAAGCATTAGAACCAAATTTTCTAATAATTTTGAAAGACCAAATGCTCTCACATGTAAGTTTTTATATTTTGTGGAAGGGTACCTCTCAAATTGGATTTGTATCATTCTATATCACCAGCATTATATTCCTTAAAGGTTTTATGTTTATTATTTGTTCAACATACTTTGTATTATTTTCTTCAAATTTTCTTTTTTACATACTCATGAAAGTCATGAAGATCATTTGCAAATGTCGTTGCTAACTATTAAATAAATGAACGTTTATGCTAGCAAGATTAATAGGATTCCTTGGATTATACCTATAGACATTTTTTAAAGATGTTTATTTACAGTTCATTAAAAAGTGTTGTTTTATCCAAACTCTAATGTAGGGAGATGAAGATCTCATTTTTCTAAACTTTTTTGACCAAACATCGTAATAAAGTTTCTAGTGACTTACTGAATACCTTATTTTATACATTAATTTCAATGTGAGATGTGGAGGAGAATTTCAATTTGGTGCCTATGAATCTCCACCATATTTTCCAAAAATCTCATAAGGATTTTACATCACTATATGAAATAAAATAATTCAAATATCTCTCATAAATATGACCTTGCTTTATGGGATCCAACATTTAATTTTGAGTTGGGTAATAGGTTTGGCATCTTAAGGATTTTAATAGCAATGATAAAATGCTATCGTGGCCTACAGATGTTGTAGGATGAAATAAGATAAAATCTTTGGATTTCCTCCTCCAAAGTTCTATAAGGAATAAAAAAGGAAATATTCTTTCTAGATCTTTATTTATATACTTTTCGACATATATAACATTGGGTTACTATCCTCTCAATTACCCTCATAAGTAATGGCTAACAAAATTAATTTATAATTAGGTTTATTGTTTTGAACTATTTAAAATGTCGTACTATCCTCTTAAAGGAAATTTCTTGAAGAGGAACTCTTTCAAAGATATTCTTGTGATATAATGCCTTTGTCCTTTCTAGCTAAAAGTCATTGATGACCATCTAGGAGCAATACAAATAAATAGACTTAGACTCATTCTCTAAAAATATTAGATGAAAAGTAGTACAAATCTTATAATAATTCTTTAGTCATTCAAATCATAAAATTTGAAATTCTAAAGATGTGAATATTACATAAATTCTAGTTAATTTATCATTAATTTCATTCTATAGCCTAGGTTTATATTTTAAGATAAAAGTAAAATCCAAGTGGTGTTATACATACTTTGTATGACTATAATTTATCTTCCTTCTAGTATTTATGAAATTTAAAGCTTAATGATTTATGCTATGTTTAAACTTCTTATGAAATAAATAATATCTCCAGTGTTGGAGATATTGAATGATGGTGTAAAAATCTCTATCATACATATAATATCCTTGTACAACATCAATAAACCTCTTACTGAAGAATGAAACTACTTATTTTGATGACTTGTTACTCCTATGCCTACACCTAAAGTATAAGGTGTAGAAGTTTTATAAGGGTGTCAGGGAAGCTCTCCCTAGTAGTAAGGAGTGAAAAATTTTAGTTTGAAATATAACATTATTCTTATATCTTTTCTTACATTAAATTTCATAATATGATTTGTGCCTTACATTGATTTTGCATATGCCCCCTCCCCTGCCCTTTCTAAAACCCGAGGAAATTTATATCCCAAGTATACTTTTAAATAGTTTTGCAACTAATTTTATTGATCTATGCATTAAATGAAGTTGATCTAAGTCTTATAGTAGGCCATTGATTTTAAAGTGATGAAGTACGAGGCTTTCATATGCATTTTAAGGAGTAAATCATAGTTGAAAGCATCCTCTTAGGTTTGTGGATTTGAATCTCAACTTCATTCCTAATATCCATTCTAAGGCTGATGACAAATTTGTTGTCAAGTTAATAATCTTGGTTAGAACAAGTGGTCACAATCACAAGGTCCTCAAAAGTTTTCATGTACTCAACCACTTGTGTTTTCACTTTTCTTAATATTATCTATGTTTTGTGGAGCTTTTGTAAAACATTTTAGGATAATACTTAGATATAAACATCTACTCCATTTCAAATAAAATGAATTTCTACATGCACTTTCTTCCTTTACTAAGATATTATTCTAATAAACTTTAGCATGGATAATCAATTTCCACTTCGCTACATCGATTATTTGAAATTAATCCTTTTCATAACAATAAAAAGAAGTCATCCATAGGTTGTGGCATCTACCTTTAGCCTTTGTGTTGGAACATTTTGTTGTACATGGATCCTATTTATTATCCACTTATGTAAGAAAATTTTTACTATTGTCCCTCCTAAATTACCAAACATTCCTTAGGGCGTGTTAAAATCCTTCTTGTTGGCCTTAAAGTTCTAAAGGTACTGATTTTGGTGTTCTATTGGCCACATCATTTTCTAGGGATTGCACTAGTGTTGTGAGGGCTAACACCTTGTCTTTTTTTTTTTTTATGTTCTCCTCATTTTCAAGGTTAGTTTTCTAGTTCTATAAAGGTAATTATTCTTTTCATTTGAATATATTATCTCTTTTATCATTGCTAGATGACTTTTGAGGAGTAATTTAAAGATGCAAAATAGTGTCAAAGGAAATCAGATTTTATGACTTTATTTAATTATGCAAAATGGGATTCTATAATTTCAATATAAAAAATGTGCTTAAGAATGATTTTTTAAAATTTTAGCCATCAAATAAATGAAAATAAAAATTATAAGGAAAAAATATTAAATATTGAGTTAGCTAGTTAGTAATAACACATGCTCATAGAATTGCGTAAAATATATATTCTAGCACATGTTTTAACCATGGGAAAAAATATAATGAAATGATATTAATTAGATTCAAATTATAGATTTTAACTATTTTATGGCTCTAATTACACCACTTACAAGAGTTGTCCCTAAACACAAAACCCCTTAGGAATGAACTATGTGTTGATTCTTCCTTAACCTTTCTGTAATACAAATTTTTTCGATAGGGCCTAGGGTTAGGACCTTGCATGATGGATTAAATATGACGAAACATTTGAGTTCTTGTAATATTATTTAGGCTCTAAATTTTCTTTTTAATAAGGGTATTTAGGATTTAGGCTAGTTGGGGTCAACCGAGACTAAAAATAGTCAAAACTGGCAAGCTTCCTACCTATATTTGTTTCAACAAGTCATATGCTATAAAAATGAATGTATTAATTTCATTTCAAAGAATAAAAGAAACACATAAAGCCTCACATTTATTTTATTTAATTATTTAATTCATATTTAATTCATTGAATTTATTAAAAATTATTTATTTCAATTGGTTTAATTGAATTATATTTATTACCTTGATTTATATGAATTAAATCAATTAAAATTTATTTATTTATGTCTAATTTTTTTATTTTATTTAATTGATATTGAATTACTGAATTTTATTTAGATTTTTATGTAATTTGAAGTTAATATCATTTATTTGATTAAGATGAATGAATTAAAATTTTTATTTAAGTTTTTATTTTTTAATTATTTCTTTGTAATATTTACTTTATTTATTTATTTAAATTATTCAATTTAATTTAGTTTTTAATTAAATTCATTTTTTATTTAAGTTAGATTTTTAGTTGCATTTATTTTTAATTAATTAATCAAATTTTATTTATTTATTACTATTTCATATATTGTTTTAATTTTTATTTATTTTTATTTTAGTTTTATTTATTTGTTTATTATTTTTATTTATTTTTATTTCTTTGTTAAATTTTTATTTAATTTTTTATTCAATTAAAATTTAATTAATGAATTATGATTTATTTTTTATTTTTATCTTTATTTAATTTTTGTTTTATTTATGTTTATTTTAGTTTTTTTTTAATTAAATTTTATCATTTAATATTTATTTAGTTATTTATTTATTATTTTTCTAATCTACTTGAAGTTTGACTAGAGTGTGACTTTTTACTTAAAGTTCAAATTGTTAATAATATTTTTATTTTTGTTATATTCTACTATTTATTTATAGTTTTGAGAAATTAAGTTTGAATTTTTAGGATTTTCATTTATTTATTTATGAATTTTCAATATTTGTAATTTATTATTGATTTATTTATTAATGTATTTGAGTATTTTTTTATTTTTATACCAAATAATCTCTAATCAAAGGGAGATTATCACAATGGTTGGGGATGACCTAATACAAGATCCATGAAAGTTTGAAGATACCAAGATTTATATTTATTTTTTAATAATTTTATCTAATTCTTTATTAAATTTTATTTATTTTAGCATTTTCTAATAGGGCATTTTTTTCTTTATTTTCATTCATGATTTGAAGAAATTTCACTTCATTTTTTTTCTATATAATTAGTTTTTTATGATTTATTGAATTTTTTTTTTAAATTAAAACCCATAGAGGGGCCAACACGTCTCATCAAAAATAGGATTACAAGTCCTTAAGAAGGATTTCGAGCTCGCTAATGCTCCAAAGAGCTACATCCAAAAGAAAAGAAAACCTAGAGCTCAAGATCCCTTCTAAGTACAAGCGAAAGAAAACCTAAGAAAAATTCTTGGGTGGACAGGAGCTAACACCCAAAACTAGAAGATCCACCATAGGACTTTCAGCACAACATCTTGCAGAAAATGGAACCCTACCATAGCAAAAGCGCAACCAATATCTGTAACTAAAAGGAAACTACAAAGCAAGTTGCTAAAGAACCAACATAATATGATAATATATAGAGTTAGTTAATAAATGATAATAATCACATTAGCAGTTAGGATGTACCCTTCAACAATAAATCAATGAGCTTGCAGGCATACCAGACAAGAAGGGGCAACAACAAAGGAAAGAAAGTTGATTTTTTTATTGAATTTTTATTATTATTATTTTTAATTTTTTAAATTTCTTTTGGGGGGGACCCATAGAGTGGCCTACGTGTTTATTAAAATAAAAATTACAAGGTCCTTAAGGGGGACCTCGAGCTCACTAATACTCACAAGAGGTACTAAAAAATCAAAATAAGACCTACGAGCTCAAGGTCCCCACTACAAAACAATACAAGAAATCCTAGGTATATGCTAGGGTGGCAAGAAGCCAACACCAAAAACTAGGAATACTTAAATGATAGACTTTCAGAACAAACTTTTCAACCAAAAAATCAAAAACCAAAAAATAAGCAAATGGAATCCCTTTCAGCACAGTCTTGAAGCCCAAGTTAAAATCCTGCATAACAAGTGAGAAGGCACAAGAGAGCTACAAAGAGAAATCAGAAACCTACTACACAATCGGGTTACTAATAATAAAATAGCATCCAACATAAAACTTAATATAGATATTATGTAAAAGAAACTCATATAAACAAGAAGTGGCAACAACCATCTCAGCAAATTTTAACCTTATGTTAGACCTTAAAGCCACAAAAGGAAGAGAAGCTGTTGACATAACACTATAACCATTATTCGTAGTGATCCAACAAATCAAAATCTTAGAAGCCATCAGATTAGGAACCAAAAAAAGAGTGCACCCCAACTAGTAAACTGTAAGAGCTCAATACAAATATCAAATGTTGGATAGAACGGGCCTAAATAACAATGAATACCACACTAATCACATAAGGACAGAGAATAAAATAGCCTACCCCCCCACCCCCCCCCCCCCACCCCCCCTCCCTTAAAAAAAAACACATGCTCATGATTAGTGATAATAACCAGTCCATTCAAGCAAGTAAAAAAGCTAAAGATTCATAGCTAAAATACAGAAAAAAAAGAGAGAGCAGTAAAGGTATCAAGAGTAGGACCACAATTAATTGAAAGAAAACATACCATATTTTGATCCAACAGCTGAAGCCAAACCATACTTAACACATGAAATCTAAACTTGAAAAACCAAATAAAGTTGGTGAATTGGCTCAAGAGGCAAGAAATTGTAAAATCATGCATATATTTAAACACCTGCTACTCAAATCTAAGCCTCCACCAATCCAAATAAAGAAACCAATAGTAGAAGGAAGTAAAGTAGTAAGCGAGATAGCTAACGATACCACTAAGCATAGACCCACTTAAAAAAGAACTGCTCTGAACCCTATTGACTAAAAACTTGGTAGAATGGAAATAATAATGATGAGACATAATAGAAGATAACAAGTGAACCATCAATCCCAAAAAAGTTTAGTAATACAAAGAAGCATTCCAGCAAGTATGATAACCATCATGAACCATACCCCTCAACTCAATAACACCAACTCGGCCCTCTAAGGATAAGAGGAGGAGAAGATGAGCAGCATAGGTGAATATATCCATGCAATAGAAGGCTACAATCATTACTAGACTAACCAATACTAAAATCCACACAAAGCCAAAGTAGGCCCAAAGAAAATTCTTCATAGATCTCCAAAATCACAAAGAAAACCAAATGAGGCATCAACATAGAACACAAATCACTAACCTTCATTACTAAGAAGAGAAACAAATATTGCATCATTGACTTCTCCATCCCATAAGAAAATCCAACGTAAAAACTAACTACAAAACGAGTAGAATAACCTCCCAAACACAAAGACTAAAAGAAAACAACATAGTTCACAAGGTTGAAAAGGCAAAATAAACTCACCACAAACCATAAAATCAAAGCAAAGCACCCAGACCATAGAAAATGAAATAAGCACATCAAATGAGCTAAGTGAACTGAACATATGGAATACCATAACGGTCCAGCCTAATCAAACCTCTAAGCATCCCAAGTAATATTTTCTCAGAAAACTCAGTAAAATGAATTTCTTTTTTTTTTTAAACAAATTTCCTTTATTTGGGGGGGGGGGGGCCACAGAGGAGCCTACAAGTTAAATAAAATAAAATTATAAGGTCCTTAAAAGAGACCTCGAGCTCACTTCTGCTCGAAAGAGCTACAAAACAAGTCAAAATAAAAACTATGAGCTCAAGGTCCCTGCTAAGCACAAGCAATGAAACTTAGGTACATTCTAGGGTGGCTAAAAACCAACACCCAAAAAGAAGAAAGATTAATTGATTTCCTTTAAGCTCCATCTTCCTGTAAAAAGTTTTAGTAACCACAAAACTAGCACAAACTCTATTCTGTAAAACTAAGAAAGAAGCAAAAAGCATAGGCAATAAATGATATTATAAATTAAAGTCATATTATAGATAAAACTAAAATTATAATAGTCCATTAAGTAGCTGGTATAAGCAAAAGTATAGCATATAATGAAGATTATAATCTTATCATAAGCAGTAAGATAATACGAACTAATAAGAAGAGAATAGTGTAGAAATAAACAAGGTCATAACAAAGCAATAGGAAAATAGAGGTATGAATCTGATACAAATAGACATCCCAATAGTTGAACAAATAAACACATAGATTTGAAGCAAAAGATTCAAGGGAGTTCAAATCAATATGTTTAGCCATGACTTTCAAAGTAACCAGATATAGTTTATAGCAGTCAACTGGGCTACATAACAAAAAAAAATCATAAACCCAGTAGCACCCCTCACTTCCAGGCAACCAATGATATTGAGAATACCCAGAACAGTCGAAACATCAGCAAACCAAATCAACCCAAAAAACCTCTTGAAATCAACCCAGCTAACAGCAATATAAAGCTTCTTTAAAGAAGAAAATGAATTGAAGAGACCAAAAATGTTATTAGTATCTAAAGGAACATCATGAAGAGTACCCAAATGTAGAGCATTTGGATCATCTAATAAGAAAGCAATGAGTAACAGTAGCCTCCCATTAACCACCCTAAACACATCTAGAAAAGGCAAGACACAAAAAATATCATAGCTGGAAATGAAACCCAATGATGTATGAAGATGTGCATCATATAACTACATTAAGTTCAAAAGAGAATAGCAGAAAGCATGGTATCCATTAAAGGTAAAATGTCCAAACACGGATGATAGGATCCGGCTATGCTACAGTAGCAACCAACTAAAATATCAGGCAAAACCCAGAGCAACACACACACTAAACCACAGCTAAAAATATCCAAACCATCAAGAAACCAAAAAATAATAAAGAACATAAAACCAAAGATGGAAAAAAATAAGTGATCTGTGACTGCCAAGCTCAAGAGATTGAGAAATAATAACAAGGAACGTGCATATGAATTTAGCAATAGAATAGATTAAGAAATAAAAAGAACCAGAAATCATGATGGATCCCCAAGAAAAAAATTGGCTCAGGTGTGTAGTATCAGATGAGTTATGATAGCCAATATTCACCTGCTGTTCGAATCCAATCCAATACCCACCCAGAATAAGATATAGATGATTGAAATAGGTACAATTCTAATTACTCAGACACAACAGCACCAAAAGCTAGTGGACAACCAACCCAAAAAAATAACCCCAATCACCAATAGACGAGAAGAAGCAATTAAAGATAACATAAAGGGCCAACTTACCACCAAATTATAGGGAAACACCAAAAATAGATTATAGCACATCTAAAAAGAAGGACTCAACCCATCACCACAGCCCATATCCCCATTCCAAATAAGAGAAGGAAGAGATGAACAGGAAAGAAGAATAAGGACACATTCCAAAGGATGTACAATCATAGCCAGAAGAGAACATAAGCAACATAAGAACAAAACCAAAACTGGAGACCTGCCAAACCGAAAAAAAAATAATCTAAAATGAGTTAGCAAAAGTGCAACACCACCAAAACTAGAAACCGGAATAAAACCCTTAGCTGGACCGAACATAAGGCAAACCAGAGCGGTCAAATCTCACCAACCCCTTCAATTTATCAGGTAAAGAGGTACTAACGTATTCATTAAATTCACTTAAATTTAAACCAATTTTAGCAAGATAATCAGCAGCCACATTTCCTTCCTGGAAAACATGAGTAATATAGAAAGAAATAAGAGAAAGCCATTGCTTGATGTCTCTAATCAAATAAAAGAATGAAGGAATGGACAACATAGTACCATTAATATAATGAATAAGAAGTTTAGCATCAACTTCAACCCAAACTTGAGTGATACCTAAATAGATACATAAATGTAACGCATATTGCAGTGCTTGAATCTTAGTCATAATCACAGTGTTGGAAGAACTAGGACTAACAAAAGCAATGATAACTTAGCCATTAGAGTCCCTAATCAGACCACCATAACCAACCTTAGAGTTATTCAGAGAACCATCAGTGTTGAGTTTAAACCATCCAACCAATGGCTTACACCATCCCAAAATTCTATGGGTAGTGACAATGGAATGAGTAGAAACACCAAACTCAATAGCAGTATGATAATAACCTTTGAAAGCATCGACTTTAATTAAATTGGCAAAAGAAAGTTGCAAAATTTTATCTTTGATTTTGCCAATAATATTCATAGCATTCATACAAATATCTTCATGCTTAGCTTCATTTTTACACCTCCAAAGAAACCAACAAATAAGAACAGACACAATGTTACGAATATGACCTTTAGAAGGAGTAAGCCAGGCTTGTAAAATGTTAGTAATGGAGCTATAATTATTACAAACTTGAGCATTAAAAATGTTATCAAAATATAACAAAACTTTCATAGCTATAGCACCATTAGCAAAAACATTAGTAAGGTTTTCAATGTTATAGCAAGACTGACATTTGTAAACAATATAAAAACCTTTTTTCAAAAGATTATAGCCCACAGGAAAATAATTATGCAAAATCCTCCAATCTAAAATAGAATAAGATGATGGGATAACATGATCCCAAATAGCCAAGTAAATTAAAGCCTTAGGTAATGGTTGCCTAATAGAGTTCCAAACTTGTTTCAAAGTAAACTTACCATAATTGGTATTAGTAAACATCATGGAATCCTCTTTATCTAATGGAAGAGGAATCTTAAGGATGAGACTAACAATAAAGTGCAGGATATTATTCCGAAGTAAATCAACATCCCACACACCATCATGAATAAAATAATTAACTTTGCAGTAGAGGTTGAATGTGTATTCAATAAACTATCAATTAAAAAATTACCCAACCACTTATCTTGCCAAAAAAAAGATGTTCCCCATCCAAATGCCCCATTGAATAAAATGTTCCACCTCCCACTTGAAGGAACAAAGTGTTCTCCAATTAAAGGAATCACTTTATTTAAAGTGACAGATAAGAGGGTGACGACCAGCACAATATTTATTAGTCATGAATTTAGCCCATAAACTTTTCTTGGATCTAAAGGAAAACCAGAGTTTGTAGGAGAAACCAGTAGCCATGTTAGCCATCATTTTAAAACCAAGATTCCCTTCCTCAATAACTCCAGAGAAATTAGCCCAAGAAGCCCAGATGATAGCAGACTTGCTATCCTTAGCACCCCCAAAAAATTTATTAAAAAGCCTTTCCATTCTACTACAAACATTCACCGTAGGGCATAAGGTGTGAAAAAAGTAAATAGGAATATAACAAAGCACATGTTTAATTAAAACCAACCTACCACTAAAAGATAGAAAATTAAAAGCCCAAGTTGTAAGTTTATTATGAATAGCTTTGAAAATGTCGCCAAATAAGTGTGACCTATTCTTACCTCTAAAAAGAGGAGTCCCTAAATACTTTAAAGGTAAACTCTTATGAGAAAAGCCAAACTTTTCATGAATCGCATTAATTCTTTGAATAGAGATAAATTTGGAAGTAATGAAACAACTCTTGTTAGGATTAAACATAAGACCACTAGCTCTTTGAAATTGCTCAAGAAATTTGAAAAGAATATAAAGCATCTTAATAGAGCATTAGTGAAAATAATGAAATCATCAGCAAAGCTCAAGTGAGTAATAGGGAAACCACCAAGAGTTCTAAACTATAAGTTAGGATGATTTAAAAAAAACTTGTTAAGGCCTCTAGAAAGAAATTCAGCAACTATAATAAACAGAGCAGGAGATAAAGGATCCCCTTGTCTAAACTCATGAGATGATTTGAAATAACCATGGCACTTACCATTGATCATAACAGAGAAGAAATAGTTTTTAATGATGTTTTTAATAAGATTAATAAAGACCGTATTAAAACCAAAAGCTTTAACATCATTTAAAGGAACTCCCAATTTAAATTATCTTAAGCTTTAGAGATATCCATCTTAAAAATAATATTCCCACAAGAAATTTTAGCTTCCAAGTCATGAACTAACTCTTGGGCCAATAAAACATTATCAAAAATTAATTTACCTTTAACAAAACTATTTTATTCCAAGGAAATAATTTTAGGTAATAAAACATCAATTCTGCCCATAAGTAATTTAGCATTAAGCTTAAAGTTAAAAACTAGGGGTAGGGATTTCTGAAGAAGAAATTCTTAACACCATTCATGAGATCATCCTTAATGATTGACCAACATTTCTCAAAAAAACTTAGTAGTAAACCCATCAGGGCCAACAACAGAATCAGTATTCATACTTTTAAGAGTTAACCAAATTTCATCTTCAGTCGGCATCATTGTCAAAACCTATTGTCCTCTTCAGTAATAAGGGAAGGAATAAAAGAGCAATCAATTTTTAAATTCAAAGAGAAATTTTTGTTGAAATCCTTATTAAAATAATCAATACCAGAAGCGTAGATCAACTCATGAGAATCAATAGAGACATAATTAGGAGTAGTAATTTTGTGAATATGAACATTCTTGTAGTTAGAAATATTATGAAAAAGTTTTAATGTTTTTGTCTCCCTCAACCATAAATTTAGATGAAGCCTTTTGTCTCAAAAAAATCTCTTCTTTTTCTTAGATAAAGAACAAAGTGGCCTTAGCTTCATTGAGAAAAACAAGATTCTCAAAAGAGGGGTTATTCATGTAGTTGATGTCAGCACTATTAACCAAATCCTCAGTGTGAGAAATATTAGCAAAGATATTCTTAAAAACACACATACCCCACCAGTTCAATTTTTGTTTAAACCTTTTGAGCTTGAACCAGAATCTAGTCATACCCCCAACATTATCAGAAGGGAATAAAGGAGCATGTCAATTTCTATTGATGATATTAAAAAATGAATCATCTAAAATCCACTTGTTTTGAAATCTAAATGGAGTAGGAGCGTTGCTACTTTGCTGAAAAATATTTAAAAGTAATGGGGAATGATTAGATAAAGTTCTACTTAAATGATCAATATGGGTCATAGGAAAAGAAGAAATCTAGAAATTGTTTAATAAAATGCGATCTAATCTTTTTCACATAGTAGCTTTATTACAAGTAAAAGCATTCCCTGAAAAACCAATGTCATGAAGATTGCAATTGTTAATCATTTCATTAAAATCTTCCATAGCCTGAAAATTTGGAGGCTTCCCCCCAATTCTTTTAGCAGCATTAGTAATAGTAATAAAATCACCACCAATCAACCAAGGAGCAGAAGTAATCGAGGAAAAATAATAAAGCTGATTCCATAAGGTTTTCCTTTCATATCTAGAATAAGAAGCATATGTAGAAAATTGATAAACATTGATATTAGTATGTACAATTTGAGGGAGTCATCAATATTGTTTAAACAAATAAAATTATTCCAAAAAAATTAAAATCTTATTGGAACAATTATCGAAGGCCAAATGGAAACCAAGTTTACAACGTACGTGGTCTAGCTTAGAAGAAGAAACTAAAGGTTCAATTAAGACAAGTAAATTAATGTTATGCATCCTACAAAGATTTTTAACTCTATCCCTAGAGAAGGAATCCCCCACCCCCCTTATGTTCCAAATGAGAGACTTAACCATTGGATGATAAGGTAATAATTGAGGCCCTAGTAAACCTCAGGATGCTATCAACTAAGTTCTTATTATGCATATTTTTCCTTTTTGGAGTCTTTCACATGGGTTTCTTCCTTATTCTCTACTTTCCTTTAGGATTAGGAGTTTACATAGTACCATTAGTTAAACCTTCATGAATAGCCTTAGGAGATTCAGAGTTTTGATCAAGGATTTCCCCCTCCTCAATGTTGTCACCCTCGTGGTCAACTTGAGCAATTATATTCTCCTTTCCCCCCTTATTGATGTGATTCACAACACACGAACCATAGGTAAATTAGCAATGGTTCCATCCTCAATAACCATATCCTTATCTAAAACTCCATTCGTATGATTTTCCAGAGAAGTATTCGAATCATCATCAACCATCGTTTCAATTAGTAGATGCTTAACCGAATCATTCACTATAGCCTTTCCAAATGAATCTTGGGTATCAATAGGAAGCTCGGATAGATTGTTGTCATCAGAAATATGTGCTAATTCCCTAGTGGCTTTATTGGTGGGTTCAGAATCTATGTCATTCTCAATATCATGATGAATAGTTTCATCTCCATTCTGTGGAAAACTATTATGACTATTTGGCACCTTTTGTTCTTCTCTATGGTTTCGACCAAATTATTGGATCCTTTGTTAGTATTTTTTTTAAGTTGAGGTTGTACCACAAAATTATTAATAAAAGAATGCCTGTGGACTCTATAGTGGTTACAAAAATCTAGAATGTTTTCAAAATCAACTTTTTGTAAGTAACCAGCTCTTTCATAACCAACCAAAATTTCCTTTTGGATGTTTCTTGGTAATGTCCATTTCTACAAGAATCCTAGCTACAGAAGGTCTAAATCGAGATATTATAGCTTGATCTCATTGAAGTGTCCTACCAAATATAGAACCCAAAGCATGTAAAACATGAGGATTAAAAAATGAAGCCGAAGGTTAGGAAATGGAATCTATATAGGAACTATGGGGGATCCATCCTGAATGTCAAAATACGGTGTCCACTTAAGCAATCTCATTTGGCAATTATTTATATAATAGGATCATCTAGCAAAGACCCTACTATAATCCAGAGCATTAGATAATTGAATCACAACATGCCTAGCATCAAGCAATCTTATAGAAATAACACCAGAAAATTTTAAGTTTTTAAAGAAAATACAAATGGTGTCAAGGTTAGGTCTACGGGCCGAGAACTTCCCTACAAGTGTAAATTGATAAGGACTAGCCAGATTACAAATATCTTCATCTAACATAAAAATAGAAGGGAAACCTTTTACTGAAGATTTCTTGAAGGAGAAGGTAGGTTCGTTGGACGATGAACCAATAGCAAGAACATCACAAAAAGATCGAGATTTAGTGGTAGTTTCACTACCTCCATTGTTGAAGAAGCCTTTCTTAGCAGCAGATAACCCTTATGGGGGAGCACCCAAAGGATTAGGAGATGAAGAATATGGACCAGCCGCCATAAGAAAAATAAAAAAGACCTAAGGCTGAGAGGCCTCAGGAAAGGAAATCAGGAAAACACGAACAGAGCTCAAAATAAATAATCAAAAAATAAAAACCACATGAAGCTACAGTAGAAACCATGAGGATCAACAGTGGAAAACGGAATCGTGCTCGCAATTGCCAGAGCCAGAACTAATGAGTTTTCCAATATGATTTTATGCAAATGAAGGATTTTTTGAATAAAATGAATTTCCTTTTTTTTTTGAAAGAAACTCACTAATGAGCCTATGTGTTAATTTCAAAAAAGAAGTACAAGGTCCTTAATGGGATTTCCAACTCGCAACTACTCCGAAGAGGTACAAGAAAAGTCAAAAAAGAGCCTAAGAGCCGAATATCCCTACTAAGCACGATTACAAAGCAACCTAGTAACACTCTAAGAACAAGAAAAGAAAGGTATAAATTGAGAACAATTAGCACTGCCTTTCCAACCATAGTCAGGCCTTGTACAAAATGAGAATGATTCTCCAAAAACCTGAAAAATAGGCCTACAAGGACACTAAACAAAAGATTTAAGAGCAAGGAAAATCTAACAAAGAAAATAACAAAGCTAGGCCCATAGATCAAAAACCCGAGAGAAAAATAGTACTGCAAATTAATATAATTAAAGGTGAATAGGTTAACATCAAGCCAACCAAACCTGTAAGGCCAACCAAAGCAAAAAAGCAAGCTAAATCGAATCCCAATAAAGCCAGAATAGACTAACCCAAAACCAATCACCAAAGAAATAGATGAGCAGCTTTGCAATTTTAAATCAGTAACATAAATAATATAATCATGGCTAAAAATTAGTCGAGCACTAGAGAGAAAAAAAATTGATTGGAGGAATAACACTAGAACTCCGAACAATATAAAAAGGTAGAGGGATTAAGAGCCCGGGCCACCCAAGCCAATAAATCAACCAAGGGCACCATGTCACGTCACTGTAATTGAATGGAGTGATAGGAAGCGAGTACGATAACAAAATAGCAGCCAGACTCCCAACCATAACAAGATGATGCCACCAACCAATAAATAGAACATGTAAATTATAGAGAATGTCATAATAGGAGAATAGGATATAGTAACTACAAAAATTACCCAAACACTTACCAATCTAGATCCAAAAAAAAACCCCAGACGTAAGCCCCGACTGAAACGGTCCTAACCCAGCTACCCAAACTGAAAAGCTGATCCTAATTCTAGAAATACGGGAGACAAACACCTCCTAAAGTGCCAGCACAAACAAGACACAAAAATACCTTGATAGAACACCTTCTCATGAAGATAAAACCTAGAATCATCTTCCAAGAGAAGAGAAGAGAAGAGAACTCCAGACCACGACAAAAAAAATAGTAGCATGATATAGCCGAACAAAACAAACCAAGTAATATAGTAACAACCATCTTTATCAACCAGTCAATGTACAAGTAATTGACACTCCAGATGTCACAGTTATAAGCACCACACCCCACAATAAAACAAAAAGGTGGGTAGATAGAATACCAACAGTAAGGACTACCACTACAATTACCCGAGTTGCCACAAACAAGATATAAAAAAACATGATAGTTATGATAACAGCAAGATTAAAAGTATAAAACATAATACCCGTGAAGAACATAATCGACCTCATGAAGGTAGTGATAATAGCAATCATTAACGACATCCAATGGTAGTGATAGAAATCCCTAGTAAGCCAAACCCAAAAACATAAAAGAGGAAGCTTACGGTCAATCACAGGAAAACCAGCAGTAATATTATCAAAAACATAACTGATAAACCAAAAGGGATTTCCATAAAAGCTCAGGCGTGCAGTATCTAATTTTCAATCATACACAAAACACAAATGCCACTCCAATCTACTCCCCAACCCACCCAGGCTCACACCGAACCTACACGAAAAAAGCCCACAAGAATAGAAAGGAACACAGTTGGGCGTACGTAGAATCATAAAATAGCCATAAACTTTCATCCAAACAACCCAACAATTTCTCAACAAATGATACAAAGACTTAATATCAATAAACTGGAACATATCCCGAACATTGATATAGCAAAAATTCCACAAAAAGACCAGAGATGGACTACCCTAACAAATATTTCCGAATTGAGATTGATAGAGATCCACTTCAAATAGAACCTGGGAGTAGATAAGCAACAAAATGAATTTCTTTTATTCTCGAATAAAATGAATTTCTTTTATTTTTCATGTCAACAAATTTAGGGTTTGCAAATTGATAAACAAAATGAATTCCAATTGTTATGAAATTTAAACCCTAAGTATATACAAACCTATATAGTATTCTAAAAAAAATTGAGAGCATTTGGATGCTCCTAAGTTTTGTTGAAATTTTCAAAAGGTAAATGCGTATATACCTTTGAAACTTTATTTATTACAAACTTGATAGAGATCAAATGATAAATGGTGGCTAAACTAACCCTCAATCCTAAGTCTGCCATTCATTAAAGATTCATGCCAAAATTCATATGGATTCTTATTTATAAAATTTCAAATTCCTATGTCAAATTATAGCCTACCATCTTGAAAATTTAATTAAGGCTAGAATAAGATTTAAATATCCATGAGAAATTCTAGAAATTTAAGACACATCCCAAGGAACTTCCCATAAAAATTTGAGCCCTATTTAATTTATCTAAACTGAGCAATTAGTACATAACACTAGGATATTTAATGCAAATTAAACTTATTATACTAACATTTGGCAATAATTTTACTTTAATTATATAGTGTTTCTCAAGATGAATCCAGAGTGGTTAATAATACCATTTGTTCCATTGGATCAGGAGTAATTAATTTTTTAAACTTGTAGAATAACTTTAATTTATTTTACAAGATTCAGGCTAATTACCAAATCAGTTAGATGACTGAGTTGCACTTTCCTTGCAATTCCTTATCAAAGGCTAATTAAATTATGGTGGATTGCAGTGGCATCGTATATTTAATCTTAGTTATTCGATACAAAATTGACCTATTGTGGTTTAAAGTCTCAAAACCATGATAGCCACATATGCAATTAGATTCGACTAGATCAAAATTATTCCATGAAGTTAAATAATATAGACGGTTGTATTTCATCCTCAAGCTCCGACAAATTTCTCAGCTGTTAGCATATATTTTCCTGATACTAGCATTCTACTCCACAAGATTTGTTCAAATTGATTGAAAAGGATCTTTAAGAAGAAAACTACTAATCCAATAACTAGATTATCATGGATTGGTGATTTACTTAATAATGTCCCATACCCCTAACTAATGGAGCTCAATTTTATAATTACCATAAATCAGAAGGTAATTCATGGGGCTTTTGATTTTAGCAGGATCATCTTGATTAAGGGAACACATCTCCTTTAGGTTGCAAATACTTGGAAGTGTTGAATAAAGAATTAAAAAATTGCTGGAGAGGTCTCACTAGAGCTCGATCAAAAACTTCTCCACAAGCCATACGATACAAGGGAAAGCTCGATAAGCGCTCAAGAACACCTCATAAAGCTCAAGAAAATGAAAATGAGAACCTCACTTTAGAAAAGACAAAGGAATTTATAAATTATTTGGGGCAAAATCTAGATAAAAATTTCGGCCAGGGAACTTCGTACTAGTTTGTTAGTGGCACAACCCAGCATTATATGACTCGACCAACTACATAGGCCATACTAGGTCTGATCATGGAAAGAGGTAGAGATCACCCCAAGATTCAATTAGAGAAATGTTAATGAAATAAAACATTCAAATTTATATATAGCACAGAGCCACTACTGAATATAAATATAAAGTAAAGGACTACTAATTCTTATAAAAATATTCTATTTCATCCAAAAATACATGCATAATTTGAAGACCCTCTACAACAACACTTGGCAATAGAAAAAAAATAAAAAATAAGAGATAAGCTTGTAAAAAGAAAACTAACAAAAAATGCATACATATAGCATATATGAAAGCTTGATTTCAAAACTACTCAGCTTACTCGTTACCCTTTCCCTAACATGAAAATGTAAGCAAAAGAAAGAGTGAGCTAATATAGCTCAACAGACTATATTAGCCCAAAAAAGAAATGAATAACTAAAACTAAAAGAGCTAAAAAAATTATTGAAATAATAAACTTAAGTGTAATATGAACAATGGAAGCATAAGCATGAATAAATATTGAATCAAAATAAGCATTTAATTAACTAATAAATTTGTATTGAAGCTAACTAAAATATAAATAAATATATTATAGTAAAAATCAAAGTGTCAAAGTGCTCATACTAGGTAGAATCCCACCTTGCTTCCAAAAGAATCCCTTCTCTCTACCAACAGAATCCCTTCTTAGGGAATATCAAATTAAACTATTGGCTTCAGAGCTTCTAACACATAATAAATAATAGAATCCCTTCTCACCACCAACAAAATCACTTCTTACACAATTCAAATATTTTGGACACAAATATTGAAACTAAAGTACATTCCACACTACCAAATTAATTTTAATGTTATCATATAAGTTTACAAAAAATGCTTTAATGCTTATGAAAAAAATTTCCCACCCCATATTTTACAGTTCACCAAAATGATAGTTTTCATAATTCCATCATATTACCATAGATTGTGTCTAACATCATTGTGAAGCCTTAACAACACTAAAGCACTATTTTTAGCTGTGAAAAATGAATTTTTAAATTAATCAAACTTGTTTCTTTCAAAATCATCCTATGAAAAAGCTTGAATAAATACTTAAAATGACCAGAATAATCATACCGACAACATATTAAAAAATACTTGGATGAAATTTACTAGAATTCGAGATATCTCATTTTTGTAAAACCAAATTATAAGTTCGATAAGAGAATTCCCAAAAACTCAGAATTATTAAAATCTGAAATAAGCAAAACATAACATATCTCGACGCAAGCAACTTTTAAACTGGGTTGTTAGCAAAAAATGACCTAAAGACACCTAAATAGATTTTCTCTCTCTAGATTCCTCCTGTATCTCTCTAAGCTAACTGCCCAAAGAAATGAAATACGATGAAATAATGGATTTTGATATTTTAAAAATTAAAATTTTTTCTAGCACCAAGGTGACACACGATGTTGAACACAACGCTCTTCAGAAATTCACAACATCGTTGAATGGCACCATGACAAATTAAATGTATATTTTTCTAAATATACTTCCACCGGGGTTCTTCAAAACCCAACATTATGGTTCCCTAGGGGAAATTCAAATTTCATAAAAATATAAATAGACCCTCAGGACCCACTCAAGAATATATGCAAGCTCTTTTGTTTATAGAAAACACATCCAAACAAATGTAGAGGGGTTCAAAATCTAGATAATTCAAAATTTACCTCTTTCGAATTGGGTCAGCATAGGTTGGACTAAATATTGAATCTGGAGGTACTATAGTTAGGCTGGTGATGAATGGTCCAATGGCATGAGAGTAGCCATTGGGAGAATACAAGACACATGGGGTTAGCTAGATAGGTAGTTAAACATAGACTAAGCATAAGATGATGAATTTTTAGAAGATTTTGACCACCTTAGGCTAGGCTAGAGACTAGGCTAGGCTAGGCTAATTCATTGGGTGTATGGGAAGAGCCTACAAGTAATGGTTCAGACCAATTTGACTTGGGTTGCTAATGGTCCATTTGAAGCCCAACTTGTGACGTTGGGTTAGCCAAATTGGCTAACCCAAAATTTCCCATGGGTTGGGATTGCTATGGTAGGTCTAGGGAGTTCATTGGATGGCTATAGATGCATTGGTTTAGGCTAGTTAGGTCTTGGTTAGAAATTGGCTCAAGGATACCCCTTTAGGTGCATATGGGTTAGCTCATTTGAATAATCGTGTGGCCCCAAGGGGTGGGCATACTTGTAAGTTTATGTGGACCTTGGGGATTTAATGGTCCAAGGATTTGAGATAAATGTTAGGAAAGAGTCATATCGTGCTTTAGTTCAAATAAGATTAACCTGGTTAACCATGGTCAACCTAGCCTAATAATTGGGACCCATGGGTTTAAGGAAAAAATGGCCAACTATGGTGATCTTGGTCAAACTAGGTCAATAATGCTCATATGATTTCCAAAAGACACAAATATGTTTGAGTGATCATTTGAAATTTTAACATGTTTTTCCATGACTTGGAATTAAGTGTATGCATGAATTTGCATTTTTAATCAAATAAGAGCCATATGGTCAACTTGACCATTTGTGGTCAGCCATGATTATCCATGGGTCAAAATGAGTTAAAGAAAGCTCAATCCTATGGATCAATCCTAGGGTTTGTATCCATGATTAAATGATGATTCATGCATAGGTTTAAGCTTTATAGTTTAATGCGTTTAAAGGTCAAACATAGTTAACCTAGGTTAATCCAACCATGGACCCTAATGGGTTCAAATTATTTCAACGATGATTACACACAAGTTTATATCACTTTTTAGGGTTTAGAAGGTGGTTTGAACCAATATGCAATGTTAAGTGGCATAATATGTAAATATAACAAAGTTTGGATTTTAAGGTTATGGGTTTTATCATCATAAGGGAATGAAGGCTTCCAAATTCCAAATTCTTCACCTAGGGTTTCTATCAGGTTAAGGTTTTATTTTGAAAGAGGAATCCTATTGTTTGAAGATTTGAGTTTGGAATTGACCTTATACAAAAAAAATGAGGTCAACACATCATAACATGCCAACTACTTATTGAGTACCTAAAAGGTTATATACGAGTATATATTTAATTCTTCATTCACTTGAACCTTTAGTGAGTAAGTGCTGAAAAGGATAAGTGAATCAATGAGGAATATTAAAAAGCGCTACCAAACTATTAGGAGAGAGTAAATGCAAAGTTACTTCCCTATTTTATTTTAGCCTTTCTAGCCACATAGATTCCCCTATAATGATGAAGAAGTGATGCCACTATTATCCATCTTTTATAATTTTTTTCACCCTAGGATTATTTACTTCTTTAAATGTTTGGAGAGAACCAACATGACCTATGAGTGTTATGAAATAGACCCTGCCAAGTTAGCCTTATTTAGAAAGATAGTAGCCTTTTTCCTTGGAAATGGTGAAAATTCTAAAAGGAGGGCGACTAACCACCCACTTAGTAAAGAGGCCAATAGCAGTTTCCAAACCATGGAAAGGTCTACAAAAGCTACCGTTAGCCCCTACTATGAATAGAGTGATGGTTGAACATTGGGAGGCAAAGGTTATTTTAGCTCTTCTAACTAAGGTAGTAGGGTTTGTTGATCCCATCACTATAGGTTGCAATTTGGTGTGCCCTAGAAGAGTTGACATTTCCAATGACCCTAATGATTTTCCTTTAACTAAAGGAGACCAAGGAGAATAACCATAGTGCACCCAATAGAGGTATCACATAATAAAGTGATGGCCTTTCTTAAGGTCATTGTAACATTACCTAGAGCTGAGTAGGTGCCTCCAGCAAGGTAAGAAGAAAAAATTTCTCCAAAATTTAAGGTTAGCTTTTTTGAGCAGATGAGTGTCACTATAAATGAGCTATTTGTTGGCATCCACTTAAGGAGCTATTAGGGCATCATTTGAGTGATTTTGTGGTGCTAAGATATACTAGGCATCAAAGACATAAACAAAAATAATAATTTTGAATGATAGGCTCCTAATAGTTCCTTATTATTTTCTTTATAAGAAATTTTCAATTATTGATCCTCCACTATTAACCATATGAGCATCTCCTATATGCAAGACTCAGGTTTTAAAACTCAGGTTTTAAAGCCTTTAGTAGTGGCTAATCACACTACAATGAAAGAGCAACTTGAGGGGACCATGGTCGAGCAAGTGGAGTTTCTAACTAAGGTGCAAGAGGATCCTACCTCTTAGAAGAATGTAGTGACTGAGAAGCCACTCTGCTCATCCATTGATGCTTCTGATGATGACATCCCTCCTAAAGGAAGATCTACCATCGAGATGCTACTAAAGCGAGTTGGCATTCTTGAGAAAATGATGAACTTGTAGACGACAATGGGGGAAGCTAATACTCCCACAAAGTAATAGCTCCGGAGATGAGTGCATAATTCAAGAATGAACTTATAAATTTGAAGGCCTATATAGCAATGATTCATAGATTGGAGAAGGTTAGTTCATTTATAGAGGGAGGAAGGTTCTTCCTAGGGTATTTAGAGAGTCTAGGGGTCCTACCATTAGTAAGAGTGAAATATGTAAGGTTTTTCATGATGGTGAGTAGTTTCACACCACCTTTTATTTTATTCTAATTTGTTTTATGAATGTTGAGCCCAACTTAAAATATTTATGTATCAATAAAACTTTTATACTTGCGTACCTACTTTATTTTTACTATATTATTTTTATTTATATTACATGTACTTTATTTATAATATTTTGGTAAGTATGACTATTTATTTGATTTTGATGAGTTCTTTGCTTTATAACATTATGGTGAGTGCTATAATTCTGACCTTATTATGATCTTTGATGCATGTACTCTGAATAATGAGTATAGAACTTAGAATATTTTTAACAACTTTAATTTTTACTATACTGCTTTGAGTTAATTACTATTCTTTGTCATTGAGTTCAAATTCATTCACTAATTTGTGACTTGAGGTAGCCTAGTGACAGAGTTGTGATTGTGACTACATGAAGAGATGCATAGTAAGAAACCTATAAGAAAGTATGTTCTAAGTGACAATTGGAAAGTACTTGATAGAGTGAGTTGGTACAGAGTTGTCACATCCGTGGGTAATAATCAGAGGGTATGGGTAATTTTTATCTATTTAATATGGATTTGATTTATGCTCTGATATTCATGCATCTCCCCTTCTCTGTAAATACCCTCCATAGGGTCTACACATGTGTGAGCTCTATATTAGATGTTGAGTACTTGTAGATATCAAGGATGTCTAGTAAGCTCATATACCACATTTTCCTTACCAACGCCTTTAGGAACACCACACTTTATGTGTGAGTTCCCATGGAGAATGAATACTTGAACATGTTCAATAAGGAGCTATGCATCCCCTATGACATTTTTTAAGTTGGGGTGTGATTACCAATAGCTTAAAAATATCATGGATTTCTATGAAATCATCCTTGGTCAAATACTATAAAATTTAGTGTTCAGTTTCTTCATTTCCTTTGTACAAGAACACAAGTTTCTCTAAATGCTAAGCATGTTCTACCATGTGTTCACTGCTAAAGGATTCAAGGATGGGTGCATTCTATTTTCATCTAATATGATGAGTACGACTGAATAAGTGAATAAGGTGAGGGATTAGAAGGAAACGTTTATCTTTTTACTTAGCTCATTATGTTGGTTTATGTCTATTTCCTTAATCTCATTCCCCAAGAATATGGTGACCATCCCTGCCCTCAATGAGGAGGAAAAGGCATTGAAGTTCAAGCTTCACCTCCCCTACCACAACCTGCACAACATCTTTTATAATAAGAACTTCTATTCTATTTTCATTATAATTTTTTCTATGTTTTCAAGTTATCTTAATATATTTTCCTTTATATATAGACAACACTCTAAGTTATAATTTCCATAAAAACCAAGTAATGCTGAAACACATTTGCATGTCCTCCCCCTTAGGATAATAAGGAAAAGGAGGAAACCCCTTTAGTGAGGGCCTTTGAGGGTATAAAGAGGGGAGTGTAACTACCTAGAAAGCGGACTAAAATAGAGGTGGAAAATCTAGCACTCCTTAAGCACAATGCTCCAAGAAGCTAATAGTGTCACAACCTAACTTGATAAGGCCCTAAAAAAATAGGTCCTATTATGTTCACTTGCAACATGTAATCCCCAATATATAATTTTGGAAATTATTCAAAATTTTCTTCCAAATATTAACTTTAAAATAAATAATAGAACATCGAGCTACTAATAACATTTAATATTCTGAACATAAATGCATCCATAAAATATTATTTCTTCTCATCATAAAAATGTATATACAGTGATTATAAAATAGTGCACTGCTATAAACAAGAATATAGAGTAGAGCATAAAATGACTAGACATGACTATATAAAAATAAAAAGGTGAATACTTATATGGAATTAGATCTAATCCTGAAACGACTACTCAGTGCGATCTTTCCCTTTCATAGACCATGAAAATAAAAAGCAAAATATATGTGAGTTAACACAACTCAACAGGCCACATTTATACCAATCAAAATTTTCAAATAACTTATTTATTAAAGTACATAATCAAATTTTTAAAGGTATTTCATAATAATCAATGAATTGAACAAAATCTTAATTACATTTATCAAAAACATAAATTTCATTATAGGAAAATAAATAAACAAGAACTTCAAATCTCAGAACACATCTCAGAACAACTAGAAATAGAAATCCTCCTTATAACTCTCCACGCCCATCAACAAAATAGAATGTGATTATAGAATGAGAATATGCCACAAGCACCAAACATGCCCGTAGGCACAAAAACATGCTCGTAGACACCAGAACCTGCCTCTAAGCACCAAAATAACATTCTTTTTCCACCCCAAACCTCCCCAGAACTTCTCATTTTGTATAGTATAGAGCATAATTTACTGCATTGCAGTAATTCAAGCATAAATAAAGTTATTTCTAAATTTCACAAAATGTTGTATCGATAAGCAACAAAAACCCTATAAAGAAAAAATGCGCTATTTCATAATTTAATCAAATTACGAGGGATTATACATAACACTATTTTAAGACTTCCATTATACTTCATAAATAACTTTTTAGTTCAAAATTATTTTTTAAGCAATTAAAATAGTGCACTTTTCAAATACCTAGTGTAAAATTTCCAAAAAATCTCTAAAATATTCAAAACTGGTGTCTCTACAACATATATAAAGTTACACGATAAAAGTTCTGGTAGTATAAAGGTATCCTCATTTTCTTAATACAAAAATATAAATTTAATACACAATTCTATAAATTATTATACTTTAAAATTGAGATACGTCAAATGCCACCTACCTTGAATTTATAGGCAGACTTTCCAATTCTTTCTATAATTTGAAATGGTTTGATGTACCTTGAACTTAGCTTTCCTTCCTTGCCAAATCTTCTAATGTCTTTCATCGACCCTTCATATCAATTAAATTGCCATCCTAAAATTCTATAGCATGGTACTTAGCATCAAAGTATTATTTTTGTCTATCTTTTATAGCTTTTAATTTGTCTCTAATTAGATGAATCTTTTCGGTAGCATCATCAACTAAGACTAACTCAACCAAATGTCTTTTGCCAATCCCTATCCAAGATAGAGGAGATCTACATTTCCAACCATATAGAGCTTCATATGGGGTCATACCTATATTTGATTAAAAACTATTATTATGAGAAAATTTGATCATAGGAATGTGATCTTTCCATCTGCCACCAAAAAGATCTTCCAATACCAGAATAATCCTCTTAGAATATCCATCAGTATATGGAATAAATGTCACACTAAAATATAATTTCATATCTAAACCTTACAAAATACCTCTCCATAGTATGGAAGAAAACTTGCCATCTTTGTTAGTAAATAAAACTTTAGGTATCCCAAGCAGTCAGAAAAACTAACACACATATTCCTATACTAATCTATCTTCTGATTAGACTATCAAATTAGAATAAAGTGAGAAATTTCATTAGATGGTCTACCATAACCCAGATGACATCACTCCCCTGTATTGACCTATGAAACCTATAGCAAAATCCATTTTTACCTTTTCCCCATTTCCACTTATGAAAGGGTTCTCTGGATGAACTTTGGTTCATCTTGTATGATCTAATATTTGATTTAAATAAATCAAACATGATAATTTATAATCATACATTATGATTTTTAATGGAATTAAACTTATCATAAAATATGATCTGAGCATCGTACTATGTAATCAGAGGTCATTTAATTGAAAATTATGATTTTGAGAGCCACTTTTATAAATTTATTTGTGACTAGAGGGAATAAGGTTTTATAGCTTCTAGAGAATTCTTCCTTCTATGAGAGTTCTTGGAGAGAGTCCACAAAGCAAAAGGAGAGGGAGGTGGTAAGGTTGAGAGAGGGAGAAGAGCTATGATGGTGATAAGGAAGGGTGAGGGGGTTCACTTAGTTTCTCCGGGCGACCTACTTGTAGGGTCTTATGATTTTATTTGTGTGGAGCTCTTAGAGGAGAGCTCTTAGAAGGAGTGTCTTTAGAGTAAAATATTCTTTCTTATTGAGGACGCTTGGAGAAACATCTATACCAAGTGTGGAAGCAAATGGTGGGGGTGGCATCACTACAAAGCTCAAGGGAGAAAGGGGTTTTAGCATCTCGACCAGCTTACAATTGAAAGGAGGGACGACAACTCCATCTGGCTGTGGAGGTGAGAGGAGGAGATGCTTCTAGTGTGAATAGTCTATAAGGGTTATTCTCTACATGCTCAAAAGAGAAGAAATTCTCCACCTAGCTATGTAATGAAGGAGAGACATGTATTCTGCAACTCCCAAAGAGGAGGAACTTTAGGGAGTGAATATAGGTTAATTTATCGAACCATTAAAAACCAAGATTTGTATTTTCTTACTTTTTTTATACTTTACTTTTCCTACAATTTACTTATATTGCAATATGGTGTTTTCTTGATTATCTTTTTTAGAGAGGATATTGATTATTTATCATTGGTTGAACTTTATTTTGAATGAGAAAAATAAAAATATATAATATCTATTTTCTATAAAATTAAAATAAAATAAAAAATTTAGTATATATATATATAATCATTTTAGTTTCTTTAAAGCTTCCATATATCAAGTTTTATTATTCAATCAAAATATTTTTGAAGATTTGAAAAAGTTTTTTTAAAAAGAACCAATTCACCCACCTCTTAGTGTGCCATAAGCACTTTCAATTAGTATCACAGAGGGGTTGTCACACTATTTTAGATTTTAGTATCATGAGTAGACTCATATCCCAATTTGGTAATCATAGCACCTTAGAAGGGTTTCAATCACTTGACCTCCACTTTTTTATAATATATTATTTAACATTTGAAAAATCCGTTTGTTAACATTTTTATAATGAGTTGATTTTTGCATGTGGCACATGATACAATTTTTATTTTCTTATCTATTTTTCATATTGAATGGAGTTGAAGTAGAAATAATCTTTACTGAATGGCCTTAAGAAGATAGAAAACTTGCACTTAATACTAAATATTTCAAATGTTTCTTCTGTGCACTTAAATCAAAATAATACATGTGTATTTCTACTTGCATTAGTTATAAGGAAGTATCAGACAAACTTTGCATTACCTATGAAGGCACTAACAAAGTTAAATAGTCATGCTTGATTCTGTTATTACATGAGTATGAACTCTTTCTCATGAAACCTAGTAAGTCGATTTCAGATATTTATACTAGGTTCACTAAAATGATCACATCTTTATATGCCTTAGGTAGAGAGATTTCAAATTCAGAAAAAGTTAATAAAATCTTACATTTTTTGTAAGAATCATAGGATGCTAAAATAACTTTCATATCTAAATCTAAAGATTTAAATGTCTACTCTATTGATAATCATATTAGCTCTCTAATTACTTATGAGAAAAAATGTGAGTCAAAGACATATAGATGCAGGTGAACGAAGAAAGGAGTGAACAATAGCACTATAGGTTCATGACATAGATAATATCTATTCAGGAGTTGAGGGAAGTGAAGAAAATGCATTAATGACAGGACAATTTAAAAGCTTCCTAAAATGTAAATATAAGCAACACTTCAATAAAAATAAAAGTAAAATTATAAAATCTAATAATTTTTCTTTTGATGTGGTTTGTTTCAAGTACAAAAGCCAAGACAAGTTAGATCTTATTGGCCTAACAACAGGAGCCTCCCAACTAAGGATAAGGGTGAAGACAAAACAAATTCAAAGAAGGGAAAACAAAATCTTCAAAAGGCCTTTTGGGTAAACTTGAAGTTAAACTTATCTAAAACTGAACCAGAAGAGGAGGTAACCAACTTATGCTTAAAGGGTGAAGATAGCATTGATAGCTTCAACAATGCTGAGGTATGTGATTTAACATATGTCTAATTATTCTCTTTATCTAAAAAGTTGTATGACTCATACAGAAAATAAAAAAAGAAGCACTCACAACTCAAAGGAGAATATTCTATTTTAAAAGATGAGCATACATACTTAACTGATAATTATTCCAATCTAAGAAATGATCATATCACATTAGATAAGAATTTGGAATCATTAACTAAAAATCATGTTGCACTAGAAAAGTAGCATATAGCATTAAATGAAAAATCATACTATAATAGGAAAAATGTATGATTCCTTGTACAAATTTTATACTGAGCTAGAAGAAGCATTCTAATAGTTAGAAGAGCTAGATTTAGAAATGAATAGAAATGAGCATGAAGCATTATTTTAACTAGGCAGTGAAAGAAGTGCAAATGTACACTTAATTAAAAAGATCATTGCATTTAAAGAAAGTGCAATCCTTCTCTAGTAGGAAACCTCATCCCCTATTTAGACTAGTAAATCCATTTCTAATGATTATGTGCTATTCTTGTGGCATACTAGGGTTCATTTTGCACACTTGCCACTCCAAATACACCATAGAACACGTAGGATCTTGAGGCCCAAAACTTCACTAGCACAGCAAAACATTCTTATGATCGAGCATAAGGCAAGACTCAAACCTACTTGGGTTCCCAAACTTAATCTATCATTATTTTATAGGTATGCTCTCATAATAGGTCCAATGATAGCATGTGGTGCCAGGATAGTGGATGCACAAGGCACATGACTTGAGATCAATAGCATTTTATCACGCTGGAGACCAGGAGTGGAGGCAAAGTAACTCTGGGAGACAACACTACTTGGAAGGTAGTTGGTATAGGTATAATTGGTAAAACTAATAGCTTTACTATCAAAAATGTTTTATCAGATGAATGCTTACAACTAAACTTGTTAAGCATTAGCCAACTTTATGAAAAAAGGGTTTAACATAAAATTTCTTTTACCAAATGCTTGATCATGTTTAATGGAAAAATTATTTTAGAAGGAATCCAAATCAATAATGTTTATATGCTTGATTTAACAAATCAATAATGTTTATATGCTTGATTTAAACAATTTAGACAAATCATGTGATATTTCTTGTTTGAAAATAACTATTGATGAGCCATGGTTATGGCATAGAAGGTTATGTCACATTAGCATAAAAATACTTAGAAAACTTATTCAACTTGACTTAGTTAAAGTTACCAAATTAGAGTTCTCTAAAGATCATCTCTATGATGAATGTCAACAAGGAAAATAATCAAAATTAGTTTTTTCACTATATCAAGGTCATAAAAACCTTAAGACCTTTAGAAATTCTTGATTTGGAATTATTTTGACTATTTAAGCTTAAAATGTTTTCCTTATGGATGATTATTATAGATTTACTTGGGTAAAGTTTTTACGAAGTAAAAGTGACTCTTTGAAGAATTTAAAATGTTTTTAATTTGGATTCAAGAAAAGATTGGATGTTCCATTTCAACAATTCATAGCATTCATGGAGGAGAGTTTGAAAATGATAAGTTTGAATTATTTTGTCACTAGAATAGAACAGAATTTCTTAGACCCTTGAACACCACAATAAAACATAGTAGCTGAACGTAAAAATAAAACTTTAGTAGAAACTACTAAGGAAATGTTAAGTGAATATAGCTTACCTAAATATTTATGGGAAGAGGCAATTAATATTGCTTACTATGTGCTAAATCATATAAACTTAAGATCCACGCTTAATAAAATGCCTTATGAACTGCTAAAGGGTGGGACAAAAAATTTATCATATATGTATATATTTGGTTGCAAATTCTTTGTGCTTAATAATAGAAATTCTCACTTAGGAAAATTTGATTCTAAAGCTAATGAAGCTAATTTTTTAGTATATTCGTCAATAGGAAAATCCTATAAGGTCTTCAGTAAAGAACCTTAGTCATAGAGGAATCCATCTATGTGATGTTTGCTAAATTAGATAGAATTATCACTACAGGAAAACTGTCTGTTACCGTCGGAATTTCCGGCAGATGGTATCCGCCGGTAATTAGCGACGCAATTACCGGCCGATTTGTCGCCGGTAATTGTGCGACGGAGTTTCCGGCGGATTATCCGTTGCTTCCTTACCGGCGGATAATACGATGCAATTGTGTCGGAAAAGTTTTGTTTTCCGACGCAATATCCGCCGGAAATTGTGGATATTTGAATCTATTGAGTATGTGTTTTGAACATTGTTACATTATTTATATAGTGTATTGTCTATTGTGTTGTGGATATCATTGTGTATATCTGTTTTGTATATGTTTTGTTTGTAGGTTGTGGAAATCCAATTTTAGAAGGAAGAAGGTTTTTTTTTGTCAATGCTACAGGTTTCTGACGGATTATCCGCCGGAAATTGTGTCAGTAATACGATATAGCGAACTTTCCGGCGGATTATGCGCCGAAAATTTTCGGCGCTTAGTCCGCCGGCAAGTCCGACGGTAATAGTAACGTCGGTTTGCTGCGACGTATAATCCGCCGGTATTACCGACGGATATTTCTACCGGCAATACCGGCGGATCATACGCCGGAAACTAATAACATAATAACGTCATTTTTTTATTATTTTTTCGTCAGAAATACACCGAAAAATCCGCCGGAAATATTACCGACGGATTATATCCATCGGTAATATATGTCTGATGCGCGAATTACCGTCGGACATATTTTCGTCAGAAATCTGCCGGAAACCGTATATTTCCAGCGGATTTTTATTGTTACCGACGGATTTTGTCTGCCGGTAACAATGAGTTTTCCTGTAGTGTATTGAAACTAGGATATATGATGATGAGGAAGTTAACTCACAGAGTAGGGGCTGTTGATCTAAATAATAGAGTAGAAGCTCAGGATCTATTTCCTAGAGAATGGAGGTACTTATCTAGTTATCCGAAAGAGCTCATCTTAGGAGATCCATCTATATGGGTTAGAAATAGGCAAGGTCTTAAATAAGAGGTTAGCCATACTGCTTTGTTTTCTATGATAGAATCAACTAGTTTAGATCAAGCTTTAGCTTATGAATTTTGGATTATAGTTATATAGGAGGAGCTTAATCAATTTGTTAGGTATGATATATGGGAGTTGGTTAATAGATCCTCTTATCACATTATTATAGGAACTAAATGTGTATTTGAAATTAAATTAAATGGCTCTAGATCAGTAGCTAGAAATAAGGCTAGGTTGATAGCTAAGGGATATAATCAGATAGAAGGAATAGATTTTGAGAAGGCTGTTACCCCGGTAGCTAGGTTAAAGGCTATATAAGTGATGTTAGTCTTTTCTTATTTTAGAGGTTTCAAGTTATACCAAGTGGATATTTGAAGTGCTTCTTTGAATGGAGTTATTAAAGAGGATGTCTATGAGGAACAACCCCTAAGTTTTGAAAACTCAACTTTTCCCAATCATGTCTATAAGCTCAAGAAGCACTTTATAGGCTTCAGTAAGCACCTAGGACATGTTACGATAGACTTAGCATGTTTTTATTAGAAAAATCATTCATTAAGGAAACCTTAGACACAACCTTATTTATTAAGAAAGTTGAAGAAGACATACTCATATTGTAATCTATATTGATTATATTCTATTTCAATCCACAAATGAAGATTTATTCAATGAATTCTCATCCACTATGAATAGTGAGTTTGACAAGAGTATGATGGGTGAGTTAACTTACTTCCTTAAGTTTAGTGTCAAATATAGAGAAGATTGAACCTTCCTAAGATAGGCTAAATATGTTATAGGAAAATTGAAGTTGAAGAAATTTGATACGAAACATTATAAAAGCATGAAACACCGAAGAGCCCGACCACACAATTAGACCAAGGTCAGGAAGGTAAATTAGTATATCAAAACAAGTTTAAAGGTATCATAGGTTTGTTACTCTACCTAATAGCCAGTTGGCCAGATATTATATTTAGTGTTTATCTATGAGCTAGGATTCAGGCTGACCCTAAAAATTCTCATTTGATAGAAGTTAAAAGATTATTAAGATATCTCATAAGTAGCCAAGGCATAGTTTAACTTTTGACTTTGTTGGATACTTAAATTTAGATTTTACTAGATGTAGGATAGATAGAAAATGCACCTCAAGGACATGCCAATTTATAGGATAATCTCTACTTTGTTATTCCAATAGAAACCAAAATTCCGTAGCATTATCCATCACTATGGCCAAGTATGTAGCAGTAGGAAATTGTTATGCCCAAGTCCTTTAGCTGAGCAACAACTTCTTAATCTTGGATTATATGTAGGAACTATCCCTATCATGTGTAATAATACTATTGTAATTTGTATTTCTAAAAATCTTATTCAGCATTCACACACAAAGTACATTAATGTTATACATGATTTCATTAGGGATCATATGGCAAGGGTGATATAGAATTACAACATGTGTAAACTAAAAATTAATTAGTAGATATCTTCACTAAACCACAATGATAAGATACATTCAACACACTTAGGACTAAATTAGGTCTCATTGACATAAGTACTTTGGTTTTCGGGTTACTGGACGTTACAACTACTTTCCATGCGTTTGTTCCTATTTATATCATGATTGTTTATTTCTTTTGTGAATTTTATTATTTGTTCATGTCTTTTATACATGTAGAGTTATTATTAAGTGCAAATTTTGTACTATTTATTTTCATTAAATTTAAAGAAAACGTGTTGTTTTAGTTGTGTTTTTGTAGGTAATGTTCAGGATAAGGAAAAAAATCACAAGTGTTGAATGAGCACCGCAACGCCCAAAGATTCCATGTTGCAGTGTTATCATCTACAATGCCCCAACACCATATTTAGACATTATTGCATCGATGACTCGGTAAGGGAAATTAGCACCTCAATAGAGTTAAGGTAAGCGTTGCAATTCTCCATAGAGTACTTGACTCTTGGGAATTTAAATGCTAGAGCATCGATCATCACAATGGCATAGTGCTGGATTGGAATTTCAAGTGCCCCAGTACTCAATGTTTCTAGCCCATGGTGGAGTAGTTGCCAAAATTAGGAGCCTTGCTGACTCAACAAAAAGATTTGTCGATTAAACCATTAACCACACAAGGTTAGTAGAGCATCGTAGCAGACCAAGCCTAACCGAATTGAGGTACTATTTCATTTGATAATGTTGTAGCACCAACACATTGAGCGTCTCAGAACCTGAGGCCATTTTTTCACTCATAATGAATAGTTTTCTAGTTCTTTTGATGAGAAATTTTGTTGTTTTTAGTGGTGTCTTGTACATTTTAGTGTCTTTCTTTATTTTCCTCTTAGTGTAAACTCTAAGGGAGGCTAGGGATGGCTAAGATAATTTCATTTGGAGATTTTAACCTATATTTTGTAAGCAATTCTATTTTTGGAAGAAGAACTAGTGTGGAGAATATCAATTGATCCCTCTAGTGATATTTATCTTATTAATTCACGTGTATCTTTTTCTTATACAAATAAAATAAATATGAGTTGGTATTTTATGTTATTCATGTCTAGCTAAATCTCTAATTTTGGGCTAATGATATAAATGCATAACAAGTACTAATGTAGACTATTGTGCCTTGAATTAGTTTATAAACATTTTTAATATCTCTTGTTCTTAATTTAATACATATAATGGTCATGTGTGTAGTTAATATATAGTGTGATATATTACCTTGATGGAGGAATATTGGAACAAATAGGAGTAATAAAATGAAATATTGGCATAACAAGCCATAGGTTGTTAAATTTTTTAGTAGCTATGGAGAAATTATAATTCTAGGAAGGTTATAAATCTTCGTTTTCACCCTTACAATCTCGACCACTACAGAAAAAATGTTAATTTCCATCAAAAATTCTAGGAGGATTTTTGACGAAATATTTGAGGTGAAGTTTTGGTGGAATTTTAAATTTTGAGGAGGATAGAGGTTGTTTGAAGTGGGCCGGGTTTGAACCTTGCGTAGCATAGGCGGGGAGTCGTACGGGCGGGGCTAGTTCACGGGCCTGTGGAGTTCGCGGGTGGGCCTGTTTCATGGGCCTGTGGTTTGTTGGCTAGCCTGGTTCACAGGCTTATGGTGATAGAAGGCATGTTCATGGGTCCGCTCGAGCTAAATAATATTTTTTTCTAAGCAATTTCTGTAGAAAATCTGGTGAAAAAAACCACCGAAAATATTTTTGACAGAATTTTCTTGACGGTGTTTATTTTTGGACACCTGACTTACAGTAAAAAAATTTTCTATCAGAAATCTACCAGAAATATAAATTATTGATGGATTTCATTCATTTTTGGCAGAAATGGCCATCGAAAAATGATGTTTTTTCCTGAAGTGCATAGAGAACTATGGATGTATATCCTCTGATCCACATCTAAAATTAAGAGTCTCATTAGAAAAACTATATTTTTTTTCTTTCATTAGTCCAAAACATTTTATTTATATTGGTTTCTATTTATCTTCCAGGTCTCCATTAAGTGTCAAAAACTAAAAAAATAACTATTTTTAATTTGTAGGATATATCATACGCCTATATTAAATAGTAGTAGTTTAATTATAATTCAGCAGAACACTTCCTCATAGGATCAACACTATTCTCTATCATTTTATTACTTAATCAACATGTATACTTAAGTATCAAGTGGCTTTCATAATTTTTATCTATAAAAAAAAAACTTGAGCATATTCAAATTACACTCTAGCTTTGTGAGTATTTCACCACCCAAGCTCCCATTATGTTTTTAGCACTGTTGTTGGGGAAGTAACTTACGTATTATAATTTTAAATTATATTATTGAATTAATTATATATTTAGACCTACTTGTATCCTTTATCTTTATTTTGTAGTTCTTATTAAAACTTTAAAAAAATTAATTTAGTATTTTTATTTACTTTTTAGTGTATGTTTATTGCATGCATAGTAGATCTAGTAGGGAACCTTTGTTGTTTTATTCAAAGATAGAAATGGCCCTTAAAAAAAAAAGATTTTAGAGATGTCAAAATCACCTCAACATCAAGACCATCCTAGATCTCTAAGAGAATATGCTAACCCTATAATAGAAGGAATCCATCAGAGCATCAATAGACCTACTATCCCGGAAAAAACTTTGAACTAAAACCTACCATAATTTATATGGTTCAATAATTACCAGTTTGGGGGAACTCCTATTAAGGATTCCAACTTACACTTAGCTAGATTCTTAGAAATCTGTACAATATTTAAGAATAATGGTGTCAGCATTGATGCTATTAGACTTCGATTATTCCAATTTTCTCTAAGGGACAAAGCTAAGATGTGGTTGAATAACTTCCCTTAGGCTCTATAACAACTTTGAATGAGTTGGCACACAAATTCCTAGCTAAGTATTTCCCACCTTCAAAATATGCTATGATTGATATCACATCTTTTGCCTAATTTGAAGGAGGGTCAATTTATGATAGTTGGGAGAGATTTAAGGAAATGCACTCACTATATTTTAACCGATTGGCTGGTTATTCATATTTTTCATAATGGAATGGTAGGATAACTTAGGTCAATCATAGATGCATCGGTTGGAGGATCTTTGTTGTCTAAGCCATTTGAGGTAGCCTATGAATTAATTGAGTAAATGGATGCAAAGAATTTCTAGTGGCCTTCTGATATAGTGAACTCTAAGAGAGTAAAAAGTGTTTATGAATCTGATTCCTATCTATTTTGACTCCTCAAGTAGCTAAAATTTATAAGAATTTAGACTCTATTTGAGTTAGTTCAGGATCAGGATTACCTATGCAAATAGATGAGCATGATTTGAATTTGATTAGTGATAATAGTGCTCAACGGATTGAGAATGTGAATTTGATTGGAAGATAAAATAGTTCCTATTCTAATACATATAATCCATGTTAGAGAAACCACCATAATTTTAGTAATTCAAAAAATAATATTGGTGGTAACAATTAATGCAATATAGGTCAATCTAATTAAAAAGGAAATTGGAATAATTATTAGCAACCTTTAGTTAATCCTAGACCTTTGTATCCCTGAGGTTTTAACCAAAATAATCAATTTAGAGAGTGGAAATACTTTTGGAAGAGGTTTCGATTCAGTTTGGAACCTAGTTACAAAGTTAGGCTTGGAAATTTAATTAGGAAAGCTTGCAATCTCTTTTAGTAGTAAACTTCAAGAAACTTTGCCTAGTTATACTGAAATTAATCCAAAAGAGAAATAAAAAGAGCATACTGGAGACCACTTGAGAAGTGTTGGTGATTCATTCTAGCCAAAATGATATATCTAGATAAGATTAACTGAAGACAATAAATTTAATATTATTTGGGAGGTAACTCAATTCTATTTCTATATTTTTATGTTTTGTTTTGTAATTTATATTATGTGTGTGTTGTATTATTATGAAAGATATTAATTTTTATTCTGACAAATTTTTGAAAAAATTGAACTATCGATATAACATTAGTGTTTGAAGCACCGTAGCATTTGCATGCCAAGTGCCACATCATTCAAAAATAATATTATATGTTGAAGTCTTAGGAAAAATTTTTTGGATTGCCTTGCTGCAATGCTATATCATTGAATGCCATAGTACCATTATGCCTTATCAAGTGCCTCAATGTTATACTATCAAGCAGTACTATAGCATTTAGTTCATTATTTCTATAGTATTGATGGCAATGCAGTCAATATGTCATACTTTCATAACTTTTTTATTATTACGCTTTATTGAGTGTTGCAGCACAATTTCCAGTGCCACAACATTAGATCAAAATCATTATTATGTTAGTTAAAGCATCATAGAGGTAGCCTTTATTAGCACTATAGTTCTTATGCATATTAAGCACCACTGCATTTCTCTAGTCAAAAAGCTAGCGCTTCATTTTCTAAATCCTGCACCACAGTGCAACATATTCTATATCACTACAACATCTGTCTATTTGACTCTTTGTCAATTTTTTATTTTTTTAAACGCTGCATCGCTAATCTCTTGAGCATTGTAATGCTCGTGAGGTTTATAAATAGAATGTGCATGTTTCAAATTCTCTCTACTATGTCTATACTCTCATTCCACTCCAATTTTTATATTTTCCTTACTTGAGCTTTGTGAGCAATGGCCCCAAAATTGTTTGGCAAATAGGAAGGATGCTTCATCATCATTAGATAAGAACAGATTCATCTCTGTTGAGGTTGAGCAAAAGTATGGGGTGATAATGGTTAATAAATAGTTAATCCCTTAGAGAGGCTTTTAGAACCTAGGTGGATAGGTAATGCAAATGATATTAAACCAATGTTGGGAGTGATTGTGTTAGGAATTAGCTCTCACTTAAGCTAAGATTTTTCTTCTCCTAGAAGCATTAGCTTTCTTACAGCTCTTTGTGCCTGGGCTTATTTGCTCTCATATAGGGAGTAGTCTAGCCACTCTTTAACTTAAGCTTGGATAAGAAATTGGTAGGTCCTCATCTTAATGACACATTCTCTTTTATTTCAGGGCATAGTGCTTAGCCTAGTAATCTTTCTTGTAACTAATATACACTCACTAGAGAATATGAGTGAACCAAACTATTATATGGAAAGTGGAAGATTGTTCCTTAAATTTTATGGCCCAACTTGTTGATGCAAGTTCCTAAGTTTTCAACTTGGGTGGGTACATTGAATGGGCAAGTTCATTACTCAGTTTCAAGGGATGATGTTAGTTCCCTAAGCATTATTTAATTTTTAAAGGTGATGTTTGTTTCCAGACCCTAAATTTAATTGGTCATAAATTCAATGTTTTAAACTCATCTATATTAGAATTCACCCAGAATAAAGTATCTCTAATAGATAGAAAATTTTTAAGTTTTCAGAACTATGTCCTTAACACCTCCTTTCTTGAGTGTGTTTACTAATATACTCCTAGTCTTACTTTCTTCTTAATGCTGAAGGTATATTTCCATGTAAAACCTAATATTTTTGCTAAGGATGAATTATCAAGTAACAACATTAGCCTTCTTGAGGACTAGGTCACCAAAATGTAATGTCCTCTCCTTAACATGCAAGTTGTAATACTTTTCCATTCTTATTCACCTCATCCTTTTAAAGGGAAATCTATGCCTTGAGATCCTCAAAGCAGTTGAAAGCTATCTCTAAGCCTTCGTAGTTCCTTCCCTACCACTTATTGAACTCACCTTCTTCATAACTTGAAGTGATAACCACTCACTAGCTATACAACTCGAGTTCTGCTAGGAGTAGTGCTCGAGCACTGTGTGAAAGTGAGAATAGCGTTTACCAAGTAGATAAGAAGGGAGACATTTTTATAGCCCATTAGATAGAATGAATCACCTCCACCAATTTGCCTCTTTCTCCATACACCTTCTTCTTAAGGAAATTCAAATTATGCTTATTTGTTGCTTCAACATGCCTTTTAGTTTGTGGATGATGAATTGAAGCAAACTTGAAGCAAATTACAGTCAATCAATCAAAGTCTTTAAGTCTCTTATTGATAAATGGATGTTCATTTTTCAGTAATAATTATGAGAGGTAGACCTTATTTGTAGATTAAATTGATCCATAGAATGTTCTTAATAATGGTGGAGGTAGTCTTGGCATGTATTTTGGCTTGTATCTACTTGGTGATATAGTCAATCATTACTAGTGTGAACTTTTTATGCCAAGCAGGTGGGAATATCTCTAGGAGGTCCATCCCTTACATGATGAATAGACATAGGATGCTGATGGGCTATAGCTTATAAGGTGGCTACAGCTACATGGGGGTAAATTTTTGCCACTGGGGTAAATGAAAATTCCTCTACATCCTTTTTCAAGGTCAACAAAAAAAGCCCCTACCTTAAAATTCCATGGAGTGTTTTTCCTTCTGAGTGACTACTAAGCTCATGAAAATGGAGTTCCTTGAGCACTATTTCTTTCTAATCCTCTTTGACACACCTAATATTTAGTGAGGTCTCCAATCTTCTTAATAACATGCGTCTAATTACAAGATACCTAACTGCCTTTATTTCAAATCACCCTTGTCATTGATCTCAATGTTTATTGTTGTTATCCTTAGATAATATAAGAAGGGCTCTATCAAATTATCTGAGTGGCTACCATGAATAACTCCCCCTTCTTTAAATATTGTCCATATTATCTTCATAGCTAATCAACCATCTAGATTTTCATACTTTGAGAGGGAGTTGGTGAGTTGTTTTTTCTTATTGGGTATTTGAATTATTTTTAAATATACCATCCTTCTAAACTCGGCCATCACTTTTAAAAGGTATTTGAATAGTATATCATCGCTTACTTCATACTCACTATTTATTTGATTCACCATCAACTACAAGTCAAAGTGTAACATCAATTGAGTAGCTCGTAAGGCTGCATCAAGTCATAAGTTAGTGAGTTGGGCTTGATACTCAGCTTCATTAACCCTCACCTTAAACTCAATGTTATTAGCTTTAGTGATGACAATTCCAATTCATCTTTTTAAAACAATGCCCACACCCACTCCTTGCTCGCTTGGCTCCATCAATATAGAGGATCTAATGTTGTTTTTGTCGTCTACTTTTTTCTTATCGCCCAGAATATTGAAGTTCGAAAGTAAGTATACAAGTGATTTAAACTTAATAGCATTCTTTAGGTGTAGATTATGTAGAATTCACATAGCTCCATCAACCCCTTCAATAGTCCCCTTGAATGATCAAGCATGGAAAGCACAACTTGGAGATGATAGTCTATTATGAATTGTATTGGAAAAGCTTAAAAGTATGGTCATAATTACTTAGTTTAGATCACTATCCCCCATACAAGTTTCTCCATAATTGGGTACCACTATATTTCTCTACTTATTTTCTTTCTCACATAAAATACTAACCACTACTTCTTTCCTTCTTACCTAACTACTATCGAGCTAATAAAATCCTCGCCCACTCTCAGAACTCTCAAGTAAAGATTGCTAGAAGAGAAGATGTCTCAATTAATGAAAGGTGACCTCTTAGTCCTCACATTAGGTGAAATTATTGGCATTTCTAAGTACTTTAAAAAATTTTGAGCACCTCTCACTCATCCTACAGATGAAGTCGTTTATCCTCGCAATCAGCCTTGTGACTCAATACACATTTTTGGCCATCCTTGGTGATGACATCTCTAAAATTGATTTCACCTTATCAAGGTTTGCCTTAATATCTTTGGGAGTGAGTAAAAAATCTAAGATCTTTTTTAAACATGATCTAAAAGTACACTTCAGCGGGTTGAAGTGCATTCATACTTTTTTAGAGTAGAGTAGGTCTCCTTATAGTTTTCAATATGTTGCTTTGGTGACTTACTCTTCAGGTATAGGTCATCCACATGCACTGCAGCATTCCTTTCCTTCTGACCTTTGAACACTCAATCAAACCTCATTTTCTTTAATCTAAAAGGCACGACCTCGTAATAATATATGCCTTCTACAGTGATGAAGGAAGTCTTCTCATAGTTGTATATGTGTTGTTTTATTTGGTGTTGCCCAGATAAATCATCCAAGAAGCTCATCAATGAGTACCCCACTATAGAGTTGGCTAGTAAATCTATCTTGGGCAGCATATAACTATCTTTTAGGTATGATGAGTTGAGGTTAGTAAAGTATATACACATCCTCCACTTATCAATTGCTTTATATACCATCACCAATTTTGAATTCTAATATCAGTACTGTACTTCCCCTATGAAGTTTGCATCAACTTACTTCTACACCTCCTGCTTGATAAGCTCAATAAGTTTGGCTTCCATCTTCCTTATTTTTTATTTTATTGGCCTACATCCTTCTTCACTTATAGCTTATCGAAGGTAACCTCTTTTTTATGCCTGGCATCTCTACTATTATCCAAGAAAAAATATCCAAGTCATCCCAGAGAGCTTATATGAGCTCGGCTATGTGTTCCAAGCTAAAAGAGGTGTTTATTCTCATGGTTCATTCTGACTCATAGTCCACAACCTAGAATAGCTTAACTATTTCCAAGGTTTATAACCTGGGCCTTGCTCCACATCCAATTTTAGGACTTCTTCTTGGGGAATCACCACCTCCTCTATTTCCCTTACAAAATATGTGAGTCGCCCCTCACTATAAATTTCCTTCCCCTAGCATGAAGTTTGAGAGCCACATGATTAGTTAAAACCATAGCCCTGAACGTGTGTTGAAAGAGCCTACCAAAGATGGAATTATATTTGACTAGGGCGTCCACACTGACGAAATTAGTCATTATAGTATAATGCTAGATGCCCTCAACTAAGGTGTCTAGTAGGGTGAGTACTCTTTCTGTTTCTATTTGCTCTCCTGAGAAACCATAGAAAGGAACTATTGTAGGCATGAGTTGGGAAATAAGGAAATTCATTCTCTCAAGCATGAATTTAAAAATAATGTTGAAAAAACTTCTTTTATCAATTAAAATACAGCCTATTTGATAAATGGTGACCAAGGCGGTGACAACCACAACATTGTTGTAAGGGTTCTCTCCTATAGGCTTATCTACTTCTCCAATTAGAACAAGGGTGATGTACACTACTGGAGCTAATGAGGTGAACACTAACTTCACCTATCCAAACTTCATTCCCTCAGTAGTCATTAGGGAGTCAACTTGCTCTCCCACTATAATGGCTAGCATCACTCTAGTAAAATAGATAAAATGTCCTAGGATAGGCTCGTTTCCATTGTTCTACATTGGCACCTTTCTTGGGCACCAAGATCAACATACAAACTCTTTCAATTTGTCGACCTTGATGAATTCTTCCATATATTCTCAAAATTTTCTGCTGCAGGGAAGGAAGAACATTTATTTAGGTCTACTTTTACAAAAAAGAGAATATATTTTTTTTTCCTCTCCAATTTAAAAGAAAAAAGAAAAAAAAAACCAATATGCAATCTTATCTCTCTGTAATTTGTGTAGAAAATTGATGTGCATGTTCAGACATTAAATTTATATTATTGAAAATCTTCTATTATGCAATAATAATCATAATAAATCAAAATGATGATTATTCAAATTATTTTTTTTCTCATGCAATAATAATAATATTATAAAATTATTGAAAAATGGTAACAATGTAAATTATAGCTTAAGTGCCTAATTGATTTGAACAAAAAAGAATGTAAAGTATTCTAAATGTAAGAATTTCAAAAATATTGGTGTTTTGATTTGAACCAAAAAAAGATACTGAGTCAAATTTTGACATATTTGAAATTCGCCCACTAGATCAATTTTAATGTATTTAGAAATTTTTAGATTTGACCGACTTTTAATATACTATAAATTCTCTGCCATTGCCACAACTCATCGCTGCCACCGCTACTCGCCTCATACCACCTACTGACGCCCACCACTGGCACAGTCAATGCCGCTGTCCACCACCTATCACTGGACTCTAGCCATCATTATCAACCATCTCCACCAACAGATGGTACCCGCCGTCATCGATCACCGACCACCGACATCATTGAGTTTTATACTTCATTTTACTTTAAACCAAACAAAAAGGTAATCACCAACATTTTGTCTACACTCATCCAAACAACTCAAAATATTTCAAATACACTGCATTACTTTTACATTGTATTTTATTTTACTTGGACAGCCCTAAATAAATATAATTATTGAGCTAACAAAACAGTAAATATGTTTTTGTTTTTTTTTTTCTGTAACATTGCAAAATAGAATAGAAAAGAAATACCTCCAAATATCAGACCTAAAATTTAGTGTACTTTATGAAAAATGAAATCACTTGAACGGAATGGATGGACTGAAGGAAACCTAGTAAAAAAAACCAAAAAACCAAGTCGCGCAGGAAAATCAAAACATTTATCATCCATTATTGCCAAACAGTCTGACACAAAAATTACAATAAATAAACCTCAATATCTGAAACTCCTGAAAATAAAACAATGATAATTAGTAAAGTGTTCAAGAAAGAGAAATTCATGCTCAAACTACGAAAAAAATATATCTGCAAGAAAAAAAATGCAAGTTTCTTTAATCTTGAACTCCCCAAACCCGGATGACGCCATCTGTGTATCCTCCATAGAGAGTGCTTCCATCAAAACTCCAAGCTAAGCATGTGCAGTGCGTCATCTGCAAATTTTAACAGTGGTAATGAAAAAAACTTTAAAAACATTTGCTGAATTGCAGTATTTTTTAGGATTCGAAAGGCTGAAAGCCAAACATGAAATATGCAGGTTATGGTTTTGAGGAAAAAGCATAAAGTGTTGCTTTGTGGTAATCAGGAGTTTGTTTGAAAATTTGAATATGTAAGTCAAAAAGTGAGCGCAGACTTGACGGACACTTCCTTACAAGAGATGTTGGATTGAAGGAAATTCAAGTATATGAAAATATGAAATAAATCCTAAAATCTCAACACTTGGCAAGTTCCTAGCATGCATCCACACAGAACCCTAATATACATCATCGTTTCACATATCTTGCGTTTGGATTTACATTAACATAAACTAAATACCCATCATGTTAGAACTATGAAACTATGACACTATTGAAGGCGTAGAATTATGCAGAATGTGATGGTAGCAGCTCTTATTTATTAAGAGCTCATTTGTTTGCTTGAAGTTAGAAAATATATTGTAAAAATAATACAATTTTATATTCAATTATTTTATTGAATCTAGTTAGATCCCCAAAAAATGAGGATTTTAATTTCACAATCAAAGTAAGTGAAAAATAATTATTATTTTTCAAAATACATTTTCACCTGCAATCAGCCGAATGATTCCTAAAAGCAGCACTTGTAATACTTTACAATAATTATGGTATCAACGTATATTTCTTTGTTAACTATGGTTTATAACTTGTCTTATAATTATCCGTTAAAGAATATTTTACCATTTTCTTTTACATAATTAATTTTGGTTGCAAACGCGTGGTAATATTTTTTTGTAAAAAAATTAATTATTGAAAGGAATCGACTATTTAGTGCTTTCTGAAATGGTGCTCTTTTTTATCTGCTTTGTTCTCTCTTATCCTATTCTAGTGCTGCACCACAGCGAATCGTAGCCACCTAATTGGGAATTAATAGCAGGAGAAGGAAGCAGACAACAATCACTTAATGGTGATGAGAGATTGGAGCTAGTCCATGTGAATGCTCACTTGAGTCTAAAGCAGGAAATAAATACATTCTCTGACCTTCAACGATAAATGATAGAAATGAAACTAGAGTTTCAAAATTTTAAGAACAATGGTTTGCCGATTCTAACAACCACATAGCAAAAAATGACACTCATACCAGAAAATGGTGAAACCACTATGGTGGTTTAAGCATTACGGCATCCACAATAACATGATCTAGGAGACTATCGAAGCCAAAAGTGACGATATCGTGAAAATGACAGACTATTGAAGCCAAAAGCTCCTTTTTTTCATTCACGTTATGGTGAGAATGATAGACTATTGAAGCCAAAAGCTCTTTTTCAATTCATGTTAAAACATAGAAGAGTAGCATGTCAGTGGGTCCAAAACTTAAAAATGCCCAATGGATATGCCAGAATTTAAGTAGATGTGTTGACATAAGATCTTGGAGACTATATGGATGGGAGAGTCATGACTGCTACATATTCATGGAGTAACTACTTCACATTGCATTCAACTTCTTACCATATTCTACTTTAAATCCTTTGACTAAACTTAGCATTTTTTGTTGAGAATTTATGTTCAGCAAAATTGAATAGGAGGCATTAGGAATAAGTGAGCTAAATATACCATTCATTCTTTGTACGCTTAAGAAAAATTTCCATCCTGGATTTTCTAACACCATGGAACATCTGCCAGTGCATTAACCATATCAGGCAAGAAAGGGTGGTCCAGTTCAATATCATTGGATGCATTAATTGGAGAGGTACATGACACTTTATTAGCTAAACATAAAAAAATTATATTCACCTTAAATCTTATAAGAATATCTCTGATGACATAGATACATGGACAAGCTAAGGAAATTGATCAAAAATAAAGCATGTCACAAAAGATCGATATGTGAAACCCACATGTCATAAGTTGTAGAATAAAGGTTGAGTGTAATGTAAAAGATGATGAGGAATGTTGACATAAAATAGCATTATCAAAATTTACCAGTCGTGATAAGCCATCAGAAAAATGGACATCTAGAAATCTGACGGATATGGATATTAAGGCTACAACATTGTATGCGCTCCTAAACTGCCAAAAAGTTAAGCCACTCTTAAAGTAATACTTTATTCCATATATATCATCAACAAACTATTGGCACTTTCTATCCTCTTAATAGTTATTTCTGTATACAGAGTGCTCATAAGTTTTATGCCAACAAAAGATACAAAAATCATCGAGAAAATAATTACTATGAATTCCCAACATGGTTTAAACCATATGTAAATCCACATCACTCTAATCTTAAAGATTTTGATAATTAGCAATGTCCCATTGATGTTGTATGAAGGTAAACTGAACATTTTTTATATTTGTTACGTTCATAAGCTCAAAAATACAATTTTAGAGAAGGTATTACACGAACTTACTTGGGGATTGATGGGACTAGAGAAGATGTGTCCAATTTTTCTTATCAATAGATTTAGATTTCATGTTAAGTCTTGAAGTGAAAGCAGGAAAACTAAAAATTATGGCATTTCTATTAGAGGAAACACACATGCAGAAAGTGAAGGTGACTAATGGAATTTACGAGGAGGTTATTCAATTGCAATATGTAGGTGAAGAACATAATCAAATATTCCTTGTTCAACTATGAGTGGTTTGATCTAGTTCCAAATAGAGGCATAAGGGTGCATCCTCTATATGCTATGATGAAAGTGAAGAGTAATAGGAGATATGCTAAATTTGATCCTTTCGTTATAGCACACCAAGAAAGTCATGTTTATTGTACTAGATATCTAGATTGACTTAGATATAAACAAGATTGGCTTGTTGTCATGAAGACCAAACAATAAAGTACTGTTGAGCAATGTGATGTGATACAAATAGCATATCAAGAAGATAAGATGTTAGATTTTAAAGAACCTGCCAATGATGTACCAAAGGATACATTCCCTATCACTGAGATACAATTGGATGAAGTTGAGAGTTCTAGCAATGAGTCTAGTGAGAACAAGTCTATAGATGAAGATATAATAGACTCTAGTGAAACATGTCTAATAACCCTATTATTTATTGTAATATTATTTCACAAGTAATTTATCTTTCTTGATACACTACTTTAATTAAATTTAGCTTTTTTATGTTACATGTTTTTATTTTCAAATACTACAAAAATTATTTATATCATGTTTCATTTTTTTTATTTATGATTCAATGTAAATTTTTATTTATGTGGAACATTAATACATAAGAAATGCTAATTTAATGTCTCATATTTTCATTTCAGATGTCTTCTGGTGATGAGCCTCCTCATAAATCAATCACCTCTATTTTTGGTTGGCAATAAAAGTTAACCACTGGCTCAATAGGGCCAAGACTAACTGATCAAGAACAATCAGGGCCACAGCCAGTAACAATAGTAGACCAAAGTACTCAGTTCACTATTTCCACTATTACTAGCCCATGATTTCCATCCTTAGATGATCCTACATAGTCCTCTCCCTTTTATTCATATTAACCTCCACCATCACAAGTTGTTCTATTGCATATCCTTATCCTTCTTACTAGTAGCCTTTTTATTACCCATCTCTATCATAACCACATCAACCTGAGCCATCTATACCTATTGAGCAGAGGGATGTGTGGGCATCACCATCAGTAGATCGATGAATGTACATAGAGCCTAAGGGTCAAATGTAAGTTTATAATGTTTACTTTTAAAATTTATGTTGCCACACTTCTATTAATATGTGAATTTTAATTTAGTTCGTAATTTTAATTTTTTTAAGAACCCCACACATGAGAGTATGGACATCATAAGGAATAAGTATGATTCTCCTTTTTTTTTCTTGGAAGAAAATCTCACAAGATATTCAGGATATCTGTTTTTGAGAGTTTGTAGTACACTAGTACTAAGTATTATAAAGCCACATTTTTATATTCTTACTAGTTAACTTCTTCTACTTTGTCAATGTTAAACAGAAAGATTTTAGGGGGTATGAAATAATTCTTAGAAGAAAGCTTCAAATAACCTATGAGACATGTTCACTGACATAAGTGAGCCAGGTGACCATCCATTATTGATATTAAAGAGTGTTTTGGGAGAATTGACAAGAGCCTAGGATGCCCTCAATTATACTAGAAGAAGGAAGTAGAATAAGCAAAATAGAGCTTTTAACAGTAGGGCATAAGGGAGCTCCATCCATACTAGCGGTTCAATTCCTTATATGGCGTAGAGATGACATTTAGTTCTTATCTCTAAGTATAAAAATGAGTTAACTAACTTCTCACATATTTATTTGTGTTTATTCTATTAACATATTTGTTTACTGAAAGAAGCATAGAGTAGAGAGCCTACCGAATTGGAGTTTCATGCAAGCACACATTAGCACTAGGAGGACCACCAATGAGCTAATCAAATATCAAGGAAAGCTTATGTGAGTTTTAAAATTATATACTATTTATGTTTATATGTATTTTTGATGTAATAGAAGGATTATGTATGAATTCATGAGAGTCAAGATTTAGCTCTTGAGGGATCTTCTTCAGAATTTACGCAGTGCTCCAATAGCATGTGGTCGCAAGCAGTAGGAGGCATGCACAAGGGGAAAATATATGGATTAGGCTTACAAGCCTTTGCATGAGTCATAGTCATCCAACTCGTAGCCTATGAAGGTAGCACCATTAAGGAGATAGTCAAACAAAAGGGTGGATGCCTGCTTGAGAAGATAAATTAGATGCAAAAAGTTCAAGAGGATAAACTCATACAACAAAATCAAATGCAAGCAAAGCTACACGTAGTCAAGGAACAACAATGTCAAAAGAAGGTTCAACAGGCTGAGGAAAGTGAGAAGAATGAGGATGATTAGATTTACTTTATATTATGACCATTTTGATGTATTAGATCATTTTTTGTCTATACATTGAGAACATATGTTTGTTTCAAACATTTACAAAATGACTAGTTTTTTATATAATTGGGAGTTTTGAGTTATATTTATATGACATAATGTCTTTAAAATATATGGTGTGATTTATAGTTTGTATCCCTAACAAAATTAATGCAAGGGATTTTTCAATATTTTCTACAACTTAGATGGAATATTGATCAGAAACATTCAATTTTTGATGGAATATTGATCAGAAACATTCAACATAGTAGTGACAGAATACACGGTCCAAAAATCTGCCAAAATTTCTTCCAGTTTTCCTTACCAATGTATATCAATTTGAGTAATTTTTCATTAAATTCCTTCTAGAATTCTATCAAAAATATTTCTTATGTATATATATTTCGAAGGAAACCTATTTCCTATTTGCATTTCATATCGGGATTAATCATAGTGTATGAGATATGGTTGATGAAAGTATTTTACTTCCTATAATTTAACAAATCATATAAATGTAATAACATTGTATATGAATCTGAGAAATTTTATGAGCTTGATATTTTCTTGAAATAATGAGTGTTTCATTAAATTTTTGATGGAATATTGATCAGAAACATTCAACATAGTAGTGACAGAATACACGGTCCAAAAATCTGCCAAAATTTCTTCCAGTTTTCCTTACCAATGTATATCAATTTGAGTAATTTTTCATTAAATTCCTTCTAGAATTCTATCAAAAATATTTCTTATGTATATATATTTCGAAGGAAACCTATTTCCTATTTGCATTTCATATCGGGATTAATCATAGTGTATGAGATATGGTTGATGAAAGTATTTTACTTCCTATAATTTAACAAATCATATAAATGTAATAACATTGTATATGAATCTGAGAAATTTTATGAGCTTGATATTTTCTTGAAATAATGAGTGTTTCATTATCTTGTAAGAATATTTGTGAATTTGTCCCCCATGAAAAACAAGATATTTAGGTATTTTCAAGATATATTGCCCCTTTAGTAAAGCAAATGAATTATAAAATTTTATTCCTTAAATAGCATTTAGTCGTTGATATATCAGTGCCTTTTGAAGCTTTTAACCTTCTATGATATTTGAATGAGTGGTGATCTTATTGAATACTTATTTTCATAATCCACAAAGGATATTTGACCTATCTGAGATTGTTCGCCAGAGTATTGCTTAATGATGCTAACCTGTGTAGAAGAGGTCGAGATAATACACCAAGGATGTTTAAGCTACTCGAGGTTTTATTTGTCAGAGCATTACTCAATGACATTAACCTGTGTGGAAGTGGTCGAGAGAATCCACCAAGGATGTTTAACCTATCCGAGGTTGTTTGTTAGAGTGTTGTTAAATGATATTAACCTATGTGGAAGAGGTCAAGAGAATTCACCAAGAATGTTTGTCCTATCTGAGGTTATTCGTTAGAGTATTGCTCAATGACACTAACTTGTGTAAAAGAGATCGAGAGAATCCATCAAATATATTTGACTTATTCGAGGTTGTTTCTTAAAGTGTTGTTCATTGACATTAACCTGTGTGGAAGAGGTCGAGAGAATCCACCAAGGATGTTTGATCTATCCTAAATTGTTTGTTAGAGCGTATAAGAGGTTGAGAGAATCCACCAAGGATATTTGATCTATTCAAGGTTATTTGTTGGAGTGTTGTTCAATAACATTACCTGTGTAGAAGACGTTAGATGATCCTTGGGATTCATTATATTGTGATAAATAGTATATATTTCATAGTTTGTCAATGAGATGAGTATTTCAATGCCATTAACCCTTCAATTATTGATAAACTTCAATCTTGAATCAAACCCAAATTTAATTCCAAGTCATAATCCCAAATTCAAAATTCAATGTTCAAAATCAAACCCAAACTCTTTGGACTTTTCCTTATTTTAGGAGAATTTTTTATTATTATAAAACCCAATCAAATGACCCTAAAATCATGTTTGATTAGTTGTGTATTGATTAAGCGTGTCCTAGAGTCATCCGTGTCATTATGGAGGCATTCATACATCTCTAAACCCCAAAACCCAAAGTATATTTCAAGCATACAAAATCTTTAAATATTTTGTAGCTTATGCCATTAAAACTAGCATCTTGAGGAAAATCACCTTTGAAAATTTTGTTAAACTATTGAATATGTTCATAATCATTGTCTTTTTGATTTGAACTTCATTAAACCCTTGGTAGACCATGGTTGACCAAGAAAACCTATTAACCCTAAAACACTTAAATCAAACTTTTATAAACCTCCACATAGCTCAAGCAAACCATACCTTAAAATCTCTTCCAACAATCTCCAAATCTTGTCTTGAGTGGGTTGGACTCAAATTCAAGTTTTGGTCAAGCTTGGTTGACCAAGTCAACCATAATTGACCAAACAAATCCTTAAAATCATAAAACATGCATTTCATACAAGGAGACATCACCATTACATAAGACATCTTCTAACAAGTTCCAAATATGATTTGGAATGAGTTGAACCTAACCCCAACCCTTGGTTAAACTCGGTTGACCAAGTTAACCATGTCTAACACAACCAAACTAAAATATTTTTAAACTTATATTCAATTCTCCAAGCCTTGCCAAACTAAATTAAACCTATAAGATTGTTCATTGGATCCATAAGGAGGAACCATAGGTGACCCAACCCTTGAGTCATCCACTTGGGCTAGCCACATGGCTTGACCCAAGTGGCCAAAAGAGGCTCCACATGAACCATTTTCCTATCTCAGCAAAATTGGTCCAAGATAGTGGTTGCATTAGGTGCCCCAAGACCTGGTCCACCTACTATGACTAGCCTAAACCTTGGGTTGACTTGGGTCAACCAATTGGGTTGGCACATAGTCATCAAAACATCTAAATTGAGCCATATTTCATGCCAAGACATCCCCAGGGCCATTAACACATGCTTTGAGCTCTTGAACTTTCTAGAGCTTTTTCCACCTCACCCTTGTCCATGTGGTTGTTAAAGCTAGTCGTAATCTAAGAAACTAACCATGTGACCTATGGGTTTAGCTGAAACTCCATGGCTACATGTCACCAAGCCATGGAACTCTCTAAAAACCTTCATAGGGTTACATTGGACCATCCCAAGCCTAGTTGGTGGCCTGAGGGGGTCAAACCTAGCTGGAATTTTAGTCTACATGTATTTTAAAATGCCTATAAATACTCTAAATTTTTCTAAAGGGGGGTTGCTTCTCTTAATTCAAAAACCATCTAGGAGAGTTTATGATCATTTCCCCAGCCCCTATACCTATGATTTTTGGTGAATTCATGCAAGATCTGATGAGTTCCTTTCGATCAAAATCCAACTTCTTCCCCAATCCTCCTCAAGTGCTGCCACTTGCAAGAAAAACATTGCCTGGATCTAGTCAAACACAACTGAAGTGAAACATTGGTAGTTAGAGCATTCCCAGAGGTATTCCTTCAAACTTGATCTTGCATTTCACATAGGTTGGTCAGTTGTGAAAGAAACAGTCAATCCAATGGATCTGACCATTGGATTGAATGTTCTTGAGCAAATTAATCTCCCTGACAAATTTGAGCAAAATCCATCTGGTGGTTTTCATGGATCTTATGCAAAACTCATCACAACTATGGAGAATTATGGGAGGTTAAAGATAAAATCAGAGCTGATGATTCTGATTGAAGGCTTTGATTAAATCTAATTCTAATCTTGTGATAATGTCACATTTAAATCATGATCATTTGGTCTTTGATAGAACGGCCGCAGTTAATGCCCCGCGAAACCATTATTGTGGAAAAAATTGTTTTGCCAATCTTTATGCGCTTTGTGTAAAAACCCGCTGACTGTATAATTAGAGTTAATAAAGAAAAATTCACATGATCTTTCAATTCATAACTCCTCATACAATTGACTAAATAGGGTGTTCTTAGGCTCATTAACTTTTTCTTAATGAGCACTACAAAAGCCCTATGGTTTGAAATTAACATTGTTAATAATTTAAAGTAAATTTAAGAATTCTCTGTGATATTCTTGAAATTATTTATAAAATATGATTCACCATGGCTTGAAACTTATAGGAGATAATCTTGGACATGTTCTTAACATATACAAAATTATTCACATTTGTTTGAGGTGATTAAAGGCTTCAATTAGCCAATTTAACTTCATGGATCATAAATTGGCCCATGGATTCAAGTTGTACTAAATACAAATCCATTAGGAATTAGGTTTTGATTTTTTGTGTGTTAATGCATTTTTCAAGGGTTAGATTACCATTTATTTCTCCCCAGTCCAACAGTTATATCTCCTTAAATAAATTTCCAAATGTATAGAAGAATTTACTTTTGGAATTGATTAAAACCTTAGGAGGGCTCTAATGGTCTTCAAACTTTTGGGATTAAACATTTAGTCTTGGTAAATTTATGGTTTAAATTTCAAGAATAATAGAGATCATTTAGTCTGTCAACTAGGAAACCCAAAGTCACTTCACATAATTAATCTAAAATTTTAATTAATTCATTAATAATTAAAATTAAATCATAAAAAAGCATAATAAGTGTCACGGTTTTCATAACTAAATGCTCTTTAATGGAAAAGAAAAGCCCCAACAAAATCTTGTAAAATAAAAAGTAATTAAAAATAAAAAAATTTCTTAATTAAATAAAGAAAAAAAATCAAAATATAAATAAAATTCCTAAATAATTTTAAACACTTATAATTATCATTATAAGTCATCATTAACCTCTAGTGAAGATTTTAAGAAGTTCGGAGTTGATTTAGAGCGTAAACTCAAAATAAGCTAATAAATAAATTTAAATAATAATAAACTTAGGATCTATCCAAGACACACAACTTAACACACAATCTAGATTATTTTTATGACAACCAACTCTAGCTTTACTTTAGGCTATTGTTCTTTTATATTTTTCTTAAATATAAAATTATTTCTATCTTGAGGTGTGTATGATACTATTTATTATGGCTGGATGTGATCCACTCTTTGATGATGTTTTCTTTGTGATATGTTATGGTCATTTAGATTTCTTTTGGTTAGGAGCGATCTGGATATTATTGCTAATCAAATTTTTTGTACGTGGTCATGCTTATGTAGGGCTATTACCATAAAGAGGGCTAAAAATAGTTAAAATCTTAAATAATCAAATTTTATACATATGCTTCTGCTACTTAGTCCCCTTAAGTATTAAAAGTATAGCCAAGAATATAAGTTGCTTCAAAAAAGAACAAATGATTGTGATATGTGTTGTATTTTTTTTAGATTATATATAAACTGCTTTACTAACTTGTAGGGAGTATAGAGTTATTTTTTAATTTAAAATATAATTTGATTTAACAGTTATAAAAGTTAAAAATGAGGTGTTTTTCTTAGAAAAGGATTAGGGCACCAAATGAAAAGAATTTCCTTCATTGAAAAATTCTTTACATTTGGAAGCCCTACTAGAGAAAGGAAGAATCAAACTTGAAAAGAAGAACTGAAGTCTAGAAAACACCACTTTTTTACAAAAGACTTGTATTATTTCATAGGAGTAGAATCCATATTATTGTTGATAGATACTGACCACCTTTACTTTCTACAGAACCTATGTTATATTTTTTAACTGGAACTTGCCACATGAACTTTGGATATTCTTTACTTTGCTTTATTATGGTTGGTTGAATATTTGTTTATTTTGATTGTGCACTAGAAACTCATGCTTTTTTTAAGTTTGCTTCTTGCATGTACTTTTGCATCAATATTTTGTTAGGTTCTTAGAAAATAAAAAATTTTATACTCATAAATAATAAAATCTGTAAGATAACATAGAAAGATAACCAATTTAAAAAGTAAGTGAGAGCTCCTTTAGGGTCGAATAAATCATATCCTTCTTTCCTTATTAAACACCTCATAGCCTATGGGTAGAAGCAAACCACCTGAACTATGAGAGTATAATTTTGATATAGGAGAGTTCTACTCTAAATAGATAAAATTTATTTTCAAAGCCTTTTAAAAAGTTTACATGCTGATTATTGCATAAGAATCAACTAGTTTGTATTACACTAGAAATAAATAAAAGATAATTAAAATATGATTTTATTTAGTTTAGAATCACAATTACCCTTGATAAGTTTAGGGCCACTTTAAATTTTTCCTAGATGTCGGCCCTATATCAAAAAAAGATAAATAATAATAGTCTACCCATCTTACATTTGTATATAACTTGAATCATAATTTTAAAGTGATTAGGTGAAATTTTAGCTGGCATTTCTTCTCCATGGGAGAATGTAAGTCCAGAAGTGTTGAGCTTTTTCAAACTCTTTCCTAGAGTCGAAGATATAAGTCCCACCTCTCTAATTTTACACCTTGTTTGACTAGGCTCAAGTTTACTACCCTATAGTGACTCAACTTATGTCTAGGCTCAAGTTTACTACCCTATAGTGGCTCAAGTTTACTACCCTATATTTGTCATTACTTTAGTCAAGAATGTTCTTAGGAGATTATCTTTCATGGGATATAATTAACCATAAAGGCTTACCTTTATGAAAAATCTGTAACTCTAGATTAAAATAAACCCTATCTTATTTTCAAAATGTAGGAAAAAAATCTCTAGAAATGTAGATAATTTTTTGAATTTTTTTTATAATTAAATACTCTTGTAGAATATCCCGTTAACCTTTCGGGGCTATATAATATTCTCTCTGTTGTATATGATTACAAGAATAATTATTTTTTTAAAACCTATTTTTACATTCAAATAGATTTGCAGAATATCATGCTTTCCTTTTGGGGTGATTTAGTATTCTCTCTATTGTATTTGATTGCATAAATAAAATTTTTTGAAAATTCTATTTTTATCTTTAAATATTATTTTGAAAGGATGGGTCTACCTTTCGAGATAATATATTATTCTTTTTGTTGTATTTGACTAAGAAAATCAAAAAAATTTAAAATCTTATTTTTATTATTTGAATCCATTATAGAATATCATGTCCGTCTCTCAAAATAGTATGATATTCTCAATGTTGTAATCGATCAAAAAAATAGGTGCACCCTGAATCTGTGTGATGGTAATTAAAATTTTATTTTTCCCAATAGGGACTAGCTCCCAAATATCATTTCTTAAAAAATAATTTAGTTATTTTTGCATAGCAACTATCCAAGAATTATATTCTAAAGCTTCATCTATATTTTTAGGTTCAATATATAACAGAAACACTAATTTTTTCTACATCCTCATAAGGTTTCTCCCAGTCCTAACACCTTGGGAAAGATCTCCAATTCTTAATTTTTTTTAGGTGATTTCTATTTTATCTCTATTCCTTTGAAAATAAATCATTTTCTTTTCTTCCTATTTTATTTTCATTATATTCTAAATATCATCATCATTCAAATAATTTCCAATAGAATGTTTAAGGCTTTTTAGCAAAAATAACATGAACATATTCTTCAAAAAAGTAGTTTTTTATATTAAAATTTTTATAAGCTTTTCTAGAAATTAAATATCCTAAGAATATGACATCAACTGACTTACTATCAAACTTATTTAAAGCTTACTTTTCATAATTTAAAATAAAACACTTACGTCATAAAATATGTAAATGACTAATCTTAAAATTCTTTGAAAAAAAAATATTTTATTAGGAGTCCGTTTAAGGATAGGTCTTAAATACACTCTATTTGTAATATACAAGTAGTTTTAACTACTTCTAACCAAAAAAACTAATGTAGTCTATAATTATCCTGCATGATCTTACTATAAGTATGATTCATTCTTTCAACTATATTTTGTTGGACAGACCTCAGGGTAAAAAATTATGCCTAATTCCATTTCATCATAATAATTTTTAAATAATTTACTTTGAAATCCTCCACATTGCATATTTAAATTTTATGAAATAAATAACCTTGATCTCTTTGAATATACTTAACAAATATTTTAAAATCATTAAATACTTTACTTTTAATTGCTAGGAATAATACCCAAGTGTAACATGAATAAACATCCACAATAATGAATCAATAGTTCTTTCCACCAAGACTTACTGTGCTAATTAGCTCAACAAAGTTTATGTGTAATCATTCTAAAGGTCTACTAGTAATGACTATATTTTTACTTTTAAATAAATTTTTAATATATTTTTTATTTATGCATATATACTCAAAATTAAAAAAAAATTTGCTAAACCAATTACTAAATAAGGCTTAACATAGCTTCCTATGTCATAACCAAGCATCATCAATTAGGAATTTCAAATTAAGATATTCTAATTGATGAAGCACTATAATAAACATGTGATTTCACATATAATTTTAATCTTTCTTTTAACAAAATATTATCTCATTTAAGTTTAGAAACAAGTAAAGAAAAATCTAATAAAATTTTATTTTTATTTTTTATGTCATCACATTCATTTTTTAATTCATTGAAATGCATATCTAACTTTTATGCTCTTTTTTTAAGATTTTATAATTTCTCTTTAATTTTATATATTTATCAACTAATTCATTAAATGCATCCTCAAAATTTTCATAAGATATATCATTATATACCTCTTGGTAATCAAAATTAGATTCTCCTATTGTCATAAGACAAATATTGACAGCTTTATCTAATGAATTTAATTCATCTAAATTTAGATTCATTAAAGGCTTCTTTAGAATTTCTAAACTCTTATGTTGACTATTGGATAAGGATTCTCCTTTTATACTTAATTTTTCTTGTCTTGAAGCTTTTAATGTATTAAAATAATTTTAGATCATATTTAATCGGCACTAAAGTAAATGTTTACATTAATTATGCTACTAATAAATATCTTATGACCAAGAAAGATAATAATGGTTGGTAAGATGGATTCTTCTATTACAAGAATTTGAGATTAAAATTTTTGATAGAAAGGGAACTGAAAATCAAATTATTGATCATCTTTCTAGACTTTCTATTAAAAAATATATATTAAGTGAAGATGAGATTAATACAAATTTTTTTGATAAATAATTATTTGCACTTCATGCAAATAATTCACCTTGGTATGCTGACATTATTAATTTTATTATTAGTGGTATACTTCCTTATAATTTAGATCCTAATTAAAGAAGAAATTTTTCATGATTCAAAATTTTACTTTTGGGTTAGACCTTATTTTTTTAAATCTTGCGACAATCAAATTATGCGAAGATGTTCCTGAAAAAGAAATAAAATCAATCGTTTAAGAGTACTATGATTCGCATTATGGAGGGAATTTTAGAGGATTTAGAACTGCTTATAAAATGCTTCAAGCAGGATGCTTTTGCCTACTTTATATAAAGTAATATATTAGTAAATGCAATCAATGCCAAAGAATATGGAATATTACAAAAAGAAATGAAATGCCTTTGAATTATATTCTAGAAATAGAAATATTTGATGTTTGGAGATTGGATTTTATGTGACCTTTTTGTGCCATTCTATAGAAATCAATATATTCTTATTATTATGGACTATGTTTCAAAGTGGATTGAAGGTGTTGAAACTTCTAAAACTGATGGTCAAACTTTGATCAAGTTTTTATAGAAAAATATTTTCTCAAGATTTATAATGCAAAGAGTTTTAAGCAGTGATGGAGGAAATCATTTCTGTAATAAAAAAAATAAATATAGTCTTGAAGAAATATAAAGTTTATCATAGTGTAGTAACTGTTTATCATTCCCAAATAAGTAGTTAGGATTAGATTACTAATAGAAAAATTAAAAGAATCATAGAAAAAATGGCCAATTCAAATAGAAAAGATAAGACAACTAAGCATATGTAGTGTTAACTATTATTTGTGTTTCTTTTATTTAAATTTCATTAAAATTTCTATCATGTTTACTATAATTGTTTTTATATTTTGACTATTTAATTAACCTTAAAAAAATGACAATTAAAAATTTTGTAAAATTAGGATAATAATAAAATCATAAATCATAGTTTAAATGAACACTATTTATACTTTATAGAGTGGAAAAGAAACTAATAATTATTTAAGTTAGATCATTTAAATTATAGCTTTGATTTGAAATTATAAGTAATACATTTATTTAATAATTTTTGAAATAAAAATGAATAATGAGAATTAAAGATTCAATATGAGTATATTAAAATTGAAAATTATCAGCAATCCAAATTTAGAATTGATAATCTTATTAAATCCTTACATAAAACACATTAAAATTATAAAAAAGGGTTCAAAGCAAAAACTTATATTCAAAATCATTAACTATGTACTCTATAAATTAAAAACAAATTGTGAAAAAAATTCTAAAAAGAAAAAAGAAAAGAAATATAAGAAAAAGAAAGAGGATAAGTACATTCAAAACTTGATATCAGTTAAAAGCTAAGAATTTGATTTCAATCTTATATTTAAATTCATAAACGATAAAATAAGAAAACCAGAATAAATGATGGTGAACTAATGAAGTTTCAATTTTAACTATAAACATATCTAATAATTAAGCTACATTATTCACTTTAAAATTTAAAAATTAATAATTTAATCTACAACCTATAAAGTCAAATTAAGCAATAATAAGGATGACTGATTAGTGTAATTATTAGTAATTTTTCTAAATTAGAATTATAATCTTGTTCATTTTTACTACTTCTAGATCATGATGTATTATCTAATATTTTAATAATTTTAAATTATAAATTTTTACTTTGGAATTATTTAATAAGAATTAGAATATATTTATTTGCCTAAGGATAAACAAGAGTTTAAGCTGGGGAGAATTTGGTAAATGTAAATAATGTGTTATTTTATGTGTTATATTTTTAGTAAAAGTATGTTATTTTAGTTGTATTATGTTGAAAACTATAGAAAATGTATAAAATTCTAAGTTTCATATAGCATCACTGCGTCAGAATAAACAACGCCTCAGCGGCATCAATGACACCACCAGATCACTAGAATATCGACATTGCAACACCAACTTCTTTGTCGGACAGTGCCATGGTGTCAAAAGGTCAAATTTGTAGAGCCATATTCTCCATCATTAAAAGCCACAATGTCACACTCTATAACACCTCGACATCCAAATTACTCTTTCAGCATTGCAACATTCAAAAGTCAGCAGTGCTGTGGCATAGTAGTTATAACTTCCTAAGAATATGACTTGTTAGCAAAGTGATGCAACTATTCACTTCATAATTCATCCATATAAGTATGCGCTGCGGTAGAACTAAAATAGTAGCACAGCGGCGTTAGTTCATTTGTTGGGCGTAGTAATATCGATCTTTCAGGTGCTGCGGCACCAGATGCCTACTTTGTGTTTTTATATAAATAGTCATTATGTTATATTTTTTAGAGAGTTCAATCACTTCGATAATTTTAGTATAATTTAGAGTGCTTCTCTGAATTTCTGTTAGGGTGACAACTAAAAAAATTTAGAGATGTACTAGATACCATCATTAGAGTGTTTGGCATATGTTTGTGGAAGAAAATCTGTAAGTAAAGAGAAGGAGTATAGAGGAGATCCATTGAATCATTCTGGTGATATCTATCTCTTATATTTTCTTTCTATCATGCTATTAATAAAATTGAGTTTGCTTCAATTATACTCCATATTTGGCTAAATTCTCTAATTTTAGATTAATGATGTAAATATCATAGGTAGTACTAATGTGTTCTCTTATTCTTTAAATGATTAAAATGATGCTTTTAACATTAACAGATCTTAATTTAATGCACATAGTGGCCATATGTGTAGTTAAAATTAGGTGTAATATGGAGTCTCGATGGAGGTAAGCAGGCATAACTAAGAATATTGAATTAGTATGCATCATACCTAGGTATAGGGTATGAAATATATTAAATGCTTGAGGAAATGATATAATCGTATGAAGTAGGTGGACATCCTTTGTTCCTACAACCTCGATAGTGATCTAGGAATGCATATGCTCTGAATAGCATCACAATTAAAAGAGTATCATTAGAAAAAATATGTTATTTATATTCATCGACCCAAAATATTATATCCATATAATGTATTCATTATTTTGATATAACTTTATTTAAGTGATTGAATCTTCACAATATCCATTTTGATTGAGTAGGATAATTATTATAATTAGAGTAAACAATAGTAGTTGATTGGTAAAAAGCATACTTCCTCATAGGTTCAACACTTTACTTTATCATTTTATTACTAGATTTAGCACGTGTTGAGTGACTGAAAGTGTCCTTTGATGGTTAAGTGGGGTTTACTAAATGATATTAAAAAAAACCAAAATATTATTTTGAGGAGATAGAGCCTTTAGCATTTATTACTATAATTCAAATTTACATTTACCTCCAACACCAATGAAATACTAAGAATATTATTACCACCTCATTACATGAACAATCACAATGAACCTAATAATTAACCCATTTAAAGATACTTCAATTCATTAAAGGAAGTGGTCTAAGGTAAGCTAGAGATGAACTCACTTCAGTCTCTCTACCAGATTGATGGATTTTTTGTTTCAATGTAAATCTACATTTAAATCATCGATCCAAAGAGGTTCCTATTAGTACCAAACCATAGATAACTGAGTGAAAATACTAGAATTGATTCCATCACTCACACATACAATCTAAGCTCCTTTCAACATTAATTGAAGTCACCATCTATTCGACCAAATTCTAAGTAATGTAGTGAAAGGTGCTAACACAATAAAAGGTGGACTGACCACTAAAGGTCAAAGCAAGAATATTGCTTCTCAAATGTATTATATGTTATAATCAAGGATCTTAAGCCCATAATTTTAATGATCACAAACGTTATTGGCTTATTACTATATTTCTTCAATTAGTAATTATGGATATTATTTTTTTGTACACATTAATATTTCAGGAAAGCCATACATCGTATAAAAGGATCGACTCAAGACTGGGTAGACTAGGAGCATTATCATCTGTTAAGAGTCTGTAATTTCCTTTATTTATTTTATATTTCATGAGTTAAAAGTCTTGTACAAGGTGTATAGAAGCTTAGTGATAGTGCACACACAGGGGAGGAAATTTAAAAATACTATTTTTTAATCAAATCATATTGTACGATCTCCATCATACTATGTGATTTGAGTTAACTGTATTTAATTATATCATTTGGTTATATTTTTTTTATTTTGATCTAATTATACTGTATGATACTAATCATATGGGATGATAAGTATAAATCAGGAAACCTACCGCCATTCATAAATTTCATAATATTTTGAAATTTGAAATTTGTACTAATCATACTGGATGATCCCTATCGTATTGTACGATGAGTTTAGATCTTGCCTAATCTAATTTTGTAATTAAGAAATAGAATCTAAATTAATTTATATTAAACATCATATTATATGAAGACCTTGTTTGTATATTACGAATCAATTCTAGACTAAGAAGATAATTAATCACCGCCGATCATCCTAGATGAAATGATGATTCAATTAAATAAATTGTACTATATCATACTTAAATCATACTAGATGATCAATTCAAATATTTAAACTGATCATACGAGCATCTATCTATTGATAGTACTATTATGCTATATTAAACTAATGGTACTATATGATTCCATATTATGCTATATCATCAGAATTGAAAGAATTAAAAATTTAGGCTTTCTTTGAAACCTGATTGAAATACATAATTTAAAGCAAAAGAAAAAAATTTTAGATGTTCAAGGAACTTTAAGGGATAACTCTTGAGTGTGTTGCAAATCTAGGCCCAAGTGTTATAATTTTGATGATAACAAATATTATTATTTCTTTATTACAGCTATTATTACATATCTATTTTGTTTACCCTGCTCACTAACCTTTTAGGTGCACAAGTTTACTTGTAACGCCAATCAGCTCAAGGTTGGGTAGACTAGGGTTGAGGTCCACAAGTATGATAAACTTTTCTTAGTCAATCAAAATATATTAAGGACATCATTAAGAAATATGAAATGGATAAAGTTAAGCCAATCAACACTCTCATGAGTTCTACTGTTCAATTAGATAAGAATTTAAATAAAAAATCTATTGATCAAAAAAATATAGAGGAATAATTAGATCACTTCTTTACTTGACTATTAGCAGACCTGATATTATGTTTAGTGTTAGTATCTATACTAGATTTTAGGCTGATCCAAAAGAGTCCCACTTGACTGCTATTAAAAGAATCCTTAGATATCTCTTAGGAACCCAAGACATAGGATTCTAGTATCTAAAGCATAGCACCTCCTTTGAAATCATAGGATATTCTAATTTAGATTTTGTAGGATGCCGAATTGATAGAAAAAGCACTTCTGGAACATATCAATTTATAGGATAGTCCTTAGTCTCCTAGTCCAATAAAAAATTAAACTCAGTTGCTCTATCTACTGTTGAAACTGAGTGCATAGCCTTAGGAGTTGTGTAGCCCAAGTCCTCTGGTTAAAGCAAAAAATTCTAGATTTAGGATTACTCATAGGCACCATATCAATCCGATATTATAACACTAGTGTCATCTGTATTTCAAAGAATCCAATTCAACACTGTATGAACAAACATATAGACATAAGGCACCATTTCATTAGGAATCATGTTACCAAAGGAGACAGAGCTACACCAAATAGCCACTAAAAATTAACTTGTTGATATATTTACTAAACCACTGGCCTTTGAAACCTTCAGCACCTTAAGAACCAGATTAGGTGTGATAGATATTCATGCTTGAAATTGATGTCTTTTGTTTCTGATTTTTCCCATTTTATGTGTATGTTTGTTTCTACTTATGAGTTTTTATTTTATGCTTTTTGATTTTTTGTTATTTTCTTTTAGTGTTTTAAAGAATTAGATCACTGCTCACTTCTACCGTTGAATTTATTTTTCAAATGATGATTTTTGCCTTGTTTTTATTTAGAAGCATGTAAGCAGTGATTGACTCCTTTAAAAATAGTTAAAGGAAGAAACATTGATGATTATTTCTCTTTTTCTAACTCTTTTAGTGATGTATTTTCTTTTTGAATCAAAATATATTTCAATTAAAAATTCAAATTTGAAATAGAGATCTATTTTATCCTTCCTATAGTAAACTATCTCATATGAATGATGTTCCAAGTCAATGAATCTCTTTCAAATTTTCTTAAATCATGTTGTTTTCATTTATCGTACGGATAGGATTTTATTTTTTGGCTTACTCTTCCTTATATAAGCGAGGGAATTTTTCTCTCATATTTGGAAAATAATATCACAACTGAGACTGTTTAAAGGTTTTGAAAGAAAGCAAGCTTGCAAAAATGATAAGAGGTATAAAATGAGCCCAAAACTGAAAATTTATTTATGCAGTGACTGCTAAATATTTACAAGATACATAAAGTGTGTCAAAATAAAAAGATTCACAAAGTGTGCCAAATAATTAAAAAGATGCACAAAATGAGCCCACAATAAATTAAGCTTCACTTCCTTTCTAATCTTTAAATTCTTGGAAGTCTTCATATATATATTGATATCTCCTACAGCTGAATTTGAAAATCATGATTTTTTATTCATTGCATTATAATATTATTTATATCAGATATTTTTTTTTAAATGAAGTTTGAAAAGATCAGTTTTTTTAACTAATTTCTTTTCTGATTTAGATTTTTGTTTAAAAAGGATTTTGACCTCTAAGGAGTTCGAGCTAGGGTTAACAAAATTAATTTTTTAACCTTTTTGATTTCAACATTTTCAATACATTTCTTACAGGTTTTTAAATCTAATAATAAGGTAAATTTATCATTTACTGGAGTTAATCAATTAAAAAAAAGGTGCTTTTTGATTTTGATTTATGATTGGTTTTGGCTTGTATTTATTTTGTTTTATATTTTTTGTTTTGTTATTTTTATGTTGAAACCCTCCTGAACTTCACATTTCATCTCATGAATTTTTCAAGTTTTGCTCACATTGTCTAGGATGATCCACATCGTCCTGTACGATCTGAACAAAAAAATCCAATCTCTAATCCAGCACATCCAACATCTTAAATTGATTAATTATTAGTGATCATCATGTATGATTAATATATTGTCCTGTATGATCCACGTGGCATAAACCATTGGACAAATTAAATATAGTTAGTATGATCCTTTACATCACATCATCCAGTATAATCCATATATTTGTACGGTACAATTCACACAGTCAACGATCATCCAGGCTGACTCCGCAGGACGATCACTCTATATCTAATCGTCTAGGATGATACCTAATAATCCTGTATGATATGATTGACCTTTTTAACCAATTGTCTGGTTGATTTGATTGCACCTGATCGTCCAGGATGATCTCATGATCGTCTTATATGATATGGCAATTTCTTTATAAACAGCTATTTTTCTTCATTTCCTTCACACCCTTCCACTCCTTTCTTATTCCCTCTTACACTCAAACTCTTATAATGGCCGATGAAAAAAGGTCTAGAGCGCTTGTAAGAAGCTCTTTCAGGCATTCTATTGATCCTTGATTCACTGAGGGATCTGATGAAGCAACCTACAACTACTATAAAACTGCTGGTATCAATCCTTCCAAGATTATCAATCAAAATACTCTTAATTTTTAGGTACTAGACCTATTCGCTCATACCACTATTAGATTTATTTTTACCCTTACCTTTCCTTTCAACTCTGAAATTCTATTTGAATTCTTTGCAAGCCTTTGCCTTAATGGTGATTTTACTGCTCTATAATCATATATGAATATAAGGTCTGTAGAGATCACCTACCAGGATTTTCATGAATTTCTTCACTTGTCCACCATTGGAGATAAAATCCATATCTTAGCTTATGATCCTGATTTTAATTGGATCCTTGTTAACAACATTCTTAAGGAAATCAATGTTCACTATCATAAATCCACAGTCAGCACCTTAGTCAAAGATGCCCGAACCATCTAGCACATTCTTTGTAACACAATTATTTCGTAAGCTGGCGATCGAATTTGCATTACTCCTATTCTTTCACTCACTACTTACTACAGCATGACTAACCATGATTTTAATGTAGCTGACCTTATCATTCGTTACATTAAATATTTAACCTGCATTAGGGATCTTTTTTTTGAAGAAGCAAATAGAATTTGCAATAATAGAAAACTAAAAAGGACCAGAAAGGTCTACAGAGATCAACCTGCTGATTCCTCCTTCAAAATCTCTACAAACGAAGGAGGAACCTTATTCAAAGAAATATCTTTCCAATAAAAGGAACTAAGAATGGCAAAGTTAGCGCATAAATCTGCTAACTTATTACACTTTCTATCTATACATTTGAAAATCACAAAATGAAAATTCTTTAAATAAGAAAACTCTTCCATGCCTTGACCACCCTTTCTCCACGCCTCCTTCAAGAACTTTAAGATGTTAGCATTGTCGCCTTCAATTATAATTCCTTTATAGTCAAACATCCAATCTATAATAACATTTCCAATGTATCGGACATCAAACAACTCCAATTGAGTAATGTCCCAATGCATACCAGAGCAACCAAATGCTGAAAGAAATCTTCCTTTATGGTCTCTAAAGACACGCCCTATACCAGCTCTATAAGAGGCTAATAGAGATGCATCCACATTCGTCTTGATCCAATCGGGTGGAGGTGGGTGCCAACGATTTTCCAACAGCAAACGCTGATTAGCATCCAACCGGCCCAAGCAAAACCAATTGAAATCTGAAGATGCTGCTGCATAGCTGACGGAATCCATAGCAATCAACAATGAGCTCTTCTCTCCATTCCCATATACCAGCTCATTCTTTGCTTTCCATGTAAAGTAAACAGCATTACAAAACAACTTCACCAATGAACCATTTTGACATTCCAGCCATTTGCTCCTCTCCTCCAAAGAATTGGCTTTGATAAAACCAAAATCGCAGCTGTTTAAGTGGTCCAGCGCCTCTTTAATCTTCTTATAATTAGACACCACATGATCAATATCTTCCACTTCATTGCAACCTCTCGGACACTTGTCTTCAGCTTGCAGTCTTCTATAACTCAGGAAATGGAAAGTAGGAAGAGCTCTATTGAATATCCTCCACCAGAAATTCTTTACCTGATAATTTAGTTTTGCATTCTTTACCCAAACCCAGATAACCGATTATACAACCTCCTCATCCAGAGCAGCAGTTACCAAAGCAGAAATGGATTTCCCAGAATGCAAATGGATTAATTCCAACTGATCTTCTATTAAAGACGGCTCTATATTGATTTTACAAATCAATTCCACCAAGTCATTACCAAAGCATTCTTTAAGAGCAGCAATGTTCCAATTCCCATCTGAAATAAACTTATTCAACAACCATCCACTATAGTCTTGAACCTTGATAAACATTGGCCACCTATTGATTTTTTTGTCAAGAATCCAAATATCCTCCAGAAAATCAATAGCATCCCCATTGGTTATACTCCATCTTACAATGGGTTTAAGAAATTTCTGACCATCAGCTAACAATTTCCACGCCACAGACAAAGATTTCCTACCACTCTCCTGATTCCAAAATGATCCATATTTTATGAAAAGAACACTATGTAATAATGAATCTACATCTTGAATATACCTCCAAGCAAGTTTGGCTCTTAATGGTCCCGTTCTATGAGAGAAACAATGCAATCCATAACCCCCTCTATCCAAAGGCCTACACAACGTGTTCCAATTGACATAATGTAGTCCTGCCCCTCCATTAGCCTTGTTCCATATAAAGCCCCTACAAAGCTTATCAATCTCATCTAGAATTCCCTTAGGAATCAAAGAGAGAGTATAATGGTATGTAGGAAAAGAAAGAACCACAGTCATTACCAACATAATCCTGTCGGCCAACGAAATAAGCTTCCCACCCCAAGTGTTCAGCTTTCTCAAGACCTGATCAATTAAAAACTGGAAATTTGGCTTTACAAGCCTCCTCAAAGCCATTTTAACGCCTAGATACTTGAACTCCTTGACTTTTTTTAAGCCCTTCAAGTTGATTATATCTCTCCTCCTTCTTCTATGAACCGCTTTGCCAAAAAGGATAGCCGATTTATGAGCATTGATCTTCTGACCAGTCCAACCACAGAACTTATTCAGAATACATTTGATTTCTTTCACCTTGCCCACCTTTGCTTTAGAGAAAATCAACACGTCATCTGCATAAAGAAGGTGAGAAATCCTAGGCCCATAGGGACAAATCTAGATACCAATAAAGTCTCTACTAAAGAAGGCATTAGACAGGAGCTGAGAACAAAGAATAAATAAGTAAGGTGACAGTGGGCATCCCTATCGGAAATCGCTTTTAGCATAGATCCAATCAGTAGGGCTTCCATTAACTAACAAAGAGAAAGCTGGCTTTTGAACACAATCATAAATAAGCTTAGAAAATAAAGAAGGAAAACCAAAATATTCTAAAGCTTTGCATAAAGTTGGCCAGCACATGGAGTCATAAGCCTGTTCCATGTCAATTTTAAATGAAACTAAACCCTTCAAAGCCTTTGAATACCTGAATTTATGAAGCACTTCTTGAGCTATGAGAACATGATCAGAGAGGGATCTTCCTTTTAGAAATGCCGCCTCCTCCTTAGAGATCAGTTTAGGTAGAATGCAAGCCAATTTATTAAACAGTACCTTGGCAGCAATTTTTAAATAGTATTACATAAACTGATTGGCCGAAAATCGGCTGGATAAAGAGGATTATCCACCTTGGGAATCAAGACAATAAGCGTCTCCTTCCACTCATCACACATACCAGACAAGTTGAAAAAATCATGAAGTGCCTTCTATAAGTCCTCTCTGATTATAATCCAATAGCTTTTAATGAAGGAATAAGTTATTCCATCCTTCCCAGGAATGATGAAACCTCCGCCTGCTTGATCACCTCCTCAACTTCATTTAGGGAGAATTCCTTGCACAGGAATTTTTTGTCTGCATCTTCAAGACACCTCCACGGAGCCGGCCAATCTTCCAAACAATAATTCCTCTCACACCATTTCCTCTTGAAAAACTGAACAAGTACATCCTGAATTTTGAATTGATCCTCCACCAAACAGCCATTTTCATCCTTCAAGCTGAAAATATAATTGGAGTTCCTCCTAGCACTGGCAAAACTCTGAAAAAACTTGCATTAGGGATCTAGGCCACAAAAGAAAGCCCAATCTAGCTTTAGGACATCTCATTACCCATGTCCTTTATATAAAATACAATCTTTAATTCTCTTCTCCATCTGATCACCTTCCTATATTTTATTCCAGTAGCTCCTTCCATACCCTTCAAAGTACTCATCGTCAACCTATGCGCAAAGAGCTTGTGGCTGAAGAGGAAGACTCTATTTCTGAAACTATCCCTATCTGCCAGCAGCCTCAGATCGATCAGCCGGTTCAGGGGTTTGATCGGTGGGAGGCTAGATATGACTCTTACATAGCCGAGTAGTAGCAGCAGCATGAAGAAGACTTAACTTGATTTGATGCCTATATAGCCCAGCAATAGTAGCAACATGACAAGAATATGGTCTGGTTTGGGGAGCAATTTGCTTCAATTCACCGTTACTTTCAACCAGCACCACCAGCACCTCCACCTGATCAGGATCCTTCTTTTTTCTAGTTTGCTCTGCTTTTATTTTTGTGGTTGTACTGGTCTTAATATCTGCACTTTATGATGTACTTATTTTATTCAGTTTAATGTTTTCTTTTTCTTCCTTCTTATGATGTAAAAAGGTGGAGTAGTATGTTTGTTGCTTCTTAAGTTTTAGTAAAATGTATTTATTTTTTATTTTTACTTTAAAAAATAAAAAATAAAAATAAAGATAATAATAATAATAAAATATAAAAATTATTTTTTAAACACCCCTTATTTTTAAAATTTCATCTTCTAAGGGGGAGTTTTAGTGATGTCAAAGGGCTTTGAAATTTTTTAACAACAATGTTTGCCATCCTAAAAAAGGGGGAGATTGTTACAAATCTGAGCCCAAGTATTATGATTTTGATAATAACAAATATTATTGTTTCTTTACTACGGGTATTATTGTATATCTATTTTGTTTACCCAGCTCACTAACCTTTCAGGTTCACAAATTCACTTACAATGTCAATCAGCTCAAGATCAGGTAGACTAGGGTTGAGTATATCTGTAATTTCAATTTTAATATACTTTTTACCTTTCTTGAGTCAAGTCATATATCAGGTGGACCCCAAGCTAAGTAACCTTACACACACACACTCAAGGGGTTGAGTTAGTGAGTTAGGAGAAAAATGGCTTTTTTAAACTAATCATATAATACGATGTAAATCATACTAAACCATCAGTTATGTAGAAAACCCTAATTAGGACACCCATTATTTAGTAATATTAATTAACTAATCGTACTGGACAAGTAAGATCATCTAGGATGATCAATTATAGAAATAAAAAATAGCCGCCAATTATAATTTACGTAATATTTTAATCTTCAATTTTTGTTCTAATCATTGACAATCATACCTCAATTGATCCTATAATTAGGAGACTAATTATGGTTAGATTGATCGATCAAATCGTATTGGATGATCTTTCATATTTCATGGGACAATCCCCCATCATCTAAGATGAAAATCTTAATTTTCTTCTAATCTTATAGGCGATTGTATTGGACATCCCAAAGGACTTGCGGGATGATATTTTAAATTTTGGTCATCATCCCATATCATACTGGTTGATCAATAAAGTATCTTGAACTAATTATCCCAGACAATCGCAGAATCATACTAGACGATCTATAAAAATACTTGAATTAATTGTACAGGGCAAAGCTGATCGTACTAGCTGAAAGGGCTATTTTCTACTAATCATACAGAATGATCTATCAATCGTATTGGATGATCTTTGAAGGCAAGTTGAAAATTTGGGCTTCTTTTGGAGGCTCTCTATTTAAGCTCTATTATTGTCCCTTGAAAAAATCTTTTACTATTGAATTGATCTAAGAGAGAGCTTAGATGGAAGAGAGAGAGCTTGGGAGAGAGAGATCCTTGTGAGGGTAGTTTTGAGGGATTCACAAAGGTTACTCCAAGTAAGGTTTCCACCATCTTCTTTAAGCTACTTCTCTAGTTCCTTGGTAGCTCTAGGGGAGACTTTCATCAGCATCAGATCAAAATTCTCTTCCTACTTCAAGAGGAATTAAAAAGATTCTAAGGTTCTCTACCTACTCCAAGAGGGAGTAAAAGGATTTCTAGGTTCTCTACCTACTCTAGGAGGGAGTAAAAGAATTCAAGGTACTCTACCTCACCAGGTCAATGGAAAAATTTTGTAAGGGCTTCTCTGCCTTGTTGTGGGGGTAAAAAGTGAGACACAACTTTTAGTGCAATACCTAGAAAGGAGATTTTTGAAGAGTTGATGTAGGTCAAGTTGACTGAACCACTATAAATATAGTGTATTTTGTATTTACTTTTATGCATTTAATTTTCATATTTTTTAATAAATTGACCTGTGTTTAAAATCTCTGAAATTTTTATTATTGTGAAACTAATTTTCTTCTGCTTCAAGGGTTTTTTAATTTTTTGGTTTGTTAAAGAATTATTAAAATAACCAATTCACACCCTCCCCCCCCCCTCTTAGTTAGCCTTGGGACTAGTTCTTTATGCTTTAACAACCCTCATAAACTTTCAGAGAGAACTCTAATACTTTAGAGAAGGAGAAGGTGGGATTGAGTGCAAGGGAGAAGGAGTGTGAGGGATTTTCACACAATTCCTCCAAGCTAGTTTACACCTTGTTTCCTCTAAGGACTTGGTGTGTTTTAGGATTGCTCTAGGGAGACAAGCTTTAAAGTTAAAAGTCAAGGTTCTCTACCTTCACTAGATGGTTAAAAAGGATTTCAAGGTACGTTGCCATCACCAGGAGGGTGTCATAGCTTCGAGGTTCTTTGCTTCACTAGGAGGGTGAGAAAGGATTCTAAGGTATACTATCATCACCAAGAGAGTAGCACAGCTTCGAGGTTCTCTGCCTTCATCAGGAGGATGAAAAAGGATTTCAGTTCTCTATTACATGGGGTTTGGTGGAAGTGATTTGTAAGGGCTTCTCTGCCTTTCTGTGGGGGCTAAAGGAGAGACACCGAAAGAGTTAGTGCAATACCTGGAGAGAAGGACTCCGGTGAGTAGATGTATGTCAAGTTTTGACCGAATCACTATAAAATTTCTAGTGTGCTTATTCTTTTACTTGCATTTTTATTTCTCACATTTTATTTCATGCATATTATTCTTGTGAAATCTATGGTGAGAAATTTTATGATATATGTGGATTAGTTTCTATGAGCAAGAATTGGTAGAAATAAAATCTGAAAATAAAAACTATAAAAAATTTTTCTTTTTATTCAAACAAAAGTATAAATTTCATTTTGATCTCTAATATTTATTTTCATTAGTATTTTTGTTTGCAATCATTTGTAGAGAGAAACCTTTAAGGGGAAAATTTTTTAAAATACCAATTCCTCACCCCCCCTCCTAGTGTGCCTAGGGACAGTTAAATGAGATTTAACAACCTCCATTAAACTTTTAATTGGTATCAGAGAGGTCTTAGAATTGTGATTTAAAAAATCCCTAAGAAAAGATTAAATGGCACATTTAAAAAATTGGAATATCGTATAGGGCAATCCTATAACTCGTCCACCATTATTCGATAATAATTGTTTTATTTTTTGAAACTTTGCATATCTATATATTTGTAATCCATTGATATTGGAATGTGGTATATGATTCAAGAAGGCTATTTTGCATCTTTTCATTTTATTAATGGAGTTAAGTAGAAACCCCGTTTATTAAATGGAGTAATAAGGATGGAGAATTAGCTCAACTTAATCCCAAATATTTGAACTGTTTCTTTTATGCACTTAAATTGATGATTATTTGAGAGTCTCTATTTATACTACTGGAAAGGAAATATGGGATAGACTATGCATCACATATGAGGGTACTAGTGAGGTCAAACTATCTAAGTTAAACATTTTGTTGTATGACTACGAACTATTTTGCATGAAACCTAATAAGATAATTTTTGAAATATACACTAGATTCACTTAGATAGTGAAATTCATGCATGCTCTAAGTAGACAACAATCCACTTCTGAAATGGTTAAAAAAATACTATGTTGTCTACCTAGTGCTTATGATGCGAAGGTTACTGCAATATTTCAATCAAAAAATCTTAATATTTATTCTATACATAACTTTATAGGCTCACTTATTGCCTATGAGCAAGGTGTGAGTCAAAGATTACTTGATGCAGGAGACAGGAAAAAGAAGAAAGCTATGGCTTTGAAAGCTAATAACTTGAACAGTGATAACTCTATAACTGAGGAGGATGACGATATTACACTGATGACTTGATAATTCAAAATCTCTCTAAAAAAATGTAGAAGCGTCATCAGTATTGGAGCTAAAGGTAAAAGTAGTAAAAATTTTAAAGCTTTATCTGACACAATCTATTTTGAATGCAAGAAGCAAGGGCATCTCAGATCTGATTGTCCCAACCTAAAAATTTGCCCGAGCAAGGCAAAAGGTGATGAAAAGGCAAACTTCAATAAAGGAAAGAACATGATATAAAATGGTTTTTGGGCTAACTCCATCTCAAAATCATCAAAACAGGAAGCATATTATGAGATAGCTAATATGTCTCATGGCTAATGATAGTCTTGATCAGTCTGATGAATATGAGGTAAATCAGGTATCCTATAATGAATTATTTATTATTTCTAAAAAATTCATGATTCATATAGGAGGTTAAAGAAAATGAATGCTACTTTGAACTCTGATTTTTTTACTTTACAAAAAGAGCATGATAGTCTTAGGATTGAGCATTCTATATTAAATAAAGAGCACATGTCTTTACTCGATGAGTTGGATGCATTAAATAAGAAGCATGTTGACTTAACTAATGCATATAAATCCTTGAAATTAGAGTATACTGAGTTAGATGATGCATTTGATAGATTAAATTTAGTGGCTGATGACTTAAAAACTAGTAGGCATGAAATCCTGTTAGAAATTGGCATCTAAGAAAAGTATAACTAATGCTCTAAAAATAAAATTTAAATGGCTACAATAAGACACTCACAGTTTTACGCATACACAGCCATAGCCTAGGATATAGCATGCATTGCATATCCCTAGGAAGAGGTATAACCCCCAACATAGATTGGTAAATCCATTCCCTGGGGTTAGGTGTCAATCTTATGGCATGCTAGGTCACATAGCCTACACTTGCATAATATACCGTAGACACATTTAGTGTGGAGGGTTAAATCAATTATATCATAGCTTAACATACATGCAAGTCATTCATCTAAGCATAACATGGAACCCAAACTCACTTGGATTCCCAAATCTAATCTCTAATTGATATTATAGGGGTGCTCTCATAAAAGGCCTAATAAGAGCATATGGTACCTAGATAGTGGATGCTCAAGGTATATGGGTGGAGATTTAAAGCAATTCATCATGCTAGAGGCCACGGTAGGTGACAAGGTTACACCAGGAGACAACACCACTAGCAATGTGGTGGGCTTAGGTATGATTGGAAACATAAAGAATTTGATAATTAAAAATATTTTACTAGTAGATGGATTGAAGCTAAATCTTCTTAGCATCTGTCAATTATATGATAAAGGTTTTTATATTAAGTTTTTATGTAGTAAGTATTTGATTAACTTAAATAAAAATATCATTATAGAAGATAAAATAATTAATAATATTTATATGCTTAATTTGAACTATGTTGATTATTCAAATTCTATATTTTTAAAATTTATTATTGATGAATCCTAGCTATGACATAGGAGACTATGTCATGCAAGCTTGAAAACCCTTAAAAAAATCACCCAAAAAAACTTAGTTAGAAGCATACCCAAACTAGAATTCTCTAAGGACCATCTTTATGATGCCTTCCATTTAAGAAAATAGGTTAAAACATCATCCCATCCCATTAAGGACATCATCACATCTTGACCTTTAAAAATCGTTCACATGGACTTATTTGGACCAGTTAGTACAGCCAGCTTAGGTGAAAAGTCTTTTGGATATGTGATTGTAGATTATTTTTTTAGATTTATCTTAGTTAAATTCCTAGCACATAAAAGTGAATCATTTAAGGAATTTAAAAATTTCTCCACTTAGATTTAAAGGAAATTAGGATGTGAAATATCAACTATCCATAGTGATCATAGTGGAGAATTTAAAAATGATAGGTTTGAATTATTCTGTAAGGAGCAAGATATATAGCATAATTTTTCTACCCCTAGAATCCCTCAGCATAATAGAATAGCTGAAAGAAAGAATATAACCTTAGAAGATGTAGTTAGAGCCATATTTCTGAGTAGAAGCGGTTAACACTACTTATTATATTTTGAATAGGATAAATCTTAGATCCAAACTTGATAAGACCCATATGAGTTGCTTGAGGATAAAACAACTAATCTTTCTCATCTTCATATCTTTGGAGGTAAGTGTTTCATTCTGATTAATAAAAAATCTCCTCTACGAAAGTTTGGCCCCAAATCTGATGAAGGAGTTGTTCTAGGTTATTCTTCATTATATAAAACCTATAGAGTTTTCAATAAAAAAAAGTCCTTAGTTATAGAGGAGACCACCCATGTAGTATTTGATGAATCTAATAAATATAAGGAATTTAGATTTGAAGAAGAAGAAGTGAAGGTCATCAAGGAATAGAATCTATTGGCCTAGGAGATAGAGTAGAACCTCTGGAGCCATTGCCTAGAGATTGGAGACATATAACTAGTAGTCTTAAGGAACTCATCTTAGGAGATCCATCAGTAGGTTTTAGAACTAGGTATGGATATAGAAAGAAGGTTAGACATTCTACATTCATCTCTATGATAGAACCCATTAATATAGATCAAGCCCTATTTGATGAATTCTGGATCCTAGCTATGCAGAAAGAGTTGAACCAATTTGTTAGGAAGGATATTTTGGAATTTGTTAGTACATAAGGACCACAGTATAGTAGGAATAAAGTGGGTTTTCAAGAATAAAATGAATGACTCTGGTGTAGTGATTAGAAATATGGCTAGATTAGTAGCTAAGGGATATAATTAGATTAAAGGAATTAATTTTAAGAAAATTTTAACCCTTGTAGCTAAGTTAAAAGCTATTAGAAGTTCTTCTAGCTTTTGCCTACTTTAGAGATTTTAAGTCGTATCAAATAGATGTTAAGAGTGGCTTTCTAAAAGGGGTGATTAAGGAAGATATATATGTAGAGCACCCCTTGGATTTGAGAATTCACAATTTTTCAATCATATGTTCAAGTTAAAGAAGGCATTATATGGATTGAAGAAAGCACCTAGAACTTGGTATAAGAGGCTTAGTATATTTCTCCTAGATAGAGCCTTTGTTAAGGGTAGTATAGAAACCACCTTATTTCTTAAGAAAGTAGGAGAAGATCTTCTCATTATTCAAATTTATGTTGATAATATACTCTTTAGATTAACAAATAAAAATCTTTGTGATAAATTTTCAAAAATAATGAGTGAGGAGTTTGAGATGGTATGATGGGAGAGCTTACTTACTTTTTTTGATTTAGTGTGAAGCAGAGAGATGATGGAACCTTCCTTAGAAAATCTAAATATATTAAAAATATTCTTAAGAAATATGAGATGGATAATGGTAAGAAAATTAATACTCCAACGAGCTCTACCATTCAACTAGATAAGGATCCCAATAAAAATCTTTAGATATGAAGAGGTATAGGGGAATAATAGGAACACTTCTTTATTTGACTGTAGTAAACCTAACATTACGTTTAGTGTTTATCTTTGTGCTAGATTTTAGGCCGATCCTAAGGAATCCCATATAATTGATATTAAGATAATTCTTAGATACCTCTTAGGCACCCAAAACTTAAAAATCTGATATCCTAGACATAGCTCATCATTTGAAATCATAGGTTATTTAGACTAACTTTATTATATGAAGGGTAGACAGAAAAAGTACCTCAAGAACCTGTCAACTTAAAGGTCAATCACTAGTTTTCTGATCCAGTAGAAAGTAACACTCGGTAGTATTATCCACTACTGAGCTGGAATACATTCCTATAGGAAGCTGTGTTACTCAAGTTTTATGGATAAAACAACAAATCTTAGATCTTAGATTATCTGTGGGCACTATTCTTATCATGTGTGACAACACTAGGGCCATTTGTATTTCCAAAAAAGTTTTCCAACACTGCCACATGAAGCATATAAATATTAGGCATCATTTTATCAGAGATCATGTAGCCAAGGGAGATATAAAACTACATCATATAGCTACTAAAAATCTATTAATAGGCATCTTTACCATACCTGTTACCTATGAAATCTTTAACACCTTGACGACTGGACTAGGTGTTATAGACATTCATGCTTGATCTAGGGTGAATAAGACAACTTCAATCATTTGCAATTATGAATTTTTCTTTACACGTGTTTTTGATATTTTTTTATGTATTTGATTTGAGTTCATATTTTTTTAATTTTTTTCTGGTTGTTATCATTTTGTAGTTGCTCTTTGATCATCACACACATCAAATTATTTTTTTATTAAAAAATAAGAAAAATAAAAAAAAATTCACATTTTACTGTACGAATCACTTTATACTATACAATCTACACATTTTCTGCACATCTTGATCTTCAATGAAATTAATGATCCTTATCTAACCAATTATTATTGATCATACTGTATGACCACTTATTTCGTACTGTAAGATTCATGTGTCACTAACCATTGGATGAATTCAATTCAACCAGTACGATCATCAATAACATATCATACTGTACGAAAACGTATTCAAACTGTAAGATGTATTGGTCAAAAAGTCATCCAGGCTGACTCCTTAGGATGATGGATTTAACGAAGATTGTCTAGTATGATTCTGATCATACTGTATGATTTGACCAACTTTTTTGATTGATCAGACATGACGAATTAACTTCTTCTAGTACAGTACGATACTTATCGTATAATATGATATGGTTGAAGTCTATTTAAAGGAAGGGAATTCAAATGCTAAACTCACACTTCTTATCACACTACTTTCTTTCTTCCTCTCTCAAGTCCTCATATCATCCAAATGGCCAGAGGAAAACTATCTAGGGCACATATAGGGAGTTCTTTGAGGTGACGGGTAGATCCTATTTTCACAGAAGCCGCTAACAAAGATGCATATCACCACTACAAGGCCATTGGGATAACCCTCTTTAAAGTTATCAATTAGGGCAATCTGAATTTTGAGGTACTGAACCTTTTTGTTGCCACTATACTCAAATTTATCTTGACCCTAACATTTCCCTTTGACTCTAAATTTTTTATGAATTTTCGCCAGCCTTAGAGTCAATCGTGAAGGCACTACCCATCAATCCTTTGTTAAAAGGAGGCCTATAGAGAACACCTATGAAGGTTTTGATCAAATCCTACATCTCTCCACCGTTGGACTCAAAGCTCATTCTATAGCATTTGATCCTGAATATAATTGGACTGATGCTAACATGACTCTTAGAAATGCCCCACACAACATGACTGAATATGAATAAAACTTGTAACTTTTGAGAAAGCCTGAATATGGCATTTTATTTTGCAACTTCTGAGAAAGCCTGAATATGGCATTTTATTTTGCAGCAATTAAAATAGCTGCAATATGAATAAAACTTTAAAATAAATTCAGCTTAGAAATAGTGGGCTTTAAAAAAAAATCAGCAGGGTTGCAGCAAAAAAGGCTTGAACATTTTCTATTAACCTCATTAAAACATTATCAAACAGTAAAAAAATTTACCTCTTTAACTTCCTTGAAAAATAAAATGCCATTCAAACATGATAAAAAAATAAAAATATCATCCAAACATTGAAAAATAATTATTATTGATACGTCATCAAAACATTATCTTGATCGGACACGAATCTCGAGGCAAAATCAAGTCAGAAACTTCAAAAATTAATTTTGAGACCATCCGAACTCTGATTCCAGCAAACTTACAGTCAAACTGAGCGTCTCAGAAATACGAACCCAACGATACCAAATTCAACCCAATCTGAGCCCAAATGGGTCCAAATCAAGGGTCTGAAGTGTTGTTCGAAAGTTCAAACCATAATTTGGATTAACAGACGGTCTCCAAAGATGACAAGCTTATAGTCGAATCGAGCGCTTCGACGAGATGAATCCAACGAGCCCAAGATCGCCAAAATCTGACATTTCTAAGGCCTTTAAATGTCCAACGAACAGTCTATGATCAAGGGATTCAAGATCGGCCGTCCATTCAAACCACTCCCTAAATACCCCTGATCTTCCACCTATTTACGGGCCATGCCACTCACGAAAATCTATAAATAGAGCCCCCTCTCCTCTTGAAAAAAGGGACCTGATCCTAAGGAGAAGAAGAGAGAACTCTTGCTTCCTTGCTCCTCCTTGACCACCGCCTTGACGCCGTTGCTCCGCCGGACCACCACCTGAGGTCCTGCTCTTCACCGGACCACCACCTGAGGCCCTGCTCTTCGTCGGACCACCACCTGAGGTCTTGCTCTTTGCCGGACCACCACCTGAGGCCCTACTCTTCGCCAGACCACCACCTGAGGTCCTACACTTCGCCGAACCACCACCTGAGGCCCTGCTCTTCTCCGGACCACCACCTGACGTCCTGAGTCCTGCCGAACCTCCACCTGAGGTCCGAACTTTCGCCGAAGCATCACCTAATGTTCAAAGTTATATCGGAACACAAATTCAGGTCCTCATGACCTCTGATATCAGATTAAGGTCCTTCTGACCTCCAACGTCAGCCGACCATGGTCCTTCCGACCTCCGTCGCCCTACCAATTCAGGTCCTCCTGACCTCTGACATCATATTAAGGTCCTTCTGACCTCCAACGCCAGCCGACCACGGTCCTTCCGACCTCCATCGCCCTACCAATTCAGGTCCTCCTGACCTCTGACATCTGATTAAGGTCCTTCTGACCTCCAACGCCAGCCGACCACGGTCCTTCTGACCTCCGTCGCCCTACCAATTTAGGTCCTCCTGACCTCTGACATCAGATTAAGGTCATTCTGACCTCCAATGCCAGCCGACTACGGTCCTTCTGACCTCCGTCGCCCCACCAAATAAGGTCTTTCCGACCTCTGTCATCTGATTACGGTCTTTATGACCAGCAACATCAGTCAACTATGGTCCTTCCAACCTCCGTCGCCTGACCAACAAAGGTCCTCCCGACCTCTATCCTCAGACTACGGTCTCCCTGACCTACAACGTCTGTCAACTACGATCTTTCCGACTTCCATCTCCCGCCAAGTACGATCTTTCTGACCTCTGTCGTCTGCCAACTATGGTCAGCCAACCTAGAAAATGTGTATATATTAATTCACACCATGTAATGCACTCTATATGATGTATATTGGCGATATCAAGCCAAGTCCTTCCCCAAAATGGAGGACCTCGTTTGTAAACAACTGCGAATACTAGTGGATTCATTCAAACTGGGCCAGGCCCCGTGGTTTTTTCCCATTTCAGGGGTTTCCACGTAAAAACTCTGGTGTCTCGTATGAATATTACACCCTCTCTCTTTCATCTGACTGTGTGCTGGATTTTCGTACAATGCTAAGACGCTAAGCTTTATATTTCTCTACCGCCACGAATACTCCAGGACGCAACAGTTTGGCGCCGTCTGTGGGAACATGGTTCCCGACTTGGGGGCAATTTTTGCTCCAACCTCAACAGGTCATTCTTGCCAACTTCCTTACATCATTTATCGCTGCATCAATTTCATTGAAATCAGATACGGGCTGGTGGTCAACCTTGACTCCAACTATGGTCAAGAAAATTCCTCTAATACTTTCAATATCAAGATGATATTTCAGGCAAGAAACTCCCAGCAAATGCAAAGATGCTTCTAATAAAATTTCAAGCCTCATACAGTCCCTAGTTGGACTTCTACTCCTTGGGCAGGGTCTAAATTTCGACCTCAAAAAGGCAGTAACGGTCTAAAAATAGACCATTCTTCACTCTTGATTCGGGATACACGCGGCATTCGCCCCCTCCCAATCAAGGCAAAATCAATCCCAGGGGGATTCGATTCAACCTCTTCCATACAGGTTAACGTCGTTGAGCAAAGGCTCCGACATACAACCTCGGATAGGTCTCATATCCTTGGTGGATTCTCTTGACCTCTTCCATATAGGTTAACGTCGTCGAGCAAAGGCTCCAACATACAACCTCGGATAGGTCTCACATCCTTGGTGGATTCGACTCGACCTCTTCCATACAGGTAAACGTCGTCGAGCAAAGGCTCTGACATACAACCTCGGATAGGTCTCACATCCTTGGTGGATTCTCTCGACCTCTTCCATATAGGTTAACATCGTCAAGCAAAGGCTCCGACATACAACCTCGGATAGGTCTCACATCCTTGGTGGATTCTCTCGACCTCTTCCATACAGGTTAACATTATCGAGCAAGGCTCTGACATACAACCTCGGATAGGTCATACATCCTTATTAGATTCTCTCAACCCCTTCCACACAGGTTAAACGTCATCGAGCAAGGCTCTGACATACAACCTCAGATAGATTTTATATCCTTGGTGGATTCTCTCGACCTCTTCCATATAGGTTAACATCGTCGAGCAAAGGCTCCGACATACAACCTCTGATAGGTCTCACATCCTTGGTGGATTCTCTCGACCTCTTCCATACAGGTTAACATCGTCAAGCAAAGGCTCCGACATACAACCTCGGATAGGTCTCACATCCTTGGTGGATTCTCTCGACCTCCTCCATACAGGTTAATGTTATTGAGCAAGGCTCTGACATACAACCTCGGATAGGTCATACATCCTTATTAGATTCTCTCAACCCCTTCCACACAGGTTAAACGTCATCGAGCAAGGCTCTGACATACAACCTCGGATAGATTTTACATCCTTGGTGGATCATCTCGACCTCTTCTACACTGGTTAACATCATCGAGCCAAGGCTCTGACAAACAACCTCAGAAAGGTCACACATCTTTGGCAGGTGCTATTGACCTACGCTCTTCTGCCCGACACTGAGCTTCCTCCCGTTGAAGGACTTCTGCCCGTCGCGGGACATTCGTCGGACTTCTGCCCGACATCGAGCTTCCTCCCGTTGAAGGACTTCTGCCTGTCGCGGGACATTCGTCGGACTCCTGTCCGACGCCGAGCTTCCTCCCGTTGAAGGACTTCTGCCCGTCGTGAGACATTCGTCGGACTTCTGCCCGACACCGAGCTTCCTCCCATTGAAGGACTTCTGCCTGTCACGGGACATTCGTCGGACTTCTGCCCGACACCGAGCTTCCTCCCGTTGAAGGACTTCTGCCCGTCGCGGGACATTCGTTGGACTTCTGCCCGACACCGAGCTTCCTCCCATTGAAGGACTTCTGCCTGTCGCGGGACATTCATCGGACTCCTGCCCGACGCCGAGCTTCCTCCCGTTGAAGGACTTCTGCCCATCGTGGGTCATTCGTCGAACTTCTACCTAACATCGGACTTCTGCTCGTCACCGGACCCTTGTTAGGGTTCTACCCGATGCCGAACTTCTACCCGACGCCGGACTTCTGCCCGTCGTCGGACCCTCGTCGGAGTTCTACCCGACGCTGGATTTCTACCCATTGCTGTACTTGTACTCGTCGTCAGACTTCTGTCGCTGGACCCTCGTCGGACATCTATCAGACGATAAAGTTTTACCCGACGCCAGACTTCTGCCCTCCGCCGGACCTGTTGACCTTTGTGTATTATCAAAAAAAAAAGGGAAAACAAAAGAGAGTTTAAAGCTTTTACCTGTGTGCAAATCCCGCCGAAAGCCTGTGTCGAATCCCTGAAATCTCGCACCTCGGACTGTCGAATCCGCAAAACTCGCAGGAAATCCCGCTGAAGCCGCTGGACTCGCGTCTCCTCCCAGATTTCCCGCACTCGCCTCGATCGCTGGCCTCGTTCGCGTCGTTAAAAGGAGGTAGAAAGCAGAGACATCCCACGACACTTCCCCACTCGACTCCACCGCAAACTCCCGATTCTTCACCTACGACCGGCAGCAACCCCAAGCTCTGACTTCGGCTCCCTGCTCCTGTCCGACTCCAAGTCCCAGCTTCCTCTCCCTCCCGATCTCTATCTCGCGATCGACCACTCGACTTCCGTCGCTGCTCCCGATCTCAGCAAGCCTCTCCAAGCCGAACACCATCCCGTCGGCCCTCATCCGACATCTGAAGAATCCTCCAAGCCTTCGCAAGACCTCCGATCCCCACTGCCCATAGCCGCCTGTAGCTGTCGATCCCAAGCCCTAATCCCGTCGACTCCTCCTTTGACCCCTTCATGCCGGTCGACTTCGCTCGTTTGGCGACTTCCCTTCCTGTTGGAGCCGAAGTTACGACATTTTGATCGGGAGGAGGAACGGGAGTTCGCTCGCACGCTTCTGTGGCTCCCAGTCGTTGTTCGACCTCACGCCTTCAACGACTTTCCCTTCCTATCGGATCGGGAAATACGACATTTTGATCGAAAGCAACAGTGGAAGTTCGCTTGCTGTGAAGGTAATGATCCTTCTCCCCTTCCACGAGCTTCTTCAGCCAAATCCAGTAAATCCACTGAACTACAGGATTCAGTAAAACCGAGATTTATTATAAGGAGGGAGGTTTAACTTGCCGGGGATCTAATAGCTCCTAATCCTACCCTAATTTTGTTCTAACTCTGCTCAAATCATGCATATCTTCTTTTAAAATTAAAATTAATTTCTTTTTTAATTATAAATAATTATTACTAATAATAATTAATTATATTTAATTAAAATTAATTATAATTAAACATTTAATTATATTTAATCATTATTAATAATGATTAATTTTAATTAAAATAAATTGTAATTAGTTTTTTACTATTATTATAGTTAATTATTATCAATAATTAACTATAATGACTTAAAATTAATTATAATTATTTATTTTAATTTAAATTAATTATTATTAATTATAATTAATTATGATTAATTGTTAATTATAATTAATTATTTTTAAATTATGATTCATTATTATTTAATATAATTATTTATAATTAATAAAAAAAAGAAATGCAAGTGCAAGGCACTCTCTTGCCTCGATCCACGTGCCAACATCGACGCTTGCAAAGGTATAATTTTCTAACTCAGATTCTCACTCTCGAAGTTCGCGGCGGACCGGAAAACCGCCTATACACGCTTTCATAAGCGTGGTGGGATGGGACCCCGGTGCGGCGCCTACAACGAGGCGGGTAATCACCTCAAAATCCTATCCTCGGCATTCGTGTCGAGCCGGCAAACCGCCTATACACGCTTTCATAAGCGTAGTGGGAAGGGAACCCGGTGCGGCACCTACGGCGAGGCGGGTAGGCCCTATACACGCTTTTCTTAGCGTGGTGGGGACAATTTTAAGTACCCGTATGCGGCTCTGTACCTGCAGGGAAACAAATGCTTTTCTTTTTCAGGTACGTCGAAGACCCATACACGGTTTCTTAAGCGTGGTGGGGGATTGAAGACTTTACACGGCCGCGGTGTCCTCGAAAGAGAGCACCTACCATACACGCTTTCTTAAGCGTGGTGGGAAAGGCCCAGTTTTCCGTTATTTCCCCTAAACGGGGGAGATGCCGGAATGCTGCCGAAATTTCGGGTGAACTTAAGACTGTACCTGGACTTATTTGAGCTCAAGAGCAGAAGACTTGGACTAGAACTCAAACTCAAATGAACAAGACTTGGATTGGATTGAAGTGAACAACAAAATAATTTGAAATGAACAATTAAATAGATTTAAATGGATTTGAACTCAAACAAGTGACAATGAACAACAATGAGCCAAACTTAAAAACTCTTGGACAGCAGGGAACATAGAGGTTGAGCTGAACTTGTACATAATTTAAACATTCAAACTTGATTTGGATGACAAGAACATGGACTCAAATCAAACTTGAAAGATAAAAAATTTGAGCGATATGCAAATGATATTGAAATTCAATATTTTTGGTGACTTGAAGTGATTGCAAAACTACAATGAGCATGATATCCCACTAATGGTCATATACAAGAAGTGTGATGTACTTGTAAGCAACAGCAGAAGAGATGTAATGCAGATAAATACATGATGTTCCTATAATGTACAATAGTATACCTACAAGTTACTACAAGGATCATGCAATGAATATGAACAACCTTTCATGGGCATGTATAGAAGACTTGCAATGAACACATACGAAGGACTCGAATTGAACTTGTATCAAACAAGGAACTCTAAGTACAACTTGCTTGCAAAGGAATAAAAGTTTCTACCTATAAGCTATGACATGAAATCTCCAACAAATGTCAAAGAGCCGTCATGATGATTGGAATGCAAACACTATTAAATGACATTCCTACAAGTAGTAACAATCCAATGTCAAACAAATGCAAGAAACACTGGCAAGTTATAGCGATCAATATGCAGCATACGGTGAACACTACGATACTCTTACAGTCTACAATAGTGCAGCATCAAGCAAGTATATTAGTCCCTTACAAACCAATGACAGTTGTCTTAGGGTGGCAGACCCATCCCTATAAGCAAGTACAATCATCATACCACCTGAGATTGGTGAAAAGTGGACATGATGTAAGTACAACGATTCTCCTATAAGCACATTTAGGAGATTATAGTGAACATGAATATCCCTTGCAAGCAGTGGTAAATAATATAATATTTGTGGATAGCAACAGTGGGTATATCATAAATACAGAGAACTCCTTGTGGAAATAAATACACACAATATCTGTAAACAATTTTGAAAGATCTGCAATACATACGGTCTCTCTACGAATATAGACATATGTTCAATATGTTACTCGTGGGTAGATACAGAAAGACTTCAGTAAATGCAGTATCCTGAAGTCAATTCCAATCCATGAATGAAAACATCTACCTGCCTACAAACAGCAGTGGGGGAGATCATATAACGCTACGCCACCGGATCTGCAACACTCATACAAGCAGACAGAAGGCGTCTACAAGTTACAATGCCACGCCACCGGATCTGCAACACTCATACAAGCAGATAGAAGGCGTCTACAAGTTACAACGCCACGCCACCGGATCTGCAACACTCATACAAGCAGACAGAAGGCGTCTACAAGTTACAACGCCACGCCACCGGATCTGCAACACTCATACAAGCAGACAGAAGGCGTCTACAAGTTACAATGCCACGCCACCGGATCTACAACACTCATACAAGCAGACAGAAGGCGTCTACAAGTTACAATGCCACGCCACCGGATCTGTAACACTCATACAAGCAGACAGAAGGCGTCTACAAGTTACAACGCCACGCCACCGGATCTGCAACACTCATACAAGCAGACAGAAGGCGTCTATAAGTTACAACGCCATGCCACCGGATCTGCAACCTTTGTAAAAGCAGATAGAAGGCATTCACATATATTTTCTAAAATACCCCCGCACATGTGCACTTTAATTTGTATACACATAAGTACACTAAAAAGGGAAAATATAATCTTAAACCCGCATGGGCCCCGGCGAGCGTGTTCTTGGTACACACGTGACGTCTAGGGATGCTGCGTGGGTCAATAGATTTGAACCCGATCCTCCTATGCAAGCAGATAGGAGTTGACAAGGTTTAATAAATATCATAAAATGCCCCCAAACACTCGCATGGGACCCGGCGAGCGTGTTATTGGTACACACGTGACGTTTAGGGATGCTGCGCGGGTTAATAAGTGAATTCAAGTTCGAGCCCGATCCTTCTATTCAGGTAGATAGGAGTTGACATGACTCAAACTATTCAATAAATATACGGTCGCGGGGTCGACCGAGATATTTATTTTATACGTTCATATTAGACCTCCAAGGCCTATAATCAAGAGAATTCACTTACAAAGGCACAAAGCCTACGAAACCCAATCCTCTGTCAATTACTAGACAGAGTCGACAAGGTTTAAAATCCACAAATATTTTCAAGTGACCTCAAGGTCACCCCGATGATGGCCGTATTGAATGCAAATCTCAACCGGAGGGGTTTACATCAATCATCCCAAATGCCTCCCAAACCCTACCAAAACTCCAAAACTCCACAAAAATTTCCAAAATCCTAAAATTCAAAAATATTTAAAACTGAAATCCAATCATTAATCACATAAAGCAAATCCATCCACCCTCCGCAACAGTTTGCCGAGGTGGATAAATTAAAATTTACTTCAGCTCACAAAGAGCCAATGCCTAGTCGAAAATATCACTAGGATCCATTCTCAAACAATCTCCTGCCAGCAAGGACGTGGTACGAGTCCTCCAACCGGCAGTTTCGCCGCCAAATGGCACTGCAGGATAAACGGTTATGACTCGGGGCCCTCTGAACCAGGTGGTCGCCGCCAAATGGCACCATTATATTATGGTTATGGCCAGAGCCCGTATGCTCCCCAATGGCATCAAATCCTTGAGATATGAATCAATAGAATATGATCGATAGGGCACAAAGCCCTCTGTTAGCTAAGATGGATTCAAATTTGTCCCCTTAGGCAAATATTCCCCCCAGGTCTACAAGGTACCCTTGTACGAAGCAACCCATGGCTGCCGACAAGGATCCTTCTGTCAGGTTGGGTCGACTACCTCCTCTGACTAAGTAGACCAGGGATCACGATGGCCCGGGATGACGGAACCATGGGATCTTGATCGGGTCTATCATCCATTCCCCCTCCATCCGCTTTAAGTGCAAGATGGTGACATTTCCAATTTTAAATATGAAATCTCAAAATCTTCCAATCTTCCAAATTCTCAAACTTTCCAAAACCTCAAACTCATGCTGCTACTATATGCCAGATACGTGTCTCTACGTATCTGATTGACGACTAGCCTTAATCGAAAGTTCTCTCTCATTACCGGGAGGGGTAATTAACTATAGGCGCTTGCGCCTATAGGAAACCAGAACTCAGATCATAAAGTCCTCGCTAAATGAGGGCGAAATCTCTGGGTAGTGTCTTACCTACTATCTCATCTGCCTTCCAAAATTTACCTCGGAACTTAAATCGTTAAAACTCCCCCCTCAGAAAAGCATAAAGTCGGGCGGAGGCCGGGGCCGAATTTTCGGAGCCCACAGATTTCTGGCGACTCCGCTGGGGAATGGTTTCTCTTTCCATCTTTGGCTAGTCACCTCAGTGCTACAGTAGCAGCCGTTCTCAACCTAGATTCAAAATTTTGAATCTTTCAAAATGAGCGTTTAAAGAATTAAAATTTTGAATATTCTAAAAAATGATCATTGCATTCATCATGCATTATTGGGATAGCGTGTTTAGCAGAGTTTTTAAATTTGTCTGATTTTAATTGCTTGCTAATGATTATATATTTTTGTCTTTTGTTCTGTGCAAGTCTCTGCATTTTGAAAGTGTGGGGTGATGTATCAGATTCTGATTACTAACCCTTATCTTTCATTTGTACAGATGGATCTACAGAATACCCCATTCACCGTCCAACTGGGACGCGGCATTAGCATCCAACTAGCAAATGTTATGATCACTACCGGAAATACTGGAGCGACCATCCAGTTCGGTAGCGTTGACTTCCCTGCAGTCGTTGCAAGGACTGCTGCCATTCCTGCTAACGATGCAAGGCGACTCCAACCTACCGAAGCCCCTGCCCGTCATGCACGTCTGCCAGTGCAGCGACCAACCATTGAAGCTTCTACTCGTCATGTGTATCTGCCAGCACAACGACCCGCCGCTGAAAATTCTCGCAAGATAACATCTGTGTTCGAAAGACTTTCACAGCCTGAGGCTCCGACTGCCAAAAGAGTTGTGACTGGTGGAAGGATTCCTATGGTAACTGTGAATACCACATCTCTGCCAAGTGGGTTACCTACACCCAGAAAGAGTGAAGTTGAGGCCTCCTCATCTGGAGGAAGGCTTACGAGAAGGCAACGAAGGAAAAAGAACGCTGAGCTACGGGCTCAGCAACAACTGTTGCCAGTCCACTCATCTAATCTACCGGCCAGAGAGCCTGAAGCCAATGTTCCTATCCGGAACAAGTTTACTGACCTAAGATGGGTCAAAAGAAATAGCTCTACTGGGGAGCTAAAAAAATCTTTCTGGGATCGACAGCCCGAAGTCCCAGCCCCTCCAAGGAGATATGAGCCTGAAACCCTGTCATCCCGAGTGTACAGGGTACTGAAGACCGTGAAGGAGAAGGGTCTAAAGAAAAAGAAATTTCAGAGGCCACTTATGATTGAGGCTAGAAGGACCCCTCCGAGGGAAAGGATATCGTCTGATTTGACAGCTAAAAGAAGAAGAAGGCGACAATAAATTCCATCCGGTGAGCATCGGGGTGTGACACCTGGACCTTGGGTTTGGGGATCCGCCGCCGAAAGGTCCCGACAAAAAGGAAAGCAAGTCTGGAGGCCAAGGCCTCACAGAGAAGAAAATGAGGAAAGAATAAAAAGAGAAATAAATCTGGGTGTGACATCCGGTACAGCTTCCCGGAGATCCGCCCCCAATAATGAACAACGTCAAAAGTGGGTTCCAAAGAAGACCCACGATGACACCCCTCTTGACGGTCGACACCTTGGAGAATCCTCCGGGGGATCCCGTCACCTATTATCCCCTCCGAGAGAAGAATCTAATTTCGATCGTAGCCCACGGATCGAAGAAATTTCCTTACCGAATCAGGAGCCGGAGATCCAATGGCGCCGTCGCTCAGAGATTCGAGTATTAGAAGAAAATGTGGAAGAAGGTATAGAGGGGGAGGAAAATAAAGAGGTAGAAGAAAATATAGAAAACATAGAAGATAATGAATATATGGAAGGGGATGAAGATTTTGAACTTATGGAAGAAGGAATGGAAGAAATGAATGATTCCATAAATATAGAAGTCGTTTATATGGAAAGACATACTCGTGCCATTGAGGAAGTCTACCATGAAGAAGGTGAAGGCGATCATAATCGGCAGCCCCAACCCAAGCGAACACAACGACGTCAACGTGAGGTTGAGCCTACTTTCGACAGAGATGATCCCCCTGATGAGGAAAGAGTTGAGGAAGATGAAGAGGAAGAAAATCCTTTTACGACCGATGATGTCGCGCTTGCTGATGTACTACAGCAAATGGGGGAGCAAATGAAGGCTAAAGATAAGGAGATCTCCCAGTTGAACGAGAAAATGACAGGAATGATGGCCCAGATGGCAGTGATGATGCAAATGATGCAGAAAACTACAGCCATCGGTCCCATGCCTGATCCCCCTGCCGATCCTCCAAATCTCCAACTACCTCAAGGCTCAGGAATACGAGGTGTTCCTAAAAATGGCAATGAAGCTCGCAATACCGTCCGCCAGCCCACTCCACAGAATGTTGCTAGCACCTCCGAGCCCGTGACGGCTGCACAGCTCGAAGGACTAATCACAGAAAGGATAAAGGCCATTATAGCTATTGACCAGGCTAAAAAATTGGTGGGTAAAGGTCGTCCGTACCCAGCAGAATACGACCAAGTGCCATACCCAAAAGGGTATTCAGTGCCAAAGTTTCATACCTTCAACGGTACTAACAACCCTAGGCAACACTTGGCACAATTTAAGGCCACCTGTGGGAATACAGGGGGAAATGATGCCTTACTCTTCAGACAGTTCGTTACCAATTTAACAGCAACTGCTTTCGAGTGGTATGCTGAACTACCAAATGACTCTATGAAGACATTCGCAGAGTTAGAATCGATGTTCGTGAAAAGGTTTGCTAGTGCAACTGAGAAAATCACAATCGCTGACCTCGCCTTAGATAAACGAAAGAAGGGGGAATCAGTGTCAAAATATATCACTCGCTGGCGCAACCTGAGCATGAAATGTGAACAGCAACTTGAAGAAGAACACGCCGTGCAATTGTTAATGGGGAACATCGATGATAAGATGCAACCATTTTTGTGCATGGCTACAATTACCACATTTCAGGATCTCCTGGATAGGGTGGCCAAATTTGAGAAGTTAAATTTGTCAAGATCAGAAGGCAACTTCGATAAGCTCAAAAAGGCTAAGGCCCCAGATGCTAAGAAGAGTGAAATCTACTCTACATCCTCTCTCAGGCCAAATAGGGGAAATCAGGTGGTCTATAATGTAGACAAAGGCAAGCAGCCGATGCAGTATGAAGAAAAGCAGAAGCAAGTCTACAATCCTAACCCTCAGCCGAAGCTGGTACTCGGAGGGAATGATAGGCCATGAACTTTCCAGGGCGGAGGGGATCGCCCAAGGCAAGCAATAGGAACTGGTGATAGAACGTTCATATCCCTCAAAGATAAGATGAATAAAGAATATTCATTCAAAAGGGAGAGTGTCGCCAAGTTATTTCGACAAGCGGTGAAGGCAGGCCTAGAACTGCCAGAGTGCAAGAGGCCAGAAGAGTCGAAAGAAACTGGTGACCCGAATTACTGCCCATATCACCGAGTGCTTGGCCATCCCATTGAAGACTGCTATATCTTTAAGGATTGGCTTGAGAGAAAATACCGGAGGGGAGAGCTCACATTATCAGACAATGTGTTATCCCATCCCAAAAAGGAATCGACTCGGGTAGTTACGATTTCCCCCGTACCCCCAGTTGAAGAAAGAAAAAATGGGAAAAAGCCAGCTCGAGAAGAACAGTGGAAGACCGCGGTCTCTAAGAAGACTGTTAAGATGTTGAAACAACTGGAGGGGGTTCCAGGTGTAAAGTGGAAATCTCCTACAGAGCCGGTGATAGATCCCAAGGCACTGCCTGCGGTGCGAGCTTCCACTTCTAAACAGTTTCTCGACCAAGCTGACACTTCAAAGTCGGGGAGAGTGAAATCCTCTAAGAAGAAGACCAAGCTGAAGAAGCCCAAGGAGAAAAAGACAGTAACCCAAAGGGTTATCGATAGTTTGGAGGAATACTATCAAACTGCGAGGCGCCCTATTAGGCTTGCTGATTTTATGGCGGAACTTAGAGTTGAGGAGGCAAAAGAGGCTGACGAAGAGCCACTCCCCGTGGAAATTTGTCGGGTCATTTCGATGACAGCAGTGGCTGCAATCAGTAAGGGAAAAGAAACACCCTCCGAATCATGTATGATGGTATCGCCAATGGATCACAGTTCGGAGGAAGATTTATATTTTCCAGAAGAAGTTGAATCTGAACTTGATATCGCTTTGCAGATGGAGCAAGTGAACTTGGGCAGTGATTCTGAATCAACGGATGAGTCTCCAAACACGATAATGGCTGAATCTAAGGAAAATGCACTCTCAAATGAGTCTGACCAAGAGGAGATCGCCCAGGTGCAGCTGAGAAGTGAAAAAATTCTACCTTCCCCGCCCAAGAAAGGGATCCCTAATAATGACAAAGGGAAGGAGATAACTATAAACGAAGAGATTATCCCCAAGGATACAAAAAAGAAAGATACCACAAACAAAGGGATAGATTATAATATCATATCCCATCTGAGAAAAATCCCAGCACAGCTCAGTATATATGATGCTCTTGTGATGTCTAAAGACCTGCGAAAGACCTTGATCCAGGCTCTCAAGGACCCCAAAAGATATGAGGCGTACTTTGCTGAACGTAATTTGACAGAAGTTTTACAAGCCCGAAACGAGCCAATCATTACTTTTGCTGAGGATGACATGATGCTTGGAACGGCAGACCACAACCGCCCTCTGTATGTTACTGCGGACAGTGACGGAATGATAATCAGCCGAATTTTGATTGATCCCGGGTCTTCTATCAACCTTATGAGCCTGAAAGCGCTAAGATCGTTGTGTCTCGATGTGCAGCATCTCAGGCCGGATAAATTAATGGTGCATGGTTTCAATGAGAAAGGGCAAAAGACCCTAGGATCATTTATGCTCTCCCTAACATTCAGAGAACTTCATACCGAGGCAAAGTTTCATGTGATTGACGCGGACACCTCATTTAGGACGCTTCTAGGTCGCCCGTGGTTGCACGATTACGGCATGGTCCCTTCAACACTACATCAGTGTATGAAATATATCAGGGATGGAGAGGAGTTCAGAATCTCTGGTGATATTCAGCCCTTTGCAGTCCACGAGGTAAAAATCTATGAAGATGCCAGATACTTCATCCCTAAGGAGCCAAAGCCGTCGAGTTCTCTCGAGACTAAGGCAGCCAACCTGAAGAATGCAAGGTGATCCAAGCAAGAAGATGAAAAGAAGCAAGCGGGGAGAAAGAAGACGACGCCAACTCTCCCTAAAGCAACGATCACTCCTAAATCAAGAAAATATGTGCCTCACCTAGGGAGTGACACAGACGAGGATGAGGCCGCCCCGTCTAAATCCCAGGAAATACGCCAATCAACAGCTAGGGGGAGGAAGAAGATAAAGTACTCAGATGATGACTACGACTATGAGTCTACCTACATGAATAATGTACGTGTACTCTCAAGAAGAATAGATAATCTGACGATATCAGATAATGAATGTGTTGTCACACGAATTCCCCCACAACACTTCAAAGAAATCGTTTCCCGAGAGGTACATAATGTTGAGGAACTTGTAACATTTTATGTACCTCCTCTAAGAAAAAGAGATGGGCCGGGAACCCTATTTTATAAATCTGGAGAACGTGAGGAGGAGGGGAGTCGAGATTGGCTCTACAGACCCATCGAACGTCGGGAATTAGTAGTCACGAGAATGCCCAGATTTAACACTAAAAATATCCGAAGGATGTTGCGAAAACAGGCCAGAATTCGCACTCCCGTACAATAACTCTGTACATGTTTAAAGCTCTGGTATCGAAGAAATCCCCATGCGATGCGAAGAAAGGATATTCTCGCAAGGAGGGGCCTCGGATTCGTCGTACATAAGCACCCTCAGAGAGAGACGTGTCAAGTCATCACTTGCAGGAAAGTTGAACCCAATGATGATTCTGAGAGGGAAGTTTATGAAGTTGATGACTATGATGAGCAGCCTGTAGAAGCCGAGCCTGCACCTGAAGAGCTTGAAGATGGTGGACAGGCAGCCACTATGGACGAGCTAAAAGAAGTCAACTTGGGAACCGAGGAGGATCCTCGCCCAACCTTCATTAGTTCCCTTCTACCAGAAGACCAAGTGGAAGAAATAAAGGAACTCCTCTGTGAATTCAGGGACTGCTTTGCCTGGACATATGCTGAAATGCCTGGCTTATCCCCTGATGTAGCAGTTCACAAATTAGCAATCAAACCAGATGCGGCACCCGCCAAACAAGCTCCAAGGAGAATGAGATTGGAGATTGAAGAACAGGTGATCGCTGAAACCAAAAAGCTCATGGAAGCGGGCTTCATTCGAGAAGAAAAATATGCCGACTGGATCGCCAATATCGTCCCCGTAAAGAAGAAGAATGGACAGATCCGTATCTGTATTGACTTTCGGGACCTTAACAAGGCGTGTCCAAAAGACGATTTTCCACTCCCCGTATCAGAACTTCTGGTTGACACCACATCACACTATGACATGTTCTCTTTTATGGATGGATCGTTAGGATACAATCAGATCAAGATGGCGCCCGAAGATGAAAAGCATACATCATTCAGAACGCCTATCGGTATTTTCTACTATACAGTCATGCCCTTCGGCCTGAAGAATGCTGGTGCCACCTACCAACGGGCGATGACCCATATTTTTGATGAGCTGATACACCAGAAGGTAGAGTGCTATGTGGATGACCTTGTTGTCAAGAGCATAGATCGAAGGGATCACTTAAATGACCTGAGGGTTGTATTTGAAAGAATCAGAAAGTTTGATCTGAAGATGAATCCTCTCAAATGTGCTTTCGGAGTCTCCTCAGGCAAATTTCTCGGATATTGCGTTCGCCATCGAGGCATAGAAGTTGATCCCAATAAAATCAAGGCAATTTTAGAGATGCCACCGCCTAGAAGCCTCCGTCAACTCCGCTCCTTGCAAGGGCAACTGGCTTTCATTCGACGATTCATATCGAATCTGTCGGGTAGGTGCTAACCATTTTCAAAGCTGATGAAGAAGGACGTTCGCTTCAAGTGGGATGAAGAATGCCAGGAGGCGTTTGATAGCATCAAAAGATACTTGTTGAATCCGCCCATTCTCGCAGCGCCAATTTCGGGGAAGCCTCTTATACTGTATACGGCAGCACTAGAAGAGTCCCTCGGAGCATTATTGGCCCAACACAATGAGGAAGGAAAAGAAAATGCACTCTACTATATCAGTCGGAGATTAATCGGAGCAGAGATGCGTTATTCTCCGATTGAAAAGCATTGTCTAGCGCTGATTTTCGCAGTTCAGAAACTCCGCCACTATATGCTCTCCCACAAAATCACCTTGATATCAAAGATCGATCCGCTGAGGTTCTTGATGATAAGACCAGCGTTGACAGGTTGTTTGGCAAGGTGGGCAGTGCTATTACTGCAATTTGATATAGTGTACATGCCACAGAAAGCAGTAAAGGGACAAGCTTTGGCAGATTTCCTCGCCGCACATCCAATCCCAGCTGACTCTCCGCTCAATAATGATTTGCCAGATGAACAAACCATGCAAGTTGATAAAGAAGAAAAGGTACCGTTTTGGGAGATGTACTTTGATGGGGCATCGTCTATCAAGTCTCCCAAACCTCCAAATCTTGCAAAGGCCCAAGCCGGCATCGGTCTAGTCTTCATAGAACCCGAGGGAGGCATAATGAGGTTCTCGTTCAGTCTAACTGAACCTCGGACCAATAATGAAGCTGAATACGAAGCTCTAATAGCAGGACTGGAGATTACAATTGATATCCAAATCACAGATCTTCAAATTTTTGGTGATTCTCAACTTGTGATAAATCAAGTCCTGGGCATTTACAAGATCTGCAAACTTGAATTGGCCCACTACCACCGACGAGCTCTCGAGCTTCTAAAACAAATATCGAATGTCAAGATAACTCAAGTTCCTCGAGGACAGAATGCAAAAGCAGATTGTCTAGCTAAACTGGCTAAGGAGCTTGCATATGAAGATAAAAGGCCACCTATATTCATTGCGGTTGAAAACCGCCGAGTCTTAGAGCCAGCAACCCTACAATTCCCGCAGGCAGAGGGAATATCAGGTTCAAGCCAACAGGATGCAACCCCGGTTGATCCTCAACCTCCCCAACAAATCACTATTAAAAATTAACCAGGGGAACGTCCAGCAATAAAAAGACGAAGAACTGGTAGATTCTCAGAGTCGTGGTTGGATTGCCTAGATGTTGAAGTTGAAGACGATTGGAGGCAACCATTCGTCGACTACTTCAAAGAAAGCAAACTTCGAACAGATAAATCTCTGGCTGCACAAATTAGAAAAAGAGCATTGCGATACGCGTTTGTCAATAATATGCTATATCGGCGGGCTTTTGATCAAATGTGGCTAAGGTGCCTAGGGACTAAGGAAGCTGATAAAGTGGTGACAGAAGTTCACAAAGGACTCTGTGGAGCACACCAGTCAGGTCCCAAGATGGCCGCTAAAATTAAAAGAATGGGTTATTACTGGCCTACGATGGTGAGAGATTGTATCAACCACGCTAAGAAATGCCACGAATGTCAGATTCATCGTGATGTTATTCATCAACCACCAAATCCATTGCACCCAACAATCGCATCCTGGCCATTTGAATGTTGGGGCACTGACATAATTGGGCCAATAGATCCGCCGTCATCGGCAGGGCACCGCTTTATTCTGGCAGCAACAGACTATTTTTCTAAATGGGCAGAAGCAGCTCCATTCAGGGAAGTCACGTCCGAGCACGTGATCAACTTCTTTACCCACAACATCGTCTACAGATTCGATGTACCACGCCGCGTGATCTCAGACAATGGCACAGCATTCAAAAGCACTAAAATCTATAAGTTTGTAGATCGTCACAAGATTGACTGGCGGTACTCGTCTATATATAACCCAAGAGCCAATGGCTTGGCAGAGGCCTTCAACAAGACGCTGGTGAAGTTGTTGAAGAAGATCCTCACCAAGAACAAAAGAGAATGGCATACAAAGATGGCAGAAGCACTGTGGGCGTATCGTACGACTTACAAAACACCAATCAAAGCCACTCCCTACTCACTAGTGTTCGGGGCTGAAGCTGTCTTGCCACTAGAAGTCGAACTACCATCTCTTCGGGTCGCTATCCAGAATGAGCTTACTCAAGAGCAGAATGCTCGCCTAAGAATGGAGGAGCTCGATGCACTCGATGAAGTTAGATTGCAAGTCCAACAAAATCTAGAAATCTACCGAGGAAGAATGGCAAAGTCATTTGATCGGATGGTGCGCCCTCGATCCTTTCAAGAAGGGGAATTGGTCCTGGTGCTGAGAAGGCCAATCATCCCTTACCGAAAAATTGGTGGTAAATTCATATCCAATTGGGAGGGTCACTTTGTTATTGAAAAGGTGTACCAAGGAGGAGCCTACCAGCTTATCGATCTACACGGTCAGAGGCCCATGCCGCCGATCAACGGTCGACACCTGAAGAAGTATCATGCGTAAAATTGCTTAAGGAAATATTACGTTTTATGTATTGTGTATTCCATGCATGTTTATTAACATATACACTCTATATTTTTGAAATTCTCTTGTGTTGCAAGAATGCATTTCAAAATCACCCTACGAGACATGGGGCATTTTAAATATTTATTTGGGTTGACGTCGTGCTAAGCGCCGAGATCCCCAAATAAATATTTAAAATCACAAAATTTTAAATTCACTCCATTATGAAATGTCCCTGCGAGACAGGGGGCATTTTAAATATTTATTCGGGTCGACACCATGCTGCATGCCGAGATCCCCGAATAAATATTTAAAATCACCAACGCAAATATTCTTTTATACTGAAGAATACAAGGAATTCTTTTCAAAGTATATGCATGTGATCTTTCAAAAGACCGAGACGTCACTTTCTCAAACAAATCAAGATTTCAAAGGTCAGAAAGAGACTTTTGTGACTTCGCATTTCAACAAATCAAGCCGGAACAACCTGAAGTTTTTCAGCAGCCCGAAGCTTAAGGTTCGAGTGGGTGTAAGAGGTCGGATCCAACACGCCCAAATATGGCCGGATCGCTGGTAGCTCTGTCTACTCAACAAGCCATAAGAAAGGCCGTAGTAGTGGAACCCCCACTTCGTCAACCCGTCAGTAGGGACTGTAGGAAGCACGAAGGCAAATTTGACTCGACAAGTTCAAGTGATCGTAGTCTATCAAATTCTCCCAAACGACCGGAGAATCAAGGTTCCATTGGGAAGGAGAAATCTCGAGCAACTACCAAATTCGTGTAGGCTCTAAATTTCCAACCACAAAGGAAGACTCCAAATCTATCAACTTCAGTAAAATCAGCATTGGGAAGCACATTTCCCCTAGCTCAAGTCTGAAGCCTGAATGGGTGTAAGAGGTCGGATCCAACAAGCCCAAATATGGTCGGATCGCTAGCAGCTCCATCTACTCAACACGCCATAAGAAAGGCCGCAGTAGAGGAACCCCTATCTCAGCAACCAGAGGACGAAGAGCTGTCAAATCCCAGCTCGCCTAATCTGATGAACTCAAGTGACTCAGATTAAAGTCTCCTCAAGTGGTTAAGGATCAAGATACTACCCAAGTTTGGTACTATCAACTGAATCCAAAACCTGTAAATCCTTCAATAAATCCATAAAGCACAAAGCTAGGATCGAAGAAATTTTTCTTCAACAAGTCCACCAAAGCACAAAGCAAAGGACCGAAGAAATTATCCCAAAGTTCATGAAAAGCTTGGAGCTGAACTAAGAGGATTCTGTCATCAATAAGTCCGCTATGCACAAAGCTCTGGACCGATGACTTCTCGCCAACGACCTAATACGTCTAGGTCACCAGCATCTACTCCTTCATCAAGCCCGCCAAAGCTAGAAGCAAAGGGCAGAAGGCATGCAAATCTTCTGACAAGTCAATGAAGACAAATCAGATAATTCTCCATCAATGTCCGCAGCACAAAGCACAGGATAGAAGGAACCAAAATCTCAGGAAAGCTAAAGCTATGAAAAGAAGTATCCTGAATGACTTCTACAAATGTCCCTAAAGACTGGGGGCATTTTAAATATTTATTTGGGTCGACATCGCACCGCATGCCGAGATCCCCAAATAAATATTTAAAATTTCGTGCTGAAATGCAGTTAGAGGAAGGAAGAATAGAAGATCCTCCATAAACTGAATGTGCCATCAGGAAAAAGTACAATCCGAGCAAAATACAATCAGTAAAAATGATAGAAATATCACATCTACACATGATGACAGCAAAAGAAGAATACAGGGAGTGACAATGTTATATACTACCATCAATCTACAAAATGACACTTCAGGGATATGAATTTGGAGTGTTATATCATTGTCCCACGGATCTCTACTGGACTGAGAGCAAATATATCAACTATACTGAAGATTACAAGTGCATCCAAAGATCTACAAAGACGACGAGGCAAATTCTTGAAGATCTACAGAATAAAAATTTTAGTGTGACATCCAAGCAAATTTTTGGAGATCCACTAAACGATAATCTTAGTATGACATCCAACCAAACTTTTGGAGATCCGCTAAATGAAGCCCTTTGTGTGACATCCAAAGAAAATCTTCAGAGATCCACAAAGTCATTCAGCTTACAACAAACGTGATTCGCTCTACACGCGAACCACATTTGTTGGGGGGCATTTGTTGACCTTTGTGTATTATCAAAAAAAAGGGAAAACAAAAGAGAGTTTAAAGCTTTTACCTGTGTGCAAATCCCGCCGAAAGCCTGTGTCGAATCCCTGAAATCTCGCACCTCGGACTGTCGAATCCGCAAAACTCGCAGGAAATCCCGCTGAAGCCGCTGGACTCGCGTCTCCTCCCAGATTTCCCGCACTCGCCTCGATCGCTAGCCTCGTTCGCGTCGTTAAAAGGAGGTAGAAAGCAGAGACATCCCACGACACTTCCCCACTCGACTCCACCGCAAACTCCCGATTCTTCACCTACGACCGGCAGCAACCCCAAGCTCTGACTTCGGCTCCCTGCTCCTGTCCGACTCCAAGTCCCAGCTTCCTCTCCCTCCCGATCTCTATCTCGCGATCGACCACTCGACTCCCGTCGCTGCTCCCGATCTCGGCAAGCCTCTCCAAGCCGAACACCATCCCGTCGGCCCTCATCCGACATATGAAGAATCCTCCAAGCCTTCGCAAGACCTCCGATCCCCACTGCCCATAGCCGCCTGTAGCTGTCGATCCCAAGCCCTAATCCCGTCGACTCCTCCTTTGACCCCTTCATGCCGGTCGACTTCGCTCGTTTGGCGACTTCCCTTCCTGTTGGAGCCGAAGTTACGACATTTTGATCGGGAGGAGGAACGGGAGTTCGCTCGCACGCTTCTGTGGCTCCCAGTCGTTGTTCGACCTCACGCCTTCAATGACTTTCCCTTCCTATCGGATCGGGAAATACGACATTTTGATCGAAAGCAACAGTGGAAGTTCGCTTGCTGTGAAGGTAATGATCCTTCTCCCCTTCCACGAGCTTCTTCAGCCAAATCCAGTAAATCCACTGAACTACAGGATTCAGTAAAACCGAGATTTATTATAAGGAGGGAGGTTTAACTTGCCGGGGATCTAATAGCTCCTAATCCTACCCTAATTTTGTTCTAACTCTGCTCAAATCATGCATATCTTCTTTTAAAATTAAAATTAATTTCTTTTTTAATTATAAATAATTATTACTAATAATAATTAATTATATTTAATTAAAATTAATTATAATTAAACATTTAATTATATTTAATCATTATTAATAATGATTAATTTTAATTAAAATAAATTGTAATTAGTTTTTTACTATTATTATAGTTAATTATTATCAATAATTAACTATAATGACTTAAAATTAATTATAATTATTTATTTTAATTTAAATTAATTATTATTAATTATAATTAATTATGATTAATTGTTAATTATAATTAATTATTTTTAAATTATGATTCATTATTATTTAATATAATTATTTATAATTAATAAAAAAAAGAAATGCAAGTGCAAGGCACTCTCTTGCCTCGATCCACGTGCCAACATCGACGCTTGCAAAGGTATAATTTTCTAACTCAGATTCTCGCTCTCGAAGTTCGCGGCGGACCGGAAAACCGCCTATACACGCTTTCATAAGCGTGGTGGGATGGGACCCCGGTGCGGCGCCTACAACGAGGCGGGTAATCACCTCAAAATCCTATCCTCGGCGTTCGTGTCGAGCCGGCAAACCGCCTATACACGCTTTCATAAGCGTAGTGGGAAGGGAACCCGGTGCGGCATCTACGGCGAGGCGGGTAGGCCCTATACACGCTTTTCTTAGCGTGGTGGGGATAATTTTAAGTACCCGTATGCGGCTCTGTACCTGCGGGGAAACAAATGCTTTTCTTTTTCAGGTACGTCGAAGACCCATACACGGTTTCTTAAGCGTGGTGGGGGATTGAAGACTTTACACGGCCGCGGTGTCCTCGAAAGAGAGCACCTACCATACATGCTTTCTTAAGCGTGGTGGGAAAGGCCCAGTTTTCCGTTATTTCCCCTAAACAGGGGAGATGCCGGAATGCTGCCGAAATTTCGGGTGAACTTAAGACTGTACCTGGACTTATTTGAGCTCAAGAGCAGAAGACTTGGACTAGAACTCAAACTCAAATGAACAAGACTTGGATTGGGTTGAAGTGAACAACAAAATAATTTGAAATGAATAATTAAATAGATTTAAATGGATTTGAACTCAAACAAGTGACAATGAACAACAATGAGCCAAACTTAAAAACTCTTGGACAGCAGGGAACATAGAGGTTGAGCTGAACTTGTACATAATTTGAACATTCAAACTTGATTTGGATGACAAGAACATGGACTCAAATCAAACTTGAAAGATAAGAAATTTGAGCGATATGCAAATGATATTGAAATTCAATATTTTTGGTGACTTGAAGTGATTGCAAAACTACAATGAGCATGATAACCCACTAACGGTCATATACAAGAAGTGTGATGTACTTGTAAGCAACAGCAGAAGAGATGTAATGCAGACAAATACATGATGTTCCTATAATGTATAATAGTATACCTACAAGTTACTACAAGGATCATGCAATGAATATGAACATCCTTTCATGGGCATGTATAGAAGACTTGCAATGAACACATACGAAGGACTCGAATTGAACTTGTATCAAACAAGGAACTCTAAGTACAACTTGCTTGCAAAGGAATAAAAGTTTCTACCTATAAGCTATGACATGAAATCTCCAACAAATGTCAAAGAGCCGTCATGATGATTGGAATGCAAACACTATTAAATGACATTCCTACAAGCAGTAACAATCCAATGTCAAACAAATGCAAGAAACACTGGCAAGTTATAGCGATCAATATGCAGCATACGGTGAACACTACGATACTCTTACAGTCTACAATAGTGCAGCATCAAGCAAGTATATTAGTCCCTTACAAACCAATGACAGTTGTCTTAGGGTGGCAGACCCATCCCTATAAGCAAGTACAATCATCATACCACCTGAGATTGGTGAAAAGTGGACATGATGCAAGTACAACGATTCTCCTATAAGCACATTTAGGAGATTATAGTGAACATGAATATCCCTTGCAAGCAGTGGTAAATAATATAATATTTGTGGATAGCAACAGTGGGTATATCATAAATACAGAGAACTCCTTGTGGAAATAAATACACACAATATCTGTAAAAAATTTTGAAAGATCTGCAATACATACGGTCTCTCTACGAATATAGACATATGTTCAATATGTTACTCGTGGGTAGATACAGAAAGACTTCAGTAAATGCAGTATCCTGAAGTCAATTCCAATCCATGAATGAAAACATCTACCTGCCTACAAACAGCAGTGGGGGAGATCATATAACGCTACGCCACCGGATCTGCAACACTCATACAAGCAGACAGAAGGCGTCTACAAGTTACAATGCCACGCCACCGGATCTGCAACACTCATACAAGCAGATAGAAGGCGTCTACAAGTTACAACGCCACGCCACCGGATCTGTAACACTCATACAAGCAGACAGAAGGCGTCTACAAGTTACAACGCCACGCCACCGGATCTGCAACACTCATACAAGCAGACAGAAGGCGTCTACAAGTTACAATGCCACGCCACCGGATCTGCAACACTCATACAAGCAGACAGAAGGCGTCTACAAGTTATAATGCCACGCCACCGGATCTGTAACACTCATACAAGCAGACAGAAGGCGTCTACAAGTTACAACGCCACGCCACCGGATCTGCAACACTCATACAAGCAGACAGAAGGCGTCTATAAGTTACAACGCCATGCCACCGGATCTGCAACCTTTGTAAAAGCAGACAGAAGGCATTCACATATATTTTCTAAAATACCCCCGCACATGTGCACTTTAATTTGTATACACATAAGTACACTAAAAAGGGAAAATATAATCTTAAACCCGCATGGGCCCCGGCGAGCGTGTTCTTGGTACACACGTGACGTCTAGGGATGTTGTGTGGGTCAATAGATTTGAACCTGATCCTCCTATGCAAGCAGATAGGAGTTGACAAGGTTTAATAAATATCATAAAATGCCCCCAAACACTCGCATGGGACCCGGCGAGCGTGTTATTGGTACACACGTGACGTTTAGGGATGCTGCGCGGGTTAATAAGTGAATTCAAGTTTGAGCCCGATCCTTCTATTCAGGGAGATAGGAGTTGACATGACTCGAACTATTAAATAAATATACGGTCGCGGGGTCGACCGAGATATTTATTTTATACGTTCATATTAGACCTCCAAGGCCTATAATCAAGAGAATTCACTTACAAAGGCACAAAGCCTACGAAACCCAATCCTCTGTCAATTACTAGACAGAGTCGACAAGGTTTAAAATCCACAAATATTTTCAAGTGACCTCAAGGTCACCCCGATGATGGCCGTGTTGAATGCAAATCTCAACCGGAGGGGTTTACATCAATCATCCCAAATGCCTCCCAAACCCTACCAAAACTCCAAAACTCCACAAAAATTTCCAAAATCCTAAAATTCAAAAATATTTAAAACTGAAATCCAATCATCAATCACATAAAGCAAATCCATCCACCCTCCGCAACAGTTTGCCGAGGTGGATAAATTAAAATTTACTTCAGCTCACAAAGAGCCAATGCCTAGTCGAAAATATCACTAGGATCCATTCTCAAACAATCTCCTGCCAGCAAGGACGTGGTACGAGTCCTCCAACCGGCAGTTTCGCCGCCAAATGGCACTGCAGGATAAACGGTTATGACTCGGGGCCCTCTGAACCAGGTGGTCGCCGCCAAATGGCACCATTATATTATGGTTATGGCCAGAGCCCGTATGCTCCCCAATGGCATCAAATCCTTGAGATATGAATCAATAGAATATGATCGATAGGGCACAAAGCCCTCTGTTAGCTAAGATGGATTCAAATTTGTCCCCTTAGGCAAATATTCCCCCCAGGTCTACAAGGTACCCTTGGACGAAGCAACCCATGGCTGCCGACAAGGATCCTTCTGTCAGGTTGGGTCGACTACCTCCTCTGACTAAGTAGACCAGGGATCACGATGGCCCGGGATGACGGAACCATGGGATCTTGATCGGGTCTATCATCCATTCCCCCTCTATCCGCTTTAAGTGCAAGATGGTGACATTTCCAATTTTAAATATGAAATCTCAAAATCTTCCAATCTTCCAAATTCTTAAACTTTCCAAAACCTCAAACTCATGCTGCTACTATATGCCAGATACGTGTCTCTACGTATCTGATTGACGACTAGCTTTAATCGAAAGTTCTCTCTCGTTACCGGGAGGGGTAATTAACTATAGGCGCTTGCGCCTATAGGAAACCAGAACTCAGATCATAAAGTCCTCGCTAAATGAGGGCGAACTCTCTGGGTAGTGTCTTACCTACTATCTCATCTGCCTTCCAAAATTTACCTCGGAACTTAAATCGTTAAAACTCCCCCCTCAGAAAAGCATAAAGTCGGGTGGAGGCCGGGGCCGAATTTTTGGAGCCCACAGATTTCTGGCGACTCCGCTGGGGAATGGTTTCTCTTTCCATCTTTGGCTAGTCACCTCAGTGCTACAGTAGCAGCCGTTCTCAACCTAGATTCAAAATTTTGAATCTTTCAAAATGAGCGTTTAAAGAATTAAAATTTTGAATATTCTAAAAAATGATCATTGCATTCATCATGCATTATTGGGATAGCGTGTTTAGCAGAGTTTATAAATTTGTCTGATTTTAATTGCTTGCTAATGATTATATATTTTTGTCTTTTGTTCTGTGCAAGTCTCTACATTTTGAAAGTGTGGGGTGATGTATCAGATTCTGATTACTAACCCTTACCTTTCATTTGTACAGATGGATCTACAGAATACCCCATTCACCGTCCAACTGGGACGCGGCGTTAGCATCCAACTAGCAAATGCTATGATCACTACCGGAAATACTGGAGCGACCATCCAGTTCGGTAGCGTTGACTTCCCTGCAGTCGTTGCAAGGACTGTTGCCATTCCTGCTAATGATGCAAGGCGACTCCAACCTACCGAAGCCCCTGCCCGTCATGCACGTCTGCCAGTGCAGCGACCAACCATTGAAGCTTCTACTCGTCGTGTGTATCTACCAGCACAACGACCCGCCGCTGAAAATTCTTGTAAGAGAACATCTGTGTTCGAAAGACTTTCACAGCCTGAGGCTCCGACTGCCAAAAGAGTTGTGACTGGTGGAAGGATTCCTGTGGTAACTGTGAATACCACATCTCTGCCAAGTGGGTTACCTACACCCAGAAAGAGTGAAGCTGAGGCCTCCTCATCTGGAGGAAGGCTTACGAGAAGGCAACGAAGGAAAAAGAACGCTGAGCTACGGGCTCAGCAACAACCGTTGCCAGTCCACTCATCTAATCTACCGGCCAGAGCGCCTGAAGCCAATGTTCCTATCCGGAACAAGTTTACTGACCTAAGATGGGTCAAAAGAAATAGCTCTACTGGGGAGCTAAAAAAATCTTTCTGGGATCGACAGCCCGAAGTCCCAGCCCCTCCAAGGAGATATGAGCCTGAAACCCTGTCATCCCGAGTGTACAGGGTACTGAAGACCGTGAAGGAGAAGGGTCTAAAGAAAAAGAAATTTCAGAGGCCACTTATGATTGAGGCTAGAAGGACCCCTCCGAGGGAAAGGATATCGTCTGATTTGACAGCTGAAAGAAGAAGAAGGCGACAACAAATTCCATTCGGTGAGCATCGGGGTGTGACACCTGGACCTTGGGTTTGGGGATCCACCGCCGAAAGGTCCCGACAAAAAGGAAAGCAAGTCTGGAGGCCAAGGCCTCACAGAGAAGAAAATGAGGAAAGAAGAAAAAGAGAAATAAATCTGGGTGTGACATCCGGTACAGCTTCCCGGAGATCCGCCCCCAATAATGAACAACGTCAAAAGTGGGTTCCAAAGAAGACCCACGATGACACCCCTCTTGACGGTCGACACCTTGGAGAATCCTCCGGGGGATCCCGTCACCTATTATCCCCTCCGAGAGAAGAATCTAATTTCGATCGTAGCCCACGGATCGAAGAAATTTCCTTACCGAATCAAGAGCCGGAGATCCAATGGCGCCGTCGCTCAGAGATTCGAGTATTAGAAGAAAAAGTGGAAGAAGGTATAGAGGGGGAGGAAAATAAAGAGGTAGAAGAAAATATAGAAAACATAGAAGATAATGAATATATGGAAGGGGATGAAGATTTTGAACTTATGGAAGAAGGAATGGAAGAAATGAATGATTCCATAAATATAGAAGTCGTTTATATGGCAAGACATACTCGTGCCATTGAGGAAGTCTACCATGAAGAAGGTGAAGGCGATCATAATCGGCAGCCCCAACCCAGGCGAACACAACGACGTCAACGTGAGGTTGAGCCTACTTTCGACAGAGATGATCCCCCTGATGAGGAAAGAGTTGAGGAAGATGAAGAGGAAGAAAATCCTTTCGCGACCGATGATGTCGCGCTTGCTGATGTACTACAGCAAATGGGGGAGCAAATGAAGGCTAAAGATAAGGAGATCTCCCAGTTGAACGAGAAAATGACAGGAATGATGGCCCAGATGGCAGTGATGATGCAAATGATGCAGAAAACTACAGCCGTCGGTCCCATGCCTGATCCCCCTGCCGATCCTCCAAATCTCCAACTACCTCAAGGCTCAGGAATACGAGGTGTTCCTGAAAATGGCAATGAAGCTCGCAATACCGTCCGCCAGCCCACTCCACAGAATGTTGCTAGCACCTCCGAGCCCGTGACGGCTGCACAGCTCGAAGGACTAATCACAGAAAGGATAAAGGCCATTATAGCTATTGACCAGGCTGAAAAATTGGTGGGTAAAGGTCGTCCGTACCCAGCAGAATACGACCAAGTGCCATACCCAAAAGGGTATTCAGTGCCAAAGTTTCATACCTTCAACGGTACTAACAACCCTAGGCAACACTTGGCACAATTTAAGGCCACCTGTGGGAATACAGGGGGAAATGATGCCTTACTCTTCAGACAGTTCGTTACCAGTTTAACAGCAACTGCTTTCGAGTGGTATGCTGAACTACCAAATGACTCTGTGAAGACATTCGCAGAGTTAGAATCGATGTTCGTGAAAAGGTTTGCTAGTGCAACTGAGAAAATCACGATCGCTGACCTCGCCTTAGATAAACGAAAGAAGGAGGAATCAGTGTCAAAATATATCACTCGCTGGCGTAACCTGAGCATGAAATGTGAACAGCAACTTGAAGAAGAACACGCCGTGCAATTGTTAATGGGGAACATCGATGATAAGATGCAACCATTTTTGTGCATGGCTACAATTACCACATTTCAGGATCTCCTGGATAGGGTGGCCAAATTTGAGAAGTTAAATTTGTCAAGATCAGAAGGCAACTTCGACAAGCTCAAAAAGGCTAAGGCCCCAGATGCTAAGAAGAGTGAAATCTACTCTACATCCTCTCTCAGGCCAAATAGGGGAAAGCAGGTGGTCTATAATGTAGACAAAGGCAAGCAGCCGATGCAGTATGAAGAAAAGTAGAAGCAAGTCTACAATCCTAACCCTCAGCCGAAGCTGGTACTCGGAGGGAATGATAGGCCACGAACTTTCCAGGGCGGAGGGGATCGCCCAAGGCAAGCAATAGGAACTGGTGATAGAACGTTCATATCCCTCAAAGATAAGATGAATAAAGAATATTCATTCAAAAGGGAGAGTGTCGCCAAGTTATTTCGACAAGCGGTGAAGGCAGGCCTAGAACTGCCCGAGTGCAAGAGGCCAGAAGAGTCGAAAGAAACTGGTGACCCGAATTACTACCCATATCACCGAGTGCTTGGCCATCCCATTGAAGACTGCTATATCTTTAAGGATTGGCTTGAGAGAAAATATCGGAGGGGAGAGCTCACATTATCAGACAATGTGTTATCCCATCCCAAAAAGGAATCGACTCGGGTAGTTACGATTTCCCCCGTACCCCCAGTTGAAGAAAGAAAAAATGGGAAAAAGCCAGCTCGAGAAGAACAGTGGAAGACCGCGGTCTCTAAGAAGACTGTTAAGATGTTGAAACAACTGGAGGGGGTTCCAGGTGTAAAGTGGAAATCTCCTACAGAGCCGGTGATAGATCCCAAGGCACTGCCTGCGGTGCGAGCTTCCACTTCTAAACAGTTTCTCGACCAAGCTGACACTTCAAAGTCGGGGAGAGTGAAATCCTCTAAGAAGAAGACCAAGATGAAGAAGCCCAAGGAGAAAAAGACAGTAACCCAAAGGGTTATCGATAGTTTGGAGGAATACTATCAAACTGCGAGGCGCCATATTAGGCTTGCTGATTTTATGGCGGAACTTAGAGTTGAGGAGGCAAAAGAGGCTGACGAAGAGCCACTCCCCGTGGAAATTTGTCGGGTCATTTCGATGACAGCAGTGGCTGCAATCAGTAAGGGAAAAGAAACACCCTCCGAATCATGTATGATAGTATCGCCAATGGATCACAGTTCGGAGGAAGATTTATATTTTCCAGAAGAAGATGAATCTGAACTTGATATCGCTTTGCAGATGGAGCAAGTGAACTTGGGCAGTGATTCTGAATCAACGGATGAGTCTCCAGACACGATAATGGCTGAATCTAAGGAAAATGTACTCTCAAATGAGTCTGACCAAGAGGAGATCGCCCAGGTGCAGCTGAGAAGTGGAAAAATTCTACCTTCCCCGCCCAAGAAAGGGATCCCTAATAATGACAAAGGGAAGGAGATAACTATAAACGAAGAGATTATCCCCAAGGATACAAAAAAGAAAGATACCACAAACAAAGGGATAGATTATAATATCCTATCCCATCTGAGAAAAATCCCAGCACAGCTCAGTATATATGATGCTCTTGTGATGTCTAAAGACCTGCGGGAGACCTTGATCCAGGCTCTCAAGGACCCCGAAAGATATGAGGCGTACTTTGCTGAACGTAATTTGACAGAAGTTTTACAAGCCCGAAACGAGCCAATCATTACTTTTGCTGAGGATGACATGATGCTTGGAACGGCAGACCACAACCGCCCTCTGTATGTTACTGCGGAGAGTGACGGAATGATAATCAGCCGAATTTTGATTGATCCCGGGTCTTCTGTCAACCTTATGAGCCTGAAAGCGCTAAGATCGTTGTGTCTCGATGTGCAGCATCTCGGGCCGGATAAATTAATGGTGCATGGTTTCAATGAGAAAGGGCAAAAGACCCTAGGATCATTTATGCTCTCCCTAACATTCGGAGAACTTCATACCGAGGCAAAGTTTCATGTGATTGACGCGGACACCTCATTTAGGGCGCTTCTAGGTCGCCCGTGGTTGCACGATTACGGCATGGTCCCTTCAACACTACATCAGTGTATGAAATATATCAGGGATGGAGAGGAGTTCAGAATCTCTGGTGATATTCAGCCCTTTACAGTCCACGAGGTAAAAATCTATGAAGATGCCAGATACTTCATCCCTAAGGAGCCAAAGCCGTCGAGTTCTCTCGAGACTAAGGCAGCCAACCTGAACAATGCAAGGCGATCCAAGCAAGAAGATGAAAAGAAGCAAGCGGGGAGAAAGAAGACGACGCCAACTCTCCCTAAAGCAACGATCACTCCTAAATCAAGAAAATATGTGCCTCACCTAGGGAGTGACACAGACGAGGATGAGGCCGCCCCGTCTAAATCCCAGGAAATACGCCAATCAACGGCTAGGGGGAGGAAGAAGATAAAGTACTCAGATGATGACTACGACTATGAGTCTACCTACATGAATAATGTACGTGTACTCTCAAGAAGAATAGATAATCTGACGATATAAGATAATGAATGTGTTGTCACACGAATTCCCCCACAACACTTCAAAGAAAATGTTTCCCGAGAGGTACATAATGTTGAGGAACTTGTAACATTTTATGTACCTCCTCTAAGAAAAAGAGATGGGCCGGGAACCCTATTTTATAAATCTGGAGAACGTGTGGAGGAGGGGAGTCGAGATTGGCTCTACAGACCCATCAAACGTCGGGAATTAGTAGTCACGAGAATGCCCAGATTTAACACTAAAAATATCCGAAGGATGTTGCGAAAACAGGCCAGAATTCGCACTCCCGTACAACAACTCCGTACATGTTTAAAGCTCTGGTATCGAAGAAATCCCCATGCGACGCGAAGAAAGGATATTCTCGCAAGGAGGGGCCTCGGATTCGTCGTACATAAGCACCCTCAGAGAGAGACGTGTCAAGTCATCACTTGCAGGAAAGTTGAACCCAATGATGATTCTGAGAGGGAAGTTTATGAAGTTGATGACTATGATGAGCAGCCTGTAGAAGCCGAGCCTGCACCTGAAGAGCTTAAAGATGGTGGACAGGCAGCCACTATGGACGAGCTAAAAGAAGTCAACTTGGGAACCGAGGAGGATCCTCGCCCAACCTTCATTAGTTCCCTTCTACCAGAAGACCAAGTGGAAGAAATAAAGAAACTCCTCTGTGAATTCAGGGACTGCTTTGCCTGGACATATGCTAAAATGCCTGGCTTATCCCCTGATGTAGCAGTTCACAAATTAGCAATCAAACCAGATGCGGCACCCGCCAAACAAGCTCCAAGGAGAATGAGATTGGAGATTGAAGAACAGGTGATCGCTGAAACCAAAAAGCTCATGGAAGCGGGCTTCATTCGAGAAGAAAAATATGCCGACTGGATCGCCAATATCATCCCCGTAAAGAAGAAGAATGGACAGATCCGTATCTGTATTGACTTTCGGGACCTTAACAAGGCGTGTCCAAAAGACGATTTTCCACTCCCCGTATCAGAACTTCTGGTTGACACCACATCACACTATGACATGTTCTCTTTTATGGATGGATCGTTAGGATACAATCAGATCAAGATGGCGCCCGAAGATGAAAAGCATACATCATTCAGAACGCCTATCGGTATTTTCTGCTATACAGTCATGCCCTTCAGCCTGAAGAATGCTGGTGCCACCTACCAACGGGCGATGACCCATATTTTTGATGAGCTGATACACCAGAAGGTAGAGTGCTATGTGGATGACCTTGTTGTCAAGAGCATAGATCGAAGGGATCACTTAAATGGCCTGAGGGTTGTATTTGAAAGAATCAGAAAGTTTGATCTGAAGATGAATCCTCTCAAATGTGCTTTCAGAGTCTCCTCAGGAAAATTTCTCGGATATTGCGTTCGCCATCGAGGCATAGAAGTTGATCCCAATAAAATCAAGGCAATTATAGAGATGCCACCGCCTACAAGCCTCCGTTAACTCCGCTCCTTGCAAGGGCAACTGGCTTTCATTCGACGATTCATATCGAATCTGTCGGGTAGGTGCCAACCATTTTCAAAGCTGATGAAGAAGGACGTTCGCTTCAAGTGGGATGAAGAATGCCAGGAGGCGTTTGATAGCATCAAAAGATACTTGTTGAATCCGCCCATTCTCGCAGTGCCAATTCAGGGGAAGCCTCTTATACTGTATACGGCAGCACTAGAAGAGTCCCTCGGAGCATTATTGGCCCAACACAATGAGGAAGGAAAAGAAAATGCACTCTACTATATCAGTCGGAGATTAATCGGAGCAGAGATGCGTTATTCTCCGATTGAAAAGCATTGTCTAGTGCTAATTTTAGCAGTTCAGAAACTCCGCCACTATATGCTCTCCCACAAAATCACCTTGATATCAAAGATCGATCCGCTGAAGTTCTTGATGACAAGACCAGCGTTGACAGGTCGTTTGGCAAGGTGGGCAGTGCTATTACTGCAATTTGATATAGTGTACATGCCACAGAAAGTAGTAAAGGGACAAGCTTTGGCAGATTTCCTCGCCGCACATCCAATCCCAGCTGACTCTCCGCTCAATAATGATTTGCCAGATGAACAAACCATGCAAGTTGATAAAGAAGAAAAGGTACCGTTTTGGGAGATGTACTTTGATGGGGCATCGTCTATCAAGTCTCCCAAACCTCCAAATCTTGCAAAGGCCCAAGCCGGCATCGGTCTAGTCTTCATAGAACCCGAGGGAGGCATAATGAGGTTCTCGTTCAGTCTAACTGAACCTCGGACCAATAATGAAGCCGAATACGAAGCTCTAATAGCAGGACTGGAGATTGCAATTGATATCCAAATCACAGATCTTCAAATTTTTGGTGATTCTCAACTTGTGATAAATCAAGTCCTGGGCATTTACAAGATCTGCAAACTTGAATTGGCCCACTACCACCGACGAGCTCTCGAGCTTCTAAAACAAATATCGAATGTCAAGATAACTCAAGTTCCTCGAGGACAGAATGCAAAAGCAGATTGTCTAGCTAAACTGGCTAAGGAGCTTGCATATGAAGATAAAAGGCCACCTATATTCATTGCGGTTGAAAACCACCGAGTCTAAGAGCCACCAACCCTATAATTCTCGCAGGCAGAGGGAATATCAGGTTCAAGCCAACCGGATGCAACCCCGGTTGATCCTCAACCTCCCCAACAAATCACTATTAAAAATCAACCAGGGGAACGTCCAGCAATAAAAAGACGAAGAACTGGTAGATTCTCAGAGTCGTGGTTGGATTGCCTAGATGTTGAAGTCGAAGACGATTGGAGGCAACCATTCGTCGACTACTTCAAAGAAAGCAAACTTCCAACAGATAAATCTCTGGCTGCACAAATTAGAAAAAGAGCATTGCGATACGCGTTTGTCAATAATACGCTATATCGGCGGGCTTTTGATCAAATGTGGCTAAGGTGCCTAGGGACTAAGGAAGCTGATAAAGTGGTGACAGAAGTTCACGAAGGACTCTGTGGAGCACACCAGTCAGGTCCCAAGATGGCCGCTAAAATTAAAAGAATGGGTTATTACTGGCCTACGATGGTGAGAGATTGTATCAACCACGCTAAGAAGTGCCACGAATGTCAGATTCATGGTGATGTTATTCATCAACCACCAAATCCATTGCACCCAACAATCGCATCCTGGCCATTTGAATGTTGGGGCACTGACATAATTGGGCCAATAGATCCGCCGTCATCGGCAGGGCACCGCTTTATTCTGGCAGCAACAGACTATTTTTCTAAATGGGCAGAAGCAGCTCCATTCAGGGAAGTCACGTCCGAGCACGTGATCAACTTCTTTGCCCACAACGTCGTCTACAGATTCGGTGTACCACGCCGCGTGATCTCAGACAATGGCACAGCATTCAAAAGCACGAAAATCTACAAGTTTGTAGATCATCACAAGATTGACTGGCGATACTCGTCTATATATAACCCAAGAGCCAATGGCTTGGCAGAGGCCTTCAACAAGACGCTGGTGAAGTTGTTGAAGAAGATCCTCACCAAGAACAAAAGAGAATGGCATACAAAGATGGTAGAAGCGTTGTGGGCGTATCGTACGACTTACAAAACACCAATCAAAGCCACTCCCTACTCACTAGTGTTCGGGGCTGAAGCTGTCTTGCCACTAGAAGTCGAACTACCATCTCTTCGGGTCGCTATCCAGAATGAGCTTACTCAAGAGCAGAATGCTCGCCTAAGAATGGAGGAGCTCGATGCACTCGATGAAGTTAGATTGCAAGCCCAACAAAATCTAGAAATCTACCGAGGAAGAATGGCAAAGTCATTTGATCGGATGGTGCGCCCTCGATCCTTTCAAGAAGGGGAATTGGTCCTGGTGCTGAGAAGGCCAATCATCCCTTACCGAAAAATTGGTGGTAAATTCATATCCAATTGGGAGGGTCCCTTTGTTATTGAAAAGGTGTACCAAGGAGGAGCCTACCAGCTTATCGATCTACACGGTCAGAGGCCCATACCGCTGATCAACGGTCGACACCTGAAGAAGTATCATGCGTAAAATTGCTTAAGGAAATATTACGTTTTATGTATTGTGTATTCCATGCATGTTTATTAACATATACACTCTACATTTTTGAAATTCTCTTGTGTTGCAAGAATGCATTTCAAAATCACCCTACGAGACATGGGGCATTTTAAATATTTATTTGGGTTGACGTCGTGCTAAGCGCCGAGATCCCCAAATAAATATTTAAAATCACAAAATTTTAAATTCACTCCATTATGAAATGTCCCTGCGAGACAGGGGGCATTTTAAATATTTATTCGGGTCGACACCACGCTGCATGCCGAGATCCCCGAATAAATATTTAAAATCACCAACGCAAATATTCTTTTATACTAAAGAATACAAGGAATTCTTTTCAAAGTATATGCATGTGATCTTTCAAAAGACCGAGACGTCACTTTCTCAAACAAATCAAGATTTCAAAGGTCAGAAAGAGACTTTTGTGACTTCGCATTTCAACAAATCAAGCCGGAACAACCTGAAGTCTTTCAGCAGCCCGAAGCTTAAGGTTCGAGTGGGTGTAAGAGGTCGGATCCAACACGCCCAAATATGGCCGGATCGCTGGTAGCTCTGTCTACTCAACAAGCCATAAGAAAGGCCGTAGTAGTGGAACCCCCACTTCGTCAACCCGTCAGTAGGGACTGTAGGAAGCATGAAGGCAAATTTGACTCGACAAGTTCAAGTGATCGTAGTCTATCAAATTCTCCCAAACGACCGGAGAATCAAGGTTCCATTGGGAAGGAGAAATCTCGAGCAACTACCAAATTCGTGTAGGCTCTAAATTTCCAACCACAAAGGAAGACTCCAAATCTATCAACTTCAGTAAAATCAGCATTGGGAAGCACATTTCCCCTAGCTCAAGTCTGAAGCCTGAATGGGTGTAAGAGGTCGGATCCAACAAGCCCAAATATGGTCGGATCGCTAGCAGCTCCATCTACTCAACACGCCATAAGAAAGGCCGCAGTAGAGGAACCCCCATCTCAGCAACCAGAGGACGAAGAGCTATCAAATCCCAGCTCGCCTAATCTGATGAACTCAAGTGACTCAGATTAAAGTCTCCTCAAGTGGTTAAGGATCAAGATACTACCCAAGTTTGGTACTATCAACTGAATCCAAAACCTGTAAATCCTTCAATAAATCCATAAAGCACAAAGCTAGGATCGAAGAAATTTTTCTTCAACAAGTCCACCAAAGCACAAAGCAAAGGACCGAAGAAATTATCCCAAAGTTCATGAAAAGCTTGGAGCTGAACTAAGAGGATTCTGTCATCAACAAGTCCGCTATGCACAAAGCTCTGGACCGATGACTTCTCGCCAACGACCTAATACGTCTAGGTCACCAGCATCTACTCCTTCATCAAGCCCGCCAAAGCTAGAAGCAAAGGGCAGAAGGCATGCAAATCTTCTGACAAGTCAATGAAGACAAATCAGATAATTCTCCATCAATGTCCGCAGCACAAAGCACAGGACAGAAGGAACCAAAATCTCAGGAAAGCTAAAGCTATGAAAAGAAGTATCCTGAATGACTTCTACAAATGTCCCTAAAGACTGGGGGCATTTTAAATATTTATTTGGGTCAACATCGCACCGCATGCCGAGATCCCCAAATAAATATTTAAAATTTCGTGCTGAAATGCAGTTAGAGGAAGGAAGAATAGAAGATCCTCCATAAACTGAATGTGCCATCAGGAAAAAGTACAATCCGAGCAAAATACAATCAGTAAAAATGATAGAAATATCACATCTACACATGATGACAGCAAAAGAAGAATACAGGGAGTGACAATGTTATATACTACCATCAATCTACTAAATGACACTTCAGGGATATGAATTTGGAGTGTTATATCATTGTCCCACGGATCTCTACTGGACTGAGAGCAAATATATCAACTATACTGAAGATTACAAGTGCATCCAAAGATCTACAAAGACGACGAGGCAAATTCTTGAAGATCTACAGAATAAAAATTTTAGTGTGACATCCAAGCAAATTTTTGGAGATCCACTAAACGATAATCTTAGTGTGACATCCAACCAAACTTTTGGAGATCCGCTAAATGAAGCCCTTTGTGTGACATCCAAAGAAAATCTTCAGAGATCCACAAAGTCATTCAGCTTACAACAAACGTGATTCGCTCTACACGCGAACCACATTTGTTGGGGGGCATTTGTTGACCTTTGTGTATTATCAAAAAAAAAAAGGGAAAACAAAAGAGAGTTTAAAGCTTTTACCTGTGTGCAAATCCCGCCGAAAGCCTGTGTCGAATCCCTGAAATCTCGCACCTCGGACTGTCGAATCCGCAAAACTCGCAGGAAATCCCGCTGAAGCCGCTGGACTCGCGTCTCCTCCCAGATTTCCCGCACTCGCCTCGATCGCTGGCCTCATTTGCGTCGTTAAAAGGAGGTAGAAAGCAGAGACATCCCACGACACTTCCCCACTCGACTCCACCGCAAACTCCCGATTCTTCACCTACGACCGGCAGCAACCCCAAGCTCTGACTTCGGCTCCCTGCTCCTGCCCGACTCCAAGTCCCAGCTTCCTCTCCCTCCCGATCTCTATCTCGCGATCGACCACTCGACTCCCGTCGCTGCTCCCGATCTCGGCAAGCCTCTCCAAGCCGAACACCATCCCGTCGGCCCTCATCCGACATCTGAAGAATCCTCCAAGCCTTCGCAAGACCTCCGATCCCCACTGCCCATAGTCGCCTTTAGCTGTCGATCCCAAGCCCTAATCCCGTCGACTCCTCCTTTGACCCCTTCATGCCGGTCGACTTCGCTCGTTTGGCGACTTCCCTTCCTGTTGGAGCCGAAGTTACGACATTTTGATCGGGAGGAGGAACGGGAGTTCGCTCGCACGCTTCTGTGGCTCCCAGTCGTTGTTCGACCTCACGCCTTCAACGACTTTCCCTTCCTATCGGATCGGGAAATACGACATTTTGATCGAAAGCAACAGTGGAAGTTCGCTTGCTGTGAAGGTAATGATCCTTCTCCCCTTCCACGAGCTTCTTCAGCCAAATCCAGTAAATCCACTGAACTACAGGATTCAGTAAAACCGAGATTTATTATAAGGAGGGAGGTTTAACTTGCCGGGGATCTAATAGCTCCTAATCCTACCCTAATTTTGTTCTAACTCTGCTCAAATCATGCATATCTTCTTTTAAAATTAAAATTAATTTCTTTTTTAATTATAAATAATTATTACTAATAATAATTAATTATATTTAATTAAAATTAATTATAATTAAACATTTAATTATATTTAATCATTATTAATAATGATTAATTTTAATTAAAATAAATTGTAATTAGTTTTTTACTATTATTATAGTTAATTATTATCAATAATTAACTATAATGACTTAAAATTAATTATAATTATTTATTTTAATTTAAATTAATTATTATTAATTATAATTAATTATGATTAATTGTTAATTATAATTAATTATTTTTAAATTATGATTCATTATTATTTAATATAATTATTTATAATTAATAAAAAAAAGAAATGTAAGTGCAAGGCACTCTCTTGCCTCGATCCACGTGCCAACATCGACGCTTGCAAAGGTATAATTTTCTAACTCAGATTCTCGCTCTCGAAGTTCGCGGCGGACCGGAAAACCGCCTATACACGCTTTCATAAGCGTAGTGGGAAGGGAACCCGGTGCGGCACCTACGGCGAGGCGGGTAGGCCCTATACACGCTTTTCTTAGCGTGGTGGGGACAATTTTAAGTACCCGTATGCGGCTCTGTACCTGCGGGGAAACAAATGCTTTTCTTTTTCAGGTACGTCGAAGACCCATACACGGTTTCTTAAGCGTGGTGGGGGATTGAAGACTTTACACGGCCGCGGTGTCCTCGAAAGAGAGCACCTACCATACATGCTTTCTTAAGCGTGGTGGGAAAGGCCCAGTTTTCCGTTATTTCCCCTAAACGGGGGAGATGCCGGAATGCTGCCGAAATTTCGGGTGAACTTAAGACTGTACCTGGACTTATTTGAGCTCAAGAGCAGAAGACTTGGACTAGAACTCAAACTCAAATGAACAAGACTTGGATTGGATTGAAGTGAACAACAAAATAATTTGAAATGAATAATTAAATAGATTTAAATGGATTTGAACTCAAACAAGTGACAATGAACAACAATAAGCCAAACTTAAAAACTCTTGGACAGCAGGGAACATAGAGGTTGAGCTGAACTTGTACATAATTTGAACATTCAAACTTGATTTGGATGACAAGAACATGGACTCAAATCAAACTTGAAAGATAAGAAATTTGAGCGATATGCAAATGATATTGAAATTCAATATTTTTGGTGACTTGAAGTGATTGCAAAACTACAATGAGCATGATAACCCACTAACGGTCATATACAAGAAGTGTGATGTACTTGTAAGCAACAGCAGAAGAGATGTAATGCAGACAAATACATGATGTTCCTATAATGTATAATAGTATACCTACAAGTTACTACAAGGATCATGCAATGAATATGAACATCCTTTCATGGGCATGTATAGAAGACTTGCAATGAACACATACGAAGGACTCGAATTGAACTTGTATCAAACAAGGAACTCTAAGTACAACTTGCTTGCAAAGGAATAAAAGTTTCTACCTATAAGCTATGACATGAAATCTCCAACAAATGTCAAAGAGCCGTCATGATGATTGGAATGCAAACACTATTAAATGACATTCCTACAAGCAGTAACAATCCAATGTCAAACAAATGCAAGAAACACTGGCAAGTTATAGCGATCAATATGCAGCATACGGTGAACACTACGATACTCTTACAGTCTACAATAGTGCAGCATCAAGCAAGTATATTAGTCCCTTACAAACCAATGACAGTTGTCTTAGGGTGGCAGACCCATCCCTATAAGCAAGTACAATCATCATACCACCTGAGATTGGTGAAAAGTGGACATGATGCAAGTACAACGATTCTCCTATAAGCACATTTAGGAGATTATAGTGAACATGAATATCCCTTGCAAGCAGTGGTAAATAATATAATATTTGTGGATAGCAACAGTGGGTATATCATAAATACAGAGAACTCCTTGTGGAAATAAATACACACAATATCTGTAAAAAATTTTGAAAGATCTGCAATACATACGGTCTCTCTACGAATATAGACATATGTTCAATATGTTACTCGTGGGTAGATACAGAAAGACTTCAGTAAATGCAGTATCCTGAAGTCAATTCCAATCCATGAATGAAAACATCTACCTGCCTACAAACAGCAGTGGGGGAGATCATATAATGCTACGCCACCGGATCTGCAACACTCATACAAGCAGACAGAAGGCGTCTACAAGTTACAATGCCACGCCACCGGATCTGCAACACTCATACAAGCAGACAGAAGGCGTCTACAAGTTACAACGCCACGCCACCGGATCTGCAACACTCATACAAGAAGACAGAAGGCGTCTACAAGTTACAACGCCACGCCACTGGATCTGCAACACTCATACAAGCAGACAGAAGGCGTCTACAAGTTACAATGCCACGCCACCGGATCTGCAACACTCATACAAGCAGACAGAAGGCGTCTACAAGTTACAATGCCACGCCACCGGATCTGTAACACTCATACAAGCAGACAGAAGGCGTCTACAAGTTACAACGCCACGCCACCGGATCTGGAACACTCATACAAGCAGACAGAAGGCGTCTATAAGTTACAACGCCATGCCACCGGATCTGCAACCTTTGTAAAAGCAGACAGAAGGCATTCACATATATTTTCTAAAATACCCCCGCACATGTGCACTTTAATTTGTATACACATAAGTACACTAAAAAGGGAAAATATAATCTTAAACCCGCATGGGCCCCGGCGAGCGTGTTCTTGGTACACACGTGACGTCTAGGGATGCTGCGTGGGTCAATAGATTTAAACCCGATCCTCCTATGCAAGCAGATAGGAGTTGACAAGGTTTAATAAATATCATAAAATGCCCCCAAACACTCGCATGGGACCCGGCGAGCGTGTTATTGGTACACACGTGATGTTTAGGGATGCTGCGCGGGTTAATAAGTGAATTCAAGTTCGAGCCCGATCCTTCTATTCAGGTAGATAGGAGTTGACATGACTCGAACTATTAAATAAATATACGGTCGCGGGGTCGACCGAGATATTTATTTTATACGTTCATATTAGACCTCCAAGGCCTATAATCAAGAGAATTCACTTACAAAGGCATAAAGCCTACGAAACCCAATCCTCTGTCAATTACTAGACAGAGTCGACAAGGTTTAAAATCCACAAATATTTTCAAGTGACCTCAAGGTCACCCCGATGATGGCCGTGTTGAATGCAAATCTCAACCGGAGGGGTTTACATCAATCATCCCAAATGCCTCCCAAACCCTACCAAAACTCCAAAACTCCACAAAAATTTCCAAAATCCTAAAATTCAAAAATATTTAAAACTGAAATCCAATCATCAATCACATAAAGCAAATCCATCCACCCTCCGCAACAGTTTGCCGAGGTGGATAAATTAAAATTTACTTCAGCTCACAAAGAGCCAATGCCTAGTCGAAAATATCACTAGGATCCATTCTCAAACAATCTCCTGCCAGCAAGGACGTGGTACGAGTCCTCCAACCGGCAGTTTCGCCGCCAAATGGCACTGCAGGATAAACGGTTATGACTCGGGGCCCTCTGAACCAGGTGGTCGCCGCCAAATGGCACCATTATATTATGGTTATGGCCAGAGCCCGTATGCTCCCCAATGGCATCAAATCCTTGAGATATGAATCAATAGAATATGATCGATAGGGCACAAAGCCCTCTGTTAGCTAAGATGGATTCAAATTTGTCCCCTTAGGCAAATATTCCCCCCAGGTCTACAAGGTACCCTTGGACGAAGCAACCCATGGCTGCCGACAAGGATCCTTCTGTCAGGTTGGGTCGACTACCTCCTCTGACTAAGTAGACCAGGGATCACGATGGCCCGGGATGACGGAACCATGGGATCTTGATCGGGTCTATCATCCATTCCCCCTCCATCCGCTTTAAGTGCAAGATGGTGACATTTCCAATTTTAAATATGAAATCTCAAAATCTTCCAATCTTCCAAATTCTCAAACTTTCCAAAACCTCAAACTCATGCTGCTACTATATGCCAGATACGTGTCTCTACGTATCTGATTGACGACTAGCCTTAATCGAAAGTTCTCTCTCGTTACCGGGAGGGGTAATTAACTATAGGCGCTTGCGCCTATAGGAAACCAGAACTCAGATCATAAAGTCCTCGCTAAATGAGGGCGAAATCTCTGGGTAGTGTCTTACCTACTATCTCATATGGCTTCCAAAATTTACCTCGGAACTTAAATCGTTAAAACTCCCCCCTCAGAAAAGCATAAAGTCGGGCGAAGGCCGGGGCTGAATTTTTGGAGCCCACAGGACCCTCGTTAGACTTCTACCCGACGCCGGACTTCGGGCCCTCGTTGAAGTTTTACCCGACATTGAACTTCTACCCGACGTCGGACTTCTGCCCGTCGTCAGAGTTCTACCCGACGCTGTACTTCTACTTGTCTGTTACAGGGCTTCCACCGACTTCTTCCGTCTGTTACAGGGCTTCCACCGACTAACGTCGGACTTCCATGAGATCCCTCAGAAAAGGAGGAAACTCCTACTCAGTGAGGGGCCCTAAACCTGGACAGAGGATACCGTCTGAACAGGACCAGGGGAATGCCTCAACATGAGGGAAAGACGAATGTGAGGGAGGATTTTCCCTTCTTGCAAAGAGGGGCCCTGGACCCGGACAGGGGATGCCGCCTGTGCCGGGCCAGGGGAAGGCCTCAATTGAAAGAAAGGAGGAGAAGACTCCTACTCAGTGAGGGGCCCTAGCCCTGAACAGGCCTAGGGGAATGCCTCAGCGTGAGGGAGAAATGAAGAGAGGGAGGAATTTCCTTCTTGCAGAGAGGGGCCCTGGGCCCGGACAGGGGATGCCGCCTATGCCGGGCTAAGGGAAGGCCTCAATTGAAAGAGAGGAAAAAGAGGAGAAGGGGAGGTGCAAAGAGCCTAAGACCCCTAGGGGTCTATTTATAGTAGGAGGCCAAGGGAAGTTATTGAAAAAAAAAAAAAAAAAAAAATTTTGGGCCTTAACCGCTAGCGGTTAGCTGGCGGTTAACTGGCAGTTAGCCAACCGCCAGCAGTTGGCTGAACCGCCAGCCACGGCTAAACGCCAGCCGCTAGAGCCGCGGCTCAGGAGAGCCGCGCGGGAGCCAGGGCAGCGCGGGCCGGCGCCCGCTTGCGCGCGGGCAGGCACGCCGGGCAGGCGCAGGCGCGCGGCAGCAGCGGTGGCGGCGCGCGGGAGGTTTCGGCAGCGGCGGCGGCGGCCGGCGGCAGCCGGCGGGGGCTGAGCCGCCCCAACCCATTTTCGGGCCCAATTTCGGGCCCGAAAAGGTCAAATTGGACTTTTTTGGGGTCTCTGGAACCGTTTTTCGACGTTCCGGACTCAATTTTGGCACTTTTAAGGCCATTCAAGACCCTACACCCAAGTTTTTTTTTTTGCAAATATCAAATTGCACGAAAAAATTTCCCCAAAGATTGAAATGCATATTTTCGGACTTCTGGAGCTTTGATGTCCGAAAATAGGGGGCAACTGATACGTCATCAAAAAATTATCTTGATCGGACACGAATCTCGAGGCAAAGTCAAGTCAGAAACTTCCAAAATTAATTTTGGGACTATCTGAACTCTGATTCCAGCAAACTTACAGTCAAGCTGAGAATCTCAGAAATACGAACCCAACGATACCAAATTCAACCCAATTCGAGCCCAAATGGGTCAAAATCAAGGGTCTGAAGTGTTATTGGAAAGTTCAAACCATAATTTGGATTACCAAACGGTCTCCAAAGGTGACAATCTTATAGTCGAATCGAGTGTCTCGACGAGACGAATCCAACGAGCCCAAGATCGCCAAAATCTGACATTTCTAAGGCCTTTAAATGTCCAAAGAACGGTCTATGATCAAGGGATTCAAGATCGACCGTCGATTCAAACCACTACCTAACTACCCCTGATCTTCCACCTATTTACGGGCCATGCCACTCACGAAAATCTATAAATAGAGCCCCCTCTCCTCTTGAAAAAAGGGACCTGATCCTAAGGAGAAGAAGAGAGAACTCTTGCTTCCTTGCTCGTCCACGACCACCACCGGACCACCGCCTTGACGCCGTTGCTCCGCCGGACCACCACCTGAGGTCCTGCTCTTCACTGGACCACCACCTGAGGCCCTGCTCTTCGCCGGACCACCACCTAAGGTCTTGCTCTTTGCCGGACCACCACCTGAGGTCCTGCACTTCGCCGGACCACCACCTGAGGCTCTGCTCTTCGCCGGACCACCACTTGAGGCCCTACACTTTGCCAGACCGCCACCTCAGGCCCTACTCTTCGCCGGACCACCACCTGAGGCCCTGCTCTTTGCCAGACCACCACCTGAGGTCCTGCACTTCGCCGGACCACCACCTGAGGCCCTGCTCTTCTCCGGACCACCACCTGACGTCCTGAGTCCTGCCGGACCTCCACCTGAGGTCCGAACTTTCACCGAAGCATCACCTGATGTTCAAAGTTATATCGGAACACCAATTGAGGTCCTCATGACCTCAGATTTCAGATTAAGGTCCTTCTGACCTCCAACGTCAGCCGACCATGGTCCTTCCGACCTCCGTTGCCCTATCAATTCAGGTCCTCCTGACCTCTGACATCATATTAAGGTCCTTCTGACCTCCAACGCCAGCCGACCACGGTCCTTCCGACCTCCATCGCCCTACCATTTCAGGTCCTCCTGACCACTGACATCTGATTAAGGTCATTCTGACCTCCAATGCCAGCCGACTACGGTCCTTTTGACCTCCGTCGCCCCACCAAATAAGGTCTTTCCGAGCTCTGTCATCTGATTACGGTCTTTATGACCAGCAACATCAGTCAACTATGGTCCTTCCGACCTCCGTCGCCTGACCAACAAAGGTTCTCCCGACCTCTATCCTCAGACTACGGTCTCCCTGACCTACAACATCTGTCAACTACGGTCTTTCCGACTTCCATCTCCCGCCAAGTACGATCTTTCTGACCTCTGTCGTCTGCCAACTATGGTCAGCCAACCTAGAAAATGTGTATATATTAATTCACACCATGTAATGCACTCTATATGATGTATATTGGCGATATCAAGCCAAGTCCTTCCCCAAAACGGAGGACCTCGTTTGTAAACAACTGCAAATACTAGTGGATTTATTCAAACTGGGCCAGGCCCCGTGGTTTTTCCCCCTTTCAGGGGTTTCCACATAAAAACTCTGGTGTCTCGTATGAATATTACACCCTCTCTCTTTCATCTGACTGTGTGCTGGATTTTCGTACAATGCTAAGACACTAAGCTTTATATTTCTCTACCGCCGCGAATACTCCAGGACGCAACAATTATCATGGTAAGAAAAAAACATATTGTAACAAAAAAAATTATACAAGAAAAAACCCTTAGATTTTTTATCAATCATTTTAAAAAATAAATTGTATAAAAATAAAAGTTATGTAGTTGCCCCAAAATCTAAAATATTTACTATGGAAAAAAAAATCATTAGGATAATAGAAAAATATAGTCATTTGTGAGATAGTTGCTTTTTTCACTTTTAAGAAGATTCCTTTACAAATTTGAAGAAATGCAAAATGAAAAAACATAAAAGTTAAATTTTATTTAATAACAAACTCATCAGAATTAAAAAAAAAATTAAACAAAGACCTTTTAAAAATAAAAATATTTTAATATTAGATATAAGAAGACAAAATACACCTTATTTGAGCAAAGATAGCGGCTTGGATGCTACGACAAATTTTTAGAACTAAGGGAAGAGGTTCTCGGGTCTATTAAACTCCTATTATTTGCGGTGATTTAAATTACTATTATGTTAGCAACGATTTTACAGCTACAAAATATCAAAATTAGCAACGACTTTAAAACCGCAATTAGTATGTGAGGTTTTAAGTTTTGAATTTTGGTGGTGAATTGATTTTTACATTTATTGGAAAATGATATAAGCTTTATGTTTAAGTTGACAATGATGTTTGGAGAACTGGTTTTGAATCTTTGTGCAAGTAAGACATCATTGTGAGATCTATTTTCGCAAATTGAACGGCTTATGTTTGTGAATTAAATGATTTATATTTACAACGATGATATTTGAATGTTTGTGAGATTTTAGTTTGAATGGTTTCTTCTTTATTATTATTAATATTATTCTCTCATAGTTTAAAATATTTGTTATAATATGTTTACATAAACTATTGTAATTTGTACAATATAAATTGTTTCATTGAAATAATGAAAGGCTGTAACATTTTTAAGATGTTATAGGTTTTCGACGGATTTCTGATGCAATATCTGTTAGAAATCTTCGATACTGGCACCGACGGAAGAGCGGAATGCGAAATCTTGGTGAATTCCATCAGAAATTTCAGGCAAAAAATTTTGACGGCAATTCAACACAAATTGGTCGTATTAGGTGACAGTATCTTTGGCCCTGATCCCTCGAAAAATTTTCCGACGAAAAATAACTCAACGGAGTATATTTTTCTACGCATGTTTTATCGGTGGAATTTATTTCGTGGAAATCATCCAATAATCTCTATTTCTGATGGAAATCAACTAACTTCTGACGAAAAATTCTGACAAAATTTTGGTGTTGTGTGGGGAATTGAATCAAAACCGAATCAAACTTAAGTTGTTAACTCATTAATCTAGACTCGCAATACAGTGTTCTAGTCGGCTTGACTCGGATTTTGTTTGAGATAATTTTTTTATTGCCTTCTAAAATAATTTTTAAGTTTTTAAACTAAAAAATTTTTATGCTAAAATATTAATTTAAAAAATCAATAAAAAAAGTGGTCCTAAGCAACCCTCACTTATCCTATGAAACCCGTAACGTGCTACAGTATAAGCTTCTTAAAGAAAAGGCAGCCACGACGAAATCAACAACAGCTGAACAAAGTATAAATCGCAAGAATAATTAATAAACGAAGCAACTTTGCATAAATCATTACCTTGCTGGTACCCTTACGATTCGCGGTGGGAGTTTCCAGCTTGATATCTTGCACAATGGCCCTGTTGTCCAAATCCCAGATCAACACACCGTGCTGTGTCGCAGCGCAAAGCCAATACCTGTTGGGACAAAAGCATACCGCATGGACGACTGTCTCTGTATTTAGCGAATACATCTTCTTCCACCCATTAATATCCCACAACAGAGCTTCGTCATCCCTGCCTCCACTGGCGCATACAGATCCATCAGGACTCACAGTAACGGCGTTCACATATCCTCCATGGTCCGTCATCGTGCGTTGGAGCTTACAGTTTGTCAGATTCCATACCTTCACCGTCCTATCCCATGACCCCGAGACGATAGTTGGCTGGGCGTCGGGGATAAACCGCACGCTGCTTACCCAATTGGTATGGCCACCCCCATCTAGATCATTTGGGATGGTGTACTTGCAGGAACCAACCGTATTCCAAAGCTTGATGGTTTTGTCACGGGAACCGGAGACGATCTGGCGGTTATCAAAAGAAAATGCAACGGAAAGGACGCTATTGGTGTGGCCAACGAAGCGGCGGCTGGTGCAGCCTTTTTCAAGGTCCCAAAGGCGGAGTTCACCGTCCCAAGATCCGGAAAGAGCGAACTGACCGTCGAAGGAAAGGACGACGTCTTGGATGAAGTGGGAGTGGCCAGTGAGGCGACGGCGTGGAAGGCCGACGAGGGAGGGTAGGTCTTGATGATTGGGAAGCCGAGACTTGGTGAGATCCCAGATGATAATGGATTTGTCGCGGGAGGAGGATACCATCATGTCGCAATTGTCGATTGGAGTGGCGATGGCGGTCACGGCAGCCGAGTGGGCGCTGAGCATGCCTTTAAGAAAGAAAGGTTCCGCCATTGCTACGGAGGACTTATGTGGGTTTCGATGTTGATGGGGAGCTATATAGTATACAGCAGGATAGTGGTATTTCAAGGAGATGTCACGTGTAAGTAGGTTCTGTGAGATCACTCAACAGACTTACGAAGCGCCTTTTATGCTTTATTAATTTATAAATTTTCAAATGGCAATACTTTGAATGCCAAATGTCAGATGAAGAAGTAATAATTACAATTTCATGTTTTCACGTTAATAAAATAAAATAAATTTTCATGTTAAATTTACTGTTATTTATGAAACCACATCACGATCTTGTTATAAGTTTGAATTGAGACTAATGATTACTGAGAAAAAAAAAAGAGAAAAATAAATAACTTATTAGAGAATCTTTAATTAGAATTATAAAATCCAAAAGATAAACTTATAACGAGGGTATATGATACTACGTGCCAGCATCAAATCAGTGAATTCACATTTACACGCTTTAATGGGACGACTGGTTAGAAACAATAATAAGGGATAGCATAATAGTCTCTTTGCAATTGCCATTATGACGAGTAGCTTGGCCGACACTATCAAGTAGTCAAGTAGAGTTGTTTTTACAAGTTGTGTAGCCTCAAAATACCGGAGTGGGGGATAGTAGCTCTTCATCTGGATTCTAATAAAATACTGACACGTGATTTTTTAATAATTATATTATTTTTCTTACAACCCGGCCCGATCGAGACACTCTTTTACCGTTTTTTTAAAAAAAATGAACCACAAAAGCGCCCAAGTATTTAGGGGTTTGGCGGGCAGAATATCACCTTTTACCTGTTGAAAAACAAAAATAAGAACATGCGAAGAAGATGAAACTTAGTTTGGAGGACGTTGCATTCCCTGACGAGATGAAAGGCGGTATGCAAAACGTTCAGAAAAGAGTTACTGCAGCCAACTATGGAAAATAAAAAATTAGGATTATTATTGATAAATTTTAAACTCCTCCAAAGTTTTACTTTGTTTCCTGTAAAGATATAATTTTTTTAGGATTTACGGTGTATTATTCAATTATGTATATGTCGAATTCCATGAAGAACCATGATTTTATTGTGTATGGATGATTTTAATGTAAATATATAGTTTTTAAAGGTTTAGGGTGTACTTTTTAAATTATGTGTATTTGTGAAATTATGTTAGAAATATTTTTTTTTTCTAATACACAGTGCTGTGTATTTGTTGTGTATAATCTTATATACAGGCGTATAGCAATACACACGAAAATTATGTTGTGAATGTGTTAATTTTTTGTTAATAAACACTGTATATTGCTATATATTATTGTGTATTATTGTATATTATTGTGTATTACTGTGCATTACTGTGCATTTAGCTGTGTATTGTTGTGTATTGCTATTAATTGAGCTGTTTATTTCACTAATGACTGTTATGTATTGCTATGTACTGCTGTGTATTGCTATGTACCGAGCTATATATTTCTGTGCACTAAGCTGTGTATTATTATGTATTGCTGTGTATTGAGCTGTGTATTGTTGTGTATTGGTGTGTATTGAGATGTGTATTGATGTTTATTGTCATGTATTGATCTGTGTATTATTATATATTGAATTGGGTATTACTGTGTATTGAGCTGTGTATTACTGTGTATTGTTGTATATTATTATGTATTTAGTTATATATAATATTATTGTGTACTGAGCTATGCATTGAGCTGTGTATTGTTGTGTATTTCTCTTATGATTGTTATGCATTATTGTTAACTGAGTTATGAGTAAGTTTAGATTCAACGAGTTGAGTAGTTTTCTCTTGTACACTAGATGTTTATAATTATGATAATGAAGCATATGATTTGTACTTCAACGAGTTGAGTAGTTTTCTCTTGTACACTAGATGTTTATAATTATGATAATGAAGCATATGATTTGTACTGTAATGATGCTTATAATTTTAATTTTAGTGTTCGTAAAAAACATCATAATTACTGGCCAAATTCCAAAAAAAATAAAATCTAAAGTCTTTGCCTGTTCAAAAGTTGGTTTTTAGAAGGATATTGACTTAAATTTCCAATCAAAATATTTGAAATCAAACACCAGAATGGGATGTCATGCTATTATTAGATTTAAAGTGGTTGAAGATGGATTTTGGAAGGTCCAAAAATGGATAGAAAGCCATAATCACAAATTGACTAGACCAGAAGACCAACATCTAGTTAGATCATGTAGAAATATTAGTGATAAGAAACCACTAGTTCTTAATTCAATGATAAAAGTCAGGATAAGAACCATTGAAGCATTTACCTATCTTGTTGATAAAGTTGGAGGTTTAAAAAATCTTGGATTCTCTAAGAGGGATACATATAACTATATTCAGAAAGAGCAAAGAGAAAAGATTGAGTATGGGGACACTGTATTGCTAATTTAGCTATTTAAAGATCGACTAGTTGATGATAACATATTTGAATGGGACGTCCAAACTGACGAATATGATAGATTGTTAATTTTTTTTTGGATTGATGGGATGGGGAGAATAAATTATGACTACTTTGGAGATATGATAATTTTTTATACTAGTTATAGACTTAATAAATATAATTTAGTCTGTGTATCATTTTTTTTAGTTAATAATCATTGACAGAATATTTGATTGGGGTGGCCTTTCTGTTGGAGGAAATAATTGATTCATTTACATAGTTGTTTAGAATATTTATACAAATAATGGGTGGTAAATATTCAATAATGATATTTACTTATTAGGACCAGGCAATGGGTAGGGTCACAAAAATTACATTACCTTAGACATGCCATAGACCATGTCAATGGCACATCTCTAAAATATACAGTAATACAACTAAATACACAACAATACACGACAATCATAAGAGAAAATACACAACAATATACAGCTAACTACACATTGACTAATTAAAGAGAAAAAACACACAAATATATAATTAGAACATACTTAGCATAATTTTTTAAATAACTATCCATGAACATCCTTGTTTCTTCATTTTTCAGCTCCCTTCCAATAAATTCCATCTTCTTTTTTGCTGGCTGAGTAATTGTATATACTCCCTCATCCATAACAATGACTGCACTAGGTGCTGGTACTTCTTGTATAGATACTCCCTTATCTACATCAATAATTATAATAAGTGCAGGTACATTTTTTATGTAGGTTGGTTCTTGGTTGTTTGATTGCCTCATTTTCTCTTCTGACCCTTCTGACTAGCTATTTGAATTATCTTGATTTCATTCTTAGATGCAGCAACGTTTTGCATTGGCTGATTATTTGGTCTTTATTTGCTTCTTTTCTATATTTGACTAGTTGTGAAAGGTTTCTTGATAACAATCTTAACTTAGTCCTCCCTACCCTTCACATGACGTATTATTCTTGGGCTGGGGGTTATAGAAAAAATTCATTATCATCCTTATCTTTCTCTTTGATTGGAGCATGAGCAAGTATAATTTTTTTTTGGGTGACTTTATAGGGAGAATGAGGGGAATAGCTATGGGGTTGAAGGGAGATGGAAGGTGGAGAATGTACTTTCTTAGGTGAAGAAGGGGAATGGTTAGGGGTTAAAGGGAGATGGAAGATGGAGAGTGGACTTTCTTAGGTGAATGAAGGGGATGGATGGGGGGTTAAAGGGAGATGGAAGGTTGAGAGTATACTTTCATAGCAGAATGATGGGAAGAATTCTACAGGAGAACTATTTCATCCTAAGTAACTCCTTGGAGGAATAAAAAATTTGTACAATTATGATTGCCATAACAAGCTCACAAATAAATTAAATTACCTATCTAAGTGTGATGTGCGAGGAAGCATGCATACCTTCCCATCCTGAAGATTAGCAAATATTTCAGACACCTCTATATCGTTATAAAAGATGTGACTGGTCTAGTTAAGAAACATGGTCTTACATTCATATGCACAGGGGCTTATACTGATGTGTGCTTCAAAAATCAAATTTGCATATAATCAAGAGTAACATTAACCAAGAAATTCCAAATGATAAAGAGAATCTTGGAAGCTATTTGTACTCAAAAATAGTAAATATACAAATCTATTTATATAACCTAGTCATTTGGATTTAACAAACATTTTGGTAGTGATATCAAATTGCCCAACAAATAAATCCCTAATGGCCACTGCTCTGTTATAAAATGAGAACCCATCTTCATTCCATGCAACTGTAATGATCCTTCCCAGGATTCTATAGTTAAGAATTGAAAAGAATAAATTGGACAACATAAATATTATAAATTTATTTAGAACAAGGGTGGTGGAGTTGATTTAGTGAGGCTATGCATCTTATGTTTAACTTTGGTTGATAATTTTTCCGATACTATCTCACTTTCTAACTTTAATTCAGCTCCTCAGTTTGGTAATCCTTTAATCATAGCCACCTTATCTGTAGTAAACGTTAGCTCATGTCCTTTGATAATGAAGCATTACTTTGACATATCCCATGATGATAGAAGCATGTATATGAGGAGAATATTCTATTGGAATGCATGGTCTCTAATAATTGATATAAGTGTAATTCCTTTAATCTATTATTGAAATTCTTGCCAAAAGTTTGAACTAAAGAGTTACAGATATGCCTAAAAGTTGATGTTCTATAACGAGAAGTGATCTTTGGAACATATATCTACAAAATACTCATCAGTACACAATAATACCTAGTGATATAATAGAGAAATAATAACATTTCCCAAAAAATTTCTCAAATACACAGCTCTGAAATAACTTGAAAAGGTTATCAAATGAAGAAATACAATAATGTCTGGTTTGCCATAAGCTTGTATCATGGAAATACACAGTAATACACAATAATACACAAAAATATATAGCTAAATACACAATAATGCACAATAATACACCACTAAATTCACTATAATGTATAGTAATATATAATAATATACAACAATACACAGTAATACACAATAATACATAGTGACTTAAGAGAGAAAAGATAACATTTCCCACAAAATTTCTCAAATCTTAATTCAAAGTTATGAAAAAGCTTTAAAAATATTTTCAAATGAACAAATACAACAATATTTGGTTGGCATAAGCTTGTATATCATAGAAATAAACAGTAATACTCAATAGTACACAACAATGGACAGTCACTTAACAGAGAAATAATAGCATTCCCCATAAAATTTCTCAAATATACAACTCTGAAAAAACATAAAAAGGCTTTCAAATGAACAAATACAGCAATGATTGGTTACCGTAAGCTTGTATCAGTGAAATATATAATAATACATAGTAATACACAGTGACTTAAGAGAGAAAATAAATTAAAATTTTTCACAAAATTTATCAAATACACAGCTATGAAAATACTTAAATAGTTTTCAAGTGAACAATTACAAAAACGTCTAGTTGCCACATATTTTGTATCATAGAAATACTCAGCAATACACAACTATAAACATTGACTTCACTGAAAAATAATAGTATTTTACACAAAATTGTACAAAAACATAGCTCTGAAAAAGCTTAAAAAGTTTTTAAATAAACTACTATAGCAATGTCTGGTCTCCATAAGCTTATACGATGATAATACATAACAATACACACTAATACCAAGTAATATTCAATAATACCCAACAATACCCAGTTTCTATTAAGGAAAAAAAACCATATTTTACATAAATTTTATATAAACCTTATACCCTAAACCCTGAACTCTAATAACTCTTTTAGATAAATTATTTATAGAATAATTAGCTTTGGCATTTTAAAATATCCAGTGATGTAGAGCTACTCTAGAGATAAATCAAACTTTAACTCTTACATGGAAGAAGAAGAGGGACTAAACTGAGAGTAGAAAGGAAGATGATAAAAATGTTATACTCTGAATACCGACACTTTTGGTTTGTCGAAAGATGGTGAAAGGTTTAACATCCGGGCATATTAATTTCTTAGCTAGAAGACTCGATCCTGAAGAGTGCTTATTTGAACTGAGAGCAGAGAGGAACTGAAGGTGAAACATTTGAATTCCATGACTTTGGGTTTGCATAGATTTTAAAATTTTTGTGGACCCAGTTTTTCACCTCTGAACTAGTGGACCGGTTCGGGTCATCGGGCCACACATGTTAGCATTTTATTGGAGTCCGGACGTAGAGCTATGTCCAGACTCCGCACAAAATAATTTCTCAGATAGTAGGGGATAAGGCTTTTGAAAATATCTAGATTTGATGTGAATGGCTAGTTAGGAATCAAGAAGTTTCATTGCCTAATATAAACTTAACAATTGACCTACATCAATTTAATTAGGATAAACCTCAATGCACAATATGAATCTTCTATAATTGTTGAGGTATAAATAACCCTCTCAAGCACAGTTTTATTTTAAATAATTAGACTTTACTTAATTTAAAAATAAAATTACAAATATTTTGTGGCTAGGTCTAACAAATATATGAGAAAAAAAAGTAACCCTTTGTTACATCGTGGAACATTCACGGTGGTAGAGAGATATAGGATTTAGCATCCAAACTTTGTAGGAAGATCCATCACACGCAGATAAGAAAGAGGGGTGCAAATATACTTCGATCCCTTGATTTGAGCCCACTTGGGCTCAGATTAGACCAATTTTGATGTCGTTGGATTCGTCTTCTTGAAATGTTCAATTTGATTATAAGTTTACCAAAATCAAAGTTTGGATTGTTTTAACTCTAATTTTTGAAGTTTTTATTTTAGACATGCATCAAGATTCGCACCTGATCAAGGTAATTTTTGGTTAGTATCACCCTTTAATTTTATTTAGCAAATAATTTTATTCCATACCTCATCCTTTATAGCATCTATTTAATATGTGTGTATGTGTGTGTGTGTGTATATATATATATATATATATATATATATATATATATGCTATTATAAAAGCCGCTTGAGTTACTTCTTATACACAATCTTGGCCTTCCATTTTATTCATTCAAAAATGATTCTGGCCCCTTCATTATTTTTAATAATTTTAAATATATATGTATTTTCTATATAATAAATACTTAACAGTTAACTCACCCCTTTGATTCGCCACCTAATCTCGATTCGGCTTTCCTCGCCATCGCCTGTGGTAATAAATTTTCAATTAACCTAAACACTCTGCTACCTACTATTTCATAAATTCCTCCATTTTGCTCTTCTTCTTTCCTTGCCTCTCTCCTCTCAGCTGCCTATTCTTGATTTGGCTTCCCTCTCCTAGTAATAAATTTTCCATTAATCTAAACACTCTGTTGAGAGTTCCTCCATTTTGGGCTCTTTGGTTTGCCCTAGCTTCTTCCTCTCCACTATTTCTCTAGTAGCTTTCTTCTATAGATAAATAGATAAAATTTTTTTGATATATAATTAAATATCTTTATGCTTAAATATATAATAATAATATATAAAATCTAATAAAAGATATCAAAATACATAATTTATATTTATAATTTATTAGCTACAGCTTACATAATAATTAGCCATTTGAAGTGTGAATAGATGGATATAGACTAGAAACCATGTGCTGTAGAGAAATACTTACCTATCTAAATTTGGGTTATAGATGAGATAGTAAATACAATATTGAGTTTTGTTTTTAATATGAATTTTATACATTTTATAGTTTTGAGTTTGAACTTACATTAATATATTAACATTTTTTTGTTCTATGTTTAACATTGAATAAGATTTTAATTAATTGTGGGATAATGCATTTTTCATATTATTATCTTGCTGTAACTTAATTTTCTAATTTTTTGATATTTATGAAATATGTGATGCCTATGGCATATCCTAATTAGCAAGACTAGACTGCAAAAGTGTTATGTTAAAAGTAAATGGTACAAGCCTTAGAGGTTTAAAAAATAGGTGATGCAATTTCAAAAATATTTTAGGAATGCTTTCTTGATTCTGAAAGAATTGTTGGCTTTGCTGGTGTAGCTGGAGAAAATATCGAATGAATCATGCCTATTCTGCTACAATTAGTCCTTTCTGATTGAAGGTACATTTGGGTGAGGCCAGTTCATGTAAAGTTATGTGGTAAATTAGTTTTTTGTTTCTCTCATGTTATTCAAGTGATCATCTTCTATGTTTTAGATACATAGCACCTCAGTATTTCATGCACGTAGTGGTGAATGATAAAATTGATGTGTTTGCTTATGGGGTATTGCTGCTCAAGCTCATAACAGGCAAGTGAGCTGTTGTTTCCTCCCCCAAAATCTTGGTGATATGCGTATGATTGACCATGCCACATTATATTTTTCTTGCATTAAATTGAGAAATTATACAACTAATGTGAAATTGTTGTGGAAAAGCTGAGTTTTTAAAAATTGATATAACAATTATAGTCTTTTTCTCTTATGAAAAATTGAATAGTAGTTTTTTTAATGCTATAACACTTGTACATTTGAATGTGAAAACCTTATTTTTGTCATAAAAATTTCAAAAAATGACAAACAAGTTGTAGCCAAATAGTATTATAGTAGTTTGTCCAAAAGAAACTTGATACATAGAACATTGAATTTTAATTGCAACTTAAGCATTTTATGCTTGATGCTTATTCCTACGCTAAAATTTTCTTTCATCACCTCCCATGGTTCGACATTCCAGATTCTAATACATTAGCTTCTTATCTATTTAATAAACCATAAATCTTCTAACATGTTTACTAATTTTTTTTATACTACACCTATAAGTTACTCACTTTGGATTCTTTATCAAGTGGCATCAGTCATGCCTTACATAATATTTATAATTTCACTAACGAAGGCAATCAATGCCTTTTCTTTATTATGCAAAGCCATTTCCTGATGCCAACAACTTTAATGGATTGGCAGATCCATCATTCTTCTTCTTTATTTTTTCATTTTGGTTTATGCTAGCTTATGGGAAAGCTTATAAATTAATCCATTATTTAGGACTCGAAGAGTCAATCACTACCAAAATAGCAGAATATGATCCGGCCAATTAGACATCCATTCATATAGTAAAGACCACATGATGAATATTTGGCCAAATGCCTTCTTGTTCCCCTACTGAGTTCAAATTTTGAATTTATGTAAATGAATCATAGTGATGATCTTTGTAAACTGTCTTTTTTATAAGAATGTTATATAAGCTGAATCTGACAATGAAAAAATGACAAGTTTGAATAACACTGATATGTAGATGTAATTTGTAGTTCATATAATGTATAATATAAGGCTATGATAGTTGCAATTTATATGTTTTCTAATGCTTTACATATTTATCATTATATACACTTTTCAACCCTGTATTTAAAGTGAAAATTCCTGTTATGGTTATTTCAGTAGGTTGTAGTCTCATAGCCAATTTTTTTACGAGTAATTTGTCCTTAATTTTCTTTGACGTGATTTAAATCTTAGTATTTTCTAGCTGATTCAAGCTCCAATTTTTTTTTTCTATCCTCCTTAATATTGATAGTTCAAATATGTATGAGTAGAAGTTGCTTTCAACCATTGGTTGGGTGATTGCTTCTTTTCATCTAGACGTCAGGTTTCTAGTTCAAATATATTTAAGGATTATATTAGTCAATATTGTTGTTATTTTTTTTTTCATCTTCTATAGTTCTGCTAAATTTATAATTTAATGGGATCTCCTATTTGGGTGTTTATATAGTAGTGCTTGAGTTTCATAAAATGGTTTCATACATCTTTTTTTGATAGATAATATCATTGATATAGCATGTCATAACTAATTTTTGAGTTTTGTTATTTGAATTAAACAGTATTATTTTGAAAAGGTTAATTATCTTTGGGCAATTTAATTTCTTAAATTTTAATTTTGAAATTGAACGCATTATTATGAATGATACATCATCTCAGGAGACGAGAATACCATTCCCTAATTGGTTCAATTTACAGGATTAAAATTTCATCCTGATTATCATAACTAAATTCGAGCAAGAACTACATATGACCCTGGAGGCTCAAAATAATTATTCACTCAGATATTTAACTACGATAATTTGGATAAATTATTATTAATTTTATAATCAAAGTTACAATAATAATTGATATATCTTCATGAAGGAAGAAAATATTAATTATTATTAATCATTTGAAAATGATGATAATGACTATTAATTTTGACTTAAAATTTCCCAAAGAAAATTAATTAAGTTTTAAAAAAATTGATTTTAAAAATTTTGTTTGTTCTGGGTCTCTAAATCTCCTACGAGCGCAAGCCCTTGTAGTTAATTATATCTTAAAAAACTAGAATTTCTTACAAATACTTTTGATTAAAATAACGATAAAAATTTTATTTTGAGATTTGAAATTTTGATATTAAGGGAGGTGAGGATTAAAAATCTAACTTGGATTGGATTGAGATGAACACTTATTTCTGGAGGCCAAAGGAAGAATGGTAGGAGGTGTTTTGAGATTTTAAAATAATTCAGAAACACTTCAATCTACCCTATATGTTGGGCGTAAATTTAAATTGAAAGATATTTAAGTTTGAATTGTTAGTTTTATTAAAAAATTAGGATTTAATTCCCGAAGGTTAAGGTTTTATAGCCTGAGCCTGCCTCAAAACCTAAATCTAAATTGGATACTAAAAATTAGTAACCCGAACCTAACTAATACAATGTAGGATCTAGATTTACCCTGGCATGGATTGGAGAGTCAGCGAACCACCTAAACACTTTAAAACCATGAGTATGATCTTTTATGTTAGAGTGGTAAGGACATTACTTAAGATAATTTTTTGAGAATAGGGCTGACATTTAGAATAGTCCTTAATTGGCCCTTTGGCTTATGTTGGGTTGTATAAAGCTTAAAGTAAATGTAATTAAATTTTTGACTCATTCTAATTTATTTTTAATACAATGCATGCTAATTGACTCAATAAATACTTGAATTAAATATGAAGTAATTTTAGAAAGGCTTAAAAGTAGTTTTTTTCCTTACAGATTGCAGAAATTCCCCTTGACAGATACGCACCCTTATAGGCCAGGTGGTCTGCTAAAACCCATAGGTGGGGAGGTGCCTAACAAAAAGAAAAGAACGATACAACAAATATGTTATGAGAACTCCCAACAGACCCGAGCTTACTTCTTAAAATATTAGATTTTTATATGATCTTAAAAATTTTAATTTTGTTTAAGTAAAAAAATTTTAACATTCCCTTACGAGCCTTCGATCAGATTCCAAGCTAAAAAAAAGATCGACATGCAAGAGCTCCAAAAAACTACTAAAAGCATGCAATCCTATATCACAATTAGCATCAAATAATCAATTGGATAAAAAATAAAATATTTATAGGTAAGTGCCTTTTAATATTACAACCCAAGATCTGCAGAAAGTAAAGTGGCTGGGTACCATTGATAATAACCTAGATTTTACTCCTAAGACTCAAGTGAAATTGAGAATGGGATTCTTCTCGATCTCCACTTCTTCGGCCTTCTGTAAACTTCTTGGATCCTTTGGTTCTGGATATCTAAGTGAAAATAAACTACTCCTTGAATGGGGTGTTGTCTTTTCTTCTTGGATACTCAAAGTATCCTAACCTAGGCTTCCAAATGGAGGAGGACTCTCCCTTAAGGGATGTCCCATCCTCTTTGAAATCTAAGTAGGATATGTTTATATCCCATCTCAAATCACTTTTATAACTCAAAGATATCTCAAATTACATTTGATAAAAGAGAAAAATCTTGACTCAAAACATCCTGCAGGGTTATCCTAACCAATTATATTTAAATCATCCCAAGTAGTTAATGTAATAAAATTTAAAATGCTCAAACCAGCCATGTTTGACTATGCATTTTTGATTTTTAAAGGGGGACTTAACATTCTGGAGCAGCTGTAGCAATTTGATTAATTTAAATTTAACTTTGTCCCCTTTAATTTTAATGCCCTGTGAGAGCACAACCACATGCATAAGATTGTATTAGTATTTAAATCGCCCCTCTCCGAAGGGTAAATCTGATGCCTATTAATCACATCATAGAGTGTAGAAATTAAATAAACAATCATAAAAATATTAACAATCAACATGTAGTGAAAGCTCAAAAATCCTGGCACATATTAGAAAAGTAAACATCGGCCTAGCCTCGAGCTAGAAGTGCTGCCCTAGCAAACCATCTAAGTGTGTGTAGCAGATTGTGTGGTTTTAATATGTCCTATATCGGGAAATTGATTTAAGTTGTCTAAGGTTTAGGTTTGTGGAAGTTTGGAGGGGAAAATTGATTAGAGTTCAAATATTAATATATTAAGGTTTATTTTAAAATACTTTTTTTATTAATTAAATAAATTTAAATTGTTAGAAATTAAAGGACTAAAATATTTTAATAATTGGATTAGGTGCTAATTTTAAAAGTTTGAATTAATTTAAGTTTGCTATCAACCAGTTCATGGTGTTGTGCCACAAAGCTCGAGGAATAAAGTCTCCTTAGGACACATAGCATGCATCCCGGAGTAGTCCATCCTAACAACTTGGTTAATATAATTAGATTAATAATTTTAAGTTTGATTATATAATTAATAATCAAGTAATTTTAAGTTTTAACACTCCATTAAATCCCTTCATGATGTGCCACCAGTCTCGAGGAACAAAGCCTCCTCACGACACGTAGCCCCGCAGCCTAGAGCAGTCCATCCTAAAAACTTCATCTTTAGAGTGGTTGTTAGGTATTATGGTGTTTATTGAGTAGTTTTAACATTGACTTAATATTTTATGGAATTTAAAATTTATTATCAAATTTTAAAATTTTTTGGATTATTTTTAATGTATTAATTAATGGGTCAAAATTAGAATTTTTTATTCAAAGATATTTTTGGAGTTTTGATATTTTTGTTAAATATTAGACATTTTAATGAGTAATTAGACTTTGAGTTTGCTGGATTTAGAGTTTTCTATGGAAAGTTGTGAATTTTTTAAGTTTCAATTAAAATTTGAACTAAAGTTGATAAAAAAATGGACTTTTTAATTTTAAGTAATTTTCAATGATCTGATATTTTTAGTAAATATTAGACCTTACATGGAGTACTATGCCTTTGAGTTTGCTCAATTTGGAGTTTTCTACAATTAGTTATGATTTTTCAAAGTTTATAGATTTATTTGAATTATTTAATTTATTTAATTAAGGGCATTTTAATAATTTTTCTCTAAATAAACTCTCAACTCTTTGAAATCAACTCCAAAAGTCAGGAATGTTCTAAGAAGAAATTTCCAAGTGTCTAGAAATTTTATGGAATTTTTAATTATTTTTAATTAATTAAATATTGATTTTTTACTTAAAATTAAATTATTCTCAAAATTGAAGTCAAATTAAAGTGATTTTAATTTTATTTCATTAAGGATTGAATTTGGATTAATTTGATATATTATTTGAAATTTGTAGATTTAATTTGAATTAATTATGATTTTTTAAAGTTTGGCTAATTAATAGATTTTTTAAATTACTTAATTATGGAGGTTTTGATTATTTTGATCCAAACTTATTCTAAACTGTATGGAATCACTCCCCTAGGTCAGAGATGATCCATGAGAGCGTTTTCAAGTGTTTAGAATTTATTTTGTATTTTTAATATTTTTTAATTATTTTATATCATTAATTGTTGATTTTTCTTAAAATTTAAATTAAAGTTAAACTAAAAGTCCAATGATGGGGCTTTTATTTTTTTAGACATAGAATTAAATTTTGGTCAATTTGAGATATTATTTATAATTTTAAAATTTAATTTTAATTTATTATTTTTTTTTGAATTTTTGGGGTCCTAAAAAGGACTGAATTTTGATTAGCCTAATTTTCTGACCTAATGACCTCCAAATTTAGTAAAATTTTGACCTAAGATATAAAATGTCACTAAGTTCAATGTTCTAAAGTTTCATCCATATTGAATGTGTGTTCAATTTCCTATAATATTTCTAAGTTAACTAGACCTTTTCCTTAATTATTTTCCCTACATGTCTCTAGTGTTCAAATAGGTTTGAAATTTTGGTCACCTAACCCCGGGACATATACAAACACATCACAATAATCAGATAACCTAGTTCTAATAATTTGTAGAGTTATGAATTTTTAAAATTTTGGGTTTAAAATGAACCTATTATTTTGAAAATTCATATCACAGCAATTCAGTGGGTATCTGACTCTAAAAAATTTACAATACATGCTTAAGATACCAAAAAAATTTTCACCAAAATTGGACATCAGTTTAATCCCTGCATTGTAAGAAAATAAAAAAAGGTGATTTCAAACAAATCAAAATATCTCCCAATCCAAGGGTCACAACACTTTAATTTTAATTTTAGTAAATAATACATAAAATTTCTTTTTCAGCGAGCCTAAAAACACTAATTTTGTTGGAAAAATGAATTATCTATGAATTTTAGAAGTTATGGCTACTTAATTTGAATTTTTAATTTAATTTGACTGAAATTCAATAGTGGGACACGTGTCAGGAGCACAACGCGCCACATCATCACCTGTAGTTTGTGATTGGATCTGCTATTTGGATCGTCGGATAAAACATGCTGTCCGGCGCTCCCTGAGTCATCCGATTTCGTAGTTAAAAATTGAACTCAAACTTCAATTAGCTATAACTTTCAAAATACTTGTCCAAATTTGATGAAATTTGAAACATAGACTCATGGTAGTCTAATCTTCGAATACCTGAAGTTTGGAGGTTTTGTGTTGTAGATTGTCTACAGTTTCAAGTTGAAGTTTTAAAGAAAAGTTAAGATATCTTACAATCTTGTGGATGGATTTTGATGATCTTAGGCTTATTGAAAAGGTCTTTGAATTCTCTACAACTTCTTTCAAGGGTCCAAGAACTTTTGATAGCTGGATTTATTTCTATTATACAATTATCTTTCCCTCTCCTTAGGCTTACAATAACCTTTCCAATGGTTGAAGGGTTTATTTATAGATGGGGAAGCTAAGTTATACTTTACATGAGCTAGAGGATGTTGGAGTTGAAGGTTTTAGATGATAGAGAGTGGAGCCAAAGCTTTGAGTGAAGAGTGAGATAATCCCATTCTTCCTAATGATTACATAGCTTAGATTGGAGAGAGATAAAAGTGTGAATAGGTTGTTAGACCTATTACTTATGTCCTAAAGCTAACCAAAGGGGGTGAATTAGTTTTTTTAAAAATCTCTTGATTGTTTCAAAAACCCTTTTAATTAAAAATTATATATATATATATATATATATATATATATATATCGTACAGTACGATTTAATTCATACCATACAATCAATTATAAAAATTTTATTTTTCAACCATAGAAAAATAAAGTGCAATACAAAAATAAAAATGGGAAAAATAAACACAAGAACAGAGAACACCAGATTTTATAGTGGTTCGGTCCAACAAGATCTACGTCCACTCCCTGAAGACTCCATCTTCAGGTATTCCACTAGCTAATAGTGTCTCTCCTTTAGCCCCCACAGCAAGGCCGAGAAGCCCTTACAAACTCTCTTCTACCAAACCCCAGTGTGGCAGAGAACCTTCATCCTTTCTAACCCTCCCTAGTGATGGCCGAGAACCACTCATCCTTTCACACCCTCCTGGTGTCGGCAGAGAAAAACTCATCCTTTCACACCTTCCTGGTTTTAGTAGAGAATCGCTCATCCTTTTTCACCTTCCCCGGTGATGGCAGAGAACCGGTCCTTTCTTCAAAAACTTCTCCCAAGAGACTTCAATGAGATAGAGAAGAGAAACAATGAGATTCTCACCTTTGGACAACCTTGTGAATCCCTCACAATTTCTTATTAAAAAATCTCACTAACACTCTCCCAAACATACTCCTCAAGAGCACTCAAGAGAAATTCATGCAAGGACTCTTAGACTGTCAGTTCTTAGAACCCTTATATACAAAGGACAAGAAAAATCATCCAAAAAACTTAAAATTTTCACGTTTCACGAAATTGGATCTACTAGACGATCAATTTTTATACGTATGAATAGTTCAAAAAGTCTTGTACAATGCTGCATGAACCGCATTTTGTACTTTGATCAGCATCTATACTAACGCTGATCGTACTATATGATCAGTTCAAAATGTGAGACTTTCATCTATATGAACATAGACAAACCCAATTTCATACTCTGATCGGTGTCTATACAAACGTACTTCATATAGTATGATCAGTTCAAAATTTTCACAATAACTTCCACTTCATCTGTATGATCGTGTATGAACCCTATTTTGTACTCTGATCGGTATCTATATGAACCATGTTCGTACGAGACGATCAGTTAAAATTTTTGTGCGTTCGTACGAAATGTTCTAGACGGGCCTAATTTCGTACTCTGATCAGCGTCCAGGATGAACCCACATCATACCGTATGATCAGTTCAAAACTTACAAGATCGTATGGACAGTCTAAATGAAGCTAATTTCATACTCTGATTGGCGTCCGGGATGACCCAATTTCATACAATACGAAATGTACTTAGAAAATTTTTTAAGGCGGGCACTAATCAACTTTATTTTGAAGGGACACAGAGGACAAATTGTCAAGTACAATATGACATCGTACAGTATGATTGGTTTAAATAATTAAGTTTTATCTCACTCCCCCGATGTGTGTGTGCATAGTTATCCAACTTACAATCACACTTTCTCAAACTCAAGGAAAGTAAAAATTACAAACTTCACTTATAATAACCCTTAATCTAATACATCTTAATGTCTTTAGCAGTATGGAGTATGATTTTTTTAAAAAACATGTAAGTATACACAAATATAAAACTTTTCAATATATGTTAGGAGAAACAATAATCAATCAATAAGATTTTATTATCATCAAAAACTCACATGGTTATAAAGATAAAGCTTTGAGAAACCATTATGCAACAATCTCCCCTTTTTTGATGATGGCAAAATAAGTACTATTTGAGTTAAAAAACTAACACACATTTTCTCCTTAGCACCCCCTAAATGCATGCTCCTCCTAAATGAATGATCTGTTTAAAATAAGGGTTACCAATAAAGATCCGAGAAAAACACTACAAAAAAAATAGAGAGCACAAATATGCACAACTAGCACATAACATGCATATCAAATAAAAACACATCAAACAAATAAAATGATACCCATATAACATACATAACATACATATCAAACAAAACAAAACACATCAAACAAACTCCCCCTTTTGATAACAACAAAAAGGGAGGCAATCAAAGTAGTTGATGATTAAGACAATTTTAGATGAATTATACTACAATATTAAAATTGGATGCAAAAGATAAAGACTCAAAAATTTAAATCACAGAATAATAAGGATAAGAAAAGTTGATCTATATCAGTAATATAATAGACAGATTATATAATCACAACTGTTACATAAATGATGAAAAATAATTAATAATTTCTAATTCAATAGTGACGATTATTGTTTAGTGTGATTGAGAAACTGATAAAGGAAAGAGCAATTGGTGACATTGCGTATCTTTTCAATTTGCAAGGCACACTTTGTGCATCTTATAAATTTTAGACTAATTTAGTGCCTCTTTATAATTTGGTGAACATTGCGTATCTTTTTAAATTCATGGCATACTTTGTGCATCTTTTCAGTTTTAGGCTTATTTTGTGCCTCCTTAAAACATTTTCTTTCCAACACCACTATCTCTTGACACAAATACAATAATGAATACTTTGAGATAGAAACAAGGGAAAAAGTATTACATCAAATTTACAATAATTTAAGATAAGTAATACAAGTCTAAAAATAACATAAAAAATATCTTCTAATCTACAACCAGTCACAAAGTAATCTAAATATTTTGAGAGATTTTATTATGCACCTTAATTACTATCGTAAGACAGATTTAACTAACATTTTATGAAGGAAATCAACTACATTTGATTGATAAATTTTAAAACATTTCAAGTCATAATCACATTCATATAGTAATATGCATAGAAATATGAATTTTTCATTTCATTAATCGTCACTTCAAGTACATCGCATAACATCATCTAGTAGACCAAAAATAACAATAACAATCAGAACAAGTAAGAATAATAATAACACAAACAATAAGTCAGAAAACATCCAAGCCTAGAGGAACAAAATAGACACAACCTAATACCAAACCAAAAAGCCAAAAAATCATCACTAGTAATCCGAAGGACCCTGATCTGGAGGTGGTGGTTGAGCAGTGAACATAACAAAATAGCCATTGATCATGGAAATATTAGTGTTCACTGATTCAAACTGATCTCGGATCCACCCTCTATCTTCATTATACCTGTCATCATGCTGCTTTAAATGAGCTTCAACATTATCAAACCTTTGATCAAGCTGATCAAAACATCAGACCATATCTTGATAGAAGTTTTGGTCGGGTCCAAGTGCAGGTGCAGGTGTAGCCCCTTCTTCCTCAAAATCATATCCCTCTGAATCTTGTTCTTGATTAAATAGTGCTCGAAAGGAGGCATTGGTGAAGAAGATAGGAAATTTTGTGGGAGGATCAGGGTTGATCAAATTGTATTTCGTCTCTAATATATAAGTAAGCAAATGTCCCAAAGACACATTTTTCTTTCTTCTATTATTAGGTTACCCAATGTTAGAAAGATTATACAGGTAGTCCAAAATGAGTTAGGCTTCATCAAAAGGTTTTTCAGTCATAATCAAATAGGTGATAGTGGACAAAAGAGGGGTCATATTTATATGATCACCAACTTTAGGTATGATTGATGTTCTCAAAATATGTTAAATGATCCTAGCATTTTGATGTAGGGTATACACACGAGGTAAATGATATATTTGATGAACACCTCTAAGAACTTGATTCACTTCACTCCAATCAAAATCAGATCTAGAAGTAATTGTGTGTGCCCTTACCCCTTGGGTTCTAAGATGAAGAATATTTCCTAAGTCTTCTTTAGTGATTTAGATTCTATGTTTAAAAACATAGGAGGATATTCTGGTATGATCTTTATTGAATTTCATATTGGCCAAAAATCGTTTAAAGGTTTCCTTATGGTAGGTATGAATCAAGGTTAAGATGAAGGATAGTTGAGTTGCGGCGAAAAGAGGCATGATAGGAAAACTGAAAGCCCCTTGAATGAGGACTCTAGAAGTAGTGATTTTTGCTTTACAATATCGATTATATGCTTTCTCATTTTCCCTTGATAGGAAATCATCATCTCTCTCCACTCTTGAGGAGGATTCCTTAGAACCTTACGCTCATTTGCTGCTGCTAGCCATGAAGATGAGAAAGTTTTGGAGGTTGAAAGAGATGTGAAGACAATGACAGCCAAACCCTTTAAATTTAAAGAAAAATGGCAAATCATACCATATGAAGGAAAGTTTATACGCATGATTGTGAAATAATACTATACGAAATAAATTTCATACATACGAACACAAGTAAATAGAAATGAAATAGCTTTTTGTAAACTATCCTTCCCGAGGTGTCCTTTCGTATAGGCTTTTTGACGATAAGATCGTACAGACGAATAGGTGTTCATCCAGGATGATCAGAAAATGAATGGTCATCCAGAAATGGTTGGGGTCATCCACGTGAAATAATGACAACTGGATCGTATAGACGAATAGGTGTTCATCTGGGACGATCAGAAGATTAAAGATCATTCCACGACGGTTAGGTTCATCCTTATCCAAATCGATAATATGGATCATACAGATGAACGACGAGTTTGTACATTCAATCAGTAATAATATCTGACATAGACTGTAAACCCGTCCCCATGCGTACAGACAAACCTGTACATATTATATAGTACAACGACATCATCGTATAGAACGAACACTTATAAATAAAATTATTTCGTCTCCTCAACTCTACAAAATTTTATGCACACGCAATAGAATTCAAATCGTACGAAATAATTTCATATAGTATAAATCGAACACAGAAAAATAGTGCATGATAAACTCAAAATCCTTTCAAAGCTAATCATTCATTTTTTCAAGAAAATAATAAAAAGATAAAGTGACTAAAAATAATCAATACCAAACAAAATATATAACCTATATTACAAACATACTTGACATAAATAAACACACATTTACACACAAAATAAGTTTGCAGAATTTTTAATCATGCATTAAGATCAATCAGTCCTAGCCTTATGCTTAAAATACTAAATATGTCAAAAGCTAGAGATTTTGTGAAAATATCTATAAGTTGATCTTTAGTAGCGATATGATGTAATTCAATTTCACCTTTTGCTACATGATCTCTTATAAAATGATGCCTTATATCAATATGCTTAGTTCTAGAATGTTGAATAGGATTCTTAGAAATGCATATGGCACTAATGTTATCACAAAAGATTGGAATTGTGCCAAAAGAAAAAAACTAATTCAATTAACTATTATTTTAACCAAAGCACTTGTGCAACACAGCTTCCTAAGGTAATGTATTCATCTTCCACAGTTGAAAGGGCTACTAAGTTTTATTTTTTACTAGACCAAGAAACTAAGGAGTTTCCTATGAATTGATAAGTTCTAGAAGTGCTTTACGATCAATCCTACATCCATCAAAGTCTGAATCAGAGTATCCAATAATTTCAAATGTAGCGCTATTCTTGGGATACCAAATTCCTCGGTTTTGAGTCCCCAAAAGATATCTCATAATTCTCTAAACTGTCGCTAGATGTAATTCTTTTTGATCAGCTTGAAATTTAGCACACAAATAACACTAAACATGATATTCAATCTGCTAGCTGTCAAGTAAAGCAAAGATCCAATCATCCCTCTAAACTTATATTGATCAACTGATTTTCTTTTAGGATCCTTATCTAACTACACTGAGGAACTCATGGGTGTATTCACTGGTTTAGCCTTATCCATTTCATACTTCTTAAGGATGTCCTTAACATATTTTGACTGACTCAAAAATGTTCCATCCTCATCCTGCTTAATGCTAAACCCCATAAAGTAACTCTAATCTCCAATTAAGCTCATCTCAATTTTCTTACTCATTATTTTTAAAATTTCATCACAAAGATTTCTGTCAGTAGATCCAAATAAGATATCATCCACATAAATTTGAATAATGAGTATTTCATCTCCTACTCTTTTTATAAAGAGAGTGGTGTCCACACTCCCTTTTACAAATGATCATTCAAGTAGGAAAGTGCTTAGCATTTCATTCTAAGCTCTAGGTGCATGTTTAAGCCCATACAGTGCCTTTTTTAATTTGAAAACATGATTATAAAATTGTGCATTTTCAAAACCTAGAGGTTGCTCAACATAAATATCCTCTTTTATCATCCCATTTAGAAAGGCACACTTTAAATCCATTTAATATAACTTAAAACTTTTAAAACAGGAAAAAACTAAAAATACTCTAACCACCTCAAGTCTGGCTACTAGGGCAAAAGTCTCCTCAAAATAAATTCTCTTAATTTGATTATACCCCTTAGCCACTAACCATGCTTTATTCCTTACAATCACTCTAGAATCATTCATCTTATTTTTAAATACCTATTCAGTTCCAACAACACTTTGATCTTTCAGTTTTTCTACCAATTCCCAAACATCATTTCTAGTAAATTGATTCAACTCATCATGCATAGCTAGAATCCAAAACTCATCTGAAAGTGCTTGATTTACACTAGTGGGTTCAATCATTAAAATAAAAGGAGAGTGATTCACTTCTTTCCTCAATCCATACCTAGTCTTAATTCCTTCACTTGGGTCTCCTAAAATCTCTCCTTAGGATGACTCTTGGGAAAATTCCATTCTCTAGGTAAGTGGGTTTCTTCTTTATTTTCAATCCTCTCTTCCACTTTTTCATTTTCAAGTCCTTGGGTTATTTCCTCAACTTCATCTTCATCTAACCTAGACCCTCCAGCATTATCAAATTCATCAAAAATAGCAAGAGTGGTCTCCTCAACTACCAATGTTCTTCTATTAAAAACTCTATAAGATTTTCCAACACTTGAATATCCTAGAAAAATTCCTTCATCAGATTTAGGATCAAATTTTCCTAAGAGAGTTTTTTTGTTATTATGTATGAACACTTTACATCCAAAAATATGTAGGTGTAATAGGTTAAGAATTTTGCCTTTAAGAAGCTCATGGGGTGTCTTGTTTAATTCTTATTTAATGTTCACCTTATTCAATACATAGCATGCGATACTAACTGCTTCTGCCCAAAAATATCTTGGAAGTGAATATTCTACCAACATGACACGAGTAGCTTCAATAAATGTCTTATCTTTCTCTCAACTACTCCATTCTGCTAAGATGTCCTAGAAGTTGAGAAATTATAGTCTATTCCATGAGATTTATAAAAATTAATAAACGATTCATTTTCAAATTCTCCCTCATGATCACTTTGGATTATAATAATTTTATATCCTAGTTTTCTCTGAATCCAATTAGCAAAGTCTCTAAACTCCTCAAATAATTCACTCTTATGATTGAAAATCTAATCCATATGAATCTTGAGTAATCATCCATAATTACATACCCAAATCTTTTTCCTCATAGACTTAAAGTACTAATAGGTCCAAAGAGATCCATGTGAAGAATTTTTAAGGGCTTGCTAGTTCTAACTTCCTTGTTTGAATTGAAAGTGGATTTAACTTATTTTTCTGGTTGACATGCATCACATAAGTGATCTTTTATAAAGTCTAATTTGGGTATACCTCTAACTAACTCCTTTTTGGCGATTTTTCTAAGGTTTTTCATGCTAGCGTGACAAAGTATTCTATGCTATAACCATCATTCATTAGATACAATTTTCAAACAAAAAGAAGTAGAAGATTTTAAAGAATTGAAATCTAGCATGTATACATTATTTACTCTATCACCATTCAACACAATAATTCCATTTTGACTAATAACACAGCTAGTAGGCAAAAAATTTATATGATAACCTCTATCACAAAGTTGACTTATGTTCAACGGATTGTGTTTTAAGCCTTCTACTAATAGAACATTTTCAATAATAAAATTCTTAGAATTTCCTATCATACCTGAACCTATCACTCTCTTGGTGGTATTATCTCTAAGTGTAACCTTACCTCTATTCATGACTTCCAGTGATATGAATTAATTTGCATCTCCAGTCATATGCTTTGAATAGCCGCTGTCCAGGTACCAAATACTCTCACAAGGTCTTATGTGAGAGTGTTTCTACAAGAAAATCAAACATTAGTTCTGGGAACCCAAACAAGTTTGGGTTCACCTCTTGGATATTTTAAAATAGATGCATGTTTGATATGTTGTGTTTTATGCACTTTAGATTTCCACACTAAATGTGTTCTACGATGAATAGTACAAGTGTGAGAAATATACCCAATCATACCACAAGAAAAATATTTAACTAAAGAAAAAGGATTTACCAATCTATGTGCTTTGTAAGATCTTTTCCTAAGTGTTGAATCATATTCTTTTATTTAGACCTATAGAATTATTCAAGTGTGGGAGTAGGTCTATTTTCTTTAATACATTTCAACTTCAATTCAACATATGAGTTTCTATTCTCCAATATAGAAATATCCATTTTCAAGTCAATTTCTCTATGTTCAAATTCTTCCAAAAAGATTTTAAAATCATTTTTAAGTTCTGTATGAGATGATTTTAATAGTTCATGCTGTTTGTTCAAATCATCATATTCATCCAATAGAGTCATGTGGTTGCTACCTATTAATATATGGTCTTTCTGAAAGATTTCAAATTCTTTTTGAAATTCTAAATAATACAAATTTAATTTTGCATGCAGTTTCTTTAGACTCCTATATGTAGAATGTATGTGCTCAAAAACTTTAAATAATTCAACATAACTTAACTCGCATACCTCCTCTTGATTCGAATGATCAAGATTGTCAGCCATCAAATATAAGTTTATGACTTCCTCTTCAGGGGCTATTTCTGAGGTGTCTGAAGCTGAGTCTACCTAAAATGCTTGTTTTAGTCTCTTCTTGCCCCTTCTATCATTGGGTTTCTCCTCAGCTTTCTCCTTGTTAGGATTGGCTTTGAGATTAGGGCAATCAGTCTTTATGTGTCCTGGCTTCCTGCACTCATAGCAAATTATATTATTAAAAGCCTTAGCATTTTTATGGAACATACCCTTGTTCCATTGCTGGCGTCTCCTCTGCTTCCTCCTTAGGAAACTTTTGAGCTACTTTCTCATTAAGGCAATATCCTCTTCATCCTCAGGTTGGGACTGATCACTCTCCAGCTGAGTCATCCACTTTCAGTGTAATATTCTTTTCTTTCCTTCTGTCACCTGCATCAATTTGTTGTTGAGTTACTCCTTGCTTGTAAGCAATTAGTGATCCAAGCAGATTATCAATAGAGTAAATATTTAAGTCTTTTGACTTCATTATAGAAGTAATCTTTGCATCATAAGCAGTAGGCAAATAACATAATATCTTATTTACTTTTTTCAGAAATGGTTAGTTCCCTACCTAAAACATGCAATGAAGTTATTATCTATGTAAAATGAGTATACATGTCAGAGATTGAGTCATTCAATTTCATGCAAAAAAGTTCATAGTCATACAGTAGAATGTTCAATCTAGATTATTTAACTTCATTGGTTCCTTCATATGTAATGCAAAGCCTATCCCAAATTTTTTTTCCAGATTTATAAGTAGAAACACACATGTAGTCTTCTGATTTCAACACTTAAAAGAAACTATTCAAATACTTAGCATTTAATTGAGATAATTCATATTCTTCTACAGTCCAATTAGTAAGAAGTGTTTGAATTCTAATTCCATCTACAAGTCTAGTAGGTGCAGTGTAACCTTCCTATACTAAAATCTACATGTGATAGTCAAGCGATTGCAGAAAAGTAAACATGCGAGTTTTCCAAATGCCAAACAAGATGTTATCAAACAGTGGAGGTCTAGTGATCAAATAACCCTCAGGTATGTTTTAGTTTCCAAAATTAGCCATGATCAAAATTTAAAAAGTAATTTAAATAGTAATTTTTGAAATAGGCTCTGATACAACATAAAAGTGTGAATAGGTTGTTAGACCTATTACTTATGTCCCAAAGCTAACCAAGAGGGGGCGAATTGGTTATTTTAAAAAATTTTTGATTATTTCAAAAATTCTTTTAATTAAAAATTATATATATATATATATATATATATATATATATATATATATATATATATATATATACAATACGATTTAGTTCGTACCGTACGATCAATTATAAAAATTCTATTTTTCAACCACAGAAAAATAAAGTGCATTGTGGAAATTAAAATGCAAAAAAATAAACACAAGAACAGAGAACACCAGATTTTATAGCGGTTCGATCCAAAAAAACCTACATCCACTCCCTGAAGACTCCATCTTCAAGTATTGCACTAACTAATAATATATCTCCTTGAGTCCCCATAGCAAGGCAGAGAAGCCCTTACAAACTCTCTTCTACCAAACCCCAGTGCGGCAGAGAACCGTCATCCTTTCTCACCCACCCTAGTGATGGCAGAGAACAACTCATCCTTTCACACCCTCCTGGTGTCGACAAAGAATCGCTCATCATTTCACACTCTCCTGGTGTCGGCAGAGAATCGCTCATCCTTTTTCACCTTCCCTGGTGATGGCAGAGAACCGGTCCTTTCTTCAAAAACTTCTCCCAAGAGACTTTAAAGAGATAGAGAAGAGAAATAATGAAATCCTCACCTTTTGATAACCTTATGAATCCCTCACAATTTCCTATTGAAAAATCTCACCAACACTCTGCCAAACACACTCCTCAAGAGCACTCAAGAGAAATTCGTGCAAGGATTCTTAGATTACTGTCTAGGACAAACCCACATCATACCATACGATCAGTTCAAAAACTTACAGGATCGTACGGGATGGTCTGAACGAAGCTGATTTCATACTCTGATTGGCTTCCTGGATGACCCAATTTCATGCAGTATGAAATATACTTAAAAAAATTTTGAAGGTGGGCACCAATCAATTTTATTTCAGAGGGACTCAGAGGACAAATCATCCAGTATTATATGACATCATATAGTATGATTGGTTTAAAAAATTAAGTTTTATCTCACTCCCCCAGTGTGTGTATGCACAATTATTCAACTAACAATCACACTCTCTCAGACTCAAGAAATGTAAAAATTAAAGACTTCACTTACAATAACCCTTAATCTAATACGTCTTGAAGTCTTTAACAATTTGGAGTATGATTTTCCTAAAAAACATATTAGTACACACAAAAACAAAACTTTCCAATGTATGTTAGGAGAAATAATAATCAAACAATAAGATTTTGTTATCATCAAAAACTCACATGGTTATAAAGATAAAGCTTTGTGAAACTATTATATAATAATCTCCCCCTTTTTGATGATGGCAAAACAAATATTGTGTGAGTTAAAAAACTAACACACATTTTCTCCTTAGCTTCTCCTAAATGAATGATCTACTTAAAATAAGGGGTACCAATAAAGATCTGATAAAAATACTACAAAAAAATAGAGAGCACAAACATACACAACTAGACACATAACATGCATATCAAACAAAAACACATCAAATAAACAAAATGATACCCACATAACATACATAACATACATAGCATACATATCAAACAAAATAAAATACATCAAATAAACTCCCCCTTTTGACAACAAAAAAAAGGGAGGCAATCAAAGTAGTTGAAGATTAAGATAATTTTAGATGAATTATACTATAATATTAAAATCGGATGCAAAAGATTAAGACTCAAAAGTTTTAATCACAGAATAACAAGAATAAGAAAAGTTGATCTATGTTAGTAATGTAATAGACAGATTATGTAACAGCAACTATTGCAAAAATAATGAAATAAAATTAATAATTTTCTAATTCAACAGTGACGATTAATGTTTAGTGTGATTGAGAAACTAATAAAGGAAAGGGCAATTGGTGACATTGCGCATCTTTTTACTTTGCAAGGCACGCTTTGTGCATCTTGTCAATTTTGGGCTAATTTTGTGCCTTTTTACAATTTGACGAATGTAGCATATCTTTTTATATTCGTGGCAGACATTGTGCATCATTTTAGTTTTAAGCTTATTTTGTGCCTCCTTAAAACATTTTCTTTCCAACACCACTATCTCTTGACACAAATATAATAATGAACACTTTGAGATAGAAATAAGGGTAAAAGTATGATATCAAATTTGCAATAATTTAAGCTAAGTAATACAAGTCTAAAAATAACATAAATAAGATCTTCTAATCTATATCCAGTCACAAAGTAATCTAAATATTTTGAGAAATTAAATTATGCACATCAATTACTATTGTAAGACAGATTCAACTAACATTTTATGAAGGCAATCAACTACATTTGATTGATAAATTTTAAAATATCTCAAGTCACAATCACATTAATATAGAAATATGCATAGAAACATGACTTTTTCATTTCATTAATCATCACATCAAGTACATCACATAACATCATCCAGTAGACCAAAGACAATAATAACAATCAAAACACAGAAAATGTTTTCATGGCCAACACTTTTCTTGAAAATCTCAATGACCTTAATAAGGCTAAGGCTACTTTGTTTAAGTTGTAGGAAATGGAGGAGGCTTTTTGGAGGCAAAAAGTGGCCTCCAAATTTCTTGTGGAAGGTGATCGAAATACTGCTTATTTTCATAATATTGCTAATTACAACAAGGTGAGTAGACATATTAATAAAATTATGACTCCTGATGGTCTTATTATTGATGATCCTGCTAATATATATTCTTCTGATATGGAGTATTTTAAAGAAGCTTTTAATTCCAACTTTCGACCTGATTTCAATACGGATTTTAATTTTATTCCTTCATGGTTTCTAAAGAGGAGAATCATATGCTTACTAAGATTCCTACTGAAGTGGAAATTTTGACTTGTTTAAATAGTATGAATACTGATTCTGTTGCTGGTCCTGATGGCTTTACTTATAAATTTTTTCAAAGTTGTCAGAATATCATTAAGATGGATCTTGTTGATGCTGTTGTGGATTTTTTTAAAGGGAATCCGATCCCTAAGTTTTTCACTGCTACTGCTATTGCTTTAATTCCTAAAAATACCAATTTTAATTTCTGGAATGACTATCGTCCCATTAGTTTATGCACTTTCTTCAGTAAATTGATTGCTAAAATCTTAATGGGCAGGCTTGCTCTCATTCTACCTAATATAATTTCTCCTGAACAAACTAGTTTTGTTAAGGGTAGGTCCATCTTCGATAATGTTTTACTTGCTCAATAACTGCTGCATGATTTGCACAACAGAGTTGTTGGTGGCAACATTAATTTTAAATTAGACATTACTAAAGCTTATGATAACCTTAACTGAGAATTTCTTTACACTATTTTAAAGTTGTTTGGCTTTAACCTTCATTTTGTGAGTCTTGTTAAAAATATTATTGAGTTTTGCAATTTCTCTGTTATCATTAATGGTAAGTCCCATGGTTTTTTTAAATCTTCCCATGGTTTAAGACAAGGAGATCCCTTATCTCCTGCTTTGTTTATTATTGTTCTTGAATTTCTTTCCCGTGGTTTAAAACATATTTCTAGAATGCAACGTAATATGTATTATAAGACTGGTGGTGGTGGCTTTTCCATCACCCACTTGAGTTTTGCTGATGATTTCATCATCATCTCTAATGGATCTATTAGATTGTTGCATATTCTCTTTAAATTTCTGGATTCGTTTCAATTGGCTAGTGGTTTAATTTTTAATAAATCCAAGAGCTGCTTCATTCTTGCCAAAACTATTTCGAGGACTCGTATTCATAATATTGAGAATAACTTTGGTTTAAGCATGGATTCTCTTCCTTTGAAATATTTGGGTACTCCTCTTTATAAAGGCAAGAAACGTTCTTTCTTATTTGATGACATATTTTCGTCCGTTCATAAGAAACTCCTTCTTGGGCCTTTAATTACTTGTCTTATGGTGGGAGACTTGTTTTGATTAAGCATGTTTTATCTTCTATTCCTATTTATTTTCTTCATACTATATCTCCTACTTTAAATATTTGCAGCAGATTAGATGTTTTATTTAATAAATTTTTGTGGGGATCCAAGGAGGGAAACCACTCCATTATTTGGGGTTCGTGGAATAGCTGTGCGGGTACTATGGATGAGGGCAAACTTGGCTTAAGGCATTTTAAAGGCATGATTACTATCTATAATCACAAATTGTGGTATTCGTTTAGGGCCAATAAAAGCTTGTGGGCCAAGTTTATGGCTGCTAAGTATTGTGGTAGGAAACACCCTTTAAATTGTTTCTTTAAAAGTGGGGATTCTTTTAACTGGAAGAGGCTGTGTAGGATTAAATGGCAAGCTGAGGATTTCATACAATGGGGGTTGGGTGCTGGGAACCTTTTCTTTTGGCAAGATAAATGGATTGGGGATTTCTCCATTGATAGTCTTTTAAACACCCATTCCACTATTGATTGGAAAGTTAAAGATTTCTTCTCTAACAACGGTTGGAACATCAATCTGATTTCCAATAGTGTTCCTGAATTTATTCTTCAGGTCATTATTAAAATTTCGGTGAGATTGGATTGTGACGATTGCATTCTTTTTAACTTGACTAATGATGGTATGTTTAACACTAAAAAAATATGAAAAAAGATTAGAACTATTCATCCTAAGAATCTTATCAATACCGCTTATTGGCATTCAAGTATTCCTACTACTTATTCTTTTCTTATTTGGAGGATTTTAAATAACTACCTTCCCTTAGATGCCATCTTGTCCAAAAGAGGTATTTACATGCCTTATAAATGCAAATGTTGCTATCATATTGAGAATATGAGCCATGTATTTTTTCAAGGACCTATTACTTTGAAGGTTTGGATTCACTTTGACAGTTTGTTTAATGTTATTTCGTCTCTGCATATCAATTCCATGATTGACCTTTTTAATAATTGGTTTATACCTATTAAGGGTCACATTCATAACATTCTCCCTGTCATTATTTGTTGGTTTATTTGAAGCAGTAGGAATGATTCCAAGCATGGCAACACTAAAATGGATGCCCTTATTGTTATTTCTAAAGTGAAGTTCAAGATTTTTCAACTTTTTGTTGCTAATCTTATCAATGTTGAGTCTTTTAAAATCTATTATCATTTGGCTGCTGAATTTGGAGTGAAATTAAGTAATTCCAACCCTGTTATTAAGGAGAAAATTATCTACTAGAGGAAACCTAATTTGGGCTATTTTAAACTCAACACCGATGGCACCAAAAGCAGACTGGGTGCGGGCTGTGGTGGTATTATTCAGGATTCTAAGGGTTTGGTCATCATGGCGTATGCGAGTCCCTCTTGTGCTAATACGGCTGTCCAAGTCGAGCTTGAAAGCCTGTGGATTGGGGTCCAATTATGTATTGCTCTGGAGATTTTTGACTTATGGGTTGAAGTTGATGCACTGCTTCTTATGCATTATATTAATGGGCATGCTCCACCTAATCATGCTAATTTCTATCTTATTAGGGAGGTTAAATATTGGCTTTCTCTCATCTCTTTTAAAATGTCTCGTATTTTAAGGGAAGGTAATGCTGTGGCTGATTCTCTTGCCAAGCTTGGCTGTGGTCTGGATGGGTTATGTGAGTATAATGAGCTCAATATCCCTTATAGTACGAATGGCTTGGTTAGGCTGGATCGTATGGGGCTGCCGTATATCAGGTGTTATTAGCCTCTGGTTGTGGTGCAGGCTGTGCTTTTTGTTCCATTGCTGTTTTCCTATTCCTGCTTGCTCTGTTTTGGTTTTTCTATTTTGGCTGGTATGCTGGGTTCAATTATTTTATGGTTCTGGGCTATTAGCTGGCGCTATCTGGTGATGTTTGGCCTGCAATCCTGTGTTGTTAACCTTGTCTGTCATCTTGACTTTCTATTTCTGCTCCATTTTTATTGGAATTAATAGCTCTTTCACTGGGAGTCTTTACCGTCTAGTATTATTATCATGACCTGTGGTTGCTCTGAGTTTTTCTGCTTCAACTTTTTCTGGAGAATGGGGATGTCCTATCCACCATTGATAATTTGCAATTCAATGTTACTTATGCGGTTTAGAGGATTTTAATATTTGTACTCATTCTTCTTACTTTGCTTACTTTACTTTGGTTTTTAAAGTTATGCTTGCTTTTTCCTTTATCTGTCTGTATTAACCCTTTGGTGAGTGTCCCTGCAGCCTGGTTTGGTTGGTTTTTGGAGACTTGCTCTCCGTTTGTGCAGGATCAGACACTTATAG